>OU342742.1:20085819-21398631 GCA_910589775.1 Avena eriantha | reverse complement strand
CGACCAGTTGAGGCGCTACGCGGCGCGAGAGCGTGCAGACAGCAGCGAGCGGCGGCGCACTGAGGGCGCTCGTCGAAACGACTGACGCGGCCAGGGCTGCTCGGTGAGGCGGAGTATGTCAGGGCGGTAGAGGGGCTCACCGCGGGTTGGTTGGTGGAGTCAGATCGGGGAGTTGCGCGGAGGATCGTCGGGGTTGCAGTCGTCCTAGAGGGTTAGGGTTTCGACGGGACGGCGCAGGTACTAGCGCTCCTGGGGCTTCTCCTCCTCGTCGGCGTGTACAGGGAGCAGCAGGGAGGTCTCCTTGGTCTCCTAGACCACCTCCACGACGCGCACGCCAGCCGGAACGACGAGACGCAGGGGTAGACGGCGGCGACTGGCGGCAGGTGCTGGCGACGGTGAAGAAGAAAGGGAAGGAGAGGGCAGGGCTTGGGCGGATCTGGGCGATGTAGGAGAGCCGTGTGGATGAGGGCAAGCGAGAGAGAGGAAGGAGATGGCGTGTGGGCACGGGGTAGGGAAAAGTGGCTTCGGCCCTTTCCTTTTCTCCTCGATCACGTGGTCGAGCTGGGGCTCGACCTGGGTAGCCAGGCAGGTCAGGGAGAGGGCTGCAGGTGGGGTCGGCGTGGTGGTGGGGCTGGCATGGCAGGTAGAAGGAAAAGAGAGAGGGGAGGTGAGCTCGGGTGCACTTGGCTAGGTTAGATGGGGTAGTCTCGGGTTAGGGTTTTGTTAGGGTTAGGGTAGGGGTGGCTGGGGTGTGGGCCAGGGAGAGAGAGGGCCAGGTGGGACTAGCATGTTAGAGAGAGAGGGAGTGTAAGAAAGAGAGGTGGGAGGAGGTTTAGGGTTTAGTGTAAAATTCGGGTTAGAGGAAAAAAATAGAGAGAGGAAGTTAAGTTGGATTTTTATTAGGTGGTTTAGGTTTTAAAATGTGTGTATGAGATCAACCAAGAGGTAGAGTGAGGCTTGATTAAGTTAAGATGAGGTGAAGGTGAATCCAAGAAAAGAGAAAGAAAAGGATTATGGGAAGAGGCCTCATTTGGATCATGCATGGAGAAAATAAATAAAAGAAAAAGATGTGGATGAGAATATGGGGATGGTGGAAGGGATGGAGATGATCCACAAAGAAAAGATCCAATAAACAAAGGAAAAACCAATGGGATAAAAAGTGGTGATGAAGATTGCATGGCCCATGCAAAATAATAAATGTCATGATTATTTTGTGAGAACAAAAGTAATGATATGGTATTATTCTTATGCATTCCCAAGAAATGGAATAAGGCCAAGCAAAAGAATTGGATTAGATTCACCCCACCACATGAGCTAGAATAAAATCAAAAGAAAAAGAATTGCAAGCTCATGGGTAAAAGGATGGTGGAATTATAAGGTGGTGAAAGAAAAGTGATGGAGTGGAATAAAAGATATGCCCCAACTCAACTTGGGCATTAAACAATATATCAACAACCAAATACAATATCAAGAGGCAAATACAATTAATAATGCCTATGAGAGAAGAACCAAAGAAACAGGGTTTTATAAGATGCTCAAATGCAAGGTGGCATGATGATATGAGCATGATATAATTATGATGCAACAAATATAAATAGGAAGTAGCCAATATATTACTAGACCAAGTAGCATTGCATGTCACTACATGTCTGTCCTTCTCATGAACCACATAAGGATCCACCAGTGTCATTGCATGTCTGTTCTTTTCATGAACCACACCTAGTGTCATTGCATGTTTGTTCTTTTCATGAAACACACCCGGTGTCACTACATGTCTATTTTTTTCATGAACCACATAAGGATCTACCAGTGTCATTGGATGTGTGTTCTTCTCATGAACCACACGTGGATCCACCGGTGTCATTGCATGTATGTTCCTCTAATCAAACCACATAAGGATCCACCAGTGTCATTGCATGTCTGTTCTTTTCATGAACCACATAAGGATCCACCAGTGTCATTGCATGTCTGTTTTTTTCATGAACCACATTAGGATCCACCAGTGTCATTGCATGTCTGTTCTTTTCATGAACCACATAAGGATCCAGAAGTGTCATTGCATATCTGTTCTTTTCATGAACCACACCCAATGTCATTGCATGTATGTTCTTTTCATGAAACACACCCGGTGTCACTGAATGTCTGTTCTTTTCATGAACCACATAAGGATCTACCAGTGTCATTGGATGTGTGTTCTTCTCATGAACCACATGTGGATCCACCAGTGTCATTGCATGTCTGTTCCTCTAAACAAACCACATAAGGATCCACTAGTGTCATTGCATGTCTGTTCTTTTCATGAACCACACCCAGTGTCATTGCATGTGTGTTCTTCTAAACAAACCACATAAGGATCCACCAGTGTCATTGCATGTCTATTCTTTTCATGAACCACACCCAGTGTTAGTGCATGTCTGTTCTTTTCATGAACCACACCCAGTGTCACTACATGTCAGTTCTTTTCATGAACCACATAAGGATCTACCCATGTCATTGGATGTGTGTTCTTCTCATGAACCACACGTGGATCCACGGGTGTCATTGCATGTCTCTTCCTCTAAACAAACCACATAAGGATCCACTAGTGTCATTGCATGTCTGTTCTTTTCATGAACCACATAAGGATCCACTAGTGTCATTGCATGTCTGTTCTTTTCATGAACCACACCCAGTGTCATAGCATGTCTGTTCTTTTCATGAACCACACCCGGTGTCACTGCATGTCTGTTCTTTTCATGAACCACATAAGGATTTACCAGTGTCATTAGATGTATGTTCTTCTCATGAACCACACGTGGATCCACCGGTGTCATTGGATGTTTGTTCCTCTAAATAACCACATAAGGATCCACCAGTGTGGTTGCATGTCTGTTCTTTTCATGAACCACATAAGGATCCACCAGTGTCATTGCATGTTTGTTATTTTCATGAACCACATAAAGATTCACCAGTGTCATTGCATGTCTGTTCTTTTCATGAACCACATAAGGATCCACCAGTGTCATTGCATGTCTGTCCTTATCATGAACCACATAAGGATCCACCAGTGTCATTGCATGTCTGTTGTTTTCATGAACCACACCCAGTGTCATTGCACGTTTATTCTTTTCATGAAACACACCCGGTGTCACTGCATGTCTGTTCTTTTCATGAACCACATAAGGATCTACCAGTGTCATTGGACGTGTGTTCTTCTCATGAACCACACGTGGATCCACCGGTGTCATTGCATGTCTGTTCCTCTAAACCAACCACATAAGGATCCACCAGTGTCATTGCATGTCTGTTCTTTTCATGAACCACACCTAGTGTCATTGCATGTGTGTTCTTCTAAACAAACTACTTAAGGATCCACCAGTGTCATTGCATGGCTATTCTTTTCATGAACCACACCCAGTGTTAGTGCATGTCTATTCTTTTCATGAACCACACCCAGTGTCACTGCATGTCAGTTATTTTCATGAACCACATAAGGATCTACCTGTGGTATTGGATGTGTGTTATTCTCATGAACCACACGTGGATCCACGAGTGTCATTGCATGTCTCTTCCTCTAAACAAACCACATAAGGATCCACAAGTGTCATTGCATGTCTATTCTTTTCGTGAACCACATAAGGATCCACCAGTGTGATTGCATGTCTGTTATTTTCATGAACCACATAAGGATCCACCAGTGTCATTGCATGTTTGTTCTTTTCATGAACCACACCCAGTGTCATAGCATGTTTGTTCTTTTCATGAACCACACCCGGTGTCATTGCATGTCTGTTCTTTTCATGAACCACATAAGGATCTACCCGTGTCATTAGATGTATGTTCTTCTCATGAACCACACGTGGATCCACCGGTGTCAATGCATGTCTGTTCCTCTAAACAAACCACATAAGGATCCACCAGCGTCATTGCATGTCTGTTCTTTTCATGAACCACATAAGGATCCACCAGTGTCATTGCATGTCTGTTATTTTCATGAACCACATAAAGATCCACCAGTGTCATTGCATGTCTGTTCTTTTCATGAACCACATAAGGATCCACCAGTGTCATTGCATGTCTGTTCTTTTCATGAACCACACCTACTGTCAGTGCATGTCTATTCTTTTCATGAACCACACCCAGTAACACTTCATGTCTGTTCTTTTCATGAACCACATAAGGATCTACCAGTGTCATTGCATGTCTGTTCTTTTCATGAACGACATAAGGATCCACCAGTGTCATTGCATGTCTGTTCTTTTCATGAACCACACCCAATGTCATTGCATGTATGTTCTTTTCATGAAACACACCCGGTGTCACTGAATGTCTGTTCTTTTCATGAACCACATAAGGATCTACCAGTGTCATTGGATGTGTGTTCTTCTCATGAACCACATGTGGATCCACCAGTGTCATTGCATGTCTGTTCCTCTAAACAAACCACATAAGGATCCACTAGTGTCATTGCATGTCTGTTCTTTTCATGAACCACACCAAGTGTCATTGCATGTGTGTTCTTCTAAACAAACCACATAAGGATCCACCAGTGTCATTGCATGTCTATTCTTTTCATGAACCACACCCAGTGTTAGTGCAT
Organism: Avena eriantha; assembly: GCA_910589775.1. NCBI lineage: Eukaryota > Viridiplantae > Streptophyta > Magnoliopsida > Poales > Poaceae > Avena > Avena eriantha. The sequence continues at coordinate 21,394,052 of OU342742.1, read as the reverse complement.
GTCTGTTCTTTTCATGAACCACACCCAGTGTCACTACATGTCAGTTCTTTTCATGAACCACATAAGGATCTACCCATGTCATTGGATGTGTGTTCTTCTCATGAACCACACGTGGATCCACGGGTGTCATTGCATGTCTCTTCCTCTAAACAAACCACATAAGGATCCACTAGTGTCATTGCATGTCTGTTCTTTTCATGAACCACATAAGGATCCACTAGTGTCATTGCATGTCTGTTCTTTTCATGAACCACACCCAGTGTCATAGCATGTCTGTTCTTTTCATGAACCACACCCGGTGTCACTGCATGTCTGTTCTTTTCATGAACCACATAAGGATTTACCAGTGTCATTAGATGTATGTTCTTCTCATGAACCACACGTGGATCCACCGGTGTCATTGGATGTTTGTTCCTCTAAATAACCACATAAGGATCCACCAGTGTGGTTGCATGTCTGTTCTTTTCATGAACCACATAAGGATCCACCAGTGTCATTGCATGTTTGTTATTTTCATGAACCACATAAAGATTCACCAGTGTCATTGCATGTCTGTTCTTTTCATGAACCACATAAGGATCCACCAGTGTCATTGCATGTCTGTCCTTATCATGAACCACATAAGGATCCACCAGTGTCATTGCATGTCTGTTGTTTTCATGAACCACACCCAGTGTCATTGCACGTTTATTCTTTTCATGAAACACACCCAGTGTCACTGCATGTCTGTTCTTTTCATGAACCACATAAGGATCTACCAGTGTCATTGGACGTGTGTTCTTCTCATGAACCACACGTGGATCCACCGGTGTCATTGCATGTCTGTTCCTCTAAACCAACCACATAAGGATCCACCAGTGTCATTGCATGTCTGTTCTTTTCATGAACCACACCTAGTGTCATTGCATGTGTGTTCTTCTAAACAAACTACTTAAGGATCCACCAGTGTCATTGCATGGCTATTCTTTTCATGAACCACACCCAGTGTTAGTGCATGTCTATTCTTTTCATGAACCACACCCAGTGTCACTGCATGTCAGTTATTTTGATGAACCACATAATGATCTACCTGTGGTATTGGATGTGTGTTATTCTCATGAACCACACGTGGATCCACGAGTGTCATTGCATGTCTCTTCCTCTAAACAAACCACATAAGGATCCACAAGTGTCATTGCATGTCTATTCTTTTCGTGAACCACATAAGGATCCACCAGTGTGATTGCATGTCTGTTATTTTCATGAACCACATAAGGATCCACCAGTGTCATTGCATGTCTGTTCTTTTCATGAACCACACCCAGTGTCATAGCATGTCTGTTCTTTTCATGAACCACACCCGGTGTCATTGCATGTCTGTTCTTTTCATGAACCACATAAGGATCTACCCGTGTCATTAGATGTATGTTCTTCTCATGAACCACACGTGGATCCACCGGTGTCAATGCATGTCTGTTCCTCTAAACAAACCACATAAGGATCCACCAGCGTCATTGCATGTCTGTTCTTTTCATGAACCACATAAGGATCCACCAGTGTCATTGCATGTCTGTTATTTTCATGAACCACATAAAGATCCACCAGTGTCACTGCATGTCTGTTCTTTTCATGAACCACATAAGGATCCACCAGTGTCATTGCATGTCTGTTCTTTTCATGAACCACACCTACTGTCAGTGCATGTCTATTCTTTTCATGAACCACACCCAGTAACACTTCATGTCTGTTCTTTTCATGAACCACATAAGGATCTACCAGTGTCATTGCATGTCTGTTCTTTTCATGAACGACATAAGGATCCACCAGTGTCATTGCATGTCTGTTCTTTTCATGAACCACACCCAGTGTCATTGCATGTCTGTTCTTTTCATGAACCACATCCAGTGTCACTGCATGTCTGTTCTTTTAATGAACCACATAAGGATCTACCAGTGTCATTGGATGTGTGTTCTTCTCATGAACCACACGTGGATCCACCGGTGTCATTGCATGTCTGTTCCTCTAAACAAACCACATAAGGATCCACCAGTGTCATTGCATGTCTCTTTCTTTTCATGAACCACATAAGGATCCACTAGTGTCATTGCATGTCTGTTCTTTCCATGAACCACATAAGGATCCACCAGTGTCATTGCATGTCTGTTCTTTTCATGAACCACATAAGGATCCACCAGTGTCATTGTATGTCTGTTCTTTTCATGATCCACACCCAGTGTCATTGCATGTCTCTTCTTTTCATGAACCACACCCGGTGTCACTACATGTCTGTTCTTTTCATGAACCACATAAGGATCTACCAATGGCATTGGATGTGTGTTCTTCTCATGAACCACACGTGGATCCACCGGTGTCATTGCATGTCTGTTCCTCTAAACAAACCACATAAGGATCCACCAGTGTCATTGCATGTCTCTTTCTTTTCATGAACCACATAAGGATCCACTAGTGTCATTGCATGTCTGTTCTTTTCATGAACCACATAAGGATCCACCAGTTTCATTGCATGTATGTTCTTTTCATTAACCACATTAGGATCCACCCGTGTCATTGCATGTCTGTTCTTTTCATGAACCACATAAGGATCCACAAGTGTCATTGCATATCTGTTCTTTTCATGAACCACACCCAGTGTCATTGAATGTCTGTTCTTTTCATGAAACACACCCGGTGTCACTGCATGTCTATTCTTTTCATGAACCACATAAGGATGTACCAGTGTCATTGGATGTGTGTTCTTCTCATGAACCACACGTGGATCCACCGGTATCATTGCATGTATGTTCCTCTAAACAAACCACATAAGGATCCACCAGTGTCATTGCATGTCTGTTCTTTTCATGAACCACACCCAGTGTCATTGCCTGTGTGTTCTTCTAAACAAACCACATAAGGATCCACCAGTGTCATTGCATGTCTATTCTTTTCATGAACCACACCCAGTGTCAGTGCATGTCTGTTCTTTTCATGAACCACAACCAGTGTCACTGCATGTGTGTTCTTCTCATGAACCACACGTGGATCCACATGTGTCATTGCATGTCTGTTCCTCTAAACAAACCACATAAGGATCCACCAGTGTCATTGGATGTGTGTTCTTTTCATGAACGACACCCAGTGTCATTGCATGTGTTTTCTTCTAAACAAACCACATAAGGATCCACCAGTGTCATTGCATGTCTGTTCTTTTCATGAACCACATAAGGATGGGCCCACCAGTGTCATTGCATGTTTGTTCTTTTCATGAACCACACCTAGTGTCAGTGCATGTCTGTTCTCTTCATGAACCACACCCAGTTTCACTATATGTCTGTTCTTTTCATGAACCACATAAGGATCTACTAGTGTCATTGGATGTGTGTTCTTCTCATGAACCACACGTGGATCCACCGGTGCCATTGCATGTCTGTTCCTCTAAACAAACCACATAAGGATCGACTAGTGTCATTGCGTGTCTGTTCTTTTCATGAACCACACCCAATGTCATTCATGTGTGTTCTTCTAAACAAACCACATAAGGATCCACCAGTGTCATTGTCTGTCTGTTCTTTTCGTGAACCACACCTAGTGTCATTGCATGTGTGTTCTTCTAAACAAACCACATAAGTCATTGCATGTCTGTTCTTTTCTTGAACCACACCAGGTGTCATTGCATGTGTGTTCCTCTAGACAGACCACATAAGGATCCACCGGTGTCATTGGATGTCTGTTCCTCTAATAAACCACACATGGATCCACCACTGTCATTGCATGTGTGTTCTTCCCACAAACCACACATGGATCAACAAGTGGTCATTGCATTTGTGTTATTTTCACAAACCACATATGGATCCATTAGAGTCATTGCATGTGTGTTCTTATCCACTAGACTCATTGCATGTTTGTTCTTTTCCACAAACAACTTATGGATCAACCAGTGGTCTTTGCATGTGTGTTCTTTTCCACAATCCACATATGGATCAACCAGTGGTCATTGCATGTGTGTTCTTTCCACAAACCACACATGGATCAACCAGTGGTCATTGCATGTGTGTTCTTTTCCACAAACCACATATGGATCAACCAGTGGTCATTGCATGTGTGTTCTTTCCACAAACTACATATGGATCAACCAGTATCATTGCATGTGTGTCGTTTCCACAAACCACATATGGATCCATTTGAGTCATTGCATGTTAGTTCTTATACTAAAACCAACACTAGAGTCATTGCATGTGTGTTATTTCCACAAACCACGCATGGACCAACCACTAGAGTCATTGCATGTGTGTTCTTTCCACAAACCACACATGGATCAACCAGTGTCATTGCATGTGTGTTATTTACACAAACCACATATTGGTCCATTTGAGTCATTTCATGTTTGTTCTTATACTAAAACTAGCACTGCCCCCCAATGGTTCCACCGTTAGACCGAGTCTTCTAGAAGGCACGCCATAACACAGTTGTTCTGCTTGACGATTGTTACATACCGTTCGATTGGGGCGCTTGGACGATTGGGATGGTCTTCGCGAGAGCGATCCTCGAGTAGGTTGTTCTGCGGCATGATTGGCCACGCTTGCTCTAGACAAACTGGCATGTTGCGAGTGTTACGACTCACGAGTTTAGTGGGCCATATCCCAGTGTCACATCCCCGTTACTTCTCTTCCTTCCCGTACTTCTCTTCCTTCCCCTCGAAGCCACTTTCCCCACTTCACTTCCATCCTGCCGTAGCCGCAAGCTGACGACATCCGCCAATTCTCCGGTCGCTACCTTCATGGTAAGAAATCATTTTACAAGCTTTTGAACTTATCCTATATATTCCTGCTATTCGCCAATCTAACTGCTGATCTTTTTTCCGATTTCTCGTCGAACTTCAGATGTGGCAGATGTTGCAGCCCAAGAATCTGGAGATCCTCGCGCGCAACTTCACAGCGGCGTTCCTGCTCGTGTGCTCCCACCCAGGATGCTTTCGCCGTTACTCCTACCACGAGCTCCCGCTCCACGAGCTCGCGTGCCCGCACGGCGCGTGCTCCTGCACGGAGCCGGGCTGCAACTACACCGGCCCGCCGGCAGAGCTCGTCGTCCACCTTGCAGATGGGCACTTGATCGAAGTGATTAGGATCTCGTACGGGCAAGCCCAACTTCTCCAAGAGCAGGTGCCATTCACTGACTCGGCACGCCGCCTGCTAATTTTCCAGGGGGAGACAGCTCTGTTTTCGTCCTGACCATCACCGCCGGTGTTCCGGGAAATAGAGCCGGCCCACCATCGTGGGTGCCGTATGCGTTAGGTTGGTCTTGTGCGCCTGGCCCGTGTACACGGTGCGCATGTGGTCGAATACCCAGCCGCCATCGTCGGATAGCATTCTTGTGCTAGCCGAGGCGTCGAGCTGCCCAACACCACGGGAGGTGGAGTATGTGGACCTAAGGTAGATCCTATGCGTGCCATCTCAGTACCTTATCGGTGCTGGACCGAACAGGCAGATGCATTTCTACATTTGTATCGATAAGACCGACAGGCAGATGTAGTACTTGTGCTGTCGTTACTGTTAGACTTAAGCGATGCTTCTCAGGTGCTTAGAGCATACGTGTTGTGCGAATGTACCCTAGTTGTAGTTTTCAGTACTCCTTAATACTTCGACGAGTTATTATATTGGTCCAATCAGCTTGTTGCTGTCACGTTGCAAAGTCCGCTTGCTCTGGACAGACCGGCAATACCGTGTGCTCCCGCTCCTGGATGTCAGTGTCATGTGTTCCGAGAGCCCACCTTCTAGTGTCACGCCCCCCTCTTCCTTCCCCTCGAAACCACTGTCCCAACTTCTCTTCCATCCTGCCACTCTCGTCCGATGGTTGTAATCTGGTGATTTTCGTTGGATTGTTTACATGTAATCTACGTTGATAATGCAACATGCAAATGGCACAGACACAATTTCTAAAGTGGAAGCACTCACACGCTGCTATTGCACATATTTATCAATATAGCTCGACAAACACATTACAATAATTGTACTCGCATTAAACACAACCGAAATTGCAACCATCCTAAACAACATCTAAACCCACATCACACCGCTCTCATCGGAGTCCACCTCGATTGGTGACACCGCCGTGCCCTTCCCGGTGACATCCACTCCCGCCCGTGGCTTGCCCTTTGCCAAGGAGGCAACAATGGCGTTCTGCACAGCTTCATCCCTGTCGTCCTCCACATCGGAATCGACAATGACGAAGGTGACGGGGTTGGCGTGGACCGAGCGCCGTCGCGCCTGGCGGCTCCTGCTCGAGCTCAACGCCGCATCAGTCCTTCTACAGGTAGGAGGGGCCGAGCTCGCATACGTAGCGTCATCGCTCCTCTCAAGAAACCATGGCCATTTGATACTGCGACGGTAGGATCTTGGGGTAGATCCACCGCGGCGAGCCCTACCGGAAGTGGTGGAGCGGATGGATCTGCCGGTGCGAGCCATGACAAGTTCCTAGGAGGGAGTAAGATTGTGGGCCAGGCGTGTCTCGTTCCTGAGCAAGACCTCCCAGTGATATGTACGCGGGCAAGGTACCAAAAAATTTCGTCCAATGCACGCGACAGGGCTTTTGAACCACGACGGCGCGAGATTTTTTGGCAAGTCCACACGCTAGGTCCCCCACATGTCAGCCGAATGTGGACGGTAGGATTCTGCCCGAGTTATTAAGTAGGGATAAATCACGCTTCACCACTACCCTGACATCCAAAGGCTCCTCTTTCCTCAGCCCTCGCTCCCCTAGCTCATGGCTCGCAGCTCGTGCAGTTCGTCTCGGGTGGAATCAGGGTCGGCTCAACGCCGTCAGGCGGGTGCCCCCATCAGGTACCGGAGGGCGCCCTATGATTACTACCCCGATATGCTGTGTTTGTGCAGTGAGAAGATGCCGAGATGGATTTCATGGACCAACGAAAATACTGCAGGAAAATTCAGCAACTGCAGCATCAGAGCGGTAAGTTCCTACTGTAGGTACAATGGTAACCCAGATCCAGAAAGCGTAATGTAATTCCTTTTTTTGTTTCCTTCGATCTACTACGCAGGAAGGGAGGGGGACTGGCTGTCACAAGTTTGTGTGGATCGAAAAGCCACTGACAGGTTTTCACAGAGAGCTTGTTCAGGATCTACGTGATGCTGTGTGGGACAAGAAATAGGAGATTCGTGCGATGGAGAGAGAGATCCGGGAGCTTCGCCAGGTGCAGGGAGGCAGGGGCAGGGAGGTGGTGAGACAGGCGGGCTCAAGATTAGGCCAGATAGTGGACACAATTTCCTCATTATCTGGGCATTATCTATTGCATTTGCAGTTTATGTTGCCATGTCGTTGTCTAGCAGCTGAAATAAGTTGCTGCTTCGTGGAGTGTAGCGGCCAGCTTAAGAAATTGTTTTCCAGCCCAGAAACTTATCATAAGTGTAATGCCAACATCAGGGATTTATTAAGCGCCTATAAATAAATCATGTTTGTGCCACTAACATCCATGGATTTTGGAGAGGATTTAACCGCTCAGCTATCGCAATTGTTCAGATAGTAGTGGCACAGTCACAGTTTTAGATTCAACTAGTGGCCTCGGCCGTATCAAATCCTAAAGTCGCGACACATTTTACTCCGAGTACGGGAGGCATATTGTTTCGCCCAACAAGTTCCACGCACACAGCTCCAGAGTTTAACCGAACTACATATATAGGTTCAAGTTCAATACATCATTAGGCTACTACACTGCTAGCCCTCTTTCTCTGCTTGGGTGCCAACTTTCTTCCTCTTTCCTTCACGTCCACTGGCTTCTTCATCTCCCGCCTTCTTCCTCTTCATGGGTGCTAATTTTCTTACCTTCACGTACCCTGCATCTCCTGGCCGAGGGAAGTCAGGCCAATCAGCATCAGAATCTTGTCCAGCATCATCACTCCACTCGTTTAGGTTTTCTTCCCGTAGCAAAATTACTGAGTCGGCTGTCTTGTTTCTTACCTTGCGCTTCCTGTAAAAAAAATAGTACATGGATTACTACCTTATATCTACAGACTATAAACAATTTTTTGTGTGAATGTACCATCTCATACCTAGGTTTGGGAGCATTAAGGGGACATCTAGCTGCTCTATGGCCTATAAGATGGCAGGTCTTGCATCTGTTTTTGCCCTTCTTTGTAGCACAGAAAGCCGAACCCTTCTTCTCGAGAAAATTCTTAAACCTATTCACCTGGGGTCTTCCTCTGCCCCTTTTTGTAACTAGCTCGCAAAGCTCGAAAGACAGTTGGACTTGAGGCCACTGAGATGGGTCTATACATGGCTCGACGGATCCAGCGTACGCAGCTCTAAACTTTTCCATAGAGTAGTAGTCTGACAAATACTGATCCAAATGTGGTAGAGTTCTTTTCTTCACCAAGAAGGCCAAGACGTGGTCGCAAGGTTTCCCGGTATGCTGCCACTCTAAGCAGGTGCATTCTCGCAGCTGGATGTTCACAACATCCCTTTTGCCACTCTTGGACATATCGACCACCTCACAGCTTCTGCTGGTTGACGGGAGAACCTTAAGATGAGCAAGTCCTCGGCTTCTCTTGTGCAGTTGCTGTACAACTAGCGTTAGCATATGTCCTCTAACTTTCCTACCGATCTCTCTGCTTATATTTAACAGCTTCATGATCATACCACGTATGTTGTCCATAAAGATATGAACATGACGCACTTTTATGTCCTTCACCCAGTTATTCAGGCATTCTGCAAGGTTGTTGTTTATGTAATCAATTTTGATGTCAGGGTTGAATTGACTCCTCTTCCATAGCTGCGAATGATGGATGGCTAAGTACTCTAGAAGTTCAGGGGCTTCGGCAAAAATCTTTCTCATGAAATAATCGCTGCTACTAGGTTTGTAAACTCTAGCAGCAGGAAACATGTAACGAAATACGCTGCCTGCATAGTGTGAGTACAAGTTGAGCATCATATGGGCATGGCATTCTCTACCTTCAGCTCGCGGGAACACCTCCTTCACTGCATTCGTCAGCCCTTTGCATGCATCCATGGATATAGCCAATGGATCCATGTGGCCTATTGATCTCCAGACCAAGTTTTCCTCTGTTTCTATTTCAAATAGCCCGAATGCCACTAGGAACATCTAGTTGTGACCATCAAGTGTTGTGGCAGATGGCAGGCAGCCTTTCTATTTGCCAGTTAGGATAGTGTTGGCCTACAGCCGTCCTTGAATCCCTGGATGCAAGTTTGTAACATCTCAAAACTTCAATCCAACTTTATCAAGATCTAGATCATCAAATTTAGGGTTAGAAAAACTTTTCCAAATTAAAAATAAAAGCATTCATGTGTATGTGCATTTAAATTAGGAATTGATTTTGAATTGGCATGGTTCTGTGATTCTTTGGTTGTAAAATGTTTCTTAGGTGATTTAAACATCATCTACATCATTCCCAAACTTTTCCCAAAGAAAATCAAATAAAAAACAATTAAAAAAGAGGAATGGTCATTTTGGCCATTTTAATCCACTACACTACTTTGAGTGTTCCTAGCACTCATTTCTTAACAGAAACAATTCATGATCTTTGCACCCCTTGCTAGTACACATAATGAGGTACCAAGGCCCACCTTTTGATCTGCTAAAAACATTCAAACACTATATTTAAAAGGCATTGGAAAATTGAATCTATTTCATATGGGAAGATCCCACTTTTTCAAAAACCATCAATTTGAGCTCCACTTCAAAACCGTTGCAACCAGAGACTACCTAGTACTAGTGTAGATCACTCAAAAAATTTTAACTCAAAATTCAAAAGTTTACCTCTTGCGGCCATTTCATCAAACAGGTTGCAGGCACAAATCTAGCCAAATTCAAAACACTATTTTGAGAAGTGATTTTGGTCACCATTTGGGCCTCACCCTATCCCCTTGTTCCCCCAGTGCAACCCCCTACCTTTGCTAGCCTGGGCAAACGCTGTGCACACGACCAAATGGTCATGGCCATTAAGGCCGAGCACCTTGAGCACCCTCACCGACGACATCGCGCCACAGCAGCCGCCAACCTCTCTCACCTTGTCTAGCACGTCGCCAGTGGTCCACCGCCACCGTCCAACCAGCCCCAGAGACAGAGACCAGAACGACCAAGAACCGCCGCGCCTGGAGCTGGTCGACCATGCCGACGCCGCCCACAGAGCGCGCCCTGTCCCCACGTGCACAGACCGCCCCTCAGCCCCAGCCCGTGCCTACCACTCCGCCAGGACCTAGGGAACACCCCAGACACCCCCGCTGGCCGCCCAACGCACCCTAGCCACCGCTCGCCGTCGGACCCGCTGCCTCTGCCGCCCAGAGCTCGTGACACGCCTGACCAGCACAGAGCTCGCCTTGCCGCGCCTTTAAGCCTCAGCGCACCGCCAGGAGACAGGCCACCGTCCCCTACCTCGAGCCACGCCGCTAGCCCCCTGTGTCGCCCTCGCCGGAGCCGCCTCCCACACCGCTCGGTCTCACCGTCGGGCCTATATAAACCGGCCTCCCCAGCACCATTTCTCCACACTCCCACACTCCCCACTTCTCTCTGAACCTCACCCACTTCTCGCCGATGCCGCTCGAGCTCTGCCTCGCCGGAATTGGAGCCGAAGCCGCCGCAGCAGGAGAAGAAGGGCGCCTGCGATTTAGGGCACCCCAAGCTCCGCCGCAACCGCGCCTCGCCTCGCCGTCGTCTTCCAGCCTGTTTGCTCGCCTCACCAACCTTGCTGGAGCCCTGGTATGTCCCCGGTAGACCCCCACCGAGCCGCTAGGGTTCGAGCTCGCCGGCGACCTGTTCGTCGTCAACGACGAACCTCGGCCGTAGATCCCCCTTCTAATCCTATGATCCAGAGCGCGCATACCATTTCGCGTGTTAAGTGCCGCTGACCAGCGGGACCCCTATCAGCTGATCCCCGTGCCGCGGAGCGCCACTGGGCCGGCCCATGTTCGTTACCGCACTAGCCCAGCCATTCAAAATTGGATTTTTCTTTTTAAGTTGAATCTAGTTTCTATCCACTAGTTTAAAATTCAATTCAGAGAGTTTTACAAATCCAAATTGCATGAAACCAATTTTAGGTATTGAAAAGGTCTATCCAAGCCCGTTGGATTTAATTCAAATAGAATTATAGATCTCTCCTAGTAAAAATAACAAAACAGAAGCTTTTGCAACTTGCAACATTTTTATAAAATCAACTAAGATAGGTTTTGAGTTGATTCCAACTCTCAAAAATCACATTTCACCATACCTATCTGAATATGTAATAATATTAAGGTTTACATGCAGTGACTTTGGACTAGTACCAAAATAATGCTATATAGGCATTTCTAGTCACTTTAAATCATTAAATACTAAACTTAAACCAAAGTAATTATGATGCAACCTTTAAATCTCATTCCCACATGTTAGAATATGTGGTGATGACATGTGTCAACATGATCCCATAATTTAAGTGGTGAATATTAAATCTTAGTTAAGTTTTCAATGAGTAGAAATTACTTTTCTAATTTAAAAAGAATGAAACTAGTGATTTAAACTTGTGATGCTTGTGACGATAATAGATCATCAAATGTGTGTCTTAGAATGCTATTTAGCCTAGTTAAGTATTGTTTGGTGATTGTGTACTCCGTATGTATTTATAGACGATAGTACCGACCAAGCTTTCGAGGAGGAGGAGTTCCACCAAGAAGAAGAAGAAAACTTCAACCACTGCACTACCCAAGGCAAGCTACTATTAGAAAGCTAGCACTATCCAAGTGCAAGCCACCATTAACAATGCAAGCTAACACTTGCAAGTATAATGCTTAGCAACCTAGGATAAAACTAGATGGTTTAGGCATGCTTTGATCACACTCCTTTGACTATTAGTTACCCCAAGTCTTATTTACAAGTTTTACCTCCCTTAGTTTACACAAAGTTCTTTACTGGTTTTGAAGGTAGCATAAAGAGTATAAAATTGACCTATATAGAACCCTTTAGATGTCATTCTATGGCATGAGATTGAACCCATATTTTCCACCTTAGTGAACACTCTTAACTTAGTAGTTTAGAGTAGATCAATAACTTGAGTCACTTTAGATGGGAACACTTGGTGAAAATGGATTAGGAAAACCTTGGAATGATGAGTCATTCTATTGAGAAGTTTTGACATGCGTTGAGAAACACAAATGGTTTATGATGGTGAAAATGTTGAGGCATGAGCCTTAACCCTTTTTATAAAACTGATGGTTGGATTCGGATGCGATACCATTCCAAATTTACCGTACAACCACACTACCTGAATTGGGTAAGGCTTAGCTAGAAATTTATATGCATTAGTATTAGTTCCCTCGTGGGAGAGGTTTGAGCTGAGGCTACCTCTCAATGTTGTCCACCTATGTAGTGCCCAAGATGACAGATGGTCATGGTTGGGACGCCATGCTCATAGGAGAGGTGCTTATACTAGGGTGTGTAAAGGGAAGGTTATGTTTGATTATCTGCATACTAAGTATGATGATTCAGGGTTATCCCTGACAGGTGTATCGAATCTTGTGGTGAAAGTGTACCACCTCTGCAGAGTGTCAAACTATTCGAATAGCCGTGTTCGCGGTTATGGACAGTTGGAATGGCCATACTGTTTCATTGTCAGATGTTTTCCAAACAACTTATGAAATGAATGATGAACTTTGACTTGCCCACAACAGGGTTGTGTTTAGGACAATAGCTTCCCAGCTTAAGTGATTCTAGAACTTTATCTTACCTTTCTTTGCTTCTGAACTCAGCTTAGGTTTCAAACTTAACTTTATAGTTAAACATAGAGTTAGCACTTTAACTTTAGAACTATCCTACTTGTTAGTGGTAGTTTGCGAGTACTTAAAGAGTACTCATGGCTTTTGTCCCTGGCTATTCTCATGGCCAGACTATGAAGGAGACTATCAAGATGATGGCCAGCAGGACGACTATGATAACTAGGACTATCTGCCTTCGTCAGCATTGCCTGTGCCCCTGAAGATGGACCCCACCGCTACGCTTATCTTTTATTTCCGCTGCTTGTTGTATTAAGACTGGATCATGAGATCCTTATTTGTGTAAGACCTTATGTATGGTTTGTAATGGATGATGTACTGTGATATTCAATTCGTTATGTCTCGCAAAAATGGTAATCCTGCGATTGCGAGGTATGGCATAACGGGCATCTGGGATTAAAAAACCGGGTGTTGACAAAGGTTTAAGTGTCATGAAAATTCTTTTGAAATATATTTTACCACCTTCTGATTCGGTGTCAATCAACACAACACTCCCCGGACACCTAGCTTGTACCTCCGCCTTGAAGTTGTACATCATCCTGAAGCTATTGGTCCAATCCCCGTGCAAGACCCCCAGAGCTTTCTCTTTACCTTTCCAAACCGTGTAATACGGAAGGACAATGTTGTATTTAGAACCGAGGCTAGTCTGAATATTCTTCGCAGTCTCCTTAGGGTTATCCTTTAGTATGGACATAGATTGCATAGCCACCCACTCCGTATCAGCCATTGAGGATTTCAGTTTGCTGCCTGTCGGACACATGTGTGGAGGGCCCATTTTGTTCACCTGTAACACAGATTCATTTAAAAGATAAGCGGAGTCGACTAGTTGCTAGAAAGATATCGCACATCAATTGTAGTTATAGAGTGAAAACAGAGAGAGAGAGTTCTAATGGTTTGCTGCATTCATTGCCCCAATACCCTAATTGCAGTCCACACAGGTAAGGATCTTGCTATGATCCTCCATGGACAATGTACCTCAGCCCGTCCATTCATCCACGTTAATTTGCAAACGGCCTCATACCTCTCGGCAGAGTTCTTCAGTCAATAAACATCGAACTCCCCCTTGATACAAAAATGTCGGAACGACATCCTGAACTCATCCATGCTCCTGAACTCGGTGCCGACCGAAATTATAGGATACTCGTGGTCATGCTTCATTTCTTCTACTTCAACACCCAAATCATCGACTGGAATACTAGCCTCATCGTTAAGTTCCTCGTCTATTTCATCATCACCAGATTCTTGATCCTCTACAGCGCCTGCTTCTTCATCTGATTCAGAATCTCCGCCATCATCTCTAATGCCTAGTACTGCACACATCATATTGACTCCCATGGGTGGGGCTGCACCATCGTCTCCACCCGGATGGACAAGAACGTTGCCCCAGTCCACCTCACGGGCAACTCTGTTTTCTCCAAGACACTCGGTTGGTTCTGCTGCAACCACATGGGGTGGTCTTACGTTTGCACGCATCCCAGGTACTTCAGTGGACAAACAGCAGTCAGAATCAATTTCATCTTGAGTGTACAAAACCCTCTTGCTCTTCCTGTGTACATCCTTCGTCCTGATGTAATCTTTCCTGATGGTATCAGTAGGGCTTGACATCCGCGTTCCATTCCCCATCGAACTAGGACTTTTGCTGCTGCTCTTGGGTGTGATCTCCTTACCGCCTCCCCTCACGGGTGTTGGCTCCAGGGTGCTGCCATTATTGCCTGACCTCTGCGGCATGTTCTTCTTCGAATTAGCCCTTTTGGTGCTACTATTGGGCGTGTTCTCCTTCGTGCTGGCATTATTGCCTGACCCCAACAGCGTGTTCCGCTCCAAATTAGCCCTTTTGCTGCTACTATTGGGCATCTTCTCCTTCGTGCTGGCATTATTGCCTGACCTCAGCGGCGTGTTCCACTCCAAATTAGCCCTTTTGCTGCTACTATTGGGCGTGTTCTCCTTCGTGCTGGCATAATTCCCTGACAGCGACGTGTTCCGCTCCAAATTAGTGTTTTTTTCTGCTCCCACTGGGTGTGGTAGCCTCCGTGCTGGCCATCTTCGCCTCTTTGCTACCACTCCTGGGAGTGTTCACCACCCTGCTAGCCCTCTTAGCGTTTTTGCTGCTACCATTCGGTGTGGCATTTTGACTGGATCTCAGGGGTGTACTCTGCGGCGTGGTGCCTTTTGTCGTGCGACTCTTGGGCGTCCTCTTCTCTGGCGTGGTCTCCTTGGTGACGTTCTTCTTCGGGGTGCCCTTTATGGGGATGCTCTTCCTGCTCCTCTTTATGACGCTCCTCTGTAAGACTCTCCTCTGTTCGAAGCCACCCTCAGTCGCACTAGCCCCAGTGATGCCATGGATCAGGTCATGCATGCCTTCTAAAAGTCCATCATCTCTATTTTCGAGTCCCAATTCCTCTCCAACCAGGAGCACTACCAAGTGGAAGTAAACTTCACCTCTATAATGTTTCCTTGTAAACGGTACGACTAAATCCATGGTATCTGTCACTTTGATAGCCTTTTTGCTCCTGTAACCATAATATAACAAACGCGCTTCCTGGGAGGACCCCCACAGCACCTTCACACGTAATGATGCCATCAGGTCAGATAACTCTACCACTTCAGGGTCGTATCTGCCAACGATTACATCAAACTCGTCATAGAATTTTTCTGTGTCATCATCTAATTTTGCAGTATAATCCGCGACACCGATACGAACGATTACTTTGCCATCATCAGGTTCTTCAGGATAGAAACCTCCGAGAGGTTCGAGAGATGGAGCGGCACCATCAGACCCAGCCCCAATGCCACCGCCGCCATCACCAGCGTCTTCGTTAGCTGGATCAACCTCGGTGGAAGTACCAGGACCAGGAGTAAGGCGAGGGCCCTTAGCAGCGGGAGCTACAATACATGGTGGACATGCAGGGCCCCTTCTAACGGCAGCTACAATACATGGTGGAGCAAGGCGGGCTAGATCGTCCCAACGGCTGACACGGCATTCAGCATTAGAGCTTGGTAGCAGCGAGTAGGCGCAGCAACTTGGCACCGGAAGTCGAATGCCCGAAGAGATCATTCTGGTTGGAGAGGGGATTTCGACACCGCCGGTGCTAGGGTTCATGCGAAAGGAGGGAGGGGTGGATTTGTGAATTTGGTCAACGCACGATGCTCCATTAGTATCTCGTTTCTCCTACGTGATTGCCGTGTTGGCGCTCTTGTCACGGAAATATTACTGACATGAGGGTCCCGACTGTCTACTTCACGGGGCAGTTTCACGGCATGTTTGGATTTGGTAGGGGTGAGACGAGTTTGCATTGAAATGGCCCCTCTCGGTAGTTGGCGGCCCAACTTTTCAAAACACGGTAATTTCAGGCAACTTAGGTACCGCCATGCGCTGGCCTGCCAACTTTGATACCGCAGACGAAAGACCCCCACCTGGAGGACCCGGGTGCGCGGTGAGCTCGGCGTGGCGACGCTCCTCGAAGAAGTTATCCCAGAACGCGAGGTTGCCGGGGTCCGTCGCGGGAGCCGAGGCAACGGTGGCATGCCATTACGGCGACGCATGGCCGATGAGACCGGTGGTTAATGCTCGGCGGTCCTTCGCTGCGTCCCAATGCGGGACGATGAGGACGACTCGGCTTCTCCCACTGACTGGGTGGGTCCACTCGCTGAACGGCTCTCACTACAGGAACGGCACGCTACACCGAGGGCAAAAAGCCGTCGGCGTAGGCTAAAATGCCCTCGGCGTATGCTACGCCGACGGCTGCCCTCGGCGTAGCCTCCTCGGCAAAGCTCTCCCTCGGCGGAGGCACTTTTGCCCATCGGCGTAGCTCTAGCCGTCGGCATATGCTACGCCGACGGCTTTGCCCTCGTCATAGCCCCGTCGGCATAATAACGGCAGGTTATAAAAAAACCAAAAAAATCAAATTTTTTTGATTTTTGTCTCAACTTTTTTAAATCTTTGAATTGTTTGAATCGTTAATCTCTCACCTGGAATATTTTTAACACTAATTATAGTTAATCTTTGATAAAATTGCAGCCTTAAACAAACTTCCCACTCGGTCACCATCCTAGCACTACTGCAACTCCAGCACACTTAACTTCTCAGTTCCTTCCGAATCAGCTTCCGCGAAGCAATTTGTACCTAGTTGTCAATACTATGATATCAATCTTATTAACTCTTATATCATTATGTCACATGTTTTTATTTTTTGAAACTACAAACACTTATTTAAGTAAACAAGAATGAATAAGTAAAAATATTACTGATTCAAATAAAAATACTATTGAATTCAAATAAAAATATAATAATTTTACTTTTTTGTATTTTCTATTTAATATGGAATAATTAATATCTTTAAATCTGTAAATTGGAATTTGATAAATAATATGTCTAAATTGATCAGAAAAATAAAAGGAATCTAAATATGATATCCATCTCAACTTATCACAAACCCCCCGTTTTTTAATTAGCTATTTGGTGGTTGCTTCACAAAATCCCCCTTTTTTGCGCTCGTAAAATGGAAAATGCCTTTTTGGTACGACGAAAATGAAAACTTCCTCCTGCAACATTGTTAGACATCCCATGATGCACATGTATGCACAATATGGGCACATTATCACAAACTATGCATTGATTCTAGCCATAACATTGGTCATTTGATCCGAAAACCAAGAAACCTCGAATGAGATAGGTCATTTTGTGAAGGATTTTTCAGACATAATCAATATAGCAGGTTTGATATTTTTCCTTGTAACTATGTCACATAATATGACACCACGCGAAGGTTTCGCATTGTTTGGATCGTTTTTGAATTTTTTATGCCCGTTTTAAACTATCGTCAAAATTTCTCGAACGACGGGCATGAAGATTCTTAGCTCGGGGCCGAGCCTCACTAAACTTGCTTTCGATATTTGATAAAAAAGCATATTGTGAACCTAAAAATGATTTTTATAAAAAAACATGAGCATCGAATCATGTACCTGTAGTTCATATCTGACCCACTTCCTACTAATTCGGCAGGAATTTGTCTTTTTCACCAGGGGTGGACGGAAAGGTTTCAGATCCCCCTATTGGGACATTGTCCATATAAGGTGGTCTAGTATTTTTGTAAAATATGGTGGTAGCATTTTGAATTATCCATTTGGTGGTTGCTTCACAAAACTCCCCCATTTTTGTGCTCAGAAAATGGAAAATCGCTTTTTGGTGCGACGAAAATGAAAACTTCCTCCTGCAACATTGTTCGACATCCCATGATGCACATGTATGCACAATATGGGCACATTATCACAAACTATGCATTGATTCTAGCCATAACATTGGTCATTTAATCCGAAAGCCAAGAAACCTCGAATGAGATAGGTCATTTTGTGAAGGATTTTTCAGACATAATCAATATAGCAGGTTTGATATTTTTCCTTGTAACTATGTCACATAATATGACACCACGCGAAGGTTTCGCATTGTTTGGATCGTCTTTGAATTTTATATGCCCGTTTTAAACTATCGTCGAAATTTCTCGAACGATGGGCATGAAGATTCTTAGCTCGGGGCCGAGCCTCACTAAACTTGCTTTGGATCTTTGATAATAGCATATTGTGAATCTAAAAATGATTTTTGTAAAAAAACATGAGCATTGGATCATGTACATGTAGTTCATATCTGACCCACTTCCTACCGATTTAGTAAGAATTTGTCTTTTTCACCAGGGGTGGACGGAAAGGTTTTAGATCCCCCTGTTGGGACATTGTCCATATAAGGTGGTCTAGTATTTGTAAAATGTGGTGGTAGCATTTTGAATTAGCCATTTGGTGGTTGCTTCACAAAACTCCCCCATTTTTGTGCTCGTAAAATGGAAAATGCCTTTTTGGTACGACGAAAATGAAAACTTCCTCCTGCAACATTGTTAGACATCCCATGATGCACATGTATGCACAATATGCGCACATTATCACAAACTATGCCTTGATTCGAGCCATAACATTGGTCATTTGATCCGAAAACAAAGAAACCTCGAATGAGATAGGTCATTTTGTGAAGGATTTTTCAGACATAATCAATATAGCAGGTTTGATATTTTTCCTTGTAACTATGTCACATAATATGACACCACGCGAAGGTTTCGCATTGTTTGGATCGTTTTTGAATTTTTTTATGCCCGTTTTAAACTATCGTCAAAATTTCTCGAATGACGGGCATGAAGATTCTTAGCTCGGGGCCGAGCCTCACTAAACTTGCTTTCGATCTTTGATAAAAAAGCATATTGTGAACCTAAAAATGATTTTTGTAAAAAAACATGAGCATCGAATCATGTACCTGTAGTTCATATCTGACCCACTTCCTACTGATTCGGCAGGAATTTGTGTTTTTCACCAGGGGTGGACGGAAAGGTTTCAGATCCCCTTATTGTGACATTGTCCATATAAGGTGGTGTAGTATTTTTGTAAAATATGGTGGTAGCATTTTGAATTATCCATTTGGTGGTTGCTTCACAAAACTCCCCCATTTTTGTGCTCAGAAAATGGAAAATGGCTTTTTGGTGCGACGAAAATGAAAACTTCCTCCTGCAACATTGTTCGACATCCCATGATGCACATGTATGCACAATATGGGCACATTATCACAAACTATGCATTGATTCTAGCCATAACATTGGTCATTTGATCCGAAAGCCAAGAAACCTCGAATGAGATAGGTCATTTTGTGAAGGATTTTTCAGACATAATCAATATAGCAGGTTTGATATTTTTTGTTGTAACTATGTCACATAATATGACACCACGCGAAGGTTTCGCATTGTTTGGATCGTCTTTGAATTTTATATGCCCGTTTTAAACTATCGTCAAAATTTCTCGAACGACGGGCATGAAGATTCTTAGCTCGGGGCCGAGCCTCACTAAACTTGCTTTGGATCTTTGATAATAGCATATTGTGAATCTAAAAATGATTTTTGTAAAAAAACATGAGCATTGGATCATGTACATGTAGTTCATATCTGGCCCACTTCCTACCGATTTAGCAAGAATTTGTCTTTTTCACCAGGGGTGGACGGAAAGGTTTTAGATCCCCCTGTTGGGACATTGTCCATATAAGGTGGTCTAGTATTTGTAAAATGTGGTGGTAGCATTTTGAATTAGCCATTTGGTGGTTGCTTCACAAAACTCCCCCATTTTTGTGCTCGTAAAATGGAAAATGCCTTTTTGGTACGACGAAAATGAAAACTTCCTCCTGCAACATTGTTAGACATCCCATGATGCACATGTATGCACAATATGGGCACATTATCAAAAACTATGCCTTGATTCTAGCCATAACATTGGTCATTTGATCCGAAAACCAAGAAACCTCGAATGAGATAGGTCATTTTGTAAAGGATTTTTCAGACATAATCAATATAGCAGGTTTGATATTTTTCCTTGTAACTATGTCACATAATATGACACCACGCGAAGGTTTCGCATTGTTTGGATCGTTTTTGAATTTTTTATGCCCGTTTTAAACTATCTCCAAAATTTCTCGAACGACGGGCATGAAGATTCTTAGCTTGGGGCCGAGCCTCACTAAACTTGCTTTCGATCTTTGATAAAAAAGCATATTGTGAACCTAAAAATGATTTTTGTAAAAAAACATGAGCATCGAATCATGTACCTGTAGTTCATATCTGACCCACTTCCTACTAATTCGGCGGGAATTTGTCTTTTTCACCAGGGGTGGACGGAAAGGTTTCAGATCCCCCTATTGGGACATTGTCCATATAAGGTGGTCTAGTATTTTTGTAAAATATGGTGGTAGCATTTTGAATTATCCATTTGGTGGTTACTTCACAAAACTCCCCCATTTTTGTGCTCAGAAAATGGAAAATGGCTTTTTGGTGCGACGAAAATGAAAACTTCCTCCTGCAACATTGTTCGACATCCCATGATGCACATGTATGCACAATATGGGCACATTATCACAAACTATGCATTGATTCTAGCCATAACATTGGTCATTTAATCCGAAAGCCAAGAAACCTCGAATGAGATAGGTCATTTTGTGAAGGATTTTTCAGACATAATCAATATAGCAGGTTTGATATTTTTTGTTGTAACTATGTCACATAATATGACACCACGCGAAGGTTTCGCATTGTTTGGATCGTCTTTGAATTTTATATGCCCGTTTTAAACTATCGTCAAAATTTCTCGAACGACGGGCATGAAGATTCTTAGCTCGGGGCCGAGCCTCACTAAACTTGCTTTGGATCTTTGATAATAGCATATGGCGAATCTAAAAATGATTTTTGTAAAAAAACATGAGCATTGGATCATGTACATGTAGTTCATATCTGACCCACTTCCTACCGATTTAGCAAGAATTTGTCTTTTTCACCAGGGGTGGACGGAAAGGTTTTAGATCCCCCTGTTGGGACATTGTCCATATAAGGTGGTCTAGTATTTGTAAAATGTGGTGGTAGCATTTTGAATTAGCCATTTGGTGGTTGCTTCACAAAACTCCCCCATTTTTGTGCTCGTAAAATGGAAAATGCCTTTTTGGTACGACGAAAATGAAAACTTCCTCCTGCAACATTGTTAGACATCCCATGATGCACATGTATGCACAATATGGGCACATTATCACAAACTATGCATTGATTCTAGCCATAACATTGGTCATTTGATCCGAAAGCCAAGGAACCTCGAATGAGATAGGTCATTTTGTGAAGGATTTTTCAGACATAATCAATATAGCAGGTTTGATATTTTTCCTTGTAACTATGTCACATAATATGACACCACGCGAAGGTTTCGCATTGTTTGGATCGTTTTTGAATTTTTTATGCCCGTTTTAAACTATCGTCAAAATTTCTCGAACGACGGGCATGAAGATTCTTAGCTCGGGGCCGAGCCTCACTAAACTTGCTTTCGATCTTTGATAAAAAAGCATATTGTGAACCTAAAAATGATTTTTGTAAAAAACATGAGCGTCGAATCATGTACCTATAGTTCATATCTGACCCACTTCCTACTGATTCGGCAGAAATTTGTCTTTTTCACCAGGGGTGGACGGAAAGGTTTCAGATCCCCCTATTGGGACATTGTCCATATAAGGTGGTCTAGTATTTTTGTAAAATATGGTGGTAGCATTTTGAATTATCCATTTGGTGGTTGCTTCACAAAACTCCCCCATTTTTGTGCTCAGAAAATGGAAAATGGCTTTTTGGTGCGACGAATATGAAAACTTCCTCCTGCAACATTGTTCGACATCCCATGATGCACATGTATGCACAATATGGGCACATTATCACAAACTATGCATTGATTCTAGCCATAACATTGGTCATTTGATCCGAAAGCCAAGAAACCTCGAATGAGATAGGTCATTTTGTGAAGGATTTTTCAGACATAATCAATATAGCAGGTTTGATATTTTTTGTTGTAACTATGTCACATAATATGACACCACGCGAAGGTTTCGCATTGTTTGGATCGTCTTTGAATTTTATATGCCCGTTTTAAACTATCGTCAAAATTTCTCGAACGACGGGCATGAAGATTCTTAGCTCGGGGCCGAGCCTCACTAAACTTGCTTTGGATCTTTGATAATAGCATATTGTGAATCTAAAAATGATTTTTGTAAAAAAACATGAGCATTGGATCATGTACATGTAGTTCATATCTGACCCACTTCCTACCGATTTAGCAAGAATTTGTCTTTTTCACCAGGGGTGGACGGAAAGGTTTTAGATCCCCCTGTTGGGACATTGTCCATATAAGGTGGTCTAGTATTTGTAAAATGTGGTGGTAGCATTTTGATTTAGCCATTTGGTGGTTGCTTCACAAAACTCCCCCATTTTTGTGCTCGTAAAATGGAAAATGCCTTTTTGGTACGACGAAAATGAAAACTTCCTCCTGCAACATTGTTAGACATCCCATGATGCACATGTATGCACAATATGGGCACATTATCACAAACTATGCATTGATTCTAGCCATAACATTGGTCATTTGATCCGAAAACCAAGAAACCTCGAATGAGATAGGTCATTTTGTGAAGGATTTTTCAGACATAATCAATATAGCAGGTTTGATATTTTTCCTTGTAACTATGTCACATAATATGACACCACGCGAAGGTTTCGCATTGTTTGGATCGTTTTTGAATTTTTTATGCCCGTTTTAAACTATCGTCAAAATTTCTCGAACGACGGGCATGAAGATTCTTAGCTCGGGGCCGAGCCTCACTAAACTTGCTTTCGATATTTGATAAAAAAGCATATTGTGAACCTAAAAATGATTTTTGTAAAAAAACATGAGCATCGAATCATGTACCTGTAGTTCATATCTGACCCACTTCCTACTAATTCGGCGGGAATTTGTCTTTTTCACCAGGGGTGGACGGAAAGGTTTCAGATCCCCTTATTGGGACATTGTCCATATAAGGTGGTCTAGTATTTTTGTAAAATATGGTGGTAGCATTTTGAATTATCCATTTGGTGGTTACTTCACAAAACTCCCCCATTTTTGTGCTCAGAAAATGGAAAATGGCTTTTTGGTGCGATGAAAATGAAAACTTCCTCCTGCAACATTGTTCGACATCCCATGATGCACATGTATGCACAATATGGGCACATTATCACAAACTATGCATTGATTCTAGCCATAACATTGGTCATTTAATCCGAAAGCCAAGAAACCTCGAATGAGATAGGTCATTTTGTGAAGGATTTTTCAGACATAATCAATATAGCAGGTTTGATATTTTTCCTTGTAACTATGTCACATAATATGACACCACGCGAAGGTTTCGCATTGTTTGGATCGTCTTTGAATTTTATATGCCCGTTTTAAACTATCGTCAAAATTTCTCGAACGACGGGCAGGAAGATTCTTAGCTCGGGGCCGAGCCTCACTAAACTTGCTTTGGATCTTTGATAATAGCATATTGTGAATCTAAAAATGATTTTTGTAAAAAAACATGAGCATTGGATCATGTACATGTAGTTCATATCTGACCTACTTCCTACCGATTTAGCAAGAATTTGTCTTTTTCACCAGGGGTGGACGGAAAGGTTTTAGATCCCCCTGTTGGGACATTGTCCATATAAGGTGGTCTAGTATTTGTAAAATGTGGTGGTAGCATTTTGAATTAGCCATTTGGTGGTTGCTTCACAAAACTCCCCCATTTTTGTGCTCGTAAAATGGAAAATGCCTTTTTGGTACGACGAAAATGAAAACTTCCTCCTGCAACATTGTTAGACATCCCATGATGCACATGTATGCACAATATGGGCACATTATCACAAACTATGCCTTGATTCTAGCCATAACATTGGTCATTTGATCCGAAAGCCAAGAAACCTCGAATGAGATAGGTCATTTTGTGAAGGATTTTTCAGACATAATCAATATAGCAGGTTTGATATTTTTCCTTGTAACTATGTCACATAAT
Source organism: Avena eriantha (assembly GCA_910589775.1). Classification (NCBI taxonomy): domain Eukaryota; kingdom Viridiplantae; phylum Streptophyta; class Magnoliopsida; order Poales; family Poaceae; genus Avena; species Avena eriantha. The sequence continues at coordinate 21,369,898 of OU342742.1, read as the reverse complement.
ATGACACCACGCGAAGGTTTCGCATTGTTTGGATCGTTTTTGAATTTTTTATGCCCGTTTTAAACTATCGTCAAAATTTCTCGAACGACGGGCATGAAGATTCTTAGCTTGGGGCCGAGCCTCACTAAACTTGCTTTCGATCTTTGATAAAAAAGCATATTGTGAACCTAAAAATGATTTTTGTAAAAAAACATGAGCATCGAATCATGTACCTGTAGTTCATATCTGACCCACTTCCTACTGATTCAGCAGGAATTTGTGTTTTTCACCAGGGGTGGACGGAAAGGTTTTAGATCCCCCTATTGTGACATTGTCCATATATGGTGGTCTAGTATTTTTGTAAAATATGGTGGTAGCATTTTGAATTATCCATTTGGTGGTTGCTTCACAAAACTCCCTCATTTTTGTGCTCAGAAAATGGAAAATGGCTTTTTGGTGCGACGAAAATGAAAAATTCCTCCAGCAACATTACTCGACATCCCATGATGCACATGTATGCACAATATGGGCACATTATCACAAACTATGCATTGATTCTAGCCATAACATTGGTCATTTGATCCGAAAGCCAAGAAACCTCGAATGAGATAGGTCATTTTGTGAAGGATTTTTCAGACATAATCAATATAGCAGGTTTGATATTTTTCCTTGTAACTATGTCACATAATATGACACCACGCGAAGGTTTCGCATTGTTTGGATCGTCTTTGAATTTTATATGCCTGTTTTAAACTATCGTCAAAATTTCTCGAACGACGGGCATGAAGATTCTTAGCTCGGGGCCGAGCCTCACTAAACTTGCTTTGGATCTTTGATAATAGCATATTGTGAATCTAAAAATGATTTTTGTAAAAAAACATGAGCATTGGATCATGTACATGTAGTTCATATCTGACCCACTTCCTACCGATTTAACAAGAATTTGTCTTTTTCACCAGGGGTGGACGGAAAGGTTTCAGATCCCCCTGTTGGGACATTGTCCATATAACGTGGTCTAGTGTTTTTATAAAATGTGGTGGTAGCATTTTGAATTAGCCATTTGGTGGTTGTTTTACAAAACTCCCCTATTTTTGTGCTCGGAATATGGAAAATGCCTTTTTGGTGCGACGAAAATGAAAACTTCCTCCTGCAACATTGTTTGACATCCCATGATGCACATGTATGCATAATATGGGCACGTTATCACAAACTATGCCTTGATTCTAGCCATAACATTGGTCATTTGACCCGAAAGCCAAGAAACCTCGAATGACATAGGTCATTTTGTGAAGGATTTTTTCAGACATAATCAATATAGGAGGTTTGATATTTTTCCTTGTAACTAAGTCACATAATATGACACCACGCGAAGGTTTCGTATTGTTTGGATCGTTTTTGAATTTTTTATGCCCATTTTAAACTATCGTCAAACTTTCTCGGACGACGGGCATAAAGATTCTTAGCTCAGGGCCGAGCCTCACTAAACTTGCTTTGGATCTTTGATAAAATAGCACATTGTGAACCTAAAAATGATTTTTGTAAAAAAACATGAGCATCGGATCATGTACCTGTAGTTTATATCTGACGCACTTCCTACCGATTCGGCAGGAATTTGTGTTTTTCACCAGGGGTGGACGGAAAGGTTTTAGATCCCCCTCTTGGGACATTGTCCATATAAGGTGGTCTAGTATTTGTAAAATGTGTTGGTAGCATTTTGAATTAGCCATTTGGTGGTTGCTTCACAAAACTCCCCCATTTTTGTGCTCGGAAAATGGAAAATGCCTTTTTGGTACGACGAAAATGAGAACTTCTTCCTGCAACATTGTTCGACATCCCATGATGCACATGTATGCACAATATGGGCACATTATCAAAGACTATGCCTTGATTCTAGCCATACCATTGGTCATTTGATCCGAAAGCCAAGAAACCTCGAATGAGATAGGTCATTTTGTGAAGGATTTTTCAGACATAATCAATATAGCAGGTTTGATATTTTTTATTGTAACTATGTCACATAATATGACACCACACGAAGGTTTCGCATTGTTTGGATCGTTTTTGAATTTTTTATGCCCGTTTTAAACTATCGTCAAAATTTCTCGAACGACGGACATGAAGATTCTTAGCTCGGGGCCGAGCCTCACTAAACTTGCTTTGGATCTTTGATAAAATAGCATATTGTGAACTTAAAAATGATTTTTTAAAAAAAACATGAGCATTGGATCATATACCTATAGTTCATATCTGACCCACTTCCTACTGATTCGGTAGGAATTTGTCTTTTTCACCAAGGGTGGACGGAAAGGTTTCAGATCCCCCTATTGGGACATTGTCCATATAAGGTAGTCTAGTATTTTTGTAAAATGTGGTGGTAGCATTTTGAATTATCCATTTGGTGGTTGCTTCACAAAACTCCCCCATTTTTGTGCTCAGAAAATGAAAAATGGCTTTTTGGTGCGACGAAAATGAAAACTTCCTCATGCAACATTGTTCGACATCCCATGATGCACATGTATGCACAATATGGGCATATTATCACAAACTATGCATTGATTCTAGCCATAACATTGGTCATTTGACCCGAAAGCCAAGAAACCTTGAATGAGATAGGTCATTTTGTGAAGGATTTTTTCAGACATAATCAATATAGCAGGTTTGATATTTTTCCTTATAACTATGTCACATAATATGACACCGCGCGAAGGTTTCACATTGGTTGGATCGTTTTTGAATTTCTTATGTCCATTTTAAACTATATATAATATTTTATGTTTCACTTAATTTTTTTGCAAATATGTAATATTTGATTGTAGATAGATAGATCTTATTTTTCTGCAAATTTTGATATATTATTTGTATTTTTCCGAATTAGAATAATTTAGTTATGATTTTTCAAAGTTTAATGAGATAAAAGGAAAAATAGCTACGCCGAGGGCAGCCGTCGGCGTAGCATAGTATACGCCGAGGGCATTTCTACACCGACGGCTGCTAGGAGGGGCTGGCCTGGTCACGGTCTACGCCGACGGCCCCGATGTTTGGCCGTCGGCGTAGCGACCGGCCATCGGCGTATTCATCCATTCCTGTAGTGTCTTTTCCTATCGAAATCGCTTCGTCCGTCGTTCCCAGCGCGTTGCCATCGCCCCGAGAACGGTCTGGGAAGGTCGGACGTATTTTGGGCCAAATCCGAACGAAACCGGGGTTCTGGGAATGCGACTGGGCCGAATTTCGGTGTCCGGACAAAAATACACCCTGAAAATACGTCCGGTGTTTGGATGTGCATGGAATTTGTTACTAGAATTAAAGGGTAGCACCAAATTTCAAATCATGTTTGGATGTACAACCATGGAATTGAATGTTTTGTTGAGCTTTGTCAATACAAACTTGAGAAATCAAACATCATGTCTCAGAATTTGATCATATTTGTAAGTGTGATCCAATGAGGAGCTACCAATTTTTATAAGAATATGCAGTTCAAAAAGATCAAGTAAATAGGTGTTGTTCCAATGGATAATACCTGCAGAAAACGGATAAAGAGAAGAGGAACAGGAGACACAGGGATAGGTCGGCAAGATCCCCGCCAGGGATATGCCACCATGTACATCCCGCGGCTTCCAGGAAGGTACCGTCGGCAATATAGGGTTGGGCTCCGGCCGATTTAGGTTTCGGCCCTAGATCCATCGGCCATTCTGAGAAGGAGAGGGGAAGGGAAGGAGAGGACGGAGTGCAGGGGGAGTGGAGGGCGGGGATGGTGAGAAGAGCAGAGCTGACCTCCGGTGGCGGCGCGGGCTGCTTTAGTTCTTGGTTGCGTTAGGCTTGCTCGTGTTCTATCGCGGGAGGGAGAGGAGGGAACCGCTTCGCTTTTTCCATGCATTTCTGAAGGGTGGAGCTCGGAATCTCCCAAAGCTGTGCGGACGCGTGCGGGTCGCGGCTCAGAATTGTATCTAGTTTCCATGTTCTAATTCCACAACCTCTCCAAACGAGTGAATTCAGCCCAACAGTTCCGAATAGCCAATTCTGTGCTAAAATTGCTACATCCAAACCCTGCAAGACAAAAGATGGTGCGCGTCCTCCTGCTGCTATGTGTCCCCTATTCGTCAAGTTGTTATTTGTTGTTCATCCAGCTGCTGCCGCTCCAACATTTCAAGATTCGCCGGTTGAGACTTCCGAAACTCGACACTCCAACCAGATGAATGAAGACCGGTATCAAGTAGATCCTTGTCTTGGCTCAAGAGGGATCCTAGGACTAGACCCCCTTCATTCGAAGCTATACCGGCAGCCCCCTCGCCACCCGTCGGTAACCTGCGGGATCTACCTCACCGAGCCCAACCGGCAGCCATGGCCAGCCACGCAAGGATATGGCAGCGCAGGGTTGATCCACTACTAGAACCGACCATGACACTACGAGGAGGAGATGGAGAGACGACATAGGGATCCACCCAGATCAAGATCAAGGCTTTGTCCCGACCCGACCCGTAGCCCAGCCATCACCGCTAGTCAAGCGCCGCCAAGGGGACATCCGCCACTACCCCAGCCAGCGGCACCACCCTTCTGCTTCTCATGGACATGTCAGCCGTCTCCGCCCCAGCATATGCCTCCTTCATCGACTGGGCCTGTTGCTGCAGCGGTGAGGGCCAGCGGCAGCGGGGGCGGCGCGATGGGATCTCCCTCGGTGGCACCCTGGGGGACGCACACAAGGAGTCAGGGGCGAGGGGTGTCCGTTTACCTAGATTAACAGAAAGGTCACATCGAGTTAGCTGCCGAAAGCATATACATTTGGATCGATGGCAACTTATTTTTTACAAAGAGCGTATATTAATATCACGGAGATATCAATTACACTCAGCCTCTGCAACAATACATGCCCTAGCGACCTTATAGATGCACACAACCTAGAAAAAAAGGGAGAAGAATTACAAAAAAGAAAAGCCCCTCTACAACGAACGATTCCTTGTAGCAACGACAGTAACACCATCAGAACAACACTGGTAGTCCAAACACTCCAATAGCGATGCCTTCAAGAATAAAATAGTGCACAGGCACCATCGTCGTCCGATGAGAGATCAAGGTTTTCACCCTAGAGAAAGTTCTCGCTCACAAAACAATACCTCTAACAAGGTCATTGCCAAACACAACCAACTAAGGTTAGACCTTGGATTTTCACCCTGCAAGGTAGGACTGTGAACTCCTCCCATATTTTTGCCCCCACAAATAGTCGTTGCTGCCAGTCATAGATCACACAGCCAGTTCCTCATCGCCACGAAGACTCAAATCACCATCGCTAACACTCAATGTTCCTACTTTCATGACATTCTCAATATCTGACTTCACCATGGATCGTCTAAGACATGGCACATGATGACAACAAATAGCAGAGCTTCGGAACGCTCCCTCTGAAATCAAACAGTCAAAAAAACATGGGTACACACGACCGGATACTTTTCTATCCAGCAATCTCCAGACATGAGATGCCCATGGGAGTTCGCCGGTGGAGCCTTCCGGAACTCGCCTCTCTAGGCCAGAACACTGAGGGGAGACCTCAAGAAGATCTTCGTCTTCACGCAGAAAAAACTCTAGGACCACCTTCTTTATTGATGCCGATGCAACGGTCCCCACACCACCGACCGACTCCTCGCGATCGAAACTAGTAGATCGAGCCCAAGTCTGCAAGATCCCAATTAGCAGCGCCGCCACCTAGGGTGACCTAGCCTCCGCCATGGCCACACTACCGCAATAGAACTGTAGCCGGGTCAAATCCACCTACCTCCTCGCCTCCGAGTTGTGTGTCAACGTGCCCCTGGCCGCCACCCTATGGGCCGCCCACCGTCTGTGCCGCCCCGGTCCCGACTGTGATTCTGTTGGATGATACTGTGATTCTGTTGGAGGAGACTGATTGAAATATCATTCACATGGAATTTCTTCTCTATTGCTTTGAGGAAATGTCTATTATGAAGGTTAATTATCAGAAAAGTGAAGTGATTTGTTGGTTTGTGACGGTGAGGAACAAGAGAGATTTTGAAAACATGTTCAATTGGGCTATTTTCCCATGACCTATTTGGGAGCTCCTATTGGTGATCACAGATTGTCTAATGAACAACTTATGTTCCTCATGGAGAAGTTAACTAGGAGATTGGATCGTTGGCAAGGGTAGCTAATGCCTTCTTGGACAACATTCCAATGTTTCTTTTGGCCTTTTATCTCTTGGGGTAGGGAGTTCATGCTGGTATGGATAAAGTAAGGGGCATATTTTTTTTGAGGGAGAAGCTCATATATTACTCGTAACCACTATTTACAATATCTCTTTTAGCAAGATCGAGTACAACAGGTGGTACTGATCCAAGCCAGTAGCTACAGACGCCTGACCTACTAGCTTGCTAGGCAAGCGTATCAGCGACAGAGTTGAACTTTCTCCTAATGTGAGAAACATAGCACTCATGAAACTGCATTCTAGCTTCATTAATCTCTTTGTAAATACTCCATAGACCTGAAAGATTAGGTTCAATGCTGGTAGAAGCTGCCACCGCTAAAGAGCTGTCAGACTCCAGCGTCAAGCTAGTGACCTTCAGTTCAGCAGCCAGCTTTAGCCTGGCCAAGATTGCTCTGGCCACCGCCTCCTCGACATCCATGCAGTCACAAATCGGGGTGCTTAGGGCTGCGAGGACACTACCCTGATCGTTGCGGGCAACCACTCCAACGGCTGCTTTCCCCGAGCTAGCATGGAAGGCAGCGTCGACGTTAATCTTGACCGCGTCGTTCTTTGGGGGATACCAGCGACCACCCTCTGCCTTATTGTTCCTATTATCAGCCAAACTGAACTTGTTAGTGGAAACTTGCACACTTAAAGGCAATTTAACTTTCACGTCATGAAGGTTTTCTGGGGATTCCCATAGTACCGAACCATAAGAAAGAAGGAAGTTAGCAGAATTCAGAATAGTTTCTTTGCCATCTTCAAATATAGCATTACACCTCAAGTGCCAGGCTCTCCAAAGGAGGAGGAGGATGTTTGCTCCAGTTTCCTTATTGCAGCTATCTAGCAGGACCAACAACCAATCTTTCCCAGAAAATTGGAATTTTTTTTCTGCCGGGAGATCCCAATACTCCCGCATCTTCTCCCTAAGGGCCTTTGGTTTGGTGCAGGCTACCGTAGCATGATAACTAGTTTCTTCTGTCTTGCCACAAATCTTGCATGTACTCATTGTATCCAAGGTTCTTTTTTGTTTGTTTTTTGTCGTTGCCAAGTTGTCTCGAGCTGTTCGCCACCCAAATATGCGTACCTTGGAGAGGACCAGGGCTCGCCACACAGATTTCCAAATGCACCTTGTATTGTCTGTTGCATTGCTATTGCCTGCAGACCACCTAACACCATACTTCAAATTATAGGCCAATTTATATGCACTTTTGACAGAAAAGATACCATTACGTTCAAAGTGCCAAGCCGGGAAGTCGATGCCTTGGCTGGAAGGCAGCTTCGTGTTAAGAATCCAGTCCACGTCCTCAGGGTAAAAAATGTTTCTTACCATATCAACATTCCAAAGAGAGCACCCATCAGTCATTAGCTGGTTTACCTTGCGGATTCTAGTGTTTGTCTTCCCTGCTCTAGGTTTCATGTTGTGATTACGTGGGAGCCAACTATCACGCCAAATATTTATCTTCTCACCATTCCCAATTCTCCATATTAGACCCTCCTTGAGAAGCTCAAGGCCGTGTTCTATTCCACGCCAGGACGGCGAGGCATCTTGTCGAAACACCGTGTCGAGGAAATTGCCGCGTGGATAGTAAATGGATTTTAGGATTCGCGCACATAAGGTGTCAGGGTTGGATATAATCCTCCAGGATTGCCTGGCAAGCATGGCTTGGTTGAACAGATTCATATCTCTAAAACCAACTCCACCGAAGTTCTTGGGTTTAGTTAGGACATCCCAAGATTCCCAATGGACCTTCCTTTTATCTTTCTCCTCGCCCCACCAAAAGTTTCTCACAAGGCGGGTGTAATCTTCATGAAACCCAGCGGGTAATTTAAAGATACTCATAACATGATTAGGAATGGCTTGAGCCACCGATTTAATAAGATCTTCCTTAGCTCCCATAGACGTAAACCTCTCGGTCCAATTAGAGAGTTCTTTCCTCAAACGTTCCTTGGAAGGTTGGAACTTTTCCTTTTTCATGTGGCCCTCTGGAGTAGGCAGACCAAGATATTTGTCTTCGAACTCTTCTCGTTCCACTTCCAGGATGTTCCTGACCGCAGCTTGTTGTTGAGATGGACAACTGTCTCCAAACATTATGGAGCACTTACTAGCACTGATAAGCTGACTCGAACCCCTCTCAAAAGATTCAAGAGATGATTTGATAACCTTTGCTTGGTTCACATCTTCTCTGAAGAAAAGGATACAGTCATCAGCAAATAATAAGTGTGAGATACCAGGCGAAGTACTACAGATCATGAGTTCAGCCAGAGCACGGTCATGGATCTCTTTCTGAATTCTCTTAGATAGGCAATCAGCCACAAAAAGGAAGAGGTAGGGGGATAGGGGATCCCCCTGTCTCAACCCTCTGGAAGGGGTGATCTCCTCCTCTAGGTTGCCATTGACTTGAACGTAGAACTTAACGGAGGTGACGCAGGCCATAATCCACTTAACCTACTTATCATCGAACCCCCATTTGAGCAGCAGCCTTTCAAGGAACGACCAGTCTACCCTGTCATAGGCTTTGGACAGATCCAACTTATAGGCACAATAAGCGTCATTAGGCTTCTAATTCCTTTGTATTAGCATGGAAACATTCAAAATCAATCAATGCGTTGTCCGATATGAGTCTCCCCGGAATGAATGCACTCTGGGTTTCACTGATGAGACCATTTAGAAACAGTCTGACTCTATTGACCAGACATTTAGAAATGATCTTGTAGATTACATTGCACAGAGAGATAGGTCTGCAATCTTTAAGATCACAAGCTCCATAGGATTTTGGAATCATTACTATCTTGGTCATATTGATCCCTTCTGGTAGGATACCATCTGTAAAAAACTTCTTAATAGCTGAGCACGTTTCACATCGAAGTAATGCCCAATTTCTCTGGGAAAACCTTGTTGGGAGGCCATCAGGGCCTGGTGCCTTGTGCGGTCCAATCTGGAAAAGTGCATCACCGATCTCATTATCCGTGAAGTCGGCTGTAAGGTGTTCATTAATCTCCTCAGTCACAACCGGATCAATGACGTCCATAATGATTGAGGGATCCACTCCCAGATCTTCCTTAAACAGAGCATCAAAGAAGAGGTGAGTCATCTTTATTAACTCATCTTCATCTGTTTCAAAGGTACCATCACTCTTTTTTAGTTTCAAGATTTTATTCTTCTTGTATCTTCTAGAAGCTTTGTTGTGGAAGAACTTGGTGTTACGGTCCCCCTCTTTCAGCCATTCAACTCGAGACCTTTGTCTCCACATAATTTCCTCTCTAAGGAGAAGCTCATCTAGTCTAGCAGAAATTTTCTTTACCTCTCCTTGATTCGCCAAGTAGTTTCTACTCTGTAAAAGTTCCAGTTTCTTTCTCAGTTGCTTAATATCTTTATTAACTGAGCCAAACACACTGTTGTTCCAGCTGTTCATCGAGGCCATGGTAGCCTTAAGTTTCTCACGGATGTCAGCTAGATTAGTAGCTGGGGCATGGTGAGCCCATACCTCATTGATCTGATCAAAAAGGGATTCGTCTCTTTCCCACATCACTTCATACCTCGGACCAGATTTTAGCCTGTTATTGTTCTTTTTGTCTTCCTTTAGAGAGATAATAATTGGACAGTGGTCTGAGCGTGACGAGACTAGGTGCTGCACCGTCACCTCTGGGAAAAGAGTAGACCACTCTGGACAGGCAACATCACGATCCAAGCCGACACGGACATTTTTGGAACCCTGTTGTTTGTTGTTGTATGTCCAAGGCTGGCCACGGAACCCAAGGTCATGGAGATTACAGTAACCAAGGGTATCACAGAAAGTAGCCATCAGCCGTGTACTCCTGCTCCTCATAGAAAAGTGCTCAGATTGGAACATGGCTTCATTGAAGTCACCACACATCAACCAAGGCTCGCTGGATTGGGGTTTTATTCTCCTTATTAGTTTCCAAAACTCGTGTCTATCACACGGACGAGGTTCTCCATACACAAAGGTAGTTCTCCACTTTATTCCAAACTGATCAAGAACAATTACATCAATGTGGTGAGGACCATAGTTGATCAGATCAATCTTGATATCAGAGCTCGTGAAGAGGGCAATCCCTCCTCCCTTTCCTTGTACGCACAACGGGAGGCAATCACTAAACCCGGCACGCCTACAGACATTCTCCACACACGCTTTATTTTGCCTAGTCTCTGAAAGAAAAACCAGGATGGGCTTGTGCTCCTGCACTAGGCGGCAGAGCTCTTGCACTGTCCGAGGCTGCCCAAGGCCTCGACAGTTCCAAGCCAGGATCCTCATTTGGTCTGCCTGGCACCCTCATCGGTGCCTGGCTCTTTGTTTGCTGTGAGGTCAGCTGCCTTTCCTCCTGCCAGTTGATCTTCTGTCTCATTCTTTTCTCCTAGGTTACTAACTATATATGTGCTTTGTGCCTCTACTTCCCCCTGTCCCATTACAAATTTCTCTCCTTCACTCTCAACTAGCAAGCCAACGTCCCTACCCTCCACCTCCTTGACCCCTAAATTTCCATTGTTGTCTTAATCCCTCAGCTGTTGCAGCACATCCTTTCCCAGACACTCCTCGAGCGAAGGGACCAACATGATCCTTCGCTTCGCTGGAGGGGGCGCACTTGTGTCTTCATCCTCCTGTCTGTTTCGCGGAGCCCCCAAAACAGAGTTCTGGGTTGTCCGCTTGACCTTCAGGTTGCTCTGTGCTTCATTATTGTCCCTGGCCCTTCTCTTCCATGTCTCCCTTTTCTTAGAGGTGGGGGCGACAGCAGCAACATGCTCATCATCAACCACCTCGTCGGATTGAGGTTGTAGGATAAGATGGAAGGAGGCCACCGAAGGCGTTGGCGAGCCGGGCCCCTCATTCTCCTGTCTTGCAGGGATGGCCTCCTCAACTGAGAGTTTGCCCACCTCCTCGGTGACGATAGCAATGATCCCTTCTTGCTGGTTGTTGGCGTTGTCGATGTTTGGGGTTGGGGCCACTTGGGGGCGCCACAGGAGGGCAGGCGGAAGGCGATGTTGAGCCTGCTGTCCCGTGGTGGCTGGAAGGGTACCAGCAGTGAGGATCATCGGGGTGTGTAGGGGGGACCCCAAGCTCCTTGTCATAGTTCTTCTTCCGCTAGTCCATCGGGAGGCTGCAGTTCTCCTCGCCATGCCCGATGATGCCGCAGCAGAGGCAGAAGTTTGGCAGCCTCTCGTAGAAGATGGAGACAATGCCCTCCTCGTCGGCAATCTCATCCATCAGGGGAATCCACCACCGGATGGGCTGGTCGATGGCGATCCGAACCCTGGCTCTGAGAAATTTCTCGCAGATATCGCCACGAGAGTTATTATCGATGGTAATAAGGGAACCAATTTTCTTACCCAACTCCCTGGCGAGCTCCTTCGATAGCAAGTAGAAAGGGATGTCCTTCAACTGTGCCCAAATGGGGATGGATGTGAAGGGCACAGTCGTTGGGTCATCCCCTTCCTTCAGGGCCTCCACCATCACTGCTTCATCTCTGTATCGCCACGGCCCTCCTTTGATGACATGGTTGAAGTCGCCCTCCTCAGCAAACTCCAGGACGAAGCGGCTGCCCTCGATAGGATTGGACTCCATGAGCCCACGCAGTTTCCAGACTCTCCTCATCGTGTCCATCAGCTGCTTGGGGGTGACAGACAACATCGACAGGAAGATGCCAACGGCGAGGAACCGTGTACGCACAGCTCCTCTGGCCTTGGCTATGTTGACGATGACGACCTGTTTCTCCCGCTCTGTGCCTAGCTCTTCCAGAAGCTCCTTTCCCTTGCACCAACGGGAGGGAACCGCCTTGTCCCTCCCCTCACCGATGATCTTGGTCACATCGGGATGAGTGGGTACCAGGGTACCCTTTGCCTTCTCAGACGCCGACGGGCCCTTACGGGGAACGACATGGGTGTTGTTGCTCTTCTTCTCCATGACGGATGTATGTTCGCTGAATGGGGAAAGGGCCTCGACCAAGGGGTTGTGCTTGAGATCCGCACCAGCTTCTCTTTGATTTATAGTCCCTCCTGGGTCTTGGATCCCCTGCTTGCTCTTCTGGTGAAATCCGGTGATCACGAGCCATTGAAACCAGAGAGTAACGCCGATGATCAAGAGCCATTGAAACCAGAGAGTAACCATTTCCATTGATTCCGCCCTCCGCCCTTCACAACGGATAGTAACGCCGGCCAGCGCAGGCGAAATTACCGCCGCCCTCTTGATAGCCCGCGCATGATTTCCTTCTTTATCACAATTTAATATGGTAATGGAGACCATGGGCTCCGCTTTCCACTGGGATCTCCACCTGTAGTCTGCGACCACCAAAACAGTGTCAATCGCTGGTGGAATACTTACCAGGGGAGGCACCTCTTCAAAACTGGTCGCCTGAGTTCCCTCCGAGGACGGCGCTGCCTCCGCTCCTCTCGCTTTCAAGGCGCAGACACCCGACCCCAATCCCGGCTTCTCCACTCGCTCCGCCCCCTGATCCAAGATGCTGGCGGCAAGGGATTTGCAACGCTTCAAGCAAGAAAGGGGATTATTAGCCTGACGGATGATATTCTTTGCTCTCTCTCTCCATTCTGTGGGAAGGAGACTAGGTAGATCGGTGGTGGGTGGGTGAATCGAGTGATCTAGAGCTTCAATATTCCTACTTTTCTTGGATTTGGTGGCTGCCTCTCTCTCATGGCCGGTGGATATCTCTCTCTCGCTCTGCTTCGTGTCGTCGCCTCCGGGGTCGCCAAATTAGTAAGGGGCATATTCTTCTAGGAAGGTTGCCGACAAGCTTTCAAGTACAGTATGATGAAATGGGAGACTGCGTGTAGACCTAAAGACCATAGGGATTGGGTCTTTTGAATATCAGATTAATGAATATCTCTTTGCATTTGAAATGGATTTGGAAACTTTTTTATTGTCCTTCTGATAAAACCTTGATTCAGAATCTACAAAAGAAATACTTGAAGCAAGGTTAATATATCTCTATGAATGAATCTAGTGGCTCTCATTTTTGGATCCTACCTTGAAGCAGGCCTTCTCTCTAGTGTTTCTACACCGATGAATTCAAAACTCCAAGCCCTCTGGGCCTCATCCGTTAAAAAAAAAACTACTAGCACTGTGCACCATGCTCTACCTGTACTCCTGTGACTTCTGTTTTTTCGTTCACGAGAAGTTGCTCACACGGTGGTCACATGTTTGCTCACAGCATGCATAAACAAAATCGATTGTCGATTTAGCGACACTTGCACATATAAATAAACTCTATTAGTCTATCTTAACTGAAGTGCATACTGATGACAACCAGACAGACGCAATAAACCTACAAGAAATAATGCAGTGTCAACCATGACTAGAAAAGGCTAGGCTCGAGCGGGTCCACACGCAAAGGCCATTTTGTTTCCGTGTTCATGTTGTATGCTGCAAAAAGACACATTGTTTTTGTATTTTGAACAACAACTCCCACAAAGTATTGTGTTACCTACAAAAGAGACGTTGTTTCCTCAGAGCATGCATGCAGAAACGAACTCCGTTGTTCGTTTACGATCACTCGTAAGCATAAACAAACTCTAGCGTAACTGAAGTTAAACTTTACCGATGACAACTTGACAAGTGATATAAACGTACAAGAAAATAATGCCGCATCACCAATGACCAGAAAAGCTAGGGTTGAGCGGCTACTATTCTCTCACTGCTTTCAAGCAAAGGCCATCTTTCGTATCTTGTCAAATTCTGTTCCAACAAATTAATTAATTGCACTCTAGCTCATCATAATCGTCATATAACAGAACAAATTAATTTGTAATTGCTGCCGGCTATCTGCCACTGCCAGGTATATATGCAAGCAAGTGCGGTACGTATAGCTTACACCCACCTGTGAAGTGGGAACTACACCAACGAATCAAACCTAGCTAGAATAACATGGCGTCCATCTCCAAGTGCCGTCTTTTCCTCATGGCCGCCCTCCTGGTCTCTGTCTTTGCCGCTGCCGGCGCCACCGGTGATTACTGCTACCCATCGATGGGTCTTCCGAGCCGTCCGCTCGATGGCTGCCGTGAGTACGTGGCACAACAAACTTGCGGCGTCCGTTTCCTCGGGGCGCCGTCCGCCCCCATCGAAAAGTTGATGTACCAGTGTTGCCTGGAGTTTTCACAGATTCGGCAGCACTGCCGGTGCCAGGCGCTGCGCTATTTGATGGGGTCTGATCCAGAAACGAGTGGCCTCATGAAGCTGCCAGGATGCCCCATTGAGCCGCAGAGGGACTTTGCCAGAATACTCCCCACGCCTAGGCAGTGCAACTTGATTACAGAATACAACACAAGATACTGCTTGGAAATGGACAAGTTCTCGTAGTACTAAAGGTCGCTCATGAATAAGCGTGATGCATCCATGGATGTGTGTGACAAGCATAAGTGCATATGTGCGCTTCGCTCACAATATGCTATGATTTAGAATAAAGAGAATCATTTTATGGTTCTTAAATTCCAACTCTTCCATTTATTCATTTGTTTGGTGGTTGTATAGCCTTATTGTTGATTGGTTGGTGTTGCTTATCACGTGTGCCACGTGCCTTATTGTTAGGTTAATATGTCCGGACATTATACATCAAAAAATCACTCTCGAGCTTGTCCTACAAGGAGCCATTCTTCAAAAGAAAAATTAAATTTTTTGAAACTTTGATTTCAAAGTTTAAAAAATATATGATTTTTTTTTGGATGTATCCAACTATGTATTCAGCCAGTGTGTAAATTAACAGATCGAAATAAATTAACAGATCAAAATACATTGTATGTTAAGCTCAGAAAAATGACGAAATCTTACAAAACAATAAGAATTACACTTTAGTGCACCGTTTATAACTGTTCATCCAAGACAAAATAGAAACTAGACCAGTGGACGCTCCGATAGCGTGGTGGCTAGACTATATCCAGATATTTTTTGGAATTTTTTAAATTTAAAATTTAATTTTCACCAGTCCTCTTTTGGGCCTCCGGGACCCACTCGTGAGGTCCAAGTGCTACAGGTCATCGTCTTCGCAAAAAAAATCCTCGAAAAATCACAGGTCAATTTGATTTCATGTAGGTCCATGAAAGATAAAAATATACAAAACAGGGGATTCCTATTTTGCAGAGTTATAACCAAAATAAAGGGGATCATTGGTAAATCCTCATAAATCAATATAAAACATGGATATAACATTATATAAGTTGCATATATGTAGGAATATCAAAATTACAACGTTCATGTATGCATTTTACATGCATCAAAATCCCCGAGCTTAACCTATGCTCATCGTCGATCATGAAGGTGATAAAACTAAACATAGACTTTGAAATTTGTTGCTTATGATCAGTATCATAGGTAATGATCATTTCTACACAAGGTTAAATGGTTCATTATTTAAGGAATAGCAACAAGCAAATGAGCTATAAAGTGATAGCTCTTATGCACTACATCTATTCTTAACAATATGTCATTTTGTATAAAAATAATGAAAGTACTATGGACAATTAAGCATGTACAGTGCAAAAGTAAAGTAAATTTCATAACATCCTATTTTGTCTTAGAATCATAAAACCAAAATTTTATTTTTTTTGTTTCGATCGACATTTAAGTAAAGAAAGTAAGCAGGAAATATATGTGCTAGTTCTTTGAGAAAATTAAAAGGTATAAGAGAAAACAAAGTGAAGTTTTGGGACATGTAGCTCATGTCAACGGTAATCGTAAGAGTGGGGTTCTATAGATATTTAATGGTTATGGTTAAAGTTAAAGCAAGTATGGTTTAAATGTTTGACCCATTACAAGTTGATGTGTCATGCCCATTAACCACAAGTACTCAGTTCTCATGTTACTCAAATTAGGCCCCTAAGAAGTTTTGTTACTGTAAGCAAATAGGTCCTATCGAGGGTGGCTGATGAGGTACCTATTTCCTCTTTGTACGAGGAGACCCTTTGCGAGGGGCTATCCATACTCAGATAAAAAGACAAACAGGAAAATGAACTCCTCGATGATTCTTTTTTATTTACTATTTGCATATATTTTTATTTAAACGCTTCATTGAATATCTATACTATGAATTTTTACCATGATGCATAGCATGGCTTAGGTTGGCGGGTCAAGCAGCCCTCTCACCTTTATGCATACTCCAGAAAACTTTAGGATGGTTCTAGCTCATGTCACATCGAGGGCATCCACAGCCAAAAGAATACATGACATCAACAAACTAGCGTAAAATTGAAAGTGTTCACCATGTAAGCATGATTCTGCTAACACTCAACTCATAAGTTGTCAAATACAAGTTTAATTAATATTTTGTCTTATTTCAAGCAGTTTTGCACTAGTGGTATCACCTAACATCTTACTTTCCCATGAGCATAAACAAAGTCGTAAGCATAAACAAACTCTAGCATAACTGAAGTTAAACTTTATGTACAAATATTTAGCAAAAAAAAGTAGTCTAAGTACCGATGACAACTTGACAAGTGATATAAACGTACAAGAAAATAATGCCACATCACCAATGACCAGAAAAGCTAAGGCTGGAGCGGATACAATTCTCTCACTGCTTTCAAGCAAAGGCCATCTTTTGTATCTTGACAAATTCTGTTCCAACAAATTAATTAATTGCACTCTAGCTCATCATAATCGTCGTATAACGGAACAAATTAGTTTGTATTTGCTGCCAGCTATCTGCCACTGCCAGGTATATATGCAAGCAAGTGTGGTACGTGTAGCTAACACCCACCAGTGCACAAAAAAGAACTACACCAACGAATCAAACCTAGCTAGAATAACATGGCGTCCAACTCCATCTGCCGTATTCTCCTGTTGGCCGCCCTCCTGGTTTCTGTCTTTGCCGCTGCCTCTGCCACCAGTGGCGGTGAATACTGCTACCCATCGATGGGTCTACCGAGCCGTCCACTCGATGGCTGCCGTGAGTATGTGGCGCAACAAACTTGCGGCGCCCAAATACTCGGGGCACCATCCGCCCCCATCGAAACGTTGATGTACCGGTGTTGCCTGGAGTTTTCGCAGATTCAGCAGCACTGCCGGTGCCAGGCGCTGCGCTACTTGATGGGGTCTCGTCCTGAAAGGAGTAGCCTCATGAACCTGCCAGGATGCCCCATTGAGCCGCAGAGGGACTTTGCCAGAATACTCCCCACGCCTAGGCAGTGCAACTTGGTGACAGATTACAACACAAGATACTGCTTGGAAATGGACAAGTTCATGTAGTACTTGAGATCGCTCATGAATAAGCGTGATGCATCCATGGATGTGTGTGACAAGCACAAGTGCATATTGTGAGCTAGCTCACAATATGCTATGATTTAGAATAAAGAGAATCATTTTATGGTTCTTAAATTCCAACTCTTACCATTTATTCATTTTTTTGGTGGTTGTATAGCCTTATTGCCGATTGGTTGGTGTTGCTTATGACGTGTGCCACATGCCTTATTGTTAGGTTAATATGTCTAGACATTATACATCAAAAAATCACTCTCGAGCTTGTCCTACAGGGAGCCATCGCATTCTTCAAAAGAAAAATTAAAAGATTTGAAACTTTGATTTCAAAGTTTTAAAAAAATATGAAAAACATTTGGATGTATCCAACTATGTATTCGGCCAGTGTGTAAATTAACTGATTGAAGTATATTGTATGTTAAGCTCAGAAAAATGATGAAATCTTACAAAACAACAAAATTACATTTTAGTGCACCGTTTACAACTGTTCATCCAAGACAAAATCTCGACTTTCCATTTTTCCTGAGCTCGGAATACAATGTATTTCATATAGAGATTTTACACAAGGATAGACTAGAGTATTGAGTATAGAAAGTGGACGCTCTGATAGCATGGTGGCTAGACTATATCCAGATATTTTTGGAATTTTTTAAATTTAAAATTCAATTTTCAAAGTTTTGGAAATGGGGCTACCTGGATCCCGTGCTCCAAACGCCCGCTTTCTATTATACATGGACAAGTAGATACCATATAGGGATATGCTTCGGTACACCCCTTCTAAAAAGTTCAAAGTTTTTGTGCAAACCAACGGTGGGGAATAACCTTACCGCTTCGCATAAAAAGGTATTGTATAGTCTTTGGACCTCAAATACATATACAAATACCGTCATTTGGCCTAAATAGCATGTACATTCTTTCTAGTAACAAAAATCATGGCGGCTGGTAGATCCTAACAATGGGACCAATTCCACATTTCTATGACATTAAAGATCTAGAGCGGCTCAGGCGGAATCCCAAAAAAGCAGCACTGCCACCCCCATCCCCTCCTCCCTCGCCGCTGTCGGCTCATGATGCTGGGCAAAGCCCGCTGGTGGTCGGCGGCGGGCCTCTGCGGTGACCCAGCATACCACTGTATGATACTATAATCGTTGATATAACACAATGAAACACCGTTCACTAGTATTACATCCCTCAGAGTGGTACAACAAAAACACAGCAGGTCCAAGACATGACTATAGAATACAACTTGACTCTTTACAAAAGATTCAGAGAAAACTCTAGGTTAAAGAGAGAGAAAGAAACTTCTTACAAAGAAGAACCAGACATAATAACTCGGAACTATGTGGCTAAAAAGACTAACATCTAAACTATCTGGCTTGCAATTGCTACTAAAGTAATGCTCTACAGAAATAGGTTTTATGGCTAGAGAATCTATTCCTATCTACTCATGAACTTCGTCTTCACTTCGGTTGATGTAGATGTTGACTTTATTGACTTTATTGAAGAACTTGAGATGTCGATGATGACTTGTTGAGGATGAGTTGGTGTTGACGTCATCTTCAATGGCTTAGAATCTATCAAGGGTTAAGAAGGTATAGTTGAGTACGAGCGTACTCCGCAAGTTCACTAAAAAGGAGTGTTTGATGCACTAGCTACATCCACAGACCATAGGTCGTAGGCAATGCAGGTTTTCGTAGAAATTTCTTCAAAGGTTGCTTTTATTCTGAAAACTATGTCAGTCAGCCTTCACAGGTTTACCAGAACTTTCGTGGAGTTTCTTTCCTGTAGCGTTCACAGCTCCTTCCTGGAACAGGGAGTAACAAGTTATAGTTCTTACACTCTATAGAGGTGCATTACTTTACCCATGGTAGATGATACATTCCAAATGTATCTATAATTTTTGATGTTCCATGCTTGGTTTTATCCACTTTCTTGTGTTTTGTTCCAACTTTGTAGTACGTTTCATATGATTTCTTGGATTAACCTATTAACAAGAGCCACAGTGCCAGCTGCCTGTTTTCTGTTGTTTTTGGTTCCAGGAAAGTCAGAAAATGAATATTCTCGGAATTGGACGGGACAAAAGCCAAAGTGCCTATTTTTGCGGAAGTGATCAAGTGCCAGAATACGAGACGGAGAGGGGCCAGAGGGCGGCCACACCACCT
Source organism: Avena eriantha (assembly GCA_910589775.1). Taxonomy (NCBI): domain Eukaryota; kingdom Viridiplantae; phylum Streptophyta; class Magnoliopsida; order Poales; family Poaceae; genus Avena; species Avena eriantha. The sequence continues at coordinate 21,350,354 of OU342742.1, read as the reverse complement.
GGCCGCGCGGCCAGGCCTGGTCCGCGCCAGGGGGTGGTGTGGCCAACCCAGGCACCCCCTCGGCCTCCCCTTCCGACTATAAGTTGCCCTCGGGACGAAAACCCTAAGTACCCGATCAAAAATCCACGAAAGAGTCTGTAGCCACTATCATCTCCATCCCTAGATGGGGAGGGATCTGAAGCTCTTCCCGGCACCCTACCGGAGAGGGGAATTCACCCTAGAGGCTTTCTTCATCACCATGAAAGCCTCCGGTGTGATGTGTGAGTAGTTCATCCTTGGACTACGGATCCATGTAGTAGCTAGATGGTTGGTTTCTCCTCCTTTGTGCTTTCATGTTTAGATCTTGTGAGCTCCGTTCATGATCAAGATCATCTTTTGTAATCCATACATGTTGTGTTTGCGGGGATCCGATGGATATTGAGATGCTATTTCAGATTGATTATTGATTCTATCGTGTCTTTGTTATTTGAGATCTTGCATGCTTTTCGTTGTTAGTAGCTATCTTGTCCAAGTAGATGCTAGCAACTCCAAGAGTTAGTATTTATGCTCGATAGTGGGTTCATGCCTCTGGTAATCTGGGGAAGTGACAGAAATCTCTAAGGTACTAGATGTGATGTTGCTACTAGGGAGAAAACAACAATCTTTTGTTCATAGAACAATCGTATTGGTTACTTTACACGCAGTTCGTAAAGCAATAATCTGTTGCTTGCAACTTAATACTGGAGGGGGTTCGGATGATAACCTGAAGGTGGATTATTAGTCATAGATGCAGTTGGATGGCGGTCTATGTATTATGTTGTAATGCCCAATCAAGTCTCAGAGGAGTCAAGATGATTAGTATATGCATGTATTGCTTTCTCGGTGTTTGTCAATTGCCCCGTTGTAATTTGTTCACCCAGCATGTTATCTATCTAAGGAGAGCCACCTCTAGTGAACTATGGATCCCGGTCCTTTTTCTTTACATACAATCTACAATCTTTTACTGTTTTGTGTTTACTTTCTACAAACTTTTACTTCTTTCCATTCGATACGTTTAATCCTTTGTTTTTTGCAAAACACGGTGAGATTGACAACCTCATCGCAAGTTGGGGACAAAGTTCTGTGGTTGTGTTGTGCAGGTCTCCATGTTGCTACTAGCACCGGTAGTGCGCCTTGCCAAAGCTCAGCTAATAACACCTTTGAGGTGTTTCCTTGCTCCTACTGGTTCGATTAAACCTTGGTTTCATAACTGAGGGAAACTTGCTGCTGTGCTCATCATACCTTCCTCTTGGGGTTCCCAACGAGCTCTACATTAACACCGCCATCAAGCATTTTTCTAGCGCCGTTGCCGGGGAGTCAAGGACATCTTCATAAGGGGAGTCCCTCATAACCAATCTCTTTACTTTGTTGTTTTTGTTTTGCTTAGTTTCTTTTTGCTTTGTTTGGTTGTTTTGTTCTTCAAAAACACAAAAAAATTAGTTTTACTTGCTTGCTTTCTTATTTGAAAACCCAAAAAAATGACTACTCTTAAAAACGCTAAGTTGTGTGACTTCACTAGCACCAACAACAATGATTTTATGAGCACACATGTTGCTCCACCTGTGGCTGAAAATACTTTCTTTGAGATAAAACCTGCTTTGCTCAATCTTGTTGTGAGAGAACAATTTTCTGCTATTGGTAATGAAGATGCTGCTTCCCATCTAAGTAACTTTGTTGAACTTTGTGAGATGCAAAAGCATAGGGATATAGATGGTGATATTATTAAACTGAAATTATTTCCTTTCTCTTTGAGAGGAAAAGCTAAAGAGTGGTTGAATTCCTTAACTAGGAATAGTATTGATTCTTGGACTAAGTGCAAAGATGCTTTTATTGGAAAATACTATCCTCCTGCTAAGATTATATCCATGAGAAGTGAAATAATGAAGTTTAAACAACTTGATAATGAGCATGTTGCTCAAGCTTGGGAAAGAATGAAATCTTTGGTAAAGAATTGTCCCACTCATGGACTAACTGCCTGGATGATCATCCAAACTTTTTATCCAGGATTGAACTATTCTTCAAGGAACCTATTGGATTCAGCTGCTGGAGGTACCTTTATGACCATCACTTTGGGTGCTGCAACAAAACTTTTGGACAATATGATGGTTAATTATTCTGAATGGCATACCGAGAGAGCTCCACAAGGTAAGAAGGTAAATTTTGTTGAGGAAACTTCCTCCTTGAGTGATAAGATTGATATTATTATGTCTATGCTTGTTAATGGGAAAGCCCATATTGATCCAAATAATGTTCCTTTAGCCTCTTTGGTTGCTCAAGAAGAGCAAGTCGATGTGAACTTCATAAGAAATAACAATTTTGGCAACAATGCTTATGCTAATGATGCTTATAGAAACAATTTTGGTAACAACAATTATAAGCCATATCCTCCCAACAATGGTAATGCTTATGGAAATTGTTACAACAGTAATAAGAGTGCTCCCTCTGAACTTGAAGTTATGCTTAAAGAGTTTATTAGTAAACAAACTGCTTTCAATAAAACTATTGAGGAAAAACTCTCTAATGCTGAAAGAAATATAGCATCTTTGGCTGAAGCTCAATCTTTGGCTGATACGCTACTAATGCTATACAAGTAAGAATTGATGAAAATGTTAGACTATTAGCTGAATTACATGCTAAGTTGGAAAGAGAAGATGAAATTTCTAGAAACATTAGTGTTTCTACTATCACTACCACTAGTGTTGAGGCTACTAATAGTTCTACTACTTTAGATGATAAAGTTGATTTTGATCTTGATGGTTGCAACATCTCTGAAGTTATTAAGTTCCTACAAAATCTTGCTAAAAGTCCTAATGCTAGTGCTATGAACATGGCTTTTACAAAACACATTACTGATGCTCTCATAAAGATTAAAGAAGAAAAGATGAAACATAAAGCTTCTATTCCTATAAAACAAGACGATGGTTGTGAACCCATCATTAATATGAAAGTGAATGACTTTGATTTCAAAGCTTTGTGTGATCTTAATAGTAGTGTTTCTATTATGCCTAGAAGGATTTATGATATGCTTGATTTGCCTCCTCTTGAAGATTGTTGTTTGAATGTCCCACTTGATGATAATGCTAAAAAGAAACTCATGGGGAGTCTCAATGATGTTCTTATTATGGTTAACGATTCCTATGTCCCCGTTGATTTCTATGTTTTGGATGTTGAATACAATGCTTCTTGTCCTATTACTTTGGGAAGACCTTTTCTTAGAACTGTTGGTGCCATCATTGATGTGAAAGAAGGCACCATTAAATATCAACTCTCACTTAAGAAAGGTATAGAACACTTCCCCAAAAAGAGAGAAAATATTTCTTTTGCTTCTCCTATGAAAACAAAATTTGGTCTTAATGCTTCTTCATTTGAGAACACTTGATTCTTTCTTTGCATCTTATGCCTAACTTAAAGGCGTTAAAGAAAAGTACTTGTTGGGATATAACCCAAGAGTTTTAGTTGAGTCTTGGAAGTTATTACCTCTGTAATAACCTCTCCTTATCCTTTTGATTTGCTTTTTGTGCCAAAAGTAACCTCTAATGGGAGTGAAGTAATGATTGGGAAAGTTGTTGTCCCGAAACAGATTTCTGTGCTTCACCATAAACATTCCTGAGAGAGATCTGTACGTCGGATTGATCTGTAATTGGTTGTGCTTTTTCCCCACGTTCTTATCTAACTTTCGTTAGTTCAACACTTTTTGATTTGAGCAACATAAGGTCTTCGAAAAAATTCGTCTTTACCCGCTGGTCTGTTTTGACAGATTTCTGCCATTTTTCTGCATTTGCTTCTTGTTAGTTCCTTCTTGAGTTCTTTTGGGGAATTGAGCTTTTTGAGGGAAGTGCTACAGTAGCTAGTATTCTAATGGAATTTTATTTGGTGTTAGAACTGAACCTTGAGACTTATTTATCTTAAGTGCACTAATGTTGCTAATGAGATTGTGTGAAGTTTTGTATGAAGGAAAATTTTCAGGTGTATGGAAGGAATGAGTAATGAGATGAAGGATGGACTAAAGCTCAAGCTTGGGGATGCCACCCGTGTCACCCCAAGAAATATCCAAGAAGTACAAGCGTCAAAGCTAGGGGATGCCCAAGGCATCCCCTTCTTCATCAATAAAAATCCCAGGTTTCTTCCAAACGCTTCATTTTTATTGTTTCATGCACAGTTGTGTTTTTCTTGGAGCGTCTTATTTTTCGTTTTCATTTTGGTTTTTAGTTTGATTGGTTTGCTTAGTTTTCTGAATAAATTGGTTGGACCCCCTCTTTCATACATTGGTTTGCAAATAGTTTGGTTTGGTTTGGAAAAGAGTAGGAAAGCTCATGCTTATGTGGTAAAAAGAGCTCGTTTTTGACTGTGGCTATGCTTTGTCATGCCATGCTTGATATTGTTTTGGCTTTATGCTTAGTATTCTTTGCTGTAGCATGGCTTGTTATAAACAATTGAGATTGCTTAATGTGCCTTGGATGAATCATGCGTTGTTTTAGCATATTAAAGCATAGTATAGTGGTATTCTCCTTTGATGCTTTATTTGGGTTGACTTGGCACATGCTCACACCATGTTATGACTATCTCAAGTCACCATAGCCTTTATGATCCGTTAGTTTTCAACTTGTAGTATCGCTTTATGCTTTGATCAATGATGTTTTGTTGCTCTGCATGATTATGGCCATTATTGCTCTCTTAGTTTGTCGCTCCGAGTCTTTTGCTAGCCTCCACCACCAAGTATGAGTTCCCCTCATGCATCCACCTCCCTAAACCAAGTTATTCCAAAGAGTCCACCATACCTACCTACTAGCTTATGCTATTCCAAGTATATTCATGCTTTTGTTTACCCTTCACTTGTTATGAGAAAACTAGTGATTAAAGCTGTCACGAACTGATGGCACACTTTACTTTTTGTCTCTAATAAACTTGAACCATTGGGTCCTTCTTTGTTGTGTATATGATTGCGCTTTATAAGTTGAAATTAGCAGAACCATGTTTCATGGGGAACGCTTTCAACATTCCACTTGTACTTTGTACTCCGTTGATATCATGTTCTTTTGCTTACGGATCCCGGCGGTGTGAAATAAAAGTAGAACTTGTAAGATCATGGAGTTTGTATGTGTGCTAGAGAAACACCTGGGCCGCTAGCCTAAGCCATGCCTAATCATGGTGGAAACTTGCAGCATCACCATAATGAGCACTCTAGGAAGCATCCTTAATAAAAACCTATGCAAATAGCAAATAAAAAGATCGCTGAGATGCTCATTGTCTGCTTACCTTGTCATTTTGATTATGGGAAAGCTCCCGTATCATGTGCAAGGGGTACCCTGTTGGCGGTTCTTAATGATACACATATACTTACAATGACAAGAGCTTACTCGTGAATGAAGTTGAGTAGCATGAGGATCGGTCTTCGTAAGTAAGGGGCATGAGATTTCAGTTTATAACTTGTCAAGCATATCCTCTTAGTTGTGTCACTTTAACCTTAATCACCTTCAAGATGCTTATGATAGGGGCAATGAGAGCTGAAAGCTATAAGTTGATGGGTTCGTAGCATGGAAAACAAAAAAAATTCTACCGCAAGAACGAACAAAACCCAGATCTAATCTAGATAAAAGCCAAGATCTAATCTATTAGACATGTGCAACGAGATAGATCTGTACTAACCCTTGTAGATCCGAAAGCGTTACGAGATTGGATCTCGTAGTTGATGTAGTCGATCAGTTGCCGATCTCAAGATCGAGTGGACGATCCTTCCGGCGCCGCGTTCCGGCAGCGCTTCCGCCGTCGGTCACACGTGCGGAGTCGAAGCAGACCTTCCTCTCCCTGTTCCAGCGAGCAACGGAGGTAGTAGATCTTCTCCACGGAATCCCAGCAGCACGACGGCGTGGTGGTGGTGGTGGAGTAGAGAATTCTGCAGGGCTTCGCCTAAGCCTAAGCAGAAGAAAAGAGGAGGAGAGAGGCGGCTAGGGTTTGGAGTAGTGGAGGAGGGGCCAGGGGGTGGCGCCTCCACCCCTCTATTTAAAGGAGGGAGGCGCCATGGGGAGGTGGAGTCCTTGTAGGACTCCCCTCCCTTCCTTGGCCGGCGGATTGGGAGGGGGGGAGGAGTCCTCCTCCCCCACGACTCCTTGTCTTGCCCAACAAGGACTCCTTGATCCTTTCTTGGTTTTCAAGCAAACTCCAAGAAATCTTCCAGAACCTTCCGGAACATTCCGAAACCTTCTAGAATCCTCATACAAATACTCCGAAACATTTCCTAACTCAGAAAATGATCCCCAATATATGAATCTTATTCTTCGGACAATTCCGGATCTCCTCGTGATGTCCTAGATCCAATCCGAGACTCCGAACAACATTCGGTCTCCAACGCACATTCCATATCTACTTAAAACAACTTCGAACCTTAAGTGTGTCACCCTACGGTTCGTGAATATGCAGACATGATGAAGACACCTCTCCGATCAATAACCATCAGCGGGATCTGGAGATCCATAATGGCTCCCACATACTCAACGATGACTTCGTGATCGATAGAACCATTAACATACGAAACAAATTCCCTTTGTCACGCGATACTATACTTATCCGAGGTTTGATCGTCGGTATCTCCATACCTAGTTCTACCTCGTTACTGATAAGTACTCTTTACCCGTTCCATGTTATGTCATCCCTTGTGACCCAGTCACATGCTTGCAAGCTAACTAGATGACATTCTACCGAGAGGGCCCGGAGCATATCTATCCGTCATATGGATGGACAAATCCCAATCTTGGTCCATGTGCTCAACACATACTTTCAGAATACCCAATGACACCTTTATAACCACCCAGTTACGAAAAGGTGTTTGATGTCATCAAAGTACCCATCCGGTGATGGTGATTAACACAACCTCATGGTCGAAGGATTAGGTTACTATGCATTTAAAAGCTTATAGCAATACGAACTTAATGACTTGATCTTATGCTATGCTTACTATGGGTGTGTGTCCATTCACATCATTCTCCTAATGATATAACCTTGTTATTAATCACATCCAATGTCCATGATCAGGAAACCATGATCATCAATTAATCAACAAGCTAGTTCAACAAGAGGCTTACTAGGGACTCTTTTATGTTTACAAATCACACATGTATTAGTGTTTCCTTATAATACAATTATAGCATGGGATGTAAACATTCATCATAAACACAAAGATATAATAATAACCACTTTTATTATTGCCTCTTGGGCATATCTCCAACAGTCTCCCACTTGCACTAGAGTCAATAATCTAGATTACATGGTAATATACCTAACACCCATGGCGTTCTGGTGTTGGTCATGCTTTGCCCTAGGGAGAGGTTTAGTCAACGGAACTGCCACATTCAGATCAGTGTGTACTTTGCAAATCTTTATGTCACCATCTTGGACATACTCGCGAATAGCATGGAAACGTAGCTTGATGTGCTTCAGCTTTCTATGTGACCTTGGCTCCTGTGCATTAGCTATGGCACCTGTGTTGTCATAGTAGATAGCCATCGGGTCCAACACATTGGGAACCACGCCAAGTTCAGTAATGAATTCCTTCATCCATATGGCTTCTTGTGCTGCCTCCGAAGCAGCTATGTATTCCGATTCAGTTGAAGATTTCGCCACAACGCTTTGCTTGGCACTCCTCCAGCTCACTGCAGCACCATTCAAAATAAATACGTATCCCGACTGTGACTTAGAGTCATCCGGATCGGTGTTCCAACTAGCATCGGTGTAACCGTTTACAACAAGATGTTCATCACCTCCATAAGAAAGAACCATATCCTTAGTCCTCTTTAGGTATTTCAGGATATTCTTGACCGCTGTCCAGTGTTCCATTCCAGGATCACTTTGATATCTGCTAGTCAAACTAACAACATGTGCTATATCTGGTCTTGTACACAGCATGGCATACATGATAGAACCTATGGCCGAGGCATAGGGAATATTATTCATTTTCTCTCTATCTTCTGTCGTAGCTAGACTTTGAGTCTTACTCAAGGTCTTACCTGACAACATGGGCACGAACCCTTTCTTGCTATCTTCCATTCTAAACTTCTTTAGAACTTTGTCTAAGTATGTACTTTGGGAAAGCACTATTAGGTGTCTTGATCTATCTCTATAAATCTTGATGCCTAGAATATATGCCGCTTCGCCAAGATCCTTCATTGAAAAACTATTATTCAAATAGGCTTTGACACTATTAAGAAGTTCTATATCATTCCCAATCAATAATATGTCATCTACATATAGTACTAGGAATGCTACAGAGCTGCCACTCACTTTCTTGTAAATACAAGCTTCTCCATAAGTATGTATAAATCCAAAGTTTTTGATTAATTTATCAAAATGTTGATTCCAACTCCGGGATGCTTGCTTCAGTCCATAAATGGAGCGCTGAAGTTTGCATACCTTGTCAGCATCTTTAGGATCGACAAAACCCTTGGGTTGTACCATATACAACTCTTCCTCAATGTCACCATTAAGGAACGCCGTTTTGACATCCATCTGCCAAATCTCATAATCGAAATGTGCAGAAATTGCTAACAAAATCCTCACAGACTTTAGCCTCGCTACTGGTGAGAATGTCTCATCATAGTCAACTCCTTGAATTTGTTGGAACCCTTTCGCGACAAGTCGAGCTTTATAGACGGTAACATTACCATCAGCATCTGTTTTTTTCTTGAAAATCCATTTGTTCTCGACAGCCTTATGGCCATCCGGTAAGTCCACCAAAGTCCACACTTGGTTTTCATACATGGATCCCATTTCAGATTTCATGGCTTCTAGCCATTTGTCGGAAACTGGGCTCACCATAGCTTCTTCATACGTCATAGGGTCATCAGCGTTGTCCACCAACATGACGTTCAAGGCAGAGTCATACCAATCAGGAGTGGTACGAACCCTCGTTGACCTGGGAGGTTCAGCAGTAACTTTGTTCGAAGTTTCATGATCACCATCATTAGCTTCCTCTCAAATTGGTGCAGGCGGCACAAAAACATCTTCCGGTGCTGCGCTACTCATAAATCCGAGAGAAGGTTCGATAACCTCATCGAGTTCTACTTTCCTTCCAGTCACTTCCTTCGAGAGAAATTCCTTCTCAAGAAAGGATCCATTCTTGGCAACAAAAATTTTGCCTTCGGATCTATGATAGAAGGTATACCCAATTGTTTCTTTAGGGTATCCTATGAAGACGCATTTCTCCGCTTTGGGTTCAAGCTTATCAGGTTGTAAGTTCTTTACATATGCTTCGCAACCCCAAACTTTAAGGAACGACAACTTAGGTTTCTTACCAAACCACAATTCGTACGGTGTCGTTTCAACGGATTTAGATGGTGCCCTATTTAAAGTGAATGCGGCTGTCTCTAATGCATAGCCCCAAAACGATAGCGGTAAATCTGTAAGACACATCATAGACCGAACCATATCTAAGAGAGTTCGATTACGACGTTCGGACACACCATTACGCTGTGGTGTTCCGGCGGTGTCAACTGCGAAAGTATTCCACATTTCTTTAAATGCATGCTAAACTCATAACTTAGATATTCACCTCCGCGGTCAGAACGCAGAAATTTAATCTTCTTGTTACGATGATTTTCCACTTCACTTTGAAATTCCTTAAACTTCTCGAAAGTTTCGGACTTATGTTTCATAAAGTAGACATACCCATATCTACTTAAGTCATAATGATATCCACCACGCGATGCTACACTCATTGGACCGCACACATCGGTATGTATTATTTCCAATAAGTCTGTAGCTCGCTCCATTATTCCAGAGAATGGAGTCTTAGTCATTTTTCCCATTAGACATGCTTCGCATCTTTCAAGTGATTCAAGAAGTCCATCAGAATGGAGTTTCTTCATACGCTTCACTCCAATGTGACCAAGACGACAGTGCCACATGTATGTAGAATTATCATTCAATTTTGTTCGTTTAGCATCTATGTTGTGAACATGTGTATCACTACTATCGAGATTCAGTAAGAATAAACCATTCATCTCAGGTGCATTACCATAAAAGATATTACTCATATAAATCGAACAACCTTTATTCTTGGACTTAAAAGAGTAACCGTCTCGCAATAAACAAGATCCAGATATAATGTTCATGTTTAACGCAGGCACCAAATAACAATTATTCAAACTTAAAACTAATCCCGAAGGTAGATGTAGAGGGAGCGTGCCGACGGCGATCACATCAACCTTGGAGCCATTTCCAACGCGCATCGTCACCTCGTCTCTCGCCAGTCTTCGCTTATTCCGCAGCTCCTGTTTCGAGTTACAAATATGAGCAACCGAACCAGTATCAAATACCCAAGCACTATTATGATTACTAGTAAGATACACATCAATAACATATATATCAAATATACCTTTCTTCTTGATGTTGCCATTCTTCAGATCCGCCAGGTACTTGGGGCAGTTACGCTTCTAGTGACCAGCACCCTTGTAGTAGAAGCAGTCAGTTTCAGGCTTGGGACCAGCCTTGGGCTTCTTTGTAGGTGCGGCAGCTTTCTTGCCGTCCTTCTTGAAGTTGCCATTTTTCTTAGGCTTGCCCTGTCTCTTGAAATTGGTGGTCTTATTGACAATCAACACTTGGTGCTCCTTCTTGATCTCCACTTTAGCAGTTTTCAGCATGGACGATAGTTCAGGCAACGTGTTGTTCATGCAGTGCATATTGTAGTTCATCACAAAGTTCTTATAACTGGGTGGTAGTGATTAGAGGAGACGGTGAATCCCTAACTCATTAGGAATCGATATCCCCAACTCTTGGAGCTTGTTTGCGTACCCAGACATGGTGAGCACGTGCTCGCTAACGGAGCTACCCTCTTCCATCTTACAGTTAAAGAACTTTTCGGAGGCCTCATAGCTCTCCATAGCTGCGCGAGTCTCAAAAATCAGCCTGAGCTCCTTAATGATCTCGAACGGGTCGTGGTGCTCAAAACGCTTCTGAAGGTCCACTTCTAAACCATACAGGATGGCACACTGAACTGTGGAGTAATGATTTTTCCGAGTGGCGTAAACATTCTTTACGTCATCAGTGGCATCTTCTGCAGGTGGGTCACCTAGCGGTGCTTCGAGCACATAGGTCAACTGACCAGCCCTGAGGACGATCTTCAGTCCACGGAACCAGTCCGTGAAATTGCTTCCATTGTTCTTAAGCTTTTCTTTCTCTAGGAACGCATTGAAATTGATGGAGGGGGTCGCCATAATCTACAACAAATTTGCAAGTAGTTTAGACTAAGTTTATGATAAATTGAGTTCAAATTTAATTCTTAAATTAACTAGGTGAACTCCCACTCAAAACAACATTCCTCACATTGTCTTAGTGATTACACGAACCAAGTCCACTACACCAAGTCCGATCTTCACGAGAGAAGATGTAGTTTCATCGGCGAACAATCTTCATGTTCATCATATCATTTATATGACTCATGCTCTACCTTTCGGAATTCCGTGTTCCGAGACCATGTCTATACATGCTAGGCTCGTCAAGATTAACTTTACTTTCTGCATGTGCAAATCTGGCTTGCACCCGTTGTATGCACACGTAGAATCTATCACATCCGATCATCACGAGATGCTTCGAAACGACGAGTCTTAGCAACGGTGCCAACTAAGGGTGAACACTTTATTACTTGATATTTAGTGAGAGGGATCATCTTATAATGCTACCGTCGCGATCTAAGCAATACAAGATGCATAAAGGATTAACATCACAGGCAATTCATAATTAGTGTGATATGATATGGCCCTTTCTTCTTGCGCCTTTGATCTCCATCTCCAAAGCACGGACATGATCTCCATCATCACCAGCATTGCGTCAAGGTCAGTGGCACCGCTTCATGGTTGTCCATCGTCACTAGCAACTATTACAACTACTTGGAATAAATCTATTACAAGATGAATAGACACGCAGGTCTTAACAGAATTAAAGACAACCATTAGGCTCCTGCCGGTTGCCATATTACAACAAGGATCATTGCATACATCAAATATAATCACAATCACATGATGGCCATATCACATCACAAAACCCCTGCAAAAACAAGTTAGACGCCTCTAATTTTCTTTGCATGTTTTACGTGGTTTGGAGCTTTCGAATAAGAACGGATTTTACCTACGAAACTGAATCACAACGTTGATACAAGTGTTATCAAGTGCAATGTGTAAATTGGGTCTATACTATGGTGAGAGAGACAGACACCCACAAAGCCACTTGTGCAAAGCTAGTTACACGTCAAGCATGGAGCAAGTATCATGTGCGATGACATGTAAGGTTAGCCCAAGCCGCTTCATCCCACCATACCGCAAGATGCAAAGTACACAAAGCAAAAGAAGGCACGAGCACCAACGCCCACAAAACCATTGTGTTCTACTCGTGCAACAGATCTACGCATAGACACGGCTCTGATACCACTGATGGGTTCATGGCATGGAAAACAAAAAAAATTCTACCGCAAGAACGAACAAAACCTAGATCTAATCTAGATAAAAGCCAAGATCTAATCTATTAGACATGTGCAACGAGATAGATCTGTACTAATCCTTGTAGATCTGAAAGCGTTACGAGATTGGATCTCGTGGTTGATGTAGTCGATCACTTGCCGATCTCAAGATCGAGTGGACGATCCTTCCGGCGCCGCGTTCCGGCAGCGCTTCCGCAGTCGGTCACACGTGTGGAATCGAAGCAGACCTTCCTCTCCCCGTTCCAGCGAGCAGCGGAGGTAGTAGATCTTCTCCACGGAATCCCAGCAGCACGACGGCGTGGTGGTGGTGGTGGAGTAGAGAATTCTGCAGGGCTTCGCCTATGCCTGTGCAGAATATGGTGGAGGAGAGAGGCGGCAGAGATTAGACGTTATGAGAGCGTGTGTGGAGGGGGTGCCCCTGCCCTTCTATTTAAGGGGAGGAGGCGCGCCTGGGGAGGAAGGACTCCCCTCCTCTATGGCCAACGAATTTGGGGAGGGGGGAGGAGTCCTCCTCCCCCACGAATCCGTGTCTTGACCCACCAGGACTCCTTGATCCCTATCTTGATTTTCGAGCAATCTCCAAGATATCTTCTAGAACCTTCCGGAACATTCCGAAACCTTCTAGAATCCTCATACAAACACTCCGGAACATTTCCTAACTCATAAAATGATCTCCTATATATGAATCTTATTCTCCGGACCATTCCGGATCTCCTCGTGATGTCCCGAATCCAATCTGAGACTCCGAACAACATTCGGTCTCCAACGCACATTCCATATCTACTTAAAACAACTTCGAACCTTAAGTGTGTCACCCTACGGTTCGTGAATATGTAGACATGATAGAGACACATCTCCTATCAATAACCATCAGCGGGACTTGGAGATCCATAATGGCTCCCACATACTCAACGATGACTTCGCGATCGATTGAACCATTTACATATGAAACCAATTCCCTTTGTCTCATGATACTATACTTATCCGAGGTTTGATCGTTGGTATCTCCATACCTAGTTCTACCTCGTTACTGATAAGTACTCTTTACTCGTTCCGTGATATGTCATCCCTTGTGACCTAGTCACATGCTTGCAAGCTAACTAGATGACATTCCACCGAGAGGGCCTAGAGCATATCTATCCGTCATATGGATGGACAAATCCCAATCTTGGTTCATGCGCTTCAACACATACTTTCAGAATACCCAATGACACTTTTATAACCACCCAGTTACGAAGCGGCGTTTGATGTCATCAAAGTATCCACCCGGTGATGGTGATTAACATAACCTCATGGTCGAAGGATTAGGTTACTATGCATTTAAAAGCTTACAGCAATACGAACTTAATGACTTGATCTTATGCTACGCTTACTATGGGTGTGTGTGTCCATCACATCATTCTCCTAATGATATAACCTTGTTATTAACGACATCCAATATCCATGATCAGGAAACCATGATCATCCATTAATCAACAAGCTAGTTTAATAAGAGGCTTACTAGGGACTCTTTTATGTTTACAAAACACACATGTATTAGTGTTTCCTAATAATACAATTATAGCATGGGATGTAAACATTTATCATAAACATAAAGATATAATAATAACCACTTTATTATTGCCTCTTGGGCATATCTCCAACAGAGGCCACCCCCAGCCTCAATCGCCACACCATCTCACTCCCCTCTCTCCACTAACTGTTTCCCCTCTCTTGCCGGAGCCGCTCGATCCACCGTTCGCGGGAATTCCACCGAAGGTAGCCGCTGCAGAAGAAAAGAGGAGGAGAGAGGCGGCTAGGGTTTGGAGTAGTGGAGGAGAGGCTAGGGGGTGGCGCCTCCACCCCTCTATTTAAAGGAGGGAGGCACCATGGGGAGGTGGAGTCCTTGAAGGACTCCCCTCCCTTCCTTGGCCGGCGGATTGGGAGGGGGGAGGTGTCCTCCTCCCCCACGACTCCTTGTCTTGCCCCACAAGGACTCCTTGATCCTTTCTTGGTTTTCAAGAAAACTCCAAGAAATCTTCCAGAACCTTCCGGAACATTCCGGAACCTTCTAGAATCCTCATACAAATACTCCGGAACATTTCCTAACTCAGAAAATGATCCCCAATATATGAATCTTATTCTCCGGACAATTCCGGATCTCCTCGTGATGTCTCGGATCCAATCCGAGACTCCGAACAACATTCGGTCTCCAACGCACATTCCATATCTACTGAAAACAACTTCGAACCTTAAGTGTGTCACCCTACGGTTCGTGAATATGCAGACATGATGAAGAAACCTCTCCGATCAATAACCATCAGCGGGATCTGGAGATCCATAATGGCTCCCACATACTCAACGATGACTTCGTGATCGATAGAACCATTAACATACGAAACCAATTCCCTTTGTCACGTGATACTATACTTATCTGAGGTTTGATCGTCGGTATCTCCATACCTAGTTCTACCTCGTTACTGATAAGTACTCTTTACTCGTTCCATGTTATGTCATCCCTTGTGACCCAGTCACATGCTTGCAAGCTAACTAGATGACATTCCACCGAGAGGGCCCAGAGCATATCTATCCGTCATATGGATGGATAAATCCCAATCTTGGTCCATGCGCTTCAACACATACTTTCAGGATACCCAATGACACCTTTATAACCACCCAGTTACGAAGCGGTGTTTGATGTCATCAAAGTACCCATCCGGTGATGGTGATTAACACAACCTCATGGTCGAAGGATTAGGTTACTATGCATTTAAAACCTTATAGCAATACGAACTTAATGACTTGATCTTATGCTACGCTTACTATGGGTGTGTGTCCATTCACATCATTCTCCTAATGATATAACCTTGTTATTAATCACATCCAATGTCCATGATCAGGAAACCATGATCATCAATTAATCAACAAGCTAGTTCAACAAGAGGCTTACTAGGGACTCTTTTATGTTTACAAATCACACATTTATTAGTGTTTCCTTATAATATAATTATAGCATGGGATGTAAACATTCATCATAAACACAAGATATAATAATAACCATTTTTATTATTGCCTCTTGGGCATATCTCCAACATAAGTACCATAATTTTTGGAAGCTCTTTATGAGACTTGAATCCCTACTTCCTTTTACAAAAGGCTTTTCTTCCACCATTATATTGAGTCTCCACCTTCTATCTTTATGCACCTACTTTGAGAGCATAGTAGCCATTCTTAGTTCTATATCCCAATAGTAGTTGATTGATGCATAACTTGTTATTGCTTGTTTGAAACTATTGTATCTAGTCACTCTTATGAACTTTGAAGGTGTCCTATGCATTTATATTTGCTACTCTATTGAGGGACAAGCTGAATACTATTATGCTATGTTTTCTTTATGTGAAACAAACAAACGTCTTGCAAAGCATTGTTATTCATGAATCTTTTGTTTGTGCCTTTTCATGTTGCTTCATAGTTTCTTTGCTTCTTGCTAGAACTTTGTCTTTCATGTTATGATTGAAGTACTATGATCCCAGCTTTGAATGTTTTGCAAATACTTTGATCAAGTCTTTGATGGTGCATGTCACCTCAAAAATTATTTCTTTTTATCACTTACCTACTCGAGGACGAGCAGGAATTAAGCTTGGGGATGTTGATACATTGCAAATGTATCTATAATTTTTGATGTTCCATGCTTGGTTTTATCCACTTTCTTGTGTTTTGTTCCAACTTTGGAGTAATTTTCATATGATTTCTTGGACTAACCTATTAACAAGAGCCACAGTGCCAGCTGCCTGTTTTCTGCTGTTTTTGGTTCCAGGAAAGTCAGAAAATGAATATTCTCGGAATTGGACGAGACAAAAGCCAAAGTGCCTATTTTTCTGGAAGTGATCAAGTGCCAGAATACGAGACGGAGAGGGGCCAGAGGGCGGCCACACCACCTGGACGGGCGGCGAGGCCTGGCCCGCGCCAGGGGGTGGTGTGGCCAGCCCAGGCACCCCCTCGGCCTCCCCTTCCGACTATAAGTTGCCCTCGGGACGAAAACCCTAAGTACCCCATCAAAAATCCATGAAAGAGTCGGTAGCCGCCGTCATCTCCATCCCTAGATCGGGAGGGATCTGAAGCTCTTCCCGGCACCCTGCCGGAGAGGGGAATTCACCCTGGAGGCTTTCTTCATCACCATGCAAGCCTCCAGTGTGATATGTGAGTAGTTCATCCTTGGACTACGGATCCATGTAGTAGCTAGATGGCTGGTTTCTCCTCCTTTGTGCTTTCATGTTTAGATCTTGTGAGCTCCGTTCAAGATCATCTATTTGTAATTCTGCATGTTGTGTTTGCGGGGATCCGATGGATATTGAGATGCTATTTCAGATTGATTATTGATTCTATCATGTCTTTGTTATTTGAGATCTTGCATGCTTTCCGTTGTTAGTAGCTATCTTGGCCAAGTAGATGCTAGCAACTCCAAGAGTTAGTATTTATGCTCGATAGTGGGTTCATGCCTCTAGTAATCTAGGGAAGTGACAGAAATCTCTAAGGTACTAGATGTGATGTTGCTACTAGGGAGAAAACAACAATCCTTTGTTCATAGAACAATCGTATTGTTTACTTTACATGCACTTCGTAAAGCAATAATTTGTTGCTTGCAACTTAATACTGGAGGGGGTTCGGATGATAGCCTGAAAGTGGATTATTAGTCATAGATGCAGTTGGATGGCGGTTTATGTATTATGTTGTAATGCCCAATCAAGTCTCAGAGGAGTCAAGAGGATTAGTATATGCATGTATTGCTTTCTCGGTGTTTGTCAATTGCCCCGCTGTAATTTGTTCACCTAGCATGTTATCTATCTAAGGAGAGCCACCTCTAGTGAACTATGGATCCCGGTCCTTTTTCTTTACATACAATCTATAATATTTTACTGTTTTGTGTTTACTTTCTGCAAACTTTTACTTCTTTCCATTCGATACGTTTAATCCTTTGTTTTCTGCAAAACACGGTGAGAGTGACAACCTCATCGCAAGTTGGGGACAAAGTTTTGTGGTTGTGTTGTGCAGGTCTCCATGTTGCTACTAGCACCGGTAGTGCGCCTTGCCAAAGCTCAGCTAGTAACACCTTTGAGGTGTTTCCTTGCTCCTACTGGTTCGATTAAACCTTGGTTTCATAACTGAGGGAAACTTGCTGCTGTGCTCATCATACCTTCCTCTTGGGGTTCCCAACGAGCTCTACATTAACACCGCCATCAAGCATTTTTCTGGGCACCGTGCACTGAGCCATCAGTAGACCAAATCCTTGTTTCACAACCGAGCGATCTTTCTCGTACACACTTCATGTGGTTTGGGGCCCAGTATATGATCCAAACCAATCACTGCCCCCTTTGCGACCCTGCATGTCTCCTTGGTGTACGCCATGCCCACATATTGAATTATGACAATGGTTAGTACAGACCATTCAGATGCCAGAACTATTGTCGGACGTTGAGGGTTCCCACCCATATGTTGCATATCCTCTATGAATTACCAATTAATGCACTCTACAAGGATAACAACCATGACCCACGCATCCGGCTACATGCGAAAGGTAGAAGATACAACTGACTTCTCAGACCCATTATCTCATGGTTAACGCGTATTATACGGCGCTAGAATCACTGGAGACATTGGTTGTTAAGTCCTAGATGATATATTCCTGGACCATGGTATCCCAATTGCTAGACTTAGTAGATTAGTTGATCACCCTAGATCAGTAACCAAAATTTTACATTATTATTGAAAATAGTGTTTTCTGACATTTTTGAAATGTTGGTGATGACAACATTTGAGTTGCAAGTATTTGATAGAAAGTAATCAAAGGACATGAGCAAGTGTGAACTTGCCTTTTGTGATAGCAAGATAATGCCCGGTCTTCGAGACAATAGAAGATCCAAAAATCTGAAATTAGCATCATTGGTACGGTAAGGACTAATGTTTAAAGAATCATGATGCACTTATGCATAATTAATGTAATGCACTTTGAAACTCTCTTATCCCCGGAATAATAGTATTTGATCTATGTTTTGAATCTTGTGATGAGTTCTTAAGAATGTGTTGCACTTTTATACCAGTTTCACACATGTGCTTCTTATTAAGGCTTATGAGTGTGTGTGAAACAACTTATAAGTACAATAACTTAACACACAATGGCATAACACCCAAGGTGTTAATAAATGGTTCAATGTTTATTCCACTCAAGCTTTCTACTATTACTTAGAGAGTTAAATACAAAAGATAGAGTTCATTTGCATTTTCTTTAAAAGAATTACTTTTGAGGAAAATGTTACTTTTCAAAATGAATGCATTTCAATCTTGAAGTTATACTTTTAGGGTTTCATATTAACCAAACATATTTAAGAAGAAAATATTTAGCATCTTTGAATAACTATTCTTCCAACAAGTCGAGATTTATATATTTTGAAGATGGCATCATATTACAGGTGGTATACTTTTTAATCATATTACAAGTAGCATTGCTTTTATGGAATTGGTATTTCCTTACAGGTGGTTTAATTACTTAAGAACTTGGTTTAAATTTAAGTAGTTTTCCATACTAGTAGATACATTAGTAGATATGAGCTTGATGATTTTATAATTGATAAAAGCCTTGTGATAAATAATACACTATTTTAGTAGATTTTATCATTGATAAAATCTTTTTAGGAAAATTAAGATACACTTAATTTTAGATGATAGTTTTAATAAATACATATTAAAATGGTTAGATCTATGTTAACTTCAGTTAAACATCAATTGAACTTGTTATTTCCTTTTTTAGACTATAAACAAATAATGCCAAAGGCAATGTAAAGATTTATGTATTTTCAATCCATTAAAATATTAGAAAATAGTTTTAATTAAGACTTATTAAACGTTTACCTTTATTTGATTTCAAATGTGCAATAGGATATTTTTAGTGTGTAGACTTTATTTTGTGATCATTTTGGTATATTATATGTATTTTTTGTGATTTGTAAACAATAAAATATGATTTTGATAAGTTTTATCATTTTATAAAGACTTAATAAATAATAACATTTAGTTAAGTGTCAAAAAATATATAAAATAAGTTTATAAATATATATTTTGTGTTTCTGAGAATCTCAATATCTTATACTTATTTTTAAGAATTTTTAATATTAGAATATGCTATTTAAAAGATTTATCATTAATAGGTTATTTACTAATAAACAATAAATATTTTATCTAGGTAGGAAAATAAATTATAGTAATAGGTTTATATTATAGATTTCATTTTTCTGAACATTTTGATATATAATATATATTTTTCTGAATTATAAAACAGAAGATATTGAATTAATAAGATTTAATCATTTTCTGGAATTATTAAAATTAAGTAACTAAATGATTTTCTGCGTCAGTGCTGGCGTCAGCCGCTCTCTAAGTATTTTTACACTGCACCCTAATCTACCCTAACCACTAACCGGTGGTACCGATGCCACGTCATTTCCAGAAAATTTAAAACAATAAATAGAACACCATTATGACATCAACATGATGTCATGCTGACATCACCTGGGAATGATCCTCCGAGGTCGTGGATCGATTTGTCGATCGGGGGGTTGTAGAATCGCCGGGATGATCGTGTTAGGTGCGGACAGCCACGGCGAGCTGGTTGATGGTCGCACAACCGGTTTTTGGTCACTAGAGCACAATATACGACGGCGGCTAGCGGCGACGCTTTTAGATGATCGCGGCGGAGACGAACCAGAATGAGAGAGGATGAAGGGAGAGGTGCATGAGCACCGGTAGCTGAACAGGAGTCTGATGGGCATGATGGCGAGGCCGGAGGAGCACTACAGCGATGACAATCGACGGTGACTAGCGGCGACTAGCGGCGGAGAGTCGAGGATGGTGGTGTCGATAGCAAGCGGGAGGGCTCAATTCCTTCACCATGGAGATGAAGCACACCTTGGCAGCGCTTGTAGCATCCACGGCTGGCCTTGGGGCAGTCTCTAACGGCGAGTATGACGACCACCGGTGGCTAGGGTTTCGGTGAGAAAAGGGGATTTCCTCGAGAGGGTGCGAGAGAGAGTGATATGGGTATGGGAGGATAGAGGAGAGTACGGGCGTTCATATCCCCTCCAACAGAAGCGGCTGTGTGCATCTTAGCATGGCGGAGGATCGACAGCGGCAGCGCGGCCATGCAGCTGCTTCGCCGTCATTGACGAAGACGACGATACAAAGAGGTATTTGGGCTGGGACGTGTTGGGATTCTGCTGGGCCATGATGGAGTGAGCGGTTTATTACTGCTGATGCTTGCGAGCTGAGAATAGGGAATGGGCCGTGGGCCTGTGCCTGGTTGCCTCCTTTTTCTTTTTCTTAATTCTATTTCTATTTTCTGTTTTTTTACAATTCAGGTTCAAATATGAATTCTTCAAGTATTTAAACATCCAACAATCTTGTAGGTCATGAATATTATTGTATAAAGCAATTCTAACCATTTTCTCTTCATTTGTTGTTGTGCATACAAAAGCCAAAACTATATGAAGGTTCTTTTAAAGAGAAACTGTTAATAGGAATTAGTGTTTTAGAGATTTACTTTTTATAATAAGATCCTGTAAAATGATCTTTATTTCCACTAACTGAATGTAATGATAATGGTTTAAGATGGTCAATGATGTAAATATAACTATATTCAAACTTAACCTCATAAAGGAATTATGTAAATATATTACAAGGTATTAAACCCTGGGTTTATAATATAGTGATTTAAAATTTAAGGTTCTTTTAAAGTTTGGAATTTCCTTTATCCCAATTCCATTACAATTTCTTCATAACCATTCTACTCTTTTTCAAAGTAGGCATGGATCACTTCTTGAACTAGTTGGTCACAACTTTGTTAAGTGTTGTTAATGTTTTGATAGAAGTTTATTATATAATGGTGAATAACTATTGTCAATCATGTGGCACAAGTGATCTCAATGCCCAGCAATATCTACTTAGGTTTTATAATACCACACTTACTACGGACCCTAGAGGATACACTTCCCTCAAGTTTACCAGTGAATGTTGCTAGGGATCAAGGTTTAAGGATTGATCCTGAATTTATAATTCTAAATGATATCTCAACTTAGAGTGAGCTATAAAGATTACTTCTTAATATGGTCTTGATGGTATATGAGACTAATTCATTATTAGGGTTTAAGATAATAAGGTGGCAAGGCTTTCAGCAATACACTCTCTCAACTGGGATTCTAATTATTTCTTAGAAGTTTCATTTGACTAAGAGGTATGGTTCTATGGCTGCCTAGCAATAGGAATTACTCCCACTGTTAGCTTCATTCTAGGGTTATGAATAAAGAGATAAACATGTCTTGATATACTCTTGGTTAAAGATTTCTCAAGCACTCCTACCTTAATACCTCACTAAGCTTACCTTTGGATAAGGAATTCCTTTCCTAAATACACTCTATATAACTCTTCTTATCTTATTCACAAAGATTACATCTTCCTGGATAAGTCAATCATCTGACTCCACCATATCCATCATCATATGATGACATGGTCATGCCACTTCAACAATACTCATTCTCCATTCTTCTCCAAGTATATATATATAAGTTCCATCGCCAAACTACCCTTGAGGAAACTCCCTCCATTGATTCCTTTAAATCCATCTTGTAACTACTTCCAAGGCTTGCAAAACTACAATCCTCTCTATATCACATGTGATATCAATCCTCTAGTATGTGTATGGTACTACTCCCATAATACAAGTTTGTTCTTTTACTAGCTTGGTTAAACTACTATGCCTCCAACTACTCCATACACTTATGTTATATATTTCATCATACTCTAGATTGACTTCTCGTGATCAAGCTAGATAATTCAGCTTATTAGGGTTTTTCCTAACTTTGTATACTCACATCACTTCTTCATCATCTAATCATCTATTCTCAAGTGACTTGGAGTAACGACCACCATCATTTAATCATACAAATCTTAGGCTTCTTTTTGTCTGATCAAGATCTATTATTACTAGGTAGTAGACTTGTACTAGTCCCTCTATAGGCTTATCTTGTTAAGGAAGCTTACTTTAGGTTTATACCTACTTGGCTTAACAAGATTATCATTGGATTCTCTACTACTACTAGCTTTCTCATAGCTTCATGATCACTAACTTAACTCTTGGGTTTAAATACTTCTTCTAGTTAACTCATGAGTGAGTTAACTCCTCCAACATCCAATGGTTTGATCACCACTAAGGATCTCATTCCATTGATGATGGCACACTCTACCATAACTAGTTCCTTCTTCTTATTAATTTACTTAAGGTCTTTGGAAGATCAATATAATAGGTCAAAGCTAAGAGTCAATAAGTGCTAGGTCAAGGATTGATCACTCAATATTGATGATGAATTGACTCTAGGACTTGGTTAAATAGGAATGTTATCTAGTAATATGACATCAAAGATATGTGATGGATGGTCTTGGCTTGACTTCTTGTTCCACTCTATTTGTGATAAGAGTTAAAGTTTAAGAACTACCATGATACCCATGGTAGTAATAACTATGGCAAACAAGTGTTTCAAGATTTAGTTATTAAGTTTCTTTGCTTAAGTTATAAACTTAACTTCGTATTCAGGGTTTGTTGTAGATAATACCTTGATATAATCTTTAGAAGATTAAGTATTCATCCTTGAGTAATTGGTTGTGGTTTAGGTTGATTCCATTTGATCTACCCCTAGATCAAATTATATTACCAAAGGATAAGGTTTTATCAAAGGTCATACTGAAACTTATCGCAATCAACTTGATGATCTATGATACATTGCAAATGTATCTATAATTTTTGATGCTCCATGCTTGGTTTTATCCACTTTCTTGTGTTTTGTCCACACTTTGGAGTATTTTTCATATGATTTCTTGGACTAACCTATTAACAAGAGCCACAGTGCCAGCTGCCTGTTTTCTGTTGTTTTTGGTTCCAGGAAAGTCAGAAAATGAATATTCTCGGAATTGGACGGGACAAAAGCCAAAGTGCCTATTTTTCCAGAAGACTCCAGGAGCCAGAATACGAGACGGAGGAGGGCCAGGGGCTGGCCACACCCCCCCAGGCGTGGGCTGGGCCTGGCAACGCCAGGGCATGGTGTGGTGGCCCCAGGCACCCCCTCGGTCTCCCTCTTCGCCTATAAGAAGCCTCCTGACCTAAAAACTCCGGGGGGTTTGCCGTTTTTCCAGAGGGAGTTCCGCTCCGCTGCCACCACCAGATTCCACGAAACAGCACCAGAAACTCTGTTCTGGCACCCTGCCGGGACGGGGAATTAGAGGAGATCACCATCGCTTCTCCATCGACCATCCATGTTTCCCCATCTATGAGTGAGTAATCCCCAGCTGTAGGCTATGGGGATGGTAGGGATTGGATGAGGTCGTTCATGTAATGGCATCAGATTGTTAGGGCATGGTGCCTAGCATCTTTTATTAGTGCTTTATGACTTTGTTGCAACTTGTTGTGCTTAATGCTTGTCACTAGGGCCCGAGTGCCATGATTTCAGATCTGAACATGTTATTGATTCATTATGATAGTATTGTTTTTGGTCTTATCTACAAGTTGTATACACACGTTGTTGTCCGGAACCAATGGCCCTGAAGTGACAGAAATCGGGATAACCGGAGGGAATGGCTTTGATGTGAGGATCACATGTGTTCACGGAGTATTAATGCTTTGCTCTGGTGCTCTATTAAAAGGAGCACCTTAATTGCGAGTAGTTCCCTTGATGCCTCGCTGCAAACGGGCTGGCAGGACAAAAGATGTTGTGCAAGTTCTCATTGCGAGCACGTATGACTATATATAGAGCACATGCCTAGGATTGTCTAGTACTTAGATGCTTTATCTTATTTATCTGCAATTGCCCTACGTTCTGATTGCTATGTGAATTGTCATGTTCATGCAACGCCCGTCCATCCATCCCTATGCCTACCGCACTCGAATCCTACTGTTTACTGCTATTGTTACTACTGTATTTGCTTTACTACTTTTGTTACTTTACTTTTCCTATTACAAAACTGTTGCTACTGATAAACTGCTGTGAGCAAGATTGTTTCCAGGTGCAGCTGAATTGACAACTTAGTTGTTAAGGCTTATAAATATTCTTTGGCTCCCCTTGTGTCGAATCAATAAATTGGGTTTCACTTCCCTCGAAAATACTGCGATACACCCCCTATACTTGTGGGTCATCAATCTACTTCAGTTCCACCAAGTTCAGAGAAGCTTCAATCCCTTTGACAAGTTTTATTTAAACGCGCGAAAATTATCCAGATTTTCTATGCATGAATGCAATGCACACACCTCATCTCGGCTTATTTCTAAGCTCTAATGCTGGGATGTTACCGCCTCTTTTCTCGCAAAGCTCTTGGGGGATCTCGGCCATGGCGGCTGGGCGGCATGGGATCCATGGCGTGGTGCTCCAGGCCAACATGGGGGCGATGGCCTCCTCCCGGTGGAGGTGCTGCTGCAGGCGGTTGGCGGCACGGGAGGCTTGTTGCGGGCGTGCATCTGGGCTCGGATGCGCTGCTGTGGCATTGCGCGCGAAGGATATCGTTAGTGCGGGTGGCCTACTGGCGGCGTGGTGGCAGAGCTTCACGTGGGTAACGTAGCGCGTGGCGGCGCATGGACGACATGGCGTCGCTCAGAGCTCTCGTCGGCGGGTGGCTGCACTCGGTTCTGGGGCCCATCTGGGCCTATATGGGCTCGTGTGTGTCGCGGCTCCGATGCGTGGGCACGACACGGGTGGCCTCGTCCGGTCGTGATGGGGGCCTCTGCATGCACGGGTGGCTAGATGGCGCGGCGATGGCGCGGTGGTGTATCTGGTCGGAGAGCGGTGGCGCTTGGTAGGCGGCGCATGGTCGGAGGCTCGTCGTGGTGGCACGGACTCGTCCGGGGCTCAATCTGGGCTGGCAGGGAGGTGTTTTGTGTTGGTAATCTTCGGTCTCTTCCGTGGTGGTGGCTGTCCGGGTTCGCTCTAGTTGTTTCAGCAACTATCTCGCTGGCAGCGGTGATGATCCGGGCGGCAGCTTTCGTCGCGGTGATGGGGAGGCTGGCATGGCGGCGGAAGGTTTTGCTTGATGATCGTCAGGAGCTTGGAGGAGGAGGGGAGGTGTGGTGGTTGTGCCGGTCCTTGTTGGGCTGGCATGAGGTTTGAGACTCTTTGCTAGGCGAAAGCCTAGTCTCGACGGCTGGCCGGGACTGACGACGGTGACACCCTTGGGCGCCGCATCATTCTTGAAGTCGTCGTCGAAGTGGGTGTTTCTTGCTCCTCCGCCTAGGCTCTCCGGGGGAAACCCTAGATCCCTCGCTGGATCGGCGTGGGCGGCGCTCTTGTGTCGCTTTTCCTTTTGGGGCCTCGCATTGGACGTCCACCGGACAGGGGGGCGTGTGGAGTGTTTGGTGGTTTGTCGGAGGCGGGTTCGTCTTCGGCTAGGCGGAGCGCGGCCCTGGGGCCGGCGTGGTAGTTGGAGTGGTGGCTCCGGTCTTTCGCCTCCGCCTGTTGCGTTGAGGTGTGGTGTCGACCTGGTTGGTCGTCAACCCGTGTGGAGCGCAGCCTCGGGGCTGGCGTGTGGTGTTGTGTTGTAACGGTTTTTCAGCCAGTTTTCCTTATAAACGGGCTATCTCTTTTCTACTATATAGATGAAAGGCAAAGCTTTTAGCTTGTTTCGAAAAAAAAATGACATTAAAGATGATGCCCTCGCCATTTGCTGCGTGTGGCGTGCTACTTGGAAGAACAATGCTTTGCAAAGTTGCTCACACAGTGATCACATGGTTGTCCACTCCGTGCAAAAGCAAATTCCGTTATTTGTTTAGCTACACTTACACGCATCAACTAGCTTAACTAAAGTTACACTTCAAGGAACTTAAACAAGAGAAATGAACATACAAGACAAGAATTAATGCCACATCAACCACGAGTAGAATTCCAACTTGCGTTTCCCTCCAAATTCTGTTAATTCCACCAAACTGAATAATTGCCCTCTAGTTCATCAGAGCTGTCATATAACAAAAACAGTTCGAAATTGTTTTTTTTGTGTGTGCCATAAACAGTTAGTAATTGTTGCCAGCTACTATCTGCCTCTCTTGCTTTTCCCTCTGTATATATACAATCAATTGTCGTCGGTCGACACCAATACTGGAGTGCATAAACAAAGCGCACCAACGAACCAGATCTAGCTAGAATAACATGGCGTCCGAGTCCAATTGCAGTCTCCTCCTCTTGGCCGCCGTCTTCGTCTCCGTTTTCGCCCCTGCCGCTGCCTCCGCCGCTGATAATTCCTGCTTCCCAAAAACGGCTATTCTGAGTAGTATGCTCCAAAGGTGCCGTGACTATGTGGAACAACAAACCTGCGGCGTCGAACCCACCGGTCCGTTTATAATTTCTGTAAGGGAACCGTACATGGTGAAGGAGCGTTGCTGCTGGGAGATTGCCAACATTCCACAGAAGTGTCGCTGCGAGGCGTTGCGCTACCTTATGAGGAAGACGCCTGCTAGTCTTCCCTATGAAGTCAGCCTCAGGGGCATGCCTGGGTGCCCAAGGGAGGCGCAGATGAACTTTGTCCGAATACTCGTCACGCCGGGGCAGTGCAACTTGGCGACCATTCACAACGTTAGGTACTGCCCAGCTTTGGACAAGTTTCAGTACTAGAGATACAAATCTATCTCTCATGAATAAGCAAGCTTGTTGCATCCACTGACGTGTGACATGCTTATCTACATATATGTGCGCTCCAGGTTCATGTGTGGAACTATCTGGTATGATTAGAATAAACAAAATCATTTTGTGGTTCTTGTACTGCAACCCGATCTTTTATACTCCCAATGGTTCGGAAATAAGTGTCGCATATTTGTCTACCGTATCTAGACAAATGCAAAATACTTATTTCCGAATGGGGAAATGATGTTGCAGCCTTATTTGTATCTATGTTTAAAATATACTTTCATGGAATCCAGAAAATTATTTACAGGTTTAACAAATATTTTCACATGATTCAAAATATGTTCAGGGGTTCCAAAAAAGTTCGCCTCTAAAGTGGAGACGGTTCTAAAGCAAATGTTTAGAAGAATCCAAAATTGTTAATATATTTATATAAACATTTACATGGTTCAGAACTTTGTTCACAGTGGTTGAAAACTGTTCTTGATTTTTCAAAAAATTGTTCGTGGTTCACAAAAAACTTGCACGAGATCTAACAAATGTTCACCTGTTCCAAAAGTAATTCATGGAATTTATGAAAAAAAAATCATGGGCTTGAAATTTCTAGGAATAAACATATACTTTCACCGGATCCATGAAAACGTTCACGAGTTCAAAAAAAATGTACTTTCACGTGATTAAAAAATGTTGAGCGGTCCATAAAAGTTCATTTCTGATAGTGAAGAACAAAAGAAAAAGTGAGCATTAGATAGAGCATGACGTGGACTCGGTAATGCACGCACCCCTATAAATGCACACACGCACACCCTACCTCTATGAGCACCTCCGATAGACTGAGCCGGCAGTGTGGGTCTTGAGATTGACGACGTCACCATGAGCGCCTCGCTGTCGATGAAAACGTCGCATCCTACTGAAAGAATATTCCGCCTTTTATACAACACACAGTGTCAAACCTAGGGTTTGAACTCTGGTGGGCTAGGGGTACAACCACCCTCCTAGCCACCCAACCACATGTTGGTTTGCGGCCCGAATTGTATAACCTGGGAGAGGCAGACGAGAACTGGAGCCCATATACATGGTTTGATTTCTTTGCTCGGTTTGTCAGGTTTTTTTCCTATTCTTTTGGACTTTTGTTGGTTTTTTTTGTTTTCTATATGGTTTTTTGGTTATGAAAAAATTCTGAATATTTTCCAAACTTCAAAGAAATTTAAAATATAAACATTTATAAATTTTAAAATTTGGAAATCTGAACATTTTAAATATATATTTTTTTGAAATATGAACTAACTTCAAATCTGAATAATTTCGAAATTTGAACGATTTTCAAATTTAAAATATTTTACAAATCTGAATTTTTTTGAAAATCTAAAGAAAATTCAAATCTGAACATTTTTTGAAGAAAATCTAAAATAAAATAAAGAATGAAGAAAATAAAATCATAAAAAGTATGGTGAAAAGAAAAAGACAGGAAAAAAGAGAAGGATAACGCCAACTGTGCCGTCCCATACCATGCATGAGGGATGTGCGGCGCGCGGTACCTGCCGACCTGGTGGACATATATATAGGATTTTTTTACGAGAACCGACTTTAAAGGTGATTTATAGACATGGTATGAGCCTAAGTAGATCACATGGAGTACGATGTCTTCTACTATTTCTATCGTCGCTGCTATGTTGAGCTCGCGCACAATGGCTCCGCTCAGCGTGATGACCTCTTCTACCGCGCTACACGACATTGCTGTCGGCACCGCTGGCTTTGGTCTCTCTTTCACCGCCATGCACGGCGGAGTTGCTATGCCCACAACTTTCCCTTCCCCTCTCTCTCCTAGCTACAGTTTCTGAGAGGGCCTCCGTCATCGCCGGGCCGATCTGAAGCCCCTCTCGCCGGCTTTGCCGGTCGAGATGGGTGGAGGAGAGGCACCGGAGTAGGTATAGTAGGTAGTAGTAGTCTAGCTTTGGTTGTGGGCTATATGCCTGGTAGTTGGAGCGGTGCGACGGATCTGGCCGCCTGGATCCAGGTCGCAGTAGGGTTCTTCCTGCTATTTCTTCTTCTTCAGTGGATGGAGGGGAGAAGGAGTGGGAGAATCGACGTCTCCTCAAATAAATCCCTAGCGGTGTTCTTCCTGCTGCTGCTTGAGCAAGGCGTGCGCGAGCTCTTCCTGGCTGGCCTCGGAGGCGAGGGGAGGCTCGGGCTTGCTAATGGGCGTTCTCTTAGTGGATCTCCTGGCCGGCTGTGGTGGCGAGGTGGAGATCTACTGCTTCTTTACAAGCTCAACATCGGCGTGGAGGTCTTTCTGCTCCCACACCATGGTGGACTGTTGCCCCTACTTTTCTTCTCGGTCGGCCTCGATGGTGAGGGAGAAGGAAGTGGAGGTGCGGTTTCGGCTGTGGTTTGTGCGTGCCCGTGGTGGTCGATGCCTGCCGCCCTTCTGCTGCAATCTGGAGCTCATCACGTGGTCGACTGGTTTGTCGTCACGATCTATGGCCATGAAGGCCCTTGTCGCCGCCTCGTCGGCGCTTCATCAACCTCCAAGACGGAGGCCCCTTCTCGAGATCCTGGCTGGCGCTTGGCTCCTCCCTGCAACCAAGTGGTTCGTCCCCAGAGGCAGGTGCTTGGAGGCTGGCTTCGGATTCTCATCGTCGGTGGAGAGGACGCTGGACTGGATTGCTTTTCTTATTCTTTTCTAGGGTCCTTTTTGTCTAACAACAGGCCTGCTTTTCAGTATAGTTTTGCTGAGAGGCCTGTTTGCATATTGTACCCACCGCTTGTTACGTGATACTGCAGCTCTCGGGGTCTTTTGAACCCTCCCCTCGTTCAAAAAAAAACCGCCATGCACGGCGCGATAGCCAGCACCGTCAGCTTTGGGTTATCACCTGCCATGTTTGGCAAGACCGTTGGTGCTGCCAACCTGTGCTTCTACAACAAGTCATTCCTGGCATTGTACGCCTCCATGCAGGCCGATGTCATATTTTTCACTATGTCCTTTGTGCAGGGGCCTTTTGGCGGCATCATCATCCGTCCACTGCCTTAAAAAAGGCCTGTTCTATTCTAGTTTTTTTTTGAACGGTAGAAAAAGGGCCTTAGCCCCCGTTGTGAACGGGCTTTAGTCCCGGTTGATAACACTAACCGAGATTAAATCTCCAGTTAAATTTTTAAAAAAAATTGAAAAAAGTTTTGGATTTTTTGAATTTTAATGTTTCAGATTTTTTGAACTGTTTAATAGTTTAACCTCTAATCACCCCTATTCTTATGTTAAAATGGATACTCGTGGTCAAACTTTCTGGTCGGTAACTCATCC
This sequence comes from Avena eriantha, assembly GCA_910589775.1. NCBI lineage: Eukaryota > Viridiplantae > Streptophyta > Magnoliopsida > Poales > Poaceae > Avena > Avena eriantha. The sequence goes on along the minus strand of OU342742.1, from coordinate 21,319,900 downwards.
TCACACTGCTCCACCCTCAACACATTTAACTTTTGAGTCCTTCCAAATTAGCTTCCAACATTGCGCTCATAATTTTTTGGTAATAGTATGCTATAAATTCTATTAACCCTTAGACTTTGATAACACATGATTTTATTTTTTGAATTCCAACTAGTTTTAAAAATAAGCAACACTGATTAAGTAATAATAAGCAACAATGAATTCCAAATAATATTTATGCATAATTCAATTATTAATTTAAAAACTCAAAATTTTCAAAAAAATAAAAAATCTCAAAACACTAAAAAATTCAAAAATTCCAAAATAATATAAAAACTTCAAAATAATTAAAAACTAAAATAAACAACAAAATAAATTCAAAAATTTCATAAAATATCATTTTTTCGGTGCAAAACCTAAAATCTTCCTGCTTTCATATTCCCTTTTGGAATTTTGAAAATCTATCATTCGTGCAAATGGTCGTATGTGGTTGAAATCAGATGTAATTTTTCGCGTAGATACTTTTTCATATATGATACATTTTTTTCCGAGTTCGTACAAAAAGTTATAGCCGTTTTAATTCGGAACAACATTTTTGGCAAAAAAATTGAAATTGAAATTTTAAAATTTTCTAAAATTTGGTTGCGTGAGGTACATGCATGTCAAAGGATTTTTAAATTTAAAGTTTTTATCTTTTTCGTTTATTTTTTAGATTTTTTTGTGTGCGGGGTTAGGCATGAGAGGATAAAATATACATTAGCCTTCAGTCCGGGTTGGTCTCCAACCAGGACTAAAGGTCTATTTTTAGTCCTGGTTAGAGACACCGACCGGGACTAAAGGTCACTACCCCTTTAGTCCCGGTTGATATCTTCAACCGGAACTAAATGCCCCGTTTAACCCGGGACTAGAACTAGCTGCCCCGTAGCCGTTAAAACCGGGAACAATGCTAACATTTGTCTCAGGCCTAAACACGACTAGGACTAAAGTTCACATTAGCTCCGGATGAAATACCTATTTTCTACTAGTGTCCCTTCAATTTTTGTGAGGCCCTGCCAGGTGTACAAGGACGACAAGCTCATTAAGTTTCCCTTTATAACATTCGGAGATAGTGGTCAAACTCTGACCAAATCATACGTTTGGCTGATTTTTTATTGTTGCCAATGTTTGACTTCGTGACTAGTAAATTGTATTCTAGTCACACAATTCTGCAAAATCTGGTAAAAATTGTCACGATATTTTGGGAGTTCTTCTTCATATGTATGGACTACAAGCGATATTTCCATATAACCCTATTGATGATCGTATAACTTCAAGATCTTCTATATCTACGTTAACTTCTACGATTTGTTTTTACTATTTTATGAATTGTTCGAGGGAAATACATTTTTCACATATAGTATGATTGTACATGTCCTTGGATTGGTTAGGGTTTGTGGAGTTCTGCCAAACAATAATTCTATAATACAATGTGTGCTCTAGAATCAATTACATATCTATTTTAATTTATTAACAGTAAATTTTTAAATTTGGGTTTAATAATATAAACTGAATTACTAAAAACAAAAGAATTGGTTTTCATTGTTGTGTGTAAAATGTTTATTATTACTATTTCTTGGTAACACAGTCAAAGTTACACATTCAATATGTATCCGGAAGAAAGTTATATATAACACAAATTATTTATGTTACACTTTCAACACACTAATGATGATGCCACCACATTTGAGAGGACCACCATGACAATTCTCAGAACAACACTTTGCAAAGTTGATCACGCAATCATCACATGTCTGCACACAGCGTGCAATAACAAACTCTGTTGTTGGATTAGCAACACTCCGACGCATAAACAGGCTTAACTGAAGTTTAACTTTAAGTTCGACAAAAGAAATAAAAGTACAAGAAAAGAATGACACATAAACCATGACAGAGAAGCTAGGCTTGAGCGGATACCATTCACTCACAACAAAAGCCAACTTGCGTTTCCCTCCAAATTCTGTTCCAACAAATTAATTAGTTGCACTCCAGTTCATCATAAACGTCATATAAAAACAAGTTGGTTGGTAATTGCTGCCAGCTATCTGCATTTCTTACTTCTCTCAAGGTATATATGCAAGCAAATGTGGTACTTCTAGCTTACACAGTGCAATTGCGTCATCGAACCGGATCTAGCTAGAACAAATAAATAATATGGCGTCCAACTCCAGTAGAAATCTCCTCCTCTTCGCCACCGTTCTGCTCTATGTCTTCGCCGCTGCCGCTGCCGCCGCCACCCGCAGTTATTGCTTCCAAGGGATGGTGGGTAGCCCGAGCGATCTGATCCCAAGCTGCCGTGACTACGTGGAACAAGCGACCTGCGGCTTCGATACCGAAGGGCCGCCATTCATGGCCAGGGAGGAGTGCTGCAAGCAGCTTGCAGCAATTCCGCAGCACTGCCGGTGCGAGGCGTTGCGCTACTTCATAGGGCGGAGGTCCCGTCCTGATCAGATCGGCGGCCTCATCGACCTGGCTGGATGCCCCAGGGAGCCGCAGAGGGATTTCGCCAGAATACTCGTCACGCCGGGGCAATGCAACTTGGCCACCATTCACAACGCTCCGTACTGTCTCGCTATGGATGAGTCTCAGTGGCACTAGAGATAGATCTATGGCACATGAATAAGCATATTGCACCCGTGGATATGCGTGACATGCATATATGTCTCAGCATATGTTTGAAAAGCTATCTCTGCTATGGACGAGAATAAAGAGAAGCATTTTGTGGTTCTTAAATTTCAACTTGCTTTTTATGCATATGCTTCGGATTTTGATGTGATCTTATTATTAGTCACTGCTTGTGACCCTTAGAACCCTTCCTCGATCAACTGGTTTGGAGTTCTAGATCTGATGATATTAAATTTTGGGGGTATTTTTTCAAACTTTTTTGCTTACTTGGCGTCAGGCAGTGTGCCACCACTACTAGGAAAAACCTTATATGTCGCGCATGGGTCATGCGTCACCGTCGTCACGCCATTGATATTTTTTTATCTGTGGCGCACGGGCCACGAAAAAGCCCACTTATCAGTGGCGCATGTGGGTAAGGTGCGCCACGGATAGTTTTTTCAAAATTCGAAAACAAAAGGTAGGATATGAAAAGATATATGTGGTGCATGTTGGTATGATGCGTCACGGATAAATTTTTCAAAATTCAAAAAAATGGGATCTGGATCTCGTCGCTGTCGTCGTCGCCTCACCACGGCCACCACCTACCACCGCATTGAGGTGCGGGACGTCGTGGCCCCGCTCGGGGCCGAGGAAGAGGATGCCGACGAGCTCGAGGACGGCGACGGCGTGTTGGTAAGGGAGTACCTCGAGGATGGCACCGGCGTTGGTCGGGGAGGAGCTCGAGGACGACCCCGTCGGGGTCGGCGGGGAGCTCGAGCAGGACACCGTCGGGGGTCGGTTCAGGGAGGAGCTCTAGGACAGCACGAAGAAGGAAGGAGAAGTAGAGGTGGAGAAGGAGAAGTAGAGGTGAAGGAGAAGAAGAGAAGAAGGAGAAGGAGAGAAGAAAGGGAGGAGAAGAGGAGGAGAAGAGGAGAAGGGAAGGAGAACAAGAGGAGAAGGAGAAGGAGAAGGAGAAGGGGATGGGGATGGGAGGGGAGGCTTGGATTTAAACTCCAGGCACGCTTATCTATGGCGCACCACAATAGGTTGCACCACAGATAATTTGTCCAATTTTTTCAGCAGGAAAAACTTTTTTTGCCATAACTTTTTATCCTTTTCGAATTTTGAGAATCTAAAAAATGGCTAAACAACCTTTTGTGATTGTGAGTGGATGTATAATTTCGTGCTTGTCGTTTTGATATGTTAAAGATTTTTTTCGATACAGTATGCAACAGTTATGGCTATTTTAATGTGCCATAACGTTTTTTGCAAAAAGGTCAAAATTCATATTTTTTCCTACAAACTAGACCACATAACCTACCTAAATATGAAAATAATTTATTTTTTGAAGTGTCTTTTCATTTTCGTTTTTTCCAAACAAAAATGCGATCCACGGGAGGGGCTGTAGAGCAGAATTTGTGAAAACTTATCTGTAGCGCACCAAAACCAGTTAAAACCAATTACGCCACAGATAATGAGGTGTCATCTATATGTGGCATATATGGATGGTGTCTGACATATCCGCGGCACATGTGTTTACGGTGCGCCACTGATAACTCAAGTATCTGTGGCGCACCGTAAACGCATGCGCAACAAATAAGTCAGGCACCATCCATATATGTCACGGATGGATGCTCAGGCTTATCCGTGGCGCATGTCTCCGGGATGTGCCACTGATACATGGGTTTTCAGTGTCGCATGTCACAAAGGTGTGCCACGGGTAAGTTATCAGTGGCGCATCACCTGCTTCATGCGCCACTGGGATTAGACCCATGGATAACCATTTTCCTAGTAGTGCACGGTGGACAGCACACGTTACCGCTTCTCTTTTCTATGAATCTAAAGAAATAAAGAATTGAAATTCAAAAAAATCAATTGTCATACCATGATTTTGATTAATATTTAGGATATATTACATATATTTGAACAAAAAATTTAAAACATAACTTAATCTAAACTAAACCCTAGATCTACTAGCACAGGTACAAGTCGAACATATTGGGGTTTAGAGGGTGAGCCATCGCCGCTGCCATCGTCATCGCCAAAGAAGAAGCCTCTTGCCGCCTCAGTCATGTCATCATCGTCGATGGTCATGATGCTCTAGTGCTCGGCGGAGCACCGATAAACCGTATCAGTGGAGGCCAGTAGCATCATCTGGATGAAAAAGGGGAACGAGACATGCTGCTCCACTGCCCATGTCTACGGCTTCTCCACCATCGGCTCCTCCATCAGGGGACCACTGAAACCTCTGAAGGCTCCTCCTTTGGTTCCTTCTTCGGAACCACCAACGCCATCGGTTTCTTGTTCTTCTTCGCCCGCCTAAAGAAGATACAACCCCTTGTTAGTTAGGCTGCCTCCGCCTCCGGCGTCCTGAAGAGAGGAAGCCAGGGGATAAGCGCCTCGATGATGAAGGTGTCGGTGTGATGGCTCCCAAGTGCAGGAAATCAATTTTAGTACTTTTCAATTATAAAAGGTTGTCGAACCCACAAGGAGCTGAAGGTATTGGTTAGCAAGAATGGCAAATAAAACAATAAAAGCTATAGGTGTTTTTGGAGTTTTTGTTGTAAGGTTGCAAGTAAGTAAAATACTAAAAGTAAAATGCAATAAATAAAAGCTCTTATGAAGAGAAAGCTCAATCCTCTATGCATCAAGAGGACAAGATCAAGTGTGTGTTCTCTTATATGTGACCAGCGTTCTCGAAGGCGGCATGGGTTTACTTGGCATAAAGATTTCTAAATCAACACGGTGAATATCTTGTCTAGTTTTAGTCTTTCCGTATGGAGCCTTAATTTGGGGCACTACTAGGAAACAACTTATCTGTGGCGCATGGAAATGAGACTTATGTGGTGCATATCCTAGTCGCCACCGTTACCTCGCCACTGATAACTACTTGTTGTGGCGCATTTCTTCATATGCGCCACACGAAGAACTTCAGTGGCGCATTTACATATATGCACCACAGAAAGCCTATGCGCCACTGACTATATAATTGTATGCGCCACTGATTGTGTAACACGTATTCGAAGTAAAATACGTTCCTGGTGTATAATCAGGTATTTATACAGGATTTATATAGTATTTATCCAGATAAGTATAAAGTACATTGCAAAAGTAGTAGATGCATGAAAACCGACATATATATAATGCAAACACTTAGAGCCCGATCGAGATACATATATAGTGTCAAGTGCCGAATTTTTACACAAGTGTCGAATACAAAGTTCATATCATCTCACATTACAAATATGAAGTGGCCACCGCCGCCTACACTAGGATCAAATAGAATACAGCTGTGATAATGGTGTGCAAGAGAATGAGCCCAACCAATATCTTCATTAGGTTCTTCTTCCATAGGTGGTTCCTCCACTTGGCTACCGCCTCCTCTCTAGTCGCGTATCTTTTGTAGATGTTGCCGCTGAATTTGTTCACTTGTTTGTGACAATCCTCCCACTCCTCGTAGACTCCTGGAACCCTACCCATGTACACCACATACCATCTCGTCGCAACCTCTATAGACGACAAGGCATATTAGTAAAAATACAACGAAAAGAATTAATAGAGGATTCACATCCATATATATATATATATGTTCACAGAATATAAAACAAAGGATCCATAAACCTAAAAGATAGATCATCATAGAAGCAATAAGTTCAACGACAACGCGACCACAAGGTAGTTTAAGTCTAACAACAATGACCATTTCGACCACAAGATAGTAAAGTTTATGACACACACACTAATATAGCAGGCGTCCATCAAGAATATACACATACTGGATCATGCTAGAGGCACACATCGATCATGAAGACTTCTTCTCGCTCGACTTCGGGAACGGTAGATAGACCTCTTTCGTCATCCACGTCCTTGTGTCACCCTGTTTACGGAGGCGTTCTTCAATCTCCCTTTTACTCAACCCTCTGGCTTGTTGTAGGCCCCCCCTTGTGTTGACATCTTCAATGATGAATTGCGACAACTTCATCTGAATGCGATGGAAGTCTTCTCTAAGATCATCATAGTCGATTCGAGCCAAAGTTTCGGCCCATCCTCGGAGACTAGATGGCAGCGTTAGGTTCTGGAAATCCCGAACATAGCCTTTAAGGTGATGGAGAACGTAGAAAGCCTCCTTGGCACCAGTAGTCGACTGCTTGACGTAGGGGAACTCGAGCATGTGCTTGAACACGTGTTTGCCATCCTTCATACATTCCCCCTTATCTATGAAGGTGCATCCCTTCTTGGTGTAGCCCTCGAGAGCCTCATTGAGAACACCCCTTATTCTGGTGTAGTCTTTCTTCTTCGTCAAACTCCCCGAGTCGAAATACGTGGCTAGCGAATACCTCGGGGCAAGGACGATGAGTGTGCAGTATTTGTCTCTGCGCAACACAATTGGAACGGAATGTTGGAAAAAGAGCAAAGGAGGAAATCTGTAAGAAATGCATAAGTTACGACAGCGATGAGCGAGTGTGTGTACTTACTCGGGAAAGAAAGGCAAAAGAAGTGTGTCCTTCCTCTTGTTGTCCACCATGAACTTCTCGAGGTACGCCGTCGCCTTGGTCCGTGTCTCTGATCCTTCGACCAACTGGCTGTCCCGCATGTAGTAGGGATCCACTACCGCAATTTTCGGGGTACTCTCTCTCTCTCTTGATCTTGATCGCCAGATTGAGCGCGTATAGGCGGACCAAATTATAGTCCATCCGTTTCATGAGAAACAACTTGAATATGTCCTCGTACGCTATGAAGAATATATCCGTGGGTGGTTCATCGACGAAGCCCACGTCCAATGGCACCTTGGCCATGAAAACCGGGTAATTTGGATCTTTGTCTTTAAGAAGGAGGCCCTCTAGTGTCTTGACACCCTCGTGCAAAGTTAACATGGCTCCAACCACCATGTGGAGCATATCCAGAGTCAATATCGAATCACCAGCTACATGCACTCGGGGCAAGCCATATTGTGTGGATGGTATGACGACGGCGTCCTGAGCCCGGATCCTCTTCGGAAGAGGCTGGCTCACACCCTTATTATTATTATTATTACCTCTCTTCCTGTAGTGCTTCTTCTTCATAACAGTGTCAGCCACTGCCATCTGCTCATCAGTCGCCTTTCGGAGTGTGTTGGGGCTGAAAACCAAACCCGGTTTCTCTTGTGGTGGATCGGCGGCCGGAGGCGTCTCTTGAGAAAGACCATGGAAGACCAGGCGCCGCGTGCATGTATTGGGCCGACCAGCTTGATGGTCGTGAGCTATGAAGGGTTCTTCATCCACAGAAGGCATATACAATCCTTCATCGGCGTCGGTGTTGATGAAGTCATCAACGTTGACCAATTCATCATCATCTTCATGGGTACCATCATGTGGTGGTGGTAGCGGGGCGACGATAACGTCTTTGCCATGTGGCGGTACACACGCTGCCAAGAGTTGCTGGTGACAGCTGGTGGTGGCAACGACGGTGGCTGTTGGCTTCCGAGGTGGTGGTCGGGCGATCGATCGAGAGGTGGCGCCGGTGCTCCCCCCTGCAAGACGAATCTGGGTCTTCGGCCATGTCAAGGGCCAGTTGTAGCATTCTCCAAGGGTCTTGTGTTCATCGGCTCCTTAAGGTTGAAAGGGGGGTCCATGTCGTCGCACCCTGGCAACACCCGAGCCAACCTGACCCTCATCACGTCATCATCCATTGGTTTGTTGTGCATCGTGCGGCTTGCCGGTTGTATGAGAGTGCCCTTGGAAACATCCTTCAACTCACTGCCGACATCTTTAAGTAGGAGTACGCAAGAAGTGTCCTGAGGCAAAACATGTTGTTGGGCGTCATGAGATGGCAGCAGTCATGCATCAAAGGCATAAAGGAGATGACGTGCACTAACTAATTAGTTACCTTGGTGATGGTGTGGAGCTCGGCTAATGTAGAGATACGACCGATGCCGGCGGCTAGCCTATCATCATCTGCAATCTCCCGCTCGGGTGCCTCAGGAAGCACCACCGTCGTCGCCTGCGCCTTATTGGTATCTTTGGCGAGAGGGGGCGTCAGTGTGGCCAAAACGAGCGGCTGCGTCCCGACGTTGACGGCCTCCGTAGTTACCAGGTCCGGCGACACGGTAATATTGATGCCCGAGTTGCTGCCACTTAAGTTGGGCAGATGTATCGGCCCCTGCCGACCTCCCGCATTCCAAGCAGTAAGCCCCTCGAAAAACTCAGGGGGGATCATCGAGCGGAGCTTCTCTTCCACTAACTTGTCCACCGTTTTCTCTTCCACCGCCTTCTCCTCCAGTGTCTGCACCTTTATCTTTAGCTCTAAAACAACGGCTTTATCCTTAGCCGCCAATTGGTTCTTCCTGTCCCTTCTTTTCTTGGCGTCCTCTTTGTAGTACTCCTTGAACTTCATGCTCGTACCGAAGCCGGACACACGGCCAGCTGAGGAAAGCGGCAACCCCTTGTCCCTCTTCTTGTAAGCCTTGGTCGCCCTGTTGAAAACCGTGTCCCACGGCTCCGTCGAATCCTAGGACGACTCTATGGCAGTAGCGTTCAGTTCCTCCTCCTGCAGAGACAAGGAGGTGGACCCATTTAGATTCTTGGCTTCATTATTTTAATTAGAATGCAATATTCTTGAGATCGGCGATAAATTCCTTACCAGCTTCTTCTCGAATTCCTTCACCTCCGGATCGTCAGTGATGAACTCCACTGTTTCCTTGTCCAAGTAGTAGCGGACCCGAACAAATTGCCTAAGCTGCAAGTCCATGATTTTAAGCCAAGGGTTTTCTTTACCAATACGTTCAAGCTTGGCATCCTCCTTGTCCCAAATGGCATGTTTCCCCCTATAACCGTCGCTTCCAAGGCAGTGTTTACCTATGTTCTGTTCCCGCATACTCCTTCCCCATTTAGTCCATTTTATAGCGTCAGCGGTAGCTATATCCGCCTTGAATATCTTAAACTCCTCTTCGTCGAGCATCGGATTTTTCTTACTAATAACCTCCCAGCTTTCACCTTTGTCAATGCTATTCTTCACCCGGGTTTTCTAGCTGCTCAAGGAAATGCTCATCTTCATGAGGGCTAGTTTGTTCACCGAGTTCTTTTTCTCGAGGTTTTTAAACCGCTCTGGGAATTTGTATCGCTTGTGAAGCTTCTTAAGGAGGTTATCGACCAAAGCTGCATTGTCAGCATGTCTGATGTACTTCGTGTTGATTGACATGCTTTCCTGGATGATGCACCGGAGTTGCAGGTTGTACCCTTTAGCAATCGCCTCTGGCGCAATGGGTTGGCCACTTTCTCTGACCTCAGTGAACTCATCGTAGACGGTGGCGAGCACTGGCACCTTCCGCTCCTTCTTTTCCTTCTTCTTCTTCTTCTTCTGAGAAGCGGCCAGGTTGTCGCTACCACCATCCGTGCGCTCGCCTCCATCGGTGCGGGCGCCGCCATCGATGGTGTCACCCTCTTCGCCGCCGCCTTTACTAGTTCCATCATAGTCGTCTTCGTCCCCCTCGTAATTAGGATCTCCTACCTCATTGGCCCCAGCAGCTCTGGCGACGGCCGCCTCCTCCTCCGGTGGTGGTGTCATCCTCATCGCCTCCTCCTCCTCCTGTTAGGACCCCCACCTGAATGACTGGTTGGCCTGTCTAGCTTGTTCTTCGATACTGATCATGTGCTTAGAAGGGCCGGTCTCGTTGTTTGCCGACATGTTTGCACTACTCTATTAAAAAGAGGCAAAAAGTTAGCATAAATCTCGGCCGAAATATTCGGCATGACCTTTGCTAATGTTTTGACTTAGGAGTGCCCATTTGTCAACCAAAACGGAAGTAAATCGACACTTCGGGAGAAATGGGCAACTCAAATGAAATCCCTGCAAGACAAAACACCCCATCCCCATATTGACAGCCTCATGCATTGACCCCAGCATCATCATCCATGCAGCCCCATCCATCATTCACGCAACAGTATAACAGATACATGTATAAGAAGAACTTAAAAAACTTAAAAGGATACAACAAATAATATATAAGCAGTATATATATCAGACATGTGCTTCTACTGAATGAAAACTGAGTAGCAGTTATAGTACACAGAGAAACACACATGCTCTCTTCTTCTTGCACACACACAGACTATTAAGTTATAGTACACACACTTTACCTTGCACAGTTCAGTAAAGAGGATTTTTTTTATCTAGCGACAGTACACATACACAATCATGATACTCCTGATGGCTTTCACCAAAGCAAAGTTGGGTTGTAATCCATTCATTCCAAGAAGAGGGATAAATGGAACAATACATAATAGATATTTCCACTTAGCAGACATGATATAATCTAAAAACTAATCTAGAGTTAATGAACCATTTACTAGATTTTTTTTTGTCAAATCATAGCTACTACTACCCGAGTCATGCGAGAACATACTAGTACAACAATATTTTCTAGTAACTGATGCAGACTAATCATATACATACTAACTGGCTTTTTTACTGTAGGTGTAAGGTACTCCGTTCTTGTATACTAATCATATTTATCTGGAGCAAGTGGCATCTGCCAGGGAGGGAGGAGGGAGGTTATGTTGGTCATGTGGCTAATAAATCAAGCTGGTGAGATTAATATACAGAGAGCAACTATGATTAGATGGACTTGTACTATCAACATACAGAGAGCAACTATGATCAAGAGCAACTATAAGTTGGTCATGTGGCTGCTAGTAACACCTATATATACACAGTACCACAAATAGAGAGAAGATCAAACCTATATATACAAAGTACCACCAATGTCCCGATCACTAACTTATGTAGATACTAATCAGTCGATGCATCCGAACTTTGAGCCATGTAGGGTTTTTAGTTTCTTTGTACAATACATCATTCTTCTGAACTTCAACCTTTGAATCAGTTTTAGTGTAATATTAGAATGCTTACTCCATGTCTTTTTTGTAGATTGAGGGTCTGGTCCTTGACCATGGTTCGACACCCTGACATGAAGCGTAGGGCAGAGAATTGTTACATTCTGACAGCTAACGTATCACTGGAATATGAGAAAATGTGCATACTTTTGCATATATTGATTTGTTGCACACTCTAGTCTCATTAATCACCATAGATGTATTTTTATCTAGCTTCACAGAATATACCAATTTTCATACATTAATATTGGTCAAAAATATGTAAAAACTGGCCTAAAATGACTCTGTCTTTAGCCAACACGGGTTATTTTCTTGCATCTCGTGGAATAACTAGTAGTCCACAGCAGCAAAGGCTGGCTTTAAACCTACTTAGATTTCCTGTGATGCATGCCATCAGTGAAGGGAACTACTTAACTGACACATAAGTTTTTTAGTGAAATAAATGCAGGATTCTTCTACTCAAATGTAGAACAAAGAGAAAAGATGGTTTCAGCAGAGAGACGTCAAGTTGATGAACGTGTCAAGAAGATTATTGAACTGAAAAACAAGTATTGCATTATTTAGAGTTCAGACGGGGGGACGAACCGTACGTGTGCACTGTTGCTGCAGTGGTCGACGACGACGAGGTGCTGCGGTGGTCCGGCGCGGCGGTGGCTGGGCTTCGGCGAGGTGCCCCCTTCTCCTCCTCCTCCTATTGCGGACGGGCTCCGGTGGCTCCTCTTCCACAGGCTCTGGCGGCTCCTCCTCCACGCTGCAGGGCTCTCCTCCACGTACGGGTTCGTCGGGCGGCGCTAGGGCTCCAACGCGGCGGTGGCTACAGGGCTCCGGTGGGGGCGGGCGAGAGCTAGGGTTTGTCGGGCGCGATAGATTGGGGAAAAGAAGTGGAAGGGGAAAAGGAGAAGGGGCGAGCCATTTTGGCTAAATGCCAAGGTTCTGTGGTGCATTCCTCCGAAATGCGCCACATAAGCTAAAAAACTTCTGTGGCGCATTTTAGAGGAATGCGCCACAGAACCTTGGCACTTAGCCAAATAAACGGCGCGAGGCTATACTTGGACAACAAACACACACTAGCCTAGTGGTTATGATGCATATTCAGAGACTTGTGGCAGCCAGGTTTGAATCCTGGTTGGGTCAATTTTTTTTCTTTATTTAAAAATGATATGTTACAAATATATTTAAAACCAAGCACATACACATGCATATTTATTAAAAAAAACCTCCCGAATCATATATATATATATGTGTGTGTGCGCGCGCTTTTGCCACACATAAATATGAATTTGTCGAATATCACATTATATGTTTTAGTCTCTAACTAATACCCACACTAATATCACATTATACCCACACGAATTAATACACCAAAAAGTCACAAAATTGCTACTGTCTCTTCACAATCTTCTTGCCCTTTTTCGTCGCGGTAGAATACTTTAGCCCATGCACTTTGAGATTTCTTCTTGTGAATGGACAACCTTTAGTAGGTAGTGTGGTCTTCCTTCTTACTTTAGTAGTAGTAGGCATGTCGAAGTACCTGTCGAATTCTTCTTCGATCTTCAGGTCGCCTTTTTGTTGAAGTTTTACTCGTTGGCGGCTCCTTCCATTCCGATGATGCTCCTCTTGCCCCTCCTAACTACAACACGGTTGGACTTTGACGGGTCGGTAATAAAAAAACATTGATCAACTTGGCTAGCGAGTACCCAAGGCTCATTTTTTGCGGAGGCTTTCTTCGTTGATTTGGCATCTGGTATAACCATTGTGATAAAATACCGGCCTTCTTTTTCCACGTTCTTGGCCCATCTAACATGGAACATCGGTACGATCTCTCAACAGTAGTCGAGCTCCCATATCTTCTCGATCCTTCCGTAGAATCTTTCTATGACAGTAGTCTCGTCATCAGCAAAGGATAACATAGTTACTCCTGAGTTTTGATATTCACTATTCATGTCCTTTTCCTCGGTGTAGAATCTATAACCATTTATGTCATATGACTGATAGGTTCTTAGGTTGTGCCCTGGGCCCTGCGACAAGGAGAATATGAGTTTTTAATCTTCCATAAAAGGCGTCTGTGGGGGATTGTCCAGTTGCCTTTTCTTGAACTAACCCGTGAAGCTGGAGTTGTGATCTCTGGTTACGTCTCCCTTCTTCCTCGGCCAGCCCTGGTCAACGTACTCCTGCTCGATTAAGCTTCTGTGCTCTTCGACCCAAGGGCAGACCACTTCAATGTGTTGTAGCGCGACTCGGTTTGCCCTTTCAAATAAGTGCGTCGACCATCAATGCCGACATACAGTGAATAGCAGCCCTCGTGGTGACCTGCTTGAGGGAGACGAGCACGTCGCAGAAAAAGCCGTGCGTGTCGGCAAGGAGGATGAGGTCACGAAGCAGCCGGTCCGTCCACGAGGATGCCGTCTCGCACCGCCGCCGCTCCGGGTCCTGCACCTGGAGGTGGTGCAGCAGGTCGGTGAGGCCGGACAGGAGGTTGCCAAGGTGGTCCATCCCTGCGGCGATCCACGCCGTGCAAGCTGCCTGCGCGGGCGCCTGGGTCCACCCGAGGAGGGCGTTGATGGAGTCGCGGAGGCTGGCGACCACCGGGCGGAAACGGCCGCTGGAGCGAGCGTGTGAGAGCTCCTTGCGGCGCGGCATGGGGGCAGTGATAGCGGCGAGCCGTTGGCGGAACCCCACTGTCATTTTCATTTCGCGCTAGCTGAACCTGAGCCTTGACGTCGGGCTTCGCTCGTGAAATTGAGATGCTCCCCGTGTGGATTTGCTGTTAACAAGTCTTGCCCCGATGAGTTTGCCAAGTGGAACACAAGTTCCTTTTATAGGAACGCTGCTCCAGATTAAACGTGCGCTCCTGTGGTCTCTAACCTTGTAGCCTAACTGATCGTGTCGTCCGTGAATGCTGGCATCGTCCCGTTTTGGTTGCTCATGTATACAATAGCAGTAATGCTACACTTACGGAAGCACTTTATGAAACATACTTACGGACGCATACGTGGTCACATTCAATTGGCTTGTGTGTTAACAAATGGTCCGAAAATTCAGCCCACGACGAACAGCAAAATGCCATGTCAGTCCGTAAGCCCATATCCGTAACAAAACGTCCGTAGACATAACATTATTGATACAATAGGGACATGTAACCACTTTTTCCCCTTTTCCAAGGGTACACGAATGCGTAACATATACTACTATAGCTTATAATAGTTTATAGAAGAAGATTCAACGTCTAGCTGTAACCAACCAGCGTCGAAGAACTTCAAAAACTATAACCTTTTCTCCAAACGAAAGATCCCTCCGGTTCTCGCTTCTTTCGTCCAAAGTCTATACTGCACAACAAGCCATTGAGAAAAGATGACTGCCCGCCTCCCGGCCGCCACCATTGCCCTAGACGCGCCCGTGTTGTGTATGGACACGCCACCGCCACATCCTTTGTAATAGTGGTGTTTCAGTACACACCACACTATTGCTGCATTGAACCCGGTTAGGTCGATGGGACCCGCAAACTTGTGGTGTATCAACACCAATGTTGGAAAATGCGACGACTAGGCAATTCTTAAGCACTCTTAAGCCCTACGTGATAGACAAACGTAACAACACTTAGCGCATAGGCAGAATTCTAGGCAGGGAAAGCAAGAAATTGTGTTATCCAGAAAGAAATCATGCTATATTGTAATGATTAGAAAAATGGGTCACATTTCAATGATAATTGTTGGTATTTTACTAATTTACATACTCCAATTAATGTGTTTCACATATAATAACTCATAAACACACTTCATGGTAAAAACTATACGCTCGCCTAGGCAATGCCTAGGCAACCCCTAGACTCCCCTAGGCACTATATGTGAATGTTACCTGCCTCGTTTATGCCTAGCGCCATTTCCAACCTTTGATCAACGCCATGGCTACAATACTAGTAAATGTGAACATGACGCATTTTGATTTCTAACGCTCCGTCAATAATTTTCGTCACTACCAACGACGTTACGCTTTTATAACCAATGGGTCTCCACGTGGGCGGACGCGCGACGAGGGAGGGGGGGGGGGGGTGGATCATTGGTCTCGGTTTGTGGAACAAATTGAGACCAATGGCTCTCCATGTGGCAGCGCCAGAGACGGGCGGGGGTGGATCATTGGTCCCGGTTCTTGGCACGAACCGGGATCGTTGGTCTCTGTGCCGGGGCAGGATTTTTTTATCAATTTAATAGTACTATATATATACAGCAATAATGAAACCACGATATATATATTACACATCATGCATGATCACAAATATATACACTGTCTCATCCGTCTTCTTGGTCGAAACATATTATAATTACAAACGATACTCTCACACGAATTTGATCTAATTTACATCATCTTTTTTACACTTCACCCTTTCAAATGAAGCGGGTAATAGTATTCTCCTTTCGGATCTATGACTTGTTCTAACAAGAATCTGGCAATTTCCTCTTGAATTGCTTGCACGCGTTCTTGTGATAGAAGACCGTCCCGCATCCGTTTGATCTAATATAAAGAAGGGGTTCAATATATATGAATGAAACTAAACACAGTTGGTGGTAATAAAATAAAGTTATGATTATTGTTTATCATACTTCAATTTTTTTGATGTTCCGGTCTACGCCCTTCTCTTTGACCGTCTGGCGAATGAACTCGCAACATAGTATCCACATAAGTTATTCCTGGCTTCCTGCCTCAAGCACTTTACGAGAACGGAGTTCAATCAAAATAATAATCAAGCATGATAATGGTGGTATTGAAACTAGAATCAAAGAGATGTGTGGATCTAGCAAGTAGTACTTACAGTCAATGGTTTAAATGTAAGTTCTGGCTTCCAAACACCTCTAGTTTTGGCGGTGAACCGTTTCCAAGCCTTCTAGAGGCATTCCTGCATGTCCGCCCACTTTTCTAATGGTGTGCGTTTTGAGTCCAGGACTTTTACTACTCAGGTGTCAACAGCAATGATTAACAGAATATAGTGGAAGCTGGACACACTAACAAAATATAACACGAGTCAATTATACGCTTAACATCGAGTAAGCGAAAATAGAATGTGTACAAGACAGTAACACTCACCCAGCGTTGTAAGGAAATAGTATTTTCCTTCTGTTGCTGAAATGCTTCAACGCTTGGAACAAGTTATCCTCTATCTCTTTGGGTTTTGTTTTTAGAGTAACTTCATGAACGAAATTACAGTCAACAAACCCAAGGTCATAGATTTGTCCTTTGTTGCATTCTTAAATCTTCATTCTGCATATATAATTAGTATAGTGATTAGTAAGATTATACAAGCAACAAATGAGCTGAGCTAGAAAGACTTAATTATAGAAATTAATAATACTTACAAACAATAGGCATTGACGATAGTTTTGTTGAGGGCGTCTTGTTGGTAAAACTGAAATAATTCTGGAAATTCGATCAGTAGGAAGCCATCTCCATGACCGTAATGGTGGTGTTTATATGCAGCATAGATCCAGTTTTTGGAATCAGCACAGGCTTGGATGTACCAATTATGCAATCTTTGCATTTTTGTTGGTAGATCTTTGACTAACTCGGGTTTGACGAGAGGAGTCCCGTACTGGTACACGTATACTGTTTCTTGGTACCCCTTGAACTCATCCATACGGCTCATGTACTCAGTAATAGACATTCCATATAATTGGGCCTTTTCTCCGTACAGTCGAACAAACTCCGGATCAATGTTCGGATCATGCCGCTCCTAGGCTCTCCACTCATTGGTATTGTACACTTTGAGCGGTTTGATCGATTGATTTTTCTGTTGTCCGAGCTAGGCAACTTCTTTCCCGACTCTCCGCCCTTTTGCCTAAACCGACTTGGTAATAGAGCGATTATAGTCTGATGTGAGCGCTATGGGTTGGTTAAGCTGAATCTTAAGCGCGACTGCTTTGGCTTTATCTTCTGCGGTGACCAGGAAATATGGCTCTATCGGCTTTTTCTTGTTAGCCATGTCAATCTTCCACTTTTCATAATGGGCAGCTGCGACCGCATCAGTTTCCTCATCTGTCTTCTCGCAAGGTAGCTTCTTCATATTCTGATGAGGTACTTTTGGGAGGGGCGATAGTTTACGTTTCGGTGATCGGAACGTGCTCTTGTTGCTGGTGGTGCTTCCTCCCTTAGTATACTTCCGCTTTTGTCTCTGAGGCTCAGGGGACGGAGACGGCTGACGCGGCGACGGAGACGGCTGAGGCGGCTATGGAGACGGTTGCGCTGAGTGGTGAGGCGGTGAAGGCGACGGTTACGCTGGACAATGGTGAGGTGGCGGCGAAGGTGGATTGCTGCTCTGAGTAGTGGGTGGCCTTGGCGGCACATAATTTGGAAGCATGATGCGCTCCTTTGGCCATAGAATAGTTCCCCCTTTGGCTTCTCCTTGTTGAGTCAGCTCCATATCTTCCCATGCAGGGTGGTCTAGCTTCAGCTCCTCAAAATCTTCCTTCACCTCATCCACCGTGACGACAGCGTACCCTTTTGGAACCGTTCTACAATGCCAAGTTGGGTTAGGTGCAATTGGTACCGCCATGCCGACCGTCGCCATCACCCTTAAGTTCATAACCTGCACCTTTAGCTCACAAGCTGTGGTCTCCGTGATATCATCCACTGAATAGCGTTTAGGAGGAGATGTCGTCGGTGCATCATCATCAACATCATGGAGCTGCGTGGAAGCGACACTTCTTTTCTTATTCGATAGGGCGCCGGTTGTGGCGCCCCGCTAAAACCACTACTAGAAAATCGCTCGTTGTTTCTACTTTGTGCATCATCATGACATCATCATGCATGTTTGTTCATAAAAGTACTTTGCAAAAACCCTATTTTTGTTTTCTAAGTAACCCTTCCTTAATTTCAAATCATAAAACCATGTCTTTCTGGATATTTTATTTGTCTAAAAACGGATTACAAAAGCCTTTTAAATAATAAATAAAAAGTTATATTATTTTTGGGAGGCAGCGAACAAGGCCCAAAAGCCCAGCCGGCCACCTCCAAACCCTAGCCTAGAACATTCCGAACCAAACCCTAACCTAGTTATAACCTAACCCACCCAGCCTCCTGCCGCCGCCACGCCAACCCACCGTTGTGTCGCACCGCACCCTCCCCTAGTCACGAACACTGCGACGTGACCTCCCCAGCTGCTACCTACCACGCACGCGGTACACCGCAAAGCTGCCCTGCGGCCGGCCTCGATCCCCATCGTGGTCAACCCCGCGCCGCACGTTGCTCGCCCCTGGACCCCGATCCCAATGCGCAGCAGCCCCGTGCCTCGCACCACGTAACCCCCACCCACCTACCGCTTTCTCCTGGCCCCACCATCCCGGACACACTCACACCGATGCACCCCCGTTCCGCCACCCCTCGATCACACACCCGCGCGGCACGTTCCCCTGGCCCCACTCCCCATCGCTCCCTCACCTCGACCTGGCCTCACTCCCACGCTACCGACACGCCCTGCTCGTCGCTCCTCGCGATCCCCGCTTCCCCCTTGTCGTTTCCGCCCTGGCCCACCACAACTGCTCGTCGTGCGTGACCCTCTGTCCTCGCCATCTTTCCTCCGTAGAGGCAGAGCCCCACATCAACCTCCAGAGCACTGCGCTCCGTCGCCGCTGCTTGCTCCCCACCTTCCTCTCCCCACCTCTCTCTCCCGCTCGCTAGCCAGGCCGCGACCCTACCCCTTCCTCGTTGTGCCTCTCCATCGACCGCGTCCGCCGCCGCCCGAGGCCCGTTTTCCTTGTCCCGTCGCCGAGCCGAGCTCGCCCTCGTCCCCTGGCGTCGCCGTCCGCTTCCCACGGGCGCGTGCTGCCGCCTGCGTGAGGACCGCCCTGGTCGTCCTTCCTCACCGCCGACAAGAGCTCGCCCGCCTCCTTCGTCTACTCTCCCAGGCGAGGCTTCCGCAGCCGGCCCATCTCTACCGACCAGACCCCGGCGCGACCATCCGCGGCCCTTCCCTGGCGCTCCACCGCGGGACCCCGTCGCCCCGCGGCACCCACCTCTCCCCGGTCGGCCTCGTCGCCCTCGTCCGCGCTTCCCCGAGAAGAACCGCCGCCTCCGTCCCCGAGCACCACCTCCACCGCCTTCTCTGCTCCCAGGCACGACCCACCGACCCGCTTCGGCAGTGAGCCCGCTTCCGACGCCCCGGCCTCCTGCTCTTCCGCGCGGTGCCCCGTCGTCAACCACCGTGCCGCGGGCCGCTGTCGACCTCCTCTGCGCGTGCGAGGTGCTGTTTGCCCTTGTGCATGTCTGCGTGCCCATGACCAGTCCGTTGCTGCTCATATGCAAGCCGGCAGTGTTGTTGGCTTGTTGCTGTTTGGGTGGAATGGTTCCTGCTGCGTAACGCCAAGACCTACCCATGAGCCCATCAAGATCTTCATGATGACAAGTTCGACACATCGATAGAAGTCCTCCACCAAGATCTTCGGAACCACTCGCACTATGGACAAGGACGTACCAAGTTCGCCATCGACAATCCAAGACAAGGAAACCCTAGAGACCTCCTTCACGGATGACAACTTCATCGAGACCCCGGGTGCGCCGTCATAGATCCCAAGACCGAACCGTAGTCCTCGAAGGCCCCGTTCCCGGATCCGAAGACCGATCCCTCGAACCCACTATGTGTGACCCTTATCCTCCCCTATTTTATAATATATGACATATACTTGTTGCATTTAAATTGTTCATACTTGCATGCATATTGTGGGGTTTGGGGGCACTAGACGATTCACCTAAATGAAATATGGAGTCCATCTGTGGGATATCTTTATCTTATTCTGGACTCCATTTAAATTGGTGTAGTGAACCGATGTCGTGTTTTGTCTTGCCAATACAACATTTAATTTGCGGGGTAGATAAATCACTTGAACCATATAATTATTTGTCGGGACCCCGGTTCTGCTTAATATTGCCTAATTGCACCGCATCTTGCCATGCCATGCATCATATCATACATCATGCCGGATCTTTTGCCGTAGTATTAAATAGTTCATCCGGTGTTTCTTTTAGTGCTTTGGTTCTTCGCGGATTAGGCCGTTGAGTGATGCGGGTATCGACAAGTCCTTCGGATAATGTATCTCCGGCCATCTTTCCTAGGCGAGCATTCTCCCCATTTCTACCTATTTTGCATTTATAGTCTTTATTTTCCTCCTGTTGATCTATTGCTATCTGTGTCGCGATGCTTTAGTGTTCCATACCAGATATATCCCTTGCAGCCTTTGTATTGCCTTGGACACATCCTATTGCCTGTTGTTTGATAGATAGTTAGTCTTGCGAGTCGTAGTCGCTTGCTCATGTGCTGGTTCGCGTCGTTGTCGTTCCAACATTGACGGAAGGTTGGCTTATGCTTAATGGTGGAGATGCTTTAAAGTGGAGATGATCATGACTTTAAATACAACTATTAAATTGCTGGGATAACTAATGAAAGAGGCACCAGTGGGCAATATATGCTATTTGGTTTTTCATGACCACTTGTGTCCCGTAGGCCCCGAGTACTTGATACCTGTTCCTTGACTATTCGCACTATCCACATCCGGGAGAGTCTATGAATCCCCCTTAGCCAGAGCTTGATTCATTTCTTATTTCTTGGGGCCACAAAGTAGTTTGGGGCTTTATTACTATCCTGTACTTATGCCATGCTTTACTGGTTTATTTAAGATTGTGCGTGGAGCACCTGTACTATTTTGGATCGTGCCACGTTTCCGCTGTATCGACAAGCCTAGTCACACTTTCGGGTTCCCAGTCGTTTAAATCCGTCGTCACAATCCCTGGGTCCATTCCGGAGCCGGCCAACTTCGTTGCGGGTAGCTTAGTGGGGTGGCCCCTTGAAATATTTCATGAATCCTGTGATTGCTTTGTCGTGAAAGCCTCGTTGGGTTTTGATTTGGTTTTTCCGAGGTTGATCGTGTGTGTGTTGCTATTTGTGCACCCCTGCAGGGTAAATCTTTCTGAAAGCCATGTCCGTGGTTATGGACGACTTGGAGCACAATATCTCGATCATAGACAAGCATAACTAAAGTAGTGCTATAAATTGGACTTAATATGTGACTAGTAATCAGCTTCACTACAATGGAATGGATAATAAGAGTGCCAACAACTGGTGGAACTGGGGTGTATCGTGTCATGTTATACCTACCTAGTAAGTATCGCAACTCCAATGTAATGAAATAAAAGTGCCAACAACTACTGGGTTTGAGATGTCACATGCTAATTGTATCTGACTAGTAAGTACTGCAACTACCACTGAATGGTTCACTAAAACTGCGCACTACTTATGCTATCAGGATGACTCATGCTATCTATATCTGACTAGTAAGTGCTTCAACTATAATGGAATGAATAAAACTGCCAACTGTGTGAGTTTCTCGGTTTGACTTCCTCGTTTGGTCTCGAGGGGGAATACCAGGATGGGTATGATTGGTGTTAGTATCAGGTTGGATTCGAATAGGTCTTTCTTACCCCTCTCTAATAGCCGACAGATGTATCGAGTCTCTATAGGTTGTTTATTGCATGCTGTGCTACCGCTTCAGTCCACCATACCTATGTAGGCGAGAGCCGCCAAATTCTAGCCTCGCCGTGTACTGGCCTCAGTCCTGACGCTCCTCTTTTCCGTTTGCCCTTTGTCGGCACCCCTTTTGTTTTAGAAGGTTTGAGATCGACGTCGTTAGCAGGGTTACCCTTCCGGCTTGGCCTGGGCAGGGTTATGGACGCCATTGGTTATTCTTCAGGGCTCTTAGCCCCATTTGCATCTTGTCCGTAGTCGGACGCTCTATCGTTTTCAAGGTGATTTGTACCTTTATGTAGTATATCTGTATTCTTGACTCATGGAGTCGTGGTTGTGTATATATGTTCTGTGGGTTCCATCATGGAGTAATGTGTAATGGTATTACTTCGTTCTCCACCCGCACACAAGTGCCTGGTGGGCGTCCTTGAATCGTTTCTATGCGGGTTTGGCGGGAAGCGCTAAAACTTGCATAGGGCTGATTCGAGGGTGTTACAGAGTGGTATCAGAGCTCAGCAGTTACGATACCCCATTGGTCCAGCCTGTAGGATAACCTAGCTAACGGCCGAAGTAGAGTGTCAAAACTATTTTGCAAAATCGGTTGGATAGATCTGATTAGGTCTGCTTTTACTCCTTACCCCTCTTCTATTCTCCTCTTACCTCTGCGTGATTTGCATCTGCTCTCTTCCCATTCTTCGAGTCTAGGAATTCTCGTGGTTGGGTTTCCGTCGTACCTTCAGGGTTTCGCTTCCTCTTTGGGTAATGGTGCTTCTACATCCGGTCTTCGTGCTATCTGAGGAATCCTTCGTCTGTTGGACTTCTCTCTGTTCCTTCTTGTGCCTTCCGGTGTTTTCCGACGCGACGACATCATCTATGCCAGATCCGATGCAGAGTCTGGATCCCTCCATGTTTCCGAACCTCGCTTGTCGAGAGCTTCAGTCTGATTCTGAGAGTTGGTTGCATAATTCTCCTATTCATGTACAAAGTAATGCTCTGGGTGCGCGATGGACTGATCACCATCCGACTACTCTTATCATTCGCTCTTGTACATCGAATCGGAGAATCAAGCAATTTTACTCCGTCCCCAGAAGTTAGAGGTGGCTTTATCTTCTGATGCCTCTACCTTCGTCCTTGTTTCTCCGGAGTGTTCTCTCGCAGATCATGGACAACGACCTCTTGTTAATGGTGTCGCGAAGATCTACATGAAGTGAGAACACTCAGATCGTCGGCCTTCTTCCCCGTACCATGAGGCGGATCTCGAGGGCGAGATCCCTTGTTAGTGGTGTCGAATTGTGGCGCCCCGCTAAAACCACTACTAGAAAATCGCTCGTTGTTTCTACTTTGTGCATCATCATGCATGTTTGTTCATAAAAGTACTTTGCAAAAACCCTATTTTTGTTTTCTAAGTAACCCTTCCTTAATTTCAAATCATAAAACCATGTCTTTCTAGATATTTTATTTGTCTAAAAATGGATTACAAAAGCCTTTTAAATAATAAATAAAAAGTTATATTATTTTTGGGAGGCAGCCAACAAGGCCCAAAAGCCCAGCCGGCCACCTCCAAACCCTAGCCTAAAACATTCCCAACCAAACCCTAACCTAGTTCTAAGCTAACCCACCCAGCCTCCTGCCGCCGCCACGCCAACCCACCGATGTGTCGTACCGCACCCTCCCCTAGTCACGGACGCTGCGACATGACCTCCCCAGCTGCTACCTACCACGCACGCGGTACACCGCAAAGCTGCCTCGCACCACAACCGCAGCGCGCCCTGCGACCCACCTCGATCCCCATCGTGGTCAACCCCGCGCCACATGTTGCTCGCCCCTGGACCCCGATCCCAATGCGCTGTAGCCCCGTGCCTCGTACCATGTAAAACCCCACCCACCTACCGCTTTCTCCTGGCCCCACCATCCCGGATACACTCCCACCAACGCACCCCCGTTCCGCCACACCACGATCTCACACCCACGCGGCACGTTCCCCTGGCCCCACTCCCCATCGCTACCTCACCCCGACCCGGCCTCACTCCCACGCTACCGACACGCCCCGCTCGCCGCTCCTCGCGATCCCCGCTTCCCCCCTTGTCGTTTCCGCCCTGGCCCACCATAACCGCTCGTCGTGCGTGACCCTCTCTCCTCGCCATCTTTCCTCCGTAGAGGCAGAGCCCCACAGCAACCTCCAGAGCACTGCGCTCCGTCGCCGCTGCTCGCTCCCCACCTTCCTCTCCCCGCCTCTCTCTCCCGCTCGCTAGCCAGGCCGCGACCTTGCCTCTTCCTCGCTGCGCCTCTCCATCGACCGCGTCTGCCGCCGCCCGAGGCCCGTTATCCTTGTCCCGTTGCCGAGCCGAGCTCGCCCTCGTCCCCTGGCATCGCCGTCCGCTTCCCACGGGCGCGTGCCGCCGCCTGCGTGAGGACCTCCCTGGTCGTCCTTCCTCACCGCCAACAGGAGCTCGCCCGCCTCCTTCGTCTACTCTCCCTGGCGAGGCTTCCGCAGCCGGCCCATCGCTGCCCACCAGAGCCCGGCGCAACCATCCGCCGCCCTTCCCTAGCGCTCCACCACGAGACCCCATCG
Organism: Avena eriantha; assembly: GCA_910589775.1. NCBI lineage: Eukaryota > Viridiplantae > Streptophyta > Magnoliopsida > Poales > Poaceae > Avena > Avena eriantha. Next base: position 21,295,338 of record OU342742.1, on the reverse strand, counting down.
CCCGGCGGCACCCACCTCTCGCCGGCCGGCCTCGTCTCCCTCGTCCGTGCTTCCCCGAGAAGAACCGCCGCCTCCGTCCCCGAGCACCACCTCCACCGCCTTCTCTGCTCCCAGGCACGACCCGCCGACCCGCTTAGGTAGTAAGCCCGCTTCCGATGCCCTGGCCTCCTGCTCTTCCGCACGGTGCCTGTAGCACCCCAATTGGCTAACAATTGTAATGCTACTTGTCCTAGTAAGATATTGGCTACTCCATAGATATTATTGTTGCATCATAATTATATCATGCTCATGTCATCATGCCACCTTGCATTTGAGCATCATATAAAACTCCTTTTCTTTTGGTTCTTCTCTCACATGCATTATTAATTGTATTTGCTTCTTGATATTATATTTGGCTATTGATATATTGTTCAAATGCCCAAGCTGAGTTGGGGGCATATCTCTTATTTCCATTACACCACCTTTCTCTCCCACCACCCTCTAATTCCACCATCCCATTAACAATGAGCTTGTCTTTCTTTTTCTTTGATATTTTAATTCTAGCTCATGTAGTTTGGGGTGGATTAAATCCTCTAAATTCTTGTGCTTGGTTTTATCTCCACTTCTTGGATATTCATAGAGTAATGCCATAATATTCATATTGTTTTCACAAAATAAATAAGGGCATTATTATTTTGCATGGGCCATGCACAAGTCTTCACCACCTTTCTCTTCTTTGGTTTTTCTTTGGATTTGTTGGATTCTACCTAAGCAAAACCATCCACCACCATTACACCATCCTCATAGTCTCACCCCTCTCTTTATCTTCTTATTTTATTCTCCATGCATGAACCATATGACGCCTATTCCTTAATTCATTTCTTTTTCTTTTTCTTGGAATTCTTTTCACCTCCACCTCATGATAATTCTAGCCTCCACCATGCTCCACTTGGGTTGGTTTTATCCACACTATTTACATTCTTTTTATTTATCTACATATATGATCATATGAGAACCTCTCCACCTAATTCTTTTCTTCCTCTTTCTTTCTTTCTTTCTTGTCTCTCTTCCACAATAGATCATGCAAGCTCAAGCCTCATGGATCTTCTTGTTTTGGCCTCATAATCAAAAAATTAAAATCTAAATAGCTAATTAAAACCTAACCTAGCTAAGTCTCTCTCTCTATTTCTCTCCTAAACCCTAACTCTAACCCTCTTCTCTCTCTCTCTCTCTTTAGCATGACCACCTGGCCACCTCTCCCTGGCCCACACCCAGCCACCCTAGCCTAGCCATGCCCTAACCCTAGCCATGTCTAAGCTTAGCCGAGCTACCCCTCCCCTCTCTTTTTTTCTCCACCTAGCCGAGCTACCCCACCTGCCTGTCCCTCTCTCCGGCCAGAGCCCCACCTGCAGCCTCCCTGCCGCGCCGTCCAGCTCCAGGACAAGCCCCAGCCTGGCCGAGCACGTGCTCGAGGGAGAAAGGGCAAAGCCCTAGCCCCTTATCCCTGTCGTGCCCCGCCCTCTTTTCCTCCCTCTCTCTCCCACTTTTTCTTCCTCTCCACGCCTCTCTGGCCTCCCTGGATCTGGCCGAGACGCCCTCCTCCTTCCCCTTCTCCCTCTCCGTCCACCAGCAGCCGCCGCCGGTCGCCGCCAGGTACCACCCCGCCTCGACGATCCAGCCGTGCAGCTCATCCGGGAAGTGGCAGAGAAGATCAAGGACGTTCCCCTGCGACGCCCCGTGCACGCTGACGTGGACGAGAAGCTCCCCCGCGTCGCCAGTACCTCGCCGTCCCCGAAACCCTAGCCCGCCGGTGCGCCTGCGTCCTCGCCGCTCCAGAGCCTCCCCGACCGATCCAACACCGCCAGGCAAACCGCGGTGAGCCCCTCCCTCTCCCGGACAACCTCCTCTTCTCCGTCGTTGTTTAGCCTCGCCGTGCGTTTCGTCGAGCAGCCTCCGCGTGCCAGAGCTCGCCGGCGTCTGCAGCTTTTCCGCGACGCGCAAGCCCTATCTAGCCCGCGCCCACCTCCCAGTCAGCTTCCCTAGCCCTACCGCACCGGCTCGCACCCTCAGCGCGCTTCCCCGCGTCCCCGGATCGAACCCCCGCCCCGCGCCGTGCACCAGTTTTGCGTCAGACGCGAGAGGAAGAAAAATAGTACCGGGCCGTGGTCGATTTGCAAAAAGCCCCTCCCCTTTTTAATTACTGCAACCCACGCTCCAAACGGCCCCACCTGTCCGTCGCCTGGCCATCTTGTAGAGACCCCCCTCCTTTTTTATCGGCCGTAACCCGCTGTCCATCTGGCGCCCCACCAGTCAGCCGCTGGGGGTTTTCCGCTGGCACGTGGGCCTTCAGCCGCTGGCCCCACCCTGTCAGTCTCTGTGTGCTAGCCCAGCCTGCGGTGCAAAAAGAAATTTCCGCGCGCGCGTGCCCAAGTCAGCGAAGCCCCACCCGTCAGTGACTGTGGTTAGGATTGCCTGGGTGAGAAAAGTATTTCCCTGAGTCTGTTTTTATTCAAATCTTTTCCAAATTTATTTAGATTCAAATTCTTCTCAGATTCAAATAATTTTTAAAATACAAATCCAAATAATACATGTAATATATGTTTTGGAATCAGAAAAATGTGAGGAATTCAAATATGCCCTTCAAAATATATTTTGAATACTTTAAATTTCGAGATGATTAAAATTACAAGAAAATGCCCTTTCCTTATTTAATTAATAACTTTTGTTTTATAACTCCAAATTTGACAAATAATATGTCTAAATCGATCAGCGCGACGAGCCCGTTCTATTTATGCAATCCTTGTTCTGCATTGAAGCATGCATCATGTCGTCATTTAAAATCTTAACCATTTATGACAATAAAACTTGGGCAAATAAATGATAAAGTGCTTTATTTCTTGTATCCACACCTCACCTTTGTCATGCTACTTAAATGCCATGTAAATTGTGCATCATGCATCATGGCATGCTTGTTTGCTTGTCGCATTTATTTCATATGCTTGTGCACTTTATTTATGTTGGCCCTTGTTTGTTTGTTTGGTTCTTCTTTGAATAGACGCCCCGCAGGAGAATTACCAAGATTCACAGGAGTATTACCCAGATCCATCTCTCGCTTCAACTGAGCTGCCAGGCAAGCACTACCACATGCTTGCATACATACAGTACCTATTGCCTCTATCTTATTCTTGCATCATTGAGTCGCGATTGCATTAAATTGAATCCCAAGTACTGCATAGCCTTTACTTTTAAACCACACTAAGCCTGTTCCGGTCCCATGAGCCATTACTACAGGAGTTGTTTGAGCCATGCGAGTCGTAGAAAAGCATGAGTAGGGTATGTGAGTGTCTGATGAATCACGAGGTACCTAAACAACATAACCTGAGTAGTAATGGGATAATTAATGAAAGAGGCACCGGTGAGCAATATCTGCTATTTGGTTTTTTCATGCTCACTTGTGTCCCGTAGGACCCCGAGTACTTGATTCCTGTTCCTTGACTATTCACACTATCCACATCCAGGAGGCCTTATGGACCCCCCTGAGCCAGAGCTTGATTCATTCTTATTTCTTGGGGCCACAAGTAGTTTGGGGTTTTTTACTATCTTGTACTTATGCCATGTTACTACTTTATTTAAGATTGTGCGAGGAGCACCTGTACTGTTTTGGATCGTGGAATGTTTTCGCGGTATCGACAAGCCCAGTCACACTTTCGGGTTCCCAGTCGTTTACAGCCATTGACACAAACCTTGGGTCCGTCTCGGAGTCGGCCAACTTCGTTGCGGGTAGCTTAATGGGGTGCCCCCCTGAAATATTTCTGAATCCTGTGATTGCTTTGTCGTGACTGCCTCATTGGGTTTTGATTTGGTTTTTCCGAGGTTGATCGAGTGTGTGTTGCTATTCGTGCACCCCTCCAGGGTAAATCTTTCTGAAAGCCGTGTCCGCGGTTATGGACGACTTGGAGCACAGTTTCTCGATCATAGACAAGTATAACTAAAGTATCGTCTTTAAATTGACTAAGTACTTGACTAGTAAATAGCGCAATACTCATGGAATGGTTAATCAAACTGCCAACAGGTGATGGGGGTTGTTCGTCCGCTTCCTCGTTGGTAAGCGAGGAGGAGGATGGATCTGTTAATTATACTGTTATAACTGTTGTTCTTAATTCACGGACTTCCTTCTATCCTTGGTTCGGCGGAAGGTTAGCGAGTATCTGTAGAATTGTTAGGTATTCTCTTTTGCTGCAATTGCGTCACCCCAGGTTGTGTCCCCTTTAGTGGCATAAAGACTTCCTGAGTACCCCTAGGGTCTCACACGATAAATTGTTTGATTCATATGAACAGGTGTACCCGCAAGATGGATACTGGGTGGAAGAGACAGATGATGTTGGCAACGATCTTTCGGTGTAGAGATTCCGGGAACGGGCATCCGTGTGATCTGTGGGCGGGATGTGTTTATTTATGGGGCATCTTATGCCGATTTGCTTCTTATCCGTACTCGGATCTTGTTTTCCGCTTCCGCCTGATACTCTGATGTGTGATGTATGCGGAGCTATCCTAAATTATTATAGCTATCTAGGATATTTGGATCTTGTCGTATGGTGTTGCAATATTTCTATTTCTTTTAGATGGAATGGCTCTGATATACTGTTGTATGTGGCTTGCATACATACTCACTTGTGTATGTAGTTGATCCCTTCGCCTGCCGATTACGCCGCTCGTTCTTGTCCCGTTGTCAGAAAGTGGTTAGGACGGCCGAAAGGTCTACCGTGAGTGGCCCTGGGCCCCACCGTACTATTTTAACCATTTTCGTTCATCTAGGCATTAACTAAGAGGGTAATTCACCGAGGTAGTTACAATTGGTATCAGAGCCATCCCGCCCTTCAGGGTCTCAGCCAAAATGGTCGTTGTCAGTCTAGCAAATATTTTGGTAGTTATGTATACTAGGGAAAAACAAAACGTGAGAGTAGGACTGCTTCCATTTTTCTTCTTACCCACCCACCCACCCTTTTCTGGTAAGGAAGTGTAACGTTTTCAATCCTCTTCTAAACTTCAAACTAGGATTCACGTGTTCTGGGTTCCGTAGTACCATAGGTTATGTTTGTGTGTGTATGTGTGTGTGAGTGTGAATTCCTTGTCTATCTGTTGCGTCCAAATGTTATCACTATCTGCCTTTTGGGTATCAACTATTGGTACATTCCCTACCGACAGTCCTTTGTAAACCGACGCGATCTATTCTGATTCGTTGTACACCGATGCGATCTATCTTACTTTTTGTTATCCGATGTTATCTTGTTGGGGTGTTCTTTTCCGTAGTTACCAATCTTTAGGTTCACCTTAAGAAGAAGTTGTTGGGATATGTGTTTTACTGATTCATGTGCGGAGTAATGATTTGAGTGCGGGATGGAGTCGCGACCATACCACTACTTTTGTCATTTTCTTTTGTATATTGAAATAGTAGAGTTACTAATCTTGATTCGTTAAGTGGTTTTGCGCATCTAGTGGTATTTTAATGCCAAAATTTGCGGAAATTTTTTCTTTGTTAGTTTGTATACCACACTCCTTGTTCAGTCGTGTGTGTTATGCTTAATATCTTCTAGTTGCCTTGAACTTTGTTGATATTTTCATATCATCTCAGTGAATTGCATTCTTTAATCTTGATTAATTCCATTTTGGTACTATTTTGGATTATTATCATTCTCCATTATAGTATTGACTTGTGTTTGATATCAATCACAGGATGGCACCACCACGCCGTTCTGAGGAGGATATACCACCTGAACTTGGGGCTGCTTTGGCAAGTATTGCAAATGCTTTGGGCACTATGCAGCAGAACCAGCAGCGCTTCGAGGAAAGCGTGAGGAGGAATGAGTTTGCTCCGCTACCTCCACCTCCCAAGCGAGGAGACATCAAGAGTTTTCTCAAGTTCAACCCACGTCAATTTGAGGTGTCTGATCAGCCACTTGATGCGGATGATTGGCTTCGTGAAGTGTCAAGGTTGCTCATGACTGCAGATGTTCCCGAGCAAGAATGGGTCAAGTGTGCTACTCACCTTCTGAAGGGAGATGCAGCTCTCTGGTGGGAAAATTACCTCAAGGCAGATCTTTCTGGTTTTCAGCCTACTTGGGAGCGGTTCACTGCTGCTTTCAAAGAGCAATATCTGTCAGAAATTGTCATGGAAAGGATGAAGGAAGTGTTTCTCAGCCTCAAGCAGGGCACTGACAATGTCAACACCTACATCAGAAACTTCATGAACCTGTCTCGTTATGGTGGCGATGTGATCTCTGATGACAAGAAGAAGCAAAAGAGGTTTCGGCAAGGCCTCAATGCTTCCATCAAATATGCAAATCACTCATGCAAGGCCAGCATCTTTCCTGGAACTTGAGCACACAGCTCTGTAGGAAGAAGCAAGTAGGCAAGTGTTTGAGGAGTCAAAGAAACACAGCCGTGATACAGCAAGCTCTTCTGCTACGATAGCTCCTTCTAAGCGTCGTGTCTGGGTTCCTAACACCCCACCGTCGCTCCCTGCTCTACCAAGACCTTCAAGCTACGCAGCAAGGCCACCAAACTCCTTCACTGCGGCCCCCAGGGGCTACAACCACAACTACCCTGGAGCGCCTGGCGGAGTCCCTGGCTACGTTGCTCCACGTCCACCTGGTGCTTGTTATACTTGTGGAAACACTGGGCATCAGCAATGGAATTGTCCAATGAACAACAAAGCTCTTCCACCACCACCTCCAAGACCTGTGGCAAGTGCTCCTATGATTCGTGCACCTCCACCTCGGGCTCTCAACATCAACACTAAGCCGGGATCTACGGTTGCTCGTGCCAACTGTGTCAACGCCGCTCAAGCTGAGCATGCTCCTGGAGTTGTGATGGGTATGCTTCCTGTTAACTCAGTTCCTGCACGAGTTTTGTTTGATTCTGGTGCTTCACATTCTTTCGTTTCTCACAAATTTGCAAATGAGCATGAGCTTGTTATCGACCAGCTGGATAAAAAGTTAATGGTTCTTTCTCCCGGGGCAAGATTGTTATCTACTAAGATCATCCATGGCAATCAAACTGAGATTGGTGGTTCTTCGTTTCCGGCTTCCTTAATTATTCTGGGAAATTCTGATATTGATGTTATCTTGGGCATGGATTGGTTGACCACAAATGCAGCTGTGATTGATTGTGCTGAACGTTCGGTTTCTCTGAAAATTCCTGAAGGCCATATAGTCTATTCTCCAAGTCTGACTCCTGCAATTCAGCTTTATTCTTTGGCAGCTCTGAATGATGATGCTATGGAAGGTATTCAGAGTGTTCCTGTAGTTTGTGAGTTTCCAGATGTCTTTCCTGAAGAGTTACCAGGTATGCCTCCGGATCGTGAGGTTGAGTTTTTCATTGAACTTGAACCTGGTACCGCTCCTATCTCCAAGCGGCCTTATAAAATGGGTCCTGCTGAGTTGGCTGAACTTAAGCGTCAGTTGGATGAACAAGAGAAGTTGGGTTTCATTCAGCACAGTACTTCTTCTTGGGGTAGTCCAACCATCTTTGTGAAGAAGCGAGACAAGACTGATAGACTTTGTGTTGACTATCGGGCACTCAATGCTAAAACAATCAAGAATAAATATCCCCTTCCGCGGATTAATGATCTCTTCGATCAGCTAGCTGGAGCTGTGGTATTCTCTAAGCTTGACTTGAGAAGTGGTTACCATCAAATCAAGATCCGCAAGGAAGATGTTCCCAAAACAGCTTTCACCACCCGCTATGGTTTGTATGAGTCTACAGTCATGTCTTTCGGTCTCACCAACGCACCTGCCACCTTCTCGAGGCTTATGAACTCGGTTTTCATGGAGTATCTTGATAAGTTCGTTGTGGTTTATCTGGATGACATTCTAGTCTATTCTAAGTCAAAAGAAGAACATGAAGAACACCTTCGGTGTGTCCTAAACAACCTTCGTGAGAACCGCCTGTATGCAAAGTTCTCCAAGTGTGAATTCTGGCTGCCTCAAGTCACCTACCTTGGTCACGTCATCTCTGCCAAGGGCATTGCCGTCAACCCAGAAACTATTAAGACAATTATGGACTGGCTTCCACCCATAAATGTCAAAGAAGTCCGGAGTTTCCTTGGTTTGGCCAGTTACTATCGTCGCTTCGTTCAAAATTTCTCAAAGATTGCGAAGCCTCTTACCGATCTCCTCAAGAAAGGCAAGAAATATCTTTGGACTCCTGCATGTCAAGCAAGCTTTGAAACACTCAAAGAGAAGCTCACTTCCACACCAGTCTTGGTTCCTCCAGATACATCAAAGCCTTTCCAGATTTTCTGTGATGCTTCATTGCAAGGATTGGGTGCGGTCCTTATGCAAGAAAAGCAAGTTGTTGCTTATGCCTCTCGACACTTGAAGACGCATGAGATCAACTATCCTACACATGACCTCGAACTCGCAGCAGTTGTCTTTGCTTTGAATGTATGGAGGCATTACTTGCTTGGCAACCGTTGTGAGATCTTTTCTGATCACAAGAGTCTGAAGTATATCTTCACACAGCCTGATCTCAACCTTCGTCAGAGGAGGTGGATTGAAACAATCAATGATTTCAATTTGACCATCAACTACACCCCGGGCAAAGCTAATGTCATGGCAGATGCTCTCAGCCGAAAAGCTTATGTCAACAACCTCATGGTGGAAGAACAACAGCCTCTCTTGTGTGAGGAATTCCGCAAGGTCAACCTTGAAATTGTGGATCAAGGGTATCTTCTGAACCTTCTAGCAACACCTCTCTTGGAAGAAAAGGTCCGTTCCATTCAGCTTGGGGATCCTTACACTAAAAAGATCATCTCCAACATTCAACTTCCGAAGTACGAGTCGTTCCACGTGGATGACCAAGGCACTCTTTTCTTTGAACACCGGATGTTTGTTCCGAACTACCCGGGTTTAAGAGAGCAAGTTCTCAAGGAGGCGCATGATTCTGTTCTTTCTATCCACCCTAGAAGCACTAAGATGTACATGGACTTGAAAACACAATATTGGTGGCCTGTATTGAAATGATATTGTGCCAAGTATGTCTCAGAGTGCGATGTTTGTCGCAGAGTTAAAGCTGTTCATCAGAAACCTTCCGGTTTTCTACAGCCATTGAAGCCTCTGGAATGGAAATGGGAGAAAGTAGAGATGGACTTCATCACTGGTTTTCCAAGGTCGCAGAAGGGCAACAATGCAATCTTTGTTGTCATTGACAGGCTTTCCAAGGTAGCTCATTTCTTTCCAGTCAAGGAAACAATTTCTGCAATTCAGTTGGCTGAGCTCTATATCAACAGAATTGTCTCTCTGTATGGAGTTCCTCTTGAGATCAGTTTAGACCGTGGAAGCATCTTCACTTCCAAGTTCTGGGGAAGTTTCCAAAATGCTTTGGGAACAAAACTAAACTTCAGCACAGCTTACCACCCTCAGTCGCAAGGACAAGTTGAAAGGATCAATCAGATTCTGGAAGATATGCTCCGTGCTTGCGTTATCTCTTTCGGCATGAAGTGGGAAGAATGTCTTCCTTATGCTGAATTCTCTTACAACAACAGCTTCCAGAAAAGTCTAAAGATGGCACCATTTGAGGCTCTCTATGGTCGCAAATGCAGAACTCCGATTGGTTGGTCGGGCGCAGGTGAAAGATTATTCTTTGGTCCCGACATTGTAACTCAAGCGGAGGAGAAAGTTCACATCATTCTTGAAAATCTGAAGATTGCTCAAAGTCGCCAGAAGAGCAATTATGACAAAAATCACACGGATATGGAGTATGTCCCTGGTGATCTCGTTTATCTTCGTGTCACTCCCATGAGAGGCACGCACCGCTTTGGTATCAAAGGAAAGCTGGCTCCTAGATACATCGGTCCTTTCAAAATTCGTGGAAGAGAGGAGAAGTTTCTTATGCTCTTGAGCTCCCTGAACAACTCAAAGTCCATGATGTTTTCCACATCTCTCAACTCAAGAAGTGCTTCCAGGATTCCGGCAGGACCGTGGACCATGAACTCATCAATCTCCAAGAAGACCTTTCTTATCAAGAACACCCCACAAAAATTCTTGAAGTCGCAGAAAGAAGGACTCGCAACAAGTCCATCAAGTTCTGCAAGGTGCAGTGGTCGCACCATTCCGTTGATGAAGCAACCTGGGAACGTGAAGATGAGCTCCGTGCCAAGTATCCTACCCTCTTTGAGTCGTCTTCTTCCTAGAATCTCGGGGCGAGATTCCTGTTTAGTGGGGGAGAGTTATAGCACCCCAATTGTCTAACAATTGTAATGCTACTTGTCCTAGTAAGATATTGGCTACTCCATAGATATTATTGTTGCATCATAATTATATCATGCTCATGTCATCATGCCACCTTGCATTTGAGCATCATATAAAACTCCTTTTCTTTTGGTTCTTCTCTCACATGCATTATTAATTGTATTTGCTTCTTGATATTATATTTGGCTATTGATATATTGTTCAAATGCCCAAGCTGAGTTGGGGGCATATCTCTTATTTCCATTACACCACCTTTCTCTCCCACCACCCTCTAATTCCACCATCCCATTAACAATGAGCTTGTCTTTCTTTTTCTTTGATATTTTAATTCTAGCTCATGTAGTTTGGGGTGGATTAAATCCTCTAAATTCTTGTGCTTGGTTTTATCTCCACTTCTTGGATATTCATAGAGTAATGCCATAATATTCATATTGTCTTCACAAAATAAATAAGGGCATTATTATTTTGCATGGGCCATGCACAAGTCTTCACCACCTTTCTCTTCTTTGGTTTTTCTTTGGATTTGTTGGATTCTACCTAAGCAAAACCATCCACCACCATTACACCATCCTCATAGTCTCACCCCTCTCTTTATCTTCTTATTTTATTCTCCATGCATGAACCATATGAGGCCTATTCCTTAATTCATTTCTTTTTCTTTTTCTTGGAATTCTTTTCACCTCCACCTCATGATAATTCTAGCCTCCACCATGCTCCACTTGGGTTGGTTTTATCCACACTATTTACATTCTTTTTATTTATCTACATATATGATCATATGAGAACCTCTCCACCTAATTCTTTTCTTCCTCTTTCTTTCTTTCTTTCTTGTCTCTCTTCCACAATAGATCATGCAAGCTCAAGCCTCATGGATCTTCTTGTTTTGGCCTCATAATCAAAAAATTAAAATCTAAATAGCTAATTAAAACCTAACCTAGCTAAGTCTCTCTCTCTATTTCTCTCCTAAACCCTAACTCTAACCCTCTTCTCTCTCTCTCTCTCTCTCTTTAGCATGACCACCTGGCCACCTCTCCCTGGCCCACACCCAGCCACCCTAGCCTAGCCATGCCCTAACCCTAGCCATGTCTAAGCTTAGCCGAGCTACCCCTCCCCTCTCTTTTTTTCTCCACCTAGCCGAGCTACCCCACCTGCCTGTCCCTCTCTCCGGCCAGAGCCCCACCTGCAGCCTCCCTGCCGCGCCGTCCAGCTCCAGGACAAGCCCCAGCCTGGCCGAGCATGTGCTCGAGGGAGAAAGGGCAAAGCCCTAGCCCCTTATCCCTGTCGTGCCCCGCCCTCTTTTCCTCCCTCTCTCTCCCACTTTTTTTCCTCTCCACGCCTCTCTGGCCTCCCTGGATCTGGCCGAGACGCCCTCCTCCTTCCCCTTCTCCCTCTCCGTCCACCAGCAGCCGCCGCCGGTCGCCGCCAGGTACCACCCCGCCTCGACGATCCAGCCGTGCAGCTCATCCGGGAAGTGGCAGAGAAGATCAAGGACGTTCCCCTGCGACGCCCCGTGCACGCTGACGTGGCCGAGAAGCTCCCCCGCGTCGCCAGTACCTCGTCGTCCCCGAAACCCTAGCCCGCCGGTGCGCCTGCGTCCTCGCCGCTCCAGAGCCTCCCCGACCGATCCAACACCGCCAGGCAAACCGCGGTGCGCCCCTCCCTCTCCCGGACAACCTCCTCTTCTCCGTCGTTGTTTAGCCTCGTCGTGCGTTTCGTCGAGCAGCCTCCGCGTGCCAGAGCTCGCCAGCGTCTGCAGCTTTTCCGCGACGCGCAAGCCCTATCTAGCCCGCGCCCACCTCCCAGTCAGCTTCCCTAGCCCTACCGCACCGGCTCGCACCCTCAGCGCGCTTCCCCGCGTCCCCGGATCGAACCCCCGCCCCGCGCCGCGCACCAGTTTTGCGTCAGACGCGAGAGGAAGAAAAACAGTACTGGGCCGTGGTAGATTTGCAAAAAGCCCCTCCCCTTTTTAATTACTGCAACCCACGCTCCAAACGGCCCCACCTGTCCGTCGCCTGGCCATCTTGTAGAGACCCCCCTCCTTTTTATCGGCCGTAACCCGCTGTCCATCTGGCGCCCCACCAGTCAGCCGCTGGGGGTTTTCCGCTGGCACGTGGGCCTTCAGCCGCTGGCCCCACCCTGTCAGTCTCTGTGGGCTAGCCCAGCCTGCGGTGCAAAAAGAAATTTCCGCGCGCGCGTGCCCAAGTCAGCGAAGCCCCACCCGTCAGTGACTGTGGTTAGGATTGCCTAGGTGAGAAAAGTATTTCCCTGAGTCTGTTTTTATTCAAATCTTTTCCAAATTTATTTAAATTCAAATTCTTCTCAGATTCAAATAATTTTTAAAATACAAATCCAAATAATACATGTAATATATGTTTTGGAATCAGAAAAATGTGAGGAATTCAAATATGCCCTTCAAAATATATTCACAGGAGTATTACCCTTGTTTGCTTGTCGCATTTTAATTCATATGCTTGTGCACTTTATTTATGTTGGCCCTTGTTTGTTTGTTTGGTTCTTCTTCGAATAGACGCCCCGCAGGAGAATTACCAAGATTCACAGGAGTATTACCCAGATCCATCTCTCGCTTCAACTGAGCTGCCAGGCAAGCACTACCACATGCTTGCATACATACAGTACCTATTGCCTCTATCTTATTCTTGCATCATTGAGTCGCAATTGCATTAAATTGAATCCCAAGTACTGCATAGCCTTTACTTTTAAACCACACTAAGCCTGTTCCGGTCCCATGAGCCATTACTACAGGAGTTGTTTGAGCCATGCGAGTCGTAGAAAAGCATGAGTAGGGTATGTGAGTGTCTGATGAATCACGAGGTACCTAAACAACATAACCTGAGTAGTAATGGGATAATTAATGAAAGAGGCACGGTGAGCAATATCTGCTATTTGGTTTTTTCATGCTCACTTGTGTCCCGTAGGACCCCGAGTACTTGATTCCTGTTCCTTGACTATTCGCACTATCCACATCCGGGAGGCCTTATGGACCCCCCTGAGCCAGAGCTTGATTCATTCTTATTTCTTGGGTCCACAAGTAGTTTGGGGTTTTCTTACTATCCAGTACTTATGCCATGTTACTACTTTATTTAAGATTGTGCGAGGAGCACCTGTACTGTTTTGGATCGTGGAATGTTTTCGCGGTATCGACAAGCCCAGTCACACTTTCGGGTTCCTAGTCGTTTACAGCCATTGACACAAACCTTGGGTCCGTCTCGGAGCCGGCCAACTTCGTTGCGGGTAGCTTAATGGGGTGGCCCCCTGAAATATTTCTGAATCCTGTGATTGCTTTGTCGTGAATGCCTCGTTGGGTTTTGATTTGGTTTTTCCGAGGTTGATCGAGTGTGTGTTGCTATTCGTGCACCCCTGCAGGGTAAATCTTTCTGAAAGCCGTGTCCGCGGTTATGGACAACTTGGAGCATAGTTTCTCGATCATAGACAAGTATAACTAAAGTATCGTCTTTAAATTGACTAAGTACTTGACTAGTAAATAGCGCAATACTCATGGAATGGTTAATCAAACTGCCAACAGGTGATGGGGGTTGTTCGTCCGCTTCCTCGTTGGTAAGCGAGGAGGAGGATGGATCTGTTAATTATACTATTATAACTGTTGTTCTTAATTCACGGACTTCCGTCTATCATTGGTTAGGCGGAAGGTTAGCGAGTATCTGTAGAATTGTTAGGTATTCTCTTTTGCTGCAATTGCGTCACCCCAGGGTGTGTCCCCTTTAGTGGCATAAAGACTTGCTGAGTACCCCTAGGGTCTCACACGATAAATTGTTTGATTCAGATGAACAGGTGTACCCGCAAGATGGATACTGGGTGGAAGAGACAGATGATGTTGGCAACGATCTTTCGGTGTAGAGATTCCAGGAACGGGGATCCGTGTGATCAGTGGGCGGGATGTGTTTATTTATGGGGCATCTTATGCCGATTTGCTTCTTATCCGTACTCGGATCTTGTTTTCCGCTTCCGCCTAATACTCTGATGTGTGATGTATGAGGAGCTATCCTAAATTGTTATAGCTATCTAGGATATTTGGATCTTGCCGTATGGCGTTGCAATATTTCTATTTCTTTTAGATGGAATGGCTCTGATGTACTGTTGTATGTGGCTTGCATACATACTCACTTGTGTATGTAGTTGATCCCTTCGCCTGCCGATTACGCCACTCGTTCTTGTCCCGTTGTCAGAAAGTGGTTAGGACGGCCGAAAGGTCTACCGTGAGTGGCCCTGGGCCCCACCGTACTATTTTAACCATTTTCGTTCATCCAGGCATTAACTAAGAGCGTAATTCACCGAGGTAGTTACAGTGCCCCATCGCCAACCACCATGCCGCGGGCCGCCGTCGACCTCCTCCGCGCGTGCGAGGTGCCGTTTGCCCCCGTGCGTGTCTGCGTGCCCATGACCAGTCCGTTGCTGCTCCTATGCAAGCCGGCACTGTTGTTGGCTTGTTGATGTTTGGGTGGAATGGTTGCTGCTGCGTAACGCCAAGACCTGCCCATGAGCCCATCAAGATCTTCATGATGACAAGTTCGACACATCGATAGAAGTCCTCCACCAAGATCTTCGGAACCACTCGCACTATGGACAAGGACGTACCAAGTTCGCCATCGACAATCCAAGACAAGGAAACCCTAGAGACCTCCTTCACGGATGACAACTTCATCGAGACCCCGGGTGCGCCGTCATAGATCCCAAGACCGAACCGTAGTCCTCGAAGGCCCCGTTCCCGGATCCGAAGACCGATCCCTCGAACCCACTATGTGTGACCCTTATCCTCCCCTATTTTATAATATATGACATATACTTGTTGCATTTAAATTGTTCATACTTGCATGCATATTGTGGGGTTTGGGGGCATTAGATGATTCACCTAAATTAAATATGGAGTCCATCTACGGGATATCTTTATCTTATTCTGGACACCATTTAAATTGGTGTAGCGAACCGATGCCGTGTTTTGTCTTGTCAATACAACATTTAATTTGCGGGCTAGATAAATCACTTGAACCATATAATTATTTGTCGGGACCCCGGTTCTGCTTAATATTGCCTAATTGCACCGCATCTTGCCATGCCATGCATCATATCATACATCATGCCGGATCTTTTGCCGTAGTATTAAATAGTGCATCTTGTGTTTCTTTTAGTGCTTTGTTCTTCGCGGATTAGGCCGTTGAGTGATGCGGGTATCAACAAGTCCTTCGGATAATGTATCTCCGGCCATCTTTCCCAGGCGAGCATTCTCCCCACTTCTACCTATTTTGCATTTATAGTCTTTATTTTCCTCATGTTGATCTATTGCTATCTGTGTCGCGATGCTTTAGTGTTCTGTACCAGATATATCCCTTGCAGCCTTTATATTGCCTTGGACACATCCTATTGCCTGTTGTTTGATAGATAGTCAGTCTTGCGAGTCGTAGTCGCTTGCTCATGTGCTAGTTCGTGTCATTGTCATTCCACCGTTGATGGAAGGTTGGCTTATGCTTAATGGTGGAGATGATCATGACTTTAAATACAACTATTAAATTGCTGGGATAACTAATGAAAGAGGCACCGGTGGGCAATATATGCTATTTGGTTTTTCATGACCACTTGTGTCCCGTAGGCCCCGAGTACTATATACATGTTCCTTGACTATTCGCACTATCCACATCCGGGAGAGTATGAATCCCCCTTAGCCAGAGCTTGATTCATTTCTTATTTCTTGGGGCCACAAAGTAGTTTGGGGCTTTATTACTATCTTGTACTTATGCCATGCTTTACTGCTTTATTTAAGATTGTGCGTGGAGCACCTGTACTATTTTGTATCGTGCCACGTTTTCACGGTATCGACAAGCCTAGTCACACTTTCGGGTTCCTAGTGGTTTATAGCCGTCGTCACAAACCCTAGGTCCATTCCGGAGCCGGCCAACTTCGTTGCGGGTAGCTTAGTGGGGTGGCCCCCTGAAATATTTCATGAATCCTGTGATTGCTTTTTCGTGAAAGCCTCGTTGGGTTTTGATTTGGTTTTTCCGAGGTTGATCGTGTGTGTGTTGCTATTTGTGCACCCCTGCAGGGTAAATCTTTCTGAAAGCCATGTCCGTGGTTATGGACGACTTGGAGCACAATATCTCGATCATAGACAAGCATAACTAAAGTAGTGCTATAAATTGGACTTAATATGTGACTAGTAATCAGCTTCACTACAATGGAATGGATAATAAGAGTGCCAACAACTGGTGGAACTGGGGTGTATCGTGTCATGTTATACCTACCTAGTAAGTATCGCAACTCCAATGTAATGAAATAAAAGTGCCAACAACTACTGGGTTTGAGATGTCACATGCTAATTGTATCTGACTAGTAAGTACTGCAACTACCACTGAATGGTTCACTAAAACTGCGCACTACTTATGCTATCAGGATGACTCATGCTATCTATATCTGACTAGTAAGTGCTTCAACTATAATGGAATGAATAAAACTGCCAACTGTGTGAGTTTCTCGGTTTGACTTCCTCGTTTGGTCTCGAGGGGGAATACCAGGATGGGTATGATTGGTGTTAGTATCAGGTTGGATTCGAATAGGTCTTTCTTACCCCTCTCTAATAGCCGACATATGTATCGAGTCTCTATAGGTTGTTTAGTGCATGCTGCGCTGCCGCTTCAGTCCACCATACCTATGTAGGCGAGAGCCGCCGAATTCTAGCCTCGCCGTGTACTGGCCTCAGTACTGACGCTCCTCTTTTCCCTTTGCCCTTTGTCGGCACCCCTTTTGTTTTAGAAGGTTTGAGATCGACGTCGTTAGCAGGGTTACCCTTCCGGCATGGCCTGGCTAGGGTTATGGACGCCATTGGTTATTCTTCAGGGCTCTTAGCCCCATTTGCATCTTGTCCGTAGTCAGACGCTCTATCGTTTTCAAGGTGATTTGTACCTTTGTGTAGTATATCTGTATTCTTGACTCATGGAGTCGTGGTTGTATATATATGTTCTGTGGGTTCCATCGTGGACTAATGTGTAATGGTATTACTTCGTTCTCCACCCGCACGCAAGTGCCTGGTGGGCGTCCTTGAATCATTTCTATGCGGGTTTGGCGGGAAGCGCTAAATTTTGCATAGGGCCGATTCGAGGGTGTTACACCAGTACCCTCGAATGCAGCTTCTACCACGTGCCTCTGAGATTGGCCGCTAGTACCTTGCTGGCTAAGTTTGTCGAGTTGATCTTGGTGCCGCTTTAATGCTTCTTCTACATTACGCAGCCGGTCTGCAGCGGTCGCTTTCTCAGCTGCCTCCCTTTTCTTTCTCCACTGATGGCTTTTATCGAGATATCTCTTCATTTCCGGGGGAAGGCAACCTTCCACGGCTTGGATCCTGGTGTGCCTCGTGCTCGTCCGTCGTGTTCTGGATTTTTAAGGGCGCGTGTGAGCTTGTCGTTCTCTCTTTCGGGAACAAACCGTCCCGGTGCAACATCATCTACTGCATTTCTAATATCGTCGATGGGCAATATGAGACCATCTTTGTGTTTCTGATTATATATTGCCCTCCCTTCTTTGTCCAACGTGCCCTCATGGCCGTAAAACTAGTTTCTCGCCTGTGGTGTCCATGTTGCGGGCTCTGGTCTGATCCTGGTAGCTATATAATTGACCTCAAGTGCATCCCACTTAGGCATGCAACCGGCGTAGCCAGCAGGCCCCATGTTATGATGGTACGGTTTCTTAGCAGCGTTCTCCGTATTTATTCTAGACCTTTCCTTAGCTTTCTCCGATGTCTTGTACTTCACAAAATCCTCCCACTAGTGTCTTAACTTAGCATAGCCGCCTTGACTGAAATCTAGAGTCTTCTCTACTTTGACAAAGTTATTGTACAGTTTCTTCTTCCAGTTCTTGAATGTATCGACCATCTTGCTGAGAGCAAACTTATTGACTCTTTGCACAAGCTCCATTCTTGCTCTCTCCTCCTCATTTGGATTCACATCTGGCATCGACAGGAGGAAATTAGTCATGAGCTTGTCAAAAAGCTTATCTTTGGCAGTGTCGCTGACATACGGGACTCCACCGCCGCTTGGCCGATTCCATTCTTTAATGGTGAACGGGATGTAGTCCCTCGCAAGAACTCCGCATTGCTTGACAAATTTTCTTGCAAGATCGACGGGAGCTTGCGGTTTGCCATCTACACCAACCACGTTGATCCTATACCTCACAGTGTCATCCAACTTTTTTGTTGGGCCTCGTTTCGTTCTTACAGAAGAAGTTCTTGATCCGGAGGGATAAAGGAAGAAAGAGTGTTAATATATGCATGTATATATATAGACAGCAGCATTTTAATTACAAAAATACATATATACACCTCGCCGGTGTTTGCGAGATTTAAGGTTCCGTCGGAGCCGTCGCCTTCTTCCTCATTGGCTTCTCCCCTGTCCCAGGCTTCGACTTCTACCTCACCGGAGCCGTCTCCTCGGTTGAGAGACTCATCTCCCTGAACGGAATCATTCAGAAAATCACTGGTGACATCGATATCAATATCTTCATTTTCGCAGATCATTCCTTGGAGGATGTTTTCCTGATGTGTTCGATCCATAGTATCTGCAAAGATGATGTTCTGGAATTTCATATTAAGTTTATGACAAGAAAGGGGAAACAACAATCAACACATGGCATCGATGATGATATGACAAGTTAAACAGAGTTGAAATTTAACCCTAAGGCATGCTTGACAATTTAAGTGGGATCCGAAGGGTCCAAACCCTATATAGGAGAGACCCCGAAATCACCTACGAGGGGTTGATTTCATTCTCTTATTAAACTTGTAATTAAAGTTGTTGAACAATGCATGATTATGAGTCTATTGTGTAGATCTCATTTTCTAAACATTTTGATATATTATTCATATTTTTCTGACTTAGAAATAATTAGTTATTGAATTTATAAGATTAAACTCTTTTCTGAAATTATTTAAACAATTATTAAACTTTTACTGCGTCATTATGATGTCAGCTCGGGGTGGGTTTTTTTCTCCATGCCTAGACTAGCCACAAAGACTGACACGAGGGGCCCAAGCCACCTCAGATGCCACGCTAGCGGGGCTTGGTCAGCGCCCATGTCAGGCACACGCGACGCCACGTCGACGCCACAATGGCGCCACGTAGGCTCGCCGGCGAACTGCCAGGCGGTGGTGGAAGATGGCGGAGAGAAGCGCGCGGGGTGACACGACTAGGACGGTTCAAACCAGCGCGATGTGGGCTAACTAAAACGAGCGGCGCCGCTATGGGAGGTGCGCCGGAGCAAGGTGTTTGACGGTGGCCGGTGGCCGGTGGCCGGCCGTGGCAAGTGCTCGTGGGGAGGATGATATAGTGAGGGAGGGAGATGTAGGAGTGGTGCTGGAGCAGCAGTGGCTCACCAGGAGGCCGATGGAGGGTGCGGCGAGGCCGGAGCAGGCCGGGCGCTGCCGGAATCAGTGGAGAATGCGGCGGCCGGAGTCGGGGACGGTGGGGTCGATTGCAGCGAGGCGGAGCTTCCTTGCCTCCTCGCGGCGGCGGACAGTGCCGCTCGGCGATGGGCGTTGACGACGTGAAGCGACCGCTCTGGATTTGGGCAGCCTGCCGGCGTGATTTTGCTCCGCCGCAAATTTTCCTTAGCCGCGCATCGATGTGCTCTGTGAATTGGGGGAGTTGGGGAGGAGGAAGGGCCGGGGCTGTTAACTGTACAGACCATTGGTCCCGGGTCGTCCCAATAACCGGGACCAAAGGACCAACGGTCCCGGTTGGTGGGACGAACCGGGACCAATGGTCTGACCTTTGGTCCTGGTTCGTGCCACCAACCGGAACCAAAGGCCTATTGATCAGCGCGCGCACCCAGGGACCATTGGTCCCGGTTGGTGGGACGAACCGGGATCGTTGACCCATTTTTCAGATTTTGGCAAACCTTTTGGTCTTCCCGCCATTTTCAAATTTGTTTTCTTCTTTAATTAATAAGATGTTTCAATTTAAGATAATTATTTATTTGGAATTTCAAAAAACTTTTACACGAAAAGTGCTTCAATTTAAATAACTAATCAAAAACCAATTTCTGTTTTCAAATATTTTTATTTGAACTATACAATTTTACTATTTTCAATTAAAATTGCATTAACAAATATTTATTACATCATTTGGAATTTCAAAAAACTTTTAACAGGAAAAGTGCTTCAATTTAAATAACTAATCAAACACCATTTTCTGTTTTCAAATATTTTTATTTGAACTATACAATTTTACTATTTTCAAGTAAAATTGCATTACAAAATATTTATTGCATAATTTGGAATTTCAAAAAACTTTCAACAGGAAAGTGCTTCAATTTAAATAACTAATCAAAAACAATTTTCTGTTTTTCAAATATTTTTATTTGAACTATACAATTTTACTATTTTCAATAAAATTGCATTAAAAGATATTTATTGCATAATTTGGAATTTCAAAAAACTTTCAACAAGAAAAGTGCTTCAATTTAAATAACTAATCAAAAACCATTTTTTGTTTTCAAATATTTTTATTTGAACTATACAATTTTGAACAGGAAAAGTGCTTCATGCCTGCCGTTTTGAATATAGTTTGAAACGAGCATAAGAAATTCAAAAATGATCCAAACAAGGTGAAACCTTCGCGTGGTGTCATATTATGTGTCACAGTAGCAAGGAAATTGAACTTGAAAAATTGCAAACATCATAAAAAATCCTTCACAAAATGACCTATCATGTTTGAGGTTTCTTGGCATTTAGGTCAAACCACCAATGTTATGGCTAGAATCATGGCATAGTTTGTGATAATGTGCCCATATTGTGCACACATATGCATCTTGGGATGGCTTACGTTTTTGCAGGAGGAAGTTTTCCTTTTCGATGCACGAAAAAGCCAATTTCCATTTTTGAGGTGCCGAAATCGGGGTGTTCTGTGAAGCAACCACCAAATTAAAGTTTGGCATTGGTACCAACCCATTTTCAAAAATACTAGACCACCTTATATGGACAATTTCCCAACCGGTGTATCTGGAACCTTTTTGTCCATCCCTCATGAAAAAGACAAATTCCTGCCAAATCGGCAGGAGGTTGCCAAGATTTGAACTACAAGTACATGATATAATTCTTGTGAATTTTTAAAAAAATCATGTATAGGTTCACAACATGCTATTTCATAAGAGATCCACTTCAAGTTCAGCGAGGCTCAGCCCCGGGCTAAGAAGCTTCATGCCCGCCGTTTTGAATATAGTTTGAAATGGGCATAAGAAATTCAAAAATGATCCAAACAATGTGAAACCTTGGTTTGGTGTCATATTATGTGTCAAAGTTGCAAGGAAAAATATTGAACTTGAAAAATTGCAAACATCATAAAAAATCCTTCACAAAATGACCTATCATGTTCGAGGTTTCTTGGCATTTAGGTCAAACCACCAACGTTATGGCTAGAATCAGGGCATAGTTTGTGATAATGTGCCCATATTAGGCACACATGTGCATCTTGGGATGGCTTACGATGTTGCAGGAGGAAGTTTTCCTTTTCGACGCACGAAAAAGCCAATTTCCATTTTTGAGGTGCCGAAATCGGGGTGTTCTTGTGAAGCAACCACCAAACTAAAGTTTGGCATTGGTACCAACCCATTTTTCAAAAATACTAGACCACCTTATATGAACAATTTCCCAACCGGTGTATCTGGAACCTTTATGTCCATCCCTCATGAAAAAGACAAATTCCTGCCGAATCTATAGGAGGTTGCCAAGATTTGAACTACAAGTACATGATATAATGCTTGTGAATTTTCTAAAAAAATCATTTATAGGTTCACAACATGCTATTTCATCAGAGATCCACTTCAAGTTCAGCGAGGCTCAGCCCCGGGCTAAGAAGCTTCATGCCCGCCGTTTTTAATATAGTTTGAAACGGGCATAAGAAATTCAAAAATGATCCAAACAATGTGAAACCTTCGCGTGGTGTCATATTATGTGTCACAGTTGCAAGGAAAAATATTGAACTTGAAAAATTGCAAACATCATAAAAAATCCTTCACAAAATGACCTATCATGTTCGAGGTTTCTTGGCATTTAGGTCAAACCACCGATGTTATGGCTAGAATCAGGGCATAGTTTGTGATAATGTGCCCATATTGTGCACACATGTGCATCTTGGGATGGCTTACGATGTTGCAGGAGGAAGTTTTCCCTTTCGACGCATAAAAAAGCCAACTAAGACTAAAGCTGTCGGTGGGATAAGGACACGTGGGTAACCTTTAGTCCCGGCTGGTGGGTGCAACCGAGACTAAAGTTGTCGGTGGGATAAGGACGCGTGGGTAATCTTTAGTCCCGGCTGGTGGGTGCAACCAAGACTAAAGCTGTCAGCGGGATAAGGACGTGTGGGTGGACGCACTGCTCGATGAGATAAAGCATGTAGTGCACGACGCCCTGTCGGAGGAACAAGACAAAGTAGAAGTGGCGCCGTGCCTATAAAAGGACCATCGATACGCCATGACAAGCAGCTCAACAAGCCAACATAGGTAGAGAGAGTTTCATCCCCATGGATGGAGGGTTGGGAAATCTCCCGTGGCGGAGCTTCTCGAAGATGTCGTTGGTGCACACGCCCTACGACATCTCCGGAAGCTCCGCCTCAGAAATATTTCCCTGCAAACCCGTGAAAGACTCCATTACATAAAGTTTCGATACATCACATAAAGTTTCCATACATCACATAAAGTTTCCATACCTTACATAGATTTACATAGGGTTTAGGGTTTAGGATATGAACCCTTTGTCGCGTATGTCCATCCCTTGCCTATGATCGCTTCTTAGGCCGTAACCATGGAGCATCTTCTTTGCTTAACGGGATGCTTGGGTCAGTTTTCACGGTGAAGGGTGGAATTTCATCAAACTTATCATAATCTGCTGACATGTCTGTCTTGTCCTCGACTCCTGTGATGTTTCTTTTCCCTGAAAGAACTATGTGATGCCTGGGCTCATCGTTTGATGTATTCGTTTCCTTATTTTTTTTCTTTCTTTCGGTCTAGAGGACATGTCCTTCACATAAAAACCTGAGCCACATCATTGGCTAGGACGAATGGTTCGTCTCTATAACCAAGATTCTTGAGATCCACTGTTGTCATTCCGTACAGCTGGTCTACCTTTACCCCTTCTCCATTCATGTTGACCCAACTGCACCGAAACAAAGGGACCTTAAAAGTAGGTCCATAGTCAAGTTCCCATATCTCCTCTATGTAACCATAATATGTGTCCTTTCTCCCATTCTCGCATGTTGCATCAAAGCGGACACCACTGTTTTGGTTGGTGCTCTTTTTATCTTGGGAAATCGTGTAAAATGTATTTCCATTTATCTCGTACCCTTGGAAAGTCAATACAGTCGCAGATGGTGTCGCGGCCAACAAGTTGAGCTGATCTCCAATAGTGGTGTCATTCATGAGATGCAATTGCAACCAAGTGCCGAATGTCTCCAGGTGATTTTCTTTAATCTAGTAGTCATCCTTCCCCGGGAACTTGGAGCATACAACATTCATGTGTTCCTCGATATACGGAGCCACGAAGGTAGAACTTTGGAGAACTATGTAGTGTGCTTGATTCAAAGAATGTTCGTCCCTAAATATCATTGCTTTTTTTCCTAGCGTGCCTTTTCCACTCAGTCTCCCCTCATACAGTGATTCAGGAACACCAATCGGCTTAAGGTCAGGAAGAAAGTCTACACAGAACCCAATGACCTCCTCTGTTCCATAGCCCTTGGAGATGCTTCCTTCTGGCCTAGCACGGTTACGAACATATTTATGTAAGACTCCCATGAACCTCTCGAAGGGGAACATATTGTGCAGAAATACAGGACCGAGAATGGAAATCTCTTCGACTAGGTGAACTAAGAGATGCGTCATAATATTGAAGAAGGACGGGGGAACACCAACTCAAAACTGACAAGACATTAGACCACATCCTTCTGTAGCCTTTCTAGACTTTCTCAATCGATTACCTTCTGAGATATTGCATTGAGGAATGCACATAGTTTCACAATGGCTAATCGAACATTTTCCGGTAGAAGCCCCCTCAATGCAACTGCAAGCAACTGTGTCATAATCACGTGGCAATCATGAGACTTCAGGTTCTAAAAAATTTTCTCTGCCATATTTATTATTCCCTTTATATTTGACGAGAAGCCAGCCGGGACCTTCATACTGTAAAGGACTTCAAAAAAGATTTCCTTCTCTACTTTGGTAAGAGCGTAGCTGCTTAAGTATTCACGTCCTTTATCAGTATGCTTGTTGTATGGGTCTTTGATACGTTGTTGGTCCTCCCGTGCTTCTGGTGTATCTTTTGTCTTGCCATACACGCCCAGGAAGCCTAGCAGGTTCACGCAAAGATTCTTCATCACGTGCATCACGTCGATTGAAGAACGGACCTCTAGGTCTTTCCAATACTCAAGCTCCCAAAATATAGATTTCTTTTTCCACATGGTCGTGTGTCCGATAATGGGGTCTTTCGGAACTGATTGACCGCCAGGACCCTTTCCAAAGATTACTTCTAGGTCCTTCACCATACCAAATACATCAGCACCTTTAGGGAGCTTAGGCTTCTTCCGGTAATCTGTCTCACCGTTGAAATGCTTGCCTTTCTTTCTTACTTGATGATTGGTCGAAAGAAATTTACGACACCCTAGGTACACAACCTTCTTACATTTATCCAAATATGTACCTTTAGTCTTATCTAAACAGTGCGTGCATGCATTGTATCCCTTGTTTGACTGTCCTAAAATGTTACTAAGAGCAGGCCAATCATTGATGGTTACGAACAACAACGCCCGTAGGTCAAATGGCTCCTGTTTGTGCTCATTCCACACCTTTACACCTGGTTCTGCCCACAACTGCAAAAGTTTATCGACTAATGGCCTTAGGTACACATCAATGTCATTGCCGGGTTGCTTTGTTCCTTGGATGAGCACTGGCATCATGATGAACTTCCGCTTCATGCACAACCAAGGAGGAAGGTTGGACATACATAGAGTCACTGGCCAGGTGTTGTGACTACAGCTATGCTCCCCAAAAGGATTCTGCCGTCTGTACTTAGACCAAACCATAAGTTCCTCGCGTCACCTGCAAAGTTCGAGTACTTTCTCTCGATGTTTCTCCACTGCGACCCATCGGCGGGGTGTCTCAGTTTCCCGTCTTTCTTACGCTCTTCTTTGTGCCATCGCAACAACCTGACATGCTCTTTATTTCTGAACAGACATTTCAACCGTGGTATTATAGGAGCATACCACATAACCTTAGCAGGAACCCTCTTCCTGGAGGGCTTGTCATCGCCCTCAACATCAGCAGGGTCATCTTGTCTGATCTTGTATCGACATGCAGTGCATACCGGGCATTTATCCATATTCTCGTACTTCTCACCGCGGTACAGGATGCAGTCATTAATACATGCATGTATCTTCTCCACATCTAATCCTAGATGGCAGATAGTCTTCTTTGCTTCGTACGTTGTCTCGGGCAGCTCATTATCCTTTGGAAGCTTCGGCTTCATTATTTTCAGTAACTTCTCAAATCCCTTGTCAGATAAGCCAGTCTCTGCCTTCCATTTCAGCAGTTCAAGTGTGGTACCGAGCTTTGTGCTGCCATCTTCGCAATTTGGGTACAACAACTTTTGTGATCCTTTTGCATGGCCTCCAACTTAAGCTTCTCCCTTTCTATATCACATTGTTCCTTTGCATCAGAAATGACCCGACCAAGACCATCAACGGGCTCATCCGATGCCCGTTGTTCTTCTTCATTGCCGCCTCCCTCTTCTTCATTGTCTTCCATTGCAGTATCACCGTATTCTTCAGGGGACATAGGATAGCTGTCATCATCCTCCTCTTCTTCATTTTCTTCTAGCCTAACCCCTCTTTCTCCGTGCATGGACCAACAATAATATCCGGGCATGAAACCTCTCTGAAGCAGATGGCTTTGAAGGATTCTCGGGGCAGAGTGCTCCGCCATGTTCCGACAGTTGACGCAGGGACAAGGCATAAAATTATCCACTTTGTTTGCCTTAGCCAAATCGATAAATTTATGCAGGCCTACAATAAAATCGGAATGGCGTCGGTCTCCATACATCCATCACATTCATGCATCAATCTGCATCATAATAATTAACCATTACAATAACATCGTGAATAGTAAAATGACCAACCTACATGGACACATGCAATATTTTTTGTATCAGTTACAGATAAAGAAGATAAGGTTGCTAACCTCAGCCGAGGATACCGTGTTGTGCGAACTAAAGTGTGGCTCGGACATTTCGTCGAATACATTGTGTGCAATCAAAGAAAAAAAAGCTAGCACCCACACCTCACACACAATCCAACAAAATTTGGTGAGCAAAGGGCTAGGCTTATATAGCCAGGGGAGGGTTTTTGGTCCCGGTTATTGCCACGAACCGGGACCAAAGCCCCTCCCGCGCGACACGTGGCCGCCCAGCAGCTCGCACCCCACCCAGGTCATTGGTCCCGGTTAATGGCACGACCCGGGACCAATGACCTGGGTGGGGGGCGCGCTGCTGGGCCGCCACGTGTCGCGCGGGAGGGGCTTTGGTCCCGGTTCGTGGAAATAACCGGGACCAATGCCCATGTCGCTTCGTTGTCCCAGTGTATAAATATGAGGCCACATCGCTCGCTTTTGCCATCGCCTCGGCCTCTCTGAAGTCCATCTCCACCCCACCCCTTTAGCCATCGCCTCTCCACCGTGTCGTCGTCTCGCCTCCCCTCCCTCTCCAATCTCCACTGCGCCGCCATGGAGGTGCCCATGCTCAACCACTACGAGGCGGCGATGTTTGCGTACTACGGCATCCTCGCGCCGCCGCGCGCGACCGTGCCCGCCGGATTTCGCATCAGCGAGGCGGGTGTGCCGGTGGCGCCGCTCCTCAACACCCGCGGATACGAGATGGAGCGCGTCATCGCGGAGCGTCGCCGCCAGCTGCCCGCGTGGATGAGGGCATTGCCCCGGTACACGGCAGCCAACGAGTACTGGCCCTGGCTGTTCAAGAAGGAGCGGAAGGCCAAGCTTGGCAATCGCATCGTGGACGGGCGCCTGGTGCACTCGGATCTCCGCAACCAAGAAGAGCAGGAGATGTTCTGGTCCGTCCCTGGACGGACCATCTACACCGCCATCGATGCCGCTAGCCGCGTAGAGGAGCTCCGTCTCCCGAACAACACCGAAATCATGGAGATTTCGTCCGACGACGACAAGGAAGCCGGCGGCTCGGAGGACAGCGGCAGCGGAAGTGTTGTCGACTAGGAAAATTTGTAAAGTCGCATCTTTGTATGAAAAAATTTGTGATCGAATAATAAAATGTCTCAATTTAGATCTTTGTCTCGATTAATTTGTGAAAGATTTTTTTAAAAATACTGATCAATTCTATTTCTACCTCGAATTAATTTCTGCCTCGAATTAATTTACATTAATTGTCCTGGACTGTTGACCGTCGCGGGGTTTTTGGTCCCGGTTCGTGGCATGAACCGGGACCAATGCCCCGGAGAGCGCCACGTGTGCGTCGCGGGGGCATTGGTCCCGGTTCATGCCACGAACCGGAACCAATGCTTAGAGATGAACCGGGACCAATGCCCAGACGGCATGAACCGGGACCGGTGCCTGGCATTGGTCCCGATTATAAAAACGAACCGGGACAAATGGAATTTAGGTGCTGGACCAAAGGCCATATTTCTACCAGTGTCATAGTGGTAGTATCATACTACTAGTATCATGCATATCACTACGGGAAAACAGATCTTTCCCATGTGGAAAATCCACACGGCAACATAGGAAATCCACACGGCAAAGGCTTTGCCGGGTGACAGCACACGGATAAACGCGCACGGCAAAGAAAGGCATGGCAAAGGATCTTTGCTGTGAGCTCTGGGGAAAACGCACGGCAAAGTACTTTGTCGTGTGCTTTTCCAATTACATGGCAAAGTAAAGTACTTGACGATGGCAGACGGACTAACGACACCGTCCTCGTCAGTTCGCCGTGCGGCGTGGCTTCGTCGTGTGCCCGCCCTATCCTCTTTGCCGTGTGCTCTAGTGCAACGCACGGGAAATAGTTTTTCATTGCCGTGTGGCTCATATTTTCCGTGTGTCTTTCCGATCAGTTTGTCGTGTGCTTTTTCAAAACGCATGGCAAAATATTTCTCCTTTGCCGTGAGTGTTGGTCTTTGCCGTGCGTATACCGGGAGTCCTTTGCCGTGCGCATATCTAACAAACACACGGCAAATACCTCCATATTGACAGCCCGCACAGACAGTTGTGCGCCACGTGTATTCTTTGCCGTGCGTCTTCCTGGAAAACGCACGGCAAAGGACCTTTGCCGTGTGGTCTGCTGAAAAAATGCATGGCAAAGGACAAGCGTTTTCTGATTTTTATTTGTTTTTGTTTCATCCTTGCAATTTGAACACAAAACATACATATATTGTTGCAAAACTGCATATCTAACACCAGATCAATATCCATGACAATAAATACCATTATAAACAAGGATCTAGCTCAATATCCATAATAACATGAGTCCATGGTCCATACATAGCAACATAGTCAATAGTTCCACACATACAAGTTTATATAGCAACCATACAAGTTCCAAAACACAATCCATACAACATTGGAATATATAGTTCACATTTAGTCGACAAACGGTGAAGATCTCCGTCCTTCATGCATATCCTACATATTTGAAAGAAAGAACATGAGAATCACAAGAAACATGATATGCAACATAAGCTATATAGCAATATGGAAAACATGTACGATGTACAATTTTATAAGTGACTCATATGAGAGTAAATTCTACAAGTTTGAAAACAAAGACATGAGATTCTTGACAAGTAAAGAAGCTATGTATAGAAACCTATGTTCGGAGTGATTCTGCAAGTCAAATAGTATATTTTGGCAAGTTCATGAAACATAGCAAGTAATTTTTGCCAAGAAAATGAACATAGCAAGCCACAATTCATAGTTTACAAATTTTGACAAGATCTATGGATAAGATAATGATTTGATCTATGGCTAGATTTCCACACGTGTGCTAGCTATAAGGATCATAGAGCCCTAACCTGGAGTCCAAGCTGACGGACGATGTGTGGGTTGTTGACGGTAGGCTGACCTGTCGCAGGAGTCGTCATCGGGGTGTCATCCTGACATGTCGACCCATCGAGCTCCGCATTGTTGGATGCAGCTGATGGTTGTCCCTACAAGATGAAAAAGTTTGTGATTCTTAGTCAATAAGGAGTAGACATAGATATGTAGATATTGACGCTTAATACGTAGGACAACTTACCCAT
Source organism: Avena eriantha (assembly GCA_910589775.1). NCBI lineage: Eukaryota > Viridiplantae > Streptophyta > Magnoliopsida > Poales > Poaceae > Avena > Avena eriantha. Next base: position 21,265,790 of record OU342742.1, on the reverse strand, counting down.
GTGGGGAAGGTGAAAGGAGGATCACCAAGATCTGGAAGAGTCAAGCCACTTAGCTGAGAGGCCTACAAATCAAGCATGCACGAAGGTGAATGGAGTTCGGATTCTCTTAGGTTCTATGACAAGAACTCACCATAAAGTGGGCACCGTAGGCTGATAACTTGTGTGCCATCCACTCCATCATCTTCTCACTCTTAGCCATCTGCTGCTGCTGCTGCTGAGTCAGTATCTCCTGCTGCTGTCTCATCTGCTCCTCCATCCGCCGAGCATTGGCCTTGGCCTCCTCCCTTTCTCTCCTCTCAGCCGCAATCTCAGCCTAGGTTCTGTCATCAGAACGTCATGAATGTTGCAATGGAAAACATGTAATGATGTGTGGATGACCAAGGAAGAAGAATATACCCGGATCTGGTCGATAGCTGTGGATGACATCGTCGGGCGGGTCTCTACCTGAGGCATGTCGCTCGTCCTGCCACGACGGACCTGTCTCATAGACGGGATGATCAAAGGATCGATGGAGTCGTCTCCAATCCACAAACGGCCGTGTTTCTTGCCTTTTCCCGCTAGCATGGCCACCTCGGGGTCAAAGGGAGTAGTGAGAGGGTCCACCTCCTTGCCTTTTACCTGGGCATGCTTGTCCCGATACCCCTTATCCCGGATCTCGGCGCAAGGACTCACCTACTTCTTGATCCCATACTCTTTGTTCGTCATCTTACGCTTCTCGGTCCAAACCTCGAACAAGGTGGGCTCCACGCCTGTCTCTCTTTTCTGTAAAAGAGAGCACGAAGATACATGCAGAGGAACACGGAGTAAGGAACCACATGATGACCAAGATTAGAGAATGCATTTCCTCACCTTCTTCTGGATGCAGCAGGCGAGGGTGACGCTACCTTGCGTGTGTGTTCCACCTTCCAACGCAGCTCGCTTTAGCACTCCAATGTCATGCTTCCTCTTGAACTCAGTGCTAGTCCAATATCTTACCATGGCCTGGAAGACTTCTAGGCAGGCCTGACCTACGTAATGAGGAGGGCACTGCATAGAAATATACACATATTAGTGAAAACAACTCAAACGGTCAACAAGTCGATAATACGAAAATGAAGCTACCTACAAGTACTGCCATGGCTGCATAAATATCTCCCGGGCTTTGGCCTTCGTCATCCTGATCTTGCATTTCTCAGTGTACCAATTGCGGACGCAAGCCACACGCTCCTCGTAGTGCATGTCCTGGATTTGCCTAGCGGCACATTTGCTAGCCACGAGTAAGCAATCCCTTTCACGCACGCCCGGGTCCATGGTAAAGTATTTCTACAAGTATGCACATATGTAATAGGATATTAGTTAAATATTGGCAACCTCGGAGTTACTGAATGATGAGGAGTCAAAGAAACTTATCCAGAAATCATAGATCACCCTCGCCTGGAGATTCGGGAGGGAAAAATCACTCCTTCTCTCCGGATCCTTGGTGTACTTGTAGTGCCTCCAACTCCAAGCTACCTCTTCGCGACCAGAAGACGTGGTCACAATTCCAGGGAAGTGTTTCCAGATGAGGCATCCAAGGATGCTCGAGTAGGTGCGTAGCTCCTTGGCCTCATCCTTATAAATGAAAGACCTGCACAATTAAAAGCCAAAGTTAGAATGATGATGAAAATATCAACATTAAAATATCAAAAACCGATAAGTACACTCACTTATCCCCAGAGGGTGTGAGCACTCTAACCCCACCCAACGAGATCCACACGTTGATATCCGGGAGGTGTGAGTAACCACGCTGGTACGGAGGAATAACCCCAGGCTCAAGAGGCATCCCCGGCTGAGTCTCAACATACTCGTCCGGAAGATCCCAGATCCTCGTGTCACCCTCCGGTGAGTCCGACGCGTACAGCTCATCAGAGTCCTCCTCCTCCTCGTCCTCCACCACATCCTCCTCGTCCCCCTCCGCCTCCGCCTCCTCGTGATCCTCCTCCGCCTCCGCCTCCTCGTGCTCCTCCGCCTCGTCCTCCTGCTCGTCCACCTCGGGTGGGGAAGGACTAGCTGCTCGTCTACCCCTCCCACGCCTCGAACGGGGTGGGGGAGGAGTAGGTGTCTGTGGCCGTCTCGAAGTGGATCCTGAAGCTCCCGCATCACTAGTACCCAAGATGATGCTCAAGCCCCTAACCTTCTTGTATACTTTCTTGAGTGATCCTCCTACTCCTCGTCCTCCGCCTCCTCATCCTCCTCCTTGTCCTCCTCGTCCTCCTCCTCCTTGTTCTCTTCCTTGTCCTCCTCGTTCTCCTCCTACACGTCTCTTTTCTCCTGGCATGTTTGAATCGCCTGCGTTCACAAAAATAGTATCTTCATTAGTACTCATGATACAAAATGATGTAGATAAAGAAATAATAAGTAAAGCAAATATTTAGAATGCAAAAAAATACATACACAAGTCGAGCATACAAACATAGCATAGCGTTCTCACAAATAGGCTAGTTTTACAAATCACTATTACATAGAGTTCTCACAAATAGGCTAGTTTGACATATCACTATTACATAGAGTTCTCACAAAATAGGCTAGTTTGACAAGTCACTATTACATAGAGTTGCTACAAACATCAGTAGCCTGTTTCGAGATCATTGCAAACAACCGACGGGCCACATGCTTCATCATCGCTATTAGGCTCACCCCACCAAGAATCCACGTAACCTGGAGGTGGTCCCTTGGGCTCACCGGTGTCAAGGCCCGCGTGGAACCGCTCAACCAAAGTCAAGTCATGTTCATTCTGAACCTCCTCAACTTCATCTTGCACATTGTCTTCTTCTGGCGTTTTGTCTTCTTCGTCCTCTACAACCATGTCATCATCGGTCGGCAAGTTGATAGTGAAATTCCCTAGGAGCCCTTCTTCCTGAAAAAACTAGGTAACGCGACTGACTTGGTGATCTAGACCAAAATAAACCTAGCAACATTACAAAATATGCAAAGAATGTATACCCTCGAAGCGTGATCGAATGTCAACGAAGATCTGAGACAGCTCCTTCAAGAGACCACTACTGCCGCAACCTAGACCTGGCGAGGGAGGAACCTGCAAAAGCAAGTTGACGCCACCATGTTATTAGTTTTCTCTCCAGGGTTAAAGCTTATCATTCCATATTGTACCTCGTATGCAACAACTCATTTCTTTTGGTTATATATACGAGTCTATGAAAATGGTGATGGACTCTATTAGAACATACTATATAATGGATGAAGGCAAATGCAAGTTATTTCTGGACATCGTGGAGCACAAATGGCAGACAGAGCTGCATTCGCCTCTTCATTCAGCAGCTACTTTCCTGAACCCAAGCATCCAGTATAATACAGAAATCAAAAACTTATCTACTATCAAGGAGGAATTCTACAGCGTCCTGGATAAATTGCTTGCAGCCCCAGTCTAAAGATCATAGTACCTTGCACTCAAATGGGGTATAGTATCCGCACCAGTGTAATCAACAGTCATACTACTAAAATGGCGTGTAAAGCACCAGAATTTAGTGTCATCTGTGGACTTTCAGTGCAAGACCACGCTATATTTTGCGTCATATGTGGACGCTATTGCTGGGACTATTCAATGGGAACGACTGTTGAACACATGCAATTTGAGGCCCCTATTAGCACATCACACTTACAATTTATTGATCTTAATTGAAGATGGCGGAGGTTGGAGCGGGGGAGGAGGAGGACGGAGCAGGGGGCGGCGGAAGCTCCGGCTCGCGCTTGGCGGCCTCTCCTCCTCACCCGGGGTCCATGGCGAGATGGAGGTCAGAGATCAGGGGCGGCGGAGGTCACAGCAGGGGGCGGCGGAGGCAGCACGGGTGGGCGAGCTCTCGAGCGGTGGCGGCGGCTGGAGCAGGTAGTCGGCGGCGCGCCCTGAGCCTACGCGAGGGTGCGGAGGTCACAGCAGGGGGCGCGGCGGCAGCACGGGTGGGCTAGCTCTCGAGCGGCGGCGGCGGCGGCTGGAGCAGGTAGTCGGCGGCGCGCCCTGATCCTACGCGAGGGTGCGGGCGGGGAAATATCTCGGCCACATCTGCGCAATTGTGTTCGGGGCGAAAATGATTTAGGTTTCTGCCCATCTGGTTTGCCCTGCGTTTCGCACCGCCGTGCGTGTTTGGCCTTTTGCCGTGCAATTTGGTACAAACCACACGGCAACGACCTTTTTTAGTTTTTTCTAAATTTAGAGTTTGCCTCAGCCAGTTTGCCGTGCTTTGCGCACCGCCGTGTGTTTTGAGACTTTGCCGTGCAACTTGGGTACAAAATACAGGGCAAAGACCTTTTTATTTTTCCCTATATTTTCTCCCTCCGATCCAAATTAGTTGACTCAGATTTGTCTATATTCGTATGTATCTAGACTTGCATGTAGACATAGGATTGTGCAAGTGTCACTACCGGAAAGCCCCGAAAAGACACACGGCGGCATGTAGACATAGGATATGTGTGCAAGTGTCACTACCGGATCTACCCCCTAGCTATCTCCGTACGAGGTTCCGCCAATATACTTTTTTACTTGTTTAGGCATGTTTAGTCCAATCTACATATAAAACCAAGGTTAGGCCCAATATTCCACCGGTTCCCCCCGTGGGACCCGTCGCGGGAGGTTCCCGGCGACACGTCTAACACTTCTCTAAGTGTTATCGCATGCGTGTGAAGACGGTGACACTCGGAGCTAGCCATTGCATCTATGGACCATCTACCACACTTTTGTAAACATGGCATGGCCACATGCAAGTTCTGGTGGGATTTCGGTGCTCTGGTGCCCGTCTCCCATCGAAACCCTAGTCTCGATGGGCTCGGGGGATCTACCCCCTAGCTCTCTCCGTACAAGGTTCCGCCAATGTACTTTTTTGTTTGTTTAGGCATGTTTAGTCCATATCTACATAGAAAACCAAGTTTGGGCCTAATATTCCACGGGTTGCCCCACATTGGACACCTCGCGGGAGGTTCCCAGCGACACGTCTAACACTTCTCTAAGTGTTATCGCATGCGTGTGAAGACGGTGACACTCGGAGCTAGCCATTGCATCTATGGACCATCTACCACACTTTTGTAAACATGGCATGGCCACATGCAAGTTTTGGTGGGATTTCGGTGCTCCGGTGCCCGTCTCCCATCGAAAGCCTAGTCTCGATGGGCCTAGGGGATCTACCCCCTAGCTCTCTCCGTACGAGGTTCCGCCAAAGTACTTTTTTGTTTGTTTAGGCATGTTTAGTCCATATCTACATAGAAAACCAAATTTGGGCCCAATATTCCACCGGTTGCCCCACGTTGGACCCCTCGCGGGAGGTTCCCAGCGACACGTCTAGCACTTCTCTAAGTGTTATCGCATGCACGTGAAGACGGTGACACCCGGAGCTAGACATTGCATCTATGGACCATCTACCACACTTTTGTAAACATGGCATGGCCACATGCAAGTTTAGGTGGGATTTCGGTGCTCCGGTGCCCGTCTCCCATCGAAACCCTAGTCTCGGTGGCCTCGGGGGATCTACCCCCTAGCTCTCGCCGTACAAGGTTCCGCCAATGTACTTTTTTGTTTGTTTAGACATGTTTAGTCCATATGTACATAGAAAACCAAGTTTTGGCCCAATATTCCACCGGTTGCCCCACGTTGGACCCCTCGCGGGAGGTTCCTAGCGACACGTCTAGCACTTCTCTAAGTGTTATCGCATGCGTGTTAAGACGGTGACACCCGGAGCTAGCCATTGCATCTATGGACCATCTACCACACTTTTGTAAACATGGCATGGCCACATGCAAGTTTAGGTGGGATTTCGGTGCTCCGGTGCCCGTCTCCCATCGAAACCCTAGTCTCGGCGGGCCCGGGGGATCTACCCCCTAGCTCTCTCCGTACGTGGTTCCGCCAATGTACTTTTTTGTTTGTTTAGGCATGTTTAGTCGATATCTACATAGAAAACCAAGTTTGGGCCCAATATTCCACCGGTTGCCCCACGTTGGACCCCTTTCGGGAGGTTCCCAGCGACACGTCTAGCACTTCTCTAAGTGTTATCGCATGCGTGTGAAGACAGTGACACCCGGAGCTAGCCATTGCATCTATGGACCATCTACCACACTTTTGTAAACATGGCTTGGCCACATGCAAGTTTAGGCGGGATTTCGGTGCTCCGGTGCCCGTCTCCCATCGAAACCCTAGTCTCGATGGGCCCGGGGGATCTACCCCCTAGCTCTCTCTCTCCGTATGAGGTTCCGCCAATATGGTCCAGCACTTCTCTAAGTCTAAGTGTTATTGCCTCTATGGACCATATACAACACTTGTAAACATGTCATGGCCACATGCAAGTTTTGGTGGGATTTCGGCGCCCGTCTCCTATCGAAATAAAATGGTGGAAGAGGACAGTAGGCAAAAAAAAAAGGTCCTTTGCCGTGTGTCTAGTCCTAACGCACGGCAAAGACCTTTGCCGTGTGTCCGCGGCCACGAACACATGGCAAAGCCATTTAAAAATTCGCGCGGCATAAATTCACGGGCAGAAAAATTAGAAGGCGCGGAAAATTCGCACGTAAAATAAAGTAGAAATTCGAAATTTTACCGTGCGTTTGACGGTGATACACGGCAAAGGCCTTCCGTCAGGTCGGCATCGTCAGCTGGACAAGGATGTGGGCCCTCGTTGCTAGTCTGCCGTGCGCCTTTTCTTTGTTGTGTGGTTTACTACTTCTTTGCCGTGCGCCGTGATTTGCCATGCGTCTTTGTCTAGATTTGCCGTGTGTTTTGCATTGCCGTGTGTCATGTAAGTTTTGCCGTGCGTCACATGTATGCCGTGCGTTTGTAAGTTTGCCGTGCGCAGGCACACGGCAAAGGCCTGGCGCACGGCAACGTCTTGTTTTCCCGTAGTGTATGATACTACTGTATGGTACTATCTTTATAGTGCGTATATCATATGATAGTATCATAATAGTATTATATTTAATAATTTGTAGAATCTCAATATAAACTTGTGTATAAAATTTATTTGCATTAGGATTTCTAGTTTTACGTACTTTACGGTACGTACCTATAATACTCTAATCATCTCTTTCTTTATTGATTGTTGTGCCACATCAAATTGTTGCCAATATGGTATGGATGACTAGACATGGTACTTCCACTATGACTAGCCAAGGGTTTCTCCACTAGTGTCTGGTTACGTGGTCAGGTTTCTTTATAACACGTCGGTTTCCTAAACATGTGGCCCATGTTAGTGGTTGGTGGTGTGCCAGCCGTCTGACCAAGCCACGCAAACCTAGAGGTAAGTGGCCGACGGTGGCACACCACGTAGGCAGGTGGATCCACAAAGCCACGGTGTGCACACCATGAGGTCACGCCACCGGCGTGGCAACAACTGATGCGGCGTACCGCATAGGGACACGCCGCCGATAATTTTCGACTGTTCCCTACTGCCATTTTCATTTCGCGCTAGCTGAGCGTGAGCCTAAGCCTTGACGTCCGGACTGCTTGGCTCGTGAAATTGAGATGCTCCCCTGGTGGATTTGCCCGGGTGCGTTTGTACCATGGTGTGCCAAGTGGAGCACAAGTTCCTTTTATAGGGGACGCTAGCAGAGTAAAGAGAGTAAGCATGCCCTCGTGTCGTCTCTAACCACCTGTAATCCTATCTGACCACCATGTGTTCGCAGCATACATCAACTTAATCCACAACCGTAAGTGACGCAGTGTAGCATAACTGATCGTGACGTCTGTAAATGCTGGCATGGTACCGTTTTATGTCTTCGACGGAGACATGTAGCCACTTTTTTTTTCCTTTTCCGAGGGCACACGAATGAATAGCATAGCTTAATTTATATAAGAAGATTCAGCGTCTGGCTGTAACCAACCAGCGTCCAAGAACTACAGCCTAACAAAAGATCCCTCCAGAGTATATACTGCACGCGGAAAGCCATTGAAAAATCTCTTGCAATTCAACGGTGTGGGTGGGCATGCTTTCTCAAGGCGCTCAGCGTTGAAAATATAAACAAATATTCATATGATTTATTCTAAGTAAATAATTAAAAAAACAGATCGTACAAATAACAATTAAATAGATCAAGCAAACTATCAGAGTAGATGAAGAGCTTGTATCTAAACAGGATAAACTGATCACATCTACTCCAAACACTAGAACAAAAAACTCTAACAAAATCTAAAAGAGAAAGTTCAAGATCACGTACGGTGCAATCTGAGCAGCAGCAACGACAACAGCAGTAGCTGCAGCGGTAGCAGCACCATTATCACCTATGTTAAGGTTGCCCAAGAGGTTGGTGACGTTCGGGAAGAATTCGTCGTCGGACGACGTCGTGGTTGCCATTAGTTGTACCTGAGCGCTCTCTAAAAAACCTAATCATCATTACACGTATAGGTTCACAAGTCAAGATGGGAATGGATCGACCTGGCCCGTGGCCCCGAGGCCAATTTGTGAGGCCACAGGTCGATACATTTCAAAAATAGTCAGTAGCCCTGGCCCAATTGGTATCCCATGTCGAAAATTTATCTTTGATACACCGTTTTTTATTAGTGCTTATAGACACGACCACTAGTAGGAAAAGGGTCTTTGGTCTAGCCCCAAAAGCCATTGATCCGGGTTCTAATAACAATTCGGGACCAATGTCAGACATCGGTCCCGGTTCATGCCGCCAGGACATCGGTCCTGGTTCATCTCGAGGTATTAGTCCCTGTTCATGGCATGAACCGGGACCAATGGTCAGCGGAGCATTGGTCCCGGTTTATGGCATGAACCGGGATCAAAGGGTCCCTTTTTAGTCCCGGTTCAGGACATAAACCGGGATTAAAAAAATCAGAAATTCTCTGCCACCTGCTCTGCCGCGGCAGGAAAAAAGCCCAAAATCCTGCCGCGGCAGGAGAAAATCCACCCCCTCGAATCGCCTTCTAGTTTCAAAAACATGTCACAGAAAATTTAAAAAAAATCAAAAAATAAAATCCTTTCAACTGTAGTTGTATTTAGTGATACACTTATCATGAAAATTAACAAACTTGAATTTCGACTTATTTTGCAAAAAAAACGTTATAAAAACTTCAGATGGTCGCCATTTGTGCATACGATGTCGGGAAAAACGTATAATATATCAAAATGATCGGCAAAAAATTACGATACCGATGGCAACCGCCTTAGGCCGTTTGCAATTTTTTTAGATTTTTGAAATTCCAAAAGAGTCAAAATTCAGATTTTAATTTTTTTAAAAAATTATTCAAAAAAATAAAAAATGACATATTTGGATTCCTCACATTTTTGTGATAATAATGGACATATTATTTGTGGAATTTCGATTTATGGATTTAAAGATATGAATTATGCCATATTAAATGAATTAATGCAAAAATAATAATAAAACATATTTTATATCTATATTTATTCAATATTAGTATTACTTAGTCATTTTTGTACATTAAAATCATGTTTGCAACTCAAATTATAAGAATGTGTAACTCACAAAATGCATGGGTTAATATCATTAATAGCATAGTATAGACATAAGGTTAGAAGTGGTACATAGAAAGGGGGATGGGAAGGAACCAAGATGTTAAGCGTGCTAGGAGTGGAGTAGTGTTAGGATGAGTGACCAACCGGGAAGTTTAACCAAAGATGGAGTAAGTGTGATTGAGAGGCTTCGGGTGAGAGATTAACTAGTCCAAATATTCATAGATTTAAAAAAATCAAAAAAAAAGACCTTTGGTCCCGGTTCATGCCACGAACCGGGACCAAAGGACCTACTGTAAGCGCACGCGATGGCGGGCCACATGGAGACCAATTGGTCCCGGTACGTGCCAGAACCGGGACTAGCATTAGTCCCGAGTGATTGGTCCCGGTTCAAAATCCGAGACCAATGACCCTTATGAACCGGGACCAAAGGGGGATTTTTCTACCAGTGGACATTCTCTAAAGCGTATTTACAATTACATAGAAATTAGTCATCTGTTATCAGTATGATTAAGTAAAACAAGCAACATAATTTTTTGAACAATCAAGTTTATCTGGCATTGGCTCCCAACGACTGGTCACTCAAACGGGATCCTCCTAGGCGTGAAGGAGGATACCTTCGAGGTAGAGGACATATAACGCGGGGAATTTTTTGTGAGTATGTCCCCCACCCATAGACGTTCTAACCTTAGCTTGGAGGTTATTATCGTCTATGGCCCCGCGGACCATCGTAGATCTCCTGCCTTCCTTGCGGAACTATCAGCCAAGGTGGAGCAGTGCTCCATTCCGGTAATGGTGGCGGGTGACTTCAACCTTATCCGCTCCCCGGATGACAAGAGCTCGGATAATGTAGATCTTCCTAGGATGCGGATGTTCAACGATTGCATTGCTGATCTTGCTCTTAGAGAGATCACCCGTGTGGGGGGCGATACACCTGGTCAAATAACCGGGTAGACCCTATTAGGAGTGTGCTTGATAGGGTCCTCGTATCGGTGGAATGGGAGCTGGCCTACCCACTCTGTTCCCTACGGGCAGTCACGAGGATTGGGTCTGATCACTGGCCTCTCCTGCTCTCCACGAGGGGAGGTGCCCCGCCGAGGTTGAACTGCTTCCACTTTGAAAACTTATGGCTTCAACAGCCAGGGGTCGTGGGGATGGTTCAGACCAAGTTTGGGGCTGCGGCAGCATCGGCTCCAAGGGTGCGCACCGCTGTAGATGTTTGGCACTTCTGCGCTATGATGGCCCGCCAATTTATGCGTGGGTGGGGGGCTAACCTTGGCGTCGAGCTGCGACGCAAAAAAGGTGACCTCCTCACGGCCATCCAGGACTTGGATCGGGCATCAGATATGGGTGGCCTCTCTACGGAGGAGTGGCTACAGCGGTATGCGCTTGAAGACTCCCATATGGAGATCTATAGGGGTGAGGAAACCTTTTGGCGACAGTGGAGTCGTCAGAATTGGGGATGCGAACATGGCCTACTTCCATGCCATTGCTAATGGCAGACGTAGGAAGTGCTCCATCCCCTGCCTCTAGGAGGGTGGACGTCTTTTGGAGGAGGCCAAGGATGTCACCTCCCATATTTACTCCTTATATAAGGAGTTATTCTCGGTTGGATCCCGCACCGGGGTCGCACTGGCGCAGGATTTTTGGCATGGTGGGGCCAGGGTTTCCGATGCTGAGAATGTGGACCTCTCGCTCCCGTTCCTAGTGGCCGAGGTCGAACAAGCCATCATGGTCTCCCTGTTATTTTCTTCCAGAGGTTCTGGGAGAGAATACAAGGCGAGATTATGCCCATGTTCCAGGATCTCTATGTGGGGACCCTTGTAATGTCGTGCCTAAACTTCGGCGTGATTACCCTGATCCCCAAGATTGTGGGGGCCACGGACATACGCCAGTTTAGGCCGATCACATTTATCAATGTTATTCAGCGGCTTATGTCCAAGGTATGTGCGTGCAGGCTTGCTCCAGTGATGGAACGTCTGACACATCCATACCAATTTGCCTTCCTTAAAGGAAGATATATCCACGATGGGATTTTGGCCCTGCATGAAATTATTCATGAAGTGAAGGTTAGACATCAGAGGGGCGTGTTCCTGAAGATAGATTTCCAGAAGGCTTATGATCGACTAGACTGGGCATTTCTATGCTAGGTCCTCCAACATCGAGGCCTCGATGATCACATGATAGTGGATCATGTAAATTGTCATGTCTGGGAACACGGCGATAAACATCAATGGCGAGGTGGGACCCTACTTTAAACCCTCGTGTGGGGTTAGGCAAGGGGATCCTATCTCCCCAATCCTGTTTAATGCCATGGTGGATGTCCTTGCGGAGATCCTGGAGAAGGCCAAGATATCCGGCCACATCTCGGGTGTGGTGGAGCATCTGATCCCTGGCGGTGGGGTAACCCATCTCCAATATGCAGATGATACCATGATTATGGTCGAGGGGTCACACCGGGATATCATCAACCTGAAATTCATGTTGCTTTGTTTTGAGGCCATGTCGGGCCTCAAAATCAACTTTGACAAGAGTGAGGTGATGGTCTTTGGCTACTCCCTAGAAGAACAATGGAGGATTGCTGATAACCTAAATTGCAGACTGGCAGTTTTCCCTTTGAACTACCTAGGGATGCCGGTAAGGGACACTAGGATCCTGACCAAGGACTTGGAGCCCCTTATTGGTCGGGTTAAGGCAAAATCCAAGCCATGGCAAGGAAGCTTCACCTCCAAAGGGAGTAAGTCTATACTAATAGACTCCTGCCTCACCAGCCTCCCCATGTGCATCATGGGGTTGTACCTCCTACAGGAAGGTGTCCATGCCAGCTTTGACAAGGACCTTTCTCGGTTCTTCTGGATGGCGAATGATGGCCATCAAAAGTATCATATGGTCAAGTGGGCGGACATTTGTGCCCCAGGGATCTTGGGGGCATAGGGATCCTATCCTCGCGCCACATGAACGTGGCGCTAATGCTTAGATGGGTGTGGCTGATCATGACTGACGATGGTGGCATGTGGCTACAGCTAATAAAAGCCAAATATCTTTCGGGGCGGCCGCTTTTGGCTTGTGAACGCCGGGAGGGATCTCAGTTTTGGAGATCTATCCAGGACATCAAGCCGGCGATCCGAAAGGGGCTCTCCATTACTATCGGTGATGGGAAGAACACCCTATTCTCTCTCGACCCTTGGGTTGGGCAGCGCCCGTTGCGCCACGAGATTCCCGAGCTGTTCGCAATTTGTACGGATCCCCTGCTTGTGGCGGTTGAGGCTTGTCAAGGTGGGATTTGGTAGGTTGAGTTCCGGCAGAACCTTGGGGCCACCGAGATGGCTACCTTGGAAGGGCTGCGGCACAGCCTCCCGCTGTCCCAACCCCAATATCCGGATAGCATGGCATGGCGTCTGACCCCTTCGGGTATGTTTACCGTTGGGTCGGAGTATCGGGCCCTGTTTAGTGGTCCCACCTTATCTTGGACCTCTCCTTTATGGAAGGCTCCCCTACCCCTGAAGATCAAAATCTTCCTCTGGCAGTTACTGCGCGACCGGCTTCCCTCAGGAGTGGAGGTGGCCAAGCGGCATGGTCCTGGCGATGGATTATGTCTGCTTTGTGCGGTCCCGGAAACGGGCACCCACATCTTGTTCTCCTGCCCCGTGGCTCACTTTCTTTGGAACTTTACCCGTGAGGCTTTGGGGCTTGCCTGGCAGGCCTCAGACCTAGGGGAATTCCTAAAAACCAACGCAAACCATACCGGAAGGAGGAGGCGCCTCTTTTGGTTAGTGTTTGCGGCGATGACCTGGATCTTATGGAATATCCGTAATAAGATGATCATAGAGCGTGTCTTCCTGCGCCGTGCCTCGGACTCGATATTCAAAATTCTAGCTTTTTTGCAGCAGTGGTACCTGTTGTGTAGACAAGGAGACAGGGAGCGGCTGGACGTGATGATAGAGCACCTACTTGTGGCAGCCCGCCAACTTGCTTCACCACCAAGCCGTTGAGTTGTTCTATATGAGGGAGTTGTATCGTGTTTCTGTGTGTGTTTGAGCTGTGGTGGGAACCTTGTGTTGTATGTCGCCGTTTTTGTTGTGTTAGACTTTTTTGTGTGTTCTCTTGTTTTGCGTTCGCTTGGACTTGTTGTTGTATGGATGTTGCTTTATTTATAAAGCTGGACGTATGCCTGTTTCGAGGAATTTTTTTGAAAAATGATATCAATCCTCCGGGTGATTCGGTGCATCCATCGTCCGGTTCCGCGTCCGCGCAGTACATCACGGCGTTGGTGGGCCCGCATGCTTTAATTACTCCCAGAGTTATCCTATTCCTAGCCACACACGTATCCATCGTCCTCACGCGTACTAATCAAGTGCCGCCGCCGCTGTCGTCTAGGAAGACTCCACCGCTGGTGCTCTGCAACCTCCACCCCTCGCCCCACTGCCAGCGCGCCGCCACGGACGCCTCCCATGGCCGCGCCCAGCTTCTCGCCACCATGGCGGCGCCCAGCTTCCCGCCGTCCGCTCGTCGAGGCCCGAGACGCGCCGCCGCTGCTCTATCCGCGCGATGCCGCAGCCTTGAAAATCTGCTCCCAACTGCTGCCTCCCCTTGCCCCTAACTGCTCGACGACCATGAGCCCCAGTGCCGATGGCGGGGCCATTGACGACGATGTACGTCTCCCCATGGGTGCGAGGTGTGGCCAAGGTTGGTGCTACAACGGGTGGCCGGCCCTGCTGCAAGGGGTGGCCTGGAGAGGGCTCACCGGCCGTTGGAGATGTCGGCCTCCCCTGTAGTCGCGGTTGCTACCGACGGTCGACAGCGCTACTGCAAGGGGTACGAGGAGCTGCTAGCAATGGCTGATGTTGGTGCTACCTGTACGGTGTCGAATTTTTGCTACCGACGGTCGGTGTAGTTGCTACCGACGTCCAATAGATTTGCTACAGTAGTATAAATATTTCGCTACAACCGTTCTCCTGTTTTTTGCTACGACATCCCGATAAAGTTTTCTGACGAGGTCTCAAAAAAAGTCTCTGGCGAGGTCACCGGTGAAGTTAGTTTTTTGCTACATTAGAAGAACTTTGTTGCTACAACTGTCTTGTGGTTTTGCTACAACAGTGTCAAGTTTTTCTTCAAGGTCTTGGACGAGAGTCACCAGCGAGTTTTTTTCGATGATGTCTCCGGCGAAGTCGGTTTTTGCTTCATTAGCATTATTTTTTTGCTTCATGGTTTCCGACGAGGTCTCCGGCGAGACGTTCTATTTCTGAAACGAACCTTTTTTTGCTTCGGAAGTAAAAGCGGGAACATATGTAGCAAAAACGGAGTGTTCTACAGTAAAACCGGGATTTGGGGAGACACGTGGCACGCGGGGAGGAGGACGATGGGAAGCCCCCATCGTCGGGGGACACCTAGCGTTGTCCAATTTTTTTAACAATTACTAGCGTTGTAGAGCCAGAGAAAGAATTATTGCAAGCAATAGTATGAACGACATTCACGGACAACACGCTTACTGACTTATAGGGTGCCTAGTCCAATCCAAGGATTCAGGGTACACGGAAACAGTGGGAGTAGGGAGGCAATAGGTTCCTGGAAAGAGTGCCGCCGTTGATGGCGTGGGAAGGGGTGCCACGATGAGGACGCTCTTCCCCACGGCAGCTCCGTCTAGATGTGTCGCCCGCTCTGATTTTTTCCCGGTTAGCCCTTTCATGCTTTGCCACACCGCAAGCAGCACCATCGGCCTGCGCTTCTCTCTAAGAAATCAATCCAGACTAGATTTAATATTTCTCATTTTGTTTGCTATTCTTTAGACCAATACTAATTACACAATAGCTTATCTTGAAAACCAATCAATCTTTCCTTACTTTATGCCTTTTGGTTTTCCTAATTTTATTTCGGTGTTTGCTTACAGCTGAACCAAGTGTTGACCGTGGAAGTCACCGATCACCATGCCACCCGATGTTTCTCATGTCCGGTGTCAAGGGTCTTGCGGTCATTTAGCTAGGCGTGAGTGCATTGAGCAGTGACCCCTTCGTGTTCAGGAGCACGCGGTGCACCTGCTCGCAGCCGTCCTCCGCCGCGAGGACCCACTCCTCTAGGCTCCGTAGGCGTTCCATGGCCTCCTCGGGAGCTGCAGCCGTCGGAGAGGTCAATGCTCGGAGGGCAGAGGAGGACGAGATGGAGGCCAGCCCGGCGAAGATGGCGACGGACCCGGCTTCCGCGGCGCACGTGGCTGCCGCGACGGCCTCGGACACATTGGCCTCGCAGGAGTGGGACGTGGCCGAGGCGGAATAGGAAGAACGGTGGTGCGAGAGGGCGCACAATGTGGAGGCGAGACGGGAGAGACCGTGGTCGGAGCGGCGGCGCGTGCGTAGCGCCGCAGCGAGGCATGCGGTGTCACGATGGCGGACCGAGGCCTGGGCCTCGGCGAGGAGCTGCTCGAGGGAGAAGAGCACCTCGTAGAAAAAGCCGTGCGCGTCGGCAACGAGGATGAGGTCGCGAAGCAGCCGGTCCGTCCACGATGATGCCGTCTCACAGCATCGCCGCTTCGGGTCCTGCACTTGAAGGTGGTGGAGCAGGTCGGTGAGGCGGGACAGGAGGTTGCCAAGGTGGTTCATCCCTGGGGCTATCCACGCCGTGCAAGCTGCCTGCTCCGGCGCCTGGGTCCACCCGAGGAGGGCGTTTACGGTGTCTCGGAGGCTGGCGACGACCGGGCGGAAACGGCTGGCGGAGCGAGCGTGTGAGAGCTCTTTGCCGCGCGGCCTGGGGGCAGTGATGAGAGCGGCGTGCCGTTGGCGGAAGCGGAACCCTAGTGCATTTTCGTTTCGCGCTAGCCTGAGCGTCATAGAAAGAGTATGAGTTTAGCGGAATATGATGGATATATTATTGAGTCTAATAAACGAGTATATATAGACGTACAGAGGATTATCTTGGAGTACGAGTCAAGTTAGGATAGAATCCTAACTATCTTAAACTATCACAATAACCTAACCGTGTACGTATCATACTCTAACATCCCCACGTCGTAGCGGTAGCGTCGTGAACAACCGGAACATCGCGGACGGTCAGACTAGATATAAACCGAAGTAGCATCCAGTAGGCTGACATCCCTCGTAGTCGTAGCGAAAACGTCTTGGATGGTGTCGCGTCGCGGTAGCTTGAACTGTAGAGAAAACTGGTGTTGCTCAAGCGAGGTGGTAGCCCTTGTGCCGATGTCGAGGGAGCCGAGAGCGTGAGGCGGTGCCATGGTCGAGATAGCCGTGCGATGGGTCACCGTGGTCGATGTCGTGGTCGGAGATGCCCGTGTCGAGGTAGCTCCACGTGAAGCCGCATGCGCATAGTACGCGAGGAGGATGACGGAGACGCGTCGAGGCAGTCGTTGAGGGTGTCGACGCCGAAGTTGATGCAGTCCGAGCCGTCGATCACAAGGTGCGGCCATAGTTTTGCCAGAACTAGGCGCACGTCGGGGACGAACGCACACTCTGGTTTTGCCAGAATCGAGTATGCAAAGAAGAACTCGTCGGTGACGCGGTGGGAGGCAGTCGTAGAGGGGTCGATGTCGAAGAAGACGTTGTTGAAGCCGATTAAGACGAGGCGCCTGTTCGAGCTTGCCAGACTCGGAAACGCGTCAGGGACGAAGGCACTCTCGGTGTTGCCAGTACCAGGCGTGCGGGGGCAGGGACAAGCCATAGAAGGCGGCGAAACCAGCGGCGACCTGGGTTAGTCATGTTGGATGCCTAGAGTGGCAATGGGGTAGTCGGCAGGACCTGCGACGGCGAGAGGGCGCCCTACAGGTTACCTTGTGAAGCGCAGCGGTGGTGCTCGAAGTAGGCGAGGAAGACCCAGCGACGTGACGAAGACCATGTGCAGACAGCGGTGATCCGCGCCGTAGGAGATGGCACGGTGAAAGCCGAGTTTGTTGATGCACGAGGATGGCGAAGTAGACTGCATGCAGCCACGCTACGACCCGAGGGGGCGGCATAGCTGCAGGGCGCAAGTCGGTGCAGCGGCTGGGAGACCACCATCGACGTACACGCCAAGGAAGGCGCGTTGGAAGCCTGTAGCGTGGACCAAAGGCGGCGGCGTTGCGGCCCGACGGGGTGACACAGCGGCAGCCCGTAGCTCGATCGGCGGTAGGCACGTGCTCGGGGACGTGCTTGGCGTAGACAGGCGCGAGATCGGTTGATCAGACCAACGGTGCACCGTATGCGCCATGGCTTGGACGACACGTAGATCGGATTCGATGGCGGTGTTGTCGGTGAAGTCTCGGACGATGACGACGAACAGGATCCGAGGGCGGTAGCCTTCAGAGGAAGGCGTAGCGGCCGTCTGTGGTGCCCGGCAGCCTACCGTGAGGCCGCGACAGCCTGCCGAGGCAGGCGCAGTAGCGGAGGGGGTAGGCGCACGAACGCGATGTAGATCCTCGATGCTGATTGTCGGAGTAGAGACGTGCCGATGACGACGGCGGTGGGCGACTCAATCCGATCTAAGATCGGTAAACCAAAAAAAGAAAACTGATCAAGAGATCGGAAAAATAGACTTACAGGACAGCCGATCACAGATCGGCGGATGAATCCTGCCTACGGATCGCGCGGCCCCTGACGGAGATCATGGAGATCGATCCTCGGGGGCGGCGCGGCGGAAGCGTGCGACTAGGGTTTAGACCGATTAGGCTGATACCATGAAAGAGTATGAGTTTGGCGGAATATAATGGATATATTATTGAGCCTAATGGGCGAGTATATATAGACGTACAGAGAATTATCTTCGAGTACGAGTCAAGTTAGGATAGAATCCTAACTATCTTAAACTATCACAATAACCGTGTACGTATCATACTCTAATAGCCTCGACGTCCGAACTGCTTGGCTCGTGAAATTGAGATGTTCCCCTGGTGGATTTGCCGTTAACAGCCTTGCCCGGGTGCGTTTGTACCATGGTGAGCCAACACTACTAGGAAAAGGTACGTCTGTGGCGCACCTATTTTCCCCTTCCGTGGAGCACTAGGGGTGCGCCACGACTCCTGCGCTACGGCTAAAAAGTGCTCGTAGCGCACTGCCAGGTGCGCTACATGTATCTCGAGTTAGTGCTAGCACACTGCCTTGTGCGCCACTACTGTTTTTCCTGTGGCGCATAACATAGTGCGCTACTAGTATTTGACAACGTGCGCCACTAACCAAATATATATGCGCCACGGCTGAGCTTTTCAAAAAAAATACTCAATACAGATGATATTCAATACAGATTATATACAATACAGCTGATATACACAGATATACAGTACAGAAATAAATACACAGATATACAATACAAAAATAAATACACAGACAAGATAGAAACAAATACATATAGATAAGTCACGTACATAAATAAAGTTACATTATTTCGATCAAATTACAAAGTAGCTAGTGATGACATGAATACATGTCTCAACCAAGTTAGAGCTCGCGGAAGCTCGCCTAGACATCTAAAGTGGGAACATGCAGGACAGACAACCAAGGACGATAACCATCACCGCGACGGAGGTATAGGTCTTCATCCGGTTCCTCGTCCTAACTCCCACTAGATAGCGCGCGTATCCAGTTTCCGCCTCCGTCATAGTGTTGTACCCTTTGTAGCTATTGCCGTTGAAATGGTGCACCTGTCTCCGGCAGTCTTCCCAATCATCGTAGACTCCGGGAACCCGTCCCTTGTACACGATGTACCATGTCATCTAAAAGTTAGCAATAATAATTAAATGGTGGGTGAAAAAACAAGTAAAAGTCGCATATAAAGATATACTTATCAAATAAGGTAACAAAGTAAGCAAAAATACCAAGTAGTAGCATGTACATGTCGACACACACAAGTACTTGTGGGGATGAAAAACTACAACTAGACCAACATATCAAGACTTCTGGCTCGGCTCAGGGAACGGGAAGACGCCTTGTTTCGTCATGAACGCCCTATAGTCACCCTGCATCTTTAGGCGATCTACTACGTCACGGTTATTCTGGGGATTGCCTCCGTAGAAGACCCCCCTGAAGTCATGACATCACGGCTGATGATTGCCCCAAACTGTTACTGGATGCGATACATATCTTGTCTAATATCTGAATCATTGATCCTGGCCTTGACTTCGGCCCACCGTTTGAGATGATCTGGCAGCGTAGAATTCTGTTGCTCTAGTAGGAACGCCCATATGTGATGAAGTGCATAGTAGGCTTCCTTTTGACTGCCCGCCGGCTGCTTCACGCAGGGGAATTCCGTCACATGGGAGAAGACGTGCCTGCCAAACTTGAGCTTCTTACGCATGAAGGTGTCGCCTTCCGCTGAGGCATAGCCGGTGAGAGCATCATCTAGAACTTCCTTGATATTGTCGTAGTTTTTCTTCTTTTCATGAGTGTGCAGTGTTGATCTCTGCGCAAAACAATTCAAAGGGAATGTGTTGGAAAAAGAATGATGAAAATCTAATAAAGCATGTTATGGCGGCGAGTGAATAATGACTTACTCGAGAAAGAAAGGCACGAGCATGTATTCCTTTGTCTTGTTCGCCAC
Source organism: Avena eriantha (assembly GCA_910589775.1). Classification (NCBI taxonomy): domain Eukaryota; kingdom Viridiplantae; phylum Streptophyta; class Magnoliopsida; order Poales; family Poaceae; genus Avena; species Avena eriantha. Next base: position 21,245,853 of record OU342742.1, on the reverse strand, counting down.
CAAGATGCCTTGGAGGTACAAGGCCACGAATCGCCGTTCAGTGGCACTTCCCAAGCAGCCATCACGCATGTAGTAGGGGTCCACTATAGCGATGCCCGAGGTGTTCTCTCTAATGATCTGAATGGCAGGCTGAGAGAAAACAGGCGTACCATGGTATAGTGTGATACATTGCAAATGTATCTATAATTTTTAATGTTGCATGCTTGGTTTTATCTACTTTCTTGTGTTTTGTCCACACTTTGGAGTACTTTTCATATGATTTCTTGGACTAACCTATTAACAAGTGCCACAGTGCCAACTGCTTGTTTTCTGCTGTTTTTGGTTCCAGGAAAGTCAAAAAATCAATATTCTCGGAATTGGACCGGACAAAAGCCAAAGTTGATATTTCCCCGGAAGACTCACAGAGCCAGAAGGAGAGTCAGAGAGGGGCCACAGGGTGGCCACACCACCCCATGGCGCGGGTCCCCCCAGGCTGTGCCAGGGCATGGTGTGGGCCCCCTGGCCACCCACCGACCTTGCCTCTTCCCCTATAAGAAGCCTCCCGATGCATAAACCCTAAGTAATCAAGCCTCCAGCCACGAAAAGTTCCGCAGCGCCGCCGCCACTGAAGGGGAGATTCGGGAAACAAAAAGTCTCTGTTCCGGCACCCTGTCGGGACGGGGAAGTGTCCCCGGAGCCATCTCCATCGATCTCCACCGCCATCTTCATCACCATTGCTGATTCCCATGATGAGGAGGGAGTAGTTCTCTCTCGAGGCTAAGGGTTCTACCGGTAGCTATGTGTTCATCTCTCTCTATGCATGATCTTATTGAGATCATGAGCTTGTAATCTATAGATCTATTCTACTACTCAAGTGCTTTAATGAATCTCTGCTCTCCCCATGTGTGTGAAAGTGATAGTGTGCTCACCATGGTGGCACTTAGGCTAGAGATTACAAATACTTGTTATGAGTTATATTTGGAGTTAGATGTCTTTATGAAATTGTGGTGTTTGTGGGACTCATCTAGTACTCAAGGTGACAGTGTGGGGTTTTCTAGATGGGAAAGGCTTACTTTGAGGTGTGCTGTTATAGCCCTACCATCGAGTAGAGTGTCCAACCGGAGAGTAGTTAAGAGTAGTATGATAAATAAGAATATATTTATATGAGAATGTTCACTAGTGAAAGTATGATCCTTAGGCCTTGTTTTTAAGCATTGAAACACCGTTTGCTATTAGATCTGTTACATGTTTGCCTGCTTCCGTCTTTATTTCAGTTTGCCTATAGTCTCTTCCACGCCATCAATCTATTTTCTAGCACCGTTACCACTTATATTTATCTATACCACTTGTATTTCACTATCTCTTCACCGAACTAGTGCACCTATACACCTGACAAGTGTATTGGGTGTGTTGGGGACACAAGGTACTAACAACATTGCTATTTCATGGAAAACAACAACAAAAATTAGAGAGCTTTATAGTATTTATCTTGAGTTAGGACATGAACTGTTTGAAGAGAAAATTAAAAAACCTATGGAACTTTATTTGCATGCTAATAGCAATGTTGTTAGTATGAATTCTTTAGACACCATTATTGCTAATGCTATAGAAAAGTCTAAGCTTGGGGAAGCTGGTTTGATGATAATGATCTTTTTAGTCCGCCAAGCACGGAGGAGAAAATTTATTTTGATGATACTATGCCTCCGATATATGATGATTACAAAGATGAATATGATATTTTCAGTCCACCTACTATTGAGGAGAAAATTAATGATTACAATATGCCTCCTATATTTGATGATTATGGTGATGAGAATAATAACGATAGCTATTTTATTGAATTTGGTCCCACTACAATTAATAAGAATGACTATGCTTATAGGGAGAGTAATAATTATTTTATGCATGTGGCTCGTGATAAGAATGTCTTATGTGATAGTTATATTGTTAATTTTATTCATGATGCTACTGAAAGTTATTATGAGAGAGGGAAACATGGTTTTATGCATCTCAATAATATTAAGTTTCCCCTCTTTATGTTAAAAGTCTTGAAGTTGCACTTGTTTTGCTTTACTATGCTTGTTGCTTTGTGCTTTCAAGACTTGTTTCTTTACAAGATTCCTATGCATAGGAAGTGGGTTAGACTTAAATGTGCTTTGAATTTGCTTCTTGATGCTCTCTTTTACTTCAATTCATATTTCTTATGTGAGCATCTTCTCAAACTATCAAGCCTAACTTAAAGGCATTAAAGAAAAGTACTTATTGTGGGATAACCCAAAAGTTTTAGATGAGTCTTGGAAGTTATTACCTCTGTAATAACCTCTCCTTATCCTTTTTATTTGCTTTTTGTGCCAAGGGTAACCTCTAATGAGAGAGAAGTAATGATTGGGAAAGTTGCTGTCCCGGAACAGATTTCTGTGCTTCACCGTAAAAATTCGTGTAAAATATATGTACATCCTTTTGAGGCGTGAATGTTTGTGCTTCTGCCCCAGGTTGTTATATAACTTTTGTTAGTTCAACACTTGTCGATTCGAACAACAGAAGGTCTTTGAAAAAATTCGTCTTTACCTGCTGGTCTGTTTTGACAGATTTCTGTCATTTTCTGCATTTGCTTCTTGTTGGTTCCTTTTTTAGTTCTTTTGGGGAATTGAGTTGTTTGAGGGAAGTGCTACAGTTAATGTTCTAATGGAAGTTTATTTGGTGTTGGAACTGAACCTTAAGACCTTTTATCTTGAGTACACTAATGTTGTTAATAAAGATTGTGTGAAGTTTTGCATGAAGGAAAAAATTTCAGGTGTATGGAAGGAATGAGTAATGAGATGAAGGATGGACTAAAGCTCAAGCTTGGGGATGCCACGCGTGTCACCCCAAGAAATATCCAAGAAGTACAAGCGTCAAAGCTTGGGGATGCCCAAGGCATCCCCATCTTCATCAATAAAAATTCTAGGTTCTTCCAAACGCTTCATTTTTATTATTTCATGTACAGTTGTGTTGTTCTTGGAGCGTCTTATTTTTCGTTTTCGTTTTGGTTTTTCGTTTGCTTTGGTTTGCTTATTTTTTTGAATAAATTGGTTGGACCCCCTCTTTCATACATTGGTTTGCAAATAGTTTGGTTTGGTTTGGAAAAGAGTAGGAAAGTTCATACTTATGTGGTAAAATGAGCTCGTTTTTTGACTGTGGCCTATGCTTTGTTATGCCATGCTTGATATTGTTTTAGCCTTTTGCTTAGTATTATTTCCTGTAGCATGACTTGTTATAAACAATTGAGATTGCTTAACGTGCCTTGGATGAATCATGTGTTGTTTTAGCATATTAAAGCATAGTATAGTGGTATTCTCCTTTGATGCTTTATTTGGGTTGACTTGGCGCAGGCTCACACCATGTTATGACTATCCCAAGTCACCATAGCCTTGATGATCCTTTAGTTTTCAACTTGTAGTATCACTTTATGCTTTGATCAATGATGTTTTGTCGCTCTGCATGATTATGGCCATTATTGCTCTCTTAGTTTGTCGCTCCTAGTCTTTTGCTAGCCTCCACAACCAATTATGAGTTCCACTCATGCATCCAACTCCCTTAACCAAGTTATTCCAAAGCATCCACCATACCTACCTACTAGCTTATGCTATTCCAAATATATTAATGCTTTTGTTTACCTTCCGAATTAAACTTGTTATGAGAAAACCAGTGATTAAAGCTCTCACGAACTTGATGGCACACTTTACTTTTATTGCCCTTAATAAACTTGAACCATTGTGTCGTCTATGTTGTATATGCTTTCACTTATTTGTTGGGAATTAGCAGAACCATGTTGTCATAGGGAACGCTTTCAACATTGCACTTGGTACTTGTACCTAGTTGATATCATGCTCTTTTGTATATGGATGTCGTCGGTGTGAAATGAAAGGGGAGCTTGTAAGTCCATGGAGTTATGTATATGTGTTAGAGAAACGCCTGGGCCGCTGGTCTAATCCATGCTGACATGGTGGGAACCTGCAGCGTAACCATAATGAGCTGTCTATGAAGCATTCTTCTTATAAAAAAAAGAGTCCTATATTGAGAAAAAAGAGATACTATGAAAAGAGGAAAGAGAGAAAAAAGCACCATATTCCCATGGTAAATAAGAAGAATGCTGAGATGCTCGTTGTCTGCTTGCCTTGTCATTTTGATATGGGGATTCTTCCGTATCATCGGGCAAGGGGTACCCCGTTGGCGGTTCTCTATGATACACATGTACTTACGATGACAAGAACTTACCGGTGACTAAACTTGAGTAGCATGAGGAGCGGCCCTCGTATTCAAGGGACATGAGATTTCTAACTTATACTTCGTCAAGCATGTACACCATAGTTTGTTCACTTTAACCTTAATCACTTCAAGATGCTTATGATAGGGGCAATGAGAGCTGAAAGCTATAAGTACCATAATTTTTGGAAGCTCTTTATGAGACTTGAATCCCTACTTCCTTTTACAAAGGCCTTTCTTCCACCATTACATTGAGTCTCCACCTTCTATCTTTATGCACCTACTTTGAGAGCATAGTGGCCATTCTTAGTTCTATGTGCATTGTCCCAAGACTAGTTGATTGATGCATAACTTGTTATTGCTTGTTTTAAACTATTGTATGTAGTCACTCTTATGAACTTTGAAGGCATCCTATGCATTTACATTTCCTACTCTATTGAGGGACAAGCTGAATACTATTATGCTATGTTTTCTTTATGTGAAACAAACAAACGTCTTGCAAAGCATTGTTATTCATGAATCTTTTGTTTGTGCCTTTTCATGTTGCAACATAGTTTCTTTGTCTTATTGCTAGAACTTTCTATTTCATGTTATGATTGAAGTACTATGATCCCAGCTTTGAATGTTCTATAAATACTTTGATCAAGTTTATGGTGGTGCATGTCACCTCAAAAATCATTCTTTCTTTTTATCACTTACCTACTCGAGGACGAGCAGGAGTTAAGCTTGGGGATGTTGATACATTGCAAATGTATCTATAATTTTTGATGTTCCATGCTTGGTTTTATCTACTTTCTTGTGTTTTGTCCACACTTCGGAGTACTTTTCATATGATTTCTTGGACTAACCTATTAACAAGTGCCATAGTGTCAGCTGCTTGTTTTCTACTGTTTTTGGTTCCAGGAAAGTCAGAAAATCAATATTCTCGGAATTGGACCGGACAAAGGCCAAAGTTGATATTTTCCGGAAGACTCACGGAGCCAGAAGGAGAGTCGGAGAGGGGCCACAGGGTGGCCACACCACCCCATGGCGCGGGTCCCCCCAGGCCGCACCAGGGCATGGTGTGGGCCCCCTGGCCTCCCACCGACCTTGCCTCTTCGCCTATAAGAAGCCTCCCGATGCATAAACCCTAAGTAATCAAGCCTCCAGCCATGAAAAGTTCCGCAGCGCCGCCGCCACCGAAGGGGTGGTTCGGGGACAGAAATTCTCTGTTCCGGCACCCTGCCAGGACGGGGAAGTGCCCCTAGAGCCATCTCCATCGATCTCCACCGCCATCTCCATCACCATTGCTAATTCCCATGATGAGGAGGGAGTAGTTCTCTCTCGAGGCTAAGGGTTCTACCGGTAGCTATGTGTTCATCTCTCTCTATGCATGATCTTATTGAGATCATGAGCTTGTAATCTATAGATCTATTCTGCTACTCAAGTGCTTTAATGAATCTCTGCTCTCCCCATGTGTGTGAAAGTGACAGCGTGCTCACCATGGTGGCACTTAGGCTAGAGATTACAAATACTTGTTATGAGTTATATTTGATGTTGGATGTCTTTATGAAATTGTGGTGTTTGTTGGACTCATCTAGTACTCAAGGTGACAGTGTGAGGTTTTCTAGATGGGAAAGGCTTACTTTGAGGTGTGCTGTTATAGCCCTACAATCGATTAGAGTGTCCAACCAGAGAGTAGTTAAGAGTAGTATCATAAAGAAGAATATATTTATATGAGAGTGTTCACTAGTGAAAGTATGATCCCTAGGCCTTGTTTTTAAGCATTGAAACACCGTTTGCTATTAGATCTGTTACATGTTTGTTGTTTGCCTGCTTCCGTCTTTATTTCAGTTTGCCTTTAGTCTCTTCCATGCCATCAATCTATTTCCTAGCACCGTTACCACTTATAATTATCTATACCACTTGTATTTCACTATCTCTTCGCCGAACTAGTGCACCTACACACCTCACAAGTGTATTGGGTGTGTTGGGGACACAAGAGATTTCTTGTATCTTGATTGCAGGGTTGCTTGAGAGGGAATACCTTTGACCACTTCCTCCCTGAGTTCGATAAACCTTGGGTGATCCACTTAAGGGAAAACTTGATGTTGTTCTACAAACCTCTCCACTTGGAGGCCCAATAACTGTCTACAAGAATAGAAGTGCGTAGACATCATAGTGCAGCGGATACAGGTGGAACATATTGAAGATGTCGTCAAACCGCAGGAAGAACAGATCCGCGAGGACATTATCGACGAAGCCCAAGCCTCGTGGCACCTTAACCACGAATACCGGGTGCGAGGGATCTTTCTCCGCAAGAAGGCGTCTCGCTATTGTCAGCACACCGTCATGCACACTCCTCATTTCTGAAGTGGCGAGCCTGAGCAATTTCTTAGTTAGCATGGGCTCACCCACCACATGCATCCTCCACATAATACCCTTGGGTGTTGGTGGCCCGTCCTGAAACCTGATCGGATTCGCAGCTGATGCCACCGGCTGGCTCGAGTTGCGAGATTTTCTTTTCCTGGTCTTCTTGCCTTTTGGGAAGTGGGTAGGCACCGCAATATGAGCATCGATCGCCCTATGTAGTGTGTCAGGGATTAGAACAAAGGGCCGGTTGGATGTTCCGCTGGCTCGGTGAAGGTGCAAGCTGGAGGCGTCTCCTGAGAACCAAAGAGACGTTTTTTGCAAGTGGCTTTCTCTGCGGGGCCACCAGCTGGGTCTTCATTTAGGTCGCCAGGGAAAAGATTAGTGTTGATGAAATCATCGAAGTAATCTTCGTCATCCTCGTTCGGATCCTGCGCCATGGTCATGTCAATATGACTGATACGTCCATTTTGCATCACTATTCTATGTCTTAATTCACTATTATTCATTGATATATTTCATATTGAGAGGTGATACTTATGTTATTTCATCTATTTTTGCATGGTTGATGACTTTTGGAGCATGGACCGCTGCAGTCAGGATTCTGATGGAAAATGTGCTGTTTGGAGGCAAAATTCGCGAAGATCAGAAAATCCGGGAAAATATAGGGAAAATCCTATTTTTCCAAAAGACTAAGGATGCCAGAAGACGGAGTGGAGATGGGCCACCGAGGGCCCACACCACCCCATGGCGCGGGCAGCCCTAGGCCACGCCTGGAGGTGGTGTGGCCACCCTGGCCCACTCCAGCCTCTCCCATCTGGCGTATATCATCCTCCCAAAACCCTAAGACTCGGGGAGCGACCACAGAAAGATTCCGCCGCCTCTGCGGGGCGGAAAACACCGAGAGAGAAAGATCTCTCCGGCAGACAGATTTCTGCCAGGGGAATTCCTTCCCGGAGAGGGGAGATCGTCGCCATCAACACCACCATCAAGCTGGACTTCATCGGGATCATCATCATCATCACCACCACCATCATCACCATCAGAACCCTCATCACCATCTCCATATTGCTGTAACAATTGCGTTGAATCTTGCATAGTTCATAGGGAAAACTTGCCCGGTGTTGATTACTCCTTGTAGTTGATGCTATTGAGTGAACGGTTGAATTATTGTTTATGTTCAGATTGTTATACATCATTATTCCATCTCTGATCATGATCCATATGATGTCTTGTGAGTAGTTCGTTTTGTTCTTGAGGACATGGGAGAAATCTTGTTGTTAGTAGTGGAGTTACGTTGAGAAAGATTAAATAGATTGTTATTTAAGTTGTGGTGTACTTCTTCTAGTGGTGTCATGTGAACGTCGACTACATGACACTTCACCTATATGGGCCTAGGGGAATGCATTGTGTATTTGGCTACTAATCGTAGGGGTTGTCGAAGTGACAGAAACCTGAACCCCCGTTAGGAAACCATTGCACAAGGGACGTAAGGGTCTTAGAGTTTAAAGCTATGGTTAGATTTCTACCTTAATTACTTTCTTGTACTTACGGATGTTTGCAAGGGGTATAATCACAAGTATGTATTAGTCTTGGATGGGGCGGTACATTAACACAGGTTCACCCACACAACAGTTAGCAAGCTAGAGAAGATTAATCGATTATATGAAGCGAAAGCACTTGACCCTCTTCCCATGTGTCCTCGAGAACGTTTGGTCATCTTAAGTAATACAACCGGCTTGTCCTTTGCTGCATAAAGGATTGGGCCACTTGCTGCATTTATTCATACTGTCTTTTATTTACTCGTACTTTGTTTAGTTGCTTTATCAAAAACCCCTAAAAATCCGTTTGCTAAGTATTTGCAGAGAATTCCTGATCCATACGACTAGCCAGCACCTTCTGCTCCTTGTTGGGTTCGACACTCTTACTTATCGAAAATACTGCGATACACCCCCTATACTTGTGGGTCATCAAGACTATTTTCTAGCGCCGTTGCCGGGGAGTGAAGCGCTATTGGAGAGTGGAACTGGTAAAGGAAACTTCTACTGTGAGTATTGTTTACTTCTGCTAGTTGCTTTATTTTCGTTATGGATAATTCGCTGAGTTTCTTATTTGGTAATGCTACTACCACTGCTAAGGTGGTAGATAAGCCACCACCTGCTGAGAATGATGTTTTCAAAATACCTACAAGAATTATTGATCGTGTTATGGATAACTACTATGTTGGGGATGTAACTGTCCATCCCGGTGATCATTTGCTCTTTATACACGAATTATGCGGGTTGATCAAGTATGCAGGTATTACTACAGATCAAGTTAAGAAGAAGTTATTCTCATTATCACTGAAAGGAAGAGCTGAGGAATGGTATAAGCTGCTGAAGAATGGTCAAGCTCTGGAATGGGAGGAAATAGTGCCTCTCTTTTATTCAAAGTTTTATCCTCCTAGTGAGATTCATAAAGATCGGAATCAAATATACAACTTTTGCCCTCTTGATGGGGAGAGTACATCTCAAGCTTGGGGGAGATTGAAGTTACTAATGCTCAAATGTCCCATTAATGAGCTCCCCAACAATATTATTATCAATAACTTTTATGCAAGGCTCCCTCTACATGACAAGGATTTAGTGGATGCTTCTTGTGCTGGATCATTCACTCACATGGAAGAAGAAGCTAAATGGGACCTTCCAGACCGTATTCAAGACAATGCTGAAGCTTGGGAGAATGACAAAGGTAGAAAGTCAGGTATAAATTATGATTATAAATGCATTGAATCTTTTATGGGAATTGATGACTTTCAAAATATTAAAAATGCTTATGGTCTAGACTCTCAAGCTATTGCTTCTTATTTTAAGGCTTTTGCTTCCTACGTTGAAGTGCCTAAAAAGAAGTGAAATAAGTATCATGAACCTTATAAAGATGTTGCTAAGAGTGTTCCTGCAAGAAATACTGAAGGTTATACTGCTAATCATGTCTTACCCAAACCTTACATTGAGAAAATGCCTTTCCCAGTTAAGGTAAAGGAACATTCTATGATAGCTAGTATGGTTAATGAAAGTACAAGTAAAGCTGTTGAACCTGATAAACAAATGGTTGATGAACCTATAATAGCAAATGTGAAAGACTTTGTCACTAAGTATGATGAAGAGGGACACACTATCCTTTGTAAGGATACCTCTAATATTGTTTCACAAAGTAGTGTTATGAGAGCTAGTATTACCGTGTTTTCTGTTAGAATAAGTGATCATTGCTACGATGGTTCTTGTGATAGCTATATTGTTAAGTTTATACATGATACTGAAAGTTACTATGAGAGAGGGAAAAGTGTTCGTATGCATCTCAATAATATCAAGTTTCCTCGTTTTATGCTGAAAGTTTTTATGTTGCGCTTCTTTTGCCTTCTTATGCAAGTTGCCTTTGGTTTCAATAACTTGTTTGTTTAAAAAATCCCCTTGCATTGGAAGTGGGTTAGACTTAAATGTGTGTGTGTTTTTGCTTCTTAATGCTCTCTTTCACTTCAATTCATATCCCTATGAGAGCTTCTTCAAAATTATCATGCCCATCTTAATGGCTATAAGGAAAGCGCTTTATGGGAGACAACCCAATTTGTTTTTGCTTTTAGTGTGTTTTTGTTTCTTTGAGTCTTGGAAGTTATTACTTCGGTAATAACTGCTCCTTATCCGTTTTGTTTGGTTTTTGTGTGAAGATCAACCTCTAATGAGAGAGAAGTAAGATTTGGGGAAGTTGCTGTCCTGAAACAGATTTTTGAGCTTCACCGTAAAAATTCGTGAGAGATCTCTGTATGTCGGATTGAGCTGTAATTATTTGTGCTTCTTCCCCAGGTTGTTATTTAACTTTCGTTAGTTTTGCACTTTTTGATTTGAGCAACAGAAGATTTTCGAAAAAATTGATCTTTACCTGCTGGTCTGTTTTGACAGATTTTGCCAATCTTGCATTTGCTTCTTTATTCGATTTCCTTTTTGAATTTTTTTTTGGGTTTTCGGAAGGAGTTACTACAGTAGCTTTTGTTTTGATGGTTTTCAGTTGAAGTTGGACTCAAAAGGTTTTATCACTTCACTTATACTAATGTTGCTAATGAGAACTCTGTGAAGTTTTGTGTGAAAGAAATTTCCAGGAAGAGGAGATAATGGTGTAATAAGGAAAAGAAGGGTTTTATGACTCAAGTAATAAGTGTATGAAGATGAAGATATTGATGATTCAAGTGGTGACTCCGGAAGAATCCACTAAATACCAAATTCAGAGACCTGCGGAGTCCGTTTCCAACTAGGTAACAGTTCTGGTAAGTAAAGTTCCACGAAAATACAATCCAACTATATTTTTGTAGTTTTCAGTCAATAAGGAAAGCTACGAAGCGAAAAAGTGACGGAACCGGAGCCGGGGTAGCCCACACCACCCTGTGGCGCGGGCCCACCCCTGGCCGCGCCATCAGGTGGTGAGGCCACTCAGGACTCCGCCTCCGACTCGTTTTCTCCTAGTACCTTCCTTTTGATATGAAACTTCGTAATATATAACCCCCCGGATCCCCCGAGGTTCATATATCGTGTTTCCGTCATGTTTTTGTTTCGATCTGTTTCTGCTAGGACATACTCTTTGAAAGCTTAGAAGCACCATGGTGTCTGCGAAGGATAAAGGGAAGGAACCTATGGAGGAAGACCTCCAAGACCTCGGGAAGGAGAAGGAGATCAAGAGTGAAGGTGAAGATGAGCAAGGCCAACATCCGCATACCGGCACTACTATTGCAAGCATTGGAGTGGTGGCAAATCCAGCGATTGGAGGGAAGCATCCTCATCACCGTTTAGATTCCTGCCATGCAGGAAAAGAAGACTTCAAGGAGGAAGAGTGGGGAAAGAATAGCAAGAGTTGGAATTCTCAACATGACATGATCATGAGCCGTATTGAGCACAACTCACAGCTGATTCGTAATCTCACCTTCGAGATTGAGGACTTGGGTAAGCTGATTAGAGAGCTCATCGAGAGGATACCACCACCACCTAAGGAGTAATTCGTCATCAGGTTTGGCATCCCCTTGGTTTGTTCCAAGCTTGGGGGAGTGCCGCGGTATCACATCACTATCTTCTATCTTTTTACCTTATTAGTAGAGTCATATCATGAATAGAGGAATTATTGTGTAGGATGGTTTGCATTATGGAAGTGTCCCCTCTCTCGTTAGATATGTATCCCTTTGTGTGAGTTTCTATTATGGAATATTAATGAGAAGTTCTATCATTCACTCTTTTGCATAGCTTGTATTAATTTTCAATTCGTGGTTATATGATTGATCTTGTTTTTAGTATTGGTAGCACTTTGGGATCATTGAGTTAATTTAGTTGGTTTTGGCAAACTTAGCTCGGTCAGTAGCAACACCTTTTTGAGAGTTGAAAAGGAAAAGATAGAAGTACTCTAAAGAAAAATAATTTCATCATCTTTCTTTCTTGATTTGCTCATAAGTCTAGTATTCTCTAGTTAAGATCTTTTGTGCTTCCAAGGAAAATTGCATGTTTGTCTTTATCACTTGTATGTTTGTTTGTTTCCTTCAACTCTTATACTTGCTACCCAGCCTTGCTAGCCAAAAACCTGTACGGAGAGGGTATTCATCTCGTGCATCCACCTCCTTTAAACCAAAACCATTGCCATTTGTGTCCACCATACCTACCTAGTAGCATTATTGCTATTCCAAGTAAATTCTTGTTTTATCTACCTCCCAAATTAAACTTGTTATGTGAAAATTAGTGATTAAAGCTCTCACGAACTTGATGGCACACTTTACTTTCTTGCATCTAATAAACTTGAACCATTGGGTCCTTCTTTGTTGTGTATATGCTTGCGCTTTATGAGTTGAAGTAAGCCGAACCATGTATCATGGGGACCGCTTTCAACACTTCATTTGGTACTTTGTACCTAGTTGATATCATGTTCTTTTGCTTATGGATCCCGGCGGTGTGAAATAAAAGTGGAACTTGTGAGATCATGGAGTTTATATGTGTGTTAGAGAAACGCCTGGGCCACTAGCCTAAGCCATGCCTAATCATGGTGGAAACTTGCAGCATAACTATAGTGAGCATTCTATGAAGCATCCTCAATAAAAACGTATGCAAATAGCAAATAAAAAGATTGTTGAGATGCTCACTGTCTGCTTGCCTTGTCATTTTGATTATGGGATAGCTCCTGTGTCATGTGCAAGGGGTACCCCATTGGCGGTTCTCAATGATACACATGTATTTACAATGACAAGAGCGTGCTCGTGACTGAAGTTGAGTAGCATGAGGATCGGTACTCATAAGTAAGGGGCATGAGATTTCAACTTATAACTTGTCAAGCATATCCTCTTAGTTGTGTCACTTTAACCTTAATCACCTAAAGATGCTATGATAGGGGCAATGAGAGCTAAAAGCTAGTAAGTATCATAATTTTTGGGAGCTCTTTATGAGACTTGCAATCCCTGCTTCCCTCTGCGAAGGGCCTTTCCTTTACTTTGTAGTTGAGTTAGTAAACCTATTCCCTTCTATCTCAGCAAGTATTTTGAGTTGATGTGTTTCATTCATTCATATGGTGATTTATTCAATCATGTTTCTTATGTTCCTTGTTTTGCACATTGCTCTTATCTTGATGTTTACTACTTTGAAAGCTATCATTGAAAAACCAGCTATTTGTGAACTCCAGCAAATTATCAACTATTCTTCGACCAAGAGCTAAGTTTGCCATTACCAATTATGATTCACTTTATGTATCTTTATTGTGTTTCCTTTACTCATTGCAAGTTGAGTAATATAATAGTGAGTTGTCTTCTATTATGATCTATGTATGTGATGAATGTGATGCTTCTTGTCCGTATTATTTTATCGACTCTTCACTCCATAAACCTGAGGCCATGTTTATTGAGCTTAGTTTCGCTTGGGGACAACCGAAGTCTAAGCTTGGGGGGAGTTGATACGTCCATTTTGCATCACTATTCTATGTCTTAATTCACTATTATTCATTGATATATTTCATATTGAGAGGTGATACTTATGTTATTTCATCTATTTTTGCATGGTTGATGACTTTTGGAGCATGGACCGCTGCAGTCAGGATTCTGATGGAAAATGTGCTGTTTGGAGGCAAAATTCGCGAAGATCAGAAAATCTGGGAAAATATACGGAAAATCCTATTTTTCCAAAAGACTAAGGATGCCAGAAGACGGAGTGGAGATGGGCCATAGGGGGCCCACACCACCCCATGGCGCGGGCAGCCCTAGGCCACGCGTAGAGGTGGTGTGGCCACCCTGGCCTACTCCAGCCTCTCCCCTCTGGCGTATATCATCCTCCCAAAACCCTAAGACTCGGGGAGCGACCACGGAAAGATTCCGCCGCCTCTGCGGGGCGGAAAACACCGAGAGAGAAAGATCTCTCCGGCAGACAGATTTTTCCAGGGGAATTCCTTCCCGGAGAGGGGAGATCATCGCCATCAACACCACCATCAAGCTGGACTTCATCGGGATCATCATCATCATCACCACCACCATCATCACCATCAAGCTGGACTTCATCGGGATCATCATCATCATCACCACCACCATCATCACCATCAGCACCCTCATCACCATCTCCATATTGCTGTAACAATTGAGTTGAATCTTCCATAGTTCATAGGGGAAACCATTGCACAAGGGACGTAAGGATCTTAGAGTTTAAAGCTGTGGTTAGGTTTCTACCTTAATTACTTTCTTGTACTTACGAATGTTTGCAAGGGGTATAATCACAAGTATGTATTAGTCTTGGATAGGGCGGTACATTAGCACAGGTTCACCCACACAACACTTAGCAAGCTAGAGAAGATTAATCGACTATATGAAGCGAAAGCACTTGACCGTCTTCCCATGTGTCCTCGAGAACGTTTGGTCATCTTAAGTAATACAACCGGCTTGTCCTTTGCTGCATAAAGGATTGGGCCACTTGCTGCATTTATTCCTATTGTCTTTTATTTACTCGTACTTTGTTTACTTTATCAAAAACCCCTAAAAATCCGTTTGCTAAGTATTTGCAGATAATTCCTGATCCATACCACTAGCCAGCACCTTCTGCTCCTTGTTGGGTTCGACACTCTTACTTATCGAAAATACTGCGATACACCCCCTATACTTGTGGGTCATCAATGACCAGCCGAACAATCACGTGGAGGTGAGGGCGATAGCGGTGTGGGGGTCTTGCCATGGCTTGGCGCTGGCACGACATGCAGTGTTGTTGTCTGTGGGGTGATGGCCCCGGCCGTCGCCAAACGAATCATGCTCTTTGGACATAGCAGGAATAAGCCAAAGCAACTTCTGAGGACAGCCGGTTCTTCTTCATCCGCTCTTGGCGTTTGAATGGGAGGTTCCAGGTCGTCGCAGCCCCTTAGCACCCAGATAATTTTAACCCTATGCATGCTATCTGGCATCGGCTTTGAGTGGAACGTGTGGTGCAAGGATTGAATGATGGTACTCTTGGCAACATCCCTCAACTCGTTGTTCACGAAGCTTAAGAGAGTGCATGGAACATCCGTCTGCGAAAAACATGTATGGCATTAAAAAGATGCCATAAGAGTAATAAATGGCAAGGCGGTAAAGTATTTGGTTTACCGTGATGGCATCGAGCTTGGCTAATGTCGAGGCACCGCATACGACGACGGGCGTGCAAGAGACGGAGGGGCTGCTTGATGGCGCGGTGCCGGCCGCCAGTGTATTCTCCCTATCGGTTGCATTAAGCTCCGGCGCCACGGTGATGGAAGGGGGAGTCACCAATGCTTCCGGCACCGCCGCGCTAGTGGGCGGAGTCACCAGTGCTTCCGGCGCCGCTGTGCTAGTGGGCGGAGTCATGAACACATAATTCATCGGGTTCGCTGGCGCCGCATTGCTTGAGTGGCTACTGACCATGCTTGGAATCGGGAACGGCCCTTGTCGACCACCCGCACTCCAGTTCGCTATTGACTCCACCAAGGTAGGCAGGATGGAGATGAGGGTGATTGCCAGGTTGTCTTGCACGATCTGCGGGATCCACGCCAGTTGTTCCTTAAGTTCCTGAACCTCGCGGTTTTCCTCGTCGCTCCTTCCCTCCACACGCGTCCTCGGGGGTGGACCAAAATGATCCACCCAATTCTTAGCCCCGAAGCCGGCCAGACGGCCAGCCGAGGAAGGCTTCTTTGTAACCGGCGTGATTTTCTTGGCCCGGTTCATCGCCCTGTTAAAAGGGTTATCCCACTGGGTGGCCATCGTCGACCCGTGGGATGAGGAACCATGGGATCCCTGACTAGCAATTTCCTGCTCCTGCAGAAGAAGTAATCGACTTGATCGATTAGAATGTAATCGACTTGATCCATGGGTGAACCGTTTAGAAATTCGACTTGATCGATTAGAATGTAATCGACTTGATCCGCGGTAATTAAATTACTTACCACAAGAACCTCGAAGTCCTTCACCTTAGTTTCCGCGGTGAGTTCTTTGGTTTTGGGGTCCACATGGTAACGAGCCCTGATAAAGTTTTGAAGCTGCTTGTTTTCAAATTTCGAAAAGGGGTTAGGTATCCCCTTAGCTCTATACTCGTCGTCCTCCTTATCCCATTTGGGCTCCGCAGCTCTGTAACCACCATATCCGAGATGGTGGTGACCTATATTCATCGCCTGCAATTCCTTTCCCCGCTTACTCGAGGCCTTGGCTGCTTCGGATTTGCACTTGGCCTTGAACTCCTGGAATTGATCTTCGGTGATCTGCGGGTCAATCTTCTGGATCTCCTCGAGACTTTCCCTTCTTTAAATATATTCTTCTTTATCCGGGTTATCCAGCTGGCCAGGGCGATGCTCATCCTCGTGAGGGCGGATTTATTTACTTCATTCCCATGATAATCTATGTTCCGATACTGAAGGGGAAACTTGTATCTTGCGTGTAGCTTCTTGAAGAGGAGTGTGCGCAAATGGCCATTATCTTTATGCCAGAGATTCTCGGTGTTGATCAAGATGGCGGTCCGGGTGATAGCCGTCACTTGCCCACCATACCCTTTGACCACATGGTCGGGCGCCAAAGGAACCCCTGTTGGGCTCACTTCGGTAATTTCCTCTCTGACGGTGCCAACCGTGTTCGGGCGCCTTTCCTTCTTCTTCTTAGGCGGATTACTACCACTTGTTGTGCCCTCGCCGCCATCAGTGGTTTCATCATCCACCGTTCCTTCAGCCGCTTCTTCTTCCTCCACATCTTCCATCTCATCGGCATCGCTCTCAGAAGGGTTGTATTCTTCATCGCCCTCTGTCATTCTTTCTAGCCGCTCGACCTCCTCCCAGAATGACAAGGGTCTGTTTTGAGGTCTCACTTCTCCTTCAGCGTTGATACGCTGAGAAGAGCCAGCCTCGTCGTTTTCACACATGTTTGCACTAATAAAAGGCAAAATGGTTGGTAAAGTGCGCGGAAAAATCTGGCATGACCTTTGCTCATTTTTGTTAAACTAGGAGTGCCTGATTTCTGCCGAAATGGAAGTTAATCAACATTTCGGCAAAAATCGGGACTCATTTCATACAAGCACCTGCATACACGACATAAGAAAGTGCTCCATACAAGCACAAGCACAATTTCAAGTGGTACAAGTGATGGAAATCATAACAAAGTGATTCATACAGTATTATACAAGTGCTTCATACAGTCAAATAAACATTTGTTCCTACAGAGTACTTCTCCCTTTTCCCCTTTATTTAAGCTCCATGGTATAGGTTAAATACCTTCTATCCTGGTCATGTAAAACAAATATCTGATTATAAGAGGATAATGCCATGCAAGAACAAATTACCCACTATTAACTTGTATTATCGGTCATGTAAAAGAAATTTTTTCGCTGAGAAGGACAAATGCCAAATTACCTACTATTAATTTTTTTACTATCCTATGGTCATAAAAAAGGAATTTTATTTCTTTTATATCTGACTCAGGAACCATGTAGAAGGAACTGAATGTCTACTATCCTCTTCAATCTAAACATGTCACTCTGTCTTTACATGTGCCAATTGAGATTTACAGCAAGCGAACTAAGAACTTAGCATATAGGTAGATAAGTATGTTATAAAATCTTTCAGATAAGTATGTTATATCTGGAATTCTACATACGGCAAACAAAAACATCCTCTACCCAACAATGTAAATGCACCTTAAAATAGATGCATCTCTTCTGCATGCCTAAACTTTCTTCCTAGGTCTAAAAGACATGAGCACATAACCTGTGAGAATGAGCATCGATCTATTTGAAAACCTGTAAATGATGTTCGAAAAACACGCGTGCAGCTACTAATGAAGAAGGGCGTGTCCTACATGTGATTGCAAAATTTTAAGTTCAGATTCAAAACGTTGCGAGATACAAACAGAAAGCCCCAAATCTCTTATGAATAGTGTCAGACAATATCAAGTTGTATTTCGTAAATGTAATCGTATCAAAGTAGAACGTTTGCACGGGTGTAACACTTTTCCACTGGTAGCACATCTTTTCTAGAAATTTCATGAATGCTTTTCTCAAATGACATTTTCAGTTTTCATTTTATGCTCCCAAAAGGCAGAACATTCTAGCATCGAGCCATACACTGCAACGAAGCTGCACATACTGCCACTGAGAAGGCCGTGTTATTCTATGGACATTAAGGTTTTTGAAGGTGCTAGATGATTCAGACTATACTAATAGAGACTAATCTGAAATTCATTATTGGACAGAGTAACCAAATTCCTAAATGCAGCAAAATGACAGAGTAACCCTAAATTCCTAAATGACAGAGTAACCCTAAGTTCCTAAATCCCTAAATGCAGCAAAATGACAAAGTAACCAAATTCCTAAATTACATGAATCCATCAGATTTAGATGGATAATATCATGTCCATGAGGTGAGATGAAATCAGGCGATGTGGGACTCGACGGTACTTACCTGGTTGTGGTCGCCGCGGCGGTGTCACAGGCGGGGTGGAGCAGTGGACGCGGCGCTAGAGGCGGGGTCTAGCGGAGGCATCGGTGCAGTGGTGCTCCTCCACGACCTCCTCCTCCTCCTAGGACGCGCTCCTCCACGGCCTCCTCAGACGCGCTCCTCCACGGACTCCTCCTCCTGGGACGCACGGCGGCCTCCTCTCCTCGTCCGCGGCCTTGGCGGCCTCCTCTCCTCCTCCTCCTCAGACGCGGCAAGTGCGACGGCAGGCAGCGGGTGAGCGGATCAGATCAAGCGGCGGCGGTGGCACGTCTCTTGGCTCGGGGACGATCTAGCTCTGAGGATGGGGAGAGGGACGGGTATGTGCTCGACAGCGTAGCGCACTAGGTAAGGGTGCGCTACGGCTAAGTGATGTGTCAGGTCAAATAAGAGGGCGGTCGCCCCTATAGTTTTCACTAACACTACCGTATCCCACTGGTCTGCCCTACGCTGGCTAAACCGAGAGCACCCAGGTTCGAACCATGGTGCCCCTCTTTTTTTGATTTTATTTTAAAACTACTTTAAAATGTTAAAAAATATCCCAAAAACTATGTAAACTATATAAAATATCTGTTATATGTTTTATATGACAAAAGTGGTACATATATATCATAAAAATGGTACAAAAGTGGTGCCCCCTTTTTTGATTTTATTTTAAAACTACTTTAAAATGTCAAAAAATATCCCAAAAACTATGTAAACTATATAAAATATTTGTTATATGTTTTATATGACAAAAGTGGTACATATATATCATAAAAGTGGTACAAAAGTGATTCAAAGTGTCCATTAATAATGTGTCCATTAATAATATGCCATCCATAATGCCATCCATATGCCATCCATATGCATCAATACAATCTTTTTTGAGCATGCGTTTTACAATCTTTTGTGAGCTAGCGTTTTACAATCTTTTTTCCCTTCTTTGTCGCGGTTGAATAATTTAGCCTCGGCACTTTTATGTTTCTTCGCTCGAACGAGCTACCTTTTTTGGGTAAGGTTGTCCTTTTTCTTCTTGTTATGTATGTTTCTTCATCGTAGCCGTCGCCATCTTCAATCTTTGGATCGCCGTACTGGTCGAAGTCTTGCTCGTTGGCGACTCCATCCATTCCGATGATGTTTCTTTTTCCTCTCCTCATGACAACACGACTAGGATTTGTCGGGTCGGTAATAAAAAAACATTGGTCCACTTTGCTAGCCAGTACCCACAGTTCATTTTCGCGGCGACGTGCGCACCAACGGCCTTGGATTTGGCTACTTCAGGTATTAACATGGTTGTGAAATACCGGTCTTCTCTTTAGACGCTCTTGGCCCATCTGACACGGAACATCGGCACCTTTTCTCCACAGTAGTCCATCTCCCAGATCTCCTCGATCCTTCAGTAAAATCTTTCCTTCACGTTGTCATCGGTGTAGAATTCCGATGTTACGCCTGAGTTCTGATAGTCACACTTGTTGTCCTTTCCTCCGTGTAGAATGTGTAGCCGTTGATATCATACGCCTGATAGGTCACCAGGTTGTGCATGGGTCCCTGGGAAAAGGTGAATATGATGTTTTCCTCCGAAGAATGCAATTGCGGGGGATTATCTAGGAGCGTATGCCTAAACCAACGCGTGCAACCTGAGTTGTGCTGTTTGATTATTTCTACCTGCGTCCTCTGTATGCCCCGGTCACTGTACTTCTTCTCGATTGACCTTTTGTGCTTTTCTACCCAAGGATCGACCAGTTCTAAATGTTGTAGCGCGACTAGGTTTGCTCTATCAAAGTCTGCGCATCGACAATCGTAGTCTGCATGTAGTACACGACGACCCTCTCGGTGACCCAATCCATCGAGCTTGCCAAGGTGCCTATTGACGGGAAAACCGACAAGGTTCTCGATGCCTAGATAATTTATGCAGAAAGAGATGCACTCTTCGGCCAGAAAGCCCTTGGCTATGCTTCCATCTGGACGGGACCTGTTGCGAACGTATCCTTTGATGTGTCTGTTCATCCTTTCGAACGGCATCATGCTGCAGAGGAACATCGGCCCGAGTTGGATGATATCCTCCACGATATGGACCAGCAGATGCACCATAATGTCGAAGAATGCGGGAGGAAAGTAGATCTCGAGCTCGTATAGTATCACCACGATCACAGAGTCCAAACAATGTTTCTCGGACATGCTCGTCCATTATACCTCGTAGTGAAACCGGAAGTATCTGCGTCATTAGCATGGCACAGTCGTGAGACTTCATCCCACTAAACCTCTGCTTAGCCTCATCTAGTTACCTGCTTATATTGCCCGCGTAGCCATAAGGAAATTTGACTCCTAGAAGGCACTTGAAAAACGGTTTGATCTCATCCTGGCTTAGTGTGAAGCACGAAGGGGGCAGTAATATTCATTCTTCTTGATCTTTTTACCCTTTTGATGACCTTGTGTCGCCTCCGACTAATGATCATCGTCATCTTCCTGATCATCAGGAGTAGGCGTCCTCCGTGAAGATCCTTCCGGATGCCCATGAATATCAAGTCGTTCCTTGCTTTAGGACCATCTTTCGTCCTATCTGGCATGTTGATTAGGGTGGCGACTAGACTCTCGCACACGTTCTTCATGATATGCATGATGTCAAGGCTATGAGGCGTGCGGAGAAACTTCCAGTATGGCAACTCCCAGAAAACAGACCTTGTTTTCCATACCTTCATCAACGGCTTGTCTTGCTGCCTCTTTCGCTTCTTTCCCGGTTTTGGACACTCTTTCCAGTTTTTCAGCAATTCATCCACTTCTTCGCTGCTCCTTCGCTCTGGGATTCCTCGGGTCTCGGATTTTTCAATTGAATAGATCTCCATGTTTTCTCCATGCATCATTCTTTCCAAGCCACCTTCGGTGCCCCATGAACATAGTTTTCGAAGACCCTGGATCTTTCTCTAGTTGGAGATAGGTCGTGTTATCCATGCACCTAACGCATGCATAGAATCCTTGGATAACCTGCCCCGAGAAATATCCGCAACCTGGATAGTCTTGCACCGTAGTGACCAACGCGGCTCTCATAGTGAAATAATCTTGTGCGACAGCGTCAGACGTATTGGCTCCGGATTCCCATAACATGGGTAGCTCCTATTTCAACAGCCCGAGATATAGATTGATGTCGGTACCAGGTTGTTTTGGCCCTTGCATTAGCATACTCATTTGTATGTACTTCTTTTTCATGCACAACCAGGGAGGGAGGTTGTACATCCATACAAACATGGGCCAAGTGCTGTGCGTGCTGCTCTGGCTAACAAACGGATTGAGTCCATCAGTGCTTGCACCTAGCCTGATGTTCCTCGAATCTCCACCGAATTATGGGAATTCGAGGTCTAATGCTTTCCACGGGCTACCATCTGAAGGGTGCGTCAGCAGCTCGTCCATTTCAGGGTCATCGTCATCTCCTGGCTTCTTTCTTTCCGCATGCCAGCGCATGAGATTTGCTTCCTTAGGGTCTGCGAAATAGCACTGCAGACGAGGACTGATAGGAAAGTACCATACCACTTTTCGAGGAGCTTTCTTCCCTTTCTTGTATCGACTAACGCCGCACACCGGGCATGTGGTTTTCTCCGCGTCCTCGCCCCGATAAATGATGCAAGCATTGTTGCTTGAGAAGCAGTTCTTGAACATAAGGGTCCTGCACCCAGCCTGACGTTGTTCCATCGTCTGCTCCGGCATCTAGATCATCATCATCCTGGTCTGCTTCCGCACCTTCACCATCTCTAGGAGACTCTTCTTCATCTCGTCCGTCCTTGCCATGATCATGATCATGTTGCGCGCCTTCCTCATTTTCTGCCGCCCCACTTACGGCCTCATCGTCTTCGTCAACACTTATCCACCGAGTGTAGCCATCCATGAAACCATGGCAGAGAAGGTGCGCCTGCAGATTTCCGGAATCTGGGTCGATCAACCAATTGAGTTTGCATCTTCTGCACAGACATCTTATTTCCATCATGTTATTTCGTATCATGTCGGTCGTCGCGCATTTCAAAAAACTAGCCACAATGCCTTCGCTCATTATGCGGACCATGGTTGCATGTGCGGTGTATACGGTAAAATTAGAAGTTTATTACAACCACAGAACCAATGCGTGCATGCAATGGTCGATGGAAAATTTCGGCATGACCTATCCTAAAATTCGGACCTTTGCGAAATGCCAAAGTCTTGCCAAAATGGAAATAAATCAACATTTTGGCAAAACAATGCCAATATATGAGAGAGCATGCATGCATGCTCTCCAAACACATGAGAGCACACTAGTGGAAACGAGGCCTTTGGTTGAGCCTAGAAATGGGCTTTAACACCGGTTCTTCTACGAACCGGTGTTAAAGGGGGGGCCTGTACCAGCGTGGCCCGTGCAGCAAAAAGGAGCCCCCCTTTAACACCGGTTCGTGGCACGAACCAGTGTTAAAGGCCCCTACACCAGTGGCCCGTGCAACCCCTCCCCCCCCCGTTAACACCGGTTCGTGGCTTGAACCGGTCTTAAAGGGGGGGCTATATAAGATACCGCAGCCCACACCCCACTCTTCCATTTTTTCACTATCTCATTTTGGAGCCTAGCAAGAGGGTGTGAAGTGTGCTAGTTTCTGTTTTTTCGTATGCACAAGAGGTGTTCGGTGAAATGCCCGAGAGCTCAAAATAAGTTTTCTCATTGCTCTTTCCTTCTCGGTCGAGGTCGGCAACTATCCTTTCATGTGTCATTGATGTACTATATATATAAATGGTCATCTCCCTATTATTTTTTGATATATACTATATATTAATGCAGATGAACCGGCAATGGATGTACGGTGACCGCCGCACTTCCGAGTACATTACGGGCCTCCAAAATTTCATCGTTGTGGCTAATGCAAACCGTGGTCACAATGGTTTTATGTGATGTCCGTGTGTTCACTGTCAGAACAAGAAAGACTACTCAAATAC
Source organism: Avena eriantha (assembly GCA_910589775.1). NCBI lineage: Eukaryota > Viridiplantae > Streptophyta > Magnoliopsida > Poales > Poaceae > Avena > Avena eriantha. The sequence goes on along the minus strand of OU342742.1, from coordinate 21,222,402 downwards.
CAGAACCATTCACGCCCACCTGCTTCGATCCGGTTTCATGCCTAGCTATAATTGTTGGACCAAGCACGGAGAAAAAGGGGTTGTGATGGAAGACAACGAAGAAGAAGAGGATGATGACAACTATCATAATATGTATCCTGAATATGATGATACTGCAACGGGGGTAGATAATGAAGATCAAGAGGCAGCAGATGGGCCCGCTGATGACGATCTTGGTCGGGCCATTACTGATGCAAAGGAAGAATGTGAAACTGAAAAGGAGAAGGAGAAGCTAGAGCAGATGTTAAAGGATCACAAAACATTGTTGTACCCAACTTGCGAAGATGGCCACAAAAAGCTAGGTACCACACTAGATTTGCTGCAATGGAAGGCAGAGAACGGTGTGACTGACAGCGCATTTTCAAAGTTGTTGGTAAAAATGAAGAATCTTCTTCCAAGAAATAATGAGTTGCCCGACAGTACATACCAAGCAAAGAAGGTTGTCTGCCCTCTAGGATTAGACGTACAGAAGATACATGCCTGCATTAATGACTGCATCCTCTACCACGGTGAGAAGTACAAGAATTTGGATGCATGCCCGGTATGCACTGCACTGCGGTATAAGATCAGACGAGACGATCCTGGCGATGTTGAGGGCGAGGCCCCTAGGAAGAAGGTTCCTGCCAAGGTTATGTGGTATGCTCCTATAATACCACGGTTAAAACGTCTCTTCAGAAATAAAGAGCATGCCAAGTTGTTGCGATGGCACATGGAAGACCGTAAGAAAGACGCGATGTTGAGACACCCTGCTGATGGGTCACAGTGGAGAAAAGTCGAGCGAGAGTACCCAGACTTCGCAAGTGACGCAAGGAACTTAAGGTTTGGTCTAAGTACAGATGGCATGAATCCTTTTGGTGAGCAGAGCTGCAGTCACACCACCTGGCCTGTGACTCTATGTATCTATAACCTTCCTCCTTGGTTGTGTATGAAGAGGAAGTTCATTATGATGCCAGTGCTCATCCAAGGCCCGAGGCAACCCGGCAACGACATTGATGTGTACCTAAGGCCATTAGTTGAAGAACTTTTACAGCTGTGGGCCAAACCAGGTGTACGTATGTGGGATGAGCACAAAGGGGAGCCATTTTACCTACGAGCATTGCTTTTCGTAACCATCAAGGATTGGCCTGCTCTTAGTAACATTTCAGGGCAGACAAACAAGGGATACAATGCATGCACACACTATTTAGATGAGACTGAAAGTGTATATTTGGATAAATGTAAGAAGGTTGTGTACCTAGGGTATCGTCGATTTCTTCCAAACCTGCATCCAGTAAGAAAGAAAGGCAAGCATTTCAAACGTCTGGCAGAACCCCGGAGGAAGCCTGTCCTCCGTATCGGTGAGGAGGTATTTGGTATGGTCAAGGACCTAGAAGTAATCTTTGGAAAAGGTCCTGGCAGTCTATCTGTTCCGAATGACGATGCCGGACACGCGCCCATGTGGAAGAAGCAATCTATATTTTGGGACCTACCCTATTGGAAAGTCTTAGAGGTCCGCTCTTCAATCGACGTGATGCATGTGACGAAGAATGTTTGTGTGAACCTGGTAGGCTTCCTAGGAGTGTATGGGAAGACAAAAGATACACCGGAAGCACGCCAGGACCAGCAACGTCTGAAAGACCCTGAAGAGCCTATGCATCCTGAGAACGAGAAGGGTAAACGATGCCACTTAACTCCTGCCAGCTACGCTCTTACCAAAGCAGAGAAGGAAATCTTTTTTGAATGCCTGAGCAGTATCAAGGTCCCGTCTAGCTTCTCATCGAATATAAAGGGAATAATAAATATGGCAGAGAAAAAATTCCAAAACCTGAAGTCTCATGACTGCCATGTGATTATGACACAATTGCTTCCGATTGCATTGAGGGGGCTTCTACCTGAAAATGTTCGAGTACCCATTGTGAAGCTATGTGCATTCCTCAATGCAATATCTCAGAAGGTAATCGATCCAGAAAGCCTACCAGGGTTACAGACAGATGTGGCCCACTGTCTTATCAGCTTTGAGTTGGTGTTCCCACCATCCTTCTTCAATATTATGACACATCTCCTGGTTCACCTAGTAGAAGAGATTGCCATTCTCGGTCCTGTGTTTCTACACAATATGTTCCCCTTTGAGAGGTACATGGGAGTCTTAAAGAAATATGTTCATAACCGTGCTAGGCCATAAGGAAGCATCTCCAAGGGCTATGTAACAGAGGAGGTCATTGAGTTCTGTGTTGATTTTATTCCTGACCTTAAGGCGATTGGTGTTCCAGAATCACGACATGAGGGGAGACTACGTGGAAAAGGCACCCTAGGATGTAAAGCAATGATATGTAGGGATGGGAATTCTCTCAATCAAGCACACTACACGGTTTTACAAAGATCTATCTTGGTTGCCCCGTATATCAATGAACACAAGAATTTAATACGCCTCAAACACCCGGGGCAGTCTGATGAATGGATTATAAGTGAACACATGGCGAGTTTTGGCGGCTGGATGCAAAGACTTCTCACGAATAACACCACTGTTGGGGATCAGTTGTACCTGTTGTCCAGGACACCATCTTCGACTGTATGTACTTTCCAAGGGTACGAGATAAATGGGAATACATTTTACACGATAGGCCAAGATAAAAAGAGCACCAACCAAAATAGTGGTGTCCGCTTCGATGCAGCAGAAGACAATGGACAAAAGACCACGTATTATGGGTTCATAGAGGAGATATGGGAACCTGACTATGGACCTAATTTTAAGGTCCCCTTGTTTCGATGCAAATGGGTCAAGCTAACAGGAGGGGGGGTTGAGGTAGACAAGAAGTACGGAATGACAACGGTGGATCTCAACAATCTTATGAAGGTAGACAAGAATTTAGACGAACCATTCATCTTAGCCAATGATGTGGCTCAGGTTTTCTATGTGAAGGACATGTCTACCAAACCGAAAAAAAGAAAAAATAAGCAAACAGATACATCACACGATGAGCCAAAGCGTCACATAGTTCTTTCAGGGAAAAGAAACATCATGGGAGTGGAGGACAAGACAGACATGTCAGAATATTATAATAAGTTTGATGAAATTCCGCCCTTCAGAGTGAATACTGACCCAACCATCCTGTTAAACGGTGTTGATACTCCATGGTTACGGCCGACGCGATCATAAGATTGACTATATGTATTAATTGAGCCATTTTTGGCACACATATGTATCTCAACATGGAAATCAATGTCCTATTTCTTCTGTTAACAGTATATGTATTAAATGAGCCATTTTTATTCCTTCTATTTCTTCCCTCCATTTTTCTTCCCGCCATTTTTCTTCCCGCCATTTTTCCCGCCAGTTCTTCCCTCCAGTTCTTCCCGCCAGTTCTTCACTATATATATATATGTAGGGTTGGCCTCCATTGTCATTGCACATCTCTAGACTCATATCTGCAACCTCATCACTCTTTCCCATGGCTTCCACCGTAGCACTAACCCCTAGGGAGGCGGAGGCGCTTTGCGCCTCGAACTACCCCTGCCCGCCGGGCTACTGTGTCCCAGTCGGCTGGATGCTAAGCGCCGGAGGCGTGCCGGTTCCTCCTGTCCCTCTAGGTGTGGCGCGCCGGATGGCCATCACGAACCACTACTACTTCGAGCTCACGCCGGAGCAGCGGAGGAATCCCAGATGGCATCCCGACTATTTCCCTACTTGGGAAGCCTTCTTCGTGGATCGGCGTGAGAGGGCGCTCGCCAGGCACGAGGAGGACAGCCCACCTCCTCCAGTTCTATCTCCTTCACAAAATGACCTATCTCATTCGAGGTTTCTTGGCTTTCGGGTCAAATGACCAATGTTATGGCTAGAATAAAGGCATAGTTTGTGATAATATGGCCATATTGTGCATACATATGCATCATGGCATGGCAAACAATGTTGCAAGAGGAAGTTTTCCTTTTTATCGCACCAAAAAGGCATTTTCCATTTTCCGAGCATAAAAAGCGGACGGTTTTGTGAAGCAACCACCAAATTGCTAATTCAAAAAACCACCACCACATTTTACAAAAATACTAGACCACCTTATATGGACAATGTACCAATAGGGGGATCTGAAACCTTTTCGTCCACCTCTGGTGAAAAAGACAAATTCATGCCGAATCGGTAGGAAGTGGGTCAGATATGAACTACAGGTACATGATACGATGCTCATGATTTTTTACAAAAATCATTTTTAGGTTCACAATATGCTATTTTATCAAAAATCCAATGCAAGTTGAGCGAGGCTTTGTCAGATTCAAGTGTATACAAAAGATGCGGCATTTAAATATCCAATCAATTCAAAAATGTTAATACAAAATAAAATATGATTTTCTCTAATAAAATAGGGTTAGATTCCTTTTTAGATGCTTAATATTTCTTATGTTCAAAGTTTTAGGATTTGACAATTTATTTTTGTTTGAATTGAATAATCAAAATTTATATGTAAGTGTTTTAATCATTTTGAAAATTTTCATCTAAAGTAAATATAAAATGTTTTTACATGAATGGATAGATATTATTTTTCTGAAAATTATGATATATTATTCATATTTTTCTGAGTTGAAATGAATAAGATATGAATTTTCTAAATTCATATCCTATTTTTTGAATTATAAATGCCCCCACCCCTTTAATGCATGAAATAAATGCCCTCCCCTTTAACACCGGTTCCAGCCACGAACCGGTGTTAAAGGGGGGGCGCATTTATTTCGTTTCGCGCGCGCACACCCCCCCCCCCTTTAATACCAGTTCGTGACTTGAACCGGTGTTAAAGGGGGGGTGCGGGCGCGAAACGAATCCCCCCCCCCTTTAACACCGGTTCCAGCCACGAACTGGTGTTAAAGGGGGGGTTATAACGCGCGCAGTCCCCTTCATTGTTCCCCCCAGCCAGATCGAAAGCGCTCGCGCAGAGAAAAGCAGAGGAGAGTCGGCGCCATCCAGCCCTCGCCGTCGCCATCCCGCGGGAGCGCCATCGCCCCCCTCCCCACGCGCGAGCCGGCACCGTCGCAGTCGACGCCCCCCGCCGTGCCAGCACCGTCTGCCACCGTGCGTGCCCGCGTCGGCCGCCACCCCCGTCGCCGCCGCTCGGATCCGCCGCGTGCCAACACCGAAGCCTCCGCCAACTCGGAGCTGCCGCCGCCAACCCCGCGTCCACGACCTCTGCCGCCGACCCCGTTCGCGAGAGTTGCCGCCACCGGCGGTGAGAGCTCTCTGTTTGTGTTTTGGAGATATTGGATATTGGTGATAAATGTTATTTGTGTGTATATTGGATAAATGTTGCATATATGTATATATATTGTTGTGTATGAATAATTTTATTTGTGTGTAATTGCATATATATATTGTTGCATATATGTTGTATATATTGTTGCATATATGTATATAATTAGTTATTAGTATTTTATAAGTGTGTAGTTTAGTGTGTATTATTAGTAGTTTAGTGTTAGTATTAGTTTAGGGTTTATTTAGTTTAGGGTTATTAGTTTAGGGTTTATTTAGTTTAGGGTTTTTAGTTTAGGGTTATTTATTTAGTTTAGGGTTATTTAGTTTAGGGTTATTTATTTAGTGTAGTTTAGTGTATTTAGTTTAGGGTTATTTAGTGTATTTTATAGTTAATATTAGTTTAGGGTTGTGACATCGCTGCTCTGCAAGCGCCGCCGCTGGCCGTCATCGTTAACGTCGCTCCGGTGACCCCTAGGTAGTGGCGCTGCCCGTTTTAGGTAGGCCGCGTCACGCTGAGGCGAACCCGCTACCTCGCGCGCCCTAGGTCACTCTCCAAAGCCGCCAGCCGCCGCTTTCTGGAGCATCCTCTGGTCAGCCACTGTAGCTAGCCCCTCTCATATGCATCCGGGATTTCTCCGAATTAGGGTTTGGACCCCTCGGAACTCGTTTAAAATGATCAAGCATCCTTAGGGTTTTAATTTCATTTGTGTATTTATTTGTGTATTTTTGTATGAATAATATGTATATTTGTGTATGAATCCAAGTCCACTTGAATGTTTACTCTCTTACTCTAGATAATATTATTGTTTTAGAAACTATGGATCCACTTAGTAGAAACCTTCAAGAAGAAGAAATAATGGAGAACATTATCAATGAGGACACCTCACAATATCTGAACTTGGAGGGACATGATGACAGCTCAAGTAGTCATGGAGAAGATGAAGACTCCAGTGAACGCAATTTAGTGATTACAAAGTCCGGCGAGGTATATGCATTGATTAAGCCTCTGCTGACTTCCACCAACTTCTACATGTATTAATTAATGCTTCTTTCTTCTTTTAGCCCTCTGGATCGACCATCCAGCAACCATCTTCTTCTACGAAAAAGAGCAAGCGAGGCGTGAGCCATCGGTTGAAAGATCGTGCAAAGTTCACGATCGAAGCAGTCCGTGTTGATGGCAGGCCGATGGAGCCCAAGAAGGGCGCAGACAAATTTGTACGTCAGGCTGGAGTTCTTGTTAGGGACCAAATCCCAATCATAATTGAATATTGGAATAAGCCAAAGAAGGGCGACGGTACCTTTGTCGATGAAAGATCCAAAGAAACGCTTTGGAATTCGCTGTTGGTAAATTTCACCCTTCCGCCAGAGGAGGATGAAAACAAACCGGTTATAAAGGGAAAGGTCAAAGAGTGGACTCTAAAGAAGATGGCTGACGCTTTCCGCAACTGGAAGACAAAATTGAACAAATTTGTCAAAGCTCGTGAGACTCCAGATTTCGAAGACGCATATTATGCGAAGATAAGACCTCACTGGCGCGAATTTGTGGCATACAAGGAAGGTGCTATAGCTACAAAGAGGTCAGAAACCAATACGCTAAATGCCCAGAAGAAGAAATATCACCAGAGGACAGGGTCAGGTGGCTACATATCTCAGAGGCCTAAGTGGGAGGAAGCTGAGAAGGCCCTGCGCGATAGAGGGATCACACCCCAGACACATGGGTGGGACCTACGTGCAAAGACTTGGTTCTACGGAGTCGGGGCAAGGTTGGACCCAGAAACAGGATTGTGTATCTTCCCAACCCTCCTTGCCAAACCCGTCACTGAACTCATCACGGCATATGAGGAAACAGCCACCAGGACCTTCCATCCCGACAGAGAGAATGACCAGCTCACACACGCCATCGGTAAAAAAGAACACCCTGGACATGCACGAGGCACAGGGGGTATGACGTGGAAGGATGGGTTTGCCGAGTGGAGCGACTCTTACAGATGGCGCGGCAGAAAATAAAAAGAGCGTACAGAGCGGATGACACAGATAGAACATGCACTTGTGGCGCTGCAGGCGCAAGTGAATGCACAACAGAGACATCAAGCTACCGGCCCATCTCAGCGGCACGAAGAGCCTGCATTGGAAGCTGCCGGCGGCCCAGACTCTGCGCGGAAAAGCAGCGTGGCTTCCACAGAGAACGTGCAGCCCACGCTTGAAATGGCGGGTCCTCGATACCCCGTGGATGATATCATGGAGAGCGAACACGCTGAGCTGCATGTGAGATTAATGGGCTTATCCATTAAGGTGGATGCCGGCTATGCCTTACCTCCTGTAGCTAGTGGAACTTACCACTGCCGACCGATTCCAGATGGCTATGCTATTGTCGGGGTGGATGAGGTTGTGAAGGAATATGAGGAAGCACAGCTTGACCATGCTACATGTGAAGGGGAAACTCAACTCAAATTTGCAGTGAAAACAACCATTCTTTGGAAGAAGGAACACATCGTGCTTCCAAATTGGAGGCCACTGGCACCCCCGCCGTCTCCGCAGCGTCAGCAGTCTGAGCCGCTTCAGCCATCTCCTGCGTGGCAGCCATCTCCGGCGCTTCAGCCATCTCCTGCGCGGCAGCCATCTCCTGCCCGTCAGCCATCTCCGGCGCTTCAGCCATCTCCTCAGCGTAAGCAGAAGAGCACTGCCACGAAGAGCATCACTAGCACTGCCACAAAGAAATCCGCAGGAAACCGTACGCCAAAGAGTTCAAAAAACTACGTCCCGTAGCCTTCCGCCAAGCCATTGCCGGTTTTACCATGGAATCGCAGCGATGAGGAGACCAATAGGATCTCGGAAGAAGAGGTCAAGAAATTCTTTGCACCTAGACGGGCCGAGCCAAAGGAGAAAATAGATCCGGCGGTGGTGGAGAAGTTTTACAAAAATCTTTTGAAACCTGAAACCCCACTTGTGCTGGACTACGAGCGCCAGATTTTGAAGGAGGATGCAAGGCGCCGTAGGGAGACTGAAAGTAGCAGTCGTGCGGCACCCCAGAAAACAGTTCCCATGCTCGGAGAGTAGGAAAACCAATCATGCGCCCCGCTCCAAGTGTTCGACACACGGGACGCTCCTCTCGTAAATGATTACGAGGCAGAGCTACAAAGAAAGGCCAATGAGATGGGGATGACTTACATTGTATACTTGAACATCATGGGAGACAACTTGCCCAAATGCAATGCCAACCCCATACAGCCATGGAAGTATGGGACGAATCTCGTCAAGAAAGAGGAGCTCAAGAATCTACCAACAAAGATGCGGAGATTGCACAAGTGGTACATTGATTTCTGCAAGACGAGAAAGGAAGAATGGATCACGGCGCATATAAGAGATGAGATTTTCTTGTGCGGATACGACGAGATCGACTTCAACAATCAACACTTGCATTTTCTATTCAATCAGAAGGAACTCGACAAAGCTGCCATCAGCCTTTATTGTGTGTAAGTACTATTTCTGTATTTTCTATCTCATCTCATTCACTTCATTAATTGCATGTATATATATATGCTCACCATATATGTATATACTATTATGCAGGAAAAAGGTTATGGAATGCATGAAAGGAGAACCTTTTGACATTGGGTTCGTTGACCCAAATAGAGTTCATGAAGAAGTGGTAAGAACCAAACCCAGGCAAACAGAAGATTTATTGCTAAGGTCTTTACTGAGACAACAAACCAAAAGGGAAATACTATTGCCTTACAACTTCTCGTGAGTACTATTACCCTCTCTTGTACGCATTCTGTTTCGGCTTACTCGATGTTAAGTGTAACTGATGATGATTTATGCGTGCGTAGGTTCCACTTTATTCTGCTAGTCATTCAACCTGACTCAGGAAAAGTCCTTGTCATGGACTCGTTACGAAAAGAAAAAGAGCTATGGGCAGACTTTAGAGAGATGCTCCAGAGGTAATTTCAATCATATTACCGCACTAGATCGGCAACTTTCGTGACAACAAGTAATTAATTACTCCTTTATCTATTTTCTTTGCCGGACAGGGTTTGGAAAAGGTTCACGGGCAGGGCCGTGGGTGAATGGTCAGAAGAACTAAAATTTGTAGACCAAAATGTAAGTAATACTAGCTAGCTAGGTTTGCGTATCTCTTTGATTCTGCTTCCAATTCCATTATATCATGCTTTATTGATTATTATTTTGATTGAACTCTCTATTCTCGTAAAGTGCGCGCATCAGGGACACGGCAATAACTTATGTGGCTACTATGTTTGCGAGTTCATTCGCAACACGATATGTGCGACGGGCCAAGCCGCACTAGAACAACTTAGAGTAAGTAAACAAAGTACACAACATTATTTTATTACCATCAATTGTGTTGAGTTTTATTCTTATATATATATTGACCCCATTCTTCATATATATTCAGATTGAACGGATGCGGGACCAACTCCTACCATTTGACCGCATACGAGCCATTCAAGAGGAATTGGCGGGGTTCATACTTGATGAGGTCGTCACGCCTGGCGGAGAACTCTTTAGATATCCACCAAAATGAACGTTGTATATATGCTTGAACGTGTTTGTCTTGTACTTGATGCTTCAACGTTTATGGAGAATACCACACAATGATGATGTTGTGTATAATAATAGTTGCTTAATTATTCATGTACTCGTATGTACCGATGACGATGTATGTGTATACCGCTCCCGATCGATTCCCCCTCCTCCCTTCCCGTCCCCGCGCGCCGCAGAAATACGCCCAGAACGGGGCAGGGGCAGAACTCTGCTGCGGCAGAGATTTAGGCCGTTTTCCTGCCGCGGCAGAGATTTATCTCTTTTTCCTGCCGCGGCACAGAACCTTTAACACCAGTTCGTGTTACGAACCGGTGTTAAAGGGGGGGCCCTGAGCCCTGCGGCAGCCCCACGTGCGCCACCCTTTAACACCGGTTTGTATAAGAACCGGTGTTAAAGGGGGCCCCTCTAACACCGAACCCTCAACAGCGGTTCTACAACCACTGTTAGAGGGCCCTCCAAACCGGTGTTAGAGGGGGGTTGTGCACTAGTGGCATCGATCCTCTCCATAGATATGTGACCATATATATCATCCATACACATAAACACATCCCTCTTACATAGACAACTTACCGAGACGAGAGACCGCGAGAAGATCTCGAAGGAGAGGTGAGAGACCGAGAGATGGTGGCCGGAAGGAGAGCCTTCCTCTATTATGTATGTAGCATCCAAGGTAAGTTTTACAAGCTACAAATGGTGAAAGAGTGGAGAAATTGAGGTGGTAAGGAGGAGGGGGCGAGATCCAAAGAGGAAGAAGGAGGGGAAAGTGAAGTGAGAGATGGTGGATCTAGGCAATGTGCAAAAGGTTATCTGCCAAAATGTAGCAGGCAGCATGCACATCCGTGGCGCACATGGCGTGGTGCGCCACAGGCATAAAGAACAGCCATGGCGCGCATACCACCCATGCACCACAGACTTGTTTTCCTAGTTGCATAGCAATGTGGCCCGATTTTTCCTGTAGCGCATGGTGCCCAAGTGCGCCACAACTGCCGGTCACACTCAAAGCGCACTAGCCGTAGGTGCGCTACGGCTATGTGGTTTTCCGTCGGCAGTGCCCTGGCCCACACACATCTGTGGTGCACCGCGCACATGTGCGCCACGCTTACTGTAGTTATGCGAAGGGCACCTCTATGCAGTGCGCCACGCCTATTTTAGCCGTGGGGCACCACTACCACGTGAACCACGGATGTGCGTATTACCTATAGCCGTTTTCCTAGTACTGCAAGTGGAGCACAAGTTCCTTTTATGGGGACGCTAGCAGCTACTGTAGCTGCTCCAGAGTAAACGTGTCCTCGTGTCATCTCTAACCACCTGTAATCCTATCCGACCAACATGTGTCCGCAGCATACGTATGTGAATGCTGGTATGCATGCTACCGTTTTATGTATTCAACAGGGACATGTAACCACTTATTTCTTTCCTTTTCTGAGGATACACGAATAAGTAACATAGCTTAATTTATAGAAGAACATTCAACGTCTAGCTGTAACTAACCAGCGTCCAAGAACTGCAGCCTAAGAGCATATCCAATAGTGGCTGCATATTTCGGCGCTGCAAATGGCGCAGCAACCACGCGCGGAGCTTGATTTTCCTCCACCGGCGACGCCAAATTGCAGCTCGAGCGCAAAAATGCTTCTCCACCAGGCGCTCCAAACTACAGCACGCTGCGTCGGCGCAAACTACAGCGCGTTGCGCCTCACAAATAAATTGACTAGTTATTATTACAACACAAGCAAATAATACAACAAATACATCAAATTGTTCACAACAAATATAACAAGTTATTCATCAACAATACAACATAGTTTTTCAAACTTGATGCTCATCCGGAAACGCCACCAAAAATAGCTGTTGGGGATATGTCGGATTTTCATTGAAATGCGACCGCAACAACTTCTCGTCTCCTTCAATCCTTTCTCTCCACAACTTCTTTCTACTGAACACCGATCCACCAATTTTTGGCTTTTTAATGGCGCGGCATGCTAATAGTATGGAGATGTTCTCTTCTTCCTCAATATCGTACTCATCGTCCGATGAATCGTAAGATGAACTATACAAACATGCATAAAATTACTTCACTACTACTAGTTGTAAACAAAAAATCTAGCAAAATTGTTGGTGTGGCGGTGGCGGGACATACCTTGCGAGGATTTCGTCGAACACCTAAGGTGCACAATGTTGCAAGTCGACTCAAGGAGGACATGGTTGTCGGTGCAGCGCTTAGGGGCTCGCAAGAGGAGGGAGGCATGGCGCTTCTAAACCAGTTGGTGGCGACGGTGGTTGTGGCGGCGGATCGGTACACCGCAGTGGCGCGCTCGTGTTTGGCAAGAGGAGGCACGGTGGCGAAGACGAGCGGCGGTGACGGCAAAATCGACGCGCGCTGCGGCCAGCGCGGGATGGAGTTTCTTGGTAGGGATTTGGCGGTGGGGCGGCGTGGGCGCAGGATGCAGTTTCTTGTTAGGTTTTCCTTCCCGCGCGAGTGAAGAGATGATGCGCGCTGCAGCCGGCGCGTCAAGTTTACCGCCTAGGATTGGGCAAAACACCCCGCGCCCGAAATTTTATACAGCATCGCGCGATTTGGAGCGCCTGCTGGAGAAACCTTTTTTGCCGTCGGGGCTCTAAACATGCGGTTAATATTGTGTGGGGTGATATAGCGCCATCGTTGGAGATGCTCTAACAAAATATCCCTTGAGAGTCTATATTGCACGCGGCAAGCCATTGAAAAATCTCTTGCACTTCAACAGTGTGGGTGGGCACGCTTTCTAAAGGCGCTCAGTGTTGAAAATATAATCAAATATCCATATGATATATTCTGAACAAAATAATTAATGAAGCAGGATCTTACAAATAACAATTATGTAGAAATATATTTGTCTCATAATTGATTGCATTGTTTGGGGGATTACAAGGAATATATATAGGGGGCCAGCCGGCCTAATCAAACTTAAGTTACAAGTAAAACCCAAACCGACTTATAATCTAACATCCCCCACGCAGTGTCAACGTGTGGTTCACCAACGTTGAGACTAAAATGAATGTCGGCGAACGAAGCTGTAACATCCCAAAACTCTAATCCAAGTGATCAAGATCCAAATCATCAAATTTAGAGTTAACAAAAACTTTTCCAATTAAAATTATTAAAGCATTCATATGTGTGTGCATTTAAATAGGAGTTGTTTTGAATTGCCTTGATTAAGTGATCCATTGCTTGTAAAATAATTCTTAGGTGAAATAACCATCATCTAGATCATTCCCAAACAAATCCCAAAGAAAAAACAAATCAAAATGAATAAAATAACCAAATGGTCATTTGTGCCATTTTAACTACCATGCCTACTTTGGCTATTTCTAGAACTCAAAACCTAACAGAAACCAATGTGGATCTTTGCACCCCTTGCTAGTACATGTAGTGATGTACCAAGGCCCACTTTGTGATCTACCAAAAACTTTCAAACACTAATTTTAAATGGCATTTGAAAATTGAATCTAGTGTAGGTATCAAGATCACACTATTTCAAAAACCACTCAAATGACTTGCATTTCCAAAACCCAAGCACACATAGAAGCTCAAGCATGTGATCAACCACTCCACCAAAATTCAGCCCAAAATTCAAATAAAACTTTCATGCGGCCATTGTGTCAAACACCATGCAGACAGAATCAAACTTAGCCTAACTTATACTGTTTTAATCAATTCTTGTCGAGCCATTTTGTTTGCATTGATCACCCTTGTCCCCCCTGAGAACAACTAGACCCTCACCAGCCTACCCCTAAGCCGCAGCAGCAGTGGAGCGCCGCCACTTTGTGGTCGCCGCCAGCCACAAGAGGGCAGAGCGCCAGGGACAGCGCCGCGCCATTCCAGCAAGTCCCCTAGCTCCGCCCAACCCTACCACACCTCCCTATCCACCCCTCGATCACCCACAGGCCCTGGACCACTCCCTAGCACCGCCGCCCATTCTCTCTACGAGCTCGCTAGAGCACGCTAGAGCGCGTTAGCCGCCATCACGCCACAGACCGCCCCTCGACCCAATACCGTGCACGTCGCTCCGCCTCGACCCCAGCACCTCGCCAGACACGGCCGTGCGCCGCCGCGTGACCCACAGTCGCCGTGCGCCGTGTCGAGCACCGCCTCTGTCTCCCAGAGCACAGGATGCTCCCGACCAAACGCCACCGCCCCTAACGTTGCCTTTAAGCAGTAGATGACCACCAGGAGGCATGCCACCATCCGCATACACCGCCCATGCTTCTAGGCGCCTGTATCAACGTCACCGACTAGCTCACCGTCGTGCCGTTCGGTCCCCTCGTCGACCTATAAAAGGAGGCCACCCCAGCACAAACTACTCACACCATCTCACTCCCCTCTCCCCACTGATCCTTCCACCCCATCCCTGGAGCAAGGCGGGCAGCCGTTCGCCTGAATTTAGCCGGAGCTTGCCGCAGCAGAGGAGGAGATGCGCCGTCGATTTTGTCCACCCCAGGAGCCACTGCGACCACGCCTGAGTCCACCATCGACATCACGTTCGATCGCCCCCATCGCCACGCTAGCTGGAGCCCTGGTATGCCCCCATTGCACCTTCACTGAGCCGCTAGGGTTAGCTCTCGCCGGCGACCTATTCGCTGGGGATGACGATCCTCGGCCGTAGATCTTCTTTTTAATCGCACGGTCCACGTTGCCCCGTACCGCTTCGCGTTTGCTGTGCCGCTAAGCTGCGGGACCCCCCCTGTCAGTTGTCACCCGTGTCGCGGAGCACCACTGGGCCGGCCCATTACTTTTCCCGCGCGACCCAGTTAGTTCAAATATGGATTTTTCTATTTAGGTTTGAACTCACTCTTGTCCCTTAGTTTAAAAATCCATTCCAGAATATCTACTGAACCAAATTGAGTGATTCAAAAAAATTTAGAAAGCCTCTGAAAAGATCTATCCAAGCCCGTTGGATTTAATTCATTTAGAGTTAGAGATCTCTCCTAGTAAAAATAACAAGACAGAAGATTTTACACATTCAAACATTTTTCTAAAATCAACCATAATAGCTTTTGAGTTGATTCCAACTCTCAAAAATCACATTTAACCATACCTATCTGAATATGTAATAATATTAAGGTTTACATGCAGTGACTTTGGACTAGTACCAAAATAATGCTATATACGCATTTCTAGTCACTTTAAATCATTAATTATTAAACTTAAACTTATTCAAATGTGATCCAACCTTTAAATCACATTCCCATATGATAGAATATGTGGTGATGACATGTGTCCATATGATCCCATATTTTAATTGGAGAACATTAAATCTTAGTTATTTTCAATGAGTAGAAATTACCTTTCTTAAATAAAAAAAGAATGAAGCTAGTTAATAAAACCATGTGATGCTGTGATGATAATAGATCATCAAATGTGTGCCTTAGAGTGCTAAGTAGACTAGTTAAGTATTGTTTGGTGATTGTGTACTCCGTATGTATTTATAGACGATGGTACCGACCAAACTTTCGAGGAGGAGGAGTTCTACCAAGAAGAAGACAAAGAAAACTTCAACCACTGCACACCAACCAAGGCAAGTTATTGTTAGCAAGATAGAATTAAGCTAGATAACCTAAGAAAGAGGCATTAGGCATGATTTGGTTATACCACTTTGGCTAGTACCTACTCCAAGTTTACTTTCAAGCTCTTAGTTTCTTTACTTTACCCAAGTCCTTTACTTGTTTTGAAGGTAGCATAAAAAGTATAAAACTCGACCTATCTAGATAACTTTAGATGTCATTCTATGGCATGAGATTGATCTTAGCATCCCACCTTAGTGAACACTCTTAACTTAGTAGCATGGAGCTAGATCAAAACTTGAGTCACTTTAGATGGGAACACTTGGTGAAAATGAATTATGAAAACCATGGAATGATGAGTCATTCTATTGAGATGTTTTGACATGTGTTGAGAAACACAAATGGTTTATGATGATGAAAATGTTGAGGCATGAGCCTTAACCCTTTTACAAAAAGTGATGGTTGGATTCAGATGCGATACCATCCAATTTTACCGTACAACCACAATACCTGAATTGGGTAAGGCTTAGCTGGAAATTTATATGCATTAGTATTAGTTCCCTCGTGGGAGAGGTTTGAGCTGAGGCTACCTCTCAATGTTGGCCACCTATGCAGTGCCCAAGATGACAGATGGTCATGGTTGGGAGGCCATGCTCATAGGAGAGGTGCTTATACTAGGGTGTGTAAAGGAAAGGTTATGTTTGATTATCTACATACTAAGTATGATGATTCGGGGTTATCCCTAATAGATGTATCGGATCTTGTGGTGAAAGTGTACCACCTCTACAGAGTGTCAAACTATTCGAATAGCCGTGTCCGCGGTTATGGACAGTTGGAGTGGCCATACTGTTTCGTTGTCAGATGTTTTGAAAATGACTTATGAAATGAATGATGAATCTGGACTTGACCACAACAGGGTTGTGATTATGACACTAGCTTCCCAACTTAAGTGATTCTAGAACTTTATTTTATCTTTCTTTGTTTCTGAAGTCAGCTTAGGTTTCAAACTTAACTTTATAGTTAAACTTAGAGTTAGCATTTTACACTAGAACTATACTACTTGTTAGTGGTAGTTTGCGAGTACTTAAAGAGTACTCATGGCTTTTGTCCCTGGCTATTCCAATGGCCAGACTATGAAGGAGACTACCAAGATGACGGCCAGCAGGACGGCTATGATAACTAGGACTACCTGCCTTCGTCAGCATTGCCTATGCCCCTAAAGATGGACCCCACCGCTATGCTTATTATTTATTCCACTGCTTGTTTTATTAAGACTAGATCATGAGATCCTTATTTGTGTAAGACCTTATTTATGGTTTGTAATGGATGATGTACTATGATATCAAATCTGTTATGTCTCGCAAAAATGGTAATCCTGGGATTGTGATGTATGACATAATAGGCATCTAGGATTAAAAATCTGGGTGCTGACAAGTTGGTATTAGAGCCATCCTGACCATAGGAGACCCTAGTTAGAATGGACGTCCGAACAAAAATTTAATTTCAAAACGAAAGTGAGTATTTATGAAAAACTATTTCCTCTCTTACCCTTGGGAATTCATTCTTTCTCAAAAATTCATGTTCCTCAAATTCTTATATTACTACATAAAATTTGACCCACTTGATCACTTCACTAACTTCCTCATCCTAAATTCTTGTAGATGGAGATTCAGTTCAACAAGTTCTACCAGTTGGGCAACGAAGGCTAGTTGATCTTCGAGAGGGACCTAGATTCACTATCGGATTTACTGGGATGCCCACATCCGGAGTTTCTTGGAGCTCAACTTCTTGGACCGCCAGGAGGAGACTTACAGTGGCTCGTCACCGCTGATCTTCAAGGAAGCATAGAAGCACCAACGTCCGGGAGAATCCAGTTCTCCGTAAGAGAGAACAACTGGCTAGATGGATTAGCCAGGGCAATGCATGAAGCTCTCGCATGTCTATGTGCCCTCAGTGTCAACCAAATCCAAGGAACCCGTTTTGCTCACTATGCAAGACGTGACTTCATGGGAATGCCAATGGAGATGCCAAGTCCCCCGGAGCTGAAGCGTCAAGTGGAGAACCTTGACTTCCTGTTGTACGATCGCCAGAAGGAATTGGACAATGCTAGGGAGTTTGCCAACCACAACCGTGCCATTGCCGACCAGAAGGCCCAGACTTTCTCACTGCTTGTCAAGGACAGTCAGTCTCTTCGCCTCCAGCACGAAAAGAAGGATCGCACCATCGCCCGTCTTCACAAGAAGGTGGCTGACCTCGAGAAGACCGTCAAGGAGCAAGAAGCTCAGCTTGCAGCAAAGGAGGAAGAAGAGGAGGGTGAAGACCTCCAGGGAGATATGGATTCTTACCTCAGCAATGATGATGACTTTCTGGAGGAGGATGCCATGGACTTCTACACTGACGATGAGGACTCCGACTTCATCGACGATGAGTAGATGCACTAGAGCACTATCGTAGCATGAGATGTATCGGTCCCACTGTATCGTAGCTTGCAGAATGGTTCTTATAACCATCTATTTCCCTTGTTGTGGTGTGTGTGTGTTTGTATCGTGTGCTTGTTTGAATGAATGAAATGGAGTTAGTTGCACAACCTGAGTCAAACTCAAAGTTTTAGCTTTGAAATCAAAACCATGAACCTTAGAACTTTCCCTCTTACCCCTTTATCTACCTCAATCTTCAGATGACTCATGGAAACCAAGGAGGAAGCAGCTCATCGCAAGACCCAATGCTGCAGATCCTATAGAATCTCATCACAGACAGAGAAGCAAGCATGGCAGAGCGCCAAGCTAATTTAGCAACACTGCAACAGATCGCCCAGATGGCTCTCAACAACCAAGGGCATGGAAATCAGGATCATCAAGGATCCAAGCTGAAGAACTTCCAGAATACCAATCCCCCAATCTTTAGCACTTCAGAGAACCCATTAGATGCGGATGACTGGTTGCAGAAAATGGAGAACAATTTGGAAGTAGCCAGAGTTGATGACAACGAGAAAGTTCTCTTTGCCACCCACTACTTGGCAGGAGATGCAAGAGCCTGGTGGAACAGCATCCGCCTAATGAACCATGGTCAAGTGATGACATGGGAAGCCTTCAAAATCAAGTTCGGTCGCACCCACGTGCCGCAGGGTCTAGTCACTAGAATGAGGGATGAATTCCGAGAGTTGAAGCAAGGCAGAATGACTGTGGTGGAGTACCGTGACAGATTCCTGTCGCTTGCAAGGTACGCCCCTGATGAGATCAACACGGAGGCCAAGAATAAGGAGAGATTCCTGAACGGACTGCATGATGAGATGCAGACTGTCCTCGTCAACATCCGCTTCGAGGATCTGGAAGAGCTATTCGACTCTGTCATTCAGATGGAAGGGAAGATTAATCAGGCAAACGACAATCGCAAACGTCGTATGATGCAGCAATCTGGATCTAGCAGTCACCAGAAGTACCGTCCCAACACCTCACCAGGATATGCACCAAGGAACAACTGACCCCCAATGTCCCGCCCAAGCTACCCCAACCGTAGCGGAGGCAATGTGAAGTCCGGAGGAAACATCAACAACCCTGGCAACACCAGCAATTTCAACCGTGCACCTCCCAAGAGCAACAACAACAACAACAACAACAACAACAAAAACAACACTGCACCAAGAACTGGAAGCAATGTTGTGCCTGTCGCAGCTAAAGACAAGTCCCAGATAACTTGTTTCGAGTGTGGAGTGAAGGGTCACTATTCCAATGAGTGTTCCAAGAAGACTGCCGCCACTGCCAATGTGAATGCCCCAGCTCAACAGCAGCGGCGTGTTCAACTAGGGAGAATGTTTTCCCTAGGGAACCCTCACAACCGCAACGGCCGTCTCTTCCACATGAACGCCAAAGAAGCCCAAGAAGCGCCAGATGTAGTGTTGGGTATGTTTTTTGTCAACTCAGTTTTAGCAAGGGTATTGTTTGATTCTGGAGCATCGCATTCATTTTTCACCGAGGAATTTGCATGCACTAGTAAGATTCACCCAACCAACTTGAAGCACGTCATGATAGTTCAAATCCCCGGTTCAACTACAAAAGCTAGAAAATTTTGCAAAGATGTGCCTATCAAAATACATGGGATAGATTTTTATGCCAACCTAATAGTACTCGGAACCAAAGGATTGGAAGTAGTACTAGGTATGGACTGGATGTCAAAGCATAAAGGACTGATAGATTGTGCTAAGAAAGCCATCACCATGACCAGTAGCTCTGGAGTAATAGTAGAGCATATATATGAAACCTTACCCTGTCAATTCAAGTGCAACAAGAGTCTAGCCCTACCAACCATAGACCAAGTCAGAGTAGTCTGTGAATACCCCGACATATTCCCAGATGAATTGCCAGGTATGCCCCCGGATAGGGATATTGAGTTCATTATCGAACTGATCCCTCGAACCGGACCCATAGCCCAGAGACCCTATAGCATGAACCCCTCAAAGTTGGTGGAATTGAAGAAGCAGTTGCATACCATGTTAGCAACAAGCTTGATTCAATCAAGCGCATCGCCATGGAGATCACCAGTGTTATTCGTCGACAAGAAAGATGGAGGCAATCGTTTGTGCACCAATTACAGGAAGCTGAATGATGTCACCATCAAAAACAAGTACCCTTTGATCAGTTGACTCGTACCTAGGTATTCTCGAAGATTGATCTTAGGACTAGTTATCACCAACTTAAGATTCGTGTAATGGATATTCCGAAGACCGCCTTTACTACTCGTTATGGTTTATACGAGTATATGGTTATGTCTTTTGGATTAACCAATGCCGCTGCTTATTTCATAAATCTCATGAATAAGATCTTTATGAATTTCCTAGATAAGTTTGTCGTTGTGTTTATCGACGATATCCTTATCTACTCCAAGTCAGAAGAAGAGCATGAGAAACATCTGAGGATCATCCTAGAAACCCTAAGAGAGCATCGGTTATATGCCAAGTTCAGCAAATGTGAGTTTTGGCTGAAAGAAGTAGGATTCATAGGACATATTTGTTGGAGATATGCCCAAGCGGCAATAATAAAAGTGGTTATTATTATATCTTTGTGTTTATGATGAATGTTTACATCCCATGCTATAATTGTATTATTAGGAAACACTAATACATGTGTGTTTTGTAAACATAAAAGAGTCCCTAGTAAGCCTCTTGTTGAACTAGCTTGTTGATTAATTGATGATCATGGTTTCCTGATCATGGACATTGGATGTGATTAATAACAAGGTTATATCATTAGGAGAATGATGTGATGGACACACACCCATAGTAAGCGTAGCATAAGATCAAGTCATTAAGTTCGTATTGCTATAAGCTTTTAAATGCATAGTAACCTAATCCTTCGACCATGAGGTTGTGTTAATCACCATCACCGGATGGGTACTTTGATGACATCAAACACCGCTTCGTAATTGGGTGGTTATAAAGGTGTCATTGGGTATTCTGAAAGTATGTGTTGAAGCGCATGGACCAACATTGGGATTTGTCCATCCATATGACGGATAGATATGCTCTAGGCCCTCTCGGTGGAATGTCATCTAGTTAGCTTGCAACCATGTGACTGGGTCACAAGGGATGACATAACATGGAACGAGTAAAGAGTACCTATCAGTAACGAGGTAGAACTAGGTATGGAGATACCGACGATCAAACCTAGGATAAGTATAATATCGCGTGACAAAGGGAATTGGTTTTGTATGTTAATGGTTCTATCGATCACGAAGTCATCGTTGAGTATGTGGGAGCCGTTATGGATCTCTAGATCCCGCTGATGGTTATTGATCAGAGAGGTGACTTCATCATGTCTGCATATTCACGAACCGTAGGGTGACACACTTAAGGTTCGAAGTTGTTTTAAGTAGATATGGAATGTGCGTTGGAGACAGAATGTTGTTCGGAGTCTCGGCTTGGATCCAGGACATCACGAGGAGATCCGGAATTGTCCAGAGAATAAGATTCATATATTGGGGATGATTTTCTGAGTTAGGAAATGTTCCGGAGTATTTGTATGAGGATTCTAGAAGGTTTCGGAATGTTCCGGAAGGTTCTGGAAGATTTCTTGGAGTTTGCTTGAAAACCAAGAAAGGATCAAGGAGTCCTTGTGGGGCAAGACAAGGAGTCGTGGGGAGGAGGACTCCTCCCCCCCCCTCCCAATCCGTCGGCCAAGGGAGAGGGGAGTCCTACAAGGACTCCACCTCCCCATGGCGCCTCCCTCCTTTAAATAGAGGGGTGGAGGCGCCACCCCCTGGCCCCCTCCACTACTCAAAACCTCAGCCGCCTCTCTCCTCCTCCTTTCTTCTGCTCAGGCTTAGGCGAAGCCCTGCAGAATTCTCTACTCCACCACCACCACCATGCCGTCGTGTTGCTGGGATTCCGTGGAGAAGATCTACTACCTCCGCTACTCGCTGGAATGAGGAGAGGAAGGTCTGCTTCGACTCCGCACGTGTGACCGACTGCGGGAGCGCTGCCGGAACGCGGCGTTGGAAGGATCGTCCACTCGATCTTGAGATCGGCAAGTGATCGACTACATCAACCACGAGATCCAATCTCGTAACGCTTTCGGATCTACAAGGGTTAGTACAGATCTATCTCGTTGCACATGTCTAATAGATTAGATCTTGGCTTTTATCTAGATTAGATCTGGGTTTTGTTCATTCTTGCGGTTGAAAATTTTTGTTTTCCATGCTACGAACCCATCAGTGGTATCAGAGCCATGTCTATGCGTAGATCCGTTGCACGAGTAGAACACAATGGTTTTGTGGGTGTTGGTGCTCGTGCCGTCTTTTGCTTTGTGTACTTTGCATCTTGCAATATGGTGGGATGAAGCGGCTCGGGCTAACCTTACATGTCATCGCACATGATACTTGCTCCACGCTTGACGTGTAACTTGCTTTGCACAAGTGGCTTTGTGGGTGTCTGTCTCTCTCATCATAGTATAGATCCAATTTACACTTTGCACTTGATAGCACTTGTATCAACGTTGTGGTTCAGTTTCGTAGGTAAGTTCCGTTCTTATTCGAAAGCCCCAAACCACGTAAAACATGCAAAGAAAATTAGAGGCGTCTAACTTGTTTTTGCAGGGTTTTTGTGATGTGATATGGCCATCATATGATTGTGATTATATTTGATGTATGCAATGATCCTTGTTGTAATATGGCAACCAGCAGGAGCCTAATGGTTGTCTTTAATTCTGTTAAGACCTGCGTGTCTATTCATCTTGTAGTAGCTTTATTCTAAGTAGTTGTATAGTTGCTAGTGATGATGGACAACCATGAAGCGGCGCCACTGACCTTGACGCAATGCTGGTGATGATGGAGATCATGTCCGTGCTTTGGAGATGGAGATCAAAGGTGCAAGAAGAAAGGGCCATATCATATCACACTAATTATGAATTGCCTGTGATGTTAATCCTTTATGCATCTTGTATTGCTTAGATCGCGACGGTAGCATTATAAGATGATCCCTCTCACTAAATATCAAGTAATAAAGTGTTCACCCTTAGTTGGCACCGTTGCTAAGACTCGTCGTTTCGAAGCATCTCGTGATGATCGGATGTGATAGATTCTACGTGTGCATACAATGGGTGCAAGCCAGATTTGCACATGCGGAAACTAAGGTTAATCTTGACGAGCCTAGCATGTACAGACAAGGTCTCGGAACACGGAATACCGAAAGGTAGAGCATGAGTCATATAAATGATATGATGAACATGAAGATTGTTCGCCGATGAAACTACATCTTCTCTCGTGAAGATCGGACGTGGTGTAGTGGACTTGGTTCGTGTAATCACTAAGTCAATGTGAGGGATGTTGTTTTGAGTGGGAGTTCACCTAGTTAATTTAAGAATTAAATTTGAACTCAATTTATCATAAACTTAGTCTAAACTACTTGCAAATTTGTTGTAGATTATGGCAACCCCCTCCATCAATTTCAATGCGTTCCTAGAGAAAGAAAAGCTTAAGAACAATGTAAGCAATTTCACGGACTGGTTCCGTGGACTGAAGATCGTCCTCAGGGCTGGTCAGTTGACCTATGTGCTCGAAGCACCGCTAGGTGACCCACCTGCAGAAGATGCCACCGATGACGTAAAGAATGTTTACGCCACTCGGAAAAATCATTACTCCACAGTTCAGTGTGCCATCCTGTACAGTTTAGAAGCGAAGCTTCAGAAGCGTTTTGAGCACCACGACCCGTTCGAGATCATTAAGGAGCTCAGGCTGATTTTTGAGACTCGCGCGGCCATGGAGAGCTATGAGGCCTCCGAAAAGTTCTTTAACTGTAAGATGGAAGAGGGTAGCTCCGTTAGCGAGCACGTGCTCACCATGTCTGGGTACGCAAACAAACTCCAAGAGTTGGGGATATCTATTCCTAATGAGTTAGGGATTCACCGTCTCCTTCAATCACTGCCACCGAGTTATAAGAACTTTGTGATGAACTACAATATGCACTGCATGAACAAGACGTTGCCTGAACTATCGTCCATGCTGAAAACTGCTAAAGTGGAGATCAAGAAGGAGCACCAAGTGTTGATGGTCAATAAGACCACCAATTTCAAGAGACAGGGCAAGCCTAAGAACAAGGGCAACTTCAAGAAGGACGGCAAGAAAGCTGCCGCACCTGCAAAGAAGCCCAAGGCTGGTCCCAAGCCTGAAACTGAATGCTTCTACTACAAGGGTGCTGGTCACTGGAAGCGTAACTGCCCCAAGTACCTGGCGGATCTGAAGAATGGCAACATCAAGAAGAAAGGTATATTTGATATATATGTTATTGATGTGTATCTTACTAGTAATCGTAGTAGTGCCTGGGTATTTGATACTAGTTTGGTTGCTCATATTTGTGACTCGAAACAGGAGCTGCGGAATAAGCGAAGACTGGCGAGAGACGAGGTGATGATGCGCGTTGGAAATGGCTCCAAGGTTGATGTGATCACCGTCGGCACGCTCCCTCTACATCTACCTTCGGGATTAGTTTTAAATTTGAATAATTGTTATTTGGTGCCTGCGTTAAGCATGAACATTATATCTGGATCTTGTTTATTGCGAGACGGTTACTCTTTTAAGTCCAAGAATAAAGGTTGTTTGATTTATATGAGTAATATCTTTTATGGTAATGCACCTGAGATGAATGGTTTATTCTTACTGAATCTCAATAGTAGTAATACACATGTTCACAACATAGAAGCTAAAAGAACAAAATTGAATGATAATTCTACATACATGTGGCACTATCGTCTTGGTCACATTGGAGTGAAGCGTATGAAGAAACTCCATTCTGATGGACTTCTTGAATCACTTGATTTTGAATCACTTGAAAGATGCGAAGCATGTCTAATGGGAAAAATGACTAAGACTCCATTCTCTGGAATAATGGAGCGAGCTACAGACTTATTGGAAATAATACATACCGATGTGTGCGGTCCAATGAGTGTAGCATCGCATGGTGGATATCGTTATGTACTCACTTTCACGGATGACTTAAGTAGATATGGGTATGTCTACTTTATGAAACATAAGTCCGAAACTTTCGAGAAGTTTAAGGAATTTCAAAGTGAAGTGGAAAATCATCGTAACAAGAAGATTAAGTTTCTGCGTTCTGACCGCGGAGGTGAATATCTAAGTTATGAGTTTGGCATGCATTTAAAGAAATGTGGAATACTTTCGCAGTTGACACCGCCGGGAACACCACAGCGTAATGGTGTGTCCGAACGTCGTAATCGAACTCTCTTAGATATGGTTCGGTCTATGATGTCTCTTACAGATTTACCGCTATCATTTTGGGCTATGCATTAGAGACAGACGCATTCACTTTAAATAGGGCACCATCTAAATTCGTTGAAACGACACCGTACGAATTGTGGTTTGGTAAGAAACCTAAGTTGTCATTCCTTAAAGTTTGGGGTTGCGAAGCATATGTAAAGAAGTTACAACCTGATAAGCTTGAACCCAAAGCGGAGAAATGCGTCTTCATAGGATACCCTAAAGAAACAATTGGGTATACCTTCTATCATAGATCCGAAGGCAAAGTTTTCGTTGCCAAGAATGGATCCTTTCTTGAGAAGGAGTTTCTCTCGAAGGAAGTGACTGGAAGGAAAGTAGAACTCGATGAGGTTATTTAACCTTCTCTCGGATTTGAGAGTGGCGCAGCACCGGAAGATGTTTTTGTGCCGCCTGCACCAATTGGAGAGGAAGATAATGATGATGATCATGAAACTTCAAACGAAGTTACTGCTGAACCTCGCAGGTCAACGAGGGTTCGTACCACTCCTGATTGGTATGACTCTGCCTTGAACGTCATGTTGGTGGACAACGCTGATGACCCTGCAATGTATGAAGAAGCTATGGTGAGCCCAGATTCCAACAAATGGCTAGAAGCCATGAAATCCGAAATGGGATCCATGTACGAAAACCAAGTGTGGACTTTGGTGGACTTACCGGATGGCCGTAAGGCTGTCGAGAACAAATGGATTTTCAAGAGAAAAACAGATGCTGATGGTAATGTTACCGTCTATAAAGCTCGACTTGTCGCGAAAGGGTTCCGACAAATTCAAGGAGTTGACTATGATGATACATTCTCACCAGTAGCGAAGCTAAAGTCTGTGAGGATTTTGTTAGCAATTGCTGCATATTTCGATTATGAGATTTGGCAGATGGATGTCAAAATGGCATTCCTTAATGGTGACATTGAGGAAGAGTTGTATATGGTACAACCCAAGGGTTTTGTCGATCCTAGTGATGCTGACAAGGTATGCAAACTTCAGCGCTCCATTTATGGACTGAAGCAAGCATCCCGGAGTTGGAATCAACGTTTTGATAAAGTAATTAAAAACTTTGGATTTATACAAACTTATGGAGAAGCTTGTATTTACAATAAAGTGAGTGGGATCTCTGTAGCATTCCTAGTACTATATGTAGATGACATATTGTTGATTGGGAATGATATAGAACTTCTTAATAGTGTCAAAACCTATTTGAATAATAGTTTTTCAATGAAGGATCTTGGTGAAGCAGCATATATTCTAGGCATCAAGATTTATAGAGATAGATCAAGACGCCTAATAGCGCTTTCACAAAGTACATACTTAGACAAAGTTCTAAAGAAGTTTAGAATGGAAGATAGCAAGAAAGGGTTCGTGTTCATGTTGTCAGGTAAGACCTTGAGTAAGACTCAAAGTCCAGCTACGGCAGAAGATAGAGAGAAAATGAATAATATTCCCTATGCCTCGGCCATAGGTTCTATCATGTATGCCATGCTGTGTACAAGACCGGATATAGCACATGTTGTTAGTTTGACTAGCATATATCAAAGTGATCCTGGAATGGAACACTGGACAGCGGTCAAGAATATCCTGAAATACCTAAAGAGGACTAAGGATATGGTTCTTTCTTATGGAGGTGATGAACAGCTTGTTGTAAACCGTTACACCGATGCTAGTTGGAACACCGATCCGGATGACTCGAAGTCACAGTCGGGATAAATATTTATTTTGAATGGTGCTGCAGTGAGATGGAGGAGTGCCAAGCAAAGCATTGTGGCGAAATCTTCAACTGAATCGGAATACATAGCTGCTTCGGAGGCTGCACAAGAAGCCATATGGATGAAGGAATTCACTACTGAACTTGGCGTGGTTCCTAGTGCGTTGGACCCGATGGCCATCTACTGTGACAACACAGGTGCCATAGCTAATGCACAGGAGCCAAGGTCACATAGCAAGCTGAAGCACATCAAGCTACGTTTCCACGCTATTCGTGAGTATGTCCAAGATGATGACATAAAGATTTGCAAAGTACACACTGATCTGAATGTGGCAGATCCGTTGACTAAACCTCTCCCTAGAGCAAAGCATGACCAGCACCAGAACGCCATGGGTGTTAGGTATATTACCATGTAATCTAGATTATTGACTCTAGTGCAAGTGGGAGACTGTTGGAGATATGCCCAAGAGGCAATAATAAAAGTGGTTATTATTATATCTTTGTGTTTATGATGAATGTTTACATCCCATGCTATAATTGTATTATTAGGAAACACTAATACATGTGTGTTTTGTAAACATAAAAGAGTCCCTAGTAAGCCTCTTGTTGAACTAGCTTGTTGATTAATTGATGATCATGGTTTCCTGATCATGGACATTGGATGTGATTAATAACAAGGTTATATCATTAGGAGAATGATGTGATGGACACACACCCATAGTAAGCGTAGCATAAGATCAAGTCATTAAGTTCGTATTGCTATAAGCTTTTAAATGCATAGTAACCTAATCCTTCGACCATGAGGTTGTGTTAATCACCATCACCGGATGGGTACTTTGATGACATCAAACACCGCTTCGTAACTGGGTGGTTATAAAGGTGTCATTGG
Organism: Avena eriantha; assembly: GCA_910589775.1. NCBI lineage: Eukaryota > Viridiplantae > Streptophyta > Magnoliopsida > Poales > Poaceae > Avena > Avena eriantha. The sequence goes on along the minus strand of OU342742.1, from coordinate 21,194,683 downwards.
GTATTCTAAAAGTATGTGTTGAAGCGCATGGACCAAGATTGGGATTTGTCCATCCATATGACGGATAGATATGCTCTAGGCCCTCTCGGTGGAATGTCATCTAGTTAGCTTGCAACCATGTGACTGGGTCACAAGGGATGACATAACATGGAACGAGTAAAGAGTACCTATCAGTAACGAGGTAGAACTAGGTATGGAGATACCGACGATCAAACCTAGGATAAGTATAGTATCGCGTGACAAAGGGAATTGGTTTCGTATGTTAATGGTTCTATCGATCACGAGGTCATCGTTGAGTATGTGGGAGCCGTTATGGATCTCCAGATCCCGCTGATGGTTATTGATCGGAGAGGTGTCTTCATCATGTCTGCATATTCACGAACCGTAGGGTGACACACTTAAGGTTCAAAGTTGTTTTAAGTAGATATGGAATGTGCGTTGGAGACAGAATGTTGTTCGGAGTCTCGGATTGGATCCAGGACATCACGAGGAGATCCGGAATTGTCCGGAGAATGAGATTCATATATTGGGGATCATTTTCTGAGTTAGGAAATGTTCCGGAGTATTTGTATGAGGATTCTAGAAGGTTTCGGAATGTTCCGGAAGGTTCTGGAAGATTTCTTGGAGTTTGCTTGAAAACCAAGAAAGGATCAAGGAGTCCTTGTGGGGCAAGACAAGGAGTCGTGGGGGAGGAGGACTCCTCCCCCCCTCCCAATCCGTCGGCCAAGGGAGAGGGGAGTCCTACAAGGACTCCACCTCCCCATGGCGCCTCCCTCCTTTAAATAGAGGGGTGGAGGCGCCACCCCCTGGCCCCCTCCACTACTCAAAACCTCAGCCGCCTCTCTCCTCCTCCTTTCTTCTGCTCAGGCTTAGGCGAAGCCCTGCAGAATTCTCTACTCCACCACCACCACCACGCCGTCGTGCTGCTGGGATTCCGTGGAGAAGATCTACTACCTCCGCTGCTCGCTGGGACGAGGAGAGGAAGGTCTGCTTCGACTCCGCACGTGTGACCGACTGCGGGAGCGCTGCCGGAACGCGGCGCCGGAAGGATCGTCCACTCGATCTTGAGATCGGAAAGTGATCGACTACATCAACCACGAGATCCAATCTCGTAACGCTTTCGGATCTACAAGGGTTAGTACAGATCTATCTCGTTGCACATGTCTAATAGATTAGATCTTGGCTTTTATCTAGATTAGATCTGGGTTTTGTTCGTTCTTGCGGTAGAAAATTTTTGTTTTCCATGCTACGAACCCATCAATATTGTGTCTGCCGGAGGAGTCTCTATTGATCCCGCCAAAATTAAAGATGTCGAAGAATGGGAAGCCCCAACCACTCAAACCCAAGTCCGTGCATTTCTCGGATTAGCGGGATATTACCGCAAGTTCTTCGAAGGATTTTCGAGCATCGCCAGACCCATGACCCAATTGCTGAAGAAGAACAAGAAGTTTGAATGGACCGACAAGTGTGAAGCTAGTTTCCAAGAACTGAAGAAGAGATTGATTTCAGCCCCAATATTGATCATGCCACATATCAAGAAGCCGTTTGATGTGTATTGTGATGCATCCAAGATTGGTCTCGGATGTGTATTTATGCAAGAAGGCAAACTCATTGCTTATCTGTCTTGACAACTGAAGAAACATGAGCAGAACTATCCGACCCATGATCTTGAATTAGCAGTCGTAGTTTTGGCATCGAAGACATGACGTCATTATCTAATGGGTAATCATTGTGAGATTTACTCAGATCACAAAATCTTGAATTATATTTTCACTCAGAAGGAGCTGAATATGAGACAAAGGAGATGGATAGAGTTAATCAAGGATTATGACCTTGACATTCACTATCACCCCAGCAAAGCCAATGTGGTAGCGGATTGTCTTAGCAGATTGCCTTGTAGGCTAAACACCATGATCAAGGAGAAGCAACCAAGTTTGCATGAGGAGTTGGAGCAGTTTAGAACTGAGCTTGTTAGCAAAGAATTCTTAGCTAGCATTGAACTTCAACCCACGTTAAATCAACCAAATCAAGGAAGCCCAGAAGGGAAATGAAAGTATCGACGGAATCAAACGTCGTATTGGTACAGGAAAGGTACCTGGATTCACTGAAGACGAAGAAGGAGTTTTGTGGTACAAAGGACGTATCTGTGTGCCAGCAGATTTGGAACTGAAGCAGGTTATCATGCAGGAAGCTCATGATACTCTTTATTCTATCCACCCCTGAGGAACGAAGATGTATCAAGATTTGAAAGAGCGATTTTTGTGGCACAAGATGAAGAGAGAAATCAGAAGCTACATCGCGAAGTGTGACATCTGTCAAAGAGTCAAAGCAGAGCATCAGAGACCCGCAGGACTGTTGCAACCATTACAGATTCCAGAATGGAAATGGGATTCCGTTGGAATGGACTTTATCACCGGTTTGCCTACTTCTAGTAGGGGAAATGACTCAATATGGGTCATCATTGATAGACTATCTAAGGTAGCCCACTTTATACCTGTCAAGACAACTTACCAGAGATCGAAGCTAGCAGAGCTGTATATTGCTAGAATTTGTTAGTCTGCATGGAACCCCCAAGACCATAGTATCAGATTGAGGAACCCAGTTTACCTCGAGATTTTGGCAGAAAGTCCAGGAAGGATTAGGCACCAAGTTAAATTTCAGCACCGCTTATCACTCGCAAACTGATGGACAGACTGAAAGAGTCAACCAAATCTTAGAAGATATGTTGAGAGCTTGTGTATTGGAATACGGATAAAAATGGGAAGACTGCCTGCCTTTCGCAGAATTCTCATATAACAACAGTTATCAAGCTAGTTTGCAGATGGCACCATTTGAGTTCCTATACGGAAGAAAGTGTTGTACCCCTCTGAACTGGTCGCAAGTAGAAGAGAGTCAGATCTTTGGACCCGACATTCTCCGAGAAGCCGAAGAGAAGGTTCACAAAGTCCGTGAGCACCTCAAGACCGCCTAGTCCAGACAGAACAGTTATGCTAACAAGAGAAGGAGAGACCTGACTTTCAATGTCGGAGATTTTGTATATCTCAAGGTTTCGCCATTGAAGGGAACCCAACGCTTTAGTCTGAAAGGAAAGTTAGCCCCCAGATATATCGGGCCATTCAAGATTCTAAATCACCGAGGGGAAGTATCGTATCAACTGGAACTGCTAGAAGAGATGTCAGCCATCCACAATGTGTTCCATATCTCGTTACTTCGCAAATGCCTAGAAGTGCTGGAGAAGACTGAAGTTTTCAAGAACATCGATCATCGAGCCGTTGAGATCAACAATGCCCTGACATATCGTGAAGTGCCCATCCATATCTTAGAGGAAGCTTACAGAACCACCAGGACCAGAAGTATCAAATTTCTCAAGATTCAATGGAGCAAGCATACCTAAAAGAGGAAGCCACTTGGGAGAGAGAAGATTACATTAGGACAGAGTTCCTAGATCTCTTTAGTTCCTAGTTTTCTTTAGTAAATCTCGGGACAAGATTTTGTTTAAGGGGGGAAGGTTTGTAACATTCCAAAAATCTAATCCAAGTGATCAAGATCCAAATCATCAAATTTAGAGTTAACAAAAACTTTTCCAATTAAAATTATTAAAGCATTCATATGTGTGTGCATTTCAATAGGAGTTCTTTTGAATTGCCTTGATTAAGTGATCCATTGCTTGTAAAATGATTCTTAGGTGAAATAAACATCATCTAGATCATTCCCAAACAAATCCCAAAGAAAAAAAACAAATCAAAATGAATAAAATAACCAAATGGTCATTTGTGCCATTTTAACTACCATGCCTACTTTGGCTATTTCTAGAACTCAAAACCTAACAGAAACCAATGTGGATCTTTGCACCCCTTGCTAGTACATTTAGTGATGTACCAAGGCCCACTTTGTGATCTACCAAAAACTTTCAAACACTAATTTTAAATGGCATTTGAAAATTGAATCTAGTGTAGGTATCAGGATCACACTATTTCAAAAACCACTCAAATGACTTCCATTTTCAAAACCCAAGCACACCTAGAAGCTCAAGCATGTGATCAACCACTCCACCAAAATTCAGCCCAAAATTCAAATAAAAATTTCATGCGGCCATTGTGTGGAACACCTTGCAGACAGAATCTAAAATAGCCTAACTTATACTGTTTTGATCAATTCTTGTCGAGCCATTTTGTTTGCATTGATCACCCTTGTCCCCCTGAGACCAACCAGACGCTCACCCGCCTACCCCTAAACCGCAGCAGCAGTGGAGCGCCGCCACTTTGTGGTCGCCGCCGCCCAGAAGAGGGCAGAGCGCCAGGGACAGTGTCACGCCATTCCAGCAAGTCCCCTAGCTCCGCCCAACCCTACTGCACCTCCCTGTCCACCCGTCGATCACCCACAGGCCCTGGACCACTCCCTAGCACCGTCGCCCATTGTCTCTGCGAGCTCGCTAGAGCACGCCAGAGCGCGTTAGCCACCAGCACGCCACAGACCGCCCCTCGACCCAATACCATGCACGTCGCTCCGCCTCGACCCCAGCACCCTGCCAGACACGGCCGTGCGCCGCCACGCGACCCACAGTCACTGTGCGCCGCGTCGAGCACCGCCTTTGTCTCCTAGAGCGCGGGACGCTCCCGACCAAACACCACCGCCCCTAGCGTTGCCTTTAAGCCGTAGATGACCGCCAGGAGGCAGGCCACCGTCCGCCTACACCGCCCATGCTTCTAGCCGCATGTATCAACGTCACCAACTAGCTCAACGTCGTGTCGTTTGGTCCCCTTGTCGACCTATAAAAGGAGGCCACCCCAGCACAAACTACTCACACCATCTCACTCCCCTCTCCCCACTGATCCTTCCACCCCATCCCCGGAGCAAGGCGGGCTGACGTTCGCCGGAATTTAGCCGGAGCTTGCCGCAGTAGAGGAGGAGAGGCGCCGTCGATTTTGTCCACCCCAGGAGCCACCGCGACCATGCCTGAGTCCGCCGTCGACAGCACGTTCGATCGCCCCCATCGCCACGCTAGCTGGAGCCCTGCTACGCCCCCATTGCACCCCCACCGAGCCGCTAGGGTTAGCTTTCGCTGGCGACCTGTTCGCCGGGGACGACGATCCTCAACCGTAGATCTTCTTTTTAATCGCACGGTCCATGTTGCCCCATACCGTTTCGCGTTTGCCGTGCTGCTGACCTACGGGACCCCCCTGTCAGCTGTCACCCGTGCCGCGGAGCACCACTGGGCCGGCCCATTAGTTTTCCCGCGCGACCCAGTTAGTTCAAATATGGATTTTTCTATTTAAGTTTGAACTCACTTCTGTCCCTTAGTTTAAAAATCCATTCCAGAAGATCCACTAAACCAAATTGAGTGATTCAAATTTTGTTAGAAAGCCTCTGAAAAGATCTATCCAAGCCCGTTGGATTTAATTCATTTAGAGTTAGAGATCTCTCCTGGTAAAAATAACAAGACAGAAGCTTTTGCGCATTCAAACATTTTTCTAAAATCAACCATAATATCTTTTGAGTTGATTCCAACTCTCAAAAATCACATTTAACCATACCTATTTGAATATGTAATAATATTAAGGTTTACATGCTGTGACTTTGGACTAGTACCAAATAATGCTATATAGGCATTTCTAGTCACTTTAAATCATTAATTATTAAACTTAAACTTATTCAAATGTGATCCAACCTTTAAATCACATTCCCATATGCTAGAATATGTGGTGATGACATGTGTCCATATGATCCTATATTTTAACTGGAGAATATTAAAACTTAGTTATTTTCAATGAGTAGAAATTACTTTTCTTAAATAAAAAAGAATGAAGCTAGTTAATAAAACCTTGTGATGCTTGTGATGATAATAGATCATCAAATGTGTGCCTTAGAGTGCTAAGTAGACTAGTTAAGTATTGTTTGGTGATTGTGTACTCTGTATGTATTTATAGACGATAGTACCGACCAAGCTTTCGAGGAGGAGGAGTTCTACCAAGAATAAGAGGAAGAAAACTTCAACCACTGCACCAACCAAGGCAAGCTATTGTTAGCAAGCTAGAATTAAGCTAGATAACCTAAGCAAGAGGCATTAGGCATGCTTTGGTTATACCACTTTGACTAGTACCTACTCCAAGTTTACTTTCAAGCTCTTACTTTCTTTACTCTACCCAAGTCCTTTACTTGTTTTAAAGGTAGCATAAAAAGTATAAAACTTGACCTATCTAGATAAATTTAGATGTCATTCTATGGCATGAGATTGATATTAGCATCCCACCTTAGTGAACACTCTTAACTTAGTAGCATGGAGCTAGATCAAAACTTGAGTCACTTTAGATGGGAACACTTGGTGAAAATGAATTATGAAAACCTTGGAATGATGAGTCATTCTATTGAGATGTTTTGACATGTGTTGAGAAACACAAATGCTTTATGATGATGAAAATGTTGAGGCATGAGCCTTAACCCTTTTACGAAAACTAATGGTTGGATTCGGATGCGATACCATTCCAATTTTACCGTATAACCACAATACCTGAATTGGGTAAGGCTTAGCTGGAAATTTATATGCATTAGTATTAGTTCCCTCGCGGGAGAGGTTTGAGTTGAGGCTACCACTCAATGTTGTCAACCTATGCAGTGCCCAAGATGACAGATGGTCATGGTTGGGAGGCCATGCTCATAGGAGACGTGCTTATACTCGGGTGTGTAAAGGAAACGTTATGTTTGATTATCTGCATACTAAGTATGATGATTCAGGGTTATCCCTGGCAGATGTATAGGATCTTGTGGTGAAAGTGTACGACCTCTGCAGAGTGTCAAACTATTTGAATAGTCGCGTTCGCGGTTATGGACAGTTGGAGTGGCCATATTGTTTCGTTGTCAGATGTTTTCAAAGTGACTTATGAAATGAATGAGGAATCTGGACTTGACCACAACAGGGTTGTGACTATGACACTAGCTTCCCAACTTAAGTGATTCTAGAACTTTATTTTATCTTTTTTTGTTTCTGAACTCAGCTTCGGTTTCAAACTTAACTTTATAGTTAAACTTAGAGTTAGCATTTTACACTAGAACTATACTACTTGTTAGTGGTAGTTTGCGAGTACTTAAAGAGTACTCATGGCTTTTGTCCCTGGCTATTCCTATGGCTAGACTATGAAGGAGACTACCAAGATGACGGCCAGCAGGACGGCTATGATAACTAGGACTATCTGCCTTCGTCAGCATTGCATGTGCCCCTGAAGATGGACCCCGCCGCTATGCTTATTATTTATTCCGCTGCTTGTTGTATTAAGACTGGATCATGAGATCCTTATTTGTGTAAGACCTTATTTATGGTTTGTAATGGATGATGTACTGTGATATCAAATCTGTTGTGTCTCGCAAAAATGGTAATCCTGGGATTGCGATGTATGACATAATAGGCATCTGGGATTAAAAACCCGGTGTTGACAGAAGTTGTCGGAAGGCCCTTAGTGAATATATCGGCAAATTGTGCGGTGGTTGGAACATGAATAACTCGAATGTGTCCTAGGGCCACCTTCTCTCGGACAAAATGAATATAAATCTTGATGTGCTTAGTCCGACGATGCTGCAATGGATTGCTTGACATGTAAACAGCTGAAATGTTATCACAATAAACCACAGTAGCCTACTGGACAAGACGACAAATATCGGAGAGAAGCTGACGCAACCAAACCGTTTCGGCGACAGCATGTGCCACTGCACGGCACTCAGCCTCTGCAGACAAACATGAAACTGGAACCTACCATTTCGAAGACCATGAAATCAAGTTGTTACCAAGAAAAACACACTATCCAGATGTGGATCTACGACTATCCGGACAACCAGCCCAGTCGGCATCGGAATATGTTGTCAAAGTGTGTGAAGAGGAGGAATATATGTGGAGACTATGATCAAGAGTACCTTTGAGATAACGAATAACAGGTTTAACATGATTATAATGGGGAATACGAGGATCATGCATGTAGAGACAGGCTTGTTGAACAGCAAACGTGATTTCTCGTCGAGTGAAAGTGAGATATTGGAGAGCATCAGTTAAACTACGATATAGAGTAGCGTCGGAAAAGACTTCATCGGAGGAGGAAAGTTTTGTTGTTGTGTCTACAGGAGTTTTAGAAGGTTGATAGTCAAGCATGCCGGACTTAGTTTGTAGATCAATGATGTATTGTCTTTGAGAAAGAAAAATACCATGAGTATCACGAGTGACAGCAATGACTAAGAAGTGATGGAGAAGGCCAAGATCAGTCATAGGAAACTCAGATTGCAGCAAGGAAATTATGTGATTAAGAAAGTGTTGAGTGGAGGTTGTTAAAACAATATCATCGACATATAAAAGCAGATATGCGGTGTGAGAATTATTATTATAGAAAAAGAGAGAGTCGGAGGGAAATGGTTGAAAACCGGTAGTGAGAATAAATGAAGAAAAACATTGAAACCACGCACGAGGAGCTTGTTTGAGACCATATAAAGATTTTTTGAGAAGACAAACGTGATTGGGATTGGCCAAGAGGTTGCTGACAATAAACAGTTTCATTGATAGATCCGTGTAGAAAAGCATTTTTAACATCAAGATGATTGATTGGCCAAGAAGAGGTGACTGCAATACTAAGAACTGTGTGAATAGTACTTGGTTTAACTACGGGGGAAAAGGTTTCATCGTAATCAAGACCATGTTGTTGAGAAAAACCACGACATACCCAACAGGCTTTATAACGAGAGAGAGAGAGAACCATCAGAGTGAAAAAATTGATGAAAAACCTATTTACCAGAAAGAACATTTGCACCAGGAGGTCGAGGGACGAGTTGCCAAGTTTGATTGTCTATGAGAGCTTGGAATTCTTCACGCATAGCAGAAGTCCAGTGGGGATCTAGAAGGGCTGATTTATAAGTTTTAGGGATGGGAGATATAGACGGAGTGACGTGGAGATTAAGTTTTTGATTTGGTAGTCGAAATCCTGATTTTGCACGAGTGCGCATGACGTGATCATTAGTAGGTTTGGTGATAGGAACGACATGAGCTGGAAGTTGTAGAGGAGAGGAGGAGGGAGGATCGCCCGGCGCAGTGGAGGATTCAGGCGAAGGGGAGGGTGGATCTGGTGGCGTGGTAGGGAAGTCTGGCATGGTAGAGTTTTCTGCTGTTTCGGCTGCCGCCTGATGGCTCAATGTACGGCGCCCAGAAAAATGCTTGATGGCGGTGTTGATGTAGAGCTCGTTGGGAACCCCAAGAGGAAGGTATGATGACCACAGCAGCAAGTTTCCCTCAGTTATGAAACCAAGGTTTAATCGAACCAGTAGGAGCAAGAAAACACCCCAAAGGTATTACTAGCTGAGCTTTCGCAGGGCGCACTACCGGTGCTACTAGCAACGTGGAGACCTGTACAAAACAACCACAGAACTTTGTCCCTAACTTGCGATGAGGTTGTCAATCTCACCGTGTTTTGCGGTAAACAAAGGATTAAACGTATCGAATGGAAAGAAGTAATAGTTTGTAGAAAGTAAACACAAAGCAATAAAAGATTGTAGATTGTATGTAAAGAAAAGGACCGGGATCCATAGTTCACTAGAGGTGGCTCTCCTTAAGATAGATAACATGCTGGGTGAACAAGTTACAGCGGGGCAATTGACAAACACCGAGAAAGCAATACATGCATATACTAATCATCTTGACTCCTTTGAGACTTGATTGGGCATTACAACATTATACATAGACCGCCATCCAACTACATCTATGACTAATAATCCACCTTTAGGTTATCATCCGAACCCCCTCCAGTATTAAGTTGCAAGCAACAGATTATTGCTTTACGAACTACGTGTAAAGTAAACAATACGATTGTTCTATGAACAAAGGATTGTTGTTTTCTCCCTAGTAGAAACAGCACATCTAGTACCTTAGAGATTTTTGTCACTTCCCCAGATTACCAGAGGCATGAACCCACTATCGAGCATAAATAGTAACTCTTGGAGTTGCTAGCATCTACTTGGCCAAGATAGCTACTAACAACGGAAAGCATGCAAGATCACAAATAACAAAGACATGATAGAAGCAATAATCAATCTGAAATAGCATCTCAATATCCATCAGGTCCCCGCAAACACAACATGCAGAATTACAAATAGATGATCTTGATCATGAACGGAGCTCACAAGATCTAAACATGAAAGCACAAAGGAGGAGAACCAGCCATCTAACTACTACATGGATCCGTAGTCTAAGGATGAACTACTCACGCATCACACTGGAGGCTTGCATGGTGATGAAGAAGGCCTCCAGGGTGAATTCCCCTCTCCGATAGGGTGCCGGGAAGACCTTCAGATCCCTCCCGATCTAGTGATGGAGATGACGGCGGCTACAGACTCTTTCGTGGATTTTTCATCGGGTACTTAGGGTTTTCGTCCCGAGGGCAATATATAGGCGGAAGGAGAGGCCGAGGGGGTGCCGGGAGCGGCCACACCACACCCTGGCATGGGCCAGGCCTGGCCGCGCGGCCGGGTGGTGTGGCCGCCCTCTGGCCCCTCTCCGTCTCGTATTCAGGCACTTGATGACTTCCGGAAAATAGGCACTTTGGCTTTTGTCCCGTCCAATTCCGAGAATATTCATTTTCTGACTTTCCTGGAACCAAAAATAGTAGAAAACAGGCAGCTGGCATTGTATCTCTTGTTAATAGGTTAGTCCAAGATATCATAAGAAAAGTACTCCAAAGTTGGAACAAAAACACAAGAAAGTGGATAAAACCAAGCATGGGACATCAAAAATTATAGATACATTTGCAATGTATCAACATCCCCAAGCTTAACTCCTGATCGTCCTCGAGTAGGTAAGTGATAAAAAGAAAGAATAATTTTTGAGGTGACATGCACCATGAAGGACTTGATCAAAGTATTTGCAAAACATTCAAAGCTGGGATCATAATACTTCAATCATAGCATGGAAGACAAAGTTCTAGCAATAAGCAAAGAAACTATGATGCAACATGAAAAGGCACAAACAAAAGATTCATGAATAACAATGATTTGCAAGACGTTTGTTTGTTTCACATAAAGAAAACATAGCATAATAGTATTCAGCTTGTCCCTCAATAGAGTAGCAAATATAAATGCATAGGACACCTTCAAAGTTCATAAGAGTGACTAGATACAATAGTTTAAATCAAGCAATATCAAGTTATGCATCAATCAACTAGTCTTGGGACAATGCACATAGAACTAAGAATGGCCACTATGCTCTCAAAGTAGGTGCATAAAGATAGAAGGTGGAGACTCAATGTAATGGTGGAAGAAAAGCCTTTGTAAAAGGAAGTAGGGATTCAAGTCTCATAAAGAGCTTCCAAAAATTATGGTACTTATAGCTTTCAGCTCTCATTGCCCTTATCATAAGCATCTTGAAGTGGTTAAGGCTAAAGTGACACAACTAAGAGGATATGCTTGAAAAGTTATAAACCGAAATCTCATGCCCCTTACTTACGAAGACCGATCCTCATGCTACTCAACTTCGGTCACGAGTAAGCTCTTGTCACTTTAAGTACATGTGTATCATTAAGAACCGCCAACGGGATACCCCTTGCACATGATACGGGAGCTTTCCCATAATCAAAATGACAAGGCAAACAGACAATGAGCATCTCAGCGATCTTTTTATTTGCTATTTGCATAGGTTTTTATTGAGGATGCTTCATAGAGTGCTCATTATGGTGATGCTGCAAGTTTCCACCATGATTAGGCATGGCTTAGGCTAGCGGCCAGGCATTTCTCTAACACACATACAAACTCCATGATCTTACAAGTTCCACTTTTATTTCACACCGCCGGGATCCGTAAGCAAAAGAACATGATATCAACGGGGTACAAAGTACAAGTGCAATGTTGAAAGCGTTCCCCATGGTACATGGTTCTGCTAATTTCAACTTATAAAGCGCAAGCATATACGCAACAAAGAAGGACCCAATGGTTCAAGTTTATTAGAGGCAAGTAAAGTAAAGTGTGCCATCAAGTTCGTGAGAGCTTTAATCACTAGTTTTCTCATAACAAGTTTAATTTGGAAGGTAAACAAAAGCATGAATATACTTGGAATAGCATAAGCTAGTAGGTAGGTATGGTGGACTCTTTGGAATAACTTGGTTTAGGGAGTTGGATGCATGAGTGGAACTCATACTTGGTTGTGGAGGCTAGCAAAAGACTGGGAGCGACAAACTAAGAGAGCAATAATGGCCATAATCATGCAGAGCGACAAAACATCATTGATCAAAGCATAAAGTGATACTACAAGTTGAAAACTAAAGGATCATAAAGGCTATGGTGACTTGGGATAGTCATAACATGGTGTGAGCATGTGCCAAGTCAACCCAAATGAAGCATCAAAGGAGAATACCACTATACTATGCTTTAATATGCTAAAACAACGCATGATTCATCCAAGGCACATTAAGAAATCTCAATTGTTTATAACAAGTCATGATACATCAAAGAATACTAAGGATAAAGCCAAAACAATATCAAGTATGGCATGAAAAAGCATAGGCCACAGTCAAAAACGAGCTCTTTTCCACATAAGCATAGACCACATAAGCATGAACTTTCCTACTCTTTTCCAAACCAAACCAATCTATTTGCAAACCAATGTAAGAAAGAGGGGGTCCAACCAATTTATTCAGAAAACTAAGCAAACCAAAGCAAACGAAAACAAAAAAGAAGACGCTCCAAGAAAAACACAATTGTACATGAAACAATAAAAATGAAGCGTTTGGAAGAAACCTGAGATTTTTATTGATGAAGAAGGGGATGCCTTGGGCATCCCCAAGCTTTGACGCTTGTACTTCTTGGATATTTCTTGAGGTGACACGCGTGGCATCCCCAAGCTTGAGCTTTAGTCCATCCTTCATCTCATTACTCATTCCTTTCATACATCTGAAATTTTTTCTTCATACAAAACTTCACACAATCATTAGCAACATTAGTGCACTTAAGATAAATAAGTCTTAAGGTTCAGTTCTAACACCAAATAAACTTCCATTAGGACACTAGCTACTGTAGAACTTTCCTCAAAAATCTCAATTCCCAAAAGAACTTAAGAAGGAACCAACAAGAAGCAAATGCAGAAAATGGCAGAAATCTGTCAAAACAGACCAGCAGGTAAAGACGAATTTTTTCGAAGACCTTCTGTTCCTCAAATCAAAAAGTGTTGAATTAACGAAAGTTATATAACAACGTTGGTCAGAAGCACAAAACATTGCAGCTGAATCCAACATACAGTGCTCTATCACGAATTTTTACGGTGAAGCACAGAAATCTATTTCGGAACAGCAACTTTCCCAATCATTACTTCTCTCTCATTAGAGGTTACTCTTGGCACAAAAAGCAAATAAAAAGGATAAGGAGAGGTTATTACAGAGTTAGTAACTTCCAAGACTCATCTAGAACTTTTAGGTTATCTCCCAATAAGTACTTTTCTTTAACGCCTTTAAGTTAGGCATAAGAAGCAAGAAAGAATCAAGTGTTCTCAAATGAAGAAGCATTAAGACCAAATTTTGTTTTCATAGGAGAGACAAAAGAAATCTTCTCTCTCTTCTTAGGGAAGTGTTCTATACCTTTCTTGAGTGGGAGTTGATATTTAATGGTGCCTTCTTTCATATCAATGATGGCACCAACAGTTCTAAGAAAAGGTCTTTCCAAAGTAATAGGACAAGAAGCATTGTATTCAACATCCAAAACATAGAAATCAACGGGGACATAGGAATTGTTAACCATAATAAGAACGTCATTAAGACTCCCCATGAGTTTCTTTTTAACATTATCATCAAGTGGGACATTCAAATAGCAATCTTCAAGAGGAGGCAAATCAAGCATATCATAAATCCTTCTAGGCATAATAGAAACACTACTATAAAGATCACACAAAGCTTTGAAATCAAAGTCATTCACTTTCACATTAATGATGGGTTCCCAACCATCCTCTTGTTTTATAGGAATAGAAGCTTTATGTTTCATGTTTTCTTCTTTAATCTTTATGAGAGCATCAGTAATGTGTTTTGTAAAGGCCATGTTCATAGCACTAGCATTAGGACTTCTAGCAAGCTTTTGTAGGAACTTAATAACTTCAGAGATATTGCAACCATCAAGGTCAAAATCAAATTTATCATCTAAAGTAGTAGAACTATTACTAGCCTCAACACTAGTGGTGGTAATAGTAGAAACACTAATGTTTCTAGCAATTTCATCTTCTCTTTCCCACTTAGCATGTAATTCAGTTAATAGTCTAACATATTCATCAATTCTTACTTGTATAGCATTAGTGGTTGCAAAGGGATTCTCATTATTTTCAGGTTTAGCAGCCATTTTATTCAAAGAAGATTGAGCTTCAGCCAAAGATGCTATATTTCTTTCAACATTAGAGAGTTTTTCCTCAATAGTTTTATTGAAAGAACTTTGTTTACTAATAAAGTCTTTGAGCATAACTTCAAGTTCAGAGGGAGCACTCCTATTATTGTTGTAAGAATTTTCATAAGCATTACCATTGTTGGGAGGATATGGCTTATAATTGTTGTTACCAAAATTAATCCTATAAGCATTATTGCCAAAGTTGTTATTTCTTATGAAGTTCACATCAACTTGCTCTTCTTGAGCAACCGAAGAGGCTAAAGGAACATTATTTGGATCAATATGGGCTTTCCCATTAACAAGCATAGACATAATAATATCAATCTTATCACTCAAGGAGGAAGTTTCCTCAACAGAATTTACCTTCTTACCTTGTGGAGCTCTCTCAGTATGCCATTCAGAATAATTAACCATCATATTGTCCAGAAGTTTTGTTGCAGCACCTAAAGTGATGGTCATAAAGGTACCTCCAGCAGAAGAATCCAATAGGTTCCTTGAAGAATAGTTCAATCCTGCATAAAAAGTTTGGATGATCATCCAAGCAGTCAGTCCATGAGTGGGACAATTCTTAACCAAAGATTTCATTCTTTCCCAAGCTTGAGCAACATGGTCATTATCAAGTTGTTTAAACTTCATTATTTCACTTCTCATGGATATAATCTTAGCAGGAGGATAGTATTTTCCAATAAAAGCATCTTTGCACTTAGTCCAAGAATCAATAATATTCCTAGTTAAGGAATTCAACAATTCTTTAGCTTTTCCTCTCAAAGAGAAAGGAAACAATTTCAGCTTAATAATATCACCATCTATATCCCTATGCTTTTGCATCTCACAAAGTTCAACAAAGTTATTTAGATGGGAAGCAGCATCTTCATTACCAATACCAGAAAATTGTTCTCTCATAACAAGATTGAGTAAAGCAGGTTTTATTTCAAAGAAAGTATTTTCAGGCATAGGTGGAGTAATAGGTGTGCTCATAAAATCATTGTTGTTGGTGCTAGTGAAGTCACACAACTTAGTGTTTTCAAGAGTAGTCATTTTTTTGGGGGGGTTTCAAATAAGAAAGCAAACTAGTAAATCTAAAAAAATATTGAAGAACAAAACAAGTAAACACAGAAAAAAGAAACTAAGCAAAACAAAAATAACAAAGTATAGAGATTGGTTATGAGGGACTCCTCTTGTGAAGATGTCCTTGACTCCCCGGTAACGGCGCCAGAAAATCGCTTGATGGCTCAATGCACGGCGCCCAAAAAAATGCTTGATGGCGGTGTTGATGTAGAGCTCGTTGGGAACCCCAAGAGGAAGGTATGATGAGAACAGCAGCAAGTTTCCCTCAGTTATGAAACCAAGGTTTAATCAAACCAGTAGGATCAAGGAAACACCCCAAAGGTATTACTAGCTGAGCTTTCGCAGGGCGCACTACCGGTGCTAGTAGCAACGTGGAGACCTGCACAACACAACCACGGAACTTTGTCCCCAACTTGCGATGAGGTTGTCAATCTCACCGTGTTTTGCGGTAAACAAAGGATTAAACGTATCGAATGTAAAGAAGTAATAGTTTGTAGAAAGTAAAAACAAAGCAGTAAAAGATTGTAGATTGTATGTAAAGAAAAGGACCGGGATCCATAGTTCACTAGAGGTGGCTCTCCTTAAGATAGATAACATGCTGGGTGAACAAATTACAGCGGGGCAATTGACAAACACCGAGAAAGCAATACATGCATATACTATTCATAGATAGCATTCAACTCCTCAATTAAAGTAATCACAAGTAAACCCTGTGCTTTGAAACGTCCATAGGACTAATAAACTTCTCATGAAGTCACATTGAGCAAATCAAATGGTAGATCGTCCAAAAACAACATAGTTGTCAACAAAGCAGACAAACGAACTTGGGTCTTCTATAACACCCGATAAAAGTCTAAGTTTGTGCCACTAACCTCCAAAGTAGAAACTGTTCAATCATCAAATGACATAAGTCATCATATCTTCTGTGGTGCTTGAGTAAGCGCAAAGCTCATAGTGCAATATCTTAATGTACATAACATTGTGAAGAACACATCTCATGGAATCTGAACGTGCTACAAAAAGCACAAACCTCGGCAAACAATACTCATGCAAGAGCATCTGGTACGGAGGACATCTCGTACACCAAAAAACTATCGTCTTGTAATGGTTGATGAAAAATCTATGACATGGTCAAAAACTATCCCTGTAAAACAACTGGCGGATGAAGGAACCTTCTTAACATGCAAGGGAGCTTAAACTCTGCAATAGATCCCTCTTGAAAGAGCAAAGACAACTAAACTAAATGTTGTAGTATCTAGCAGAAATAAATCTCCTCTTGCACCTCAAACTGATCCTCATCACAAACTTGAATAAAAAGGACAAAAAACCTTCACATGCATAACAACAAAAACTCCAGAAAGTAAAGAGTATATGCTAGCTACCAATAGGCTTAATAATCACCTCCTCTAAAAATGTTTTTTTATTTTTATTGTGTTCATGTAATCGCAGCAATATAACACCTTGAATTTGCATCCACAATATCTCCCATATAAATGCCAACGAATATGAACAATCATAAAATTACTTAAACTTCTAGCCTTCAAATAAGATAACCCAAATAACGAACGAGTCATCGTAGAACGCCGCAATTAGAACCGCCATAATATTGAGTCCAAACTGTAGTACAACTTGGATCTAACTAACAAACTTCACCTTGAACCTATCAAAACAATGACATCTCAGCGGCAAATCATCGAACATAGGTGGCGTGGGTAGAACCGGTATTGTGACCGGGATAGAGCATGGGTCAACGCTTAAGCTGAAGAAACAGTTGTTTACTTTTGTACGTGCCGACTATAACACCAGTATGAATTTCATCTGTGCTAAAAAGATCCACATCTTGATTTGGCGAAACAAGGCGGACCAAAATGACTCTTAATAGAATCAATAAGGGGAGTAAATAAAAATTAGTACCGAAACTTTCCTTGTAGACTTTGTAATGCACGATCAGTTTGGAGGTTAAAATTGATCTTTAGAGCTTCACGTGAAGAGCAGCTAGGACGTGGTAGTCTTGCCTCCCAAGCCAATCGAAATAGTACTCCTCTCTATAATTCATGACGTGGAATATCGGTGTTTCCAGAGATCGATCGAAACTGGGCACCGCCAAGTAAATTAATCGGCGAATTGGTCAACGGAAATCCATCGGTCAGATGCGGTACAGCGACCGACACCAGCTGCCGCAGAAAAAATCCTTACTTCCGGATACAACTCTGCGGAACACCGGGAGAAACTTCCGTGTCGTAAACTCGTAGATCCAATCTTTAAACAAACAAAGATGCTTCGGCTTGGTGTAGCTGCGTGATGCCGGAGGACTGCGGCGACGTTGCGCAGCGGAAAGTCTCCCGGGCAACGGAACTTGAAGCCTGGACTCTGATACCACTTGTTACACAATCACGCAACAAAAATAGATCAAACGAAGAAGAAAAACACTGATTTTTATGTAGAAACCCTTATGGGAAAAAAATCATGGAATGCACGACGACGTATCACTATAATTCGGAGGAGTAACAATACACGAGAGGACAAACCCTCTATGTGCTAAAAATATGGTGGAACTTTCTCTATCTAATCTATGACTACCTGCACTATATAAAGGGACAAACAACTCTCTTTCTTAGCGGACACAAAATAGAGTTGTAGATGTGTTACGTCTAGCCTAGTTAAAATGCGGTAGTCTGACAGGACTCCTTCTGTAATACAACAGGTACATAGGATTCGGGTCATATTCAACAGTCGGCCCTATGGACCCATCGGATCGCTTGGTGCTAGCTTGCTTGACCCAAATCTCATTCAGGACCCGCATGAACCATCGGTCTCAAACTTTTGGGTCGGGCCAGTGACCCGCCGGGCTGATCCGGCCCATTCCCATCCCGATTCACAAGAGGCGGGCTTCCGGAGGGTTACTCTCTCGATCTGCGGTACACGCCGCTAGCCGGGATTAGGAAGACAAACACAGTGACTCAAGGTTCTGAAAGTAGGTGTGTGTGATTCGTACCGATTTGGTTAGCGTATACATTTATATAGTGTAGGTCGGGGAGGTCATGGGATATAACCCACGTCCGAGGCGGTAATAGCCCACAATTCAAAGAAAAACTGGAAATAGCCGATTAATACATCCGTTAATAACTCGTATAATTAATTTTTCGTAATAGCAAAAATATAAACGACATGCATAAATATGAAATTGACTCGGCTCATTCCCCTAACTCTCTGCGTGTCGTGACGAGAGGTGGCGTGGCGTCGTAAGGGAAGTGCGCGAGAGCAGTTCTTTTTCTCACACCTTACTGAGCGGTAAAATAGGCTAATATATAAGGAGGTGCAACTCTCACTCAACTAGCAATGTGAGACCAAACTTTGGCACCACTAACATATCCATATGTTGTCATGCATAAATGTGCCAAAGAGAATTTCAGATTTCGTCTTATGGACAAACATCCCAATACTCATGAAATTCCAACAATCGTCCACAAAGTCTCATACGTCACATCACTTTTGTTTCAGAATATTTTTTATATACTAGTGTGTAGTGGATACTATTAAGTGTAACTTCCACATGAAACTCCATGCTACACTAGTTAGCAAACTGAATATTGGACTATTCCTTGTATTATAAGTTTTCTGCACACTAGTTTCACACAAAGTCTATACCGATATTGAGATGTCGTAGGGCTTCTCCGCAATTCGGAGCTTATGAGTCATACTACAGGGCCTTTTATGGATTTATTAGAGAGCACCCAACTCTCAAAGACTATGACATTTGACAGTCAGACTCATATAGGTGTGTTTTTCAAGAGATGTTCTATAGGAAATATTTCTCTTTAGATAAGCCACTTAGAACATATTAAGATATATATCAACCTGCCATGCGGATCTATGAGAGTATAGTATCTTTGAGGAGAGGTAAAATCAGTATAAAGGATACTCTCCTCCTAGCCGTCCAACAACTTGTCTTCCAATTCTAATTCACGAGATCTCCGATCATATAGAGTGGTTTACCATTGTAAATAACTCATAGCGTGGGTCTCAAACCCATCCCCTTATTGCATTATATATCACATTGTGTGATAAACCCTATCTGAAGGGATCTGGCAAATTCTTAGATGTTTGGATATAATCCAATACAATAATTCCAAAGTTTCTCAATTTTATGACAGATTTTAATCTCATTTTCGCATTGTACTTAGAATGGTTTACTTTGACGATCACGGTTCATTGGAATGGCGGGTGTTGCTTTCTCAACCACATGTACGATAATTAAGAGCTGACGAAGAAACGCTCAAGCCAGAGGAACTTTTCATAGATGGGTGAGAGAAACAACATAGACAGGCAGGCAACATGGGCGTGAGGGTTATGTTTGTCACAACAAGACGTGGAGTGTCATTCAGATGGTTTCGTGTGTCCAATATTTGATGTTTGTGTTTAAGTGTTTAGATTTCCCTATCTTTGATGCCTAATGTGAACCACCAACTCCCATTTAACAGTAACAATATATGTGAACTTGTTTTAGTG
This sequence comes from Avena eriantha, assembly GCA_910589775.1. NCBI lineage: Eukaryota > Viridiplantae > Streptophyta > Magnoliopsida > Poales > Poaceae > Avena > Avena eriantha. The sequence continues at coordinate 21,174,733 of OU342742.1, read as the reverse complement.
TGTAGGTTCACTCATTTTAAAGTATATCTAGTCCATTTTAAAATATCTAAAAGGTCTTACATTAGTGAACAGAGGGAGTGCTTTTTTAGGAAGAGGAAATAGTTTTTATGAGGGATTGTTGTCGACGTTAGTTTTTCGTGTGTTGGGGAATTTTGTTTGGAAGTTGTCTCTGAGCTGGCTTCGGTTGGTTGTACACTTTCCCTCTTCTAAATGAATACGAGCGAGCACTAGATATTGCGGCTCACAGCCTTCCGCCACCTCTCTCTTGCTCCTTCCCCACCTTCTTTTCAGAGTCAACCACCAAAAACCAAGCCAATATGTCGCCCTCTCCGCCGGATTTGCCGATGGGAGATGGGATCGGAGAGGCACCAGAGCTAGTAGTAGGTCCTGTAGGGTTAGGTTTCGGTGGCCTTTTGCCATAGTGTGGTGGCATGTCGGAGTTGGTGGAGAGATCTCTGGCCCGAGATCTTCCCATGGTTGGAGTTCTTGCCTCTCCTCGTGGAGCTCCAATGACTGGAGCGGATGGTGGAGGCGGGCCTCATCGGAAACTCCATCAACAAAGAGCCTGTTGGGTGCCATCTATGCAAGAGGAAGAGACGGGCTGCTCAACCACACTTGGCTGGACGTGGTGGTAGGGGGTGAGCTGTGGTGCTCTGGTGAAGTGGTCGGTTCGGCCTCCCCCGTCCAGCCGTGGCGGCAAGGGGGAAGGGGACGGTGGCTGCTACTTGCTCGTTCTCTTCAAGATGGTGCGGTCGGGTGCCCCTTATCTAGGTGTTGCTGGTTCCTCTGCTTCGCCTAGCTGGCCGTGATGGTGAGGGGGAGAAGCTTGGTACCATGCAGATGAGGATGCACAATAGTTACCCTAGCGGTTGTGCGGGCGTGTCGCTAGCGTGGAAGAACTCGTCAATGTTTGGAGCTCCATGGGGGAGTTCCTCATCTGCGAGCTTCGGCTGCTGCTGGATCAATAAACCTGTTCTATGTGTTCTTTTTCTAGACCGTTCTTCTTCGCCTGCCTCCTCCCACCCTTGGCAGGAGTGGCGACTTCAATATCGGGATGATTACCACTGACGGCGCTGGTAGAACCCTCTGCTGCAGGATTCTTCTGCTCCTCATGTCTTTTTCTTCCTCCAGCAGACGCAGTGGTTGCGGAAAATGGAGGCAGCGTCAAGCGGAAGTGGAGTTGGGAAGCAATTTTCTTGAGCACCTCCTCGGCGGTGGGTCACAGTCGTCCGACATCGAGGTTAGCTGCCGCATTTCTCGTCTGCGTAGGAGCAAGTGGTTTCGTCCCTGCTTCTGAGCATAACGGCGGCAGGGCTGACTTCCGACTCGGTGGTGGAGAAAGAGAAGGACCGGATTATTTTTCGATATCTTTCAGTAAGGTCTTTTCTACATATACTACGTATAACAGGGACGTATGTATTCTTTTTTTAGAGGTCCTTTGTAACAATATGTACATCGACCGCTTGAATTTAACGTGATGCTTCCAGCCTCTTCCGGGGCACTCCTTGTGCAAAAAATTAAAAAATGAATACTAGCTGTCAATATGACCAGCCATTTGACACAAAAGTACTCCATCTTTATATTGTGTGTGTCAACTTTACTAGATACGTGTATATCTAGACATGTTTTAATGTAGAAATGTTTGAATCTAGATAAAATTGAGACAAGTGATTAGGATCCGTGGGAGTAACCAAAATTCAGTTGTGAGTCATGATAATCACAAAAAGTGGAAATAGATAAGGACACATACCGAACCACAACGTACGCACTGCTTTGACCTGGATATTGTTTGCAAAATACGGTTCTCCTTTCGATAACGGACAGTAACATACCGTGGTACCGACCGTTGGCCACTTGGACCGCGTTTTTTTTAAGAGAGTCTCCAAGGGACTGGAAGCTTCACATTAATAACACGCCGTGGATGTACAAAAGGATAAAAAGCACCCTATAAAAAGAAGAAAAAATATATAGGTCCCTAATATATGGAGAAAAGACCTCGCTAAAAGATAGAAAGTAGAAACCGATCCTTCTCTTTCTCCACCGTCGAGCCGGAGGACGGACTCATCGCCATCAAACTCGGAAGCAGGGACGAAACCACTTGCTTCCGCGAAGACGAGTAGTGGAGTTGTCAACCTCGAAAGGGCCTCCCCAAGGAGGTTAAGCAAATGCCAAGACCCTTCGATGGCTTATAGATAGGCCATGTTCTGGCCTCAGATGTCGGACGGTTGTCACCTACCGCCGAGGTGATGCTCGAATAAATCGCTTCCCAGCTCCACCGCTGCATGACGCTGCTGCTTACCCAATCGTCTCCTCCAAAATCCGCAACCACTGCGTCCACTCGAGAAAAAAATAAAGGAGCTGCAACAGAAGGTTCTTTACCGGGGCCGGAAATGATAGTCGGCCCGCCTTCAGACCCACTCCTGCCATAGATGGGAGAAGGCAGGCGGAGAAGAACGGCTCCAGAAAGAACCCCAACATCAGGCTTATTTGACCAGCAGCGGTCAAGAATCGCCGTTTTGGAACTCCCCCATGGAGCTCCAAAAAACAGCGAACCCGACCACTCTAGCGGTGAGACCACACCGCCGCTAGGTAGCTGCTACCACAACACCTCCACGCAAAACGGAGCATCTCCCCCTCGCCACCAAGGCCGACCAGGAGAGTTGCTGCTCTGCGCGAAGGACCGCACCAACCTCCAGCCGCATCCGCCAAGACCGCCACCGCTCCTTGCTTCCCCCCCCCCCCCCCCCCACGCGCCACCTCGAACGGCCAGGAGAAACAAAGAAGCACGGCGACCTCCAGCAGCTGGCCTTCCTCCTCCGCCTCCACGGTCGGCCAAGAAAGGCGACGTTGTAGCACGTCTTCGCTCTAGAGGAAGGCACCGCCAAGGCTGCTTATTGAAGGAGTCGCTGGTAGCTTGCCGCTCCACCACCCCCGACTCCGGCCACCGGAGCACCGTGAGGAGAAGAGGAACCACTGGCACGAGCCAGATCCCAGCCCCTAGATCTCGCCGCCAACTCTCGGCATCAAGCTAACTGCGACACACGACCGACACTTCGACCGCGGTCACGAGCTGCATTCATTTCACATGGTTTTATGGAGGCCCGTCGATCGTTCGTCGGTTCCCGGCGTGTCACGAATTATGTCTGTTTCCGGAGGCTATGGCCAGGTGACAGGTGGGCACGATGGTACAATGAGAGCTCTCTGATGTACGGGCGTGACGTGCTGCAATGGCAACGACAACCTCTCTAGGGACAGGAGTGCGCACGTACAATACAGTGACGTCAGTCTTTCTTTGGAGTTGTCACGTCGGATTTTTGTTTAGTTGGAGGAGATATAATTAAGAAAAAGAATGTTGCCTTCTCTTAGCTAAGGGGTGATCCTTTAAAAATAAGAGACACTTTCTCCATTAAACCTTGTGCCTTCTTCTATCAACACAATTTCTTACTTCCTTCGACCCAAATTAGTTGACTCAATTTTTTAAGATACGGATGTATCTAATCTGAATCATGGCTAGATACAATCGAATCTAGACAAATCTAAGTCAATTAATTTGGGTCGAAAGGACTATCATAATTAGATAATTGACATTAAATCTTAGAGATGATCCATTGTACGAATTATTATTATTGTCTTCTCTAGACTATGTGGAGGGCTAAGAAAAGACAAGCCTTCTCTACCATTGTACATTCCCTAAGCCTGGTTTCCATGGGCCGCTTGCGTTCAGCTAATCAATCGCCTCGGTTAGTACCATCCAAAAACGGCCTTAATGCTCAAAAAAAAAATCCAAAAACGGCCTGCGCGGGCTTGCTCGAGACTCAGGTTCCTATTACATGTCTTTTCTCTTGACGATTCGGTCCATATCCTATCTGAACCAGTTGAGTGTTTGTGTGTTGCCACACTCCGTTCTGTTCTTGCCGCACATGTACACATGAAAAATGCAATTATATAAAAAAATTGAACATAGTATTCCTATAGTAAATATATTCTGCTTTGCTTAAACTGTTATCGGATACAAGCTATGACTCGACATCATATATTCATATTCATAGAAAACAACAGACAATCTAATCATCTCTAACTAAGATTTCACATTGTTCATATCCTAGAGACAGCTACGAGTGGTAACGGTGATTCGATATACATCGCCCCTCCAATGTACAAGCTCGTATGATGTCCGTTAAGCCTCTGTACTGTCATATTTCTATGTCTAGTTCTCCACAAGTCTTTAATTTTTTTAATCTATACGGCTCCACCTCCTTACATATCCATGGAATAAAAAACATGGTGAGAAGATAAGCAAATTCATGATCAAAGTTCGGCTGAATTATGTTTAACTCTTACCTTTGATTTAGAAAATAGAACTGAATTTCAACACAATGAATAGTGTCTAAAAATAACTAACACGGTATTTAAAAGAACGGAGAGGTAGAAGCACAAAACATACTGGTCAAGTTAGAATCTGGCAGTGTCGACAACCAATGACATAGGCATGGGCATCGAGCTGTAGTTTCGTAGATATATGTACGTACTCAGTTTGTGCACGCCATTGCTCCCTGCTGCATTTACACTGCCTAGCAACTCTCGTATTAGACCTCACCTGTCTGCTCCACAACGACCTTCTCTCATGCCTGGAGAGATTGATTAGTGAGTAGAGTCGCGGTGGTGTAACACCAAAACATGATGAATTCTTAGCTTAATCCGCATGACAAACACCACAAATTTGGTGGCCCGTACATGATGAACATCAAGTCTGACACAAAGATAAAGTTCAGCAATTAAAGGAAACCTGCCATCAGGTACATTAATCACGCATCGCACCCTCTACTGCCTGCTGGCTGCTGCTAGCTAGCTAACTCATCGATACATTAGCACATGGAGATAAAAACAGCACGACGTGTAACTGCTGCCAGCTTCTTATGCCTGCATATTCAGAAAAAATCTGAATTTGTTCCTACCTGCTTGTGCCTACTAATCCATCGACAGGCACCGGCTTGTCCTCCACAGTCATGCACGAGAAACGTAGACAGGCAAGAAAAACGTAGAAGAGGGCTCTCAAGAAAGAAGCCCATCCTGAAGACGAGGCAATCCACTTGCACAGGTCTGTGACGGCCTGCCGCCTGCTATGCGAGCACGTCGGAGCCGGTGGCGACGCGCCACGCAGGTGCTGGCACGTCGGCGTCTGTGACGACGCAGGTGGTGACACATCCACTTGCCCAGGTCCGTGATGAGCGATGACCATGTAATATGCGCTCGCAAAACTTTCCGGTCCGGCGACACCCATGGCCGAAGGGAGCCGAGACCCACGCGAGGATGAACCGAGCCTTTTGCAGCGGCGGCAGGGAGCCTGCGGACATCGAAGAAGGAGCGGAAGACCTCGACCGGGGATGAGAACTGCGGCAGATGGAACGGATCGAGGAGCACCTCCACGATCGAGAACAGATAGGTACGGGGGTCTGGACTCCAGCGGCGCCAGCGTGGACGCGGTCCGTTTTTTCGTTTTCTGCCTATGCATTTTATTTTCCGGATGCAGGCTTGATGGTGGGATCTTGGATTTTAATACGGAGTAGTATAGATATACAGTATAAAACAAGGAACCGGAAATCAAACTTGTAATTTATATAGGAGTGGCATATGATGTAAATATTAAAACAATACGGGGCAGTTTACGAGCGACCTACCGGACCATAAAAACCATAAGCCTTTTAAATAGTATACTAGCATTCGTGTGTTGCTACGGGTTAGGAAATGGGAGATACAATAATATCTATGGGGCCTATTTACTATGGTTTTATCCTCATTTTCCATATGCCTACTCCAATCCCGTCGCACCTTTCACCCGATCAAAACCATCGGGACCGCCTCCTTCCGGATAATCCACTTTTAAATCCTCCTCGTTTATCCTTCCACTAACACTCAACGTCTCCTGATGGTAGTACGTGCAGGTGGAGCTTGGCACTCGCCCTATACCGACACCGCCGCTAATACATGTGGACGGAGCATCACCCTCACCCTCTGACCGCAACTGCTTGACTGTTGCAGTAGAGAAGATAAACTTTGCATTGGTCAATGGGCTACAAGCATCGCAGGACCAAGAGGAGTTTCAAATTCGAGAAGAAATGCATGGCATCCTCATCCTCCATAACTTATGGCCAGTCGTAGTCCTGCCGAGTCTAACGATTATCCCTTTCATAAGAACCTCCTAAACTTTTTCATTGTTTACACATATAAATATGAGTTTCTGATGTGATTGTATGATGCCGTTGTTTTTTCGAGCAGTTGATTACATGTTGCCGTTGGTTTGTTCTCCTTCTATATTCTAAGATGGTTAGTTTCATGAAAATATCTATTGAGTTTGATCCGAACTCGGTTGGCACGTCTGGCCCGGAAGGACGGAGGGTTAACCTACCACGGACCAGACCGTTCCATAAAAGAAGCAATCGTTTACACTACTTCATATATCCAAACCAGTGAAAAAGGACATGTGAGGAGAAGACTCGGGTTCATTCGCTATGTCCGCTCCCGCGAGCGCGCGAGCGGACGGGTGAACCCTAGCTGCCCTGCTGTCAGACCCTCTCTACCTCCCTCTCCTCCTCGCCACCATCGGAGGGCGTCTTTGCGTGAAGCCTCGGGGCGTCGGCAGTGGTGGGGCCTCCTCTCCCTCCTGTTCGGTGGTGGCTGCGCAGGCGGCTATGGGCGACGGGAGCGCGGCGTTGGTCAGGGGCATGGCGGCGCGGCGGCTCTACAGCGGCGTGGTGGCTTGGCATCCTCGGCGTGCTCGCAACCCCGGTGTTCTTCAACGTCGGCGGCGGCGGGCGGTGCAAGCTGGAGTTTGCTCGGATGGAGGAGATCCAACGCGATATGGTGCGGGGCGCTCCGGCCTCGCCTCAGGCGGTGGCATGCGGCCGCGAGATGGTTCTTGGCGGGGATTGGGCATCCCGGCCGTTAGGCCACCTCGATCAGGACGGAGCAGGGGCTTCGGCCCCCTTTGAGCCCACTTCCCTTCCACGGATCCAATGGCGGCGGTCGCCATGGGGGCCAACCGCCGTCGATCTAGAAAAAGTCCCTTCTTCGGCGGATCTCCGGTCTCCGGAGTCCTCGCGACGGTGACCCCGGCTTCCTCTTCTGCTCTTCGGTGTGCTCGTCTTGGGTTTCGAGGCGGCGGCCCTAGATGGCTAGGAGCCTTTTGGTTGGCAGGCGTGCCAGGGTCTCTGGTGTTGGCCGGTTTCCTTGGTTTTGGTGACGACGTGGTGTCGGCAAGCCGCGTGGTGTGGGGTATGGACCACTGAGTGCCATTGTCGGGGGAAACCCTTGCCCTTTGGGCCTCGACAGTGGCGTCCGTGGAAGTCGTCCCCTGCCTGCAGGCATCGATGTGGTGGCGCTCGGTGTGTCTATGTGCTTCGGGTGAAAACTGAAGATCCTTGGATCGGGCTATAATGGCACTTCAGTGTCGTGATCTTCTTGAAGATGCCGCCTTGGAGTCCCACGGCATGCAGCTCTCCGATCGCTAGGTGGTCGCACCCCACTCTCCTCGGCAAGGCTTGCTTCATGATCTGATATCTCGGTGTTTCTCGTTTGGCTCGGCCCTGGTGCTGCTTCTCGTTCGTGAATTGTCGACTGATTCTTGGTGGTGGCTAGCCTCTGGTGGTGTTTCCTGCGACGGTGGAGCCGTCTTGACTGGTGGTTGTCGGTTCACCCGCTAGGGCGAGCGCCGGCCCGACACGTAGCTCATCCAGCGTCTACTCCTCCCACACATAGTCTACTGTAGTAGTCACCGACGGGTTCGCAGTTCCGGTTGTAGTACCTCTGGTAGGCCTGTTCTTGCGTGAGTGTGCAGTTCTGCATTGTAAGCTGGGCTCAACATCATGTATGTGTTTCGCTATTGTTGGCGTTATTAATTTAAGTTTGGCCAAAAAAGGACATGTGACAATCTATACATGTGGATTCATGTGTTAACCTAATGAAAATTTGGGTGTTAAAAAAGAGACCATTGTTCGTATTACAAAGATATATAAAAAATCTTAACTTATGCCCATGAAAAAATTATGGCAAATGAGACTTCTGCCATGTGTTTTTAGTTTGGTGGACCGAGAGTTTCCTTTAGATTCAACCTCAACTATGTTACAGCCTCGGATAGTTGGCAACGAACATTATCAAACTGCGCAAAGAGTTAAGAAAACTTTACAACATTATCGAGAGTGGCATGGATATTTTTGAACCCCCAATTTTCAAACCATAGCTTTAAAAAGATAAAAAGGAAAAATAAAGGAAAGCAGAACTCCCTTGGACCAAAAAGCACCCCAAGAAGCCCAAGGCCCATCTGGCGGACACAAACCCCACGTAAACACAGCACACGCACGCGAGCCTCCTCCCATCGATCCTAACATCGTCTTCCCCGTTGCTCTACTGCCATTGAGCTCGCCCTCTACCTGCAAGAGTCCACAGTAGACCTCGCCGCATCCAGCTCGGCCGGCAGCAGACCCAACACCGAGCTTGCCGCCGATCAACCATAGCCGACGGCACCCTGGACGCGCGCCCCTCCCTACAGCCAGACCGGCCCCGCCTCCGCTCGACTGCGCAATCAACCGTGGCTCCCTCCGCTATCTCCCCTCGCGCCAGCCGCTTGGTCCCATCCAAGCTTCGACCATGCCCGACCTGCTCTTCTTGGCTCCCCTCCTGAGAACGCGAACCGTTCTTGATATATTGTACTGAAGCGGTACGTATTGCTTGGAGGTGGCGTTGGTGTAAATTTTTTATACCTCAGCCTAACACTTTAGGGATATAGATTTCTCCTGGTCCAAAGACTTTACTACGGGGCTCTTATTTCTCGCTCGCTGCAGGCGCGAGCAGGGCGCCTGAAGCGGTTCCTTCATGGGTCGCTAGAATGCGGTCCGGTAATAGATAGATACAGTCTCTATTACTTTTTATGTTATTCTGTTTTCTAGGAATAAAAAACTCAAATTTTGAGAAAAGTTTATTTTTGATAAATATCCAACTTGGAAAAATGTTCAAATCTGAAAAATATTCAAATTTGAAAAAGTTCAACATTTTGAAAAATGTTCTAAAAATCGGAACCAGGAAAAAACTAAAATCGAAGGAAAACTGGAACCAGGAAAACCAGGAAACCTAGGAAACCAGGAAACCTAGGAAACAGGGAAAAAATGGAGAAAAATATTGACAATAAAACGTACTCGCGCTAATGGGCCTGCCAACACGACCACCCGTCCTGAGGGGTGCGCCAGATAGCGCCCGCATTGGGGTAGAGAATAGGATTTGCCCTACACTGCACCACTCCGAATATGTTGAGGCCATTAGCGGATGCAGGGCGGGCCGGGTCGACCGTGGCCCACTAAGAATTATACCCCTCTTGTTCCTGGTCGCATGTAACCATGTGTCTGTCGACGCGGCCATGGACTGGATGATCCGGCCTCCGCAACTCCAGCCTCCCCCACCAGCCGCCCAGGCCTTGATCCCCTCGCTGATTCGCCGCCTCGCCCCCTTTCCTGATCCTCTCACCGATTTGTCGGTTGTCGCTGCCCGCGCCGCTCAGGTCGTTCGACGCAGAGCCGCAGAGACACGAGTGCTCCACACTCGGCCACAGCTCAAGCCAGCGCATTGCCTCTTTTCCTACAGAGCTTGCATAAGCTAGATAGCCAGAAAGTATGATTTTCCTAATTCCTACCGAATAACCCAACTAGGCTTACTACCGAGAAATCTCCTTTTCCTTGAATTTGATTTGTTAAAAGACTTAAAGTTGGTGCATCAAATTGGCTCTTTTTGTGTTACTATCAATTTAATATCTAGGATTGTCGATCGATAGTCCATGCCAAACATATGAACATGCTTTCCAACCAGAAAAATATAGGATAACAACCGACATAATTGGGTTTCATAAATATAATTGGGTTGCATATGCTACGGCCATAGCTGACGAAACTGTTGGCCACCAATCCATCAAAGCATCATCAGCACCCGGAGTTAGGTTCTGCAGTCTGTAGAGCATGAGACAGTTATAGCATATTTCTCCCAAGAAAGAGCACTAAGATGTTCTGCGAATTCAGGCTCCTGACAGCATAAGGGGCAAACGGGAGGTGTTGCAGGCCTCGTCTGCTTAACCTGTTGGCCGTTCACATGAGGTCTTTGATCGTCGACCACATGATGATTTTGTACTTGAGGGGTGCGCTTGTCCCCCAGAGTTCCTTGACGCAATGCAAGGGGCTCTCAATCCCGCCAAAGAAGAAGGCTCAGTATGCTGATCTCACCGAGTACTCGCCATTTGCTATATGTTGCTACCAAATCCTCACTAAAGGTCACTGCTACCTCCACGAACAGCGTGCCCCCCTCCCTTTTTCCCCCTTGAGAGTCATCTCAGTGCGCCTCAGCCGATCCCGAGCTGTCGCCGACAGCGTTGCCGGCCGGAGACGACGGAGGAGAGGCGCCGGTGTAGGTTGTAGGTCTAGGTGTAGTTTTCCCGGCGTTTTGTCGTGTAGTTGGAGTAGGGCATGGGGATTTCTTGGCCGGTCCCTTTGAAGTTCGAGTTCATCCCTCGTCGGTGGCACTCTAGCGGTCAGAGACATTGGCGGCGACCGTCGTCTCGAAGATCTCCGCGGTAAGGCCTCCCTATGCGTCCTCTGGTTTGGTTTTGCTGTGCCACTACTCCTCTTCTTCCTGGCCGGACGTGGCGGCGAGGGGGTGGGGAGGAGTAGCTAGCCGGTGCCCGGATCTGGCGGTTCGCGAAGCTCCTGGTTCAGTTCGGCGTCTAGGTGCGGCGCTGGTTAGAGTTCTTCTCCGTCCCTGCTCCGGTCTCCGTGGTGGATGCCGATGCGTGCGGAAGAGGCGGGAGTTCTCAATAAGCACTCCTGCCTGTGCTGCTTCAACGTCTACAAGCACAACATCATCCTGGCCAGCCGAGGTGGCGAGGGGGATGGCGTGAAGGTTGGTGGCGTTGTCGTGCTCATGGCGGGGTGGCAATGTTGGCCACATGCAGCTTCGGCCGCATGTGGGGCGACTCAACCCCCATTGAGGAGGCCCCTCATATCCTGCGCCTGTGGTCGACGCCTCCTATTCTCCAAGTGTCTCATCATCCCCGGAGTCCTGGAGGTGGCCGAAAGCAGCGATTCTTCGTCGGCCGGATGAGATTGGTCGAGCCCTTCTTCTCGGATCTAGACGTTGGCATCGCCTCCGAGGTCGCCGGCAATGACTGTGGCGGAGGCACCAAAGGAATTGATCGATTGCTTTTTATCTTCTTGTGCTAGGGTGTTTTTTTTCCAAAGATTGGAGGATCGTAACTTCAAATAGTCTGGTTCTGAGTGTTGCTTTGGGCCGTCACGATTATCGACTTGCAGGTTAGGGTGCGTTGCACCGTGTCACCGTTCAAAACAAACAAAAAAACTCGAAAGATCAATCCGCTAAACTGCTGCGCTACTGCTTTTTTGAGCTGTGTTGTGTGGCTGTGCTACTGCTAACAATGTACTACTACTGCTAGTAGCATCGATCTGGTTCGCAGGTTTCCAGTAGCGTGCCGAAGCCGGTCCAGGGTTCAGCCAGATGCGCCAAAACGTACTGTACGTGGGGTGGGGGTCCGTCCGTGCATCCGATCCTAGTGCTACCTTGGATCGCGACCTCCCATCCCATCCCATCCGGATCGATCATTGGGTTAGCTGCGCAGCCTAGCCTAGGTACGTCCGCATGCCAACTGCGCACGTACACTGTACTACTACTGGATTGATTGGAAGGCGAAGATCCAAACTTGTGCAAATGCAGCTTCCCTTTAGAGCGTGTGCTGAAAAACCTATTTCTAAGAGAATCTTTTTGGTCTTAGACCTATGTCCAAACAATGGAGAAAGTGTGTCTAGCCAAGATTTCTTAGACTCTGATTCTAGTACTAGACATATATGTCTAAAAGAATCATATGCCAGATAAGTGATAAGCACACTTGTCATTGTATGATAGACTTTCCATATTGATTCTTTTTATTCTGATTTTTACTCTGATTGGTGGGGCCTTTACATGTGCGAAACGATGGAGCACATTTCATTTCTTAGACTTGAGTCTACCAATTTTCTTAGCATGAGTCTACCAATATCTCACGCTGTACATGCCCTTATTGACAATCTTGCTGCCGAGCCGCTTTCACGCGTTCAGGTACACCGTGACTAATCTCGGCGACCCTTCCGCTGACCCGAAAGCTCAGAAGAACAGGGCGCAACTCCTACCCTGCTACGGCATGTTGCAGAAATACGCTAGCTAGTACTAGAACGGAATGCCCCGCTTCGATCGAAAGAAAAAAAGCAGAACGGTAGCACTCGTGCTGCAATGTGCAACGGTGACCTAACCAGCGCGATCCATGCACGATAGATCTAGAAGACGATGTTACTCGATCATACTACATAATTGAAGGCAGAGATTAATTTGTCTTAAATAGACCGGAGACGCTGGAGGCTGGACGTCAACTTCGGAGAGTTTAAGTTAGTCGGTCAGGCTCCAACGTGCACCTTAATAACCCTCTCGATCGGCCGATAGATCCCATACATGTGATATGCCAAACCGACCGAACGACCTAAGCAATTTAACATAGATTCTTCTGTGATCTCAAACATGCATGAGGAGGCCTCACATGGTCGTCGGCCTAACGGCACTCTTTCAGAGTAGTTCAGTTCAGAGCAGAACGCGCGTGCACGTGGCTCATGCATGGCTTCCTAACGCTGGAATGGAATGGTATCAGGGACCAAACTATAGTGTACGCGTGTGGGTATTCGAAGCGTATGTGCTCACACGTGTGATTCAACATCCATGATCACTGTGCACCGGTTTCTAACCGAGCTAAGCAGTAACCATTCCTATCTCTGAACCACAGTACTGCTAGTTTCAGTTTGTGCTAGTCGTCCTTTCGAGTCAGGCAATGAAGTTGGCATTATTCTTCGTCATAGGAATGTCCGAAGCAGAAATTAACTACTCCCTCCGGTCCATATTAATGTTATCAACTTTGTCTAGATTCGGATAAATCTAGTCTAAATCATTAACTAGGTACATCCGAATCTAGATAAAGTTGAGAACAATAATTTAGGTCGGAGAGAGTACTCGATCTGGAGTTCCAACTATGCGCTGTTGTTTTTACCCTGCCTCAACACAAAAAATATGCCTCGACACAAAAAAATATCGAGCTTTATGGAGTGATACCAGTCTTGGCAAACTTTCCAAGATACATTTACAGTTAAGAACCAAAAGATTAGCTGTCACAGACTAATAAAATCGTTTCACTTCGAAACCATTTTCAATACACCATGAACAACCCGAGCTACAAAATGTTAATCAGGATTAACGGAGGCAAGAGCCCGCATTGTCGCAGTCGGTACATGTCGTGGTCATTTTCCCTCGTAACCATCGTCAATTATTTACTTCCATTTGTCCCTTTTTCTCCCATTTGTCCTACGGAGTATTTCTTTTCGTGGTGATTGGTTTGTCGAGTGGCTGAAACCACCGCCATGTCTTCTTCAAAACATTTTTTCAGTGAGGAAAAGACCAGGCGTTGTTGGAATCATCTCCACACACAAAGGAACTGCCGTATGCGATGGAAAACTGAACTTTACCTGTGCTGGCATGGCATCTGAAGCAAAATCAGGTAATGTCATACCTTTTCAACAAACCTCACATGTACTGTAAAATTTTATTTATTTTGCGAATAGCTCATATGTAAATCAGTACGTTTTTCTTCGATAAAGGATGCTTTTATTACTTAAAGATTTAAGTATTACACCCGGTCTCTGTATAGCTAAGGTGCACACCGCTATAACCAAGTCCACAATCATAGGAGAAAAAAACCAGACGAATTACATATCATAATGGGAAAAAGCAAAACACCTAAAAATCATGCACCATATCCTTCGGACATGTACACATCTCTGTAAAAGGATCGTGAAACTCAACACGATATAGAGACGACTATAAGCAAAGGATACCGTTAAACTGGTAGATAACCTACAAAAGACATATTTCGTATTCCCATGCCCATTCCGCTTAACAGGATTGTCTATAGTGAGAATAACCCCCAACAATGATACCAAGCAATTTTTTAGAGATATTTTTATCTTCTAGATTTTTCTTTTATTATCAACTAGTAAGTTTCGCCGAACCAGGATGTTGTACGGAGAACTAACTGGGAATTGGTTGTTCTTGTTTAAGTTCCAGCGAAATTCATCGGGCCCAAGTGCTAGTTGGACTAATGCCAAGCGTTAAAGCATGGCATTCCAAGAGATAGGTTTAGGACCAACTAAATCTCTTCTAAAAGTGGCATTCGAAGGAGAAGACTCCATCACTAGCGATTGTATCACCCTTATGATGAATAATATTATACAACACAAGATATTGTTCCCAGAGTGTAGCATTTCCTAGCCACTTATCCTCTCAAAATCGTATCTCGGATCCGTCCTTGATTAAAAAAGATCTAAAGTGGAAGAAATGTTTCTTCATCGCCATCATACCAGCCCAGAAATGAGAGTCACTAGGTTTCCAAGTTACCTGGAACAAAGCTTTTGAGGCAGCATAATTTCGTTTAATTGGAGTTTGCCATAACCCATCTTTAGTAACTAAATACGTAAGAGATCAATATAGCGTTCTTATTTACATTTGAATTCAACAGACCCCATATCTAACTAGAAGTATAAGTAGAACATTAGCTAGTTGGTTTATAATGTTGATAGGCTAATGGCCTAAACTTACTGTACAAAAACACCCATTTTTCTATCTAATCGGATGGCAGAACATCTGCCTTAGAACTAAAAAAAAATCCATGATTTGTCAATTCTCAGATAGAAGCACCGCAAACTTCTCAATTAAGAATCATCAATTATTTACTTTCATTTGTCTGAGTTTTAACATTTGTCTTTTTTTTTGAGAATTTGTCATTTTTCTTTATTGTGCTGATTGGGTTGTGACATGGTCGAAACTACAACCACTTCACTCTCATAACTGTTTTCTCTATTGAGCGAAAGGCTGGACTTAGTTGGTACCAACTCCACTCACATAGAAATTGCCTTGTATCAAAACTTCAGCTTTAATGCAAATCTGTAGTGACATAAATCATTTAAAAAAGCTCGCTAGTAAATTAACACCTTTGAACAGTATATACTGATTTACACTCAAATTTTAACGATTTCATGTCTAACTATAAACATAAAAGCATCTCCACTCGGACCCCCAAGGACGCCCCCCCCTTTGGCCAATTTTCGGCGCTCGAAGGCGAAGATTCTCTCAGCCACGCCCCCAGGAGACGGAAATTCGCCGGATTGGGCCAAAATCTATCCGGCGAACTCATGTCGAACTCAGCGCCCCGGGGTTCGCCTAGGGGCGCTGGATGGAGAGAAAAGACGAGCAGGCCCGGTCTGTCGGCGGCAGAAGCCGATTCCCTCCCTTTTCTTTCCTTTTCCCTCCCCTAACCCAACAGAGAGCTCCCACCATCTCTCCACTTCCCTCCATTTCCCCCACCTCCCCCCCGTTCCCTCGTCCACATCCGCACTGCCGCCATGCCACCGAATAAATTGAACGCCCGAGACCCACCACCGATGTCGTCGGCAAGCCGAAGAAGCCCAGAAAGCCGACAAAGCCCAAGGAAAAGCTCGAAGGCATGAGCAACACCGATTCGCTGAAGCTTGTGGCCCGGAGGAAGGTGGAGAACGATAGTCGCCGGGACAGAGAGAAGAAATTCAAGGCAAAGCGGGAGGCATAGGCTCGGGCCGAGGAGGAATCTCAAGCGCAGCTATCGGCGCACGCCGATGGCATGTATTCGTCGCTTCACTGCGGCCAGTTCTTCCCAGGTGGAGTTTGGGGCATCCACTCGAGCGTCTCCCCAGCGCAGTACATGCCGTCCCCGGCGCACTACATGCCCTCTCCTCGGGCCATGTTCTAGGAACCCGGCCCCCACGCCACGCCGCGCAAACGGTTCTCTCTGCTGGAGTACGAGGGCAACACTGTCTTCCCCGGGATGTCGACTGCACTTCGCCGTGGGCCTCTTCACCAGTTCGATGCCAGTTCCGCCAGCGGCGGTAGCCTGTTTGACAGAATGTTGAGAGAATCTTCATGACATGATTGCGTACGGTTTGGCTGCCGCAGCTTCGGCTCCAGGGTACTTCACCCAGGAGGAAGCTCACACAACTGCCCACAGCGGCCTCCACACGCAATATTTCGGTACGACGAAGACGAAGACGAGGAGGAAGAGGAAGCTGAGGAGGATGAAGAAGAGGCCGAGACAGAGGCTAGCCTGGAGGAGGTTCTGGTGAGATGCAAGGAAAGAAAAAATAATAAGATGGGCGCGTCGACAACGACAGGTGAAGCCCACATCAAGTGGGCGGCAAGAAGAACGAGTGCCTCTCCGGAGCATTGAAGGATGTCTCCATCACCCGATCATCGGTGCAAACCAAAACTTCGACAGCTGTTGGAAGAGGATCAAGTTTGCCTTTGATGAACACAAACTTTGTGATTCTCAATTCAATAAGGTTCACATGGAGCGCAGCGAGAAGGCCATGGCCACCCATTTGGGACTTAGCCAACAAATCTGGAGCAAATGGCATGGGATACAAGAGGAGATCGAGAATGTAACATCCCAAATCTTTAATCAAGGTTATCAAGATCCAAATCACCCAATTTAGGGTTAACAAAAACTTTTTCTCATTTAAATAATTAAGAATGCATATGTGTGTTGCAGTAATATGGAATTTCTTGGAGATGCAATGTTTGTTCTAATGATTGTAAAATGATTCAAAGATGAATTCCACATCATCTAGATCATTTCTAAACAAAATTCAAAAAAAAAGAAATCAAATGGAATTAATAAAGGCAAATGGTCATTGTTGTCATTTTAATCAACTAGGCCACTTTAGGTGTTCCTAGAACCCAAATTGAAACAGAAATAATTCTAACTCTTTGCACCCCTTGCTAGTGATCTTACAAAAATATTTGAACACTAAATTTAAATGGCATTTGAAAATGGAATCAAGTGTATGTACCTAGATCCTACTTTTTTAAAAACCACTCAAATGAGTTCAACTTGACAATCCCAAGCAACCACAGATGCTCAAGCATATGACCAACAAGTCCACCAAAAATCTTCTCAAAATTCAAAACTTTTGTTCTTGTGGCCATTATGTCGAACAGTTGGCAGGCAAATAAAATCTGCCTAACTAACACTATTGTTGATCAATGCTTTGTCGAGCCATTAGGTGCAATCTTGTCCCCTCTGCTCTCCCTTGTCTCCCCTAGCTCTAACCAAGCCATCACAGAGCTACCATTTAGCCCCAAGCAGCAGTGCCGTGCCACCCCGACGCCATGATCGTCGGCCGACCATGCCTCTTCCGCCGCACCAGGGAGGTAGGCGTGATAGCACCGCCGCCCTTTGTCCCTTCCCCAATCCCTGCCAGCCACTGGACCACCGCATTTCGCCCGCACCAAGCCTCTGCGCCATGCACGGAGCACGCTAGAGTGTCGTCTCCGACAGGCCCGCACAAGCCGCGCCTCGACTCCAGGACTCCAGCTTGCACGCGCCGCTCCGCCTTAACCCTAGATTGCTCCCAGACAACCCATCTCCCCGCCGCGCGACCAGCAGCTGCCGTGAACCGCGTCGAGCACTGCCTCTATCGCGCAGGGCGTCGCCCTTTCCCGACCAAACGCCACCGCCCCTAGAGTCGCCATTACGTCGTAGATGACCGCCATGAGGCAGCATACCGTCCGCCTACCCAGCCCATGCCTCTAACAGCCTGTATCAACGTCACCGACGAGCTCGCCATCGTTCCGCACGGTCCCCTCGTCGACCTATATAAGGAGCACTCCCCAGCACCAATTATCCACACTCCAACACTCCCCTCTCACCACTGACCATTCCCCACCTCTCGTCGGAGCCGCTCGAGCACCGTTCGCCGGAATTTCCACCGGAGCCGAAAAGTAGAGGAGGAAGCGCCCCGTGGATTTCGTCCATCCCAGGAGCTAACGCGACCATGCCTGAGTCCGCCGTCGACCGCACGTTCAATCACCTCCATCGCCATGCTAGCTGGAGCCCTGGTATGCCCCCATTGAACCCCCACCGAGCCGCTAGGGTTCTGTCTCGCCGGCGACCAGTTCGTCATCGATGATGAACCATCATCGTCGATCTAGGTTCTAATCGCACGGCCCACATCGCCCCGTACCGATTCGCGTTAAGTTGTGCCGCTGACATGTGGACGCCGCTTGTCATTTGCCAGCCGCGACGCGGAGTGTCACTGGGCCAGCCCATTAGTATTCCCGCGCTGGCCCTAGAATTCAAATTTCGATTTTTTTATTTAGACTTAAACTCAATTCTAGCCACTAGTTTAAAAATCAACTCAGAGAGTTCTGCTTAACCAATTTGAATGATTCAAATTTTTTGGGAAAGATAATTAAAATATCTATCCAAGCCTGTTGGATTTAACTCATTTACAGTTATAGATCACCTATAGCAAAAATAACAAGACATGGACTTTTCTGCATTCAAACATTTTTCTAAAATCAACTATACTAGCTTTTGAGTTGATTCCAACTCTCAAAAATCACATTTGACCATACCTATATGAATATGTAATAGTATTTAGGTTTGCGTGTAGTGACTTTGGACTAGTACCAAAAGAATGGTATTAGGGCATTTCTAGTCACTTTAAATTGAATAAATAATAAACTTAAACGTTATAAAATGTGACCAACACTTTAAATCACATTCCCATGTATTAGATATGTGGTGATGACATGTTACCACATGATCCCATATTTTAATTGGAGAATATTAAATCTTAATTAATTTCAATGAGTAGAAATCATTTTTCTCAAATAAAAGAAATAAAACTAGTTCAATAAATCTTGTGATGATGCTAGATCATCAAGTGTGTGCCTTAGTGTGCTAAATAGACTAGTTAGGTATTGTTTGATGATTGTGTATTCTGTATGTATTTATAGACGATAGTACCGAACAAGCCTACGAGGAGGAGGAGTTCTACCCCGAAGAAGACGAGGAGAATTTCAACCACTACACTAACCAAGACAAGCTAACACTTGCAAGTATTATACTTATGCAAGCCTAGCACTTCAAGTAAACTGAGCAAGCTTTTATTAGCAAGCCATCATTAACCATGCAAGCTAACCCTTGCAAGCTAGATAACCTAAGCAAGATGCAATAGGCATGCTTGGTTATACATTGTGATTTAAAACCATCCCAATTTTTACTTACAAGCTTTACTTCTTTTACTTTACCAAAGTTCTTTACTTTGTTTAGAGCATAAAGAGTATAAAAATTGGCCTATCTAGTTAGACTTAGATGTCATTCTATGGCATGAAATTGAGATTAGCATCCCACCTTAGTGAACACTCTTAACTTAGTGTTTAGAGCTAAACCAAAAACTTGATCACTTTAGATGGAAATACTTGGTGAAAATGACTTATGAAAACCTTGGAATGATGAGTCATTCTATTGAGATGTTTTGACATGTGTTGAGAAACACAAATGGTTTATGATGATGAAAATGTTGAGGCATGAGCCTTAGCCCTTTATGAAAACTGATGGTTGGGTTTGGATGCGATACAATTCCAATTTTACCGTACAACCACAATACCTGAATTGGTTAAGGCTTAGCCGGAAGTTTATGTGCGGGAGAGGTCTGAGCTGAGGCTACCTCTCAAAGTTGTCCACCTATGCAGTCCCAGGATGGCAGATGGCCATGCCTGGGAGGGCAAGCTCATAGGAGAGGTGCCTATACTAGGGTGTGTAATTGAAAGGTTATGATTGATTATCCGCATACTAAGTATGATGATTCAGGGTTATCCCTGACGGATGTATCGAATTTTGTGGTGAAAGTGTACCACCTCTGCAAAGTGTCAAACTATTCGAATAGCCGCGTCCGCGGTCATGGACAGTTGGAGTGGCCATACTGTTCCGTCTTCAGATGTTTTCAAAATGACTTATGAAATGATTTATGACTTTGACTTCACCACAACAGGGTTGTGACTATGAAAACTAAGTTCCCACCTAGGTGATTTAGAACTTTATTTTATCTTTCTTTGTCTCTGAACTCATCTTAGGTTTCAAACTTAACTTTGCAAATAAACTTAGAACCTAGCATTCATACTAGAACTACCTTACTTGATAGTGATAGTTTGCAAGTACTTAAAGAGTACTCATGGATTTGTCCCTGGTTATTCCCGTGGCCAGACTCTGAAGAAGACTACCAAGAGGAAGGGCAGCGGGATGGCTACAACAACTAGGATCATCTCCTATCGTTAGCATTGCCTGACACTAAAGATGGACCCCATCGCTATGCTTATTATTCCGCTACTTGTTTGTATTAAGACTGGATCATGAGATCCTTTATTCGTGTAAAACCTTATTATGGTTTGTAATGGATGATGTACTATGATATCCAATCTGTTATGCCTCGCAAAAATGGTAATCCTGAGATTACGATGTATGGCATAACAGGCATCTAGGATTAAAAATTCGGGTGTTGACAGAGAATCATCCGGAGAGCGGCGCCGACTTTGAACGCAAGGTAAACTCCCCGCTTGTCGCCTGCTTTCGCCTAGGATTGGGACACACTACGCCCAACCTCGCCGCTCTGATCGCAGATGAACCACGGCTTCAGCTTCTACCGAGAGAATAATAATGGCCAAGACTTCAAGTTCCTCCACGTCTACTCGCGGATCTCAGGGTGCCATGAGTGGAGGGATGTGCGCACGGCTCTCACCACATTAAAGGACGCTATGTACAAGCCAAATGATCCGACGTCGCCGACGTCTGAAGCATAGTTTTTAAAATCAGACCGGTGAGTGAACCGGTGAAACGACTGGTTCGTTGGTCGGACCATCGGTTCATTCGGTTTGATAGCAACAAAAAAACGTTCATTTTAATTAAAATTTAAGCAAATTTCGGAACAAAATGACAATAAAATGTATATTAAGTGAATATTTCAATATGTAATCACAAATCATGGTGTGTCCAAGTGGTATTGGGCCTTATGTGGTGCTATTTCTATCTAGCATAAGGTCTTGAGTTCAATTCCTCTTGCAACTTCTTCTTTTTTCTCGTTTTTTGCTATTTGGACCGGTACCTCATAAAAAACCAGTAAGGTCATCGGTTCATTTTTTAGGTTAAACCATTGAATCGGTCTGGTTTTTAAAACTAGGGTCTGAAGGTTGGCCTGAGCTCAGCCAAGGCCAAGGAACTCAAGGCCAAGGGTCCGCCCGCCGAAAAACTCCAAGCTTCAATAGAAAAGTGCATGACAGACGCCAAGGTACATGTCGCGCTGCGGGACGAGAAGTTCGACGAGAGATGGATGGTGAAGCTACAGAACCAAGGCGTCAAGATCGACCTCCTCAAGACCAATGTCGCGATGAAGAAAAGGAAGACGGATCTCGTGTTCTTGATGGAGGCGAACATCACGGTGATGGATGACCAAGTCAAGGCGTGGTACATGGTCGACCGCAACGCCATCCTGAGCGGCCTACATGCTGCACACTTCTCCGACGCCTATGTCGAGCTCTGCCCCAACCTCCTCATTTGCGTCCTAGCCGAGTACCATGCCGGAGACACCGCCGAGTCCTGCCTCCGCCCTGGTCGAGGATGCCGCCCTCGAGGAGCCTACCGTCTGGTCTGTAGCTCCTATATGTAGTTTGGTCGCCGGAGTTTAATCGCCGAACACTCTTTTGTGTCACGGGACTGTGCCTGTTTTGTGCCGAACTTGATCGTGTTTTGCTGGCTAGAAGAACAAATTCAAAAAAGATCATCGTTTTCTGATCTCATCGTTTTCTGATCTCTAGGGCCGGTCATTGGAGGTGATTGGGAGTTGACGGCCCTAGACCAAACGTCGCCCGATTTCGGCCTAGGGTCCTCCAAGGGGTGAAGATGCTGTAAGTACATTTTTTTCGGAAAAAAAATGACTCAATATATGCTGTAAGTACATAGTGATATTTTGCCGGGAAAACATATAGAGTGAAATTAGTCAATCAGTATGGTCTATCAATTATCAGAGAGAAGCACTGCAAACTTTTGTAGAGACGTTTTCAGTCAAGAACAAACAAATGACTCAACATTTCACCTAACTATAATTTCGTTTCATTGTGAAACGATTTCTATACATCATGTGCACAAGTTATAGAAAAGCTAAGAAAGATCAATCGGAGCAAATTAATTTGCATTTTTTCGTGATGATCACTAGTCTTCGCGGCCATTTCCCTCCAAAACAGGGCTTTAGCCGGTCAAAAGCAGGGCGTGAGTAGGTTGAGCAGGGACACCCTCGCGTTCACGAGCGCGCGGTACACCCGCTCGCAGCCGTCCTCGGCCGCCACGACGCAGTCCTCGAGGCTCCGCAGCCGGTCCATGGCCGCCTTCCTCTCATCCTCCTCCTCGTCGCAGCATTCTTCCGGAGACGTATCCTTCGCAGCACCGCCGGGCGATCCGGAGGACTCGCAGGCTGCGGCGACGGACACCGTGCGGCGCCGCCACCGCAGGAGGTCGGCCACCCACCAGACCGGCGCGGCCGCGGCCTTCGCGGCGGGGGAGGAAGCCGATGTCGGGGAGGCCAATGCGCGCGAGGCAGAGGATGCGGAGGCGGAGGCGAGCCCCGCGAAGATTGCGGCGGACGCGGCCGCCGCGGCGCACGTGGCCGCCGCGACTGCCTCGGCGACCGCGGCCTCGCTGGAGTCGGACGTCGACGTGGAGGAGGAAGAACGGTGGGAGAGGGCGCGCAATGTGGAGGCGAGGCGGGAGAGGTCGCGGTCGGAGCGTCGGCGCGCGCGCAGAGCGGCCGCGAGGCGCGGGGCGTCGCGGCGGCGGACCGCGGCGTGGGCCTCGGCGAGGAGCTGCTTGAGGGAGAGGAGCGCGTCGCGGAAGCAGGCGTGCGCGTCGGCGAGGATGAGGAGGTCGTCGAGCAGGCGCTCCGTCCACGGAGGGGACGTCTTGCAGGTCCGGCGCTGCGAGTGGCGGAGCGGGTCCTGCGCCTGCGGGTGGTGGAGCAGGTCGGTGAGGCCCGCGAGGAGGCGGGCGAGGTGTCGGACGCCGTCGCCGAACCACGCCGTGCCGGCCTGCGACGGGGCGGGCGCCTCGGTCCAGCCGAGGAGCGCGTTGGCGGAGTCGTGGAGGCCCGCGACGACCGGGTGGAAGCGGCCGGGGAGGCTCGTGGAGCGCGTGCGGGTGTAGGAGAGCTTCTTGTGCCGCGTGCGGCGGAGGGAGGAGGATGCCTTCGGAATGGTGAGGGCGGCCAGGCGCCGGCGGAATCCCACTGCCA
This sequence comes from Avena eriantha, assembly GCA_910589775.1. NCBI lineage: Eukaryota > Viridiplantae > Streptophyta > Magnoliopsida > Poales > Poaceae > Avena > Avena eriantha. Next base: position 21,151,466 of record OU342742.1, on the reverse strand, counting down.
TTTCGCGTCCGGCTTGCTGGAGACGATCCCGGCGTGAGGCGTCGTCGTCGATGTGTGTTGTTGGACTGTTGGGGCGAGCTGTTGCCGTGGTGTGGCAAGTGGATCGGCGAGCTGGCTTTATAGGGTGGCATGGATGGGTCGGCAGACCCCGCACGGGTGGGAGTGGATAGTGTGACAGGCAAGGCGCAGCGCGGATGGTTCCACGACGGACTGGACACGTTGGATTACTTTTTTTACTTTGGAGCTTGCTGAAGAAGGAGCCGGGCGAGGCGCGAGGCTGGGCAAAGGGTAATTAAGGGACCAACTTCCGATGGAAGATTTCAAAAAGTGCATGATCCATCTGTGACCAGGGCCCGGAACACTTTCTACGTGTACAAATAAAACCTTTATGTGATGGTTTGACCATGCTGCTTGTAATGAGCCTCGTGACACTGAAAAGCGGACAGCTCAGTCAATCCAAGTAGGAGTACGTCAAATTGGGAAATGTCAAAACCAAGGAAATGAGTACTTGCAGCAGGCAGGCGGTTGACATGTTGTGATCTCACTCGTGTGCGAGCCGAGCACCAGCGGCAAGCAGCATGAATTTGCCACGAGTACAGTGTAGCAGTAACAGGTTTGGTTCTGGCTGCCTCCGAGTGTCCCGGAAGGAGAGCGTGCAACCCGCCGGCGTATCATATTGTCAGTATCATCGCACCAAGAGTCGAAAGACCTGGCGGGTGGCGCCCGTGCAACCCGGCGCGGACACGTGCAGGCGCAGTCGGCGGCGCCATCCCGCTCGGCGCCGGCCCACCCTCGCGCACAGCTCACGGCCCCATTGAATACCGTCATGGCCGCGCGCGTCGGCGTCGGATCGCCTTGCTTGGCACCACCAAACTGCTACCCCACCACCGGCCAGCCTCGCGCTCGCTCGCTCGCCCATCGCCATTGCCAATCGGCACCATCACGCACGTACCCTGGATCCTGCCGTGCACTGTGCCGTGGGCCTGAGGCGGATGGGCGCCCCGTGCACCGTACGTACCGCCTCACGTCTCATCACGATGGCGATCAGACAGACGGGTGGTGAACTGACGGGGACATCTCCCTTCCCCCTTCGGCACCACCGCGGCTTGCTGTGGCCTGCAACTCTGCAAGGCTGAAACTGCGATATCGATCTAATCTAGCGCTTTTATTGTCCACCAATCTACAGTACCAATCGGCTGGTTCCGGTGCTGCGTCTCCGGCTCTCCGCTGGGGGAAGGAAATCATTGGGAGAGACGCCATGCCACTGCCAGCCGCGGCCCCACCTAGGCCGATCTTCCGGTTCTGCTGGGTTCCACCTCCTAGGCCGATCGATCGGATGAGCTAATCATTGGGTTGGTGCTCCGTTCTCGCGTCGTCCAGAGTAGTAGGATAGATGTGGCTTCGTGCACATTGCGATTCTTGGTGCCCTGTCAGGATCTTCTCCATTGATGCACACACATATATATGCACCCTTTGTTTCGTTTTCACGGTTGGTTACTGTACTGATAGATGACAACGTTCGATGTTCCTCCTCAACATCACGAGACCGAGTCTAGTGGGAAATCTATCTCACCGACGCAGTATTCAGATGGCACATGCTGTGACATTCAGACGAATACTACATGTTATATATTCCTGCTGTGGATAAAACACTACTGCTACATACTCCAATACTCCTACATCGAATTGTGCCCTATGCTTACGATTTCACTCCTTTGTTTACGGGTTCCTACAAGATCCTCCAGATAGGCGCACGGATCCACGAATGAATGCGTGTGACTGAATAAAGAAGAGGTAAATACCCTTTTAGTCCCACAACTTGCAACCCGGAAGCAGTTTAGTCCCACATTTTGCAAAGTAAGCAAAACTAGTCCCACAACTTGTAAGTAGGGAACAGTTAAATCCAATTTAACCAAATTTCAACAAGTTGACTGACTTTGACTTGAATTCGTTCACATATGCGCTGTCTGGACCATATAGTTTTAAAAAATAAACCGGTCCAACCTCAAGAAAACCAGAAATAGTAGACCTCACGGCTGAACCAAGATCGATTTTACACAAATTAAACCACCATGACCGGCTTAATCAGCCAGTTGTTGTTAAAAAATATTTGGCAAAAGGTGGGGTTCAAACCTCTAACGAGCAGCCCAAAAGGGAGAACATGCCATTGAGTTGTACATTGCTTCAGGCAAAAAACGAGAGACACATATATTTTGTACATACTATAGGTAGAGTAGCATTTAGAATTAAACAAACATAAAAAACTTACGGCTTGCTGGCACACAAAAAGGTGGGCTTTTTTAAAAGCAAATTGCAGCTCGTTATCTTGATTATTATGCCAAATACAAGGCGTGGACTAAACTTTTCCAGAGACCCCAAAAATCCGAGGCTAACTTATTGAAATTTAATTAAATTGGACAAATTTGGTCTAACTTATTGAAATTTAATTACAAGTTGTGAGAGTAGTTTTGCTCAGTTTACTAATTGTAGGACTAAACTGCTGGCAGGTTGCAAGTTGTGGGACTACCTCAATAAAGAATCGGAACCCGAACCCCGTAGCGTAGTACCAGAGACAAATCAAGAGCACAGCAGGCGGTACAATCAGATGCACGGCACCAGTGCCTCGGGGATAATTTAATCATGATGAGCGCCAGCTGTGACGTGCTCTCTGATCCATCCACAAATTAATCTTCAATCTGTATAGTCTGTGGGGCTTCCCCGAGTACGTGCAGAGCGAGTGCCATATCCATCCTTATTCCTTAATTGTCACTTGACAGACGACAGACCCTACTGTGTTGCATCATCGCCGATCGCACTGCTCAACAAACACGCGCTACCTAGCTAGCTTAACGATCTGTTGATGGTTTCCGACGTCTCGTCCTTAATTAGACAACGTTTTTTTTTGTTGCTCCTACCCTACGTCAGGATGAACCGGAAATGAGGGGAAAGGGAACTGATCTAGATATGCCTGTATCAACTGGCTTTTATCAATAACAATCACTAGGAAGATATTTTAGGTGCTGTATCCGGAATACTCGAGGTCCTCGGTCTTCTGTATATGGCATTTGTTAATGGGTTAATATTCCCTAAAGAAGGAGTTTGCTTATCCTTTTATGTGAAAGTGTGGTCTCATGTTTGCTGTACCAAGTGTGTGGTCAGTGTCCCCACACAGTACATGTAGTATGCCCACGACCAGTTGTCTACGTATATATCCACACACATACGTCTAATTGTATTCCTACTATAACTTAAAAAAGTTAAAACCAGATAAAAAAGTAAAAAAGATTAGTACAAAATTGTTGGAGAGCAATAAAAATATAATACTTAGAAAATGGAAATAAATATTAATTGTATAATTGAAAGTTTTTAAAAACTAATTGAAATATGGGTTTTACTTAATTTCTTTGCCAATGCCCAAGCAAAATCAATCACATACTGTCGGGCAGCAAATCTTACACTTATTCACTTATTATGATGGTTCACCAGGGCCTCTTTCCTCCTACCTTTTCTGCTCACTCGTAGGGGTCTAGACCCCCACAGAGGGGGAGGGAGTCGACTAAACATCTCAATCATTGGCGGGAATTTCGCCCATATCTGATCCCCACTTCTTGTTCACCCCGGATGATCTACTTTTGTATACCGTTGCCTTATAAACACTATGAAATAAGTTAAGTGTATAAAAACTAGTGTATTCTTCACACATTGCTATAGGAATTTTGTGACTATTGATGACGTTGTGAATTATGTTTTTGAACACATTGTTTTGGCGTTGTAAGTGAAGTGTTCAAATACATTTATAAAAGCCAATTGTAGTCGACACTGAGTTGCATGGACCAATTACCATTTCACCTCTGGTGATTCTTGGGTAGGTACGGTGCTACATTGTCATGGTGTGGTTGTTGTTAAGGTTGTTTTGAAATACTCATAAGGATTTTACCGTGCAAGTAGTACCCAAAGTAGTGCAAAATGTTGTTGCCAAGGGCATCTCCTCCTTTCCCTATTAGTACTTCATCATCTTGAATAACCTTGTCTTTATAAAAAAGTCAAATTATTATCGGTACAGGACATTTTCTGCAGAAATGACATTTCTATATCTGACAGAATTTGTCTATCCATCTCCTGAATATTATTCTGAAATTCATCCTAAAGTGTTTTCACTTATATACTAATTTTCTACAGCTCAGTCATGTTTCGTTGTTGGTTCCCTAAATTTCCATGTGCTCTGCATGCATCATGATGTATCATGTTATCTTCAATCCATGCCGGCCATGGGTCAGGCTGGCGTTTGAATAATACTTTGCATTAACATATTAAGGACAGGGATCATTCATGAAAAACACCTTGTTGTATTATGAATGTGTCCTTACAGCTACAGTCTGTCACTAATATTGAGTTGCGGGTGTAAGGCTATAACGCCGGGCTACAATTGTATGCCTCGGACGGATCCATTGACCTATTGAAAGGACAAGGATGTCGCCTAGAGGGGGTGAATAGGCGGTTTAAAACATTTAAGAGAGTGGCTTAGAAAAGGCGGAATTAAACTATAGTTCACTTTGTCAAGCACAAAACCTAGAACAACTAGGGTTCACCTATGTGCACCAACAACTTATGCTAAGTAAGAGAAGCAACTATGCGATAGCGACATATAGACATCAAGCCTGAAGGCTACCACAAAGTAAGGTGCACAACTTATATTAATTTTCTACAGCTCAGTCATGTTTCGTTGTTGGTTCCCTGAATTTTACCGAGTTCCTCCCAACAATGGAGTACGTCTCGTTTGGAGAGGGGGTGGTATCGAACCACCAACGCCACAAAAGGAATCCCTTGTTCTCCTATGAATCTCACCCCAACGGGATCGGTCCACACTTCCACTATATCGACAACCTTCGAGGTGGTAGCCAGCACCTTTACAACAAGTTCGAGACACACATCCACAATTGAATTGGAGGATCTCGAATCCAAGCAAGCTATCACAACAATCAAAGATAAGCTTCAAGAACCAAATCAAGGCTTAGGGTTTCCAATGAAACCCTAGAGCAAGGGGCCCTCAAGTGAATGAGGGGAAAATGAAGATCTCTCTTGGTGAAGTTGTAGATGAAGGCCTCCTCCTTCGACTCCCGAAAGATCAGGTAATTTGGGTGGTTGGAGAGGGAGATCTTGGAGATTTGGTGGCTCTGAAATGGTGTTCTTCTTTTTCTGGAATGAGCAGCTTGAGGTAGAAGATGAGTTCCCCTTTTATAGACCTCACAGCTACATACCGTTTTCTGACCGTTGGGCAACTTTCACACTCGAAGACTCTGTCCCATCTCTGGTCCAACTCCGGCCCCCCTATCAGACTATCCCAGCCGCCATCTTGCCGCTCATTCCGGAGACTTTGCACGGAACTCCAGACTAGGGACATCGAAGACTCCGGTCTGACAAACTAGCCCAGAGGTTCCGGACAGAATCTTGTCTATCTCCGAACCACTAGATAGAATGACCCTGGGCTTCAACTTTCCACTCCGGAGACTTGTGGCAGAACTCTGGTCCAAAACCTGCCAGAGGCAAAACTGACAGAAACAACAAAATTGTAACAAACATAACATTTGCATCCGGACTCCGATTGACCCAAAACCAATTTTGTTGGAAAGGGGAAATATTGGAGACCACCAAGAGAGAACATTTCATGTATTATAATGTGAGATACCTCTCTTGGTGAGAAATCGGAAAACCTCCGAGGTCAAAAACGCAATAAGGTATAAAGGGAAATCCGTTTTTGATGAACTAGATCTTGTTATGAATATTACCACAAGCTCTAGAACCTCACATGGATAAGATCCAAACAAGTAAACCCTCTTGATAGTACGGTTATCTGTCCTATAAACCGGTCTCCCCAACTAACACCACGAGACCGGAAGAAGGAAACCCTATCAAGAACATACCTTTACCTTGCGCATATTCCACTTGAGCTTGATGATGACAATCTTTTCCAGATCAAGATGGAACACCTTTCTTGATTACGCTAGCTTAGTGTAACACCCCGTCCACTCCTAGGCCCGGGGGGTGTCACTCCTGGTAGCTTAATAGGATATCTAGACTGACCCACATACCAACACTAGTCTTTTCTGTGCACTTTTTCCTCACTCGTGCGCACCCGGTACCCACTTCCCGGTCGGTCACCCATCCTAGAATTGCTCTAGGTCAAGCACGCTTAACCTTAGAGTTCTTTTCGAATGAGCTTCCGGAAAAGAAGTTGCAACTTGTTGGTATGAGTATTCTATCAATCCTATTAAGCCATGTGCCTGGTCTCACACTTAGTGAAGGCTTGTAAATTTCTCCCCCATACTCCACTATGGTAGAGCTTCTCTTTTGGGCATATCATTTAATATCCATGAACACCATACGATGGCAAGCTTCAAGCAACTGATATCTTCGAGATGGATCATCTTGAACTTGCACACCATTTCTTCCTTTTTCATTATGTTGATGTCTTGAAGGTACATAAGAGGTATCTCTCCAACTTTATTCTTCAAGAAACACTTGCTATAGGCCCAACTCTTACTTGACCAATCTCCGGATCACTCATTAAAACCTTGGTCAACACTTGATCTTCTTTACTTTCTTATTCTCCCAACCTTGAAGCCAACATATGGTTCAAGCATTGCCTATGGACAAATCCTACAAGTAAAACTCAATGCAAACATAAGTCCATAAAGATTGTCATTAATTACCAAAACCACACATGGGGACACACATGCACTTTCACATATATTTATACATGGATTACAACTTGTCGTACAATGTAGTCTAGCCTATGTCGGTTCCGTTTGTTCTATACAAGGAAACCATAAACGTGTGGAGTTCTTATCTAGCACGCCCCGCAGTCTGAACATGGGGAAAACCCGTCGCCGATATGAAGATTAGACTTGAACTCCGGGAACATAGGTGTCAGCAGGCCCTTTGTGAAGATATCCCCAAACTGATGGGTTAAAGGAACATGCAAAACCCTTAATGCTCCGAGAGACACCTTCTCTCGAACAAAATGTATATCCAACTCAATATGTTTGTTGGGGAACACGCTACGCAAAACAAAAAAATTAGCGCATAACCAGGATCATATGCAAGGGAAGAGGCAACAGATCATACCCTCGAAGATTGATCTAGCGGAAATTTGTCGATGACGAGGTTGGGCATGCGTCGATCCACGCAACAAGCTTAGCGAGTCGTGAGGAGATGTATTATCCCACGGACGGCTCCCATGAACAAGCACTAATGAATATGTCATTGTCAAAGTAGTCAGTAAATCGATTCCTGCAGTTAGTCGATTATCCACGAGAAGATTTCTCCTTGCGAAGATCTGCACAATCAAGTGCTCCAAGTGTCGCACCTACAAGATCGGCGACACCGTATCGAGGTGTGATAAAAAACACACGATTGAAGTGGGAACATGTCGATGAAGATCCGAGAGTGCTTCCACTGTCCTGTCTAGATTAGATCCAAACGGAGGTAGAACTCGGGAAGCGCTCTGGCGTCGTAGTAGAAGAAGAAGTACCTAGGGAACACCCGTCCTAGGGTTTAACACCACACCGTGGAGGTGGAGAAGAGAGGAGGGAGGTGGCGGCGGTGTGCCGATGGGCGGCGCGGCTAGGGTTTTGGGGCGGCACAGGTGCAGCGACTTGGGAAGGCTAAGCCCAAGACTTGAGTGCCTCTTGGGGTGCGCCTTGATGCCCTTTTATGGGTGAAAAGGCCCCTTAGGTCGTCCTTGACCCAACCCCAAAGTTTGTAAAAGTTCCGGTACGTGTAGGTCAATCCAAACCTAGTCAGAAACAACTTCCTTTTGCAAGTCCGAATTTGACTAGTGTATATTTCCTTGCCCATTACGGCAACATGGCTTCACCTATTATGAAACCTTTCGGACATCCTAAGATGACCCGGGTGTTGGAGATATGCCCAAGAGGCAATAATAAAGTGGTTATTATTATATCTTTATGTTTATGATAAATGTTTACATCCCATGCTATAATTGTATTATTAGGAAACGCTAATACATGTGTGTTTTGTAAACATAAAAGAGTCCCTAGTAAGCCTCTTGTTAAACTAGCTTGTTGATTAATGGATGATCATGGTTTCCTGATCATGGATATTGGATGTCGTTAATAACAAGGTTATATCATTAGGAGAATGATGTGATGGACACACACCCATAGTAAGCGTAGCATAAGATCAAGTCATTAAGTTCGTTTGCTATAAGCTTTAAAATACATAGTAACCTAATCCTTCGACCATGAGGTTATGTTAATCACCATCACCGGATGGGTACTTTGATGACATCAAACACCGCTTCGTAACTGGATGGTCATAAAGGTGTCATTGGGCATTCTGAAAGTATGTGTTGAAGCGCATGGACCAAGATTGGGATTTGTCCATCCATATGACGGATAGATATGCTCTAGGCCCTCTCGGTGGAATGTCATCTAATTAGCTTGCAAGCATGTGACTGGGTCACAAGGGATGACATATCACGGAACGAGTAAAGAGTACTTATCAGTAACGAGGTAGAACTAGGTATGGAGATGCTGACGATCAAACCTCGGATAAGTATAGTATCGCGAGACAAAGGGAATTGGTTTCATATGTAAGTGGTTCAATCGATCGCGAAGTCATCGTTGAGTATGTGGGAGCCATTATGGATCTCCAGGTCCCGCTGATGGTTATTGATAGGAGATGTGTCTCTATCATGTCTACATATTCACGAACCGTAGGGTGACACACTTAAGGTTCGAAGTTGTTTTAAGTAGATATGGAATGTGCGTTGGAGACCGAATGTTGTTCGGAGTCTCGGATTGGATTCGGGACATCACGAGGAGATCCGGAATGGTCCGGAGAATAAGATTCATATATAGGGGATCATTTTCTAAGTTAGGAAATGTTCCGGAGTGTTTGTATGAGGATTCTAGAAGGTTTCGGAATGTTCCGGAAGGTTCTAGAAGATATCTTGGAGTTTGCTTGAAAATCAAGATAGGGATCAAGGAGTCCTGGTGGGTCAAGACACGGATTCGTGGGGGAGGAGGACTCCTCCCCCCTCCCCAAATTCGTTGGCCCTAGAGGAGGGGAGTCCTACAAGGACTCCCCCTCCCCAGGCGCGCCTCCTCCCCTTAAATAGAAGGGCAGGGGCGCCCCCTCCACCCAAGCTCTCATAACGTCCAATCTCTGCCGCCTCTCTCCTCCACCATCTTCTGCACAGGCATAGGCGAAGCCCTGCAGAATTCTCTACTCCACCACCACCACCACGCCGTCGTGCTGCTGGGATTCCGTGGAGAAGATCTACTACCTCCGCTGCTCGCTGGAACGGGGAGAGGAAAGTCTGCTTCGACTCCGCACGTGTGACCGACTGCGGAAGCGCTGCCGAATCGTGGCATCGGAAGGATCGTCAACTTGACCGAAGGCGGAAGCGCTGCTGGAACGTGACGCCGGAAGGATCGTCCACACGATCTTGAGATCGGCAAGTGATCGACTACATCAACCACGAGATCTAATCTCATTAACGCTTTCGGATCTACGAGGGTTAGTTCCATCTATCTCGTTGCTCATGTCCAATAGATTAGATCTTGGCTTTTATCTAGATTAGATCTAGGTTTTGTTCGTTCTTGCGGTAGAAATTTTTTGTTTTCCATGCTACGAACTCATCAGTGGTATCAGAGCCGTATCTATGCGTAGATCTGTTGCACGAGTAGAACACAATGTTTTTGTGGGCGTTGATGCTTTTGTTGTCGGTGTCTTAGCGTGTACTTTGCATCTTGCGGCATGGTGGGATGAAGCGGCTCGGGCTAACATTACATGTCATCGCACATGAGACTTGCTCCACGCTTGACGTGCAACTTGCTTTGCACAAGTGGCTTTGCGGGTGTCTGTCTCTCCCACCATAGTTAAGATTCAATTTACAATGAGCATCGTGACAACACTTGTATCAACGTTGTGGTCCTTGTTCGTAGGTAAGATCGGTCTTATGCGAAAGCCCCAAACCACGTAAAACTTGCAAAGAAAATTAGAGGCGTCTAACTTGTTTTTGCAGGGGTTCTGTGATGTGATATGGCCAACATGTGATTGTGATTGTATTTGATGTATGCAATGATCCTTGTTGTAATATGGCAACCGGCAGGAGCCTAATGGTTGTCTTTAATTCTGCTAAGACCTGCGTGTCTATTCATCTTGTAATAGCTTTATTCCAAGTAGTTGTAATAGTTGCTGGTGATGATGAACAACCATGAAGCGGCGCCACTGTCCTTGACGCAATGCTGGTGATGATGGAGATCATGTTCGTGCTTTGAGATGGAGATCAAAGGCGCAAGAAGAAAAGGCCATATCATATCACACTTATTATTAATTGCCTGTGATGTTAATCCTTTATGCATCTTGTATTGCTTAGATCGCGACGGTAGCACTATAAGATGATCCCTCTCACTAAATATCAAGTAATAAAGTGTTCGTCGTTAGTTGGCACCATTGCTAAGACTCGTCGTTTTGAAGCATCTCGTGATGATCGGGTGTGATAGACTCTACGTGTGCATACAACGGGTGCAAGCCAGATTTGCACATGCAGAAACTAAGGTTAACCTTGACGAGCCTAGCATGTACAGACATGGTCTCGGAACACAGAATACCGAAAGGTAAAACATGAGTCGTATGGATGATATGATGAACATGTTGATTGTTCGCCTTTAAAGCTACATCATCTCACGTGATGATCGGACTTGGTGTAGTGGATTTGGTTCATGTAATCACTAAAACAACTTGAGGGATGTTGTTTTGAGTGGGAGTTCATTTGTAATTTGGATTAGTCGAACTCAATTTGTCATAAACACAATCAAAGTGAATTTGCATAGTTTGTTGTAGTCATTGGCATCCGTTCACCACCTTACGCTTAGTTATAGTTGAGATAGTGGAACTATAGAAATTCTGGATATTTGCTTTACGAACTGGTATCGTATTGTTTTGAGTGTCAATTAAAATTTATAAGTCCTATTGCAAACTTTCAGCAAACTCAATTTACTCCATGAAGTTTAATAAATAGTATTAAATCAAGAGTAACAATTCCAGTGTTAGTATCTCATGTATCATGTTAGCCTCCATGATTCTTGATACTCAAAAGATTGTTTTTAATATCAAGTTTATCTAAGAGCTGAAAGCAATGTTTCAGAAACCATCATATGTGAAAGGTATTGCGATATCTAAAACAATGTGTTGGTTACAACATGATAGAGTATACGTCCTCATATTTGATGAGAATTTGTGAAGGTTGGAGACGCTAGTCGTCCTAATCCTCCAAAAAGTTTTTGAAAAAGAAACATTATACTCACAATTCACCTTTATAAGCTATAGCAGCTTGATCATGAAAGTTGTCATGATAAGGATGAATAGAAGATGTAAGTAAAATGTTTACTACGCTAAAAGATTACTAAAGAATGGATTTTTGAAAGAACACCAAACATTTGATGATGGTGATCCACCTCAAAGTGCAAGTCCAAAGGTATTAGTAGTTGACTATATACGCTTTGTACCATGTGTCATGTTGATGACACCGCTATTGATGTTAATAGATTCTTTTAAAAGAAAAGAAATTGCTGAAAGAGAATCTATAAAATATTTGGCAGAAAAGAAAATATTGGAGATGTCCAACTTAGGCACATAGAAGATATACATGTTATGGTTGTATTCCTTGCTTGTTAAACAATGTGGTTCTCCGGTATTGGATACCGAATTGGTTGGTATGCTATGTCATACAGGACAACGTAATTCATGAACTACAATGGCCTAAGTAACTAGCAAGAGAATAAGTGATGATGTTCATCGAAAACAAACAAAGGGTTGTTGTGTTGCTCGTTAACATCAAAGCTTGCCTTCAAGATTTGTTTCAATAATTGTTATTTTGTTCCGGTATTACGAAAACAATGGTTGTTCAAATAATTACCGTATTCCATAAAGGATGGGTGAACTTTTACAAGTCTTGTGGGAGAAATCACATCCATAAACACTATTGCTAAAATGTCGCAAGACAAAAGATTGAAAGATCACTTATGAAGTGACATCGCTGTTTAAATTATATTTGAAAGAAAACATGAAGAAACTCCATGTTGATGGAATTTTGGAGTCTTTGATTTTGATCAATTGACGCATGTGAGACTTTCCTCGAGATAATTGAAACTCCGTCCATAGGCCAGAGAGGAACGGATAACTAGCTTATTGGAAATTGTGCATGCTGATGTGCATAGTCCATTATGTGTAGCCATATGCGATGGATCTTTTTGCTTCATATGCTTTCTCCGAGAATTTGAGTGAATATATGTATATTTACTTAATAAGGAGGAAGTATGAAACATTTGAAAATTGATCAAAGACTTTCAAGATGAAGTTGAAAATCATTGTAACAAGAAAACAAAGAGGTTATGATTCGATCATAAAGGAAGATATTTGAGTTACATGTTTAGCAAAAACACCTAAGACTTGAGGAATTGTTCTGTGATTTGTGTTTCTCGATAAACCATAGGATTATGGCATATTCGAGAGATAAAATCAAACCATGTTTGAGATGGTAAGATCAAGGGTGTCATTTATAAAACTGCCATTATGTTTTTAAAGATTAAAGCTTTAGTGACTACCGCTTTTACACTGAAAAGAGCTCCATCGTGATCCGTTGAAATGACACCATATAAGTCATGGTTTGGGATAAAACCTGAATTGTCTTTTCTTAAAATTTTGGTATGTTATGCATAAGTAAAATGTTTACAACCAAAGTCGGATAAGCACGTCTTTGTAGGTTATCCCAAAGAATTTGTTGGGAATTTCTCCATAACACTGAGGAAAAAAGAGTTTGTTACTTGGAACATCAAGTTTCTTGAGAAGGAATTTTTCGTGAAAAGTTAAGTGGGAGGACAATAGAACTTTGATAAGGTTGTGGAACCTTAGCTATATGTGCTAAGTAGCGCAGCGCCGGAAAGTGTCCCGGTGATGGCCACAATGCTCATGGCTCTCGTGATTACAAAAGGTGTGATCTCGGAGATTAGAGTTCCTATAGAACCATGTGGGTTAGTAAGAATCAAATAGTAAGATTTGATAAGCAAGTCGTTATTGTTTTGACAATGATGAACCGACTACATGCAAAGAAGCGATGATGGGCCCTGACTCCATAAAATGACTAGAAGTCATGGAATCCGTGATAGCATCCATACACAAGAAATCAAGTTTCTGAACTTTGAAGACCCTCCGGAAAGGCGTGAAGCCTATCGGTCGTGTTTGGATCTATAAAGAAATAGACATGGATGTTTCAAATCTATGAAATAGTCGACATGTCGGAAAGAGTTTACGACAATGTTCAAGGAATTGACTATGATAAGATTTGATCTTTCATAGCGATATTTAGTCTGGACGGATTAATGTAGCAACCACTACATATATTTTGGTATATGGTAGTTGAACAAACAAAACAAGTTCTTCTAATAGAATAGTTACCTAGGACGTGTACATGACATGATCCAAAGGGTTTTGTTAATTCAAAGGATGCTAAAAGAGTATGCAAAACTTCAATGGTTGAAGTAAGCATAGCGGAGTTCGAATCTTCACCATGATGAAACTGTTAAAAGAGTTTAAATTCATCGGAGATGATGAAGATGCTTGCATTTGCAAGAAATTAAGTGGGAGCGCTGAGACATATTTCTAATACATTATGTAGAGGACATATTGTTGATTGGAAATGATGTATCTTGTATTGACACAGGTTAAGAATTTCATTTTGATGAAAGACTTAGGCATAACCCAAGAATTAGGCATCAATGTCTATATGGATAGATTGAGGCGCTAATATGGTTTTGCCAAATGTACATAGATAAGATGTTGAATGAGTTCAATATAGAAACAACAAGAAAGGTTCTTGATGCACGGAAAGGACTGAATCAAGATTCGAGTGTGTTGACACGAGATTCAAGTGTTTTGACACTTGGTGAAATTACAAGAATATTTTGATCAATCATTCTTTGAGATGTACACATCCAGATATGTCCTATGCTCTAAATGTTATGAGCATATACCAGAATGATTCATAAGATGATCATTGGACAATAGTAAAAATATTCTTATGAGCTTTGGAAGAACTAAGAATATATCATGTATAAGTGACAAATAGTTAAAGGTAGTTCATTTTAAAGTGTTACATTGATACTAGTTTTGTCACAGGATACAAATTAAGTTTATCTCAATTTACACTATGGGTGGCACAATGTAATGAAAGGAAGTTCCATAACGGATTTGGTTGAGTACCAAAGTTAAAACATTGTGACAGATACTACAACAAAAGGCTTAGTATATAAACTGCTATAGTAGCAGCAAAGGAGGGCATTTGTGCTAAGTAGTTTGTTATCAAACTAGGTGTGGTTCATAGCGGGATAATACTATGAAGATACATTTTATGACAATAGTATCAACATGATTTAATCCCGAGGAACTAAAGGTCTCACCAAAGGACCAAATTTATACAATGCCATCTCACTGGAGAATGAGTAATGCGTAGAGACGCAAGGACATGCAAATACACACGGACCTGGAAGTGTCAGATCGGAAGATTATGTTTACCACTAGCAATGGTGTCTATAGAACACCAGAAAGCCATAGGTGTTGAATGCACAAGTTTTTAACTAGATTATTGACTCTAGTGCAAGTGGGAGACTGTTGGAGATATGCCCAAGAGGCAATAATAAAGTGGTTATTATTATATCTTTATGTTTATGATAAATGTTTACATCCCATGCTATAATTGTATTATTAGGAAACACTAATACATGTGTGTTTTGTAAACATAAAAGAGTCCCTAGTAAGCCTCTTGTTAAACTAGCTTGTTGATTAATGGATGATCATGGTTTCCTGATCATGGATATTGGATGTCGTTAATAACAAGGTTATATCATTAGGAGAATGATGTGATGGACACACACCCATAGTAAGCGTAGCATAAGATCAAGTCATTAAGTTCGTTTGCTATAAGCTTTAAAATACATAGTAACCTAATCCTTCGACCATGAGGTTATGTTAATCACCATCACCGGATGGGTACTTTGATGACATCAAACACCGCTTCGTAACTGGGTGGTCATAAAGGTGTCATTGGGCATTCTGAAAGTATGTGTTGAAGCGCATGGACCAAGATTGGGATTTGTCCATCCATATGACGGATAGATATGCTCTAGGCCCTCTCGGTGGAATGTCATCTAATTAGCTTGCAAGCATGTGACTGGGTCACAAGGGATGACATATCACGGAACGAGTAAAGAGTACTTATCAGTAACGAGGTAGAACTAGGTATGGAGATGCTGACGATCAAACCTCGGATAAGTATAGTATCGCGAGACAAAGGGAGTTGGTTTCATATGTAAGTGGTTCAATCGATCGCGAAGTCATCGTTGAGTATGTGGGAGCCATTATGGATCTCCAGGTCCCGCTGATGGTTATTGATAGGAGATGTGTCTCTATCATGTCTACATATTCACGAACCGTAGGGTGACACACTTAAGGTTCGAAGTTGTTTTAAGTAGATATGGAATGTGCGTTGGAGACCGAATGTTGTTCGGAGTCTCGGATTGGATTCGGGACATCACGAGGAGATCCGGAATGGTCCAGAGAATAAGATTCATATATAGGGGATCATTTTCTAAGTTAGGAAATGTTCCAGAGTGTTTGTATGAGGATTCTAGAAGGTTTCGGAATGTTCCGGAAGGTTCTAGAAGATATCTTGGAGTTTGCTTGAAAATCAAGATAGGGATCAAGGAGTCCTGGTGGGTCAAGACACGGATTCGTGGGGGAAGAGGACTCCTCCCCCCTCCCCAAATTCGTTGGCCCTAGAGGAGGGGAGTCCTACAAGGACTCCCCCTCCCCAGGCGCGCCTCCTCCCCTTAAATAGAAGGGCAGGGGCGCCCCCTCCACCCAAGCTCTCATAACGTCCAATCTCTGCCGCCTCTCTCCTCCACCATCTTCTGCACAGGCATAGGCGAAGCCCTGCAGAATTCTCTACTCCACCACCACCACCACGCCGTCGTGCTGCTGGGATTCCGTGGAGAAGATCTACTACCTCCGCTGCTCGCTGGAACGGGGAGAGGAAAGTCTGCTTCGACTCCGCACGTGTGACCGACTGCGGAAGCGCTGCCGAATCGTGGCGCCGGAAGGATCGTCAACTTGACCGAAGGCGGAAGCGCTGCTGGAACGTGACGCCGGAAGGATCGTCCACACGATCTTGAGATCGGCAAGTGATCGACTACATCAACCACGAGATCTAATCTCGTTAACGCTTTCTGATCTACGAGGGTTAGTTCCATCTATCTCGTTGCTCATGTCCAATAGATTAGATCTTGGCTTTTATCTAGATTAGATCTAGGTTTTGTTCGTTCTTGCGGTAGAAAATTTTTGTTTTCCATGCTACGAACCCATCACCGGGTCACCCGATACCTTACGGAACCTTCCACTTCTTACAAAACTTTTCATATATGTCCGGAACCATCTCAGACACTTTCGGGACCTCTCGGAACTATTCTGAGACCATTCGAGACACTCTCGGAACCCTTCTCTCATCTCATTAATTCTCAAAACATATTTTGAACACTCTCGGCAATATTCCGGACAGCTCCGATATATTCCAAGACACTTCGAACACCTTCGTAATTACTTCTCTACTAAATCTTCATTCACACTCATATTCTAAATGCCATTGAACTCTTAAGTGTGTGACCCTATAGGTTCGGATATTTGTGGACATGGCCAAAACTCATTCCGCAATAATGATTACTATTGGCGTCTTGATACACGTAGTAACCCATGCAAATAACATGAACATATTTATCCTGTGAACCATTGTATTATGTCCGATACATATCGTATGGCTCCATCGATACTTTACATTGCCCGAGATGAAACACTAGTTATTATCATTACCTAGCATGTACTCTTTACTCATACCACACTATCGATGTTCATGTGTTCAACAACTTGATCACGTGTTCGGCCAAATGATTACAAACATCATAGTACATGAGTGGTCCAGAGTGTATCTCTCAATCCTCAGGAGTAGCAATGTCCACAAGCACCCCATGTGAATAATTAGCGTACCATTCGGTAAGATCAAGTATCAACTTTATGATTACTCCGTTAAGATCAATGTTTGAAGCTTGCCACGTCCATATTGTACCCAAGTTCACATGTGTCCCACGGTCAAACAATCTTTATTAAAGGCAATACATTGTTTATGAGAAACTAAGGATAACAATATTGATGTTGTGTTTCGCGGTATATCATGTTGGGTCTATCCATCGTCGTAGTTCTCCCAACAACTCCGATCTCATATATTACATGCAAATCCACAACACATTGTCGTTTTTCCCATAGTCAGGAAACCATGACTGTCAATGATACATGAACTAGTCTTAGAGGCAAGACTAGGGATATCTAAATGGTGTTTATGATTTCACACATGTATTAGGGTTTTCCTCCAAATACTCGTTATCCGGAACTAATACAACTATAGGACGGTAATCATGAATAGGAAATATAGAATTTTACAATTTATTATTGCCTCTAGGGCATATTTCCCTCAGTCTCCCACTTGCACTTGAGTCAATAATCTACTCAATATTTCAGCACTTAACACCTATGCAATACATGTGTCCTTCATGCTTTGCATGTGGTAAACTTTATCAATGGATCTGACAAGTTTAGGTCCTTGTGTATTTGCATATCTTTGCGTCTTCACACATCACTCATTTTCAATGAGTTGGCATTTGTATATGTTTGGTCAACTTGTGGGACCTTAGTTCATCGGCCGAAACTGTGTGTCCTCTATTGTCTTAGAATAGATCTTTATAGTACTAGCACGCTCAGAACTACACTAAGTTCAAAAATGAACCTTTTGACTCATAACGCCCTCCTTTACCATTGTCATGACAATGATATACTCAGCCTTTCTTAGTAGTATCCGTCATAGTATTTAACTTTGGAACTCATACAAATTCAACATGGAATTTACTTCCATTCCACTATACCATCTTTTATAATTCACGTAGCCTAATTGATATGAAAATTATTTTTATATGTAACAAGCCGAGTATTGTAATACCTTACAATGAACCGTTTGTCACTGATGCATACAAAGCATATTCTTTGTCCTTCTAAAGTACATAAGAATATACTTACTATTGTCATGTGATCATCAATGTATCATTCTGGTATATGCCCATAACATTTTATAGCATAAGACATATCTAGTTATGTACATATCATGATGTACATGATTGATATAATCGTTCAAATGGTTTTACTCATTAAGTGTCAAAACACTTGATTCTTGCTTCAACCTCTTCTATACAGCAAGAACTCTTTCTTGTCGTCTCCATATTGAACCAATTCAATATTTCATCTATGTAGTTTGGCATAACTATATTAGGAGCCTCAATCTATCTATATGGATATTGATTTCCAATATTCTCATTTTGGCTAAGACTTTCACAGAAATCTTACTTGTGTCAAGAAAAGCTACATCAATTACAATCAACGATATATCAAACACATAAAGTATTGGAAATAGGGATTTCTATTTTCGTGCCCCTAGTTCGTTAGTTGTACTCAGTTTTCCCCAGCCGCTTAGTTTTTCCTCACTTTTCCCTTCCCACCATTCTGAAACCCTCACATGCACCCGGACGGGTGGATGCCGTCAGGTCAAAGGCTTGACTGTTATATGCTGACAGGTGGGACCGTGTTGGGCGGGTCCTGTGTTGAGCGTTACGTTACGTCGCCTCGACTGTTACATGCTGACAGGTGGGGCCAGGATACACGGCGGACCTGCCATCCGTCTCTCGTTGACTTGTGGGCCCCGTTTTTTCTGATTGTGTGGTCGGTGCAGCCAATGACAAATAGGGCCGTTCTATGGGCCGTCGAAGCCAATGAACGATGGAGCCGCTATGTGGAGCCGTTCTATGGGACCGTCGTAGCCAATGACCGGTGGGGCCGACATGTGGGTCCGAAGGGGGTATTTGCAAATTTGCCAAGTTTAATTTGCAATTTGCATATTTTTCATTTTGTATGTCACTGACATGTGGTGGTCATGTGGCAAATATGCAAATTTTAAAGAAAAAGTTTGGCAAATATGCAAAATTGGCAAATATGAAATAATTTTCAGTGTATGACACGTTGGCTCTCTCTCTCATCCGCTCCCAGCCCCCAGCCCCGAGCATCTCCTATCCCACTAGCGGACAGAGCAGCCATCGTCGGCCCGTCCGCGCGTCGCCGGATTTGTCCTATGGCGGTATCGAACAAACTGCCGCGCTGCACCTCAACCATGACTCCGGCACCTGTTTCGTTCGTGCGCATTGTACGTTGGGGCAGTACCGACCGCAGGCAGGTCCGCCGCCCATGGCAACCGGGATTTGGTTCCGCCACCATAGCTCGACGAATAGTTGCAGCAATTGCTAGTAGTGCTTTCTAAGACCTTCGCTCCTACTCTGCCCACCCTAATTGATTCGGTTCCTGTAATTTCCTCGATATTGTAGGTGCAAATTAGTCATCAATGTTTGGTCATAGAGGGTACACCGGCAAGGGTGGGGAATCGATCATGTCGTGGACACATTCTCCTTCTCCTACCACGTCAGAAGTGCATGTAGCTCCTTCTCTTTGTACTACCGTTGAATTTGAAGTGCTGACATGGCATGTCGGACTGATTCCATTTTAGTTTGTTTTGGGATTGTTACAGTGTGCTATGCAGGCCGATGATCCATGGTACATTGCATACCAAGATGAATCAACTCAGTGGTCTAGCCAGAGGATGGATTTGGAGGAGATGGTTGCCAATTTAGGTGATGAATTGGCCCATAAAAACCTATTGATATTCGAGCTGAAGAATACTGTCGAAGAAGAATTCAGAGCTTATTCGCAAAGATAAGTTGACACCTGAGGTTGATCTTGCCGTATCTGATCAAGTCGTAGAAAATCTAAAGCATGAACTTCAAGTGAGCGGGAGAGGGGGGTAGTTTTCATTCGCGTCCTAGCAGATACAGTATGCGGTTTGTGGCGAAGAGTGCCACGTATATTGATTAGTTTAATAGATAGCTAATTTAGAGAGTAGGATTGTTATTCCATATATGGTTGCGAGTTCCTGCTAATTTAGTCACTTTGTGGTCCCAAAGTTGTCGAGAGAATGCATTGCGGTACCCGAGTTGCTTGCCATTGGATCTAGCAGTCCCAAAGTGGTCGAGAGAATGCATTGCGGTACCCGAGTTGCTTGCCATTGGATCTCGCGGTCCCAAAGTAGTCGAGAGAATGCATTGCGGTACCCGAGTTGTTTGCCATTGGATCTAGCGGCCCATAGTTGGCGTGCCAAATGCCTAGAGGGTCAAGTTGGGGGGGGGGGGCTATTAGTTTTGATTGTTTTGTCACTACCATCGTGGCTGCCATGTAGAGTTGTGGCGTTGGCGGCAGCATCTATTGCCCATTCAAAATTATTGGCTCAAATTCCTCAAGATACAATCGTATCTAGACAAATCTAAATCAACTAATTTGAGTCGGAGGGAGTACTACTTATGAATCAGCTTTAGAGCATATCCACCGTCCTCACTGCTCAAATACATATCAATTTTGATTCAAATCATACATATTTGGATCAAATTTATACAAGGCCACCAGAGATTGTCAAAGCAAGTACTACTACTTATGAATCAGCTTTAGAGCATATCCACCGGTCTCACGGCTCAAATACATGTCAAATTTATTCAAATCATACATATAATTTAAGTCACAGAATTTTGGTTCAAATTGTGCCTAAATTGGTCCGAATTTCAAGTCGACGGTGAGCTAGCCGCCCTCCCTGCCGTATGTGTACTCCAAGAAGTACGGGCAAAGTGCTCACATCCGGCCTTCACCGTGGACGTGCCAGCCATGGCCGCAGCCTGCCTCCCACAACTTTGGTTCACGAGGGCTTGATTTGTGTCGTCGCAGTGATGTTGCGGATGATGGCTTCAATCATCTTTGCATTGATGACCACTATCGGCACCACAACCGTAGATGTGAATGGATGTTGGCTTCCAACGATCGTTGTATCGATGACCGTTGTTGGCACCACAGCCGTAGATGTGAACGGATGATGGATTCCATCGGTGTCTTTCATCGATGGCCACTATCGGCACCATGATACATTGCAAATGTATCTATAATTTTTGATGTTCCATGCTTGGTTTTATCCACTTTCTTGTGTTTTGCCCACACTTTGGAGTACTTTTCATATGATTTCTTGGACTAACCTATTAACAAGAGCCACAGTGCCAGCTGCCTATTTTCTGCTATTTTTTGGTTCCAGGAAAGTCAAAAAATGAATATTCTCAGAATTGGATGGGACAAAAGCCAAAGTGCCTATTTTCCCGGAAGTCATCAGATGCCAGAATACGAGACGGAGAAGGGACACAGGGCGGCCACACCACCAGGCTGTGCGGCCAGCCTTGGCCCGCGTGAGGGGGTGGTGTGGCCAGCCCAGGTACCCCCTCGGCCTCTCCTTCCTCCTATATATTGCCCTCGGGACGAAAACCCTAAGTACCCGATCAAAAATCCACGAAAGAGTCTATAGCCGCCGTCGTCTCCATCCCTAGATTGGGAGGGATCTGAAGCTCTTCCCGGCACCCTGCCGGAGAGGGGAATTCACCCTGGAGGCCTTCTTCATCACCATGCAAGCCTCCGGTGTGATGCGTGAGTAGTTCATCCTTGGACTACGGATCCATGTAGTAGCTAGATGGCTGGTTCTCCTCCTTTGTGCTTTCATGTCTAGATATTGTGAGCTCCGTTCATGATCAAGATCATCTATTTGTAATTCTAGATGTTGTGTTTGCGGGGATCCGATGGATATTGGGATGCTATTTCAGATTGATTATTGATTCTATCATGTCTTTGTTATTTGTGATCTTGCATGCTTTCCGTTGTTAGTAGCTATCTTGGCCAAGTAGATGCTAGCAACTCCAAGAGTTAGTATTTATGCTCGATAGTGGGTTCATGCCTCTGGTAATCTGGGGAAGTGACAGAAATCTCTAAGGTACTAGATGTGCTGTTGCTACTAGGGAGAAAACAACAATCCTTTGTTCATAGTACAATCGTATTGTTTACTTTACACGCAATTCGTAAAGCAATAATCTGTTGCTTGCAACTTAATACTGGAGGGGGTTTGGATGATAACCTGAAGGTGGATTATTAGTGATAGATGCAGTTGGATGGCGGTCTATGTATAATGTTGTAATGCCCAATCAAGTTCCAAAGGAGTCAAGATGATTAGTATATGCATGTATTTCTTTCTCAATGTTTGTCAATTGCCCCGCTGTAATTTGTTCACCCAACATGTTATCTATCTAAGGAGAGCCACCTCTAGTGAACTGTGGATCCTAGTCCTTTCTATTACATACAATCTACAAACTGTTTACTGTTTTGTGTTTACTTTCTGCAAACTATTACTTCCTTCCATTCGATACGTTTAATCCTTTGTTTTCAGCAAAACACGGTGAGATTGACAACCTCATCGCAAGTTGGGGACAGAGTTATGTGGTTGTGTTGTGCAGGTCTCCACGTTGCTACTAGCACCGGTAGTGCGCCCTGCCAAGGCTCAGCTAGCAACACCTTTGGGGTGTTTCCTTGCTCCTACTGGTTCGATTAAAGCTTGGTTTCATAACTGAGGAAAACTTGCTGCTGTGCTGATTAGACCTTCCTCTTGGGGTTCCCCAACGAGCTTGTTAATACACGAGCCATCAAGCACTTTTCTGGCGCCGTTGCCGGGGAGTCAAGGACATCTTCACAAGGGGAGTCCCTCATAACCAATCTCTTTACGTTGTTGTTTTTGTTTTGCTTAGTTTCTTTTTTTCTTTGTTTGCTTGTTTTGTTTATCAAAAACACACAAAAAAATGACTACCCTTGAAAACACTAAGTTGTGTGACTTCACTAGCACCAGCGACAATGATTTTATGAGCACACCTATTGCTCCACCTGTGCCTGAAGATACTTTCTTTGAGATAAAACCTGCTTTGCTCAATCTTGTTATGAGAGAACAATTTTCTGGTATTGGTAATGAAGATGCTGCTGCCCATCTAAATAACTCTATTGAACTTTGTGAGATGCAAAAGCATAGGGATGTAGATGGTGGTATTATTAAGCTTAAATTGTTTCCTTTCTCTTTGAGAGGAAAAGCTAAAGAATGGTTGAATTCCTTAACTAGGAATAGTATTGTTTCTTGGACTAACTGCAAAGATGCTTTCATTGGAAATACTATCCTCCTGCTAAGATTATATCTATGAGAAGTGAATAATGAAGTTTAAACAATCTGATAATGAGCATGTTGCTCAAGCCTGGGAAAGAATGAAATCTTTGGTAAAGAATTGTCCCACTCATGGACTGACTGCTTGGATGATCATCCAAACTTTTTATGCAGGATTGAACTATTCTTCAAGGAACCTATTGGATTCTACTGCTGGAGGTACCTTTATGACCATCACTTTGGGTGCTGCAACAAAACTTCTGGACAATATGATGGTTAATTATTCTTAATGGCATACTGAGAGAGCTCCACAAGGTAGGAAGGTAAATTCTATTGAGGAAACTTCCTCCTTGAGTGATAAAATTGATATTATTATGTCTATGCTTGTGAATGGGAAAGCCCATATTGATCCAAATAATGTTCCCTTAGCCTCTTTGGTTGCTCAAGAAGAGCAAGTTGATGTGAACTTCATAAGAAATAATAATTTTGGCGATAATGCTTATGGTAATAACAATTATAGGCCCTACCCTCCTAATAATACTTATGGCTATAATGGTAAACCTGGATTACCTAGTGAAGGAAGAATTTTAGAAGTTGAAAGAGCCACTAAAAACTTCATGCAAATGCAATATGAGCAAAATAAACTATTCACTAAAACTATGGAGGAACAATCTACCATTTTGAAGAACATTAGCCATCAACTTGAGAGTCTAAATAGGGAAATTCCTAGTTTACAATTGAAACTCTTTAATGCTGAAAGAATTATATCATCTTTGTCTGAAGCTCAATCATCTTTGATCAATAAAATGGCTGCTAAACCTGAAACTAATGATAATCCCTTTGCAGCTACTAATGCTATACAAGTAAGAATTGATGAAAATGTTAGACTATTAGCTGAATTACATGCTAAGTGGGAAAGAGAAGATGAAATTGCTAGAAACATTAGTGTTTCTACTATTACCACCACTAGTGTTGAGGCTAGTAATAGTTCTACTACTTTAGATGATAAATTTGATTTTGACCTTGATGGTTGCAATATCTCTGAAGTTATTAAGTTCCTACAAAAGCTTGCTAAGAGTCCTAATGCTAGTGCTATGAACATGGCCTTTACAAAACACATTACTGATGCTCTCATAAAGATTAAAGAAGAAAAGATGAAACATAAAGCTTCTATTCCTATAAAACAAGAAGATGGTTGGGAACCCATCATTAATATGAAAGTGAATGACTTTAATTTCAAAGCTTTATGTGATCTTGATAGTAGTGTTTCTATTATGCCTAGAAAGATTTATGATATGCTTGATTTGCCTCCACTTGAAGATTGTTATTTGAATGTACCACTTGATGATAATGCTAAAAAGAAACTCATGGGGAGTCTTAATGATGTTCTTATTATGGTTAACAATGCCTATGTCCCCGTTGATTTCTATGTTTTGGATGTTGAATGCAATGCTTCTTGTCCTATTACTTTGGGAAGACCTTTTCTTAGAACTGTTGGTGCCATTATTGATATGAAAGAAGGCACCATTAAATATCAACTCCCACTCAAGAAAGGTATAGAACATTTCCCTAAGAAGAGAGAGAAGATTTCTTTTGTCTCTCCTATGAAAACAAAATTTGGTCTTAATGCTTCTTCATTTGAGAACACTTGATTCTTTCTTGCTGCTTATGCCTAACTTAAAGGCGTTAAAGAAAAGTACTTATTGGGAGATAACCTAAAAGTTTTAGATGAGTCTTGGAAGTTATTACCTCTATAATAACCGCTCCTTATCCTTTTTATTTGTTTTTTGTGCCAAGAGTAACCTCTAATGAGAGAGAAGTAATGATTGGGAAAGTTGCTGTCCCGAAACAGATTTATGTGCTTCACCGTAAAAAATTGTGTAAAATCTCTGAACGACCTTTTGAGGCGTGAATTTTTGTGTTTATGACCCAGGTTGTTATATAACTTTCGTTAGTTCAACACTTTTTTATTTGAGCAACAGAAGGTCTTCGAAAAAATTCTTCTTTACCTGCTGGTCTGTTTTGACAGATTTCTGTCATTTTCTGCATTTGCTTCTTGTTGCTTCCTTCTTGAGTACTTTTGGGGAATTGAGATTTTTGAGGGAAGTGCTACAGTAGCTAGTGTTCTAATGGAAGTTTATTTGGTGTTAGAACTGAACCTTAAGACTTATTTATCTTAAGTGCACTAATGTTGCTAATGAGATTATGTGAAGTTTTGTATGAAGGAAAAATTTCAGGTGTATGGAAGGAATGAGTAATGAGATGAAGGATGGACTAAAGCTCAATCTTGGGGATGCCACGCGTGTCACCCCAACAAACATCCAAGAAGTACAAGCGTCAAAGCTTGGGGATGCCCAAGGCATCCCCTTCTTCATCAATAAAAATCCCAGGTTTCTTCCAAACGCTTCATTTTTATTGTTTCATGCACAGTTGTGTTTTTCTTGGAGCGTCTTCTTTTTCTTTTTCGTTTTGGTTTTCATTTGCTTTGGTTTGCTTAGTTTGCTGAATAAATTGGTTGGACCCCATCTTTCATGCATTGGTTTTCAAATAGTTTGGTTTGGTTTGGAAAAGAGTAGGAAAGTTCATACTTATGTGGTAAAAAGAGCTTGTTTTTGACTGGGGCCTATACTTTGTCATGCCATGCTTGATATTTTTTTGGCTTTATGCTTAGTATTCTTTGTTGTAGCATGACTTGTTATAAACAACTGAGATTGCTTAATTGTCCTTGGATGAATCATGCGTTGTTTTAGCATATTAAAGCATAGTATAGTGGTATTCTCCTTTGATGCTTTATTTGGGTTGACTTGGCACATGATCACACCATGTTATGACTATCTCAAGTCACCATAGCCTTTATGATACTTTAGTTTTCAACTTGTAGTATCACTTTATGCTTTGATAAATGATGTTTTGTCGCTCTGCGTGATTATGGCCATTATTGCTCTCTTAGTTTGTCGCTCCCAGTCTTTTGCTAGCCTCCACAACAAAGTATGAGTTCCACTCATGCATCCAACTCCCTAAACCAAGTTATTCCAAAGAGTCCACCATACCTACCTACTAGCTTATGCTATTCCAAGTATATTCATGCTTTTGTTTACCTTCCACTTGTTATGAGAAAACTAGTGATTAAAGCTCTCACGAACTTGATGGCACACTTTACTTTACTTGCCCTTAATAAACTTGAACCATTGTGTCTTCTATGTTGTATATGCTTGCACTTATTTGTCGGGAAGTAGCAGAACCATGCTTTCATGGGGAACGCTTTCAACATTGCACTTGGTACTTGTACCTAGTTGATATCATGCTCTTTTGTATATGGATGTCGTCGGTGTGAAATGAAATGGGAGCTTGTAAGTCCATGGAGTTATGTATATGTGTTAGAGAAACGCCTGGGCCGCTGGTCTAATCCATGCTGACATGGTGGAAACCCGCAGCGTAACCATAATAAGCTATCTATGAAGCATTCTTCTTATAAAAAAAGAGTCCTATATTAAAAAAGAGAGAAAAGAAAAAGAAAAAAAGAGATACTATGAAAAGAGGAAAGAGAGAAAAAACACCATATTCCCATGGTAAATAGGAAGAATGCTGAGATGCTCGTTGTCTGCTTGCCTTGTCATTTTGATATGGGGATCCTTCCATATCATCGGGCAAGGGGTACCCCATTGGCGGTTTTCTATGATACGCATATACTTACAATGACAAGAACTTATCGGTGACTAAACTTGAGTAGCATGAGGAGCGGCCCTCGTATACAAGGGACATGAGATTTCTGACTTATACTTCATCAAGCATATACACCATAGTTTGTTCACTTTAACCTTAATCACTTCAAGATGCTTATGATAGGGGCAATGAGAGCTGAAAGCTATAAGTACCATAATTTTTGGAAGCTCTTTATGAGACTTGAATCCCTACTTCCTTTTACAAAAGGCTTTTCTTCCACCATTATATTGAGTCTCCACCTTCTATCTTTATGCACCTACTTTGAGAGCATAGTGGACATTCTTAGTTCTATGTGCATTGTCCCAAGACTAGTTGATTGATGCATAACTTGATATTGCTTGTTTTAAACTATTGTATCTAGTCACTCTTATGAACTTTGAAGGTGTCCTATGCATTTATATTTGCTACTCTATTGAGGTACAAGCTGAATACTATTATGCTATGTTTTCTTTATGTGAAACAAACAAACGTCTTGCAAAGCATTGTTATTCATGAATATTTTGTTTGTGCCTTTTCATGTTGTATCATAGTTCCATGCTATGACTATCTCAAGTCACCATAGCCTTTATGATCCTTTATTTTTCAACTTGTAGTATCACTTTATGCTTTGATCAATGATGTTTTATCTCTCTGCATGATTATGGTCATTAT
Source organism: Avena eriantha (assembly GCA_910589775.1). NCBI lineage: Eukaryota > Viridiplantae > Streptophyta > Magnoliopsida > Poales > Poaceae > Avena > Avena eriantha. The sequence continues at coordinate 21,123,811 of OU342742.1, read as the reverse complement.
TTCTCTCTTAGTTTGTCGCTCCCAGTCTTTTGCTAGGCTCCACAACCAAGTATGAGTTCCACTCATGCATCCAACTCCTTAAACCAAGTTATTCCAAAGAGTCCACCATACCTACCTACTAGCTTATGCTATTCCAAGTATATTCATGCTTTTGTTTACCTTCCAAATTAAACTTGTTATGACAAAACTAGTAATTAAAGCTCTCACGAACTTGATGGCACACTTTACTTTTTTGCATCTAATAAACTTGAACCATTGGGTCCTTCTTTGTTGCGTATATGCTTGCGCTTTATAAGTTTAAATTAGCAGAACCATGTATCATGGGGAACGCTTTCAACATTGCACTTGTACTTTGTACCCCATGTATCATGTTCTTTTGCTTACGGATCCCGACGGTGTGAAATAAAAGTGGAACTTGTAAGATCATGGAGTTTGTATGTGTGTTAGAGAAACGCCTGGGCCGCTAGCCTAAGCCATGCCTAATCATGGTGGAAACTTGCAGCATAACCATAATGAGCACTCTATGAAGCATCCTCAATAAAAACCTATGCAAATAGCAAATAAAAAGATCATTGAGATGCTCATTGTCTGCTTGCCTTGTCATTTTGATCATGGGATAACTCCTGTATCATCTACAAGGGGTACCCCGTTGGCGGTTCTTTATGACAAGAGCTTACTTGTGACTAAAGTTGAGTAGCATGAGGTTCGGTCTTCGTAAGTAAGGGGCTTGAGATTTTGGTTTATAACTTGTCAAGCATATCCTCTTAGTTGTGTCACTTTAACCTTAATCACCTTCAAGATGCTTATGATAGGGGCAATGAGAGCTGAAAGCTATAAGTACCATAATTTTTGGAAGCTCTTCATGAGACTTGAATCCCTACTTCCTTTTATGAAGGCCTTTCTTCCACCATTATATTGAGTCTCCACCTTCTACCTTTATGCACCTGCTTTGAGAGCATAGTGGCCATTCTTAGTTCTATGTGCATTGTCCCAAGACTAGTTGATTGATGCATAACTTGATATTGCTTGTTTTAAACTATTTGTATCTAGTCACTCTTATGAACTTTGAAGGTGTCCTATGCAATTATATTTGCTACTCTATGAGGGACAAGCTGAATACTATTATGCTATGTTTTCTTTATGTGAAACAAATAAACGTCTTGCAAAGCATTGTTATTCATCAATCTTTTGTTTGTGCCTTTTCATGTTGCATCATAGTTTCTTTGTCTTATTGCTAGAACTTTGTCTTTCATGTTTTGATTGAAGTACTATGATCCCAGCTTTGAATGTTTTACTAATACTTTGATCAAGTCTTTGATGGTGCATGTCACCTCAAAAATTATTCTTTCTTTTTATCACTTACCTACTCGAGGACAAGCAGGAGTTAAGCTTGGGGATGTTGATACATTGCAAATGTATCTATAATTTTTGATGTTCCATGCTTGGTTGTATCCAGTTTCTTGTGTTTTGCCCACACTTTGGAGTGCTTTTCATATGATTTCTTGGACTAACCTATTAACAAGATCCATAGTGCCAGCTACCTGTTTTTTGCTGTTTTTGGTTCCAGGAAAGTCAGAAAATGAATATTCTTGGAATTGGACGGGACAAAAGCCAAAGTGCCTATTTTTCCGGAAGTCATCAGATGCCAGAATACAAGACGGAGAAGCGCCAGAGTGCGGCCACACCACCTGGCCGCACGGCTAGGCTTGGCCCACGCCAGGGGGTGCTGTGGCTAGCCCAGGCACCCCTCGGCCTCTCCTTCCTCCTATATATTGCCCTCGGGACGAAAACCCTAAGTACCCGATCAAAAATCCACGAAAGAGTCTGTAGCCGCCGTCGTCTCCATCCCGAGATCGGGAGGGATCTGAAGCTCTTCCTGGCACCCTACCGGAGAGGGGAATTCACCCTGGAGGCCTTCTTCATCACCATGCAAGCCTCCGGTGTGATGCGTGAGTAGTTCATCCTTGGACTACGGATCCATGTAGTAGCTAGATGGCTGCTTCTCCTCCTTTGTGCTTTCATGTCTAGATATTGTGAGCTCCGTTCATGATCAAGATCATCTATTTGTAATTCTAGATGTTGTGTTTGTGGGGATCCGATGGATATTGAGATGCTATTTTAGATTGATTATTGATTCTATCATGTCTTTGTTATTTGTGATATTGCATGCTTTCCATTGTTAGTAGCTATCTTGGCCAAGTAGATGCTAGCAACTCCAAGAGTTAGTATTTATGCTCGATAGTGGGTTCATGCCTCTGGTAATCTGGGGAAGTGACGGAAATCTCTAAGGTACTAGATGTGTTTTTGCTACTAGGGAGAAAACAACAATCCTTTGTTCATAGAACAATCGTATTGTTTACTTTACACGCAGTTCGTAAAGAAATAATCTGTTGCTTGCAACTTAATACTGGAGGGGGTTTGGATGATAACCTGAAGGTGGATTATTAGTCATAGATGCAGTTGGATGGCGGTCTATGTATAATGTTGTAATGCCCAATCAAGTTCCAAAGTAGTCAAGATGATTAGTATATGGTCAGATTGACAACCTCATCGCAAGTTGGGGACAAAGTTCTGTGGTTGTGTTGTGCAGGTCTCCATGTTGCTACTAGCACCGGTAGTGCACCCTGCCAAGGCTCAGCTAGCAACACCTTAGGGGTGTTTCCTTGCTCCTACTGGTTCGATTAAACCTTGGTTTCATAACTAAGGGAAACTTGCTGCTGTGCTCATCATACCTTCCTCTTGGGGTTCCCCAACGAGCTTGTTAATACACGAGCCATCACACCACCGCCGCATGCTGTTCTAGCAGCCGCACTTAGATCCGCGTCGCCGCAAGCCGTTTTGACCCCCACGTGCTTAGATCCGCGCCGCCGCAAGCCATACGTCGATAGGAGGGGAGGAAGATGGGACTGATGTATCCAATGGTGGTTGTCTAAGATCCGTGTGACATACATATCGACCAATCAGAGCGCAACCAAACTGAGTGCTAGTTGATGCGGCTGGTATACATGCGACATGGAAATGGAGGGAGACACATCCAGCCTGTCGGGCTCTCCTCATCGTATAAGGTTAGGTGCACCCATCGGGAGAGAGACCTCCAGCCCGTCGGATCATGATGTATCCAACGGTGGTTGGCCATGATCCGTGTGACATACATCTCGACCAATCAGAGCGCTAGCCATAGTAAGACATGAGAGAGGGGAAAAGTGAGGAAAACTTTAGTGGGAGGGGAAAAGTGAGGAAAACTTTAGCGGGAGGAGAAAACTAAGGAAAACTTTAGTGGGAGGGGAAAACTGAGTAGAGCTAAGGAAAACAGGGCGCTCGGATAAAGAATGACTAAGGGAAATTCAAGCTTTTGGCATAACAAATGGAAAATGTGTTATTTGAACAAAATAATCCATCTTGGCCGACATTATATTGTTTGCAACTCAAAGATACACAAGTGTGGAAAATTTGGCCTCATTTAGACAAAGTATGTTTTGGGATGGGTTATCTTGGAGGCTGACTGAGTAGAAAGCCATGCATCTTCATAGCTAGTAGCTCATTCCAAGAAGTGGTTTAGGGGAGAAGTCCATTTCTCTTTATTTCCTTTTCTTTTATTATCCATGCTAGGTTTTAGTTAACATAACAAGACTCCATGTGAATGTTGCAATATGTTTTGACTTCTTTTTTGAATTAAACTAAGCCTAAAATGATTTATTTGAATTTAATCACTTAGAAAAAGAAAAATGTGGCTAATTACAAGTAAATCAAAAATTTCCAATTTCATATGGTAAATCAATCCAGGATACACAAGTGTGCCAAATTTTGGATCGATTGGTCAATGTTTGCTATGGTTTAAGCCATCAACTAGCTAAACCCCATGTGTTGACCACATGTCGAGGGCAAAACTGAGCAGTGCTAAGCAACTAGGTGCATGACAATAGAAACTTGCAATAACATATACGTTATGGGGTTATCCAACATACAAACCTGGAAGCGTCACAAACATTGACAGTAGTTCAAATTCAATACAAACACTGAAAGTAGTTCAAATTCATCATACAAATTCAAATTCATTTTTTCTTTCTCCTAGTGTTTTTCGCTGGAATATTCTCGGAATTCACCACCTTGCTCCGTGTGATCCTGGCTGGAATATTCTCGGAGTCCACCATCAGCTTCTTCCGTTTGTTCACTTTATTCTTTTTCTCTACATCAAATGAATTAAGTGCTTCAATCTATCGTACAATTGGTTCAACCATGTTTCGATTCATTGGTTCATACGGTTCAAAAAGCATTGGCATCATTTCTTCAATATCCTCTTGTGTAATTCCTTTGCGTTTGAACTCTGCTTCCAATGAATAAATTGCTTCAATGTCCGATGCATTTGGTGCAAATTCCCCTACATTTGGTTCAATCTCCCCTGTATCTGGTTCAATCTCCCCTTCATTTGGTTCAATCTGGAATGTATCTGTTGCTTAATTCTCCTCTCGTTCAGATACTTCATTCTCATCTGCATTTGCTGCTCCCGCCTGATCATCCATTCTATAAGCTGGGTCCACTGCATTTTCACAAAGCCTAGCAATGTGCCCTAGGATCCCACAATGTTTGCACTTACGTCGTCAAGGTGGTGCACCACCCTCTGCACTAGCTCTCATCCTATTCTTCCTTGGCCTACCTGCTGGTCTAGTAAAAACTGGAGGGTATAGCTTGAAGCCTGGACTCACTTCCACCCATTGGTATTTTTGCAACAAGGCTAGAACATTCTGAGCATATGCTGCCCTAAATTTGGCAACGGAGAAATACTCTGACACGTACTGATCAACTTCACCCTTTTCACCTCCTAGAACACCCATGAAAAACAATGCATGTATGCAGGGTTTCCCACGGAGCTGCCATTGCCTGCAATGGCATGTCCTGTCAGCCAAACTCACTGGATACCTCCATTGCCTATCTTTACTATCAGTGTACGTTACCTCAGCCTCCATTACTTTTCTAATGCATTTCATCTTCAATTTTTTTGCCCTAGCATGCAATGCCTTAATCAAAGATGGGAGGATGAGATGGCCAGCATACACTGTTGATGCAATTCTTTGACGCAAATCAATCTTTATCATGATCATCTGCCTAATCTTATCAAATATTTGCCACAGCATAAGCCCTTTCAATGACTTGACCTTTGCATTGAAACTCTCTGCAAGGTTACTTGTCACATAGTCTACCTTGAAAATTTCATTGAATTGCCTTCTTGACCACACCATTCCATGATGTGCATCCAAGTACTCCTTCACCGCATGTTTTTGTTTATACAACACTTCCAAATGATACAGATGCTTCCTCAAACTGCATGTGTATGAAGCTGGCCATAGGTTGTCAGTGTAAACTTTACCCTTGAATTTCTTTGTAAAATTATGCACTAAGTGTCGCATACATTCCCTATGCTCCACTCCAGGGAATACTGCTTCTACAGCTTTCTCCAAACCTTCGCAAGCGTCCGTGTGGATAGTAAGTCCTGGGGGATGACCTATAAGGTCGCGCAAATTCTCCAGAAACCAAGTCCTACTTTCCTCTGACTCAATCTCCAAAACTACAAAAGCAACAGGGAACATCCAATTGTGGCCATCAACTGTAGTAGCAGCTACTAGCTGTCCTTTAAATCTGCCATGAAGAGCTGTTGCATCCACGACCAAATAAGGCCTGCAACCATCCAAAAACCCTTGACAGCAAGCTTTGAAAAAAACAAAAGCCCTTCTAAAGCACTTCTTCTCCATTGTCTTCCCTCTTATTTTGTACTGAACTATATGCCTGTTTAGCTGTACAACACTACCTAGACTAGCCATCTCCACTTCAGCTTTGAAGCTGTAAAGCAGCTGAAAACTTTCATTCCATGGACCATTGATCCTATCAAGAGCCATTTCCTTTGCATAGAACATCCTCATGTAAGGTACTGTAATATTAAACTTTTCAGAAACTTTTTTTATGAGCGCTATTGCACCAAGTGATGGGTTTGATCTGATCCAATCCATGATTGCATCTGCCAACCACCTAGTCTTTGCTAGTTTTGTTTTGTCCTTTGGCTATCCCCCTTGAGATGTACAAGAATGTTCGAACTGGTTACCTTTTATCTGAAACATAATGAAAATGGCAGGTACAGTTAACAAACTCTACACAATGATCTAAAATACACAACTGGCTGTAATACCTAAACCAAACTGCTCCTGAGCATAGTGGATGCGTGCATCCTCCACCTACACCTCTTGTATGGGCACTTCACTGTGAACCTTGCTGGCTCACTCTTAATAACAACATAATCATTATTGGTGCAGATGCAATGTGTAGTAAGGGCATTACGACAGTCCCGCATCGTTTCAAATACGGTGCCTTCTGAAATATTAGGATCATTCCTGTCCCACTCAATTATTGGCAAGTCATGACCATCGTACTCATCTAAAACGAGTCTGTCATTGTTCTCCTTGTTCTCTTCTTCATCAGTGTCATCAAATCTAGCATCGTGGGCCAATTCCTCTGTGTATTGATCCTCTAGTGCCTGTTTACTAAATCTACCTACCAATTCCTGAAACATCAACCCATCCTCATCATCTAGTGGAGGCGCTCCCTCGGCAAGCTCTGCTTCGTCCTCCACATGGGCCGCACGAGCGATTAGGCTTACACTCGCAGTGCGAACATATGGTACTGACGTGGACCTACAAGGTGCGCATGGGCGCACGCTATTAGCAGAGACAGCAGAGACACATGATGCCCGACCACCTGATGATGCCTGACCACCAGATGATGCTTTATCCCTCTTTCACGTGTGTCCAACTTTAGGTTACACATGAAGACGAATTCGACCAAAACATTCGGCAACATTCAAAGAGAAAAGCATTACCAGATCAGCTTCGCTAGTTAGTGGGAGCAATCTTTGCTCGCTAATGTTGAAATATTGCAAATCAATTGAATCGCCATTGCTCCAGGGGAATTTAGAATATTTTTTATCTTTCAAATCACTGAGAGTTATGGAGGTTGCAACCACCACTGGGAAGTAAAATCCAGAGAGATACCGTTCACAACCACGAATTATGCTAGTATCCAGTTTAACCGCCAGCCGAAATGCCAGCATTGGATCAATCCTATTCGAAAAGCAAGGCAGTTAGCTGAGCACCGGCGATTCACGCTCAATTACTACCTATAATCAATCCACAAAGGGAAACAATACTTACCCAGATGGAATCCATGCGTTAGACCCCTCTGATTCCACCCAATCTTCTCCGCGCTCGATGGGGAGGACCGGTACACCCGTCGGTGTCGCATACTGTTCCGCGAAAGGGGTAGATCCAGCGGGGGAGGGAGTAGAGCCGGAGTGGGCTCTAGGGAAGGGGAGGGGGTGGCTCGGGGGCCGAGGACGACATAAGGTAGGAGGGGATCTCAGGTAGGAGGGCACGACGGCGGGGGAACGGAGTGGAGGGGCGGTGTGGGAGCTGTTCCAGGCTCAGAGGGAGAATGGTCGGTCCGACGTGTCTCCATGCGGCCCCACCCTTAACCATGTATGCAAGACCCATCCCAACGCGGCCCCACCCTTCACCACATATGCAGGACAGTCCAAACACGACCCCACCTGTCAGCATGTAACGGTCGAGGCGACGTAACATAATGCTCAATGCAGTACTCGCCCAACACAGTCCCACCTATCAGCATGTAATGATCAAGCCTTTGACCTAACGACATCCACGCGTTTGATCGCATGTGAGGGTTTCAGAATGGTTGGAGGGGAAAAGTGAGGAAAAACTAAGCGGCTGGGGAAAACTGAGTACAACTAACGAACGAGGGGTACGAAATAGAAATCCCTTAGAAATATGCCTTAGCACTCCCACTTAATTTCTTGTAAACATACAAGCATCTTCACAGTCCTATTGAAACCAAAATATTTTAGTTTCATCAAAGTGAAGATTCTAACTCCGTGATGCCAACTTCAACCAATAAAGTTTGCACCCATTTCTTCCATCCTTTGAACTAACAAAACCCTTGGGTCATGTCAATACACATCCTAGGTTAATACTCCTTGAAAGGAACTTTGTTTTGTTATTCAACTACCATTTCTTGTGAATATGTAGTGATTACTAGAATAATCCCAATAGACTTAAGCATTTCTACGGAAGATCCAATCTTATCGTAGTCAACTCTTTGAACTTTGTGATAAACTCCATTTCGACAAGTAGAGCTTCTATGGATGTGAACATCCACGTCTATCTCTTTATAGATCCATATACGTTCGATAGGCTTAATGCCTTCCGGAGGGTCTACCAAGTATTGATTTTCGTACATGGACACTATCCTGGATTTTATGGCGTCTAGCCATTTAACTGAGTCAAGGCCCATCATTGCTTCTTTGTAGTTGGTTCGTCATTCTCCAACAATAATGTTTCATCCTAAAATCCTAATATTTGAGTACAAACTTTACCCAACCTATTTGGTTCAATAGAAACTTCGATTTTCGGGACTACAACATTTTGTAGGCGTGGGAGTCTCAGGCGCCATAGCCGTCTCCGGAATACTTTCCGGTGCTGCGCTACTTTGCTCATCTTGCTCAGATTCAATAACCTTATCGATTTCTATTGTCCTCCCACTCAAAAACATTCGCGAGGAACTTCTTTCTCTAGAAACATGTCATACTTGGCAACAAACACTTTTGTCTTTTGCTTTTAAGGTAGAAGGAATCCCCAGATGTTACCAAAGGTTAACCTACAAAGACACATTCATCCTATTTTGGTTTGTAAACAATTTACATATGCATAGAATACCAAAGTTTATGAAAAGACATCTTGGATTTGATCCCATGCCATAACTCATATGGTGTCATCTCAACAGATTATGATGGCACACTATTCAGCATAATGCGGTAGTCTCTAAATCATAATCCACAAAAATATAACGACAATTTTATTTGCTCCATCATCGATCCAACCATGTCAAACAAGGTTTGGTTACATCTCAAGAACACTCCACACGCTTGTGGTGTTTCGAGAGATGCAAGTTGTGGAACAATTCTACAACTCTTAGATGCTTGCTAAACTCGTAAGTCAACATATTTTTCCTCTATGATCCAATCATACACTCTTAATTTTCTTGTTATGATGATTTTCCACTTCATGCGAAAACACTTTGAACACTTTTCAAATGTCTAATACCTCTTTCTCATCAAATAGATATACCCATATATATCCACTCAAATCATCGGTAAAAGTATATTAAGTAGACGAATCCACCACGTGCGGCTACACATAATGGACTACACACATCAACATATATGATCTCCAGCAAGTTAGCTGTTTGTTCAATGTTGGCCTTTTAACGAGTTTTGGTCTTTTAGATAAGTCTCACAAATGTCAATTGATTCAAAGTCAAATGACTTCAAAAGTCCATCAACATGGATTTTCCTCATGTGTTTCTTTCTAATATGACCTAAATGGTGGCGTCACAATTAAGTGAAATTCAATCATTGTCTTGCGACGTTTTAGCATCAATGTTATGATGTGTGTATCATCATCAAGATTTATAATAACTAATCCATCCACCATGGAACACAACTTCAAGTTGAACAACCATTGTTCTCATAGCGTCAAAGTTATGCAACAATTACTAAGCTTTTATAATAAATCTTAAGGGCTAGGTAAGATGCCGATGACAAACACAATACCACTTTATTTAGTTCTCAGCATTCATAATCACCATATCCTTTTGCTAGTTACTTCATCCATTGTAGTTCTGACATTGTGTTGCTTTATATGAAATTTCATACTAACCAATATGGTATCCAATACCCAAGAATTACATTGATAACTAGAAAAGAATACATCAGTAACTTGTATATCATCTATATACTTCTAAGCTGGAGATTTCTAGACTTTCTTTTCTACCATATAATTTTGCAATTTTTCTTTCGGGTTTTCCTCTTGTTGTAGAAGAAACATAAACATCAATAGTGGTGCCCGGTTCATTGGCACAATGATCCTAGGCGTGTTAGTCAAGTATTAGCACCGTTGGATTGACATTTTTAAAGTTGATGTTTTATTCACTATCATCACATGACAAGCGTTCTTCTGGATTCAAACTTTAGCAATCTTTAAGTATAGTAAACAATTTACCCATACCTTTTTATCCATCCCATCATGAATACTTCATGATGAAGCTACTATAGCTTGATAGGAGGGATATAAGAACAAGATCAGTGCTTCAACTTTTGATTGATTTAGGCACCTAGCATCTTCAATCTTTTCATACACTCATATAATATGAGCACATGTTGTACCTGAATAATTCTCAGTCATCTTGCAACAAAACAAGGTTTTAGATATTAAATATATTTCACTCCTTGCTTGTTTCTGAAACAATTTTTGTAGTTCCTGGAATACTTAGATTCTCAAAACATCTTTTGAAGATCAAGTTTCATGGATGAAGCATGATGTACACACTAACTAGAACCATTGCTCTTTGCTCAAATTGCATGTAGCACATGAGGGTTTACCAAAAGTTTGCAACATGACTCAATCTTTAATTGTCACTCTAACATTACAATACCAGTTCATAAAGTAAAATCACTATATATCTATAGTTCTTTTATCTCAATTAACAAACTAAGTGAAAGGTGGATAATGGATGCCAATGATAACGGATAACCAAACATGCTGGGTATAGAAGATGTCCAAAGATCATATACATTCAAATGGAGACAAAGTTGTAGATTATGAAAGGAAAAACGGCAATCTAACATGTTTTCCTAATTGACAAGTGTGACATAAACTAAGTCCGGCTTTACTGGATGGTAGGTGATGGAGTTGATGAATACATGACATCGTGGGGGCGCTGGGATGACTGAGACAATGATGCCAAAGATCGGTGTTCGGGGTGGCGACGTGGGCTTCATTGGGCACATGAATTGGGCAGAGTGGACCAGAACCATTGCATCGAAGAATCATGGTCCTGGTGAGAAGAGCCTTTACAGAAAAACCATATGGGGTCAACTTCAATGTAACAAGAATTGTCAGTGGTGAATTGTCGAAGACACACAAGATTTTTGATGACTTGGGGAACTATAAAAATATTGCGAAGATGGAGAGGAAGAGAGGTGCTTGTGAGAGAATATGAGATGATGTGTGTGATGGGTAAAGTTGCACCATTGCCAACAGAAGATTGAAAAGAATTAGAGGGGATTAGGGAATCGAATTTACCATTATCGGATGCCATATTAAAGGACGCACCATATTCCATATACCATTCATGAGTTCCAAGGATCTGCAGATTGTTGAGCGCATCTGGGAGAGCCGGGTCAACCACCTCCACCGTGGTTGATGAATATGTTGTAGGAAATATGGTGGTGGTGGTGTCGTCTGCGTGGTAGGCTTGAGGAGCTAAGCTAGGCGCGGCTAAGAAGGCCCTGTGTCGGAGCCTGCCAAGGGAGAAGCTTCCATAACATAGAGGGTTGCGGCTGCCAGGGCATGGATGCCACCATTTATTATTGTAGAATGTGAGCTCGAGTAGGTGCGACGGTCCATGGATTGTTGCTGTCGTGGCAGCATCCATGTGCACGTCTGCTACCGTGGCCACAGCTACCGCTGCCACCGCCGTGGTTGTTGGAGAAGTTGTAGTATGATCCCTGGCCATAGCCACCCCCGGAGCTAGGAGCGGGGACACACTCGCCCGCGGTGGTAGGGTTGATTGATGTCTGCAAGTGCACAGTTCGTTCGTAGCTAGTTTCGAAGTATAGATGTCGATCCCACAGGGATACCAAAGGTAAGTGTTTATGAATGAAGTCTCTGTCACACCCAAAGTTGTCACAGGTCTTCGAGTGAATTGACTTTAAGTGTGGAAATAAGAATGGAATCTGGATTAAACTGGATGTATTTAAATAAAACTAAAATGTAAACTTCAGGAATAAAAATCATAAAAGTAAAGAACGATTTGATTGTTTGTTGTTTTCTATAGATGACAAAGAAGGCACGGGGAGATACAATTGATGGTGATAGTGAATGTGCCAGGTGGACGAATGATAAGTGTAACCATTATAATCTTGTAAGTATATGTGTAGGCGAGCAACCCATAATTAGCCAGAACTCCTCTTGGTAGATTTCATCCCAACTTCAATAATCCTACTAGTCTGTTACCAAAACCATAGTCAGACACTAGGCAATTAAGATCCTTAAGGTTGTTTAGTAATTAAGCTCCTTGGATCGGACTAATGCAATAAGCACGGTGGTTCCTCGTTATCCTCGAGTCTACTAGTTTTCCGTTGATATCCCCGTGTCACTCGGGGGTCGCCGGTCTGCTAGCGAGCAGGATCCTATCGATGTAGAACAAAGAATCATATTGTCTAGGCCCTTAATTGGACAACAAGCATTATGCATCTCACAGATAGTCAAGCACACATCATATAGTAATTAAAATCAATCACAAATTAATGGAAAATATATGATGCCACATCACATCTCACCAATCCCTTACATCTCCCAAGCCCAAGGAACTTACTCACTTATGCGAGAAGAAAGAATCATCGATATAATTAAATAAAGGGAGTTCGTCTCGATATTACCGTGGGGATCCACAATAAGAATAGACAAGTAATCCAACACAATTCAAGATAGGAAGAAACAATCTCAAACCCTAGTCTTGCAAGGTGAAGATCTCTCTCTCTCAAGTACAAGTAATGGCTATGGGGTGTGTTGGCTAGGAGGTTGAAGATCATGGAGCGAGATGAAGAATGTCTTCTCCTTCTCTGGATCTCTTCTTACTCCTTTCTGGATGGGATGGCGGCTGTTGTGTTCTGTTTTCGCATATGGCCTCTTCACAAAAGTTTTCCCTTTTGACAAGACGAAGGAGGCGGCAGCTATACGGCCAGAAAAATGTTCCCGCCGTATAGTTGCTTGTTAAAGCTTCTGTTTGTGCCCCTTGCTTGCTTCCAAAAAGAGACTTGCTTGATTTTGCCTGAATATTGTGTTTCCCTTGTTAAAACCTTAGGTTGATGTTCAGAACCTGAAACACACATTAAAAACCAAGTTTTTTTGCTACCGAAGTATTAGCGTTAGGTAAAGCTAGAAAATGATCAAATCTAGGAGAAAACCATCAATAAAACTATCAAAAATGTGTCGAATCTCACATCTATCAACTCCCCCAAGCTTAGATGTTTCTCGCCCTCGAGTGACAAGGAAATAAGGAAGAATAACGAAGATTCGAGAATGAAATAAAAGAACTTACACGCTCAAATTGGTGTCAAATTCTTTTCTTCACAATCCCTGCAATCTTAAACATGATCATACAAGTATTCACAAGATTGCACTAAGTCCACTTCCTAACCACGTATATCTTGCTAGCAAATAAATCGTATGCCCGAGCAAGTGTCAAAAGTTTAGCTAGGAAAGTGAAACAAATTCTTTTGGTGTCTCTCTTTGTTGAGAGATGAAAACTTTTGCTCTTGTTTACTTAATCAATTAAGAGTACTCAAGTTGGCACCAAAAATATTCAATTTAAGAACAACTCATCTATACCCATGTCAAAATTTCAAGACTCTCAAAGCACCTTTTTACTTTCCTTATTTTTCAAAAACTTTAGCCCTTTCATAGAGAAATCATGCCACTGTTTTTAACATGTTAATTGGGACTATGTTGCACACTCGTGACCATGCCAATAGATAACTGTTGAGCAATAGTGGGTCAGAGGAGTACTACAACTTCACTTGGAACGTGAAATCACGAGGAGACTAAAATTTTACCCGTCATAGCATTGTTGCTACAGACGCTTACATAACTCAATAGCCGAAATCAAGTGGTTTCCCACATTTTGATCGTTTGCTGGCCAGCAGAGTTAATAGTTTCCCATGGAGCACGACAGCATTGTAATGACACGCTGATGAGTGCATATTTGCATCTTGTTTTACATTATTATTTTGCATTGTAGATGTAGGATTGATATGTTGCAAACATATCTATAAATTTTGATGTTCCATGCTTGTTTAGTATCTACTTTCTTATGTTTTGTCTACATTTGGAGATACTTTTATGCATTTTTTGGAACTAACCTATTAACAAGATGCCACAGTGCCAGTTGCCTGTTTTTTGCTGTTTTTGGTTCCAGAAAAACCAGAAAATGAATATACTCGGAATTGCCGGACAAAAGCCAAAGTCGATATTTTACCAGAAGACTCACGGAGCCAGAAGACGAGACGGAGAGGGGCCAAGGGCTGGCCACACCACCTGGTGGGGCGGGCCAGGCCAGGCCGTGCCAAGGGGTGGTGTGGGCCCCTCCGGCACCCCCTCGGCCTCCCCTTTCGCTTATAAGAAGCCTCTGGTGCAGAAACCCTAAAGAATCGAGCCTCTAGCCACGAAAAGTTCCGCAGCGCCGCCACCACCGAAGGGGAGATTCGGGGGACAGAAAGTCTCTGTTCCGGCACCCTGCCGGGATGGGGAAGTGCCCCCGGATCCATCTCCATCGATCTCCACCACCATCTCCATCGCCGTTGCTGATTCCCATGATGATGTGGGAGTAGTTCTTCCTCGAGGCTAAGGGTTCTACCGGTAGCTATGTGTTCATCTCTCTCTCTATGCATGATCATATTGTGATCATGAGCTTTGTAATCAAGTAGATCTACCTTGCTACTCAAGTGCTTTAATAGATCTCTGGCTCTCCCCACGTGTGTGAAAGTGACAGCGTGCACACCACGGTGGCACTTAGGCTAGAGATTACTAATACTTGTTATGAGTTATATTTGGAGTTGGATGTGTCCATGAAATTGTGGTGTTTGTTGGAACCATCTAGCGCTTTTTAGGATAACGGCACTTTATTGATTAATGCAAATCATTACATAGGGCTTCACGGATACACTCCGGACCCCCATCACGAAAACTAGAGAAACTAAGAGTCTCGGCTCGACGAGCAAGAATATGTGCTGAAACATTAAGCAAACGACTAATGTGAATGAACTTCATAGATGAGAAATTTGTCACCACAACACCGATGCCAGTCCGATCCATCGAAGGAGATTTGATGCACTGAATGACAGATAAACAGTCTGAAGCTAAGATGATCTTGTCAAAACCTTCCTCTTGAACAAGGGTCAATGCACGCCTTACGGCAAGTGCTTCTGGTAATTCTGGCGTCGTAACCCCATCATAGACTTGAATGCAAGCAACCAAGCACATACCGATGTGGTCCCTGATCACGACGCCCACCCCCATCCTCGACGAAGAAGAAAACAGAGCAGCATCCACGTTAACAAAATTGTACCTTGCGGCGGTGGTGACCATCTTGGTGCTGCAACGGACGCACGCCTGTGCTTGGAAGCTGGTTCTAGTAAATGCAGCTTAATCATCTCAACATAACCTTTTATTCTATCTGCTAGGCTGCGGGGACGCTTCAGTGTTTCTCCATGATGAACTCCATTTTGAGCATCCCACAAGTGCCAACAGGTCACTGCTAGCAGACTCATATCGACTTCCTGCTTCTATCTAGGAAATAAAGTACCCATTCTTTTGGACTTGTGAAGCCCTTTCTCAAGAGATGAACCGGGTAAGATTTCTTTAACTCCTGCCATACCTCTCGTGCGTATTGTCAGGACAGAAAAAGGTGCTCCACACGTTCCTCCTGACAATAGAAGACACACACATCTGTGCATGGAATATGACATTGCTAGAGCTGGTGACCAGTCAGGAGACAGTCGTGGGCAAATCTCCATCATGTGATGATCCTTCCCGGTGCCTTGATCCCCCAAAGTTTCTTCCAGCTGGCCACTTCTGCCTGAGCATCAGACATAGTCCCCCTGCCAACAGAACTACGGGACTGAAGGAAATCTCTTGTTCGCATGAAGTTGTATCCAGACCGGACAGTATATACCCCAGTTTTTGAATAAGGCCAACTGGCGAAATCCTCGCCACCAATTCTATTGATAGGAACCTGAAGCACACACGAGGCTACATCATCCTCAAAAAAGCGAACCACATCAACGTTCCAGCCCCCATCATCATGGTCAATTAACAGATCAACATTTGCATTTTCAGAAACAAGGACACGAGCCTTCAACTGAAAAGGATGTACATCAGGGATCCAGTTGTCCGACAAAAATTTGGTCTTGCGAACATTACCAATACCCCATCGGAGTCCCTGCTGTAGAAGTTCCTTGCCAAACAGGATACTACGCCATGTGTACGAGGATGACCGAGGTTTGGGGGCCTCCCAAAAGTCACACTCCGGGAAGTACCGGCCTTTTAGAACTCGAGCACATAGAGAGGAGGGATCTGTGATTAACCGCCAGCATTGACAGGCCAGCATAACTTGATTAAAGAGCACAAAGTCGCAAAAGCCGAGGCCACCGAGGATTTTAGGAGCCGAGAGCCAATCCCACGAGCGCCAATGCATTTTCTTCCGATCATCCTCCATGCCCCACCAATGATTCGCGATTGCCTTTTTCATGAGATCACAATTCGCCATTGGTATCTGGAAGCAGATCATGATGTAAGCAGGCACAACCTATATAATAGCTTTGATAAACACCTCCTTTCCCTTTTGAGATAGGGGTCAGCCCATCTAGCGCTCAAGGTGATAATGTGGGGTTATCTAGATGGGGAAAGCGGACTTTGCGGAGTGCTGTTATAGCCCTATGATACATTGCAAATATATCTATAATTTTTGATGCTGCTTGCTTTGTTTTATCCACTTTCTCGTGTTTTGTCCACACTTTGGAGTACTTTTCATATGATTTCTTGGACTAACCTGTTAACAAGAGCCATAGTGCCAGCTGCCTGTTTTCTGCTGTTTTTGGTTCTAGGAAAGTCAGAAAATGAATATTCTTGGAATTGGACGGGACAAAAGCCAAAGTTTCTATTTTACCGGAAGACCCACGGAGCCAGAATACGAGACGGAGGAGGGCTAGGGCCTGGCCACACCCCCCAGGCGCGGGTCACCCCAGGCCACGCCAGGGCATGGTGTGGTGGCCCCTGGCACCCCCTCGGTCTCCCCTCTCGCCTATAAGAGCCTCTCGATACCAAAACCCTAGGTCGTCAATCAGAAATCCATGAAAAGTTCCGCTGCGCCGCCGCCACCGAAGGGGAGATTCGGGGGACAGAAAGTCTCTGTTCTGGCACCCTGCAGAAAGAGGTATAAACACCTCCCTTTTCAATGTGAGTATAGTGATAATGATACCATATCTTCCTATGCTAAAGGAATTTATGACTTTTATGATGCGGAACAAATTGAAGAATTTATTGCTTGGAAGGGTGCTTTTGAACTTGCTAGTTTGCTTGAAAATATTGATGATTCACCTTACAAATATGAGGTATATGGTATGCTTAAATTTTGCTTTGATAATTACAAGGATGAAAATGGCTATATTCTTGAATATTTTAATAGATGCTTTCCACAAATGGAAGAGATTAATGCCTTGCAGGATCCTGTGGAAGAAGAAATTGATGAACCTGAAATCTCATTAGATGAAAAAGAGGAGGAGAGTGATGAACAAAAGGAGGAAGAATGGATTAGCTACCCATGCCTACCTTCTAATGAGAGTAACTCTTTATCCCTTACATTATTTGATTGTCCCCCATGCTTACTAAAGGAGAATAAATGTTATGTTCCTGAGGGTTGTCTTGACAATGTTTATAATAAAGCTCTAGTGCTTGTAGATCATGAATAGCATGCTTTATGTGATAGTTATATTGTTGAGTTTCTTCATGAGGCTACTGAAAATTATTATGAGAGAGGAAAATATGGTTGTGGAAGTTTTCATGGTATTGAAACACCTCTCTATGTGCTGAAAGTTTTGAAGTTACTCTTGTTTTATCTTCCTATGCCTGTCACTTTGTTATTTGCTTACACGATTCCTATAAATAGGAAGTGGGTTAGACTTAAATGTGTTTTGAATTTGCTCCTTGATGCTCTCTTTTACTTCAAAGCATATTTCTTATGAGAGCATCCTCTCAAACTTTTATGCCTGAAGATGATAATATGTCTATTATTCTTGGGAGACCTTTTCTTAAATACTGCAAGAGTTGTTATTAATTGTAATCAAGGGAAGGTGACCTTCAATGTTAATGACAAGGAACATACTTTCTATTTCCCCAAGAAGATTGAAAGGACTTATGGTTTAAATTCAATTGAACATGTTGAGGGCATTCAAGTTGGAGAAATATATTGTCCCATACCAAGAGAAAATTTTGAAACTATTATGATTGGGACCATTGCTATCAAGGTTGAGGTAACATAATCATTAGTGGAATACAAAGTTTTGTCTCATATGAAATTGTTTTGGTAGCAAGACCTGATCCACCTTGTTAACAAAAGGATTTCATTGAACAAAACAATGTTTTCACCGTGATTATTTATGTTTACTTCTATTCTATCCATTCTAGTTTTTGCTTATGCCTAACTTAAAGGCATTAAAGAAAAGTACTTATTGGGAGATAACCCAAAAGTTTTAGATGAGTCTTGGAAGTTATTACCTCTGTAATAACCTCTACTTATCCTTTTTATTTGCTTTTTGTGCCAAGAGTAACCTCTAATGAGAGTGAAGTGATGATTGGGAAAGTTGCTGTCCCGAAACAGATTTTTATGCTTCACCGTTAAAATTCGTGAGAGATCTCTGTATGTCGGATTGAGCTGTAATGTTTTGTGCTTCTTCCCCAGGTTGTTATCTAACTTCCGTTAGTTCACCACTTTTTGATTTGAGCAACAGAAGGTCTTCGAAAAAATTCGTCTTTACCTGCTGGTCTGTTTTGACAGATTTGTGCCATTTTCAGCATTTGCTTCTTGTTTGTTCCTTCTTGAGTTCTTTTGGGGAATTGAGCTTTTTGAGGGAAGTGCTACAGTATCTAGTGTTCTAATGGAAGTTTATTTGGTGTTATAACTGAACCTTAAGACCTATTATCTTGAGTGCACTAATGTTGCTAATAAAGATTGTGTGAAGTTTTGTATGAAGGAAAATTTTCACGTGTATGAAAGGAATGAGTAATGAGATGAAGGATGGACTAAAGCTCAAGCTTGGGGATGCCACGCGTGTCACCCCAAGAAATATCCAATAAGTACAAGCGTCAAAGCTTGGGGATGCCCAAGGCATCCCCTTCTTCATCAATAAAAATCCCAGGTTTCTTCCAAACGCTTCATTTTTATTGTCTCATGCACAGTTGTGTTGTTCTTGGAGCGTCTTCTTTTTTGTTTATTGTTTTGGTTTTTTAGTTTGCTTGGTTTGCTTAAGTTTCTGAATAAATTGGTTGGACCTCCCCTTTCATGCATTGGTGTTCAAATAGTATGGTTTGGTTTGAATTGGAAAAGAGTAGGAAAAGCTCATGCTTAAGTGGTAAAGAGAGTTTGTTTTTGACTGTGCCTATTCTTTGTCATGCCATGCTTGATATTGTTTTAGCTTTATGCTTAGTATTCTTTTCTTTAGCATGACTTGTTATAAACAATTGAGATTGCTTAATGTGCCTTGCATGAATCATGCGTTATTTTAGCATATTAAAGCATAGTATAGTGGTTTTCTCCTTTGATGCTTTATTTGGGTTGACTTGGCGCATGCTCACACCATGTTATGACTATCTCAAGTCACAATAAGACTTTATGATCCTTTAGTTTTCAACTTGTAGTATCACTTTATGCTTTGATCAATGATGTTTTGTCGCTCTGCATGATTATGGCCATTACTGCTCTCTCGTTTGTCGCTCCCTTACTATTGCTAGCCTTCACTTAGACTGAGTGTTTCACTCATGTTTCCAACTCCCTTAAACCAATTATTGCCAAAGTGTCCACCATACCTACCTATTAGCATCATTTGGTACTTCCATGCATATTCAATATGCCTTGTTTTCTTCCGAACAAAATGTTTGCTTGTTTTGAGAAAGTTAGTTAGTAAAGCTCTCAGGAACTTGATGGCGCACTTCATTTCCTGCACTTAATAAACCTGAACCATTGTGAACTCTCGTATGCTTGCTAATTATAGGCTGGGGATTAGCAGAACCGTGCTGTCAAGGGGAACGCTTTCAACACTTGTAAATATATACCCAGTTGATACCTTGCTCTTTTGTTTGCGGATGTCATCGGTGTGAAATAAAAGGGGAGCTTGTAAGTCCATGGAGTTATGTATGTGTGTTAGAGAAACGCCTGGGCCGCTGGCCTAATCCATGCTGACATGGTGGAAACCTGCAGCGTAACCATAATGATATCTGTGAAGCAGTCTTCTTATAGAAAAAGTGAAAGATAGCTATTGAGAAAAAGAAAAAAAAGATTTATGAAAAGAGGAAAGAGAGAAAAAAAGCACCATTTTCCCATGGTAAATAAGAAGATTGCTGAGATACTCATTGTCTGCTTGCCTTGTCATTTTGATATGGGGATTCTTCCGTATCATCGGGCTAGGGGTACCCCATTGGCGGTTCTCAATGATACGCACATACTTACGATGACAAGAACTTACTGGTAACTAAAGTTGAGTAGCATGAGGAGCGGCCCTCGTACTCAAGGGACTTGGAATTTTCTATTTATAGTCTGTCAAGCATATAACTCAGATTGGACCTCACTTTCACCTTAAACACATTAAAGATGCTTATGATAGGGGCAATGAGAGCTCAAAGCTAATGAGTACCATACTTTCAGCATTTGGAAGCCTTTCAAACTGTTCAAAACCTTTTCATTTCCTTGTTGAGTCTCCACACATTCTATGAGCACTTTCTTGAGAGCATAGTGGCCATTCTTAGTTCTATGTGCATTGTCCCAAGACTTGTTGATTGATGCATACCTTGATATTGCTTGTTTTAAACTATTTGTATCTAGTCACTCTTGTAAACTTTGAAGGTGTCCTATGCATTTATGTTTGCTACTCTATGAGGGACAAGCTGATTACCACTATGCTATGTTTTCTTTATGTGAAATAAACAAACGTCTTGCAAAGCATTGTTATTCATGAATCTTTTGTTTGTGCCTTTTCATGTTGCATCATAGTTTCTTTGTCTTATTGCTAGAACTTTGTCTTTCATGTTATGATTGAAGTACTATGATCCCAGCTTTGAATGCTTTATGAATACTTTGATCAAGTCTTTGATGGTGCATGTCACCTCAAAAATTATTCTTTCTTTTTATCACTTACCTACTCGAGGACGAGCAGGAGTTAATCTTGGGGATGTTGATACATTGCAAATGTATCTATAATTTTTGATGCTCCATGCTTTGTTTTATCCACTTTCTTGTGTTTTGTCCACACTTTGGAGTACTTTTCATATGATTTCTTGGACTAACCTATTAACAAGAGCCACAGTGCCAGCTACCTGTTTTCTGCTGTCTTTGGTTCCAGGAAAGTCAGAAAATGAATATTCTCAGAATTGGACGGGACAAAAGCCAAAGTGCCTATTTTTCCTGAAGAGACCAGGAGCCAGAATACGAGACGGAGTAGCGCCAGGGGCTGGCCACACCCCCCCCCCCAGGCGCGGGCTAGTCCTGGCCGCGCCAAGGCATGGTGTGGTGGCCCCATGCACCCCCTCGGTCTCCCTCTTCACCTATAAGAAGCCTTCTGACATAAAAACTTCGGGGGGTTCGACGTTTTTCCACAAAAAGTTCCCCTGCGCCGCCACCACCGAAGGGGAGATTTGGGGGACAGAAAGTCTCTGTTCCGGCACCCTGCCGGGACGGGGAAGTGCCCCCGGAGCCATCTCCATCGACCATCCATGTTTCCCCCATCTATGAGTGAGTAATCCCCCGCTGTAGGCTATGGGGATGGTAGGGATTGGATGAGATCGTTCATGTAATGGCATCAGATTGTTAGGGCATGGTGCCTAGTATCTTTTATTAGTGCTTTATGACTTTGTGGCAATTTGTTGTGCTTAATGCTTGTCACTAGGGCCCGAGTGCCATGATTTCAGATCTGAACATGTTATTGATTCATTATGATAGTATTGTTTTGGGTCTTATCTACAAGTTGTATACACACATTGTTGTCCGGAACCTATGGCCCCGAAGTGACAGAAATCGGGATAACCGAAATGGAAAGGCTTTGATGTGAGGATCACATGTGTTCACGGAGTGTTAATGCTTTGCTCCGGTGCTCTATTAAAAGGAGCACCTTAATTGCCAGTAGTTCCCTAGAGGCCCTGCTGCAAACAGGCTGGCAGGACAAAAGATGTTGTGCAAGTTCTCATTGCGAGCATGTATGACTATATATGGAACACATGCCTAGGATTGTCTAGTACTTGGGTGCTTTATCTTATTTATCTGCAATTGCCCTATGTTCTGTTTGCTATGTGAATTGTATTGTCCATGCAACTCCCTTCCATCCATCCCTACGCCTACCGCACTCGAATCCCACTGTTACTGCTTTTGTTACTACTGTCTTTGCTTTGCTGCTGCTGTTACTTTACTATTCCTACTACAAAACTGTTGCTACTGATAAACTGCTGTGAGCAAGATTGTTTCCAGGTGCAGCTGAATTGACAACTCAGTTGTTAAGGCTTATAAATATTCTTTGGCTCCCCTTGTGTCGAATCAATAAATTGGGTTTCACTTCCCTCGAAAATACTATGATACACCCCCTATACTTGTGGGTCATTACCCTAGCATGGATTAGAATGTCCAACCGAAGAGTAGTTCAGAGTAGTATCATGAAGAGAAGATATTTATATGAGAGTGTTCACTAGCAAAAGTATGATCCCTAGGCCTTGTTTCTCAGCAACGAAACTCCGTTTGCAATTAGATCGGTTACATGTTTTCTTGCTTCCATCTTTATTTCAGATTACCTTTAGTCTCTTCCCACGTCAACCACGCGCCATCAAAGCGCTTTTCTTGCACCGTTACCACTTATAATTATCCATACCACTTGTATTTCACTATCTCTTCGCCGAACTAGTGCACCTATACACCTAACAAGTGTATTGGGGACACAAGAGACTTCTTGTATCTTGATTGCAGGGTTGCTTGAGAGGGATACCTTTGACCACTTCCTCCCTGAGTTCGATAAACCTTGGCTAATCCACTTAAGGGAAACTTGCTACTGTTCTACATACCTCTGCGCTTGGAGGCCCAACAACTGTCTACAAGAATAGAAGTGCGTAGACATCAAGGATCTTGGTATTTTACGGCGCTCGTGCACACATTTTATGTCTGTTTTCACCAGGATCAGGACAGATGATGGATCCAATGGATAGAATTCTTGGAGCAGTTGTACTATGGAGAAATGGAGTAAAAAACAAAGTAAATCGCTTATTTGGGAAATATTAATAATACTAGAAGAAAACCAAAAGCAAACAAGGGAGACAGAGAGTTCAATGACCAACTATACGGGTGGAGCAAATTTTCAGGCCGTATAGTTGGCATCGCCTCTGCCTCGTCAAAATAGTTTCACCCTGTGCAATTGGTTAGAAGAGACGACATACAGAACACCCAGAAATCACCAAAACCTCACCTCCAGAAGGCATCTGGAGAGGGAACTCATCCACCAAGGATCCATCTTCTCCCTGCGTAGATCCGGGAGAATAAGGCGTCGATCTTCATCATCCACCGCTGCATCACCACCATCTTCATCCATCCCATCTACATCTTGTCTAGATCTTGTAGTAATTTTCGTACTCGTTGTGGATTTGTACAAGTACTATTCATCTACGATAGATTCCATTGTTATTGCGATGATGTTGATTGCCTCCATGTCTGAGTAGATCTCTAGTTCTTAGGAAGATGGAGAAACCCTAGTATGAGATTGAAATATGATAAAGTCTATTATGATATTCATCGTTGTGACCATATGTTAGATTTTCTACATCTTGATGTTTACACTAGTCGACCTCTCAATATTTGCCTCTCATAGGGACTTGATGGAGGAAACTACTTGTTGGTAGACGGAGGTGTGCTAGCACTTACAGTGACTATAAAGCTGTTGGCACCCCTTACGTATCAACTTGGGAAACCAAGGAAACTCACGGAACACTATCTATGCCATGGGATACGTCATACAGGATTACGTCCCTTAATAGCGTAGTAATTCGATTGATGTCGATTGCTGACTGTTGTGATTATGAGGATGATGTGAGCAGCGGTTGCTGCCTATTCGTCCAAATACAGAGTTCCTTCCACACATACATAGTTGAGAATGTTCATGATAATAATCTCTATCTTAGCTCCTTATAATGCTAGTGGTGTATCCGCTACTCCCTGAGAACGCTTTTCCCCTATTGCAGTTCCAATCTCTCGTAAATACGCGATACTTACTTTCTGTATTCAGTTGTTTTACTTTACTTTATTATTGCTCTTATACCTAAAACACAAAAACACCTTTTACACAATACTCGCATTTATCTTGTCACTTATAACTTTATCTAGCATTTCTATTGTAATATTTATTTCAAGAGTTATTAGACTTCAGACTCCTACTCCCTTTGAGATTGATATCTTTATTTCAAAACTAGCTACAAACGATCTGTGCACTTGCAGTCATCAAGCTATTTTCTAGCGCCGTTTCCGGGGAGCTAAGCGCTGTAGGTCTTTTAGTTTTTGCTTATTTATTTTTGTCTTGCTAAATTTTGTTTTGAGTTACAGGTTTCCACCAACATGATGGAGTTTGAGCATATGACTATTGCTAGCCCACTCAAGCACTTTGGGAAGACTTATGATATTTATAAAAGATACAACTCCAATGAGAAGACAATGGGGTTTCAAATAAATCCTCTACTACTTAGTATTCTACATAAGAATCAATTTACTAGAGATGAAGAAGATGCTGATCCATATGAGCATATTGCATGTTTCAAAGATATATGTGGCACTTTTTGACGGGATATACCGCTGATGAGGTAAGGGTTAAAAAATTTAGTCCGATTTTGACAAGTACAACTCTCTCATGGTATAGATCTCTACCCCTGAAGCCACTATTACTTGGGATAGTCTAGCCTGTGAATTTCTAGCAAAATATTATCCGTTATCAAAATCTTTTGGAATCGGGCGTCTTATAATGACTTGGAAGAATTGTTCTAATGAAGGACTAGTAAGAGCTTATATTAGATTTAAAGATTTACTACATCTATGTCCTCATCATGATTTGCCCGAATGGTATTTACTACATATATTTTATGGTGGTTTAATTGAACCTAATAAAAATTGAACTAGACTCTTTCACGGAAGGAGCCTTTATGAATCTTCCTATACCTAAAGCTCGGGCTTTACTTAATAGAATTCATGATCATAGAGTTTCATGTTATTTTGGTCTAGGAAGTGAAGAAGGCATATAAATAGAACATCATTGCATTCATGAATATAATGAAAAGGCCATGTTAAAGAATTATCTAAAGAACTTTATTTAGGTTTAGATCTTGTGTTGCAATTTGTTAAAGCTTTTACTGAACATATAAAAGCTCCAAAGGAGGGTCCAGTCAAGTATGATCCAACACCCGAACCTGAAAATAAAAGGGAAGATAAAGCAACACTGGCCTCCCTAGAACCAATGCATGAATTGCCTTTCCCTAACACTACACAAAAGCATATTCTTGAGTATGAACAAGTCAAAGTAGTACATGAGAAAAAGGAAGAGGAGAGTATACTAGAAGTCTTGGAACATCCAGAAGAAACCAAAGATGAAGAGGTAACCAAGGAAGCAATTATGGCTATGTACGCACATTGTAACATCGTTGAACTTGATGAAGAGACTTCCATATTGGTTGAATATAAAACAAAGGTAAAAGATATGGGTAAGCCTATTCTTCCCTGCATATTTAAAGAAACCTCACATTACGGTTAATGTGATCTTGGCACCAAAGTTAATGTTATATCTTATGACTTCTACTTAGAAATAAAAGAAGAAATAGAACCGGCTACAATTGAAAATATTGATATGACAATTATGTCAGCCAATAAAAATCTAAGAATTCCAATGGGAGTAGTTGAGGATGCAACTATTACAATTGGCAATAAAAACTTTCCTATCGATTTTGTAGTTGTTGGTATGCCAGCTGACACTCTTTACCCAATTATATTTGGAATAAACTTTTTGGGTGATATAGGTGCCTATGTTAATTTCAAGAAGGAGATTGTGTCTCTTAAGCTTGGGGGAACGGAAAATAAATTCCATTTTTCCAAATTTAAAGACAGACCTCCACAAATACGATAAGAAAAGGAAGAGAGAACTATTGAGGAAATGGTGACTCTTTTCTTTAATAATCAAGAAGAAGAAATAGATGAAGATCCAAATTATGAAGAAATAGTTATGGAGGACAAGTCCCCGGGAGAACTAGAATATGAATTCGATTCACTTCCTATTATGGGACCTCCAACGGATGAGGCTTTTGAAGAGCCATAAAAGAGAGGGGGCGAGGAACTACAACCCCCGGAGTTGAAGAATTTACCAGAAAATCTCAAATACAGGTGTTTAGATGATACAAATAAATTTCCTATTATTATTAGTGCTAAACTTTCAGGAGAAGAAGAAGAACTCATGAAGATACTTAAGGAGCATCGCAAGGCCTTTCGGTACTCAATGGATGACTTGAAGGGCATCAGTTCCATGATAGCCATCCATCGAATATTCATGGAAGAAGGTGCTAAACCAGTTGCAGAATTTAATAGAAGATTGAAACCTAAAATGAAAGAAGTGGTAAGAAAAGAAATTGTACGCCTACTGGACGTAGGTATAATCTATCCTGTTATAAAAAGTGAATGGGTAAGTCCTATTCATTGTGTCCCTAAGAAGGGCGGTTTACTGTCGTTCCTAATGAAAACAAGGAATTGGTACCTACTAGAACTATTGTTGGGAATAAGATGTGCATAGACTTCAGGAAATTAAATAAAGAAACTAGGAAAGATCACTACCCATTACCGTTCATAGAACAAACTTTAGAAAGGTTAGCAAACCATACTCATTTTTGCTACTTGGACGAATACTCTGGGTTTTCTCAAATAGCTATTCATATGGATGAACAACTTAAAACAACTTTCATTAGTCCTTATGGTTTACATGTTTATCAACCTACGCCTTTTGGTTTATGTAATGCTCTAGCTACTTTTCAAAGATGCATGAATGCTATTTTTGTGGATTTTATAGAACTTATAATGGAAGTATTTATGGACGACTTTTCTGTCTATGGAACTTCGTTTACTAGTTGCTTGGATAATCTCAAAAGAGTTTTGCAGCATTCTGAAGAAACTAATCTTGTTCTAAACTGGGAGAAATGCCATTTTAGGGTCAAAGAAAGTATACTCCTTGGACACAAGGTATAAGGTAAGGGAATTGAAGTTGATAGAGCTAAGGTTGAGGCAATAGAGAGAATGCCACAACCTAGGGATATTAAAGGTATAAGAAGTTTTCTTGGCCATGTGGGTTTTTATAGAAGGTTCATTAGAAATTTCTCTGGAATCTCTAAACCTTTGACTAACCTCCTGCAAAAGGGAATACGATTTAATTTTGATGATAAATGTCTTGAAGCCTTTGATAATCTCAAAAATGCTTTATCCCGTGCTCCCATCAGTAAACCACCTATCTGGGATACAACCTTTGACTTAATATGTGAAGCTAGTGATGATGGTAGGAGTAACTCTAGGACAACATATTGGTCGTAGATTTCATAATATACATCATGCTAGTAGAACTCTTATTGGTGCTCAAAAGGATTACCCTAAGGAAGAAAAGGAACTTTTTGCTGTATTTTTCTCTTGTGATAAATTTCGTTCCTATTTAGTTGATGCAAAGGTAAGAGTTCATACAGATCGTGATGGCTTAAAAGAACTCCTTGAAAGGAAAGACCATAAGTCAAGACTGATCCGTTGGATTCTTTCACTTCAAGAATTTGAGTTGCATATTATGCAGAGGTAATAAATAAAGATGTTGGATGCAGTATCCATGTTTGCCCAACAAAACACCAATCTTATTGAGAGGAACTTTAGTCCTGGTGATTTTTGTTTAATAGAATTATTCAACGAATTAAGGTCAATTCCTCCAAGAGAGAAGAAGTCTTTGTTGTGGGAGGAACTTTTCATCCCCGAATAAACAATGGTAAGTGCAAGGTAAGTGTTCTTACCCAAATAAGTGATTTGTTTTAACAATTTTTACTTTTGAAAATTCCGCCTTTGGATTCCTTGTGTTTTTCTGAAGTTTTAGAGCGGTCTTACCAACTATATGGGCAGAGCTATACGACCGGAGAGGGAGCTCCCGCCGTATAGTTGGTCGTTAAACTCTTTGTATCATATTCGTGAAATTGTTTTTGCTATCTAAGCGTATACGGTCACAACTATACGACCAGAACCAAAAATTCCCGATGTATAGTTGGTCGTTAAACTCTTAGATAGTTTTGCTTTTGGTGTATGTATCTACACGGTCGCAACTATATGACCGGAGCCAAAATTCTGGCCGTATAGTTGGTCGTTAAACTCTCAAACACTTTTTGTTTATTTATATAAAAAAAGTGTGTTATTGTCGGTTTCGAGTCATGATTTAATCGACCTGGACCCGAGATATTTGGAAATATCTACCCGGAAGCAACTATACGGCCGGAACTATACGATCCGCGCCCGTATAGTTGGTCGTTACGCGGCAGGACACTTCCAAATATGTGATTTCTTTTCCTATTTCGTTTAGATTCTTTTATTGGGAGACAATTTGGTGTTTCTCGCGAGTTTTACCGACCTCTGACCCCCCTTATATACTGCCATTGTCTCTCTCTCTAATCATAATCTCCAGAAACCAATCCACCTCTTATTCACATGTGAGGACTCTCAACCAAGGGATAGAGGTCAAGAAGAAAAGCTCCTATGGAGATTGGGAGCAATGGCGAGCAAGGCAAGGAGATCAAGACCATCCCTATAGAGTTCCTCGACACTGACCATGGGTGTTGGAAGAGAGATTTGAAGGCCCTGGAGATGAAGATTGAAGAGTTGGACAAGGAGAAGCTAGGGACACCCAAACACCTTCGATTGTTGTGACTTTATCTTGATAAACTTGATGAAGATATCAAGCGGACAACCGAACCAGGTTTTTCTATGAGTCTTAAGGCGCTACAAACACTTTAGGATAACAATGAGTTCATTAAAGCACAAGTGAAGGTGCTAGAGAGGAACAATCTTTTATACAAGCTGCGTGTTAAAGAATTAGAAGCTATCAATCAATCCCTCCGCCTCAGACTGGACCGTGAGGAGAAGATACCGCGTGCCATGGCGCCACAGTGATCTACAACAGTTACGGTATCAAATAATCGCAAGGGATTATTTGATCCCGCCTGGCTTGATTCCAAGCTTGGGGAGATCTTTAAGACCTTGTAATCTATCTTATAAGTTTTACATTACTATTTTCGCATTAGTTCAAACTAGCAATAAAGTTTGCATCATTAGAATTCCCTTCAGGAATAGATGATCCCTTTTATGAAAATCCGAGTTTATTATTATATATGGAGCAATATTGAGTTTGTATTTGCTTTATTCATATATGAATGGCTTGAGTATAATTTTACTTGCACTTGATGATAGCAATAGGAGTCTTCCACGCCATTGTTATTAATGAAACACCTAAAGATAATTTGGTCAATATGCTGTAAGTCTATCGTTTGATTTACAAAGAAAAATTGTCTAAACTGTTAAGTCGAAAAATAAACCTTGAACAAATAAAAATGAAAGTGCTATCAAAATAGAGTGAGAACAAGTCGACGTAGAATCTTCAAGTCATAAGAATGCTTCATATAAAATTGGAATTTGGTAATCGAGATCGTTAAACTTTGAATTCCTACATGAAGTGGAATGTATGGCTAGCTCCTTTGCACAGCACTTAAACAAAAGTGTGAGCATATATACAAAAGAAAAGAAAAGAAAGAAGAAAAAAGGGCGAGTGTGCAAAGAGCAAGTAGGCATATACCACTATATTGTAGTATGACAAAGAGACAATTTTCAGATTTTGAATCCCAAGTGAATATGTTGATCCCAAAACACTTGGGACTACCTCGCTGATACATTGCAAATGTATCTATAATTTTTGATGTTCCATGCTTGGTTTTATCTACTTTCTTATGTTTTGTCCACACTTTGGAGTACTTTTCATATGATTTCTTGGACTAACCTATTAGCAAGATGCCACAGTGCCAGTTGCCTGTTTTCTACTGTTTTTGGTTCCAGGAAAGTCAGAAAATGAATATTCTCAGAATTAGACGGGACAAAAGCCAAAGTTCCTATTTTACCGGAAGACTCATGGAGCCAGAATACGAGATGGAGGAGGGCCAGGGCCTGGCCACACCCTCCCAGGCGCGGGCTAGCCCTAGCCGCGCCACCAGGTGGTGTGGGCCCCCTGGCACTCCACCGACCTTGCCCTCTGGCCTATAAGAAGCCTCCCGATGCATAAACCCTAAATCATCAAGCCTCCAGCCATGAAAACTTCCGCAACGCCGCCGCCACCGAAGGGGAGATTCGGGGGACAGAAAGTCTCTGTTCTGGCACCCTGCCGGGATGGGGAAGTGCCCCCGGAGCCATCTCCATCGATCTCCACCACCATCTCCATCACCGTTGCTGATTCCCATGATGAGGAGGGAGTAGTTCTCTCTCGAGGCTAAGGGTTCTACCGGTAGCTATGTGTTCATCTCTCTCTATATGCATGATCTTATTGAGATCATGAGCTTGTAATCTTTAGATCTACCTTGCTACTCAAGTGCTTTAATAGATCTCTGCTCGCCCCATGAGTGTGAAAGTGACAGCGTGCTCACCATGGTGGTACTTAGGCTAGAGATTACAAATACTTGTTATGAGTTATATTTGGAGTTGGATGTCTCTATGAAATTGTGGTGTTTGTTGGAACCATCTAGTGCTCAAGGTGACAGTGTGGGGTTATCTAGATGGGAAAGGCTTACTTTGAGGTGTGCTGTTATAGCCCTACCATGGATTAGAGTGTCCAACCGGAGAGTAGTTCAGCTTAGTATCATGAAGATAATATATTTATATGAGAGTGTTCACTAGTGAAAGTATGATCCCTAGGCCTTGTTTATAAGCATTGATACACCGTTTGCAATTAGATCTGTTACATGTTTGCTTGCTTCCTTCTTTATTTCAGTTTGCCTTTAGTCTCTTCCACGCCATCAATCTATTTTCTATCACCGTTACCACTTATAATTATCCATACCACTTGTATTTCACTATCTCTTCGCCGAACTAGTGCACCTATACACCTGACAAGTGTATTGGGTGTGTTGGGGACACAAGAGACTTCTTGTATCTTAATTGCATGGTTGCTTGAGAGGGGATACCTTTGACCACTTCCTCCCTGAGTTCGATAAACCTTGGCTTATCCACTTAAGGGAAAACTTGATGCTGTTCTACAAACCTCTGCACTTGGAGGCCCAACAACTGTCTACAAGAATAGAAGTGCGTAGACATCAAGCTATTTTCTGGCACCGTTGTCGGGGAGGTAAGGTAAAAGGTATTCACACCGGAGGATTAAAGAAGAAGAACCTCCCACGGCAAACGCCTATTTTCTAGCGTTGTTGCCGGGGAGGTAAGGTAAAACGTACTCACATCCTCCAGTGTGAGTGCTCGAAGTTATTTCCTTTAGATTCTGCAATTTTGTCTTTTTGTTTCTTGTTTTCACTAGTTAGGCTTAATGGAAAACAACAACAAAATTAGAGAGCTTTATAGTATTTATCTTGAGTTAGGACATGAAGTGTTTGAAGAGAAAATTAAAAACCTATGGAACTTTATTTGCATGCTAATAGCAATGTTGTTAGTATGAATTCTTTGGACACCATTATTGCTAATGCTATGGAAAAGTCTAAGCTTGGGGAAGCTAGTTTTTACAAAAATGATCTTTTTAGTTCCCCAGCTTTGGAAGATAGCTATTTTATTGCTTATGATGATACAAAACCTCCAATATATGATGATTACAATGATGAATATGATATTTTCAGTCCACCTACTATTGAGGAGGAAATTAATTATGACTACAATATGCCTCCTATATTTGATGATTATGGTGATGAGAATAATAATGATAGCTATTTTGTCGAATTTTCTCCCACTTCAATTAATAAGAATGACTATGCTTATGTGGAGAGTATTAATTCTTTTATGCATGTGGCTCATGATAAGAATGTTTTATGTGATAGTTATATTGTTAATTTTATTCATGATGCTACTGAAAGTTATTATGAGAGAGGGAAACATGGTTTTATGTGTCTCAACAATATTAAGTTTCCCCTCTTTATGTTGAAAGTCTTGAAGTTGCACTTGTTTTTCTTTCCTATGCTTGTTACTTTATGCTTTCATGACTTGTTTATTTACAAGATTCCTATGCATAGGAAGTGGGTTAGACTTAAATGTGCTTTGAATTTGCTTCTTGATGCTCTCTTTTACTTCAATTCATATTTCTTATGTGAGCATCTTCTCAAACTATCATGCCTAACTTAAAGGCGTTAAAGAAAAGTACTTATTGGGAGATAACACAAAAGTTTTAGACGAGTCTTGAAAGTTATTACCTCTGTAATAACCGATCCTTATCATTTTTATTTGCTTTTTGTGCCAAGAGTAACCTCTAATGAGAGAGAAGTAATGATTGGGAAAGTTGTTGTCCCGAAACAGATTTCTGTGCTTCACTGTAAAAATTCATGTAAAATCTTTGAAAGTCTTTTTGAGGCGTGAATTTTTGTGCATCTGCCCCAGGTTGTTATCTAACTTTAGTTAGTTCAACACTTTTCGATTTGAGCAACATAAGGTCTTCGAAAAAATTCGTCTTTACCTGCTGGTCTGTTTTGACAGATTTCTGTCATTTTCTGCATTTGCTTCTTGTTAGTTTCTTATTGAGTTCTTTTGGGGAATTGAGCTTTTGGAGGGAAGTGCTACAGTAGGTAGTGTTCTAATGGAAGTTTATTTGGTGTTAGAACTGAAACTTAAGACTTATTTATCTTAAGTGCACTAATGTTGCTAATGAGATTGTGTGAAGTTTTGTATGAAGGAAAAATTTCAGGTGTATGGAAGAAATGAGTAATGAGATGAAGAATGGACTAAACCTCAAGCTTGGGGATGCCACGCGTGTCACCCCAAGAAATATCCAGGAAGTACAAGCGTCAAAGCTTGGGGATGCCCAAGGCATCCCCTTCTTCATCAATAAAAATCCCAGGTTTCTTCCAAACACTTCATTTTTATTGTTTCATGCACAGTTGTGTTGTTCTTGGAGCGTCTTCTTTTTTGTTTTCATTTTGGTTTTTTAGTTTGCTTGGTTTGCTTAAGTTTCTGAATAAATTGGTTAGACCCCCTCTTTCAGACATTGGTTTACAAATAGTTTGGTTTGGTTTGAAAAAGAGTAGGAAAGTTCATACTTATGTGGTAAAAAGAGCTTGTTTTTAACTATGGCCTATGCTTTGTCATGTCATGCTTGATATTGTTTTGGCTTTATGCTTAGTATTCTTTGCTGTAGCATGACTTGTTATAAACAATTGAGATTGCTTAATGTGACTTGGATGAATCATGCGTTGTTTTAGCATATTAAAGCATAGTATAGTGGTATTCTCCTTTGATGCTTTATTTGGGTTGACTTGGCGCATGCTCACACCATGTTATGACTATCCAAAGTCACCATAGCCTGTATGATCCTTTAGTTTTCAACTTGTAGTATCACTTTATGCTTTGATCAATGATGTGTTGTCGCTCTGCATGATTATGGCCATTATTGCTCTCTTAGTTTGTCGCTCCCAGTCTTTTGCTAGCCTCCACAACAAAGTATGAGTTCCACTCATGCATCCAACTCCCTAAACCAAGTTATTCCAAAGAGTCCACCATACCTACCTACTAGCTTATGCTATTCCAAGTATATTCATGCTTTTGTTTACCTTCCACTTGTTATGAGAAAACTAGTGATTAAAGCTCTCATGAACTTGATGGCACACTTTACTTTTCTTGCCCTTAATAAAATTTAACCATTGTGTCTTCTATGTTGTATATGCTTGCACTTATTTGTCGGGAATTAGCAGAACCATGCTTTCATGGGGAACGCTTTCAACATTGCACTTGGTACTCGTACCTAGTTGATATCATGCTCTTCTGTATATGGATGTCGTCGGTGTGAAATGAAAGGGGAGCTTGTAAGTCCATGGAGTTATGTATATGTGTTAGAGAAACGCCTGGGCCGCTGGTCTAATCCATGGTGACATGGTGGAAACCTGCAGCGTAACCATAATGAGCTGTCTATGAAGCATTCTTCTTATAAAAAAGAGTCCTATATTGAGAAAAAAAGAGAAAAGAAAAAAAAGAGATACTATGAAAAGAGGAAAGAGAGAAAAGGCACCATATTCCCATGGTAAATAAGAAGAATGCTGAGATGCTCGTTGTCTGCTTGCCTTGTCATTTTGATATGGGGATTCTTCCGTATCATCGGGCAACGGGTACCCCATTGGCGGTTCTCTATGATACACATGTACTTACGATGACAAGAACTTATCGGTGACTAAACTTGAGTAGCATGAGAAGCGGCCCTCGTATACAAGGGACATGAGATTTCTGACTTATACTTCGTCAAGCATGTACACCATAGTTTGTTCACTTTAACCTTAATCACTTCAAGATGCTTATGATAGGGGCAATGAGAGCTGAAAGCTATAAGTACCATAATTTTTGGAAGCTCTTTATGAGACTTGAATCCCTACTTCCTTTTACAAAAGGCTTTTCTTCCACCATTATATTGAGTCTCCACCTTCTATCTTTATGCACCTACTTTGAGAGCATAGTGGCCATTCTTAGTTCTATGTGCATTGTCCCAAGAATAGTTGATTGATGCATAACTTGATATTGCTTGGTGTGGTGGCCCCTGGCACCCCCTCAATCCCCCCTCTCGCCTATAAGAGCCTCCCGATACCAAAACCCTAGGTCGTCAATCAGAAATCCACGAAAAGTTCCGCTGCGCCGCCGCCACCGAAGGGGAGATTCGGGGGACAGAAAGTCTCTGTTCCGGCACCCTGCCGGGACGGGGAAGTGCCCCCGGAGCCATCTCCATCGATCTCCACCACCATCTCCATCACCGTTGCTGATTCCCATGATGAGGAGGGAGTAGTTCTCTCTCGAGGCTAAGGGTTCTACCGGTAGCTATGTGCTCATCTCTCTCTCTCTATGCATGATCTTATTGAGATCATGAGCTTGTAATCTTTAGATCTACCTTGCTACTCAAGTGCTTTAATAGATCTCTGCTCTCCCCATGTGTGTGAAAGTGACAGTGTGCTCACCATGGTGGCACTTAGGCTAGAGATTACAAATACTTGTTATGAGTTATATTTGGAGTTGGATGTCTCTATGAAATTGTGGTGTTTGTTGGAACCATCTAGTGCTCAAGGTGACACTGTGGGGTTATCTAGATGGGAAAGGATTACTTTGAGGTGTGATGTTATAGCCCTACCATGGATTAGAGTGTCCAACCGGAGAGTAGTTCAATGTA
Source organism: Avena eriantha (assembly GCA_910589775.1). Taxonomy (NCBI): domain Eukaryota; kingdom Viridiplantae; phylum Streptophyta; class Magnoliopsida; order Poales; family Poaceae; genus Avena; species Avena eriantha. The sequence continues at coordinate 21,088,461 of OU342742.1, read as the reverse complement.
GTATCATGAAGACAATATATTTATATGAGAGTGTTCACTAGTGAAAGTATGATCTCTAGGCCTTGTTTCTAAGCATTAATACACCGTTTGCAATTAGATATGTTACATGTTTGCTTGCTTCCTTCTTTATTTCAGTTTGCCTTTAGTCTCTTCCACGCCATCAATCTATTTTCTATCACCGCTACCACTTATAATTATCCATACCACTTGTATTTCACTATCTCTTCGCCGAACTAGTGCACCTATACACCTGACAAGTGTATTGGGTGTGTTGGGGACACAAGAGACTTCTTGTATCTTGATTGCAGGGTTGCTTTAGAGGGGATACCTTTGACCACTTCCTCCCTGAGTTCAATAAACCTTGGGTGATCCACTTAAGGAAAAACTTGCTGCTGTTCTACAAACCTCTGCACTTGGAGGCCCAACAGCTGTCCACAAGAATAGAAGTGCGTAGACATCAGTCGCTAACTCATTCGGTTGAACCAGATACTTTTACATTATATTGAGATTCATCTTTTATGAATTTTTGATCACTAAGGTGTGGAAGCCTGCTAATACGATTCAGATGGTTCGAGTAAGGTACTATTCATGAACTTATTCCTATGTATCGTATATGATAAACACATGGTGCAATTGCCTCATTTATTTTATCGACTTAGCTTCATGAATATGACGATCACATCCATTAAGCTAAACTTGCTCGGGACGAGCAAGAGTCTAAGCTTAGGGAAGTTGATGAGTGCATATTTGCATCATGTTTTACATTATTATTTTGCATTGTAGGTGTAGGATCTTGGTATTTTACGGTGCTCACATGCACATTTTATGTCTGTTTTCACCAGGATCAGGACAGATGATGGATCCAATGGATACAGTTCTTGGAGCAGTTGTACTATGGAGAAAAGGAGTCAAAACTACGTAAATCGCTTATTTGGGAAATATTAATAATACCAGAAGAAAACTAGAAGCAAACAAGGGAGGCAGAGAGTTCAATGACCAACTATACGGGCGGAGCAAATTTTCCGGCCGTATAGTTGGTGGCACCTCCCCCTCGTCAAATAGTTTCACCCTATGCAATTGGTTAGAAGAGACGACATACAGAACACCTAGAAATCACCGAAACCTCACCTCCGGAAGGCATCTGGAGGGGGAACTCATCCACCAAGGATCCATCTTCGCTGTAAACACCAAAAATTTTAAGTCCAGATGCCTGTTATGCCGTATATCGCAATCCCAGGAATACCATTTTTGCGAGACATAACAGAATTGATAGCACAGTACCTCATCCATTACAAACCATAATAGTCTTACAAATAGTTGATCTCATGATCAAGTCTTAATACACATCAAAGCAGCGGAAATAAACGTAGTAGCAACTCCATCTTCATTGTCATAGGCAATGCTAACGATGGGAGATGATCCTAGTTATCGTAGACATCCTGCTTTCCATCCTCCGGATAGTCCTCTTCATGGTCTGGCCATGGGAATAGCCAGGGACAAAGCCATCAGTACTCTTAAAGTACTCGCAAACTATCACTAATTTAAGTAAGACAATTCCAGTAGGAATCATAAGCTCTAGGCTTGTTTGCAATAAACTAGTTTTATTTCAGAAGTACTTAGTAGTAAAGACCTATTTTAGTTATCTAGATTACTGAAGTGGAAACATAGCTTTCGTTTCCACCACCCTGTGGTGGTCAAGTCAAAGCCATATTTCGAGTCAAAAGTCATTTTGAAAACATCTGACAACGAAACAGTATGGCCATCCAACTGTCCATGACCACAGACGCGGTTATTCGAATAGTTTGACACTCTACCGAGGTGGTACACTTTCACCACAAAATTCGATACATCCGTCAGGGATAGCCCTGAATCATCATACTTGGTATGCGGATAATCAATCATAACCTTTCAATTACACACCCTAGTACAGGCACCTCCCATATGAGCTTGGCCTCCCAACCATGGCCATCCACCATCCCGGGAACTGCATAGGTGGGCATTCATATTCACGAGGTAGCCTCAGCTTAACCTATTTTCCGCGAGGGAACCCATACTAAGACACATAAACTTCCAGTTAAGCCCTACCCATATCAGGTATTGTGGTTGTACGGTAAAGCTGGAATGGTATCACATCCAAACCCAACCATCAGTTTTTAGTCAAAGTCAAGTCACAACCTCATTCATCATCATCTTCAAGTCATTGTGTTTCATAACCCATGACAAAACATTTCAATAGAATGACTCATCATTCTAAGGTTTTCATAATCATTTGCTCCAAGTGTTCCCATCTAAAGTGATCAATGTTAGTTTAGCACTAGCAACTATCAATGGGGGTGTCAATATTGAGGGATGCTAACCATGTATAACTACCTAAGCCTAGTTCGATGCTCTTGATGGCATATGTCCTATTTTTCCACTAATCACCAATAATTAACTATTTAAGAAACTTTGGTAAAGGGAAGAATAAAGCTTGTAGGTAAAACTTGGGATTGGTGTAATCAAGGTTGCATCACCATAGCCTGCATAGTGTATCTTGCATAGGTTAGCTTGAATAGTGGAGCTTGCCTTGGTTGGTATAGTTGTCGAAGTGCTACTCTTCTTCTTTGTAGAATTCTTCCTCCTCGTAGCCCAGGTTGGTACTAGCGTCTATAAATAAATACGAGGTACACAATCACCAAACAATACTTAGCTACTTATATTTAGCACACAAAGGTTCACACTAGATGATCTAGCATCATCTCAATCACCACATGAAATAGTGACCTAGTCTTATTTATTTTATTTTGGAAATGCAATTTCTACTCGTTGAAAAATACTTAAGATTTAATATTCTCCAATTATAATATATGGGATCATGTTGACACATGTCATCACCACATATTCCAATACTTGGTAATGTGATTTAAAGTAGATGGCATATATTACAAAGTTTAATATGGCTATTTAATATAACTAAAATGACTAGAAATGACTATATAGCCATTCTTTTGATCTTAGCCCATGACTATTGCAAGCAAAACTAAACATTTTTACATATTCAGGTAGATCATGGAAAATGTGATTTTTGAAAATTGGAATCAACACAAAAGAATTTATGGTTGATTTTAGAAAAATGTTTGAAGTTGGAAAAGTCATTGCCTTGTTATTTTTACTATGGGTGATCTATAAATTCAAACTGTTTGAATCCAATGGGGGTGTTTAGATATTTTCATTTCCTTTCTAACAAAATTGGAATCATGCAATTTGGTTCAGTGAATCTTCTTGAATTCAATTTCAAAGTCACCTACTAAATAGGGTTTTGGAATAAAAGAAAATTCTAGATTTGAATATGTGGGCACGCGCGGGAACGATACTGGGCCGGCCCAACTACACAATGCGCGTATAGCTGGTTTCACTTGCGCTAGCCCCACGCGTCAGTGATTGGTCTAACACGAAGTGGTACGCGCTAATCCTAGCCGCACGATTAGAGCACGATCGATGGCTCAGCGTCATCGTCTCCCGCGCACGGCGCGCGCGGCATTCAACCCTAGATCTACGGCGGGGGTCGGCGGGGGCTTACTAGGGCTCTAGCTAAGTACGGTGGTGCGGGCGAATGAACTGTTCGATGCCGGCGGTTCGAACGGTGGTCGCGGCGGCTCCTAGGGCGGCTCCTAGCGCTGGCTCCGTTCCACCACTGCGGCGGCAAGCTCCGGTGAAATTTCGACATTGTTGGCTTCGTCTTGCTCTGGGAATGGGTCAGAGGGGTTGCTGGGTGAGAGGTGAGTCGAGTGGGGTGTGTTATGAGGCAAGGGGAGGGGTCTATTTATACCCCAGCTAAGGGAGCATTGGGGCATGGCTCGGGCTCGTCGGCGATGTTGTTATAGTGAGCTATGGGCATCCTGGAGGGTGTAGGTCGATGTAGGGCTCCTTGGCGATCGTCATGCGCATAGTGGCGCGACGAGGCGCGGTCTCAATCGGTCAGGGACGTCCATGCCATCCTCGGGTACCGCGGGCGTTCGTCATGGCGTACGGTGGTTACAGGTCGCGCGGGGTCAAGCGGGCATGTCTGGGAGGTGGTTGGCGTCACGGCGAGTGCATTGATGTAAGGGGAGAGCGAGGCATGACGTGGTTGCGTGGGATTGCTCAGCGTTCTAGCGCATGCTCGGCATGACAGACAAATAAAATGGGCGCGGTTGTGCTGGCGTCTCCATGGGTAGGCGTTGGTCGAGGCATACACAGGCGGGTGTGGTGAGGTCACGGCTATCTCCTAGGTGTCATGGGCGAGTGCGGTGAGGCGTCTGGCGTCGAGTCCATGTCTGGTGGTATGGTGAGCTCGGGTACGGGCTGACACTAGTCCAAAGGGCGAGTGAGTGAGGCTCAGCTGCACGGGCTGGTACTGGGGTGAGTATGGGCGAGTAGTGGAGGCTGAGTGAGGTACAAAGATGATCACAAGATTGATATAAACGGTGTGGAGTTGGTAGCTCTGTACTGTGATTGTTAAGTGTTTGATCAAATGGCCGCAAGAGAAAAAGATTTGAATTTTCAAATTCTTTTTAGTGGGTTTGCTGATCATAAGCTTGAGAGTCTCTGGTTGCAAGGATTGGTCAAGTGGAGAAAGTTTGGATGGTTTTGGAAAAGTTGCTATCTCGATGCCTATGATAGATTTAATTTTTAGAAGTCCTCCAAATTAATTTGAATTTGTTCTGGTAAGTTTTGAAAGCTCACGTGTGTTCATTGTCACTTGGTCTAGCAAGGTGAGAAAATAAATGGAATTGTTTCTGTTTGAAATCATTTAATAGAGATGCTCCAAGTGAGCTAAGTGTTAACATTTGCAAAAATGACCATTAGCTCATATGATTTATATTTTTATTTTCTTTTGCTTTGGTTTGGTTTTGATTTGACCCAGATGATATTGTTTTGATCTTTAGATCAATTCTCATCATTTATAACAAACAAACATGGCATATCATGCATTCATACATCACTAACAAACACACTTGCATTCATAGTTTGTTTAAAATTAAAAGCTTCTGTTAACCCTAATTTTGGTTGATTGGAAATTGATATTCTCTTTTTAATATTTTTGATATGTTACATTCGCCCTGCGCAGATCCGGGAGGCTAAGGCATCGATCTTCATCATCCACCGCTGCATCACCACCATCTTCATCCCTCTCATCTACATCTTGTATAAATCTTGTTGTAATTTCACCTCAAAAAAATCTTGTTATAATTTCCATACTCGTTATGGATTTATACAAGTACTATTCATCTATGATAGATTCCATTGTTATTTCCATGATATTGATTGCCTCCATGTCTGAGTAGATCTCTAGTTCTTTGGGAGATGGAGAAACCCTAGTATGAGATTGAAATAAGATAAAGTCTATTATGATATTTATTGTTGTGACCATGTGTTAGATTTTCTACATCTTGATATTGAGAGAAGTCGTCTCCCAATATTTGCCTCTCGTGGGGACTTGATGGAGGAAACTACTTCTTGGTAGACGGAGGTGTGCTAGCATTTACAGTGACTATATGCTATTGGCACCCCTTACGTATCAACTTGGTAAACCGAGGAAACTCATGGAACACTATATATGCCATGGGATATGTCCTACGGGTTACGTCCCTTAATAGCACAGTAATTCGCTAGATGTCGATTGCTGACTGCTGTGGTTATGAGGATGATGTGAGCAGCGATTGCTGCCTATTTGTCCAACGGAGTTTCTCCCACACATACATAGTTGAGAATGTTCATGATAATAATCTTTATCTTAGCTCCTTATAATGCTAGTGGTGTATCCGCTACTCCCTGAGAACGTTTTTCCCCTATTGAAGTTCTAATCTCTCTTACATACGCAATACTTACTTTATGTATTCAGTAGTTTTATTTTACTTTATTATTTATCTTATACCTAAAACACAAAAAAAACCTTTTACACAATACTCGCATTTATCTTGTCAGTTAGAATTTTATCTAGTATTTCTATTTTAATATTTATTTCAATAGGTATTAGACTTTAGACCCCTGCTCCCTGTGGGATCGATATCTTTATTTCAAACTAGCTATAAATGATACGTGCACTTGCAGTTATCACACGCATACAGCAATATCTTACGGTAATTATTAGAAAAAGCAGTGGCATAATCTCTACTACTTCTAAGCATCAGTTTTATCAAACAATTTCAGTCAAGGGTACTATCGAGTCTATTTACATTATGCTCAAATGGGATGGAGTAGTTCTAAAATCAAATTCTTTGGGCTAAATATGGACTCAAGTTATCTTTTTGATACTTTTTATTGTTGTAAAAGTGTAGGAAATATTTTTAACCAAATTCATTGCTTATTATTTCAAAGCTAAAAAGGAGACACTTGGCAAAGGAACAGAATTTATAGGACAACAAGCTAAGTGGGGAGTGACTCAAGTGCAAGCGAGTGAATAATTGTAGGGTCAATTTAAAATTGCAAAAAAGGTGATGAAAGGAATGTGATACCTCCTCTTGCTTGCTTCATTCCCGTACTTGAGTCGAATCCCCTCTACATTTCCCTATTGCCAAGTCACCTGAAATTGAGCAATCTCCGAGAGAACCAAAAAATATATTTGCAAATAAGGCTACACCTGTTTTTTTATGTTTTTGGTTTAGGAATGCAAACTGAAAGTAAACATGCAATTTGAAAGAAATAAATAAAAATAAGAAAATAAAATATGAATGCAAAGTTTGGAGGTTTTCAAACCTCCCTCAAGCTTAGGTTGTTGCCAGACTCAGTTGTTGCCGTCATTCGGCGGCTGGTGCGGATACTGCTGGTAGTAGTCAGGGAAGTGGGTTATGAAGTGACTAAAGTTGTGAGTTAAGGCATTCACATCTTCATTCACTCCTTGTAGAGTATGGTCAATCTCCCCAACGCACTGGTTGAGCTGCTGAAATTCTTGATAGGGGACGCAGTTGAACACCTGCTGCGGCTGATTGGGCCACGAGTCCTAGGATCCCCCTTGCTGCTGTTGTCCCTCCCATGCAGGGTTGTATTCCTGCTCCTCATCCTACTGCCCTCCTTCTTCATCTTCTTCTTGATCAGGTTGAAGTTCAGCCATGATCTCCTCCACCTGATCCTTGGTGAGGATCTAGGTGTCCTTATCCACAATCGAGAAGGCTTGTGGACAGGGCGACGGAACCTTCTCACCCTGTGCATCATCAAGATAACTAAACCGATACGCTCGGAGCCTCCTGTTAACTTGGTAAACACCAAGGAAGCCCCAAGCAGTTAAATACTTGACGTCCATGAGTTTGGAGCCATCAACTGGTTGCATAACAGGTAATGTAATATTTAATGCGTAGGCAAGGTGGGTTACCAATCCACCAATGCGAATGTCACCTTTCATTTTGTTGCTCTGGTGGCGAAGGTGTTGGATGAGTAGAGCCACGGGATTGGGGCTTTGCGGTGCATCAGGGAAGAGTGCATTGGTACTCATGGACATGTCTGTATTAGCCATGGAACCGGTGTCTCCTCTTCCCAGCAGTGTGTTGGCGAGGAATAAGGCGTAGTAGCGAATGGTTGGGTTCTAAATGGTGGACATCTTCTTCTGGTAGAAGTCCCTACCACTGTTAACAGAAATAACCTCCCAAGTTTCTCCACTTGAGACACTATATAAGTTTCAAACATTTGCCTCCCCACCGTGAGGGAGGCCAAAAGCATCACAAAATTGCTCGAAATTTATTTCATACGACTGCCGGTTTATGGTGAAGCTTACCGTGCATGCATTACGTTTCTCCTTCTGGTCATCGTAGAAGGAGGCAAGGAACTCATGGGTGAGCTCGACGTAGGTGTTATGGCTTGTGTAGCCGAGTACCGTTAGCCCAGCCCTACTACACATGAGGTCGAAGTCCGCCTTCAACCCTGCCGCAGTGAGAAAGCTATGGTCAGCCCAACGTGTGGGCAACACCCTCCTTGATGAAACAATAGCCGTCTTGATGTTGTGCCCAGCTCGAACGCCTGAGCCCTCTCCATGTTGGCGCTTGCTCGAACGAAAGATGTTACCAATTTTGTTCATCTTGATGCACTGAAAAATTTCACCATAAAACCTTAGGCATATAGTTTCTACATGATATATGAATGATTCTACGTGGAACAATTTAATCCTAACATGAGAAATCAATGGGAAAACAAAATAGGCTTGAGTTCATCCACTAGATCAATGTGAGAGTTTCAACCATGAAAACCTGAAAATAAAGCATGGATAGAGAGAGAAACATACTGATCTGTTTCCCCCACTCAAACGAACAAAATCCATGAAGAATCAAGAGTTCTAGGTGGGTTTTGAGAGGTTTGGAGAGAGAATATGAGAGAAATAATGAGGAAGGAGAAGAAACCTAGCCGTCCCGACCTGATTAAGAGGTCACGATGACCTATCCGGCCGCCACTATACGGGCGGGTGAAGTTGTTCCCGCCGTATAGTTGTGGCGGCATCGACAATTAGGGTTTCTTTAATCAGATCGCGGCTATACGGGCGCAACTATACGTCCAGACCAAAATGGTCCCGCCGTATAGTTGGTTGTCAAACCGTCTGTATCCTCGAGATAAATTTTCTAAAACAGGCAACAATATCTATACGACCGGAACTATATGGCCGGAATTTTTATTTCCGCCGTATAGTTTGTCGTTAAACCATCAGTACTTTTGAGAAGAAATTGTACGAAGGTATCGATATCTATACGACCAGAACTATATAGGCAGAATTTTTATTATAGTTGGTTGTTAAACCCTCTGTACCTTTGAAAGAAATTTTGTTGATAGTAAAGATATCTATACGGCCAAACTATACGGCCAGAATTTTTATTCCACCGTATAGTTGGTCGTTAAACCATCAGTAGTCATCAAAAAAAATCCATTTCTTCAAGATTTCTTCTTATTCCGAAACTTAGCGAAATACCTTATTTTTTACAGGAAAATGACAGTGGAAACTATCGACCAACATTAGCATATAAAGACCAGAATTTTAGTATAACCTAATTTCTTCTCCTCAACTGGAGATTTACTTTTTAGTCTGGACTAAATGATGGATCTAGTCTTTGTAGATAAAACTCAAACTTTTTATTTTTATACTTATTCTACCCTTGTTCAATCGATGTTTCTACCACTTTTTGATAGATGCATCTTCACGGGCGCGCTTCCGCAAGAATGTCGGTGAAAAAGTTGTAGTAATACGATAAACTTTTTATTCTTTAGTTTATTTTATTGATGTGATGGGTTGACTCCCATTAAGCATTTTTATTAAGAAAGGTTGAATAACATAACCCCTTCTCTGTTCTCGAATTCTTACCTTGGGTTGCCCCTTATCAAAGGCACTTACCACATGAACTTGTTTTGCCGGTGGAATATATCTTTCTCCTGCTTCTAGTTTCTTTGGAAAATATCGAATGATTTCAGCATCATAAACATTGAAGATTATTTTCCCTTCAGCACAATCAACTGAAGCTCCTGCAGTACTAAGGAAATGTCTTCCAAGTATTATGGATAATTTTTTTCATCCTCGGACATTTCAAGAATAATAAAATCAGTGGATACAACATGCTCATCTATTCTAAGTAGAACATCCTCAATTATACCAACGGGTTGTTTAGTGGACTTGTCAGACATCTCTAAAGTGATAGTAGTAGGGGAATACTCCCCTAATCCTAACCTTTTATAGAGGGAATATGTCATTACACTAACTCCTGCACCTAAATCACACAAGGCATTATGACTGTTTGTTTTTCCTATTGAGCATGAAATAGTTGGTATTCCGGGATCTCCCGATTTAGACAATAGCTTCCCATTAGCAGGATAACTAGTCACCATGGCAACGGTTTCAGTTATTTTTTTCTTTCTTTCTACTGAGAATATCACAGAGGAATTTAGAATCGGTAGGAACTTTAATTGCATCCGCAAATGGAATTTCCAAACAAAGGTCACCAAGTGCCTTTTTAAAAGAATCATAGATTACCTGATCCGGTGCTTTCTTTTACGATCTGGATAAGGAAGATTTTGATCACCTTTCTTATTCTTATCTTTCACCTTTTGTGGGGGGGTAGGCTCTTTTGTGGCTTTCTTTTGTTTTTGCTTACCGCTCTTCTTCTTCTCTACCACAACAACGTCATCTTGATTGCTCATCTCTTTTTCTTCTCTTGGATCAAATGTCTCTGCATCAGAGTCATAATGATCATCCTATGCATCATTTTGCTCCTCCAAGGTTTGATCTTGTGTTTCTTGAGCAGTTTCATCTTGAGGATCCACTAGTGTATCATCTGCTTGGCTATCTTTGAGCAAGGATTTTTTCCTTCCGATCTTTTTCAGCTTCATATTCCGGTGGTCCTAACGGTCCTGTAACAACTGCACCTCCCCTAGTAACAACATTAGTAGAAAAAAGAATATCTATATCATCTTGAATAAAAAATTGATAACTAGATGCTATTTGTTCACATTGGGTTTCAATCATACTAAGGTACTTATGAAATAATTTTATTTCTTGGCCAATCTAATCATAATTTTCCGTGAGTTCAACCAAAATATTTTTATGTTTTTGGAAGTGCTTATGCAGGTTATTATGAGATTTTGCTTGTCAGTGTTTTAATTCTTGAAAAACTTTTCTAGTCTCATCTTCTTCAGTGAAAACTTGTAACAAGTCTACTTTGTTTTCCTTAACAAGTTCATAAGGTATACATTTTTCTTTCATTGTTTTGCATACTTCAGGCATAAGATCAGGAGTTATCCGAAGTATCCCTTTTTCCGGCTTAGCGCCGAAATTAGGATTATATAAAGAATCATTCTTAGCCCTAGTAGACATCAATTCCAAACATTCTTTAACCGTTAAAGTATTTATCGATCCTCCTACTAAGAAGTCAAGCAACTCTCAACATTGAGTATTAAGACCGTGGTAAAATAAATGGCAAATAGTTGATTCAGAATAGCCATGATTATGAATATTATTGATCATTCCAAAGAATCTATCCTGGGCTTGTGGGTAGTTTTCTCCTACGTTCTGACTAAAGTTGCCTATATTCTTTCTAATCTCAGTTACCTATTTAAAAGGATTAAACCTGCTTATGAATTTAACAATGCAGTTTTCCCAATATTTAATGTAATGACGAGGGAGAGAATATAACCAGTCTAGAGTCTTACCTTTGAGAGACCAATGAAATAATTTTAGACGAGAGAAATCTCTTGGCAAACCTTTTGGTCCAAGTGACGTTATCACATCATCGAACTCTCTAAGATGTCTTCCTAGATCTTCATCTTGCCTTCTACTGAAAGCTTTTTCCTGCAAATTTTTAATAATTCCACCATCAAATCGATATTCTCTAACTCCAGGATTAGGGAATTCTATTGGTTGTTTAAGAAATTCAGAGCTTGGAGCATTGTATTCTCTGAGAGTTTTCTTAGGTCTCTTGGGAGTTGTCCTGTAAATAAACATAAGTTCCATCATATCACTAAGGTTTTCAACTTCAACCTTATTTGATCTTAAAAGTTTTTCAATGATTTCCTCGTGCCTCTGAGCAGGCACGTGCTCAATATAATCTGGTAAATAGGTCCTACCAGAGAGTGTAGACCGTTTGTCTCCTAGGGAGAATATTTTGTAGTAATAACACCTTAAATGTCAAGAGACAAACACTTAGCGCTTAGCTCCCCGACAACGGCGCCAGAAAATAGCTTGATGTCTGCAAGTGCATAGATCGTTTATAGCTAGTTTCGTAGAATAGATGTCGATCTCACAGGGAGCCCAAAGGTAAGTGTTTATGAATGAAGTCTCTGTCACACCAAAGTTGTTATAGGTCTTTGAGTGAATTAACTACAAGTATGGAAATAAAAATGGAATCTAGATTAAACTGGATATATTTAAATAAAACTAAAATGTAAACTTCAGGAATAAAAAGCATAAAAGTAAAGAACGATTTGATTGTTTGTTGTTTTCTACAGATGATAGATAAGGCGCGGGGAGATACAGTTCATGGTGATAGTGAATGTGCTAGGTGGACGAATAATAAGTGTAACTATTATAATCTTATAAGTATATGTTTAGGTGAGCAACCCATAATTAACCGGAACTCCTCTTGGTAGATTTCATCCCAACTTCAATAATCCTACTAGTCTGTTACCAAAACCATGGTTAGACACTAGACGATTAAGATCCTTCAGGTTGCTTAGCAATTAAGGTCCTTGGATCAGACTAATGCAATAAGCACGGTGGTTCCTTTTTATCCTCGAGTCTACTAGTTTTCCATTGATATCCCCGTGTCACTCAGGGGTCGCCGGTCTGCTAGCGAGTAAGATCCTATCCATGTAGAACAAAGCATCATGTTGTCTAGGCCCTTAATTGGACAACAAGCATTAGGCATCCCATAGATAGTCAAGCACACATAATATAGTAACTAAAATCAATCACAAACTAATGGAAAATATATGAAGCCAAATCACATCTCACCAATCCCTTACATCTCCCACGCCCAAGGAACTTACTCACACATGAGAGAAGAAAGCATCATCAGTATAATTAAATAAAGGGAGTTTGTCTCGATATTACCATGGGGATGCATAATAAGAATAGACAAGTAATCCAACACAATTTAAGATAGGAAGAAACAATCTAAAACCCTAGTCTTGCAAGGTGAAGACCTCTCTCTCTCTCAAGTACAAGTAATGGATATGGGGGTGTGTTGGCTAGGTGGTTGAAGATCGTGGAGCGTGATGAAGAACGTCTTCTCATCCTTCTCCGGCCCTTTTCTTTCTCCTTTCTGGATGGGACGGCGGCTGATGTGTTCTGTTTTCGCGTATGGCCTCTTCACGAAAGTTGTCCCTTTTGACAAGACGGAGGCGGCAGTAGCTATACGGCGGGAACTATATAGCCGGAAAAATGTTCCTGCCGTATAGTTGCTCGTTAAAGCTTTTATTTGCGTCCCTTGCTTGCTTCCAAAAAGAGACTTGCTTGTTTTCGCCTGAATATTGTGTTTTCCTTGTTAAAACCTTCTATTGACATTCAGAACCTGAAACACACATTGAAAACAAGGTTTTCTTTGCTACTGAAGAATTAGCGTTAGGTAAAGCTAGAAAACGATCAAATCCGGGAGAAAACCATTAATAAAAACCATAAAAAATGTGTCGAATCTCGCAACTATCATTGATGTTGTTGCCGTTGGCCCAGAGGCAGTGGAGGCAGCGTTCTTGGCATCGATCTTCTTTTGGTTCTCCTCCAGGATGAGAGCCGAGCGCGTTTGTAGGAACATGGGAAACGATGCTTGAAATGGGAGAAACAAATGAAGATTGGCAAAGCCATCATTAAGGCCACGCAAGAGGGTCAACACGAGGGTTTCGTCACTGATTAGCTAGCCGACGTCCAGCAGTGTGTCGGCTAGGGACTTGAGCTTCGCGTAGTAGTAGTTGATGGTCATGTATCCTTGTGGAGTGTTCCTGAACTCCGCTTCGAGCTCGACTGCCTAGTCCTTCTTCTTGTCGTGAAAGAGGTTTTAGATGGCGTCCTAGATGATGCGCTCCGTGGATCCGGGGCACATGACGATGACGAGGAGGTCAGTGGAGATGGAGCCGTATATCCATGAGAGCACAGTGAAGTCATCATGTTCCCAGTCTGACATGGGGGAAGTGTTGGAGGGGGAGGCATCATCCATGACATGGCTGGCCAGGACGTAGCGGCCGAGAGTGACAAGGGAGAGTTCCCACTAGTTGGTGTAGTTGGAGGCGGTAAGATCTAGAGTAATTGGGATGTGGAGCTTGATGGAGGTGGCGTAGGTGGATGGGTTCGTTTGGGAGTCAGTAGAGGTGGCGGTGTTGATGGTTTTGCCATTGGTAACGTTGGTTGTAGATGAGTTGGCGAGCGCGGTCTCGCGCGCATCGATATATGCCTCTTGGCGATGGAGTTCGGCCTTGCAAGAGGAAGTGGTTGCCTAGAAAGTGAGATCAGCCTCGTGAGCGTCTAGGGATTCGGCTCGAGCCTTGAGATCGTCTTCCTTCTTCTCGATTTGTTTCGGAGTCGTGGCGGCACAGGTAGGAGATCGCAGGAGCTAGGGTTTGGAGGGAGGGTCGAAGATTGGTAGGCTAGTCTGATACCATGTAAGACTGTAACGTCGGGCTGCAATTGCACGCCTCGTACGAATCCATTGATCTATATTTATACACGGATTACAATTTGTAGTACAAGACAATCTAGCCTATGTCGGTTCGGTTTGTTATATACAAGGAAACCGTAACCGTGTGGAGTTCTTATCTAACAACGGGGAATAGTAAGAGTTAATGTTTTTTCAGAGATGTATTGTTTTATTATTTTATTTGTAAAAATGGATTTTCCCCTCATTTCCATTACTAGAAACCAAGCTCACTACAAGCATTCAAAGCCGGAATGGGAAAAAGTCCAAACTACAGATCCTTCACTACACCACCCGTAACATTACTGCCAAGGCAAATTTTGAGATTGTATTGGTTGAAGCAAAACTTATTTTTTTTTACCGTACTCTTCAGAGATACATGGTGGCATGCGCTCGGGTTATAGGAAATGTAAATACAAGTTAATGATGCAAGAACAAGGAAAGATTCAGACGTTAGCACCATCGTTCAGTTCAACAGGGTTGTAGTACTGCATTTCGAATGTACATGTACCTAGGAGTTCGGACGTTTATATATATATGTAGATCCGGTATTAACAAGTCGAGATAGTCAAACGGGATCCAGTCGTATCCTTCTTTGATTGTGCATGCACGAAGAGGAAATGGACAGGTTGTTAAAGACCGGTGCCATACTCAACCGTCATTCCCAAGTGGCTGGTCTAATTTAAGAAAGTAGAACTAGTTAAGTAGCCATACATTGTTAGCTAGGGCGACTGGAATGGCTACTCACATTGTTTTGTCTCTAACGCCACCGGCCGTGGCTTGGTCGGCGAACTCAAGCATTTGGTTCTGGAAATAATTCATGTATAAAATGTGGCTGCGTGAACACCTTCGGCTCTTTAGAAATCTAGGGCGTGTTTGGTCGCCGCACGACCGTTTCCGCACCGGGCTAAAAGAAATAAACCCGTAGAGAATCGCACGATGGGTCGAAATCGCATCGTATGGGTCTTAAAACACCCGAGAACTTGGCCCGCTTGGAACGCCAAAATCGGCATTTTTTCGGGGATAGGTCCTGGGGAGCCAAGAGAGGGCACGTGGCTGCACACGGGGTGAAGAGTGTGAAACCGCACGACGCATCGAGAACGCGCGCCATAAATCCTCTCACCGCTCTCTCATCACTCTCACTCTCTCCCCATTCACAACTGCTCCTTCCTCCTATCTCACCGTCGACGGTTCCTCTCCCGCCGGAAGACCAAAGACCACCGCGAGGGCAGCAGATGGAGGTAGATCTAGGAGAGAACTGCGCTTCTCCTGGCTGCAGCGGATCTGCTACTGCGACTACTTCTTCTTCTTCCTCGGCAAACCCGAAGCTCCAAACCTGCAGCAATGGCGGGTAAGGCCTCAAACCACCAACTCTCTAAGCTTTTAGCAGCGTAGATCTATCTGTTACCGTCTGATTCTCTGAGTATGAGTGACACGCACGGTAGATTTGTACCGATTTGTGCTAATTTTGGTCGATTTGATGGGTTAGGGTTTTTTCTTTCCTTTTTGTGCCTTCGTAAGCACTAGATCGATACATTGGTTCCATCTATGCTTGTTAGTGGCTAGATGTATATAGATTTTTGGATTTAGGATTACGCAGCACATTGAAAATTGGAGATTATTTCACTATTCATGTTCTTCTTATAGGCTGATAATTACTTTGCATTTTGTGGCCAAGAGTCCAATAGGTTGCTTCATAGCATTCGTGTTATGATTGATCTTGGACACAGAATGCCTAATATGAGGCATAATTTATGGGATTGCTGATGATTACATACACACCACAAGGAAATGGAAGCGACGATCCTTTTGAACCTGGTTCTGCCATCTATTCAACCTGATGGAACTTGGTTCGGTAGGATCATCGCTTTATGCTATAAATGCTGTGAACTATGAGGAAAATGTTGTTTATGTTGTAAACCCAGCTTGCGATGACACTTAGTACAATATGTTCATAGAGATGGTGCTATAGGAATCGGACGGTATGCACAACCGGTTGTGCACCTCCTCTGGAACCATGTAGCACCATCTCTACCTTATTTGTGCTAGTTATTCTGAAGCTGGGCATTGGTTAGGTCGTTGAGTTTTGCTTCCTTCGGCCGATGATTACTAAGTAGCACAATGAAATGCAAGGGGATCCTCTTCATGAACAAACTTGTGTGCTAACCAAATTCATTGTTCATTTCTGTTGCTCATGAGGAGAATATCTTTGCATATGTGCCATTGCGTATGAGGTCATGTTGATTGTTCATGTCTGATCACCAAAATAAATGTGCTTACATGTGTTGATTATTTTTGTAGTGCTCGAAGATGTTGATCGGAGGTGCTCTCCCCACCAATGTAGGAGCATGCTCCATGGATGCTGGTGAGTCTAGTGCCTCCAAGAGAGCCAACAATGGTGGTGAGGGAAGCGGCGCCAAGAGGCCGAGGGGCAGGCCTCTGAAGATTGGGCACTTCCACGACCAGGTAGGTCCAATCCATTTTGCCAAGGTGATCTTGGTACCTGGGTTAGACCTACTGGAAATCATTGATGGCTTCAGACCTTTCCTCGGCACTGTGCCGAGGACGATCGTGCTCAAGACGAACACCTGATGCAGCTGGATGATGAAGCTCTGGGATATCAGCGGCACGATTTGCCTTGACCAGGATGGGTTGGCTTCTTCATTGCCCACCAGATCAAGATCAGGTACTTCATGGCCTTCAAGATGCTGAAGGGTGACCTATTCGAGGTCACCATCTTCGACTACAACATGACTGGAGTGATGAAGACGTGTCCGGAGCATGATCCAGCCCTTGCCATGATCGACCTGTGAACTTTGTCTGTGTGCTTTTACTATGAACTTCTCTATATGCCGTGTGGTTGTCTTACTACAATGGTTATGTCCTGTGCATATGTCCAGGTAAGCTCACCATCTAGGGAAGAGGTTACCGGACCACACGAGAAAGCTGAAACCAAACACGCGCAATCCTTTCTCCCAGGCCCAATACAGCCACCAAACAACATGGCCTCAATTCTGCCCAAGTCTTGAATAATGTCAATGGTACTACCAAATAACTAGGAGATTTTGGTCCAGATGCGGATCCCCGCGTGCAAGTTGCATCCGTGGGAAAAAAACTGACACCGGAACCAAACATGCCCCTAGCAAAGAATATAGGTATGAGCCTATCCGTTGTGGTAACAATGTACTCGCTCCGTTCAGAAATATAAGACATTTTAGTTATGTAAAAACTCGAATGTAGGTAGATGACTTTTCGTCGATAGGTTTACCCCGACTTTTAGTATATATATACGTTCGTTTCATAAAGCTAAAATATCTTATATTTCTAGACAGAGCAAGTATAACAATGTTGCTAGATCACTTGGTTTTCAACGTATCTGCGGAACGCAAAAGGGGAAGTGAAGACATATGGCCTTTTTTTCTGAGGCAAAAATACAGCAGTTCCTAGAGGTAATAATGGAGTTACTCCCTCCGTTCAGAAATATAAGACATTTTAGCTTTGTGCTATGAGTGTATCTAGACACTTTTTAGTGTAAGGTTCACTCCGAACCTTTAGGAACCTATAAACTAAAAAATGTCTAGATATATTTGATTCACGAAACTAAAATGTGTTATATTTCCAAACGGAGGGAGTACAATCGAACGGATCGTTCGCTTTGGCCGCACTTGATCCGTCTGATTGCCGTGATCAGCTTGGGCGGATTCAGGTCAGTGTACGGAGCACACATAGACGCAAGGAGTGGAGAGCATCGTTGCCTTGAAGTGCTACTTTTTAGCAAAATACAAGTGTTTTTCTCTGGTGCAACTGCTGGTATTCAAAGCTGCTAGGCCCTCTTTTAGGTCAGGCCCAATATCTTATCGAGCTGGCAGAGTATATTTTGGGCTAGGCCTAACAGATCATTCGGCCGGTGATCCGACGAGCCCAGCTCATACGTCGTCGCTCATGGACGCAGGCCAAAGTCCGTTCACTGCGCCATTGCCCACATTGCACATTCGGAGTACAAGGGTCTGAAACTCTGAACTCGACACCACCCCGGAATCATAAACGAACATCGAGGCCGCACGGACAATGGTTATATCATAGCAATGTCATGTAGAACGATAGGTGATATGGAGGAGAAAACAAAAAAAAAAGGTTCGTCTTATCTTAGCTAAGAGATTCACCAGGGATTTCCAAATCGTTAGCGGCGGGTCTTCCTTCTTCTGGGCGAGCTGCGGCGAACAAGATAGCGCTAGCGTCCGCGGAGAACTTTGTTTGTTTCGATCAAGGAATCTATAGAATGAGTGACTATGGCTACTTGAATTGGCTCTTTAATCTAGTGATTAAAGGTAAAGTGCTTCGCTTTAGTAAGACAAGTCTTCGGACTGCCATGTTTTAGCTCGCAGAAAGAATGGGGCATTCAAAACCGGACATAAAAAAAGATATCCATGGTCTCCCGCCGCTTGCATATGCCCGCCTGAAAAAGAATATTTATTATTTGAGCTATGTCCGGCCTGCTACTAGATCATGACTATACACCCGGATCTATCTCTTAGCAACAATTTCTCTCACCACAAATTTAGGATGTCTACTTATTAAAGATAAGACTAAAAAATAATTCATTATACGTCATGTTTTATAGTTATATCTAGATTATGTGGCAGAACTAAGATAAGACGGTTTTATCAACCATTGTACATACCCTAAGGACACCCAGGCCTTTCCTTGAAGAACAACCAAAGTAGGTCGTTTCTTCTGCTTTGCTATTTGTTCCTATTTGTTCCGCTTCCATCGATGTCCAACCAAAGCCTAATAATGCTCCTGACA
Source organism: Avena eriantha (assembly GCA_910589775.1). Lineage (NCBI taxonomy): Eukaryota > Viridiplantae > Streptophyta > Magnoliopsida > Poales > Poaceae > Avena > Avena eriantha. The sequence continues at coordinate 21,069,547 of OU342742.1, read as the reverse complement.
TCTATCCTGGTGAAGGTGTTGGAGAATTTAGTAGCCTACGCCGGCAGCACAGACAGGTTCGCCGGCAGCGCAGACAGGTCCAGCGAGCTGCCCGATGCCCTTCTCCTCGACATCCTCGAGAGAGTAGGCACGCTCGACACCGTCAAGGCATGCGTCCTCTCGAACCACCTGCTGAAGCTCCCCGCCATGCTGTCCAAGATCAACATCGACGTCCGCCACGTATCGCGGGAGTGCCACGACGACGTGGACCAAGCCAACCGCGTCGTGGCCGAACTGACTCGCAAGATCCTCGCCACGAGGCCTCCTTAGCTCACCATCCACGAGCTAACACTCGCATTCGTGCTTGGACACGACCACTGCTGCCTCTCCATCGGTAGATCCGTCGCCCGCGCCATGGCGACGCGCAAGCTAGAAACGGTCCATTTCAGGATCTTGACTGAGAAGCACTCCTTGGCTTCCACACCGGATGATTTCGTCTTCTTCGGGAAGCAATTCAACGCTTTCTTTTCCGCATGTCAGGATGTGTTTGCTGGCCTCACACGACTGAGCCTACAGAACTTGAGGTTTCGTGAGTCGGACCTACCCAACATTCTCGTCACCTGCAATAGGTTGGAGTACCTGCGTCTCTTTGATTGCGACGCGGGGATAAGGTCGATGCTGATAATTCAACATGATCGACTCGTTGAGCTCAAGGTCATATGCGGGTTCTATGAAACTCTGGATCTCCGTAGTTTGCCCAAGCTACAACGGATAACCTGTCAGTATTGGCAGTATGATGAAAATCCTCTAGTTTTTGGTTACCTCCCACAACTTTCCCAGATAAGCCTTATTAGTCATGTTCTGACAAACACGACTATCCGGTTAAGCCAGTTGCTTTCTACCGTCTCCTCCACGTGTGACCTGCTTCTGGATTTTCAAAGTGAAAAGTTACTTCAATCATCTATATCTCTCGGTACTTTAATTATCATGTCCTCTCTATTGCTTGAGCTTTTTTTTGTCAAATTTGCCCCTAGTTGTTAATTTTCCTCTTTGATCTATGTCAGATTTGGGTGCGACCAGAGAGCCCGATAGCGCTCGCACCTATGCTCCACAAACTACGGGTTGTGAATCTTGATAATCTTCGGGAGAGATGTGACATCACCTGGACAATGTTCATCCTTGAAGCTGCATCATATTTAAAAGAGTTATGCATCACAGTATGGGATCATTGGTGCCTAGAAGTGCCCCACCCGGCCCAAACCAAGAAAAAGCATGTGAAGTGGAAGCCATGTGATGATGATTTCAAGCATGAAAATCTAGCCAAGCTCGCCATTTTTTGCTTTGAGCCCGATAAAAACTTCATGGGATATGTCACGTGTGTCATGAAAGCCGCGGTGAGGATCGAGGAGGTATCACTGCATGAGAGGAAGGTGTGCGAGCTTTGTGTTGAAAATGGTGTCAAGGTTTGCCCGTCAAGGTATCCTCAAACTCACGAGGAGAAGGATTCATGTATTGCGGAGATGATGGAGGGGGTGGTGATGGGTTCTCCTACTGTGATTCACTTCCGGTCCTAGTTTGAGAAACGGGATGCATGGTATCATTAAGATCCACTATTAAGACCGTTACTTGAAAGATCGTTTGACCACAAAACATAAATGGACTTAATTACAATATGGACGTGAAGAGACTCTTCAAACGTTACACCGTGATAGGCTAATTATAAAGTGGTCTTATCGGATAGTATACCAATGTCTCGTATGATGTAGTTATAGGAACTGTTACTCCTGATGATGGAGAGATACACTCTTGACTCACTCATGTAATATGATGTTCGTCATTGTCTGATCGAACATGTGATGAAGTTATTCATCACGGGAACATCTATAATACGGAATAAGTAAAGAGTACTAATGACCCACAAGTATAGGGGGTGTATTGCAGTATTTTCGATAAGTAAGAGTGTCGAACCCAACGAGGAGCAGAAGGTGCTGGCTAGTGGTATGGATCAGGAATTCTCTGCAAATACTTAGCAAACGGATTATTAGGGGTTTTCGATAAAGCAAGTAAACAAAGTACGAGTAAATAAAAGACAGTAGGAATAAATACAGCAAGTGGCCCAATCCTTTATGCAGCAAAGGACAAGCCATTTGTATTACTTAAGATGACCAAACGTTCTCGAGGACACATGGGAAGACCGTCAAGTGTTTTCGCTTTATATAGTTGATTAATCTTCTCTAGCTTGCTAAGTGTTGTGTGGGTGAACCTGTGCTAATGTACCGCCCCATCCAAGAATAATACATACTTGTGATTATACCCCTTGCAAACATCCGTAAGTACAAGAAAGTAATTAAGATAGAAACCTAACCACAGCTTTAAACTCTAAGACCCTTATGTCCCTTGTGCAATGGTTTCCTAACGGGGGTTCAGGTTTCTGTCACTCCGGCAACCCCTACGATTAGTAGCCAAATACACAATGCATTTCCCTAGGCCCATAGAGGTGAAGTGTCATGTAGTCGACGTTCACATGACACCACTATAAGAAGTACACCATAACTTAAATAACAATCTATTGAATCTTTCTCAACACAACTCCACTACTAACAACAAGACTTCTCACATGTCCTCAAGAACAAAACGAACTACTCACAAGACATCATATGGATCATGATCAGAGATGGAATAATGATGTATAACAATCTGAACATAAATAATAATTCAATGGTTCACTCAATAGCATCAACTACAAAGAGTAATCAACACCGGGAAAGTTTCCCCTATGAACTATGCAAGATTCAACACAATTGTTATAGAAATATGGAGATGGTGATGAGGGTGATGATGGTGGTGATGATGATGATGATGATGATCCCTATGAAGTCCAGCTTGATGGTGGTGTTGATGGCGACGATCTCCCCTCTCCGGGAAGGAATTCCCCCGGCAGAAATCTATCTGCCGGAGAGATCTTTCTCTCTCGGTGTTTTCTACCCCGCAGAGGCGGCGGAATCTTTCTGTGGTTTCTCCCTGAGTCTTAGGGTTTCGGGAGGATGATATACGCTAGAGGGGCGAGGCTGGAGTGGGCCAGGGTGGCCACACCACCTCCTGGCGCGGCCTAGGGCTGCCCGCGCTAGGGGGTGGTGTGGGCTCCATGTGGCCCATCTCCACTCCGTCTTCTGACATCCTTAGTCTTCTGGAAAAATAGGATTTTCCGTATATTTTCCCGGATTTTCTGATCTTCACGAATTTTGCCTCCAAACAGCACCTTTTCCATCAGAATCCAGACTGCAGCGGTCCATGCTCCAAAAGTCATCAACCATGCAAAAACAGATGAAATAACATAAGTATCATCTCTCAATACGAAATATATCAATGAATAATAGTGAATTAAGACATAGAATAGTGATGCAAAATGGACGTATCAACTCCCCCCAAGCTTAGACTTCGCTTGTCCTCAAGCGAAACTGAGCTCAATAAACATGGCCTCAGGTTTATGGAGTGAAGAGTCGATAAAAGAATACGGACAAGAAGCATCACATTCCTCAAAAGCATAGATCATAATAGAAGACAACTCACTATTATATAACTCAACTTGTAATAAGTAAAGGAAACACAATAAAGATACATAAAGTGAATCATAATTGGTAATGGCAAACTTAGCTCTTGGTCGAAGAATAGTTGATAATTTGCTGGAGTTCACAAATAGCTGGTTTTTAAAGAAAGCTTTCAAAGTAGTAAACATCAAGATAAGAGCAATGTGCAAAACAAGGAACATAAGACATGATTGCATAAATCATCATATGAATGAATGAAACACATCAACTCAAAATACTTGCTGAGGTAGAAGGGAGTAGGTTTACTAACTCAAATACAAAGTAAAAGAAAGGCCCTTCAAAGAGGGAAGCAGGGATTGCAAGTCTCATAAAGAGCTCCCAACAATTATAATACTTACTAGCTTTCAGCTCTCATTGCCCCTATCATAGGCATCTTTAGGTGATTAAGGTTAAAGTGATCAAATATGAGGATATGCATTCACAAGTTGTAAGTTGAGAATCTCATGTCCCTTAAATACGAGGGCCGCTCCTCATGCTACTCAAGTTTAGTTACCGGTAAGTTCTTGTCATCATAAGCATATGTGTATCATTGAGAACCGCTAACGGGGTACCCCTTGCCTGATGATACGAAACAATCCCCATATCAAAATGACAAGGCAAGAAGAAGACAAGTATCTCAACAATCTTCTTATTTACCATGGGAATATGGTGCTTTTTTCTCTCTTTCCTCTTTTCATAATATCTTTTTTTCTTTTCTCTTTTTCTTAATCTCTATCTCTTTTTTTATAAGAAGAATGCTTCATAGATACTTGTTATGGTTACGCTGCAGGTTTCCACCATGTCAGCATGGATTAGACCAGCGGCCCAAGCGTTTCTCTAACACACATGCATAACTCCATGGACTTACAAGCTCCCCTTTCATTTCACACCGACGACATCCATAGACAAAAGAACATGAAATCAACTAGGTACGAAGTACTAGTGCAATATTGAAAGTGTTCCCCATGACAGCATGGTTCTGCTAATCTACAACTTACAAAGCGCAAGCATATACGCAACATAGGTGAGCACAATGGTTCAAGTTATTAAATGCAAGAAAAGTAAAGTGTGCCATCACGTTCGTGAGAGCTTTAATCACTAATTTTCACATAACATGTTTAATTTGGGAGGTAGATAAAACAAGAATTTACTTGGAATAGCAATAATGCTAATAGGTAGGTATGGTGGACACAAATGACAAAGGTTTTGGTTTTAAGGAGTGGATGCACGAGAAGAATTCCTCGCAGTACAGGTTTTTGGCTAGCAAGGCTGGGTAGCAAGTATAAGAGTTGAAGGAAACAACCAAACATACAAGTGACAAAAACAAACATGCAATCTTCCTTGGAAGCACAAAAGATCTTAATTAGAGAATACTAAACTTATGAGCAAATCAAGAAAGAAATATGATGAAATTATTTTTCTCTAGAGTACTTCTATCTTTTCTTTCAACTCTCAAAAATAGTGTGCTACTGACCGAGCCAGGTTTGCCAAAACCAACTGAATTAACTCAATGATCCCAAAGTGATACCAATACTAACAACAAGATCAATCATATAACCACGAATTGAAAACTAATATAAGCTATGCAAAAGAGTGAATGATAGAACTTCTCATTAATAATCCATAACGGCAACTCACACCAAGGGATACATATCTAACGAGAGAAGGGACACTTCCATAATGCAAACCATACTACATAATAACTCCTCTATTCATGGTATGACTCTACTAAAAAGGTAAAAAGATAGAAGATAGTGATGTGATACCGCGGCACTCCCCCAAGTTTGGGACAAACCAAGGGGATGCCAAACCTGATGACGAATTACTCCTTCGGTGGTGGTGGTAATATTTTCTTCGTTGACGTGAGGAAATCTTTCAGCATCTTGCGAAGCCTATTATTCTCCCATTGAAGCAGGTCCACCTTCCTTCTCAAGTCTCGGTACTTATCGCAGAACTCATTAGTGACTCGTAGAGCTTCCGTTGATGTGGGGCAAGATACTAAAGGTACCAGCCCCTGCTTAGGGTCTTGAGAATCCTCCTCCATAGGCTCCTCCCGTTATCTTTGGCGGGCACCATGGTGCTTCTAAGCTTTCAAAGAGTATGTCCTGACAGAAATAGATCGAAACAAAAACACGACGAAAACACGATATACAAACCTCGGGGGATCCGGGGGGTATATATTACGAAGTTTCATATCAAAAGGAAGGCACTAGGAGAAAACGAGTGGGAGGCGGAGTCCGGGGTGGACTCACCACCTGGTGGCGCGGCCAGGGGTGGGCCCACGCCACAGGGTGGTGTGGGCCACCCTGGCTCCGTTTCCATCTCTCTTTCGCTTCGTAGCTTTTCTTATTGAGTAAAACTGCAAAAATATAGTTGGATTGTATTTTCGCAGAACTTTTCTTACCAGAACTATTACCTATTTGAAAACAGACTCTGCAGGTCTCCGAATTTGGTCCTAGTAGATTCTTCCGGAGTCACCACTTGAATAACATCAGTATCTTCATCTTCGTACACTTATTTCTTGAGTCATAAAACCCTTCTCTTCCTTATTACATCATTATCTCCACTACCTAGAAATTTCTTTCACACAAAACTTCACACAGTTCTCATTAGCAACATTAGTATAGGTGAAGTGATAAAACCTTTTGGGTTTATCTCCACTCCCGAATAAAGAAGCAAATGCCTCGCAGAGTGCCACGTATGCGTCGCGGGGGCATTGGTCCCGGTTCGTGCCACAAACCGGGACCAATGCTTACAGATGAACCGGGACCAATGCCCTGGCGGCATGAACCGGGACCGGTGCCTGGCATTTGTCCTGATTACGGAAACGAACCGGGACCAATGGAATATGGGCGCTGGACCAAAGGCCCTCTTTCTACTAGTGATTGACATAGTATTCAGGATGGGGATTTCCCTCGCTTTTGGGGGGAAAAAACTCCCATTCATATTATGAATGTGACCTTACAACTGCAGGTCATCAATAAGGCTGGTCATAGTGGGAGTATCATATTACTAGTATCATGCATATAATACTAGTGTATGATACTACCTCTTTAGTGGTTAGTATCATCTAGTAGTATCATAGTAATATTGTATTTGATTTTTTCTACAATCTCAATGCAATTGTGTGTATGAGATGTATTGGTCATTAAATTATTTAGTTTCACGTGCTATGATACGGTATCATATTATGATACTACTAACACCTCTCTCTTTATTAATTATGGTGCCACATCAGATTTTTGTGAAGGTGGCATGTATGATACTTCTTATGATACTAGCCTAATACTGAGTCGCGGGGAATAGTAAGAGTGCATGTTTTCTTATTTTATTTGTAAAAATAGATTCCCACCCCCTCCCCCTCATAGTAAAGAGTAAACCAAGCTCACTACAAGCATTGAAAGCCGGAAAGAAAAATGTCCAAACTACAGATCATTCATTACACTACCCGAAACATTACTGCCAAGGGAAATTTTGAGATTGTATTGGTTGAAGCAAACCTTGCTTTTTACCGTACTCTTCAGAGATACATGGTGGGATGCGCTCAGGTTAGAGGAAATGTCGACGAAAGAAAATACAAGTTAATAATGCAAGAAGAAGGAAATATTCAGTCGTCGTTAGCACGGTCGTTCAGTTCATCAGGGGCGTAGTACAGCATTTCGAATGTGCATGTACCTAGGAGTTGGGAGTAGTATGTAGATTGAGCTCGAAGCGGTCAACGGAATCCGACCGTATCCTCCTCTCGTTTGCAGTGACGCCATATCAACTTGAGTATTATGCATGCACGGTCGAGGAGGAAATGAACAGGTTGTTGGAGACCGGTACCATACTCAACCGTGATTCCCAAGTGGAGTAGTACTACTACTAGTTAAGTAGCCACACACTGTTAATGGCAACTCACATTGTTTAATTTTGTCTCTAACGCCACCGGCCGTGGCTTGGTCGGCGGGCTCAAGCATATGGTTCTGGAATCATATAGTAGACCTATAAAATATTGCTGCGTGAGCACGTTCGGCTCCGTAGCAAAGAACATAGGCATGTTGTGCAACAGGTACTCATAAGCCTGTCCGTTGTGGTAATGTATAATCGTGTCGCCAGATCACTTGGTTTTGGAGGTATCTGCGTAGCAAAAGGGGAAGTGAAGGCATATGGCCATTTCTTTTCTGAGGCAAAAACGGATCGTTCCCTTTGGCCGCACTTGATCCGTCTGATTGCCGTGATCGGCTGTGACAGGTTCAGCTCAGCGGATGGAGCACACATAGACGCAAGAAGTGGAGAGCATCGTTGCCTTGAAGTACACTACTGTACTTCTTTTTAGCAAACACAAGTTTTTTTTTTTTTGAGAAACAGGTTTTTTTCTTTGGTGCAAATGCGGGTATTCAAAGCTGCTCGGCCCTCTTTTAGATCAGGCCCCATCTTGTCGAGCACAGGCATAGTATATTTTGGGCTAGGCCTAACAGATCATTAGGCCGGTGATCCGATCGACCAGCCGAGCTCATCCGTCGCTCATGGACGCAGGCCAAAGTCCGCTCGCTGCGCCATTGCCACATTGCACATTCGGAGTACAAGGGTCTGAACTTAATCTCAAAAAAGAAGGGCAAGGGTCTGAACTCGAAACCGCCCCGGAATCATAAACGGTACATGGAGGAACCGATACGGTATCAGATCGACACAGTATCCTTTCTCCCTCTTATAAGTACATCGAGGTCTTTCCCTGAAGAACAAACAAAGCAGGTCGTTTCTGCTGCTTGGCTAATTGTTCCGCTTCCATCGACGTCAAACCAAAGCCTAATGATGTTCCTTACATCTATCCTAGTGAAGGTGTTGGATAAACTAGGAGCCTACACCGTCAGCACAGACAGGTTCAGCGAGCTGCCCGATGCCCTTCTCCTCAACATCCTCGAGAGGGTAGGCACGCTCGACGCCGTCAGAGCCTGCGTCCTCTCGAACCACCTGCTGAAGCTCCCCGCCATGCTGTCCAAGATCAACATCGACGTCCGCCACGTATCGCGGGAGTGCCACGACGACGTGGACCGAGCCAACCGCGCCGTGGCCGAACTGACTCGCAAGATCCTTGCCACGAGGCCTCCCCAGCTCACCATCCACGAGCTAACGCTCACGTTCGTGCTTGGACACGACCACTGCTGCCTCTCCATCGGTAGATCCGTCGCCCGCGCCATGGCGACGCGCAAGCTAGAAACGTCCATTTCAGGATCTTGACCGAGAAGCACTCCTTGGCTTCCACACCGGATGATTTCGTCTTCTTCGGGAAGCAATTCAACGCTTTCTTTGCCGCATGTCAGGATGCGTTTGCTGGCCTCACACGACTGAGCCTACAGAACTTGAGGTTTGGTGAGTCGGACCTACCCAACATCCTAGGCACTTGCAACAGGTTGGAGTACCTGCGTCTCTTTGATTGCGACGCGGGGATAAGGTCGGTGCTGATAATTCAACACGATCGACTCGTTGAGCTCGGGGTCATATGCGGGTTCTATGAAACTCTGTAGCTCCGCAGTTTGCCCAAGCTACAACGGATAACCTGTCAGTATTGGCAGTATGATGAAAATCCTCTAGTTTTTGGTTACCTCCCACAGCTTTCCAAGATAAGCCTTATTAGTCCTGTTCTGACAAACACGACTATCTGGTTAAGCCAGTTGCTTTCTAGCTGCTTTCTAGCGTGTCCTCCACATGTGACCTGCTTCTGGATTTTCAAAGTGAAAAGGTACTCCAATCATCTATATCTCTCGATACTTGAATTATCACGTCCTCTCTATTTCTTGAGCTTTTTTTTCTTGTCAAATTTTCCCTTAGTTATTAATTTTCCTCTTTGATCTATGTCAGATTTGGGTGCGACCAGAGAGCCCGATAGTGCTCGCACCTATGCTCCGCAAACTACGGGTTGTGAATCTTGATAATCTTCGGGAGAGATGTGACATCACGTGGACAATGTTCATCCTCGAAGCTGCACCATATCTAGAAGAGTTATGCATCACAGTATGGGATCATTGGTGCCTAGCCGTGCCTCACCAGGCCCAAACAAAGAAAAAGCATGTGAAGTGGAAGCCATGTGATGATGATTTCAAGCATGAAAATCTAGCCAAGCTCGCCATTTTTGGCTTTGAGCCCGATAACAACTTCATGGGATATGTCACGCGTGTCATGAAAGCCGCGGTGAGGATCGAGGAGGTATCACTGCAGGACAGGAAGGTGTGCGAGCTTTGTGTTGAAAATGGTGTCAAGGTTTGCCCGTCAAGGTATCCTCGAACTCACGAGGAGAAGGATTCATGTATTGCGGAGATGATGGAGGGGGTGGTGATGGGTTCTCCTACTGTGATTCACTTCCGGTCCTAGTTTGAAAATTGGGGTTCATGGTATCGTTACGATCCACTATTAAGATCGGTCTATATACGCGGAATGTGTGTATTTCCCGTATCCATATGTATTGTAACATGTTTTGTAACCCGTCGTGCACATCTAAAAGTATAATAGGTGCAAGTCCCAGTTGTTACCACATCAATTAGGGCATCTCGGCCATTAGAGCGAGTCCCCACGTCGCATCCCATCCGCTCACTTGCAGTAAGCCCGTTTTACCCTCTTGAACACTTCTGCTTGACGCATTCAGCTCTGGTCTCTGCAAGTGGGGCGACGTCTGATCAGGCCTGTTCTGCATCGCCTTGTGGAATATCTTCATGGTGTGTGCGGGCTGCAACGACGCTTCACCTGCTCGGCTCCCGAACTCTGCCCTCTTTTTGCACACGGCCGCCGGCGCAGCTCCGCCTCCCGTTCCCCCGTGAGCTATGCCGCCTCCTTCCCACGCGGTCCGCCCTCGCCGGCAGGAGGTGGAGGAGTGTGGGTCGCCTCCGTACTGCACGAGAGAGCACATGCTAGGCTACGGGACCACATCTCCCGCTCCAGCGGTTCCTCTCACAGGCGATCTTGGTTGGCTACTGTACTGCCTCTCCCCCCGCATCGTCGTCGTCCTTGCATCCACGAGGCAGCACGTGCACTTGATCTTAGGCACGTCTATGTCTCTAGAGCAGCAAGCTTCAACAGAGGGCCGAGTTTCGAGCCCAAAGACTAGGTGACCATGGCAAGCGGTGGTGGGAGACGCCGCATCTGCCCCTGCCCTTTTCAGCGTGTTTGGCATCCTAAGGGATGGGGAATGGGAATTTAAGGGTGGGAGTTGGCTGACGGGTTGTAGATGGGAAATAGATTTTTAGTCCAATTCCTTTGTTTGGTGTGTGTTCAGATTTGTCGTGGGAATAGAAATTGCGGATGAGATGGGTGCAAACGAAATAAGCTGGCAAGATTTGCATGTTATGATCTGATGAGATTGATACTTGCGAACCTAGACTAGTCCAGCCAACAAGGCAACGAGGCATTTTCGTTACAATCATCAAGCCCACAGTGTGGAATCAGCCCAGCCAAAATAACTACTTGGCATACCAAAATAAAAGCCAGACAACAATATGTACAGTATTTGCTAGATGATTAAATATTCACTAAAAGGAATAGAGGCAGTTTCAGTAGAGGCATGCAGGCAGACATATAGGATTAATAACAAGCCATGATAAATTGCATGGATGACGTACTTGGTCCTTTATTCTTGACCTGAAAGCCATATAACAGATAAAGATAAGAAACTGGGTTTAGGTTTGAATGTTGACAAAAAATGCAGTTTTAATTCATCAAGATCATTCATAGGCAACACAATAGGATCTAGCCCGCAACAAAGTAAGCAACCATTGACCCTTGTAAACTAAAAACTCTGCTCTAGATTAGACAAACACAACACTTCAACACAGAATTGAGGTTTAGGTTCCATCTTGGAATCCACCTAAACCATTTTATGTCCAGATGCAAAAAAAAAAACGACTTTGCAAACCCAGCCCAGCCAAAAATGCGTAAGGCCATTCTGTTCCAATCTTCAAGCCCACAATGTGTGATCAGCGCCATAGGCCCAGCGCAGCCAAAATAGATATTCGGCATACCAAAATAAAGGCCAGACGATTAATAAGTAGAGTATTTGCGAGATGATTAAATGTTCACTACAAAAGAGTAGAGGCAAGCATGCTAACATATAGGATTAATAGCAAGCCTTGATTTAAATACGTATAAGATTCTAGCATTAGCATTTCATAGGCTGTTTAAAAAACAAGTAAGGCTACACATGCTGGAATGTCGATCAGGAAGAAATTTTGACTCTAGAACCATGCCAGTGAACAGGTAGTTTAGGGGCAGAAATTAATCTTCCGAGATAAACAGCAGCACGGGCATCAATAAGGAAGCAAAATAAGTCAACTTAGGCGGCAAACATATATCGTGTTGAATCACAAAAGGGCAATCGCCTCCTGTAGCTATGTGAGGAAATTACTACAAGGCAAGTAGTAAACCTCCTGTACGGAATTCACCACTGAGAGTTACAGTTACGCCATACAGCTACACATTTACGCATAAAAAGGATATTCTAGCATAGGAGCTTTCTATTCATGGGAAAGAACAGAAAAAGACCCATAAAACTTGAAGAGGCACTAAAGAAGCACCTCCTGACCGGTCTAGCGCATGAAGTGGAACGAAACATACTCTACGAAGTTGAGGCGAGCAAAGCGTACCTGTATGCAGACGGAATCAGGCTTGGTCCGGGAGGTGGCCATGGCGAACAAGGGGGGGAAGCTCAGCAACCCGCACCCAGGGGGTCAACTGCTGCTGCTGCTGCTGCTTCCTGGCAAGGAGAGGAGACTTCCATTCGGTGGTGGGGCTTCAGTTGAGCGCAGCAAGCATGCACGTCCCCATGCCATGTTGTAGTTGGTGGTCGATGATTACCTCGAACAAACAAGAACCGAAAGAAATGGCAGAAGTTAGATAATGGAAGAGAACGGGCTTGGTAGTATAGCTATCAGGACAAAGACATTTCCAATCCTGCACTAGTGTGTGTTGCCGTTTCAGAACATTTGTTGGCTACGACCATCGGAGGAGAAACGAACCTCGGTATACAGTTCCTAAACATGACAACACATCTCGTAAGCTTATAGCAAGCTAATTTTATTGCATACATTACATCCTATATATAGCAGGGAGGGAGGGGTTAGGATTTGTTTCGGTGCGTTGGATGGGGAGAGAGCGCAGGCGACGGGATAGAGGGTTGGCTGGGCTGGGCTGGGAGGTTGGATCCGCAAGAATTTCCTTGCTTCAAATGAAATCACGTCTCTCTTCTCTCTCAAAAAAAAAAATGAAATCACGTACTACTGACGGTCAGCTGAATGAAATCACGTACAGGTACTCGTATCAAGCGACCGCTTCCGCTTTTTTCTTTCTTTTTCTAACGAACGGAGCATGACTAGACTTGTCGTTGAGTCGATCCGGCCAACATATCGGAACCACCACGGAAAACAAAAATGCTAGAGTTACGGAACCTTTCTTACGGAATACATTTACGGGATGATGTGTAAGCAGTTTGTTGGTACAAATTTTTTAGTTCCCGTGATTTCAGGACTGTAACTAACCCACTTGATCGCCACGTCCTTCCCTAAACTTGATTCCGTAAGAAAGAGTCCGTACGTGTAATGCTACATCTACGGACAGGTTTTACAAAATAATTCTTACGGACAACCACCTAGCACAGCCGATTGGGAAAAAAAACAAGAGGCAGCTCCACAATTTCAGGAAAGATGAAAATCAGCACCAACCGCATGGTGCCATGTCAGTCCGTAAAGAATAGAATTATTGTAAAGAAAACGTGACGGAACTCAGGGACCGATACGGTATCCTTTCTTCTCCTCTTAGCATAACAAGGACATCCAGGTCGTCCCGTGAAGAACAAACAAAGTACTACTAGATCGGTTCTGCTGCTTGCCTATTTGTTGTGCTTTCATCCACGTCAAACCAAGGCCCTAATAATGTTCCTGACATCTATCCTCGTGAAGGTGTGGGAGAAATCAGTAGCCTACGTCGAAGAGGAAGAAGATGCTACTGGTTGCGCCGGCCCCGGAGACAGGTTCAGCGAGCTGCCTGATGCCCTTCTCCTCAACATACTCGAGAGGGTAGGCACGCTCGATGCCGTCAGAGCCTGCGTCCTCTCGAGTCACCTGCTCAGGCTCCCCGCCATGCTCCCCCGGATCGACATCAACGTCTGCCACCTCTCGCTGGAGCACCACGACTCCCCCACCGATCTCTACGTCCGCGGCATGGCCCGGGCGAACCGCGTCGTGGCCGACCTGACCGACAAGATCCTCACCACGCGTCCTCCGCAGCTCACGATCCGCGAGCTAAAGCTCACCTTCGTGCTTAGACACGACGACTGCCTCTCCATCGGCAGATCCGTCGCCAGCGCCTTGGCGACGCGCAAGGTCGACGCGCTGCATCTCAAGATCTTGACGGAGAAGGACTCTATGGATTGCACCCGGTCCGATCTCGTCCGCTTCGGGAGGCGGTTCATCGTATTTTTCGCCGCCTGCCAGGACGCGTTCGCTGGCCTCACGGTACTGGATCTACGGAACCTCAGGTTCCGTGAGCCGAACCTACCCAACATCCTCGCCACTTGCAAGAGGCTGGAGTACCTGCGTCTCCAAGATTGCGATGCTGGGACTGCTTCGGTGTTGCGAATCGAACACGATCGACTCGTTAATCTCAAGATCAAGTACGGGAAATTTCGAAATCTAGAGCTCTGCCGGCTGCCCAAGCTACAGCGGATGACTATAACCCTTATTGGCACCATGATGGAAACCGCTTAGTTTTTGGTTTTGTCCCGCAGCTTTCCAAGCTAAGGCTTATTAAATCTGTTACCAGGAACACGACTATCCAGTTAAGCCAACTGCTTGCTAATGTGTCCTCCATTTTTCATCTACGGCTAGATTTCCAAAGTGAAAAGGTACGATCTATCAGCACCTCACCTCAGTACTTTATGATACTAGTTAGGTATATATATATGTACCAGCTAGTATTAGCTTAAGCCCCACGAAGTCCTCCTAGGCGCTTGAGAATTTTTTCCCTAGAACTTTGCACCCAATTATTAATTTTCCTCTTTGGTATGTTCCAGATTTGGGTACGACCAGAAATCCCAAGTGTGCTCTCACCTATGCTCGACAAACTACGGATTGTAAATCTTGATAATATTCGTGAAGGATGTGACATCACGTGGACAATGTTCATCCTTGAAGCTGCGCCGTTTCTAGAAGAGCTATGCATCACAGTATGGGATCATTGGTGCCGACGGTTCCCCCACCAGGCGCGCTCCAAGAGAAAGCAAGTGAGGTGGAAGCCATGTGATGACGGTTTCAACCATGACAATCTAGCTAAGCTCACCATCTTCGGATTTCAGCCCGATGCCAACTTCATGGGATATGTTGCACATGTCATGAATGCCGCGCTGAGGATCAAGGAGGTATCGCTGCATGATAGGAAGGTGTGCGAGCTTTGTGTTGAAGCTGGTGTTGAGGCTTTCCCATCGAGGTATCCACGGACCATCAACGAGAAGGTTTCATGTATTGGGAAGATTATGGAGGGGTTGGTGATGGGTTCTCCTGCTATGATTCACTTCCGGTCCTAGTTTGAAAATTGTGATACATGGTATAGCTATGCATGATCCATATTCCACAGTCATGTGTAGTTGAAGAAATTCTTGAGCTACATGACTCAGTTTTCCATTCAGCTCAAGATTGTGTTATTGAATAATGCAGAAGATGATTAGTAAATGTTTCAGAGCACTTGGCAGTAAAACTGTTGTTATAGCTATAGTTACTCACTAGTGCACCCCCCCCCTCTAACACCGGTTTGGAGGGCCCTCTAACAGCGGTTGTAGAACCGCTGTTGAGGGTTCGGTGTTAGAGGGCCCCCCTTTAACACCGGTTCTTATACGAACCGAACCGGTGTTAAAGGGTGGCGCACGTGGGGCTGCCGCAGGGCTCAGGCCCCCCCCTCCCCCCACACGAACCGGTGTTAAAGGTTCTGTGCCGCGGCAGGAAAAAGAGATAAATCTCTGCCGCGGCAGGAAAACGGCCTAAATCTCTGCCGCGGCAGAGTTCTACCCCTGCCCCGTTCTGGGCGTATTTCTGCGGCGCGGCGGGGACGGGGAGGGGGGAGGGGGAATCGATCGGGAGCGGTATACACATACATCGTCATCGGTACATACGAGTACATGAATAATTAAGCAACTAGTATTATACACAACATCGTCATTGTGTGGTATTCTCCGTAAACGTTGAAGCATCAAGTACAAGACAAACACGTTTAAGCATATATACAACGTTCATTTTGGTGGATATCTAAAGAGTTCTCCGCCAGGCGTGACGACCTCATCAAGTATGAACCCCGCCAATTCCTCTTGAATGGCTCGTATGCGGTCAAATGGTAGGAGTTGGTCCCGCATCCGTTCGATCTGAATATATATGAAGAATGGGGTCAATATATATATAAGAATAAAACTCAACACAATTGATGGTAATAAAATAATGTTGTGTACTTTGTTTACTTACTCTAAGTTGTTCTAGTGCGGCTTGGCCCGTCGCACATATCGTGTTGCGAATGAACTCGCAAACATAGTACCCACATAAGTTATTGCCATGTCCCTGATGCGCACTTTACGAGAATAGAGAGTTCAATCAAAATAATAATCAATAAAGCATGATATAATGGAATTGGAAGCAGAATCAAAGAGATACGCAGACCTAGCTAGCTAGTATTACTTACATTTTGGTCTACAAATTTTAGTTCTTCTGACCATTCACCCACGGCCCTGCCCGTGAACCTTTTCCAAACCCTGTCCGGCAAAGAAAATAGATAAAGGAGTAATTAATTACTTGTTGTCACGAAAGTTGCCGATCTAGTGCGATAATATGATTGAAATTACCTCTGGAGCATCTCTCTAAAGTCTGTCCATAGCTCTTTTTCTTTTCGTAACGAGTCCATGACAAGGACTTTTCCTGAGTCAGGTTGAATGACTAGCAGAATAAAGTGGAATCTACGCACGCATAACTCATCATCAGTTACACTTAACATCGAGTAAGCCGAAACAGAATGTGTACAAGAGAGGGTAATAGTACTCACGAGAAGTTGTAAGGCAATAGTATTTCCCTTTTGGTTTGTTGTCTCAGTAAATACCTTAGCAATAAATCTTCTGTTTGCCCGGGTTTGGTTCTTACCACTTCTTCATGAACTCTATTTGGGCCAACGAACCCAATGTCAAAAGGTCCTCCTTTCATGCATTCCATAACCTTTTTCCTGCATAATAGTATATACATATATGGTGAGCATATATATATACATGCAATTAATGAAGTGAATGAGATGAGATAGAAAATACAGAAATAGTACTTACACACAATAAAGGCTGATGGCAGCTTTGTCGAGTTCCTTCTGATTGAATAGAAAATGCAAGTCTTGAATGTTGAAGGCGATCTCGTCGTCTCCGCACAAGAAAATCTCATCTCTTATATGCGCCGTGATCCATTCTTCCTTTCTCGCCTTGCAGAAATCAAGGTACCACTTGTGCAATCTTCGCATCTTTGTTGGTAGATTCTTGAGCTCCTCTTTCTTGACGAGATTCTTCCCATACTTCCATGGCTGTATGGGGTTGGCATCGCATTTGGGCAAGTTGTCTCCCATGATGTTCAAGTATGCAATGTAAGTCATCCCCATCTCATTGGCCTTTCTTTGTAGCTCTGCCTCGTAATCATTTACGGGAGGAGCGTCCCGTGTGTCGAACACTTGGAGCGGGGCGCATGATTGCTTTTCCTGCTCTCCGAGCATGGGAACTGTTTTCTGGGGTGCCGCACGACTGCTACTTTCAGTCTCCCTACGGTGCCTTGCATCCGCCTTCAAAATCTGGCGCTCGTGGTTCGGCACAAGTGGGGTTTCAGGTTTCAAAAGATTTTTGTAAAACTTCTCCACCACCGCCGGATCTATTTTCTCCTTTGGCTCGGCCTGTCTAGGTGCAAAGAATTTCTTGACCTCTTCTTCCGAGATCCTATTGGTCTCCTCGTCGCTGCGATTCCACGGTAAAACCGGCAATGGCTTGGCGGAAGGCTGCGGGACATAGTTTTTTGAACTCTTTGGCGTACGGTTTCCTGCGGATTTCTTTGTGGCAGTGCTAGTGATGCTCTTCGTGGCAGTGCTCTTCCGCTTACGCTGAGGAGATGGCTGAAGCGCCGGAGATGGCTGACGGGCAGGAGATGGTTGGCGCGCCGGAGATGGCTGGCGCGCCGGAGATGGCTGCCGCGCAGGAGATGGCTGAAGCGCCGGAGATGGCTGCCGCGCAGGAGATGGCTGAAGCGGCTCAGACAGCTGACGCTGCGGAGACGGCGGGGGTGCCAGTGGCCTCCAATTTGGAAGCACAATGTGTTCCTTCTTCCAAAGAATGGTTGTTTTCACTGCAAATTTGAGTTGAGTTTCCCCTTCACCTGTAGCATGGTCAAGCTGTGCTTCCTCATATTCCTTCACAACCTCATCCACCCCGACAATAGCATAGCCATCTGGAATCGGTCGGCAGTGGTAAGTTCCACCAGCTACAGGAGGTAAGGCATAGCCGACAGCCACCTTAATGGATAAGCCCATTAAACTCACATTCAGCTCAGCGTGTTTGCTCTCCGTGATCTCATCCACGGAGTATCGAGGACCCGCCATTTCAAGCGTGGGCTGCACGTTCTCCGTGGAAGCCACGCTGCTTTTCCGCGCAGAGTCTGGGCCGCCGGCAGATTCCAATGCAGGCTCTTCGTGCCGCTGAGATGGGCCGGTAGCTTGATGGCTCTGTTGTGCATTCACTTGCGCATGCAGCGCCACAAGTGCATGTTCTATCTGTGTCATCCGCTCTGTACGATCTTTTTCTTTTCTGTCGCGCCATCTGTAAGAGTCGCTCCACTCGGCAAACCCATCCTTCCACGTCATACCCCCTGTGCCTCGTGTATGACCAGGGTGTTCTTTTTTACCGATGGCGCGTGTGAGCTGGTCATTCTCTCTGTCGGGATGGAAGGTCCTGGCGGTTGTTTCCTCGTATGCCGTGATGAGTTCAGTGAAGGGGGTTTGGCAAGGAGGGTTGGGAAGATACACAATCCTGTTTCTGGGTCCAACCTTGCCCCGATTCCGTAGAACCAAGTCTTTGCACGTAGGTCCCACCCATGTGTCTGAGGTGTGATCCCTCTGTCACGCAGGGCCTTCTCTGAGATATGTAGCCACCTGACCCTGTCCTCTGGTGATATTCCTTCTTCTGGGCATTTAGCGTATTGGTTTCTGACCTCTTTGTAGCTATAGCACCTTTCTTGTATGCCACAAATTCGCGCTAGTGTGGTCTTATCTTCGCATAATATGCGTCTTCGAAATCTGGAGTCTCCCGAGCTTTGACAAATTTGTTCAATTTTGTCTTCCAGTTGCGGAAAGCGTCAGCCATCTTCTTTAGAGTCCACTCTTTGACCTTTTCCTTTATAACCGGTTTGTTTTCATCCTCCTCTAGCGGAAGGGTGAAATTTACCAACAGCGAATTCCAAAGCGTTTCTTTGGATCTTTCATCGACAAAGGTATCATCGCCCTTCTTTGGCTTATTCCAATATTCAATTATGATTGGGATTTGGTCCCTAACAAGAACTCCAGCCTGACGTACAAATTTGTCTGCGGCCTTTTTGGGCTCCATCGGCCTGCCATCAACACGGACTGCTTCGATCGTGAACTTTGCACGATCTTTCAACCGATGGCTCGCGCCTCACTTGCTCTTTTTCGTAGAAGAAGATGGTTGTTGGCTGGTCGATCCAGAGGGCTAAAAGAAGAAAGAAGCGTTAATTAATACATGTAGAAGAAGATTGTTGGTAGAAGTCAGCAGAGGCTTAATCAATGCATATACCTCGCCGGACTTTGTAATCACTAAATTGCGTTCACCGGAGTCTTCATCTTCTCCATGACTACTTGAGCTGTCATCATGTCTCTCCAAGTTCAGATATTGTGAGGTGTCCTCATCGATAATGTTCTCCATTATTTCTTCTTCTTCAAGGTTTCTACTAAGTGGATCCATAGTTTCTAAAACAATAATATTATCTAGAGTAAGAGAGTAAATATTCAAGTGGACTTGGATTCATACACAAATATACATATTATTCATACAAAAATACACAAATAAATACACAAATTAAATTAAAACCCTAAGGATGCTTGATCATTTTAAACGAGTTCCGAGGGCTCCAAACCCTAATTCGGAGAAATCCCGGATACATATGAGAGGGGCTAGCTACAGTGGCTGACCGGAGGATGCTCCAAAAAGCGGCGGCTGGCGGCACTGGAGAGCGACCTAGGGCGCTCGAGGTAGCGGGTTCGCCTCAGCGTGATGCGGCCTACCTAAAACGGGCGGCGCCACTACCTAGGGGTCACCGGAGCGATGTTAACGACGACGGCCAGCGGCGGCGCTTGCAGAGCAGCGAGGTGACGACCCTAAACTAATACTAACTATAAAATACACTAAATAACCCTAAACTAAATACACTAAACTAAACCTAGTTATGCTAGGAGCAGAGCAGCGCGGTGGGGGGCGTCGACTGCGACGGCGACGGCTCACGCGCGCGGGGAGCAATGCACACAAGCCAAACCTAGTTATGCTAGGAGCAGTGGATCGGGTAATATAAGATCATAGGGAATAATGCAACGGATAGGATACTCTATCTATCGATAAAATACCATAGTAGAATCGTATGCATCATGGCAAGAATGAAATACTTTCAAAATCATAGGATTCTTTTATGTGTGAGGCTATGCTTGCCTTGTTTGTTGATACCCAGATATAGATCTTCGGAAGCCTTGTGCTTGAATTGATTATAGTTGATCAAGTATTGTTCTTCAAGCTTCGATGATGTTGATCTCGGTCTTCGATCTCGGAGTCGGTATCGTATTCTACCGGGAAGAAGCAAACATCGGAAAGAAAGGGAGAACAACAATCAACACATGGCATCGATGCAATGATCAAGCAAGTATGATGATATGACAAGTTAAATAGATCTTAAATGAAACCCTAGGGCATGCTTGATCATTTTAAACAGGGTCCGAAGGGTACAAACCCTAGAACAGGGGAACCCCGGAACACCTATGAGGGGCTGATTTAGTTCTCTAATTAAAATTGTCATTTAAGTTGCTTAACAATGCATGATTATAGCTTAAACAAATAGATCTCAATTTTATGGACATTTTGATATATTATACATATTTTTCTAACTTATAAATAATTGAATTTATAAGATTTAAACCAATTTCTGAAATTATTAAACCATTTAAAAACCTTTTATTGTGTCAGCATGACGTAGGACTGACGTCACCAGAGGGGACAGGTTGTTTCTCACCGGGGCTGGGTCTAGCCACTGCAACAGACGGACGGGCCCGAGGCCACGTCGGATGCCACCGTGGCGGTCAGCGGTCAACGGGCCCACGGGCCACGTCGGGTGACGCCGCGGTGACGTCATCGCAGTGGCCACCGTCGGGTTATCACCGGTGACGGCGACAGAGGGCGCGCGCGGGGCTGCGTGAAGTGGTGCGTTCGGGCGAGCGCGTCCAGGCGGACCAGAAACTAGCGGCGCAACTGGCTTTTGGTCGTCGGAGCAGCAGCAAC
The DNA here is from genome assembly GCA_910589775.1 of Avena eriantha. Lineage (NCBI taxonomy): Eukaryota > Viridiplantae > Streptophyta > Magnoliopsida > Poales > Poaceae > Avena > Avena eriantha. Next base: position 21,048,412 of record OU342742.1, on the reverse strand, counting down.
GACGGTGGTCTACGGCGAAGGGCAGGCGCGCGACGCGAGCTCGGTACAGAGCGGGAGGAGGACGAGAAGGTGGTCCCTTCGAACCGGAAGCTCACCCTGAGCATGTAACGCGCGACGGAGAGGCCGGAGGAGGGCTATGGAGACGACGCGGATGACGGAGATGGTCGTCGTCGGAGGCGGAGAGGCCGGAGGAGGGCTATGGAGACGACGCTTTCGATCTGGCTGGGGGGAAGAAGGAAGGGGAAGGGCGTTATAACACCCCCCCCTTTAACACCGGTTCGTGGCTGGAACCGGTGTTAAAGGGGGGGATTCGTTTCGCGCCCGCACCCCCCCCCTTTAACACCGGTTCCAGCCATGAACCGGTGTTAAAGGGGGGGTGTGCGCGCGCGAAATGAAATAAATGCGCCCCCCTTTAACACCGGTTCGGAACCGGTGTTAAAGGGGGGCATTTATTTCATGCATTAAAGGGGTGGGAGCATTTATAATTCAAAAAATAGGATATGAATTTAGAAAATTCATATCTTATTCATTTCAACTCAGAAAAATATGAATAATATATCATATTTTTCAGAAAAATAATATCTATCCATTCATGTAAAAACATTTTATATTTACTTTAGATGAAAATTTCCAAAATGATTAAAACACTTACATATAAATTTTGATTATTCAATTCAAACAAAAATAAATTGTCAAATCCTAAAACTTTGAACATAAGAAATATTAAGCATCTAAAAAGGAATCTAACCCTATTTTACTAGAGCAGATCATATTTTATTTTGTATTAACATTTTTGAATTGATTGGATATTTAAATGCCGCATCTTTTGTATACACTTGAATCTGACAAAGCCTCGCTCAACTTGCATTGGATTTTTGATAAAATAGCATATTGTGAACCTAAAAATGATTTTTGTAAAAAATCATGAGCATCGTATAATTTTGTGAAGGAGATAGAACTGGAATTAAAATACAGAATGCAACTTAGTAAGTTACATAAAGCACGACTGAAAATTAAGATACAAAAAAGAACTGAAAATTAAGATACATGGCCAGATTAAGTAACAATCGGCCGAACTTGTTTCGGAATGTTGGAGTGATTCAGTCATGCTCCTGCCTACACCTGTAATACTCGCCACTGTAGTCGTACTCGCCGCCGCCGTTATCGCTGTCGTCGTCGGGGTCGCCGTAATTGAACCTTGAAGGCTGAGTACGCGTGGGCTGGACTTGAGGGTAGCGCAGACGGGGGTTAGAGTCGGCGGCAATGTCATAGGCCATGACGCTCTGGAGAGTCCGACCGCGCCACCATAGCCGACGGCCGGCCTTGTTGAAGTTCGGAGGAGGTGGGCCATCCTCCTCGTGCCTGGCGAGCGCCCTCTCACGCCGATCCACGAAGAAGGCTTCCCAAGTAGGGAAATAGTCGGGATGCCATCTGGGATTCCTCCGCTGCTCCGGCGTGAGCTCGAAGTAGTAGTTGTTCGTGATGGCCATCCGGCGCGCCACACCTAGAGGGACAGGAGGAACCGGCACGCCTCCGGCGCTCAGCATCCAGCCGACGCGGACACAGTAGCCCAGCGGGCAGGGGTAGTTCGAGGCGCAAAGCGCCTCCGCCTCCCTGGGGGTTAGTGCTACGGTGGAAGCCATGGGAAAGAGTGATGAGATTGCAGATATGAGTCTAGAGATGTGCAATGACAATGGAGGCCAACCCTACATATATATATAGTGAAGAACTGGCGGGAAGAACTGGAGGGAAGAACTGGCGGGAAAAAATGGCAGGAAGAAAAATGGCGGGAAGAAAAATGGCGGGAAAAAATGGCGGGAAAAAAATGGCAGGAAGAAAAATGGGGAGAAGAAATAGAAGGAAGAAAAATGGCTCATTTAATACATATACTGTTAACAGAAGAAATATGACATTGATTTCCATGTTGAGATACATATGTGTGCCAAAAAATGGCTCAATTAATACATATAGTCAATCTTATGATCGCGTCGGCCGTAACCATGGAGTATCAACACCGTTTAACAGGATGGTTGGGTCAGTCTTCACTCCGAAGGGCGAAATTTCATCAAACTTATCATAATCTTCTGACATGTCTGTCTTGTCCTCCACTCCCACGATGTTTCTTTTCCCTGAAAGAACTATGTGACGCTTTGGCTCATCGTGTGATGTATCTGTTTGCTTATTTTTTTCTTTTTTTCGGTTTGGTAGACATGTCCTTCACATAGAAAACCTGAGCCACATCATTGGCTAAGACGAATGGTTCGTCTAAGTTCTTGTCTACCTCCATAAGATTGTTAAGATCCACCGTTGTCATTCCGTACTTCTTGTCTACCTCAACCCCCCCTCCTGTTAGCTTGACCCATTTGCATCGAAACAAGGGGACCTTAAAATTAGGTTCATAGTCAAGTTCCCATATCTCCTCTATGAACCCATAATACGTGGTCTTTTGCCCATTGTCTTCTGCTGCATCGAAGCGGACACCACTATTTTGGTTGGTGCTCTTTTTATCTTGGCATATCGTGTAAAATGTATTCCCATTTATCTCGTACCCTTGGAAAGTACATACAGTCGAAGATGGTGTCCTGGCCAACAAGTACAGCTGATCCCCAACAGTGGTGTTATTCGTGAGAAGTCTTTGCAGCCAGCCGCCAAAACTCGCCATGTGTTCACTTATAATCCATTCATCAGACTGCCCCGGGTGTTTGAGGCGTATTAAATTCTTGTGTTCATTGATATACGGGGCTACCAAGATAGATCTTTGTAAAACCGTGTAGTGTGCTTGATTGAGAGAATGCCCGTCCCTACATATCATTGCTTTACATCCTAGGGTGCCTTTTCCACGCAGTCTCCCCTCATGTCGTGATTCTGGAACACCAATCGCCTTAAGGTCAGGAATAAAATCAACACAGAACTCAATGACCTCCTCTGTTACATAGCCCTTGGAGATGCTTCCTTCTGGCCTAGCACGGTTATGAACATATTTCTTTAAGACTCCCATGTACCTCTCAAAGGGAAACATATTGTGTAGAAATACAGGACCGAGAATGGCAATCTCTTCTACTAGGTGAACCAGGAGATGCGTCATAATATTGAAGAAGGATGGTGGGAACACCAACTCAAAGCTGACAAGACATTGGGCCACATCTGTCTGTAACCCTGGTAGGCTTTCTGGATCGATTACCTTCTGAGATATTGCATTGAGGAATGCACATAGCTTCACAATGGGTACTCGAACATTTTCAGGTAGAAGCCCCCCCAATGCAATCGGAAGCAATTGTGTCATAATCACGTGGCAGTCATGAGACTTCAGGTTTTGAAATTTTTTCTCTGCCATATTTATTATTCCCTTTATATTCGACGAGAAGCCAGACGGGACCTTGATACTGCTCAGGCATTCAAAAAAGATTTCCTTCTCTGCTTTGGTAAGAGCATAGCTGGCAGGAGTTAAGTGGCATCGTTTACCCTTCTCGTTCTCAGGATGCATAGGCTCTTCAGGGTCTTTCAGACGTTGCTGGTCCTGCCGTGCTTCCGGTGTATCTTTTGTCTTCCCATACACTCCTAGGAAGCCTAGCAGGTTCACGCAAACATTCTTCGTCACGTGCATCACGTCGATTGAAGAGCGGACCTCTAAGACTTTCCAATAGGGTAGGTCCCAAAATATAGATTGCTTCTTCCACATGGGCGCGTGTCCGGCATCGTCATTCGGAACAGATAGACTGCCAGGACCTTTTCCAAAGATTACTTCTAGGTCCTTGACCATACCAAATACCTCCTCACCGGTACGGAGGACAGGCTTCCTCCGGGGTTCTACCAGACGTTTGAAATACTTGCCTTTCTTTCTTACTAGATGCAGGTTCAGAAGAAATTGACGATACCCTAGGTACACAACCTTCTTACATTTATCCAAATATACACTTTCAGTCTCATCTAAACAGTGTGTGTATGCATTTTATCCCTTGTTTGTCTGCCCTGAAATGTTACTAAGGGCAGGCCAATCATTGATGGTTACGAAAAGCAATGCTCGTAGGTCAAATGGCTCCCCTTTGTACTCATCCCACATACGTACACCTGGTTGGGCCCACAGCTGTAAAAGTTCTTCAACTAATGGCCTTAGGTACACATCAATGTCGTTGCCGGGTTGCCTCGGGCCTTGGATGAGCACTGGCATCATAATGAACTTCCTCTTCATACACAACTAAGGAGGAAGGTTATAGATACATAGAGTCACAGGCCAGGTGTTGTGACTGCAGCTCTGCTCACCAAAAGGATTCATGCCATCTGTACTTAGACCAAACCTTAAGTTCCTTGCGTCACGTGCGAAGTCCGGGTACTCTCGCTCGACTTTTCTCCACTGTGACCCATCAGCGGGGTGTCTCAACATCACGTCTTTCTTACGGTCTTCCATGTGCCATCGCAACAACTTGGCATGCTCTTTATTTCTGAAGAGACGTTTTAACCGTGGTATTATAGGAGCATACCACGTAACCTTGGCAGGAACCTTCTTCCTAGGGGCCTCGCCCTCAACATCGTCAGGATCGTCTCGTCTGATCTTATACCGCAGTGCAGTGCATACCGGGCATGCATCCAAATTCTCGTACTTCTCACCGCAGTAGAGGATGCAGTCATTAATGCAGGCATGTATCTTCTGCACGTCTAATCCCAGAGGGCAGACAACCTTCTTTGCTTGGTATGTACTGTCGGGCAACTCGTTATTTCTTGGAAGAAGATTCTTCATTTTTACCAACAACTTTGAAAATACGCTGTCAGTCACACCGTTCTCTGCCTTTCATTGCAGCAAATCCAGTGTGGTACCTAGCTTTTTATGGCCATCTTCGCAAGTTGGGTACAACAATGTTTTGTGATCCTTTAACATCTGCTCTAGCTTCTCCTTCTCCTTTTCAGTTTCACATTCTTCCTTTGCATCAGTAATGGCCCGACCAAGATCGTCATCAGCGGGCCTATCTGCTGCCTCTTGATCTTCATTATCTACCCCCGTTGCAGTATCATCATATTCAGGATACATATTATGATAGTTGTCATCATCCTCTTCTTCTTCGTTGTCTTCCATCACAACCCCTTTTTCTCCGTGCTTGGTCCAACAATTATAGCTCGGCATGAAACCGGATCGAAGCAGGTGGGCGTGAATGGTTCTGGTATTTGAGTAGTCTTTCTTGTTCTGACAGTGAACACACGGACAGCACATAAAACCATTGTGACCACGGTTTGCATTAGCCACAACGATGAAATTTTGGAGGCCCGTAATGTACTCGGAAGTGCGGCGGTCACCGTACATCCATTGCCGGTTCATCTGCATTAATATATAGTATATATCAAAAAATAATAGGGAGATGACCATTCATATATATACTACATCAATGACACATGAAAGGATAGTTGCCGACCTCGACCGAGAAGGAAAGAGCAACGAGAAAACTTATTTTGAGCTCTCGGGCATTTCACCGAACACCTCTTGTGCATACGAAAAAAACACAAACTAGCACACTTCACACTCTCTTGCTAGGCTCCAAAATGAGATAGTGAAAAAATGGAAGAACGGGTATGGGCTGCGGTGTCTTATATACCCCCCCTCCCCTTTAACACCGGTTCAAGCCACGAACCGGTGTTAAAGGGGGGGTGGGGGGGCTGCGAGGGCCACTGGTGCAGGGGCCTTTAACACCGGTTCGTGCCACGAACCGGTGTTAAAGGGGGGGCTCTTTTTTGCTGCACGGGCTACGCTGGTACAGGCCCCCCCTTAACACCGGTTCGTAGAAGAACCGGTGTTAAAGCCCATTTCTAGGCTCAACCAAAGGCCTCGTTTCCACTAGTGACTCCTCGTTGCTTGATCTTAACTTACCTTGTTTCCAAAGACACCCAGACAACTTTGATTATTATGATACACGAAGAATAGATCGAAAATGGGAGGGTTGCTGGGAACCGGGTATCCTACTCAGCCGTGGCTCCCAAGTGGCCGGTCTAGTTTATGAAAGTAAAAGTCGTTAAGTAGCCACACACCGATAGCTAGGACAATCTGTCGATTGTAATGGCTACCCCGGCTTAGTCGGCGAACTTGAGCATATGGTTACATGTAGAAGATGTGGTTGTGTGAGCACGTTCGGCTTCGTAGAAATGTACTCCCCCGGCTCAGAAATGTAAGACATTTTAGATTTGTGAAATGAATGTATTTAGATATGTTTTAGTGTATCGGTTCACTCCGAATCTATAAACAAAAATCGTCTAAATATATCCGTTTCACAAAACTAAAACGTCTTATATTTCTAGACGAAGGGAGTAGCAATGAAAGTAGGCATGTGCCATAGCTACTAATTGAGTAGGTAAACGTCTTATATTTCCAATCGAGCACGGAGTGGGCCAGTAAAGCCCCCCTTCTGCCACACTGCACCAGGCACGCCACCGTTTTCGCCACCCCCGACACCAGTCCCCACTCCTCCATCAAATATGGTCGCCGCTACCGCGTCGAGCAGTCTAGATCTTGGCCTAGAGGGCGCCGCCGGCCGCACTCAACTACCTTAACATCCCACCTCCAAGTAGAAGCCCATTGCCACCATGGCCAGGCAGCCGCGTTGGACTGCCGCCTGGCAGAAGCACACCTTCGCTAGTCGCCAAGCGACGCGCCACCACGCTGTTGTCCAGGACCAGACGAGCCACTACCACTACGCCACCCCTCCACCCGCCGTTGTAAAAGGAGACGACCACAACCAGCACCGCCTATGCCCCCCCGCAACCCAAGGAGCAAGTCGCCTGGGCGCATCACCACCAGCACGCCGCCTGATGCGCCGCAACTACAAGCATCGCATGAGCACCATCGCGCCATGGCTTCCGACGGCCGAGCCCTAGCCTAGCGGCGCCACCCTGTGCCCACCCCACGGAGCGAGATGACGAAGGGGACTCGCCGTCGCCAACACTGATCGGGCTTCGCCTGGCCATGCCCTTGGCGGCGGCGAGGGGCGAGGAGGGAGTTAAGGGAACCGGCGGCGACGTTAGGGTTTCCTCCCCGTCGTCTCACATGGGCGACGCAAGAAGGGTGGGTTTTTTCCTTCCTTTGCCGTTTTGGCTGTGAATAATCTTAGTTCAATATTTTGATTGCATGCAAGCTGGGATCTTTTTATGACATTGCATTAAAGCTTGCAGCAGATGGTGACAGGAAATGGGCCCAGTCTTGACGACCAGAGAAACTATATTTGGGCAGGCCTTGTTTGGTCAGCAAGCCGTTCAAAGCATGTGCCACTGCCACTGCCACGGGCTCCTTTCTCACGAGCCGAGCTCACAAGTCGACCATGAACGCAGGCCTAAACCGCTCGCTGCGCCTCTGAGAACGGTCTGTCTAAGATGGCAGAACCGCAGCGGCATGGGTCACTGACTCATTGCGTAGCGTGCACACTCGCCTGCACTTGTGCACGACATCGCAACAGGTTCAGTCGTGTAGGTGAAGATATTGACAAGGTCTGTTTCCTCTCTCGTGTAGGTGAAGATATTGACGATGCCATCGTGTCATGTGATGAGGAGCTAGTATATGGGTACGCGCATCAATGAACCATAGCTGTCACGTTGCCTTGCATACGGTCTACCTTCTACCTACAATCAACAATCCACCAATCATGCATGCATTTATATAAGCTCAGCTTCTTTCTCACGTCTAGCTGGTTTTTTGACCGGGACAAGCCGCGAAGATCGAAAAAGTTAGTCCAAAGGGTCTGACTCCAAAACACCGTGGAGTTTGAAGAGACATGATATCTCGTTGTTCAACAGGTTATTATCTATTCTTGCAGTGAAAAGATTGTTAAATCCTTGTTGAATGCAGTAGCCACCAGCTCTGGTGTGCTTGGAGAATAGTGAACCCGTGCGTTAGACCGCATCCTCCTTTCCGAAAGCGACATCGTCACCGATCGACTGTTTGTTCTTCTTTTATGATGAGGCATCGATCGTTTCATCAATCAATCAAATAGTCTAATGTAAAGAACGTTGCTATCGATCCTTGCATCATCGAAGCATCTTCGCAAGCTTGTGCCTGAATACTACAACCACGTCGGCACAGATCGGCTAAACTTGTATATGTAGATTGCCTGTGCGTCGATTTGTGACCACTCGTGTTGTCTGCCAAGAAAGATCTTGGAGCTACGTTGCTGCCGTATTAGCTCTGTTATTTACTAATCATATCAGAACTAAACCCGTCCAATTTCCGCAGCTAAGCATGACGCGATAGAAGCCACCTAATATCGGCCACATTAGCAAGACTGTTGGGGTTTAGGGTGGGTCACCAAGAAGGATGGACCTCACGCACGTCCGTCTATCATCATAAATCAACTCTATCGTGACGCCGACGTGTACTTGCTCCCTCTGTTTAGTAAGCTGCCCTGTCCTAAACCCTAACGGATAAGAAGCCCCGTGTCGGAGATATGCCTGTACATAAAATACTCACGACCCCGACCTTAAGCGTATGTGCTTATTTCTAAAGCACAACAGAATCAGGGCATCGATCAGCTGGGCCCCAGCGTACACAGACACGTCCATGATTAGTTTTCGTTGTAGCTCCATCTCGAATTCTCAAGTTTCAACTCGTGATGGGACAAGTGTACCATAGCACCGGAAACCGTCTTGGACACGTGGGAACCGGTGCCATGTTAAAAAAATTTGAAACTTGAACTTTTTAAGTCTCCAAATATTCTGATAATAAATACTCCCTCCGTCTCAAAAATAGATGTCGAAAGTCTGTCTAAATTTGGATGTATCTAGACACTAAATAGTATCTAAATTTGGATGTATGACATTACCAAATTTAGAAAAATTTGAGGCATCTATTTTGAGACGGATGAAGTATATAACTAGACAAATATATCTAGAATGTACCATAGGAAATTTGTTTAAAAATATGTTATATTTTTGGCTACACAAAAAGACGAATTTCTGTCAAAACATACATATTTCTACTTATTTACTGCCAAAAAATGTAGTTTTTTCCTGTAGCTCTAAATAAAACGACTTTTTTTTACCAAAAACGCCACAATCAAATATGGACGATATACATGTATTTCCAAGATTCTTTTTTTTTCAAAATTCAAAAGTATCATTTTTGATTCTTCAAAACGAAGAGGGCACTGGTGCCCGTGCACCAAATCTCCACTCACCATCGCACTCGCTTTCGCTAAACTCGGCAACGGCTCTTAATTTAGCAGCTGGTTTCTCCGCACCTACTCTGCGTCTCAGTTAGAAAATGTACATATACTCTGCGTCTTGGAACAGCAAGAGTACAACACGCTAGTAGATTAAAATTCAGTTGTCCATTTGGATCACCCGTAGCAGCTACAGCGACCTATACAGGACTCGCTGTCGACGCATACGGCAATACGGCAGCAAAAGTCCGAGCGTAGCATCATGGAGCCACAGCGAATTATACCGCTGGGCCGGCACACGCACGCTCCATTCCTGGCTCGTTGTCTGTCCTTATACTTTAGCTAAAGCGCCAATTGGCTGATGTACATGTACGTTGTTTACCACCTAATCTTTCAGGCAGCTTCGGAATTGCTCAGGACTTTATGGAATGGTCTGGCCTTATGCAGGTGTTTACTATACTACTCACTTCGATTCAGTTAACTAGAACGCCGATTGAACGATTTAATTTAGCACCTAATCCTTCACGCAGCTGCGGAATTTCGAATGGTCTCGTCTTGAGGGGAACTGTATAGTGTTAGCAACTCTAACAGATCCAAAAAAAAAAAACTCTTATAGTAATAACCGCCTGTACGGTTTTGCCAAGAAAAATGAGCAGATCATCCCGTAGATTTGGCAAAACCATAAAAAAAACGGTGCACCGAATTCGGCCCGCGATGCGGTATTTGTGCAGTTTTTGCGAACGAACCGAGTGTGCCGATATATTCCCCTAAGGTACGCGCGATGGACACTTCAGCTCCCGTCCCTCTCCCTTCCGACCCACCGACGTCGCCGATCTGCTCGCTCCGCCATCACCCGGCCCCGCCGCATTGCCCTAGAGCCGCTATGGACTCCACCGAGCTTCCGCTCGTCGTTGTGCAGCCGGCTCACATCCTCGCTCCCGCACCTTCCAAGAAGGCGTCATCGAAGATAACAGCCACTGCCCCACCTCGCCCGGCTCTGGCAGCTCGAGGAGTCGTGGGATCTGGCGTGGTTGTGCCTCTTGCCACCTTTATTTGTAGGATGGAATTGCTCACAAAAGCATTGTTTTATTTTGTAGGATCGAATTACTCACAAAAGCATTGTTTTATTTTGTAGGATCGAATTGCACAAGCTTGGTAGAAGGACATGGCCACTTCCAAGAAGAAGTCCTTTGTGATTCAGATTCATTGTCGGCCGGTCCGAAGGTAGAACCAGAACCTGAAGCAACGCAGCCAATGAAGTGGTTGTTTCCGGTCGTGGCGCTGAGAGCTCCTAGGTGACCATGTCAGCGTTGGCAAAACTGCTGACAGTCTTAATCACTTGGTAAAAGCTGAGGTTTCTCGAGGCCTCCCAACGCCTTAGCAAATGCCAGAGTAAAGTGCCCTTCGTGAGTCCGTCGACGAAATAGAACATGGCGGTCCGCTCGGAGATTCCCTCAATGGAGTTTCTCAACCTGAGCCATGTGGCTAGATACTTAGTTTGGGTTTCGTCCGCTTCTGGACATAGCGTGACAGATCTAAAATGCTAAGGACACCGACGAAGTGTGACCTCTTCTTATCTAACACTTGGGTAAGCCAAGTGAATCTGATTTGGTCTTCCACCATTATATGCTGCAGAGCGGTGATTTGGGTGGTCCTTGAATTTTCTAGATCTAAATTGGCAAACTCCGAAGAGAGATCCAAGCCTGATCGTTCTTCTGCGTACGTATCCGGCCCGGAGACGGTCCGCGTGGGTCTTGATGCTTCGTCGGCTTACTAGGAGTTGGATTCCGAGCCAGTTTCGCCGATGAAGATGTGGATGTCCCTGATCGGGACAATGAAGCAGCGGGTCGGGTTCCCTTTCACCGGGATCTAGAACTCGTCTAGGGGACGATCGGAACGTTGCCGGAGAAGAGGACATGCCCGATGACGACGATGTCACTGATTCCCGCGAAGAGATTGGTTCTCACCCGGTGTAGAGCTTTTTGCCCCATGGTCGGAGCCAACTATCGTGGTATTGTTGACAAGTACGCCATGGAGGGATCCTCACAGAGCGTGGAGAGAGAGGTTGGGTAAGGCGGCGAGTTGGCAGGTATGAGGTAACACAGTTTACCCAGGTTCAAATCCCACAACGGTGGCGGAATCCTACTCCTGCTTCCAATCACTATAATGCAATACGCCGGGTTACAAAGATTATAGGGTTCGCTATGTGAAGTTGTCTATTATCCTAAAGGCTCCAGCATGTACGTCTAATAAAGGCATCTGAACCTAGGGTTACTAGGTAAAGTCCATATTGGGCAGGTTACAGTGTGTTACACTAACACTAACTAGTCTTCATGTCTTGTACTTCAAGTCTCCGGCTTTGTTTATGTCGGTACCGTAGCCTTCCTGTTATTCTGACATGGGTCTCCCTTTTGGATCCTTCTAACTGGGCCGCCCAGCAGGCCAGGGGACCATGCTACCACTGTGGGCCACCCGGGTTATCCGGAATAGAGTTATGCTATGGTGACAACCATTATGCGTATCCCCAACATCTGCATCCGGGAGAGGGACAACCTATCCCTCCACCTCACTGTTGTTATCTCCCTGCGTTCCCGCGTCGCGTGTGTGTCTCGTTCGACCGAGGCCGCCATCACTGCGCGGCACGCCACGGCTTCGGCCTGCTGGTCAGTGAAAGTACTGGGGCCTTCCTCCCTGCTGCGGGGCTGGCTCGTCAGGAATCGAGCGATGGCGTCGGCCTCCGCAGTCGCCTGCGTCGTGGACGATGTCCGGGAGGCCGTCAGAGTAGCCTCCTCTCGATGGCCAGTGTAGCCTTCATCGATGTTGCCGACTCCTTGCCAAGGCCACAACGGCTTGCTGATGCCGGGAGGCCTCCGCCGCCACCGACGCCTGGGACAAGTCCAGCACGTGCGCCTTGACGACTTGGTTGGTTGCGTAGATTTGGTCGCAGGTGGGAGAAACACGCGGGGGTGGCGGGATGCACGCCAGCCACCATAAACACTAAGCAGCTCCCACTAAGCTACTAAACTGACAGCGGGGCCCACAAATGGGGCGGCACGTTCGGTGTCCGATTTGCGGGCTGCCGTTGGGACAGCCCTTAGCTTTCTCAGTTCACGTGAGAGAGGACACGTATTGATCGTGTCAACACAGTGACTGAATTTGAGTAACACTTTGGATACACTCCGAGAGAATCCCGGATTATTTCACCGGCCACCACTACACTATGCTATTGGCCAGTGCACTAGTTCCACCGGGAAACCCGACCATCACCATATATCATGCCGTGAGACGGTGGTAGTAGATGGTTTGCAGTTAGTGGCCGCCGTCCAAGGCGCACCAAGTCACAATAGTACATTCCTGAATTGTGAGCGAGTGCTTTTGATCATTACAGTATCCGCTCTAGTACTTTAATTTCGTTGAGTGAATCCTGGAAGACCAACGACTAGTAAGCAACTGATGATCGAGCTTAATTAGTCATCGAGCAGAGAATAACGTTGCCGAAAGCAACGGAGCGGAGCAGCATGTGATCCATCGGCACGCACGGCGACTCTCCGACGCTATATCCATATTTTGTTATCCACGCACGGCCAAGTTATCCATCGAGAGAAGCTACGATCGATGCATCATCACTTCATTACCACTAGTAACTAGTCTACTACTTATCTGACACGTCGTTAGCAGGAGCTGAGTTGGATAAGCTAGGGGATTAGGAGTCTACGCGCGTCAGCAGCTAGCTTAATCTCTATCATTGGAAGCATAGTGAAGCTTCTTCCTTATCTCTCGTCTCGTCCTCGTAGCGATTCTTGTTGTTGTTGCCTCTCGCTCTCACTTCCACTCCTGCGTGTCGCAGGGGAAGCACCCCTCCTGGGCGATGTCGGTGATCTGGACGCCCGTGTCGTACACCTCGCCGGCGCGCCAGTTGCTTGGCAGGACCTCATGGTCAGCCCACAGCCACTTCCCATCGTACCCGCCGGTCACCACGATCCTCAACTGCAGCGGCCCAGGCGGCGCCATCGTCGTGCTCCACGCAGGGCCGTGGTCCCGTATCAGGAACTTCCAGTTCGACGAACCAACCTGTGCGACGTCGACGGCGACGATGTCGGTCTGGCCGCCCTGGTAGAGGAACGTCACGGCCAGCTCGCCGGGCGCGCGGCTCCTCTGTTCCACCCGCACCGACAGGTTCTTCCCCTCGTACTCGCACGGCACCCTGCACATGACAACTGTGAGAGCCTGCTAGTAGTACCTTCCAAGTAAATACAAACTCTACCAGCAACAAGACAGACAAACCGAGTCCTGTATTCTGTTTATGACGCCATGCTCGGCGCGCTATGTTTTCTTCCCTACGGCGGTGGAGCCACATGGCGCGCCCGCGCGGCTACTACTAGACAAAAAAAAAGCAGAGGAGGTGCGTTACCTCTTGTACTCGACGTCGACCGCGCCGAGCTTGGCGAGGCGTGCGGCCATGCCGGGGCGGGCCATGGCGGCGAACCCCGTGCTGCTGAGGACGAGGTCCGTGCCGTTCGCCTTCGTCCTGGCGCGGTCCGTGACAACGACCCTGGCGCCGGCCGCCCCGCAGAGCTCCCTGTCCTTGCACCGCACCTGGAAGCACGCGCCGCAGCCCACGCCCTTTCTGTACAGCGCCGGGGCCGCCGCGGCGAGCATGCCGCCGTTCAAGGACGCGGCAGCCGGGCCATACCCGCAAGAACCAGCTGCAACACGAGAATCAGACGATCAGAAAAATTAACAGTGCATACGCAGTTGTGATCGGCGCGCGCGTGTGGGCGTACCGGCGAGGGTGAGCGAGGAGGTGTAGTAGGAGGCTCTGGACTGGTGCACGCAGCGGTCGCAGGCGGACGCGAGCGAGAGGAAGAGGAGCGGGAGCACAAGGATGATGGATGAGGAGGAGACAGAGACAGCCATGAGCCTTCAAGTTGGTTGGGAGAAGCTTTGGAGTGGTCCTTGTGCTTCACGACTGCTTATATATACACACCACCGCGATGACTCATCGCAACTCGCACAAACTAAAAGAGTTCACACCTCACAGACACGCCAAAACGTATCTACTCTTTCTAACTGTAACGGTATAAAGTGTGTAAAACAGGGATCTCAAAAGAGATTATAGGCTGACATGGAGACTTTTAGGGCAGTATGAAATTACACTTTAGCAAACGGAAATTCATATTCCCTCCGTCCAAAAAATAAGTGATTTGGGTTTCTCTAAATTCAAATGTATCTATATACTAAAACATATCTAGATACATACGAATCTAGATAAATCTACGTCTTTATTTTCGGATGGAGAGAGCATTTTTTTAAGAAACAAGAAACAAACGCAGACGATCACAACAGGTCATAACAAACAAAGGTACGAACTTTACACCAGGCCCAGTTAATTAGCGAAAACTCTATAGGAACAGATACACCAAGCCGAAACCCACGCAAACACCAGCACGCCAAGGACCGAGACCAAGTACATCCACGATACAACGACAATACACTCGCAGAGATCGACCTATCTCCAACCCAAGCCGAAAATAAGACGCTACTCGCCGAGAGCCAAGAAGACGCTCCAACAAGGTGAAGAAGCCGAACCTCCAAGAGAATTGTGCAGAACTACGCCAATGCGGCCTTGTCACCCACACGACACGGGGCCCAAACTTTTAGGGCCACCGTCTCGACATCCAACTGCTCCACCACACCCAATGCAGACCGACACCACCTTTCGAGAACGCCCTTCAGACATACCACCGCTCCACAATGCCGCACGAGCCCCCCACCCACCCACACACACACACCCCTAAGGTCCAACCACCTCCGTTGAGATGCGTCGACCGAGCCGACAACCCGTCACACTAGAAAATGATGATTGTCACCCAAGCAAGCCAAGCAGCCGCCTCGGCTAACAACCACCATTCGGAGCCACCGCCCCGACGCTCACGGACCCCAACAAGAGAGAAGCGTCACACAACAGCCACACACCAACTCTCCAAGACGACAAACTCAAGAGGGAAGCAACCAAGACGCCACCATCGCCTGCTCCGGATAACCAGAGCTTGGGTTTTCACCCCGAGAGCCCAAGGCATTGTCATTGGAGAGGAAGGGAGGCCCCTCGACAATGCCTCCAAGAAGGGGGCGATGTCTGAAGACGCCGCCATCGTCTACACCCTACAAAAGTCGGGGCTAGGCTTTCACCTGGCAGAAAAAGCCTTGCAGAACTGCACATCCAAGACACCCAGACCGAAGTTTGAGCAAATTGCACCAGTAACCTCCTCCGTCAACCACTAAACAGATCAGTGGCGTCCTAGAAGCACCTCCTGTCGCAAAGAAACACCACCATCCCGACTTGGAAACTGCCAGACCGCAACAACGACAAACGTCGCCCTCGATCCAGGGCGCCGCCTCGGCAACCTCCTTGCTCGGAGCAGCATAACAGCGACAAGCAGGTCGTCGACGACACAAACAGCCTATCAGCTAAACTATGAACACACGCAAACACACTATCTCCGAGAAACTGAGCCACTGGATTGGGACTTTAGATTGACAAAGTCATCATAAACGTCTCGCTATTGGCAGGAACATCGCCTCCCACTCAAAGATTTTGCCATCTATATGAGACTCACGGGTGTCAAACCTGAAATTTGAAATGAGTTGGGTACTTGGGTTCGATGTACAACCAACCTCCTAGCCTTCCAACTATAGGTTGGTTCTCAAATCTAGATTATTTTTTTCTATTGGCCAATATGAATATCCTACTCCTATTTCTTAATGAGATTTTGCAGGAGAACGTAATATGGTACTGACTTACGTCCTCACATTATTTCACATGTTTTATAAATCAACAAACAAAAATGCAGAGAAAAATATATTTCACACAAAATATGTTGTGGTGAAGGTGGTGGTAGCTTGCTTCAGGTCGACAGAAGCTACGGAGGAAATTCATGTTTGCCTAAAGACTGCTTTGGTACACCAAGACCCTGACTCATCACGCAGGCTATAACCTCAGTTCACTTACTGACTTAACTGTAATCAGGAATTAGGTGCTAGTGTTGGTGCAACCTAACGTGAAATTGTTAAGATGCACTTTGGCCAACATAACTACCCATGGAAAGTTTAGTTCGTGCACCACAGCAATACATCTACACTCGACAATGCGTCAACTTTAAACATTGGAAAGAACCACAAAGACTTCATATGAGTAGTGAAAGAGTATGATATAAGCATCAATCAAAACTGAGTTCATTACTCTGTAATTTCTGAAAAATAACGAATAATCAATCAAGGAACATCGAGAATAGTGCAGCATCTACTATGATTCTACAGGTTAATGTTCCACAGGACGCGAAGCTGCTAGTATATTGCAAAAGTAGGTGATATAATTTCAGAGTACAGAGGGGCTACCAATGGGGCAAAACTGTCCCCTGAAACCGTGCTAGAATCACGAATCATGACCTCATGTTTAGCATTCATGCTGCGGGAAACATAAGCCTAATCCAGAATTATATATCATTCTAAAGACCGCCCTAATAAATCCTTAAAATTTAATCTTTACCCTCGTAGGCCTTGACAACATCTGGCACACCATCAGCAATGCCTGAACCAACTTGAGGTAGATCAAGACAACAGAGTATAATAAACATGCGAACAATGACACAACAGCAAGGAAATTGACTAATTTTTCTGTTCAGTACTAGCTAGATATAGAACGATTAACTTAGTAACAGAAACCCAAGTACAAAACTTTAAAAGCGTCAGCAATAGCCTTAGCAAACTGCATATCACCGTCGGCATGCATCAAGACATATCTGCCCGAGAAAACCCTGGAACTGCCTAGCAATGCCTGCACCAACTTGAGGTTGATCGAGACAACAGAGTATAGTAAACATGCGGACACGACAATGACAAGACAGCAATGAAATGTACTAAGTTTTCTGTTCAGTGCTAGCTAGATATAGAATGATTAACTTAGTAATAGAAATCCGAGTACAAAACCTTAAAAACGCCAGCAATAGCTTTAGCAAACTGCAAACCACCATCTGCATATGATTCAAGTACGAAGGAAGTCACTGCGAAACAACAAATCTCTGAAGTTATTCTTGCAGTCTCAGCCTATGCTGCTGCTGCGTGACCTGGATCCACGAGGCTCTTTGCTAGCATGTAAGTCCTCGCGTTAAGGTTCTTCATGCTATCGATGATCTTCTCATGGACATTAACATGGCTGGTCGCCATGACGAGAGTCCCTGTCACCGAATCAATCTTGGCATCCAGTTGCGAACCCTTGATCAAGTTCATTATCCACAGTTCAGCTTCATCGTAGGTCATGTTCATCTTCTCCGCAAGCATGCCAATATCGATGCACCGATGTATACGGCAGTAATTCTCGAAGATGAACAGGCGGGCATTCTCGAGGAACTCGTCTCTCAGAGGAACACGGATGAAACTCCCCTCCTCAATGCGCTTTCCCAGGAAAGGATCATTCAGTATAACCTGCTCACACTCGATGAGCTTCTGTTGCGCGCCATCAAAATCATACTTCACATACAGGCATTCCAGCAGTTCAATTATGGGATCCTTGTAGCTCTGCTGCTCCTGCTGGATGACTTTGACCAACTCTTTAAGCATATTCCTTCTCCTCTTGTTCACAACAACTGCTGCAGCAAGGTACCTCAGGAGATGTGGGGCGTTTGTCTGGATAGCATTCAGGTACCTTTCCTGGAAGAAGAGATCGATGATCCCATTCTTCCCATTCTCATGGTTGAAGAAGATGAAGAGGCTCCAGTGCATCAGCCATATCCTGCTGTGGAGCTGACTTGTCGGGGACGAGAATTTGTTTGAGTCGATAATCTCCTTCAGCCGATTAAGCTCCTCCTGCGCAACATCCCAGTTCTGCATCAGTATCTCTGCCGCAAGCTTTCCCCACAGAGCGCTCAAGCTTCTCTCGCTGTCCGTGCACAGAGCACGGTACTGGGACAGGAAATCGGCAGCCTCTGAGTACATGCCGCACTCAAACTGAAACTTGGCGTACTGATACAGGGCCTCGATCTGCTCCGGCCCGATCCGGTGGCGCTCCTGGAGTACGTGGATGTTGTACTGCTTGTCGGCCCTGAGCTCCTGCACGAGCTGCGGGTTGGAGAGGAACGCGACGATCGGCGAGACAGCCTCTTGCAGGCTCCTCAGCCTCTCGACGACCTCGGAGCGGCGGGCGACCATGTCGGCGGGGACGTCCTCGGTGCCGTGGAGCGACTTGTGGATGTCCATGGCGTAGTCCACCATGTTGGTGCCGCTGAGGAGGCAGATCTTGCCCTGCAGGATCTGCTCGTCGGGGTAGACCTTGCGCTCTTGGAGGTACTCCAGCATCGGGAGCGCCAGATGGCAGTCCATCTGCGCTATCAAGCGCGCCGTCAGATCGTAGTTCGCCATGGCTGCTCTCTTCCGGCGGCTAGGGCGAGTCGGGGAGAGAGGGCTAGGGTTTCCAGGGTTTGGGGGCGGCGGCGCGAGGTGGGAGGGATTGGGTTACAGGAACTGACGGAGGTGAGGAGTACAAGAGCGACTCTATATCAGGAATATCGGGCCCCGGCCCACCATCATCAGGTTACTAAAGTACGAAAACTTGGCCCGTCCAACCTTTGCACCTTGCAGCAATTCGAAAACACCTTTGCACCGTGTATCTGCTGGCTTTTGTTTTGCATTTTTGTACAATTCTCATGTACATGAACATCTTTTATACCAAAAATTAAAAAATATACAGTAGCAAGGCTACAATGGTTCGTCAAAAAATCTCTGCTTGCTACACCAAGTCATCGAGAAAACATTACCACATGTATACAACATGAACGCAGCATCTGTAGCAATGCTTAGAATTGTTCTACCTGGGGCTAAGCTAGTGCATTCATAGAACAACACCAGAAGTTTACAACATGTCGGACATCGGCAACATTAAAAATCCAAAAATCAGTTATTCGCATGTTGAAGCATTGTTCTCGCCAGATCGAGTTCATTGTTCAATGGTGATGAATCCGGCACGGCGATGCCCTACCAATGTCACATCTAGCAAGTGAGGACCCCATTCCCTTTGATATGTCGTCTCCCTGCTAGGCTCACTATAGTGGAGAACCTCAAATTTGAGCACCTTTGTGTTGCATCCATGGTATGCCGGCTTTTACGGCCTCCCAAGGTCCAGCTATGAAGAATGGGATGTATAGCGTGATGGCTACATGAAGCGACCGACAGGGATCATCTAGGAGTTGAACACATCGATGTGCTAGCAGGGGAAGCGAGGAAATGTATCACATGTGAGAGAATCTCCTGGCGAGGCACGACGGCCGGCCGAACAATTGGGTTGTAATAGTAACATCATAATTATATGTTAAAGCCTTAAGTTTTTAGGAAAACTCTTTAAGTCGCCTGGTTGATGCATCAACCGGTTCGGTTGACACAAGGAGACCCAAATATGTCATCATGTCATCAGAAATATGCATGGTCATAGCATTTCGGCGATAGAGCACATGAAAACATGGATCCATTTGAAACTAGTGCCACGGTGACTTGCAAGTTGCAACACATCATTAGCCATCAGATCATACATCGCCATGTCTGATCTCTTCTGGTGGCTAGGGCGAGAGAGGACTAGGGTTTTTAGGGTTTGGGTTGGTGGCGCGCCCGAGGTGGAAGAGATGGGGGTACGATAAGGGATAGAGAATGATCGGCTTTATCAGGAATTATGGGCCTCAACCCACCATCGAAAACTTGGCATGCCCGACCTTGTCTTTAGTAGACGAAACAGATCTTCAACGATGTTGAGTGAAGGAGATGTGCCCTAGAGTCAAATAATAAAGGGTGTTTATTATCATATCTCAATTAGTACATAATAGTTTTATGCCATGCTATAACTGTATCAATTAGAAATATTGGTACACGTGTGGTATGTAAACAAATCAAATGCCTAGTAGACTCTATTCAACTAGTTCATTGGTCAACTGGTAATCAAGGTTTACTGATCATGGACATTTATGTCAACTGACAATGAGGTCATATCATTAGATGAATGATGTGATGGACACACTTACCCAACATAAGTATTACAACACGATCAAGTAGCAATGTTTATCATTGCAATAATTAGGAAACATGGTATCCTACTCCTTAGACTGTGAGACCATATCTAATCATTATCACCTGAGGTTGTCTTGACTGCATCAACCATCACACCATAACAGGGTGATCATAAAGGTGTATATCAGGTGCTCTGAAGGGATAGGTTGAGGCGTATGCATCAAGATCGGGATTTGTTCTCCCGGGTGACAGGAAGATACACCGGACCCATTCGATGAGATTACATCCAAGAAGTTGCGCATCGTATGACTAGGTCATGAGGGTGGAATATCATGGGAACGAGTTAAGCAAAAGTTGTTAGTAATGAGATTAAACTAGGTATGGTGATACCGATGATCAGATCTTGGGTAAGTCAGGTAGCAAAGTAACAAAGAGAATTGGACTCAATGTTTACGGTTCTAATGACATATATATATTTGTGGAATGCGTAGGGGACATTATGGGCATCCAGATCCAGCTGATGATCATTAGTCAGAGAAGCATCTCGGTCATGTTTGTGATGTTTCCGAACTGTAGGGTAACACACTTAAGGGCTCAATGACGCTTAGAGATAGTTTTAGATTCATCAGGATCACTGGAGTAAAGAGAAGAGAAATCCGGAAGTGTTCCATGAGAGTCTGAAGGATGTTCGGAGTGATCCGAAAGGAGCTTCGGGTCATGGGGAAATAAATAATATGTATTTAATCTTGATTAATAGAATTAATATAAAATAAATATTTAAATTTAATTTATAGGGGCAACCCACCTTGATGGAACAACTCCCAATTGGAGAGGCCTAGGGTGGCATGCGGGGCCCACCTGGCCTCTGCCGCCTTAGTCCCACCTTGACTACCGCCGCCTAGGAGGGGGTTCTCCTCTTCCCCCTACATAAGGAGGGGCATGTGGGGAGGGGAGAACACGCCAATTTCTCCTGAGGCATTTACTCTCCCTCTCCCGAGGAGCTTCTCTCTCGTTGGCTTCCACGCTCGTGGTTTCAAGACGAACTGCGTAAGTGGAGTACGACTTCATCACTAGCACGCCTGATACAAAAGATCTACTTCCGCAATATTAGCTAGATCGGAGATACCGCGAGTCATTGTTGAGCATTGCGTGTGTGAAACCATGAATGTGCTACCAATTGTGGCACATGGATTATCGTGCGAGGAGCAACGTGACCTTGAGATCGGCTATGTCATTCGACTACATCATCCACGTTCATCATGAACGTTAACACTCTCAGTCTACAAGGGTATGTTACTGAAATCTTTAACATTATAGTATTACCTCTAGATAGATCCTCACATTTGGTGTTCCGCTAGTTAAGAAAAAATATTGATTTCTGCTACAAACCCCTTCAGTGGTATCAGAGCCTATGTATGCATAGTATTGCTTGTGAAGGGGTTCGTAGCAGAAAACAAAAAAATCTAGCTAGCACAACGCCAATGCCAGGATCTATATATGAGTTATTGTAGTAACGAGGATGAGGTTTTGGTGACATGCCCTTGTAGACAGGAAGCGTTACGTTATGGGAACGTTGGTGATATAGTCATACTCATAGCCAACCTCGAGGTCAGGTTGCTCCTCGCATGTCACCTTCTGGTCCTTGCACGACAACTCTGGCACCACAAGTGGCAGTGCCTCCGCGGTTTTTCACATGTACGATGTCCGACGACTCCCGTTCTCCTTGATCCAGCGAGGATGAGGAAGTATACCTTCTGGAACTGGGATGCAGCAGCGCAATGATGTGTCGGGGTGGTGTCGTCTCCCGCATGCATAGTTCTTGGAACCACACTCGCGAGATTCAACGGAGAGAGAGCGTGGAAAAAATTCCTAAGGAAAATGCCTTAGGAAATTCCAATTAAGTTTTTAATTTATTCCACCAATAAAAACCTTCTTATATAGGGGAAAGGGGAGACCCCTTCTCTCTAAAGTCCTAGGGTGGAACTAATGGAGAGAGGGAGGAGGGGCGCGTGGCCAAGGAGGAGACGTCGATCGGGTGGGGGCCCCCGCGCACGGCCCAAGGCTGGCCTGGTGGGCCCCTCCTGGGCGGTGACGGTTGCCCCCTTTGGGCCTTTTCCCTCTAGGGATTTGGCCCATTAGGCAAGTTGGCCTTTTAAATTTAATTTTAAATATTTATTTAATATTAATTCTAAAAATTAATATATAAATACATATTATTAAATTCTATTTATCCGAAACACCTTTTGGTTTATTCTGAACGACTTTGGATTCACCTAGAACTATTCTAGTTCTTTTATGGAACGATTCCGACATTCTCATCTCTTTCTCAAAGGTGATCTCAACGATTCCATATTGATCTCAAAACATCGAAACATTCTTAAGTGTGTTACCCTACGGTTCAAGAATATCACAGACATGATCGAGATCTCTCTCATATCAATGATCAATAGCGGGACCGAGATGCCCATAATAACCCTTGTGTATTCCATGATGCATTGTCATTTGAACCATAAACTCTGTGTCCAATTGCTTTTGTTACTTCGATACATTACTTGTCCAAGATTTGATCATTAGTGTCAATATACTAATCTCGTTACTCAAAGGTCTACTTAACTCGTTATCATGATATCGTATTCTCGTTAGAATATAAAGGACCAGTAAATAAAATTCTAGATAGCAAGTGGGTTGGTATCAAAACAAATGAGTGACCTAGTCATTCGTTGTAGCTTCTTGAATACAATTGCACTTGTTGCCTTGCTGCACGAACCCATGTCCGGCTAGAGTATACGCTACCAGCAGTGCTATCACCCGCGAGAATCCACCGACGCCTAGAGTCTACGTTGCCAGCTTGTCCCTCGGCGGGAAGAATACGCGTTTGCCGATGCTTTCCGATGCCACCTCAGCTGCAAATTTGGCTCTCCGCCGCGAGACGAACCCGCGTGCTACTAAAGTGTAGGATACCACGTCCGCTCTGATCAGGCCCCATGGTCGCGAGAAGCCACCGCTAACATGGGATCACTGTGGGCGGGCCCCATGACCGCGAAAGTTTGTGGCCGACATGGGCTCACGGTGCCACGTCGGCTCTCGGAGGGCCACATGACCGCGAGAGTGTGCGTCCGTCATGGGCTCAAGGCGTCACGTCGGCTTTCAGAAGGAACCGCCACCTGGCGGATGCGGAGGCGTGTCACGCTGTGAACGCATCTCATAGAAGGCGATACTACCCACGTATGCTGACTGGGGGCCCATGGCGCACACGAGCCCCACCGTCCGACAACGTTGGGTATGAGGGCGCGCGCGACACGCATCTGCCATCTGGAATCTTTCGCCCTAGCCCGCAACGGGGCCCGCCTCATGGGATAGCAGGGTTGCATTGCGACATTGTCGAGTGTCCTTTTCGGTGTCCATCCCACGACCGAAAAGAATCGGGATGACGTGGATAACACTTTGAGCCAAATAATCTAGTGTTATTATTTACTTCGATTAGTTCGCTAGATGCCATTACCAATAGGAGTTTATGTTGTACATTGCTCTATTGTAATTTTGTTGTGTTATTGTCAATAGGAGATGGAGAATGATGATGCTGCTGAAGCTGCATCTGCACTGACGGCAATAGCAGAGAATACAAATGCTCTTAAGAGGAAGTCCGTGACATGGGATGAAACTATGGAGAAATTGTTGATATTCTCAATACGATGAGAGCGAAGTGCAAAATCTACAACCATATCAATACTGGAGACATTTACCGGCCGAAGCAACACATTGCAACAAACACAAATGTGGTGAGCAAGTGCAAGAAATGTCCAGAAGAAGCTAGAGAAGCATGCCTAAAAGCTTTCCAAGCAACAACATCAAAGAAGCAACAAAAGTCTAATCATGAGAAGGAAGTGAGTGAGTCTGTCACTATCACTACAACATAGGTCGCATGCCCTGGCACTTATAAAAACCGGGGCACACGCCCAGTCGCTGCGCTCGCGCGACAAAAAATGTCGTCAGAGATAATTGCGTCGGGATGTTTTTAGGCGGCGCTTTGGCTCGACACATCGTCATCTGCCGAGCTAGCTCTAGCATGGCACCATAAGTGGTTGTGCCTCGTCACAAAATAAGATGGCAGATAATATGAGCATCGTTACAGATACAATATTGAGCTACATTTGTTATACCATTCAATGACAAATTCATACTAATCACAATTACTGTAAACAAAAAGTTAGTTCATGACATTCGAATCCAAATTATTTTTTAAAGTGAAATTTCCATTACATGAAAACATAATTTTATTTCCATTAGAGGTTTGAGCCCCTCTCACTTCATCGTATTCAATAAGAGTCTCATGAACTGCAAAAGAGGAAAATTCAAACTAAATTTATAGTGGATAAACATTTAGTGTCTTTCTATTCTGCTAACACTAATTGATAGGCACAGCGACGCTCCCTCCGTGAATGATGTTGTGATGGCCCTGGCAACGCGCCCTCCATCCTCCGCGAACTATGTTATGATGGTCGTGGCACCATGGCCTCCATCCTCCAATCTCTGCGCTCTATACTTTCAGGACCGGAGCACCATGGCCTCCATCCTCCACATGGCTTAAGCTCACTACGTCATTGTGGATCTGAAAGACAGTAGACCGATTACAGAGGGGACAAGATGCAACACGGTCGATCTATACATAGATGAGATGAGATAAAGATACCATATTGCCATGACCACATTTGGGAGGGCCGATAGTAGAGGTAGGAGTTGGTGAGATCTAGCAGCTATTGGATTTATGGAGATGAGTAGATATAGGGTTGGGATTGTCGAGTGGTAGTGTGGTGGATTATGGAGAGGGGGAAGGGGAGTGGGGAGTGTGAAGCTGGGTTCTTGTATTATATGGGAAACAAGGCTGAAGTTGGTGAGATCTACGGTATGTTACGTGGGTTGTAGAACAGGCCACCATGTTCCGTGTTTGTACAAACAACCCAAGGAGGGTGTTACATGCCGCCCCAAAAAATCCCCAACAATTGGTGTTACGTGCAATGTCGTCTCACATTAAGGGTTAGGCTTGGGTAGGCACTCATGGGCTACGTCTGTTAGCGAGACAAGGCAAACCAGCTAGCGGGCTATACTTGACCATTCACCAGCGTGAGACAAACAATGAAGGACCCTTACGGTGGACGACATAACATGCAATTACCTCCACTAGCCAAGCACAACATATAAACCGCCGCTCTTGCAGACCATCTAACATAGCACTAATATGTGTCGGTATCGAGTGTACCACGACATATACTTGGCCGCCGCGATAAAATGGCATCACGATAGCTCATCCACCGGCTAACCAACTTTTTGAGGTACATTTTGCTTGTGTTGTCCCTAAAACATGCCGCACACGGGGGAATTTTTGTAGTGTATCAATGGATCATCCACTTGCCGAGGACACGATGACGAAGAAGTTACTTGCATTAGTAGCTCAGAGCCTCACACCATAGGACCTATAGATAAGTGGACATGCTCTATTGACCCCAATTTGATAGGAGCAGCAAGACTTCAACAAATGAAGATTTACTAGGCCAAATGGGATGAAAGAACACTTGAAACATTGAAGTGTATTGCAAGATGGATGTACACACATGGTAAGAACTCATTTTTCAGATTGTTTCATTTTTTGATTCATTGATTGTTCATTTGTTTGTTGTCAATCCTAATAGATTTTCTCTAATTTAATCTACAACTATACCATTCAATTCAATCGATAATGACGAGTTCAAGCAGATGTGTGAGGCTATTGGTCAATTTGGCATTGGTCTTGTACCACCTTCTCAATATGCTTTGCGTGAGCCCTTGCTGAAGTCTAAGTATGCAAGAACCAAGAGTTTGCTAAAGCACTGTGAGGAGGAGATGATGAAGAATGGTTGCTCTCTAATGACTGATGCTTGGAATGACATGAAGAGGAGAAGCATCATGAATCTGTTCACACATTGTGCTAAAGGTGTTACCTTCCTTAAGTCTAAGGAGGCATCACATGTGTCACACACGAGTGAGATGATCTTTGATCTAGTTGACAAAAATTTGATATACTGGGTATTGAACATGTAGTGCATGTTGTGACTGACAATGCGTCGAATAACATGGGATCGAAGGATCTTTTGAAAGTGAAGAGGCAAAACATCTTTTTGAGCTCTTGTGTACCACACTCTGTAAATTTGATGCTACAAGGGATTGGCAACTTGCCTATGTTCAAGAAGATACTTGATCAATCCAAGGCTTTGACCATTTTTGCTTATGGGCACCGCTGCACTTTGGAATCCATGAGATCCTTCACCAAGAAGAGAGAAATCATAAGGCCAGGAGTAACCAGATTTGCTTCTCAGTTTCTCACTTTGCATAGGATGGATGAAAAGGCTGGTGCATTAAGGAGGATGGTGGTGTCCGCAAAGTGGGACAAGATAAAGGTTGTGAAGAAGAAAGGAAAGGGTGCAACAACAACAATTTTGAGCAATGACTTTTGGAAGGGTGATCATCTTTGCATTAAGGTGTTCGAACCCTGGGTGATAGTGCTATGCTTGGTTGATGGTGATGTGCGACCACCATGGGATTTATGTATGGAGAGATTGTGAAGGCAGAGAAGGAGATCAAAGAAGCATTTGGCAATGTTGAGCTTCGGTACAAAGAGGTGATGGCTATTATTGACAAGAATATGAAGGGTAGGCTTGATGCCCCACTGCATATGAGTGCATACTTGCTAAATCCACACTACAACTATCAAGATGAGAGCATATTTGAGTCATCAAATATCACAATCGGTTTTATGGAGTGTGTGGAGACCTTCTTTCATGGATATGGCATAATGCAAGAACAAGTTGTGAACTATGATTTCCCTTTGTTCCAAAAGAGAGCAGGGAACTTTGGAGAGAAGCTAGCAAGGACTTGTCAATACTTTGACTATTCCTGGTTAGTGCCACTTCAAATTTGCATTTCATATTTCATATGATCATATCTATTGATGTATTTGAAACTTTGATTTTCCTAGTGGCTTAGTGGAGAATGTATAGAGGTGAGACACCAGATTAACAAAAGTTGGCTATTAGGATTTTTCTTTGACCTCTAGTTCTTCTAGCTAGGAGAGAAATTGGAGCTATTATGAGTCGGTTAGTGAAAGGGCATGTATGCCCCCATGTGTGGTTTTGGTAATTAATGACAATCTCTATGGACTAATGTGTAAATTGAGTTTCACTTGTAGGTTTGTCCATTGACATCGCTTCTACCATGTGTTGGTTTCAAGGTTGGCAAATAAGAATCAATGTCCAAGGGCTTGTACCATGTCTTGAAGATAGCCATGATGAACTTCGTCTTCTTCTTCAAGACATCATCAAGAAATGAAGGGCAAGCTCAAGGTGTGCCATATCTAGAAGATCTCATGCTTTAAGCTTGCCATCCTCAACAATCATGGAGTGATGAAGACAAGTTCAAAGAAGAGGTTTCCCCATGGAGTATGAGGGAGAATTTCACAAGTATTCATCAAGAAAGAGCAATCAAGGAAGGTGAACCATCTTGAGAAGGACAAGGCGGTCTACATCAAGCTCAAGTGGAATACTCAAGGAAAATGTATTATCTTGATAAGTTTTCTATTTTATCGGTCTCTTGTAGTGTTGGGAGACCAGGTTTAGGATAGATAGCCGTACTTTGTGAAGGAATCCTTGGGATCTAGATCTTGGAGAGTTTTGTGTTCTTCCTCTCTTATTCCCCCAATAGCTTTT
Source organism: Avena eriantha (assembly GCA_910589775.1). Classification (NCBI taxonomy): domain Eukaryota; kingdom Viridiplantae; phylum Streptophyta; class Magnoliopsida; order Poales; family Poaceae; genus Avena; species Avena eriantha. Next base: position 21,020,502 of record OU342742.1, on the reverse strand, counting down.
GTCGCTTTGGTTGAATTTGAGAGTGAAGGACTTGCCTCTTGTATTTGGTGCATAGATTTCAGTTCTCCTCAGAGATTCGATGAGTTCAAGCTCTTGGGCTTGTTACTCTTGGGATCTTGGAACCCTAGACGGTTGTGTGGAGTTGTGGTGAGTTCTTAAGGCCTCCAATTGAGTTGTGGAGATTCCTCAAGCTTGTGGCCTGTTGTGGCATTTGTTGGGTTCGCACCATAGAAAACAAAAAAATCCTACGATGGGAACTATACGCCAAGATCTATCTACTAGATACAAGCAACGGGTGGATATACATCCATAGAGAACTTACCCTCGAAGACAACAATGCTTTGTTAATGAGTTGGAACTCGTGGATGATGTAGTTGTACACTTGCCGATCTCAAGATCGTGATGAAGTCCAGCAGGTCCGGCTCCAGCACGTCCATCAGATCCAGCTCCAGCAAGTCCAACACCACCAAGTACAGCACCGCAAAGCAACGGTGCATCCGTGATCGCACACACGTCCGGTACCCCGACAACCTCCATCCCTCGCTCCAGCAAAGCAGCGGAAGCAGCAACTCCTTTCCAGATAAAGCCACCGGGAACATGTATCTCGCTAATCCGAGACCATGGGGAATAACTAGAGGGGGAGAGAGATCCTTCACGAGAAGGTGTGTGTTGTGAGGAGGAGACGGGGGGCTTTTATAAGGAAGAGGGGGGAAACCAAGGGCCATGGCGTGGCAGCCATGGTGGTGCCCCCACCTCTTCCATCATTCATGTGGTGGATGCTCCACTCACATAAATATGCCTCCACTCACACTTCCACTCACATGCATTAAATTTCCACCAAACTTAATGCAAGCTCTCATTAAATAAAACTATTTTATTTATTTTATTCAGAATTTTGTCAATTACATTAATTAAGAAACATTCCCACAAAACCCCCTGCAACATTTCAATATCACATGCAGAACCAGTTTCTGCAATTTCACCCGAAACAATTCCGGTTTCCATCGAAATGATTCCAACGCTTCCTTAATATTTATCCGAAACATATTCGCTCCTAAATGGTGTCGGTATACCTTAAGTGTGTCACCCTACGGTTCGCGAATAATGCAGACATGATCGAGATCCCTCTCCGATCAATAATCAGCAGCAGGACCTGGAGATCCGTACTGACTCCCACATATTCAATGATGACCCTTGTGATCGTGTGAACCTTTAATGTCATAACTAAATCCCTTTGTCTCGTGATATATTACATGCCTGAGATTCAATCATCGTCATCCAAATACCTAGTTTTATCTCGTTACTGACATGCACTCTTTTCTCGTTCCCGTGATATGACATTCTAGTGATCACATCACTTGCTTGCAAGCTATTTCAATGTGATATCACCGAGAGGGCCCAGAGTATATCTATCCATCATCGGGATGGACAAATCCCACTCTTGATATATGAGCCTCAACATAACACCTTCGTAGCACTAAACCCACCTTTATAGTCACCATGTTATGGTTTGACGTTTGATGTTATCAAGATACTCTTCCAGTGTTAGTGATTAACATGATCTCATGGTCTAAGGACTAAGATTACTTCGTATGATGTTATAGCAATATAAACATAATGACTTTGATTGTAATGCTATACTTCGGATGAATGTTCATCACATCATTCCACCAATGTTGTGACCTCGTTATTAACAACATCCAATATCCATGATCAGGAAACCTTGATCATCTTGTTAATCAACAAGCTAGTTTATATGAGAGGCATTACTAGGAACTTTGTATTTTGTTTATTAAACACACATGTATTAACGTTTCCAATTAATACAATTATAGCATGCAAAATAAACATTTATAATAAACATGGAGTAAGATAATAACCACTTTATCATTGCCTCTCGGGCATATTTTTTTAGTCTCCCACTTGCACTAGAGTCAATAATCTAGTTTGAAAAACTTTGTGTATTGAACACATATGGCTTTCTGGTGTTGCATATACGCGATTGCTAGTGGTTAACATAATCTCCGGATCTTACAGTTTCAGGTCCGTGTGTATTTGCATGTCTTTGTGTCTCTACACATCACTCATTCTCAAATGAGATGGCACCGTATAAATTTGGTCCTTTGGTGAGACCTTTAGTTTGTTTGGGTTAAAATATGTTTATATTATTGTCATACAATATATCTTCATAGTATTAGCCCACTTTGAACCACACCTAGTTTGATAACAAACTACTTAACACAAATGCCCTCCTTTGCTGCTACTATAGCAGTCATATACTTAGTCTTTTGTTGTAGTATCCGTCACAATGTCTCAACTTTGGAACTCATCCAAATCCATCATGGAACATCCTTTCCATTACATTGTGCTACTCATAGTCTAAATTGAGATAAATTTAATTTGTATCTTGTGACAAAACTAGTATCAATGTAACACTTTACAATGAACTACCTTTAACTATTTGTCACTTATACATGATATATTCTTAGTTCTTCCAAAGCTCATAAGAATATCTTTACTATCGTCAAATGATCATCTTATGAATCATTCTGGTATGTGCTCATAACATTTAGAGCATAGGATATATCTGGATATATACATATCACGGTATAATCGATCAAAATATTCATGTGATTTTACTCACCAAGTGTTGAAACACTTGAATCTTGATACAATCATTTCCATGTAGCAAGAACCTTTCTTGTTGTTTCCATATTGAACCCTTTCAATATCTCATATATGTACATCTGGCATAACCATATTAGCGCCTCAATCTATCCATATAAACATTGATGCCAAATATTCCGGTTTTGCCCAAGTCTTTCATCGAAATCCTATTTTAATAAAATTCTTAACTTGTGTCAATAAAACATACATCATTTCCAATCAAAAATATGTACTATACATAATGTATTGGAAATTTGTCTCAGTGCTCCCACTTAATTTCTTGCAAATGCAAGCATCTTCATCATCTCCAATGAAATTAAACTCCTTTAACATTTTCATCATGGTGAAGATTCCAACTCCGCTATGCTCACTTCAACTATAGAAGTTTGCATGCCCTTTTAGCACCCTTTGAATTAACAAAACCCTTCAGACCGTGTCATGTACACGTTCTAGGTAACCATTTTACTAGAAGAACCTTGTTTTGTTTATTCAACTACCATATACCAAATTATATGTAGTGGTGGCTACATTAATCCGTCAAGACCAAATATCACTATGAAAGATCAAATCTTGTCATAGTCAATTCCTTAAACATTGCCGTAAAATTCTTGCCAACATGTCGACTATTTCATAAATGTTAAACATCCATGTCTATTTCATTATAGATCTAAACACGACTGATAGGCTTCACGCCATTCCGGAGGGTCTTCCAAGTTTAGAAACTTGATTTCTCGTGTATGGATACTATCACGGATTCTATGACTTCTAGTCATTTTATGGAGTCAGGGCCCATCATCGCTGCTTTGCATGCAGTCGGTTCATCATTTTCAAAACAATAACGACTTCTGTTTCAAATCTTACTATTTGATTCTTACCGACCCACATGGTTCAATAGGAATTCTAATCTCCAAGATCACACTCTTTGTAATCACGGGAGCCATGAGCATTGTGTCCGCCACCGGAAAACTTTCCGACGCTACGCTACTTAGCACATATAGCTAAGGTTCAACAACCTTATCAAAGTTCTATTGTCCTCCCACTTAACTTTTCACGAAAAATTCCTTCTCAAGAAACTTGACGTTCCAAGTGACAAACTCTTTTGTCCTCGGTGTTATGGAGGAATTCCCAACAAATTCTTTGGGGTAACCTACAAAGACGTGCTTATCCGACTTTGGTTGTAAACATTTTACTTATGCATAGCATACCAAAATTTAAGAAAAGACAATTCGGGTTTTATCCCAAACCATAACTCATATGGTGTCATTTCAACGGATCACGATGGTGCTCTTTTTAGTGTAAAAGCGGTAGTCTCTAAAGCTTTAATCCTTAAAACATAATGGCAGTTATATAAATGACACCTTTGATCTTACCATGTCAAACAAGGTTTGATTTGATCTCTCGAACATACCATACTCCTGTGGTTTATCGGGAAATGCAAATTCATGGAACAATTCCTGAAATCTTAGGTGTTTTGCTAAACCTGTAACTCAAATATCTTCCTTTATAATCAAATCATAAACTCTTTTATTTTCTTGTTACAATAATTTTTCACTTCATCTTGAAAGTCTTTGAACAATTTTCAAATGTTTCATACTTCTTCCTCACTACAAGAAAATTGGCACGTAGGGACGTCTTTTCTATGGCGCTTTTAGATTCGTCTCTAAGTTGAAAACTAACTGTTAGGTAGAGACGATATTTGAGACGATGTATAGATCGTTCCAAGTATTCCTACCCCACGATGTAGTTGTGCCCCACTTGGAAAAAATCCCACGCCTCCTCCCAAATGACCAGATCTGAGACGTGTGAAACCTACCACCGCTGCCGGTTCCGAACTCTTGGCAACCTGTTTCCGCCGCCACTCTTCTTCCTGATCTCGCCGGCGTCCTCTATCCCGGTAGAGCTAGTTTACACCGCCGGCGATCTAGCTGTATCTCCATCTCTACGACCTCCACGGACGCCCAAGTCATGAGGTATCACTCTTTATCTTCTCACCTGCGCCAGAGGTCACGTCACTCCGGCGGCTGCTACCGACAAACTCCGCCTCTCCTGCGTCAACAACCCACTGATTTGTGCAGCCTACAGTATTGTTGATTCAAGCAGGTGGACATCATCAGGTTTGACCAGCTGCCTTCCTCCTGGTGTAGTGACGTATATAGAGTGAAGATGTTTGATAAATTTACTAAGCTACAGTTTGTCTCTGTTTCCGTCAGGTTTCCAAAATCTACGCTGAAATTGCTATTTTTATGATGATTTGGTACTGAAGAAAATTCCAGTGCATAAGGTACCAAACGTCCACCAGATTTGTCCCCCTCCCATGGACTCAAATTCTCTGCTAGCTGCATTATAGGTTGTGTTATAATTTTATGAAATCTGGCAGTGCATTGCTTGTTTAGAAGATGATGAAGTGCACTAATACTTGTATTTTATATGATGTCACCTTATCTTAAACTAGGAAACTAAAACATGGAAATGTAGTATATTCATGGCTAAGGGATATTTGTTCTCTTGGAAGACTCTCTAGGAGACATAGTAGAACCATTATGAATGGTAGGTCCAAAATTTCACTTATATCTTTGGCCTACTTGGAGGTTGAAATACTTAGAATAATCCTTTTTCTTTTCATTTCGTTTTCTGCAGCTTGCACAAGTCATGATTAAAATGCAAATGAAAGCCAGTCACCACGGGAAATAGACTCAAGCATGTCAATTGTTGCATAGAAAACGATTTAACATTCACTCAAATATTATGGGACAGATTGAGTAAGTAATATGTCACACTGTTTTTATTTTTTCTGAAAATTAGTTTATGAATATGCAATTCACCAACACTCGTTAAATTTATTTATGTGAGTCTATATGTTATTTTTCGAGTGAAATTATGTCTGATTAACTAACGTATTTAATAAATAACGCTTGCAGGCTGTTGGATAAAAATAAATGACATCTACAAATGCAGTGAACAGGAGAAGATATAGGTTGGCGTCTACAAATGCAGTGGAACTGGAGAAGATATAGGTTGGCGTCTACAAATGCAGTGGACCTTCAGAAGATATTGGATTTCTGCATGTAGATAGTTCGAACTATTTAGAGAGAGAATAATATGAAAATGTATGTAAATTTGTATGATTTTCTCAAGTGTGCTTGCGCCTTATGTATGCTTGAACCTATCGACGCCTTCATTTTCCCTTTAATAATATAATCAACTAGCTGATTTTGTTAGTGGATCTTCACTTATATGTGAAACACCTTTAATTTGTAACATGTGATGAACCATGATCGTGTTTTGACAAGCTAAATAAGTTACATATAAAAGTATGTTTTTTGGGATGAATTACACAAAAGAATTGAACCTTGTGTCACCAGATGCAATTAATAGATATCTCCATATATAATTGAGACGCAATAGAGCGTATTTAGTAGCCGCCATGATATCCATATGCCAAAGCGTCTATAGACACCTAGAGATGCAACACGAGCGTCTTATCTTTTGTTAAACACGCACGGCAAGCGTCGCTACATTCTTTGTGACGATGCTAAGACGACGCTCGTGAGACGTTTCGGAAGGCGACTCTATGATGCTGTAGAGATGAAATAAAGCGCCTCTGATCACTAGGCTGGGCGTCTCTACATGATTTGTTTCTTGTAGTGCCTTATTAAGTAAATATATAGACATATTCACTCAAATTTCTAGAGAAAGCGTATGAAGCAAAAAGATCCATCGCATATGGCTACACATAATGGACTATATACATCAACATGCATAATATCCAATAAGTTAGTCATCCGTTCCTCTTTGGCCTATGGACGGAGTTTCAATTATCTCGAGGAAAGTTTCACAAGCGTCAATTGATCCAAATCAAAAGACTCTAAAAATCCATCAACATGGAGTTTCTTCATGTTTACTTTCCAATATAATTCAAACAGCGATGTCACTTCATAAGTGATCTTCCAATCATTTGTCTTACGACATTTTAGCAATAATGTTTATGGATGTGATTTCTCCAACTAGACTTGTAAAAGTGCATCCATCCTTTATGGAATACGGTAATTATTTGAATAACCATTGTTCTCGTAATACCGGAACAAAATAACAATTATTAAAACAAATCTTGAAGGCTAGGTTTGACGACAACGAAAATGCAATAACACTTTATTTGTTTTCGATGAACATCATCACTTATTCTCTTGCCAGTTACTTAGGCCATTGCAGTTCATGAATGTTGGGTTCGCAGCATAGAAAACAAAAAAAATCTACGATGAGAACTATACGCCAAGATCTATCTACTAGATACAGAGCAACAGGTGGATATACATCCATGGAGAATTTACCCTTGAAGACAACAAAGTTTTGTTAACGAGTTGGAACTCGTGGATGATGTAGTCATACGCTTGCCGATCTCAAGATCGTGTGGAAGTCCGAGCGCCGCCAAATCAGCAGCGCATCCGTCCTCGCACACACGTTCAAGCCACCGAACAACCTCCACCTCCTCGCTCCAGCGAATCAGCAGAAGCAGCAACTCCTTCCAGACACAAGGGCACCGGGAACATGTATCTCGCTAATCCGAAACCATGGGGGAATATCTAGAGGGGGAGAGAGATCCTTCACGAGGAGGTGTGCTTTGTGATGGAGGAGAGGGGGCCTTTTATAGGAGAGGGAGGGATCCTCCCCTCCCATGGACGGCGGCCAAGGGGGGGGTGCCCCCACCTCTTCCTCATTCATGTGGTGGAAGCTTCACTCACATCAATTTTGACTCCACCCAAAATTTCACCCACATGCATTAAATTTCCACCAAATTTAATGCAACTCTCAATTAATAAAACTCTTTTTATTTATTTTATTCAGAATTTTGTTAATTACTTTAATTAACAAACATTCACATAAAACCCCTTCAATATCACATGCAGAACCACTTTCTGCAATTTCACCCGAAACAATTCCGGTTTCTATCGAAACAATTCATGTTTCTACTGAAACAATTCCTGCACTTTGTAATCCTTTCGTCTGAAACGTATGTGCTCCAAAATGGTGTCCGGCAACCCTTAAGTGCGTCACCCTACGGTTCACGAATAATGCAGACATGATTGAGACTCCTCTCAGATCAATAATCAGAAGGGGGACCTGGAGATCCATATTGACTCCCGCACATTCAACGATGACTTCTGTGATCGTGAGAACCTTTAACACTAGTAATTTAATCCCTTTGTTTCATGATATAATACATGTCTGAGATTCGATCATCGGTATCCAAATACATAGTTTGATCTCGTTACCGACATGCACTCTTTTGTCGTTCCCGTGATATAACATTCTAGTGATCACATCACTTGCTTGCAAGCTATATTAATGTGATATCACCGAGAGGGCCCAGAGTATATCTATCCGTCATCGGGATTGACAAATTCCACTCTTGATCCATGAGCCTCAACATAACACCTTCATAGCACTGAACCCACATTTATAGTCACCCTGTTACGGTGTGACGTTTGATGTTATCAAGATACTCTTCCGGTGTTAGCAATTAACATGATCTCATGGTCTAAGGACTAAGATTACTTCGTATGATGTAATAGCAATGTAAACATAACGACTTTGATTGTAATGCTATACTTCGGATGAATGTTCATCACATCATTTCACAAATATTGTGACCTCGTTATTAACAACACCCAATGTCCATGATCAGGAAACCTTGATCATCTTGTTAATCAACGAGCTAGTCTGGAAGAGAGGCATGACTAGGAACCCTTTTTTGTTTCACACATGTATTGACGTTTCCTTTCAATACAATTATAGCATGCAAAATAAACATCTATCATATACAAGGAATACATAATAACAACTTTATTATTGCCTCTCGGGGCATATTTCCTTCAGTCTCCCACTTGCACTAGAGACAATAATCTAGTTTACATAGTGATAAATCTAACACCCATGGAGTTTTGGTGTTGATCATGGTTTGCCCTACGGAGAACTTTAGTCAACGGATGTGCTACATTTAGGTCCGTGTGTACTTTACAAATCTTTATATCTCCATCCTTGACATGCTCACGGATGGAGTGAAACCGGCGCTTAATATGCTTGGAATTCTTGTGAGACCTTGGTTCCTTGGCGTTGGCTATGGATCCATTGTTGTCACAATAGATCACCATTGGGTCCAATGCACTAGGAACCACACCTAGTTTCGTTATGAACTCCTTCATCGAAACCGCTTCCTACGCCGCTTCCGAAGCAGCAACATATTCCGCCTCCGTTGTTGATCTAGCCACCACATGTTGTTTGGAACTCCTCCAACTAACTGCTGCTCCGTTCAAGAGAAATACGTATCTGGATTGAGACTTAGAGTCATCCGGATCGGTGTCAAAGCTAGCATCGACATAACACTTAGCGACTAGCTCTTCTTCACCTCCATATAAAAGAAACATATCCTTAGTTCTTCTCAAGTACTTGAGGATGTTCTTTACGACTATCCAGTGTTCCGAACCTGGATCAGATTGGTACCTACTAGTCAAACTAATAGCATGTGCCACATCCGGTCTTGTACATAGCATGGCGTACATTACAGAGCCTATGGCTGAGGCATAGGGGATCTTATCCATTATCTCTCTTTCTTTCGCCGTAGCCGGACTTTGAGTCTTACTCAATGTCTTGCCTTGCGACATAGGTAAGAACCCCTTCTTACTTCCGTCCTTATTAAACTTCTTTAATATCTTATCAAGGTATGTACTCTGCGATAGCCCAGTTAGGCGTCTTGATCTATCTCTATAGATTTTAATACCTAATATATATGAAGCTTCACCAAGGTCTTTCATCGAAAATTTGCTGTTTAGATAACTTTTAACACTGTTTAAAAGATCTATATCATTTCCAATCAATAATATGTCATCCACATATAATATTAGAAATGCCACATTGCTCCCACTCACTTTATTGTAAATACAAGCCTCTCCATAAGTTTGGACAAATCCAAACTTTTTGATCACCTCATCAAAGCGGAGATTCCAACTCTGGGATGCTTGCTTTAGTCCATAGATGGATCGCTGAAGTTTGCATACCTTATCAACATCCTTAGGATCGACAAAACCCTTAGGTTGTATCATATACAACTCTTCTTCAATATTACCATTGAGGAACGCAGTTTTGACATCCATCTGCCATATTTCATAATCGAAATATGCAGCAATTGCTAACATAGTCCTAACCGACTTAGGCATCGCTACGGGAGAGAATGTCTCATCGTAGTCAACTCCTTGAATTTGTCGAAACCCCTTTGCGACAGTCGAGCCTTATAGATGGTCACATTACCATCAGCATCAGTTTTTCTTTTGAAGATCCATTTATTTTCAACGGCCTTTCGATCGTGAGGTAAGTCCACCAATGTCCAAACCTGGTTCTCGTACATGGATTCCATCCCGGATTTCATGGCTTCTAGCCATTTGTTGGAATCCAGGCTCATCATCGCTTCTTCATACGTCGCAGGGTCATCTATTTCATCAACCATGAAATTCACAACAAGATTGCCGTACAGTTCAGGAGTTGCACGTGTCCTACTTGACCTGCGAGGTTCGGTAGTGTCCTCTTTCGGAGTTTCATGATCAATATCATTAGCTCTCTCTTCATTAGGTGAAGTCAACTCCGAAACAACTTCCGGTGCTGCACTACTCGCCATTTCATGAAGAGAAGGTTCAATAACTTCTTCGAGTTCTACCTTCCGACTACTCACACCTTTCGCGAGAAACTCCTTCTCAAGAAAGGATCTATTCTTGGAAACAAAAACCTTGCCCTCGGATCTATGATAGAAGGTATACCCAATCGTTTTCTTAGGGTATCCTATGAAGACACATTTTTCCGCTTTGGGTTCGAGTTTATCCGGCTGAAGTTTCTTCACATAAACATCGCATCCCCAAACTTTAAGAAATGATAGCTTAGGTTTGTCTCCAAACCATAATTCATACGGTGTCGTTTCAACGGATTTAGATGGTGCCCGATTTAAAGTGAATGCAGTGGTTTCTAGTGCATAACCCCAAAATGACAGTGGCAAGTCAGTCAGAGACATCATAGATCAAACCATATCCAATAAAGTACGATTACGATGTTCTGACACACCATTACGTTGTGTTGTTCCGGCATGCGTGAGTTGTGAAACTATTCCACAGTTTTTCATATGTGTGCTAAACTCGTAACTAAGATACTCTCCTCCACGGTCGGACCGCAGAAATTTGATCTTTCTGTTACGATGATTTTCCACTTCATTCTGAAATTCCTTGAACTTTTCAAAAGTTTCAGACTTATGTTTCATCAAATAGATATACCCGTATCTACTCAAATCATCCGTGAAAGTAACAAAATAATGATATCTACCTCGCGCCGACACACTCATTGGTCCACACACATCAGTATGTATGATTTCCAACAAATCTGTCTCCCGTTCCATTGAACGGGAAAATGATGTTCTAGTCATCTTGCCCATAAGGCATGGCTCACATGTATCAAATGATTCAAAATCAAGTGATTCCAAAAGTTTATCAGAATGGAGTTTCTTCATGCGTTTAACGCCAATATGACCTAGACGGCAGTGCCACATATATGTAGATATATCATTATCAAGTTTAACCCTTTTAGCATCAACACAATGAATATGCATAATACTACTATCGAGATCCAATAGAAATAAACCATTCAACACAGGTGCATGACCATAAAAGATATTATCCATATAAATCAAACAACCATTGTTTTCAGATTTAAAGGAATAACCACTTTGCATCAAACAGGATCCGGATATAATGTTCATGCTCAGTGCAGGCACAAAATAACAATTATTTAGATTTATCACTAATCCCGACGGCATACGGAGAGGCAGCGTTTCGACGGCGATCACATCAACTCTTGATCCATTGCCGACCCGCATCGTGAACTCATCCCTTGCTTGCTGTCGCTTGTTCCGCAACCCCTGAATCGAGTTACATATATTAGCAACCGATCCCGTATCAAATACCCAGGTGCTACTGCGAGTACTAGTCAAGTACACATCAATAACATGTATATCACATATACCGTTGTTTGCCTTGCCGGCCTTCTTGTCCGCCAAATACTTGGGGCAGTTGCGCTTCCAATGGCCAGTCCCCTTGCAATAGTAGCACTCGGTATCAGACTTAGGGCCAACTTGGGGTTTCTTTTTAGGTGCGGCAACATATTTGCCACCCTTCTTTCCCTTGTGCTTGCCTTTCTTGTCCTTCTTGAAACCGGTGGTCTTATTGATCATCAACACTTGATGTTCTTTCCTAATCTCAACTTCTGTAGTCTTAAGCATTGATAGAAGCTCGGGAAGAGACTTCTTCATGCCCCGCATGTTATAGTTCATCACGAAGCTCTTGTAGCTAGGTGGTAGATATTGGAGAAGACGATGTATGCCTAAGTCAATAGGTATCGTTATTCCCAAGGACACAAGCTTATCGGTGTACCCAGACATTTTGAGTACGTGCTCCCTAACGGAGTTGTTCTCGTCCATCATGCATCTAAAGAACTTTTCAGAAGCATTATAACTCTCTACGGCAGCATGGTATCGAAAATCATTTTCAATTCTCCCATGATATCAAAGGCATTGCCATTTTCGAAACGCTTTCGAAGTTCTGGCTCTAGCCCATACAGTATGCCGCAATGAACTAAGTTGTGGTCCTCCTGACGAGTTATATAGACATTCTTTTCCTCGTCAGGGGCATGAAGAGCTGGTGGGGGGCCTAGCGGCGCCTCTAGCACATATTGCTTTTGTGCAGCAGTGAGGAGAATCCTCAAATTCATAGCCCAGTTGGTGAAATTGCTACCATTCGCAGCAAGTTTCTCTTTCTCCACGAACACATTGAAATTAAAAGCAGGTGGTGCCATCTACAACAGAATTTGTAAAGTTTATTTAGACTAAGTTTATGATAGATTGAGTTCAAATAATCTAAATTACTAATGAACTCCCACTCAAAAACGACATCCCTCTTGTATTTTTGGTGATTACATGAACCAAATCCACTACACCAAGTCCGATCATCACGTGAGTCGGTGTAGCTTCAAAGGCGAGCATCTATATGGGCATCATATCAACTACATGACTCATGCTTAACCTTTCGGTCCGTGTTCCGAGGCTATGTCTGTACATGCTTGGCTCGTCAAGTAAGAACCTTAGTACCCGCGTGTGTAAAACTGTCTTACACCCATTGTATGAAAGCGCGGAGTCGAGTACACCCGATCATCACGTGATGTCTCGAAACACGATCCATAGAACAGTGCATACTGAAGGAAGAACACATTTTATCTTGATACCTAAATGAGGGATCATCTTACAATGCTACCAAAAGCGCCAAACTAGCAGTATAAGATGCTAACATCTAATGTGTAAAGTGAGATGATATGGTCCATGCATTTGATCTCTATCATTTGCATCGTGGTATGATCTCTATCATTCCTTTGTGTGTAAGGCCAAGGTCTATGGAACTTACACGTTGAGTGTGTTGTAAGAGTATGTATCATACATCTACTTACAACAATACCATATCAAGACACTAGCCCAGCAACGATCTAAACTAGATGCCTCTAATTTATCCATTGCAAGTTTTACGTGGCTTAGGGATTTTGGAGATAGAACTGGTCTTACCTACGAACATGAACCACAACGAGGATAAACAAGTTATTAGCAACTCGTTGTAAATTAGATATTGACTATAGTAGGAGAGACAGACACCCGCTAGCCACTTATGCAAAACTAGTTGCATGTCAGTCGTGGAACCGATCTCATGTGCGATGACATGTAAAGTTGGTCTGGGCCGCTTCATCCTACTATGCTACCAATATCCAAAATACATAGAAGATGCAATAACATGATCATCATCACCCACATATAAACATATGTGTACTACCTGTGCAAAGCACCTACGCATAGATCAGGCTCTGATACCACTGTTGGGTTCGCAGCATAGAAAACAAAAATATTGATCTATCTACTAGATAGAAGCAACGGGTGGATATACATCCATAGAGAATGTACCCTCGAAGACAACAAAGCTTTGTTAACGAGTTGGAACTTGTGGATTATGTAGTCGTACACTTGCCAATCTCAATATCGTGATGACGTCCACCAGGTCCGGCTCCCGCACGTCCATCAGATCTAGATCCAGCTCCAGCAAGTCTAGCACCACCAAGTCCAGCACCGCTAAGCAGCAGTGCATCCGTGATCGCACACACGTCCGGTACCCCGACAACCTCCGTCCCTCGCTTCAGCAAAGCAGCGGAAGCATCAACTCCTTTCCAGATAAAGCCACCGGAAACATGTATCTCACTAATCTAGGACCATGTGGAATAACTAGAGGGGGAGAGAGATCCTTCACGAGGAGGTGTGTGTTGTGAGGAGGAGAGGGGGGCCTTTTATAGGGAAGAGGGGGGCAACCAAGGGCTATGGCGTGGAAGCCATGGTGGTGCCCCCACCTTTTCCATCATTCATGTGGTGGATGCTCCACTCACATAAATATGCCTCAACTCACACTTCCACTCACATGCATTAAATTTCCACCAAATTTAATGCAAGCTCTCATTAAATAAAACTATTTTATTTATTTTATTCAGAATTTTGTCAATTACATTAATTAACAAACATTCACATAAGACCCCCTGCTAACATTTCAATATCACATGCAGAACCAGTTTCTGCAATTTCACCTGAAACAATTCCGGTTTCCATCAAAATGATTCCAGCGCTTTCTTAATCTTTATCTGAAACATATTTGCTCCTAAATGGTGTCGGTATACCTTAAGTGTGTCACCCTACGATTCGCGAATAATGCAGACATGATCGAGACCCCTCTCCGATCAATAATCAGTAGCGGCACCTAGAGACCATACTGACTCCCACATATTCAACGATGACTCTTGTGATCGTGTGAACCTTTAACATCGTAACTAAATCCCTTTGTCTCATGATATATTACATGCCCGATATTTGATCATCGGCATCCAAATACCTTGTTTGATCTTGTTACCGACATGCACTCTTTTCTTGTTCCCGTGATATGACATTCTAGTGATCACATCACTTGCTTGCAAGCTATTTCAATGTGATATCACCGAGAGGGCCTAGAGTATATCTATTCGTCATCGGGATGAACAAATCCCACTCTTGATCTATGAGCCTCAACATAACACCTTTGTAGCACTGAACCCACCTTTATAGTCACCCTGTTACGGTGTGACGTTTGATGTTATCAAGATACTCTTCTAGTGTTAGTGATTAACATGATATCATGGTCTAAGGACTAAGATTACTTCGTATGATGTTATAGAAATATAAACATAATGACTTTAATCGTAATGCTATACTTCGGATGAATGTTCATCACATCATTCCACCAATATTGTGACCTCGTTATTAACAACATCTAATGTCCATGATCAGGAAACCTTGATCATCTTATTAATCAACGAGCTAGTTTATATGAGAGGCATTACTAGGAACTTTGTATTTTGTTTATTAAACACACATGTATTAACGTTTCCAATTAATACAATTATAGCATGCAAAATAAATATTTATCATAAACATGGATTAAGATAGTAACCACTTTATTATTGCCTCTCGGGCATATTCCCTTCAGCATTGTTCTTTGGGGCACCAATTATTGTGGAGTTTCCTCAAGCTTGTAACCTTTGTGGCGTTTCTTGTGAACCCTCCAATTGAGTTGTGGAGTTTGCCCCAAGCCTTGTACGGGTTTCCTGACCGCCCTCAAGTCTCCCATAGTGGATCGCGAGTAGGCCTTTGTGGCGAGCTCACGGGAGAATAGGGTGAGCCTTTTGTGGCATCGGTGTGTTGCATGCCTTCGCATCTTAGGGTGAGTACTTGTGTGGCGTTGGGTGAGCATCGAGCCACCACACCTTAAGCTGAGCCATTTATGGCGTTCGAAGTACATTGCGCCATCACACCTCTCCAACGGAGATGTAGCTTCTTTGGGAGTGAACTTCGGAATAAAAATCATCATCTCCGTGTCCATCGATTATCTCTCAACCGAGCCCTTTACTTATGCAATTTACATTGTGATAGCAATCGTGCTTGACGTATTTTATCTTGCTTTCACCTTGTTGCTTGTCTTGCTTAGCATAAGTTGTTGGTGCACTTAGTGAACCTAGTTGAAAGGACATTTACTGTCATAATCACCTTTGGTGTTCGTTAACAACTAGTAGACCCTTTTTACAGTTTGCTATTGTCTACAGGTTGATATTCTACAAAGTAAAAAGGACCATTGGCCTATGATGACCCACAAGTATAGGGGGTGTATCTCAGTATTTTCGATAAGAGTGTCGAACCCAACGAGGAGCAGAAGGTGCTGGCTAGTGGTATGGATCAGGAATTCTCTGCAAATACTTAGCAAACGGATTTTTAGGGGTTTTCGATAAAGCAAGTAAACAAAGTACGAGTAAATGAAAGATAGTAAGAATGAATGAAGCAAGTGGCCCAATCCTTTATGCAGCAAAGGACAAGCCGGTTGTATTTCTATAGATGACCAAACGTTCTCGAGGACACATGGGAAGACTGTCAAGTGCTTTCGCTTCATATAGTCGATTAATCTTCTCTAGCTTGCTAAGTGTTGTGTGGGTGAACCTGTGCTAATGTACCGCCCCATCAAAGACTAAATACATACTTGTGATTATACCCCT
This sequence comes from Avena eriantha, assembly GCA_910589775.1. Classification (NCBI taxonomy): domain Eukaryota; kingdom Viridiplantae; phylum Streptophyta; class Magnoliopsida; order Poales; family Poaceae; genus Avena; species Avena eriantha. The sequence continues at coordinate 21,004,149 of OU342742.1, read as the reverse complement.
TGCAAACATCCGTAAGTACAAGAAAGTAATTAAGGTAAAACCTAACCATAACTTTAAACTCTAAGACCCTTACGTCCCTTGTGCAATGGTTTCCTAACGGGGGTTCAGGTTTCTGTCACTCCGGCAACCCCTACGATTAGTAGCCAAATACACAATGCATTCCCCTAGGCCCATATAGTTGAAGTGTCATGTAGTCGACGTTCACATGACACCACTAGAAGAAGTACACTACAACTTAAATAACAATCTATTGAATCTTTCTCAACGCAATTCCACTACTAACAACAAGACTTCTCCCATGTCTTTAAGAACAAAACGAACTACTCACAAGACGTCATATGGATCATGACCAGAGATAGAATAATGATGTATAACAATCTGAACATAAACAATAATTCAATGGTTCACTCAATAGCATCAACTACAAAGAGTAATCAACACCGCGAAAGTTTCCCCTATGAACTATGCAAGATTCAACTCAATTGTTACAGCAATATGGAGATGGTGATGAGGGTGCTGATGGTGATGATGGTGGTGGTGATGATGATGATGATCCCGATGAAGTCCAGCTTGATGGTGGTGTTGATGGCGACGATCTTCCCTCTCCGGGAAGGAATTCCCCCGGCAGAAATCTGACTGCCGGAGAGATCTTTCTCTCTCGGTGTTTTCCGCCCCGCAGAGGCGGTGGAATCTTTCTGTGGTCGCTCCCCGAGTCTTAGGGTTCGTGGGGATGATATACGCCAGAGGAGAGAGGCTGGGGTGGGCCAGGGCGGCCACACCACTCCCAGGCGTGGCCTAGGCCTGCCCGCGCCATGGGGTGGTGTGGGCCCCCTGTGGCCCACCTCCACTCCATCTTCTAGCATCCTGAGTCTTCTGGAAAAATAGAATTTTCCGTATATTTTCCTGGATTTTCTGATCTTCGCGAATTTTGCTTCCAAACAACACCTTTTCCATCAGAATCCTGACTGCAGCGGTCCATGCTCCAAAAGTCATCAACCATGCAAAAACAGATGAAATAACATAAGTATCACCTCTCAATACGAAATATATCAATGAATAATAGTGAATTAAGACATAGAATAGTGATGCAAAATGGACATATCAACTCCCCCAATCTTAGACGTCGCTTATCCCCAAGCGAAACTGAGCTCAATAAACATGACCTCAGGTTTATGGAGTGAAGAGTCGATAAAAGAATACGGACAAGAAGCATCACATTCATCAAATACATAGATCATAATAGAAGACAACTCACTATTATATAACTCAACTTGCCATGAGTAAAGGAAACACAATAAAGATACATAAAGTGAATCAGAATTGGTAATGGCAAACTTAGCTCTTGGTCGAAGAATAGTTGATAATTTGCTGGAGTTCACAAATAGCTGGTTTTTCAATGAAAGATTTCAAAGTAGTAAACATCAAGATAAGAGCAATGTGCAAAACAAGGAACAAAAGAAACATGAATGCATAAATCATCATATGAATGAATGAAACACATCAACTCAAAATACTTGATGAGATAGAAGGGAGTAGGTTTACTGACTCAACTATAGGGTAAAAGAAAGGCCCTTCAAAGAGGGAAGCAGGGATTACAAGTCTCATAAAGAGCTCCCAAAAATTATGATACTTACTAGCTTTCAACTCTCATTGCCCCTATCATAGGCATCTTTAGGTGATTAAGGTGAAAGTGAGGTCCAATCTGAGTTATATGCTTGACAGACTATAAACTGAAAATCCCAAGTCCCTTGAGTACGAGGGCCGCTCCTCATGCTACTCAACTTTAGTTACCGGTTAGTTCTTGTCATCGTAAGTATGTGCGTATCATTGAGAACCGCCAACGGGGTACCCCTTGCCCGATGATACGGAAGAATCCCCATATCAAAATGACAAGGCAAGCAGACAATGAGTACCTCAACAATCTTCTTATTTACCATGGGAAAATGGTGCTTTTTTCTCTCTTTCCTCTTTTCATAGTATCTTTTTTTTCTTTTCTTTTTCTCAATATCTATCTCTCTCTTTTTTATAAGAAGAATTCTTCATAGATATCATTATGGTTACGCTGCAGGTTTCCACCATGTCAACATGGATTAGACCAGCGGCCCAGGCGTTTCTCTAACACACATACATAACTCCATGGAATTACAAGCTCCCCTTTTATTTCACACCGACGACATCCGCAAACAAAAGAGCAAGGTATCAACTGGGTATATATTTACAAGTGTTGAAAGCGTTCCCCATGATAGCACGGTTCTGCTAATCCCCAACCTATAATTTGCAAGCATATAACTTTCATGGAGAGTTCACAATGGTTCAGATTTATTAAGTGCAGAAAATAAAGTGTGCCATCAAGTTCGTGAGAGCTTTAATCACTATTTTTCACATAACAAGTTTAATTTGGGAGGTAGACAAAACAAGAATTTACTTGGAATAGCAATAATGCTACTAGGTAGGTATGGTGGACACAAATGGCAAAGGTTTTGGTTTAAAGGAGGTGGATGCACGAGAAGAATACCCTCTCAGTACAGGTTTTTGGCTAGCAAGGCTGGGTAGCAAGTACAAGAGTTGGAGGAAACAACCAAACATACAAATGATAAAGACAAACATGCAATATTCCTTGGAAGCACAAAAGATCTTAACTAGAGAATACTAGACTTATGAGCAAATCAAGAAAGAAACATGATGAAATTATTTTTCTTTAGAGTACTTCTATCTTTTTCTTTTCAACTCTCAAAAAGGTGTTGCTACTGACCGAGCCAGGTTCGCCAAAACCAACTAAATTAACTCAATGATCCCAAAGTGCTACCAATACTAACAACAAGATCAATCATATAACCACGAATTGAAAACTAACATAAGCTATGCAAAAGAGTGAATGATCGAACTTCTCATTAATATTCCATAACGGAAACTCACACCAAGGGATACATATCTAACGAGAGAGGGGACACTTCCATAATGCAAACCATACTACAAAATAATTCCTCTATTCATGATATGACTCTACTAATAAGGTAAAAAGATAGAAGATAGTGATATGATACCGCGGCACTCCCCCAAGCTTGGAACAAACCAAGGGGATGCCAAACCTGATGACGAATTACTCCTTCGGTGGTGGTGGTATCCTCTCGATGAGCTCTCTGATAAGTTTCCCCAAGTCCTCAATTTCGAAGGTGAGATTACGAATAAGCTCCGAGTTTTGCTCAATGCGGCTCATGATCATGTCGTGTTGAGAATTCCAGCTCTTGCTATTCTTTCCCCACTCTTCCTCCTTGAAGTCTTCTTTTCCTGCATGGCTAGAACGAGGCAAATCCCAATTGGAGGGTAATTTCTCCTTGGGCATATTCTGGTATTGATGCTCATGGATAAGGGTATGGAAAGGATTCTTGGTGCGTGGAGGAAGTGACCAGGGATATGAACGGTGATGAAGAGGCTTCCCTCCAATGGTTGGGTTTGCCACCACTCCAATGCTTGCAACGGTAGTGCCGGTGTGCTTTGCCTCCTCTTCACCTTCACTCTTGATCTCCTTCTCCTTCCCGGGGTCTTGGAGGTCTTCCTCCATAGGTTCCTTCCCTTTATCCTTGGCGAACACCATTGTGCTTCTAAACCTTCAAAGAGTATGTCCTGGCAGAAACAGATCGAAACAAAAACACGACGAAAACACGATATACGAACCTCGGGGGATCAGGGGGTTATATATTACGAAGTTTCATATCAAAAGGAAGGTACTGGGAGAAAACGAGTCGGAGGCGGAGTCCTGGGTGGCCTCACTACCTGGTGGCGCGGCCAGGGGTGGACCCATGCCATGGGGTGGTGTGGGCCACCCTGACTCTGTTTCCGTCCCTTATTCGCTTCGTAGCTTTCCTTATTGACTGAAAACTGCAAAAATATAGTTGGATTGTATTTTCGCGGAACTTTCTTACTAGAACTGTTACCTATTTGAACACGGACTCTGCAGGTCTCTGAATTTGGTATTTAGTGGATCCTTTCGGAGTCATCTCTTGAATAACATCAATATCTTCATCTTCATATACTTATTACTTGAGTCATAAAACCTTTCTCTTTCTCATTACACCATTATCTCCACTTCCTGGAAATTTCTTTCACACAAAACTTCACACAGTTCTCATTAGCAACATTAGTATAAGTGAAGTGATAATTTTTTTTGAGTCCAACTTCAACTAAAAACATCAAAACATAAGCTACTGTAGCAACTCCTTCCGAAGACCCAAAAAGAATTCAAAAAGGAAATCGAATAAAGAACCAAATGCAAGAGTGGCAAAATCTGTCAAAATAGACCAGCAGGTAAAGATCAATTTTTTCGAAAATCTTATGTTGCTCAAATCAAAAAGTGCAAATCTAATGAAAGTTAAATAACAACCTGGGGCAGAAGAACAAAAAATCACAGCTCAAACCGACATACAGAGATCTCTCACAAATTTTTACGGTGAAGCACAAAAATCTGTTTTGGGACAGCAACTTCCCCAAATCTTACTTCTCTCTCATTAGAAGTTGATCTTGACGCAAAAACCAAACAAAAACGGATAAGGAGCGGTTATTACCGAAGTAATAACTTCCAAGACTCAAATAAACAAAAACAAACTAAAAGCAAAAACAAATTGGGTTGTCTCCCATAAAGCTCTTTCTTTATAGCCATTAAGATGGGCATGATAATTTTGAAGAAGCTCTCATAGGGATATGGATTGAAGTGAAAGAGAGCATTAAGAAGCAAAAACACACACACATTTAAGTCTAACCCACTTCCTATGCAAGGGGATTTTGTAAACAAACAAGTTATTGAAACCAAAGACAACTTGCATAAGAAGGCAAAAGGAGTGTGACATAAAAACTTTCAGCATAAAACGAGGAAACTTGATATTATTGAGATACATAAGAACACTTTTCCCTCTCTCATAGTAACTTTCAGTATCATGCATAAACTTAACAATATAGCTATCACAAGGACCATCATAGCACTGATCACTTATTCTAACAGAAACACAGGAATACTAGCTCTCATAACACTACTATGTGAAACAATATTAGAGGTATCCTTATAAAGGATAGTGTGTCCCTCTTCTTCATACTTAGCAAACAAAGTCTTTCACATTTGCTATTATAGGTTCATCAACCATTTGTTTATCAGGTTCAACAGCTTTGTTCATACTTTCATCTACCATACTAGCCATCATAGAATGTTCATTTACCTTAATTGGGAAAGCCATTTTCTCAATATAAGGTTCAGGTAAAACATGATTAGCAGTATAAACTTCATTATTTCTTGAAGGAATACTCTTAGCAACATCGTTATAAGGTTCATGATACTTATTCCACTTATTTTTAGGCACTTCAATGTAGGAAGCAAAAGCCTTAAAATAAGAAGCAATAGCTTGAGAGTCTAGACCATAAGCATTTTTAATATTTTGAAAGTCATCAGTTCCCATAAAAGATTCAATGCATTCATAATCATAATTTATACCTGACTTTCTACCTTTGTCATTCTCCCAAGCTTCAGCATTGTCTTGAATATGGTCCAGAAGATCCCATTTAGCTTCTTCTTCCATGCGAGTGAATGATCTAGCACAAGAAGCATCCAATAAATCCTTGTCATGAAGAGAAAGCCTTACATAAAAGTTATTGATAATAATATTGTTGGGAGCTCATGAATGGGACATTTGAGCATTAGTAACTTCAATCTCCCCCAAGCTTGGGATGTACTCTCTCCATCAAGAGGCCAAAAGTTGTATATTTGATTCCGATCTTTATGAATCTCACTAGGAGGATAAAACTTTGAATAAAAGAGAGGCACTATTTCCTCCCATTCCAGAGCTTGACCATTCTTCAGTAGCTTATACCATTCCTCAGCTCTTCCTTTTAGTGATAATGAGAATAACTTCTTCTTAACTTGATCTGTAGTAATACCTGCACACTTGAACAACCCGCATAATTCGTGTATAAAGAGTAAATGATCACCGGGATAGACAGTTCCATCCCCAACATAATAGTTATCCATAACACGATCAATAATTCTTGTAGGTATTTTGAAAACAACTTAAATAACAATCTATTGAATCTTTCTCAACGCAATTCCACTACTAACAACAAGACTTCTCCCATGTCCTCAAGAACAAAATGAACTACTCACAAGACGTCATATGGATCATGATCAGAGATGGAATAATGATGTATAACAATCTGAACATAAACAATAATTCAATGGTTCACTCAATAGCATCAACTTCAAAGAGTAATCAACACCGGGAAAGTTTCCCCTATGAACTATGCAAGATTCAACTCAATTGTTACAGAAATATGGAGATGGTGATGAGGGTGCTGATGGTGATGATGGTGGTGGTGATGATGACGATGATCCCGATGAAGTCCAGCTTGGTGGTGGTGTTGATGTCGACGATCTTCCCTCTTCGGGAAGGAATTCGCCCGGCAGAAATCTGTTTGCCGGAGAGATCTTTCTCTCTCGGTGTTTACCGCCCCGCAGAGGCGGCGGAATCTTTCTGTGGTCGCTCCCTGAGTCTTAGGGTTTTGTGGGGATGATATACGCCAGAGGAGAGAGGCTGGAGTGGGCCAGGGCAGCCACACCACTCCTAGGCGCGGCCTAGGCCTGCCCGCGCCATGGGGTGGTGTGGGCCCCCTGTCGCCCACCTCCACTCCATCTTCTGACATCCCGAGTCTTCTGGAAAAATAGAATTTTCCGTATATTTTTCCGGATTTTCTGATCTTCGTGAATTTTGCTTCCAAACAGCACCTTTTCTATCTGAATCCTGACTGCAACGGTCCATGCTCCAAAAGTCATCAACCATGCAAAAACAGATGAAATAACATAAGTATCACCTCTCAATACGAAATATATCAATGAATAATAGTGAATTAAGACATAGAATAGTGATGCAAAATGGACGTATCAGCCTGCGGATCATTCCATGCATGTCCTCTTACATCTTGGCTATTCCAGACCGGAGTCTCCGGTGTGGTCCGGACTTACCCCAAGAGTCTCCGGTGTGGCCTCTGTTTCCTTGCCTGGGTTAGTCTGTGAGGTGGTCCGGAGGCTGGTTCGGAGTCTCCGGTCTCTATCTCGGTTCAGAGTCTCCGGTGTAGAGGGACCGAAGTCTCCGGTCCACTTGGCTCCCCAGTGCGCTGGGTCATTCTGTCAAGGGGTCCGGAGGCTGGTCCGGAGGTTGACCGGAGTCTCCAGTGTCGACCGGAGTCTCCGGTGTGGTGACCGGAGTCTCCGGTCTGCTTCTTCTCCCAACAGGCAAAAAAGGTTCGCTGATCGAAGGGCTATAAATAGGGGACCTTATCCCCTTGTTCCAGGTGCTCGTCCATCTCAAGAACACCATGTCCATTTGAGCCACCAAATCAACAAGATCTCTTCATCCAACCATCCAAAGTCGTTGATCTTTGGAGAATCGAAGGAGGAGGCCTTGATCTACAGCTTCGCCAAGAGATATCTTCATTTCCCCCTCATTCACTTGAGGCCCCCCATGCTCTAGTGTTTCATTGGAAACCCTAGGTTTTGATTTGGTTCTTACAAGCTTGTCTTTAATTGTTTGAAAGCTTGCTTGTATTTGGGAGACTCCAATTAAGTTGTGGATGCGTTCCCCAAACTCGTTGTAAAGGTGCCAGCTTCCACCTCGAAGGTTGCCGTATAGTGGAAGAGGTGAATCGAACCCGTTGGGGTGAGGTTCATTGGAGAACAAGGGAGGCCTCTCGTGGCGTTGGTGGTTTGAAACCACCCCCTCTCCAAACGTAGACGTACTTCCCCTCAAAAGGAAGGAACTACGGGAAACAAATCCTTGTGTCTCCATGTGCTCCACTTTGGTTCCTTCTATCCTTTACGTCACTTTACTTATCTAGTTAGTGTTTAGTTTGTGCTTGTGTGTCATATAGGTAAATTCACCTTAGTTGCATAATCTAGAGAATTTACCTTTCTTGTCAAACCCTAATTTGTAAAAGGAGTAAAATTGAAGTAGCACCTATTCATCCCAACTTTCCAAACCATGTCTACAAACTTGATAAGGCTCTCTATGGGCTCAAGCAAGCCCCACACACGTGGTATGAGCACCTTAGAGAGTTGTTGTTAGATCGTGGGTTTGAGGTTGGGAAAATCGATCCCACTCTCTTTACCAAGAGGGTCAATGGGGAACTCTTTGTATGCCAAATCTATGTAGATGACATTATCTTTGGCTCTTCTAACAAAGCTTTTAATGATGAATTCTCTAAGCTAATAAATGACAGGTTCAGGATGTCTATGATGGGAGAATTGAGAGTATTTCTTGGTTTTGAGATCAAGAAAGTGAGAGGTGGTACATTCTTCAACCAAGCCAAGTATACTCAAGATATGCTCAAAATATTTAACATGAAAGATCTCAAAGGAGCCCCTACTCCCATGGCAACAAAGACTCATCTTGAACTAAACCCAAATGGTAAAGATGTGGACCAAAAGGTATACCGGTCCATGATTGGCTCTTTGCTTTACCTTTGTGCATCTAGACCTGATATTGTGTTGAGTGTAGGAGTGTGTGCAAGATATCAAGCGGCTCCTAAAGAAAGCCATTTGATGGCAGTCAAGAGAATCTTTCGATATTTGGTTAATACCCCAAACTATGGTATTTGGTATCCTAGGGGCTCTACTTTCTCTCTTTGTGGGTACACGGATTCGGACTGGGCTGGTGACAAGGATGATAGAAAATCAACCTTCGGGGCTTGCCAGTTCCTTGGGAGGTCCTTGGTGTGTTGGTCTTCCAAGAAGCAAAACTGTATATCTCTTTCCACCGCCGAAGACGAGTATGTGGCATCTGCAAGTGCTTGTACACAATTGCTATGGATGAGGCAAACTTTAAAGGAATATGGTGTCCATTGTAAAAAAGTGCCTCTCCTATGTGACAATGAAAGTGCCATCAAGATTGCATACAACCCAGTGGACCATACAAGAACAAAGCATATTGAGATTCGTCATCACTTCATTAGAGATCATGTTGCCCGAGGTGATATTGAGCTTTCATATGTGTCAATCAAAGACTTGCGGATATCTTCACGAAGCCACTTGATGAAGCAAGGTTTTGTTATTTGAGGAATGAACTAAATATCGTGGATTCTAGGAGCTTGACTTGATTACCTTGCATACTCACCTATGTCTTAACCCATATTTGGTGTAGGTGTAGGCATGGAAATAGGGGGAGTGCAGTTCTAATTCATTGGACTATCCCTCCCCCCATAATGCCAACATTAAGAAATTCAACTCTCTTAGTATCATTTAGTGATATGTGAGCATCATTGATGAGTAGTGGCTATGAACCCAAGGATCATTCTTCGTGGTTTCAGGCCACAAACTCCTACATGGTGGCTTCGGCCACCATCCTCTCCTCATTCGAAGAATTGGCTCTTAGCTCGGATTTATTTGGTACTTTGATGAACATCTGGAGAGTTTTCCGTGGTTTTCTTGAGTTTTCATAGTATGTCATCTTAACCCAAGCCCTCTCTCAATCTTGACAACCATCTCTATCTAATATATGTCCCCATACACACACCCTAGAAGTATTTGGTCGAGGAGGACCGGAGTCTCTGGTATAGACTGGAGTCTCCGGTCTGGGCGGTTTATGTCCATTTTAAGGGAGGACGGGGTGAACTGAAACAGTAGTTTCATTCATCCACCCCCGTCCTCCCCTCTCTGCCCCCGTCGCCTCCTCTCCAAAATCTTCTCCCCGGAGGTCCAGAAGCCCCCGGGATCCGCCGTGCCGCCGGCCAATCATCTCCTTTCCACCATTGGGTGATTCCCACCGGTGGAATCTCCTCCATGGATAGATCTGGTACCTCTCCTCCTCTTTTTCACCTAGGGTTCTTCCCTTACCTTGTTTATGAGGATTGGTACTAGTTTTGACCACTGGAATTCCTTATTTGCGTGCACCTGAGTACTTTATCATTGTTACCATGCCCGATCTGCTGGATTCAACCTCATTGGAGCCTCCCTGATCTTCCCCCGAGTCTCCTGACCGGAGACGCCGGTCCCGTGGACCAGAGACTCCGGTCTGAGCCGGAGACTCCGGTGTGGACCACAAAGACTCCGGTGTGGTTTGAATCTAACACATTTTTCATGGTCTCAATGATTCTGTGTTGCCTCCATGGGACATATATATACTTACCTTCATGCTATCTCCCTCGCTGCTGTTCACAGGGTCTGGCTCTCGTCGTCCTCCTCGCACCAAGGCCAAGATGAAGAGGGGCGACCCTCGCTATGATGAGTCTGAGGGTCAGTACATTGTGCCCCCATCTAACCGCAAACAGCTAGCCCGTGATGCAGCCTATATGCAACGAGAACAGGAAAGGGCTGAGGAAGAGAAACGTGCCAAGAGGGCAAAATATGACAACATTCAGTCGTTGGCTCGCATGTCTAAGCAGGAGTATCGTGAGCTGCAGAAGACCAATTTCTATGAATTGCCTCGCACTAGTGATGACCCCTGTTATTGGAGGAAGGAGCAAGCTGTCTTCATGAAAGACATTTACAGTGTGCTCAAGAGATCTCCTGTATGCCCCCATAAGTACTTGAGTGTTGAGTAGATGAGGAAGAGCTCCTACTTCTCTGATGCTCTGTGGATTAGTGAGAAGTTGGGGCTGTTCAACTTGATGGAGATACATGAAGACTACACCATCACCCTTGTGCAGCAGTTCTATGCCACAGTCGTGTTTGGAACTGACCAAGCCAGGACTATGACTTGGATGACTGGCGACCACCGCTGTTCGTCTACTTTCTATGACTTTGCTGAGGCCATCTTCGAGACTTTTCAGGGGGTATCTACTCATGTTGGAGTTCGCATGCACTCAGCAGCTCTTGGGGTGAACAAGAACAAGCTTGCCCCTTTATATGGTAGTGAAGGGGTTGTGGGGGGTCTAAGGGACTCAAGCCTCTCTACAATCTGATGTTGAGGATCTTCCGCTAGACCATTTCCCCTAGTGCTGGGAATGATGATGCCATCAGATGTGGTCTAGTAAACTTGCTGTATCACACCCACAAGACTTACATGGATGGCCCCGACGCTGATGCTGATCCTATTGATGTGATGGACTACATATTTGAGGAGATGTATCATGCCACCTTATACAGGAAGGCCCCTCGATATACACCTCTGGTCATGAGACTCATCAACACTTAGCCACATGGTTCGCCACTTTCTATGCCTCCCAACCTTACCGAGCACACTCTCGTATCTCTACAGCAGAAGGGGGCTATGAGGGCTCCTCCTAGACGCTCCCATGCACATGTGGAAGAGGAGATTTTAGAGACTGACAGGGGCCCCTCACCTCCTAGGGCTTGAAGGAAGAATGCTTCCAATGCACCTCTTCCACCCATGACATGTGACTATGTCCATGAGAGGGTCAAGAAGGGCTCATTCTGGGATAGGACCCTGTGTTGCATGAATGTGGACACCCGCAAGCAACAACATGATTCCTACAAGAGCAACCGCCGCATCGAGAAACTACTTAAGGAGATCAAGGCTCAGGGTGAAGCGTATGATAAGGAAGGTGAGGATGAGTACACTGATGAGCATGGGGCTCAGCTGTCCACCGAGTCAGATCACACTCTTTCGTTCGGGGCATGGAATGCCCATCAGGACAACTTGGTGGATTGGAAGACCTTCTCTGATGTCACATCTGGGTTTGGGTATCAAGGAACTTCCTGTTCTCACCCTCACGGCAAAGGGCCTGCAGCTCCAGATGATGATGAGGACTATGATGATGATGATGAGGATTAGGATTTGGATGAGGAGGACGAGGAGGATGATGACGAGGACTACTGATCCATTGGGACGCTAGCTTATGTCTTTTCCCTTTTTCGGTGTTTCGATGCCAAAGGGGGAGAAGACATTGTCATCGGGATTTGCATGGGTTTGGGCTACTTGATTCGCATTTGCCGCCTTATCATTTCTATTTTCCTTATGTTATTGTGGGACACTGTTGGCCATTTGTGTGTGTGTGTGTGACTCTATGGGTGCTCCAACTTTATTGTAACTCATGTGTGAACCATGTGTTTTATCCATGCTCTACCTACCTTGCCTGCTTTACTTGTTTATCTTTATGCACTTAGACAGGGGGAGCATGTCCATACCTTTTCATAAGTAATTGCGTAGTTTTGTTCATGCAAATTCACTAGTTGTCATCGAACACCAAAAAGGGGGAGATTGAAAGGACATTTACTGTCATAATCACTTTTGGTGTTCGTTAACAACTAGTAGACCCTTTTTACAGTTTGCTATTGTCTACAGGTTGATATTCTACAAAGGAAAAAGGACCATTGGCCTGCGGATCATTCCATGCATGTCCTCTTACATCTTGGGGATTCCAGACCGGAGTCTCCGGTCTTCACAGACCGGAGTCTCCGGTGTGGTTCGGAGTTTCCCCAAGAGTTTCTGGTGTGGCCTCTGTTTCCTTGCCTAGGTCAGTCTGTGAGGTGGTCCGGAGGTTGGTCCGGAGTCTTCGGTCTCTATCTCAGGCCGGAGTCTCCGGTGTAGAGGGACCGGAGTCTCCGGTCCACTTGGCTCCCCAGTGTGCTGGGTCATTCTGTCAAGGGGTCCGGAGGCTGGTCCGGAGGTTGACCGGAGTCTCTGGTCTGCTTCTTCTCCAACGGGCAGAAAAACGGTTCGCTGATCGAAGGGCTATAAATAGGGGACCTTATCCCCTTGTTCCAGCTGCTCGTCCACCTCAAGAACACGATGTCCATTTGAGCCACCAAATCAACAAGATCTCTTCATCCAACCATCCAAAGTCGTTGATCTTTGGAGAATCGAAGGAGGAGGCCTTGATCTATAGCTTCACCAAGAGAGATCTTCATTTCCCCCTCATTCACTTGAGGGCCCCCATGCTATAGTGTTTCATTGGAAACCCTAGGTTTTGATTTGGTTCTTACAAGCTTGTCTTTGATTGTTTAACAGCTTGCTTGTATTTGGGAGCCTCCAATTAAGTTGTGGATGTGTGCCCCGAACTCGTTGTAAAGGTGCCGGTTTCCACCTCGAAGGTTGCCATATAGTGGAAGAGGTGAATTGAACCCGTTGTGATGAGGTTCATCGGAGAACAAGGGAGGCCTCTCGTGGCGTTGGTGGTTTGAAACCACCCCCTCTCTAAACGTAGACGTACTTCCCCTCAAAAGGAAGGAACTACGGGAAACAAATCCTCGTGTCTCCATGTGCTTCACTTTGGTTCCTTCTATCCTTTACCTCACTTTACTTATCTAGTTAGTGTTTAGTTTGTGCTTGTGTGTCATATAGGTAAATTCACCTTAGTTGCATAATCTAGAGAATTTACCTTTCTTGTCAAACCCTAATTTGAAAAAGGAGTAAAATTGAAGTAGCACCTATTCACCCCCCCCTTCTAGGTGCCCATACGATCCTTTCACTAGTGGTTTTAGGTTTTATGCTTTGATAAATTAAACGTTAGTTTTATTTCGCATTTATTAGAGCCTAAACTGTAATTATTTTAAAACGCCCATTCACCCCCTCTAGGTGACATCAGTTTCCTTTCAGTTAGTCTCTACACTCTACTGATATAGTCTCTTCTCTTGTCATAGGAATATATGCTATACTATAATTCTATCTTTATTCTTTTGATGAACTAATGATCTTGTCACTTGCAGATCCACACCAAGATGAGAAAGTGCCTTACAATAGATCGCCTAGATGATCTAGTGAACATCCAATTCAACTCAAGGCTACTATCCAAGAGGAGAAGGATCAAGGATACGAAGAACATAGATGTGTTGCTCGGTTCTGATGCATCCGAAGCACAATGTTTCTTCTATGAGGGAGGGGATGATCATGCTTTGATGGTGTTCAGGGATGGATATGAGATTCGAGTAGATGGCATACCTTGGGCTGTGGTTGGAGATGCCATGGGAGCAAGTGAACAATTGGAACTTCGCAGGAGTGCAATGGTTCGAGAACTTCATGATGAAGAGTTTGAGTCTGCCAAGGAGGATGAACAAGAGGAGCCCGATTTAGACATGGAGGTGATAGCATTTGAGGATGATGAAGATGGTCTGGATGTAGTGACCGGCAACAGCTACATGGATAAGGAGTGAGCCATGATCATCATGGTGACATGGAAGCAACAGATCTGTTGTTTGCTTCATTGCTTGTTGAACTGAAGTTTACCTATTTGAATCTTGAACCTGCTATTTGCTTGTTATGTGTGTGTGATCGTTGATCCACTTATCAGACTTATTTATTTGATGTTTGCTACGACACTAGGTTTGGTTGTGACTGGTTTGATTGCTTTGCTAATCTGGTATTTCAGTTTTAATTCATACATACTTGCTGGCTTGCAAATCTGCTATATCATTCATACATATTCTTCATATTTCACATGGCAACTGCGTTATGCTGGGAAATAGGCAAAGTTCTGTCATTTCTTTGAAAATGCCTAAGTGACGCTTAAGCAAAAAAAAGCTCTAAGCTAGAGCTTGTCGCTACGCTTCCGCTTTACGCTTTTTTGAACCTTGCCATCACAAATGTCCATGATCATAGTATTTCCGAGAGAAAGCAAACGAGGGCACGGAACCGTCTGAAAACCAGCGTCACGGCGAAGTTACCAAAATATTCAGGCACAATATCGCTCTGTTATAATTTTCGTTCGTTTTAGCCACGGGGAAGCTATGGAACTACACTAATTACTGTACTTATCTTCGCGTCATCAGCTCATGTACATAAGAGTAGGGGGAAAGAGAAGGAAAAATTCAGATCAGATTCAGGACCATACGAGTCAGTAAACTAATCTCTACTTAGTGTTGTGTGATCGTGCGCTCATCAAAAGCCCGGCCAAAACGAGGAGGCGGCTTCTTCTTTGGCTCTTTGCTCTGCTCATAGTTGTTTACTCGTTCTCTCTCTTTCACCTCCACTCTTGCGTGTCGCATGGGAAGCAGCCTTCTCGCGCGATATCGGTGATCTGCACCCCCGTGTCGTACACCTTGCCGGCGCGCCACCGTGGAGGCAGGACCTCCCGGTCGGCCCACACCCACTTCCCGTCGTACCCGCCGGTGACCACCACCCTGAACTGCAGCGGCCCCGGCGGCGCCATGCTCGTGCTCCACGCCGGCCCGTGGTCCCGCGTCATGAACTTCCAGCTCGACGACCCGACCTGCGTCGTCACGAAATTCGACCAGAATCGGATTCAGAAACAAATATCGACGCGACCCACAACTTATCTGTCAGTGAACTCAGACCGATCGATCGTTCCGTACCTGCGCGACGTCGACGGCGACGATGTCGGTTTGGCCGCCCTGGTAGAGGAACGCCACGGCCAGCTCGCCGGGCGGGCGGCTCCGCTCCTCCACCCGCACCGACAGGTTCTTGCCCTCGTACTCGCACGGCACCCTGCACATGCCAAAGCGCCGAATTTTTTTGAGCCTGATACAGCGTCCAGGTCCAAGTCCTCTATTTGGTTTTTACCGGGTAGGAGTATCTTTAATTTTTCTTACAGCGGCTAGAGCTCCAAAAGCACATGGCGCCGTTGGTGAAAATGAAGAAATCAAAAGGTTTACTTTACCTCTTGTACTCGACGTCGACGGCGCGGAGCTTGGCGAGCCGCGCGGCGATGCCTGGGCGGGCCATGGCGGCGAACGCCGGGCTGCTGAGCACGAGGTCCGTGCGGTTCGTCTTGGTCCTCGCGCGGTCCGTAACGACCACCCTGGCGCCGGCCGCGCTGCAGAGCTTCTTGTCCTTGCACCTCGCCTACGGCACACCGGAACTAAACGGATTAGCCAAGGAATCAATCGACAACTTAATCCTTCATCAATCATCAGGCTGATGATCAACATCCGGAAGTTTCTCGGTTCAAAAGTCATGGTTTCTCTGCCGTACCTGGAAGCACGCCCCGCAGCCGACGCCGCCCCGGTACAGCGCCGGGCCCGCCGCGGCGAGCAGGCCGCCGTTGAGGGACGCGGCCGCCGTGCCAAACCCGCAAGAACCGGCTGCAATCAACAGGCGAACAGGGTAAGAAAACTCAGAGTCGTTTCCTCTGCAACTCACACACCGAGAGAGTAGGTAGAAACGGAGCAGGTAGATGAAGTGATGCGTACTACCGGCGAGGGTGAGCGAGGAGGTGTAGTAGGCGGCTTTGGAGTGGCGCACGCAGCGGTCGCAGGCAGAGGCGAGCGACAGGAAGAGGAGCGGGAGCACAAGCACGATTGATGTGGAGGAGGAGACAGAGACGGCCATCTTGGTTTATCTTTTCTTCCGATAGGGTAGTGGTGGGTCGTTTGCTTGAAGCTGAGAGAAGCTCACATGACAGAGGAGGAAGACGATCCTTGTGTCTGACGAATGCTTTTATACACCGCGCGCCACACCCATATCCGCAGCACACGCAAAAACAGAGTACACAGTTCCGGCACCCGCACGCTCTCTCTCTAAAAAAAAGGAGGCGATCGCATCTGGCCCCAATCTACAGCCGCCGCCGGTCCCTGCCTACTCCGTCCGCCGCTTCGGCGACGTGAGGGGTGGGGACCCTGGTCTCCGGCCTGTATTTAGGGTAGTCCTTCTTCTTTGAGGCGTGACTTTCATGGAGAAGACTACGCCGCGTCGGAATAATCTGTTCCTGTTCTTCCTCCATCTCGTCGTCGGTGATGTTGGGGGGCAGGTGGCCCGGTCTTCTCGCCGGTCTCTGGATCCGGTGAGATTTGTGTCTGGTGATCGACGTTCATCACTCTTGCGGGTGACGGTCGTGTCGGCTGCTGCAGTAGTTTTTGACGTCTTGCAGCTATGCGCGTGGATGACGGCAGGTGACAACGTCTCTCTTCTCCGACTGCGTCAGATGAAGACGACGATGTCGGGATCTGGTGATCACAGGGAAGATTCCTGGCCGACATGCCACAAAGTCTCGTGCTCGTCGCTTGCGACGACTCGGTTCATCGGCTCGAAAAGCATCCTCGTATGCGACGGTGCTCTCCCAGATCTACGTATGGCGGTTGTTTGCCTCTTTTTTCGACGCTACCATGGTAACGGCGGAGGTAGATGGACGACGGTTCGGCGAGGCACAAGCTTCTCCAAAGGGGGAATTGTAATTTTACTTGCGGAGTTCTTTGTGCATTGTTGCTTGATAAGCATTTTTGTCTTAGGTGTAGACCATATATGTAATCTCTGGATTGTCTAATAAAATATATGGTTTACTTAAAAAAACAGAGTACACAGTTACACGCCCCAAGCGACACTCTCTCTACTACTAGCCCTCCCACCTTATCGACTAGCCCAAGGACATCTTTGGTTTGTGTACGTCTGGTTTGCAGGTGCCCCAAGAGGGCCCAACTCATTCTCGTCCTTTTTTTAGCTGTTTCACTAATTGGCAACAGATTTTATCACAACACATTTCATCAAATTGACAACAAAAATAGTAAATAAATTACCACAAATTACCAAATACCCTAATTCAAAAGCTATAGTACCGAACCATAGTGCAAAATAACATAAATTTGAGGAATTGCGGTATCCACCCGGTATCCCTCCAATCGTTGCACATATCACCACTTCCACGTCTTTTTTGCAGCATTCACCAGGTCTCCGTCTAATCCATTGCGTGCTGGTCTAATACGAATTGTTAATAGCAAAAACAACAATCCCAGTGAACAGCTCGGCTGACCCATGCATGACTTTCTAAATTGGAACCATCAGCATCCTTTCTACTGAAGAAATGGCTATTCCAAATTTTGACATGATCTCTCTATATACAAAGAACAACTGAACTGAGATCGTTTCACATCAATTACCAACAGCACATGATATATAAAATAGAAGTATAATCCTGATAATGAGAAACTGGAACCAACATGTGCCATATGGCCATTACAGACTATGCCATATCTCAACTGGAACCACCAACGCCATTAAAAAAATCATAGACCAAAATATTGGTGCCGTTTTAAGGTTATACTAGCGACCAATTATGGCTAAAACAACATGACAATCATTGCTGCTGTGAATTCTCTTGTTGGTAGCGTAGACCTGCTGTGAAGTAAGAATAAAACCTTGTCCCTTCATACCTGGTGCCATTGAGGAGCTGGACATGGAGCAACATCATTTGGTAGCCTTCTCGTGGTCTATAAAGCATGTCAAATTTGGTAAACAATGCAGAATTGTGAAACATGTAAACATGTAGAAAGTAAAAACAATTTAAAAATTACCTTGTGTTGTGCCTTTCTTGTTGCCAAGTGCGGTTTCAAAGGCGTAGCACAATTTGTGTACCTATGGCCTTGGAGCTTACAATTTGAACATTTGATAGTTGTCATTCTGTTCTGGACAGTTGAGTTTGATGATTCATGTTGTCCTTTGCGCCTTTTCTTTTGCTTTCTTCCCCGCTTAGTTTTGTATTCAGGTGGGTCTATGTCAGGTGAATCTGTTTTAGTCCATCCATGTTGTCCTGGTACTGGATAGATCAAATTCTTGTATGCCTCTTTGTACATGGGCTTCTTAAAGAAATTGCTAACATAATCCTCGGGGAATTCTTTGGCTTTGTGAATGGCTGCCACGACATGTTTGCAGGGTATGCCTGTCAAGTCCCATTTAAAGCAACCACATTTTCTTTCCGCTAAATTCACCTCATAAGTCCTGTCAATATGTGTAACTTGCCACAAATCCTTCTTTGAACATACAATATTTGTACACCATCTTGCATTTGTTTTCTCCCACTCTAATCTTTCCATATAAGTTGGAGTGATTTCCCATTGAACATGCTCTACCCCTTCCCTCTTTGTTGCAAATCTAGGCATTATTTTTGTCCCAATTGACTCAATCATGGCAACTATTGGTTTATCCCTGACTTTGAGTATGTAGCTATTGAACACCTCACTAATGTTATTGACAACTAAGTCAGTTTTGCAGTTTGTGTCCAATGCATGTCGAGCCCAATGTCTAGGAGGTATTTTACACATCCATTCCCATGCTTCTTTATCTTCTTTATTCATTTCTTCCATGGCAACATCAAAGTCATATTTATCAAAGGCATATGCATCACGATCAATTAGTTTTTTTTAGATCCCCACTCTTATGTCCCGCGCTCATAAAATTTGCATAGATGTGTCTAAGGCAATACCTATGGCAGGAATCAGGAAATACCAAATGAACTGCATCTAATAGTCCCTTCTACCTGTCGGACATGAAGGTGTAGCTTCCAAATTGGCCAGCGGTACCACCCAACGCATACTTCAGCTGATTGAGAAACCATGCCCATGATGCCTTATCTTCTATTCCAACAACACCAAATGCTAGCGGAAACAATTTGTTATTGCCATATCGAGCTGTCGCAGCAAGAACTTGGGCTCCATTACCCAACTTTAGGAAACATCCATCAACCCCTTCATTTAGAAAAATTGAAATATGAGATACGTCAAAGTGAAAAGAGAAATAATACAGATATCACTAAAGAGGTTAGCTTGCTTACCAATGAAAGGTCTACATCCATTCTTAAACCCTTCAATTTGCGCATGCAAAGAAAAGAAGAGACCATGAAACCTTGGGTTCTTTTTAGGTTTGTTTGTAGGCCGAATTGTTGTTACATGGCATCTAGAACCGGGATTCTTGTCAATTACGGTCTGCAAGTAATCTCTAAGACAGTGATATTGCATATCTTCATGTCCTTCTATAGCTTCAAGAGCTTTATTCTTCACCCTATATGCCATGTGCTTGGATATTTCAACTCCATGTTCTCGCATCACAACATCAATCAGAGCGGTTACATTCATGGCGGGATCACTCCTGATCATATCTTCATAGTGTTTTGCAATCCAAGTGCCTCTTGATCCTTGATGTATCTGTGGTAGTGCCACATGTGTGTGGTATATTGATCTGCCTAATGCAATGTGTGCTTTCTCCCTTGATTTTAGATGAGTAAATCATGAAAGCACATGTGCCCTCCGAGCTGCAGCAAACAATCACCCTCTCCTGATTATTCTTCAAGTAAGTGAAGTTCCTTCTGTATGCAATGTGATAATCATCCAAAGCCGTCCTTAGTTGTGTGACATTAAGGAAGCACAACTCCAACCGAAACAGCTCATGTGTATTTTCCTCCATCTCATCATAGTACACTCGATTCTTCAGCGGCAAAGCTCTGCTCTTGTGCTTCCTTACTGCTATTTGTGATTCCACCACAGCCCCATCATCATCATTTAAATGAATGAGTTCTTTATTGTCATCACTGCAGCTATCCTAAGCACAAATGCATCATCAACTGTGCCTGCAGCTGCCCTCAGCTTCAGCTCCTGAGTCTTACTTGCCTTGGCCTTTGCAGCTTTGCTTCTTGCTTCTCTCGCTATATCAGCCTTGTCCACTATAGATGCCTCAGTTAATTCTTCTTCATCACCTAGAGGGAACAATTCTGGGACATGAGTGTACCCATCTTTCTGCCAATCATTTCCATCCTGAAACTCAAACTCTGATTCATCACTAGAATGAGACTCATATTCAATGTCATCTCCTAGAATGTTTTCCATCCAAATTCATCCACATAATTTTCCTCCCTCTCTTCCTGCTGAAAATTGCAATCCATGTTGAGGTCAAATTGGTTGTCATTGGGCCAATCTTGATGAATTGCCCTTGGTTCTTCGACAAACCAATCAGCTGGCCACTCGATATTGCATTGTGGATTGATGCTGCTATCCTTTCTACATACATGTACAAATTACCATCAGCTATTTCTCCACAAATACAACAAGGCAACACAAAGCTTCCTAATAACACCTATTTCTCCACAAATTTCAACCAACATAACAGACCCGGTCTTAAATATAGTTCATAAGAAAATACAGAACATGAATAATACGAATAAAACAGCCCCAAATTCAATGTTTATAACCAAATATACGTCGATAACCACAAAAATTAGTACTCAGCGAACCTAGGGTTCTATACGGCGTCGGCTATGGCCTTACCCTAATCAAGGAAGCACAAGAGAGGAGAAGGAATACAGGGAGGGTTCAGCCTTACCCAAGGACGGAGAAACCTTTGGCCAGGGGCGCTCATGGGCGAGAGGTTCCCCGCCGCATGGCCTCCCGCTGCTGATTGGCCGCCTGCCGCTGCCTCCTTCTCTGCATCGCCCGGACATGCCTCCCCTTGGCGCTGCTTTGCGGGAGGAAGGGGAGGATACCCAAAGTCCTGGTCTTCCCCAGGATCCATCATCGGCGGCTTGTCGCCGGCGATTTGCCAGCCGCCGCCGCCGCCGTCGTCGGGTCTCTGCTTCACGGGAGGAGTGAGAACAGAGGCGATGGGTACGATGCCTGGGTCGGTTTCGTGTCTGGTTCGGGAGCCTCTTGGTTCGGTTGTGCTCGACTTGGTCAATACGAGGCCGTGTGGTCGTAATGTCATATGGGCTGTCAACGGAGACTAAACATTTGTATTAGACCAGCACGCAATGGATTAGACGTGGACCTGGTGAATGCTGCAAAAAAAACGTCGAAGTGGTGATCTGTGCAATGCTCGGACAGATACCTGGTGGATACTGCAATTTCCTCCATAAATTTGATAGAAAATGCGCGAAAGAGGTAGATCTCATGACGCTAGACTGTCATTGAGATCACTTCGTGGTCATGAATATCATTTTGCCTCTTCTCAAACTAACTCTTTTGAGTCGGATCCAAGATGGTCAAGTCCACTATCATGAGCTTCATCTACTCGGCCATGATCTTGGCCTCGGCCTCCTTGGCCCTTGACCAACAAATTGTGAGGTCAACGAAGCAACCAATGGTGACCTCTTTCTCGAGGCGGTGCCTATCCTCTTTCTCAGCATTTGCCTTCTCCTTATCCGTAAGCAACCCTTTCAAGGTCTCTTGCAATGCAAGTGTGGTGGCTTGGCGTTGGACATCTTGTTTGTTGGACACGACCATTGTGTGCGGCACTGTGCTTGATTCATCATCGTCAAGGTTGGTGACATTTGACTCACTCCCACGCTTACTTGAGTCTTCTATACTCTTTTTGTAGAGGGCATAACTTGTTTCCCACTTCAGGAATTTCTTGAGCTTCATCCCACAATGGGGCAAGGTGAATGGCTTGCCGTCATACTTCTCTTTGAAGTACTCCATGGCTTGGGTCACCTACACAAAATAAAGAGAACCCACAATATATGCAACAATTGCAAATAGTACATATGTATAATGTAGATGTAAGAATGGCCTAGCCATTACCGTGTCTCCAATGCCAGTGTTGCTCACGGGGCGGCTTGCCACATGCTCGTATGCACCAAAAAAACTTGTTGCACTCGGCATTGATGAAACCCCATCTCTTTTGAAGAGAGGTGTCGTTGCGGTTGCTATGGATGCGGTACACTTGAACTTCTTGTGCTCATGGTAGAACTTGAAGATATGCCGCCAATATGTCGAGCCGTTTTCCTCGGCGCTAGCAAATGGATCTTGTCCAATTGCCATCCACGCCTCACAAAGGACCTTGTCCTCCTTGACGGTATACCTGCCAATCCTTTGGATCTTCTTTTTGACTGTACCTCCATCGGCAGGCTCGACGACATCATCATCTTCTTCCACATTTGTGGCGTCGTCGCCACAGATATTCAGCGTCGGCTCAGGCCCGAACAATGGCTCTGCCTAGAAGTCTAGGGTGGACATGGGGACTTTCTCATCGCTGGGGTCGTCATCCGCAGTTGTGACCTCGTAGATCATTTCCTGCAGCATGGCCTCATCGTCCTCCTCCCTGGACGAAAACCGGTGCGGCAAATCATCGAACATTTGGTGGGACACATGCATGTTCACCGCAGAGATCCTGCGGGGCCCCTTGTTGTGATGCTGCGCGGGGTCACCGGAGACTGGGGTGCGGATGGACGTGGCCGACGGTTGTGCAGGCTCATCCAACGACATCGATCTTGACCCGCCCAGCGGGGAACGGGACCGGTTGTGGACGATGGTAGTAGTAGTAGTGGGCGAGCCTGGACGTAGTGGCGGCCGGGTGACGCCCGAGGTCACCGAGATCGTGGACGACACGCCTGCCGCGACGCTCTCCCCAACCATTGTCAAGACTTCCAGTGTGTTAGGGTTGTGGAGGAGAAGAAGGGCTTGAGAGGCTATATCAGGGGCAGCGATCTTGGCGGCGGCTTCGGTGTTGGCCTTGGCCCGCATGTCGGCGACGACTTCAGCGTGCTTCGCTTTCGCAAGGGCGGCTAGTGCTTCCTCCTTCCTTTCCCTCACCGTAGCACGACTGGCGGCGCACTTCCTACTCTGCTCCGTCTGCTCCTCGGTGGTCTGCTCCTTCTTGAGGGTCGGGACGGCCTTGGGCTTAGCCACCCTCTTCACCTTGGTCGGCCGGTTGGTGGTTGCGGCTGAGGCTGGGTCGGCACCGGCGGCGGCGACATCCTCCATTGCAGGCTAGGAGGTTTCGGCTCCAGCTGATTTCGATTTTGGCGGAAAGTGGGATGGATGGAGGTTGATTTTGGGCGAAATGGTGGGTTTCACCCACTGGATGGCGGGCCAGGAGAGGACAAGGAGATGGATCGCCGCAGACCGACCCGTGCCATGTTGATCGAATGGGTCGTCCTGCTGGACCGATTTTCCTGTCCACGCGGACACGTTCGGACAACAAGGTGGAGATGACGTGACCGGAAGCGGGTAAACTATGCGTAAAACTAGTACCAGACATGTAGTATGCTACTGCAAACGTGATTGATTGCCAGGGACGCTGCTACAGAACAGGCAGCTCGAGAATAGATACCGACGGGTGAGACGACGACGAGTGAACCGGCCGTATACGTCGACGAGTGGGTCAGGGCCGGGCCAGGCCGGCGACAGGGGCCGATAGGAGGATGCCGACGCCGATGCGGCCGCCAGCACGGTGGGGTGGCGCGGCCGCCCGAGGTTACTGGCCGTGCGCGGAAACAGACGAGGACTGGAAGGAGAAATGGAAGATGGCACTCCAAGCTCGAGGACCACTGCGCATGAAGCACTGGGCCGCTTGCACCGGAGTATCAAACGTGATCCGATCCTTGGCCGTGCCTCCCTGTCTCGTACTCGTGTAGGTCTAGATCAAGGCGTGGCTGTTAGAGCATGTACAGTGCAAGGTGTTTAGGGTAGTGCTTAGAAAAATAAACCGGTTTCTCGTTAAGCACCAGTGTTTATTTATACTATGCAGATGTCTAACTAAGCACCTCTTCTATACAAATAAGCATCGATGCTTAGCAAAATGGTTGGTTTATTTTTATAAACACTCCTCTAATCACCTTCCATTATACATGCTCTTAGAGGTTTGGTGGTAAAATCGGCGGCGTGTCGCTGCCGACGTCCCATGCATGCATGCACCCGGTCTCGTTTCATGCATGCGTGCTGTAGCTTTCCACGGTTTTCGTGTGTGTGGTTATAGGGTTAATTCGAGGAATTAATCCGTCGACGCGGCTGACCGTGCGTGATACACTGGGAAAAGAAAGCTACGTAGGAGTACGATTTTTGATCTTCTGTACACGTTTCGTACTCCTGATATACACACGATCGAGATATATACGACTCGACGGATATGTTGAGTTATCGTTCTAGCACCCCACTAGCTATTTATGAAGCTCGGACGTTGACTTGTGGATTTCGATAGGACTAGGTAGACCCACGGAAAAAGATGCTTTGCCAATCCGGTCACGCTTTTAGTTATATATGCTTCTCTGCGTACGGCCTTGGAGAGCAACAATGTCCTTTTCTTTCTATATACAAAGTAGTAGACGTATAGGATATGTATATGTGTGCAATTATCTTTCTGGAAACAGACTTTCGTCCCAGTTTATCAATAAAGTCAAATGGCCGAATCGATACACATAGTGAGGGGAAATCCTCGTACAAACAAGTCAAAAAGAAAAACCAACATGTAAGATGGCGGTAAGCCAACAACTCGAAGTCGAACAAGAAAAGAAGGAGATGCCACACGACCTAGACTACCAAACAAGCCGAATTAGCAGAATCTAGATGCCAAGACGATGAGTCCACGAGCCACACCTGGATGGAACCTAAGCTTCACGACATCGTCGACGCCAAAGCACGGAACTTTCGCTCATACAAACCCCGTGCCATCAGAGAAACCAAGGGACAACCCAACCCTAGGGAAGGGCCACCTTGCTAGCACGATGCCTCCAGATCTTGACTATGTAGTCGCCCACACCGACACCAGGATCACCCCGCTGCCAAGACCCTCGCCACCTTCATGATCAAAGGGATGGGCACCAACGACGCTATGTTGCTTGCCGAGATCACCTGTCCGGTCCCTCCTTCAAGGGTCGCCATCCCGACATCCTCAAACTCGATCCCGTGGCACGAGAGACACCGCATAGCGTTGCCGAGAAGGCGGAGGAGTTAAGCTAGATTGGGATACAAGCCATCGGCCTCTAATATACATGGAGAAGGAGGTAAGCAACACCACAGCCACTCGGAGGAGTCGGTCCTCCACCGCCGGAGGTGGTTGCTGTCTGGACGCGACAACATGGGAACAAGACCAGTTGGGCCTAGATCAGGCCAGTAAAGTCCTTGTGCACCAACTCATGCTCGTGTGCGTTTCACCATGGCAACACCTGCAATCCGCCTCCGTCGTCCCTAGCCCGAGATGCCACCACTCGAGCCGCACTGCCGCCAAGCCATGTCGCTCCTGGCATGCGGATAGAGAAGAACCGCTAGCGACGGCGTCGCACGGACTTTGTCTCTCAGAACTCGTTTTTTTCTTCGCCCAAAATTTTCATGTGTATGCAATTTTAGGCCATTACTATGTGAAGTGGACCATTCTCGAGGCACCGTGATTAATTTTTATAAGGACGTGACTAGGGAGCATCCAGATGCTAGTTAGTCCAACTCGGCATCTATCCTAAAAATAGAGAGTCTATCACACTCACATCACACGTGCATTTAATTCCATATGGAGATGAATTGAAAATGTCATAACTCTTAAACCACTTGTCGGAACTGCGGTCTGTTTTCACTGTTGGACCTGTCACGGTGAGATCTTCAAAAGTAGATCCCATTTGTATATGTTTCGACAATTTTTTTGTTTTGAAAAACAACTTAGTGTTATCTGAAAGCAACTTTATACAAAGACTTGTTTACCTTATTTTTTTGTATTTTAAGTAGCTAACTTGCTGCTGGTGGTGTCTTAGTTGCAGCAATACTCCTAGTGAGTTGTATTTTATGCAGACTATAGTTGCTACCACTTCTCGAAATAAGTTTTTGTCACTCTGGTATAGAGTAGACAACTTCACATATGGGTATGCAACTTAGCACTAGGTGATATACGACTCGGCAATAATGGGTATGCGATTTAGCACACATGTAAAACAGTAATTTACTATCTACAAGTACGAATTAGCAAATGTGTGATCAACTCTAGTGTACAATATGCAACTTCACAGATGGATCATGCAACTTAACACTAGGTGGTAGACAACTTAGCAATAATGGGTATACAACTTAGTACAAGTATGAAGCAAAAATTTACTGTTTATGCACACGACTTAGAAAATATGTAATCAACTCTGGTGTAGAGAAGGCAACAGATGGGGTATACAACTTAGCACTAAAGGTTATACAACTTTGCAATGTTGGGTATGCAAGTTAGCATGTTTGTTATACGAACTTGGCAATATTGTGCATGCGACTTAGCACATGTGTGAAGCGAAAATGTATTGTCTACAAACACGATTTAGTAATAGTTGCTGTCATTTCAGAATAGAGATAAACAACTTTACATACGGAGGTACGCAACTCACACTAGAAGTATACAATTAGTAATAATAGGTATGTAACTTAATATCTACAAAACACGACTTAGCAGATGTTTGAGAGACAATTTGTTGTGTGCAAAATACGAACCTAGCAAATAGTGGGTATGCAACTTAATATAGTAGGTGTACAACTTAGCAATCGTGGGTACGTAACTTAGCAAATGTACGAGACAACAATTTATTGTCTATGAACATGACCTAGTGAATGCATGAGAAAACAATTTACTGCGTATAAAATACAACTTAACTTATCATGCCATCAGTAGCAGCTAAACCAACCACGCAGTTCCACGCAATTTCAGGCCATCAGTAGCAGCTAAACCAACCACGCAGTTCCCAGCCAAAGGCCAACGCTTTGCAATCACATCTAGTCACTTAACACCACGACCTTGATAGAGACACACATCGATCTAGAGGCTGAACGAGCACGGGAGACAGCACATGGGACGAAGATTTTACCAACATAGAGATGGGGCGGAATGGAAGTTCACCTAGATCTTCTGATCCTTGAGTTGGGCCAGGAGCAACTTGGTGATGGTCATGGTGGCGCGGGGTGGGTGGATGGGCAGGGACGGGCAGCGCGCAGAGGGGAAGGCCGCCGCCGATCTCCACGCCCTCGCGCGCGACCGCTCTCTGCCGACGATCTCCAGGCCCTCGCGCGCGGCCGCTCTCCGCCGGCGAGGCTGCTCTTAGCCGGTGAGCTCCGCACTCCCAGCCGCAGCCTCTGTCCGTCGGCGAGCTTAGAGTTCCCCGCTCGAGCCGATTTTCCCTCTTCAGTGACGAACTCTAGCAGACGAAGAAAGGAAAGGGGAACGAGTGGAGAGAATAGGCCACTGCTGTCGCTTCTCCCCGCGCTGTCGGTACTCTGTGTGTGCCGATTCAGGAGATCATACGGGATGACGCGCATCAGACGGACCACGGGCCAGTGCTCGTTCGTGTCATACAGCATCCGAGTGCTTTTTAGCATTTGGGTTTTTATAATGAAAATATGTTTTTGCCCCTGGGTGGCTATAACCTCCTACTCATTGCCGTGTGATCGGTCATCGAGATTCGCACCATCGTTCAGTAAGACCATTAACTACAGGTTAACATGTTAACATGTTCGTTAGTCCCAAAAAAGGAACGAGAGACCCCACGTCTGACCATTAGATGTCCGCACATGGGATAATTAATAGGATAGCATGTTCATTAGTCATTAAAATAGCATTAATGGAGTATTAGATCTGACCGTAGAATTATAATCCGACGACAGCCAATGTGGTGGGTATAGCCAACCGGGGGCAAACTCTATTTTTATAAACCCCTGCCTGAACCATTGAAGC
This sequence comes from Avena eriantha, assembly GCA_910589775.1. NCBI lineage: Eukaryota > Viridiplantae > Streptophyta > Magnoliopsida > Poales > Poaceae > Avena > Avena eriantha. Next base: position 20,976,103 of record OU342742.1, on the reverse strand, counting down.
AAAATAGATTAAGAAACTCATAAAGAATCAAACAGAACAATTTAATTAGCACTGCTAGTGGTTAGCGAGCAGCAATGAGCAGCTAGTGGTCGATCTCACGTAGCAGAGCGGCCGGTGAGCTTCCCTTGTTGCAGAGCGTTGGATTTATTCCGTTTATGGTCCTGCCCTCGTGTCGCCATTCTTTTTTTTAACGGAAATGGTCCCCGAGTGACGAGGGTTTAACTCATCAATGCCTATTGTTATGGACTTGGTTTTGGAGAAGAAGGGAGCGCTGGAGACATCTATCGGCTAGCAAACAAGCACACAGGGGACAAAGGATTTACCCAGGTTCAGGCCTCATAGAGGTCCCTACTCCTGCTTGTCTGCTCGTGGAATTATCGAAAGAGTCGAAAGTTACAATGGTGCGCAGATGCAATCTGGCAAGGGTTGTGGAAAACTAGGGTTGCGTGTGTCCTCTTCGCCGCTCCCTCCTAGCCTTTATATAGATAGGCTAGGTCTCGGGTAGCAGGTCGAATCGGTTACAAGTTAGGGTTTTCCCCTTCAAACTTTCTATCTTTAGCTTCTTCTTGTCCTTCAAGCAATCGAGAGTCCACTGGTTACTCGAGTCCTTTCATCTGGGCCTTGGCGACACCGTGGGCATGTACATATTTGGACCATATATACCAAGCTCGAGTACCTGTAGGGTATACCCATGTCAGTAGCCCCCGAGTGTCCAGTGGAATCGCAGATTCGACTGGGGACTTTTTTGAAGTCTTCGAGTGCCTGCATGAGTATATTTTCGACTGCTTTTATTTATGTCATAGGGATTGTTGATATACGTGTCTGATATAACCGAAGTATCGGTATCAGTTAACCACCTTAGGGTGAAACAACGCAATCTACTCGAACTCGAGTCCCCGGACTCGAATCCGGAAAAGTGCTGGCGTAATTCGACTCAGGCCGCGGAGGTCTTACAGGAGTCGAATTCCAGTTATATGGGTGTGAGCACTCGACGCGTCCGTCAAGGCATGTTCATCGTGTCTGTAGGCACGGTTATATTTCTGCTAGTGCGCAGTTAAATGCGTTGCCAGGCCTTATTCAGGTCTTACCTTCACGCTGTAAGCGCGGCATCCGAATTTTATCATCGCGGAGACGATTCGGGCGACCCAGGAGACGTAGTCTCTTTGTAGGGAAAATTATGAGGCGGTGTCGCCAAGAGATGCGAGTGCGGATGTTATCAACACACAGTTTTTACACAAATAATCATAGGGTGCGCGACCAACGCTCCCTATGGGAGTAGCCCCGAGTGCCTGGTTGAGTCGAAGACTCAGGCAGGGACTAAAGAACTTTTGCGACTGCTGTCGTCTTTTGCTTGTTTGTTTCAGTCGAAGACTTAGGCAGGGACTAAAACATTTTTGCGACTGCTGTCGTCTTTTGCTTGATTGTTTCAGTCGAAATTGTTTCCGGCGCTCCCTATGGGAGTAACCCATGTCCGTAATCGAACCGTGTTTCGAGTGGTTGGGTTTGATTGTGATTGCCCACATTCCTGCAATAAGAAAAGAGAAAATCGTAGGGTACGCGACCAGCGCTCCCTATGGGAGTAGCCCCCGAGTGTTTGGTGGAGTCGAAGACTCCAGCAAGGACTAAAGTAATCGAAGTTTTCCGCTTCGTAGATTTGATGACGTCAGTGCTGACACTTGTATGACCTCAGTTGCCCGTGTGAGCGAGTTTGCCGGGACGTGACGAGCGGTGGGTCCCACCTCCTAACTTTGATTTGACTGGGCGTACGTAATCTTATTTTAACTGCGTCTCCTCGATTTCCGCGCGTAATGGGAGAAGTGGGGGGACGGTTCGCGCTTCCTCTTCTCCACGTGTCCAACGCGATGCGTGCCACGCGTTCGGTAGGGTTTTTCTGAGCCGTTGGATTGCATCTTCCAGGGGTTAAGTAGCGGCGCGATGGCGGTAATTTTCCATCTGCGCCCGTTCTTCCTCGCTGCCATCGCCATTGCTGCTGTTCTTTTGCTTTTCCCTGCGCTCGTCTCCTCCACATCGCTGGACCACCTCCGCTCGTTTCCAAGCTACTTTCTGCGCTCTCATCGCCGCCGCGCAATGGGGAAAAAGAAAGGAGGCGTTGCCGCTGATTCCGCGGCCACCGTCACCACGGGAAAGAAGAAGGGTGGCTCCATTGCTGCGGGCACCAGCGCCGCCGCCGGTGGGAAGAAGAAGGTCGCGGGCACCGCGTGACCAATGGTGCATGGCGCCCCTCCATCATCAAGGCGTCGGATCTCCGTCTTCTTCGCCAAGACGGAGCTATTCCTGCAGCAGTCGCCGATGCGCGCGTCCCCGGCGGTGAGACCATTCCTGCTCCTCCCGCTGGTTTTCGAGTGATGTTTCTCGCATTCGTCATTCGCGGTCTCTCCTTGCCTCTCCACCCCTTTCTTAGGGGTCTTCTTTGTTTCTATGGGCTCCAGCTCCATCAGCTGTCCCCGAATTCGATTCTCCACATCACCTGCTTCATCACCCTTTGCGAGTGCTAGCTCGGAATCGAGCCACACTTTGGTCTTTTCAAGCACTTGTTTAAATTGAAGCGTCAGTCCGCATCTGGCTCTTTAGTTTATGACGTAGGTGGTTGCGGAATCCACGTCGACCCATCCGCCACCTACTTCGATATCAAGCTCACCAAGTCCGTCCAGGGATGGAGGGACAAATGGTTCTATGTCCGCGATCAGAAGGCCGAAGATGAGCACTTTGGACTCGCGCCCTTCGATCCTGCGACTCCCTGCAAGAAGATGCGTTCTTGGAAGAACGTAGTGATGCCTGACGAACTTGCGGAGACAGACGTGCTATATCAGCGGGTCTGCGACCTTGAGAGTCGCATAGGCGCAGAAGAGGGAGGCTGCGCCCTTATCAGAACTTGGCTGCGCCGTCGCATGTAGCCTCTCCAAGCCAGAGTCCATCCCATGTTTCAATGGGATGGTGCTGATGATACCACTCGCGTGTCTGCCGATGGCATGTCTGCGAGTGAGGTGGATAAGAGGGTTCGACTGGTCACGAAGTACACTATCAAGGATGTGCTTCCAAGTGAACCAGTTGTTCCTCCTTTTGATGCTTCAAATCCCCCTCCTGAGGTACAGTTGTGCTACGAAGTAGCTTATTTGCATGATTGCTTTTTTGTTGCTTACTTATGCCTTTTGCTGATCTTTGCTGTTTGTATGCAGGATTGGGCGGTGTCGCCCTGTATGCCTCCTCTTCCCGAGGGGATTATTCCTGGCGAGGCTTTGGAAGAGGACGAGTCTGAATCGACTGTCCCTTCTGATGTAGAAGAGGAAGCCCCCGAGTCCGAGAGTCCGGATACTCGCAAGCTTTCGCGCAGCGAGGATTCAGACGCGTCGACTCCTTCGACTCTAGAAGGCACGGCTGTTGACGCGGAGTCGCCAATTGCAGCCGTTCCTGTGAGGGCTGTGGCACCGTCTTCTCGCAAGAAGATGTGATTGCCCAAGGAGTCTTCGTCGGAGTCAGCGGAGGCCACGTTTGATCTTGACAAGTTTGACTGGTAAATTTGCTAGTTAATTCATTCTTTTCTGTTGTCTTCTTGTTGGCTTTGCCCTGGAGTTTGCCCTTTCTCAATGTGGATTTGATCTTGTAGTCAAGAGGCGTCGTCATCTTCTGGCGGCGTCGAGTTTTTGAAAGAATCGGGAGTCGTGACCTCAAGGGCCAAGGTGGAGGTTGAGCGCGCTCCTTCTCCTGCGGCGGCGGACCACTCTGGGCACAATTCTTCGAGCTCTCCTCACATAGGGGAGCATCGAATGGTTGCTCGGATGACGGTTCAGCAAACTTCTTCGGAGTCGCTAGAGGACCATGTAAGTATATCTTTCCTTCTTTTTAGTGTGGCAGTCGACGACTTCTGTTGCCCTCTCTGATTCCTTGTTTTGTGCGACAGTTCCTTGTAAAGGAAGCCGCGCAAGTAGCGGTGCAGGTGATGGCGATGGGTCGCTAGCATGCAATGCTGGAGACGCGTCAGCGCGTTGTCGAAAGTGAGTGTTCTACACTTTTTTTTGTCTTCTCCTTTTTTGGTATAGTCGATTGATAGTCAACCTTTGATTGCCATGTAGCTGAGCATAACGCGTTGCTGCGCAACGTCGCCACCTTGGAAAAGACATTAGCTGCAGCTGTGAAGGGGCGCGACGAGGCAATCGCGGCTCGTGATGATGCACAGAAGCGCGAAGAAGATCTACGTGCCTCCTTTGCGGCCAGGGAAAAGTTGTTCGAGGAGCAACTATTCTCAGTCACCAAGGCCCTCTCAGGTACCTTTGCTGGTAGATATTTTGTTGTTGTCCTTCTCTGTATCTAGAGTTTTGCCGGTGGCGCTGGAGGTTTGATCCATGTGTGTGTTTTCTGTGCAGATGCTGGCGACTTGAGCTTTGACCCGCAGGCCCTTCGTCGTGATGACGCTCTGGCAGGCGCGGTATCTGCAGTCGAGGACCGAAGCGCCACCATCCAAGATACATTGTCTAAGGCCAAGGTCGCCCTCAGTCGCCTCCGGGAGGAGTTGATGCCGAAGGCGGAGCTGGTCGATAATATGGACGAGCTGGCGGAGTCACTCGCCGGGGGTGTGCCTGCCACCTACAAGAACTCCCTCCACGCGGTTGGCGGGACCATGTCACTCGCCATGGTGCAAGCCCACGGAGTTAAGGTTGATCCCTCTGTGGTGTCGAAGGCGATGCCTATTGGCGCAGACGGTCAGCAGGTAGTCTTTGCTCCTTTCGCGACTGCCTGTGCCAAATATGACTATTCCTTGATAAATACCGTTGCCAAGTATTCGGAGGAGCTCCAACGTGCGAAGAAGGCGGCGAAAGCTTCGGCCTCAGGGGCCGGCAGAAAGTCAGTGGCATCTGATACTGCCACGGACTTGATGAAGCCCCCGAAGCCGTCGAAGTCGAAGAAGCCAGCTGCTCCATAGTTAGCTTGTTGTAATAGTTGATGAGTTGCCCTTTTGGTCTAAGAACATGCCTGCTGGCGAGTGTGTTTGTGAACACTTATGCTTATCTTGAATGCATCTGTTCCCCTTGCCTTTGTGTTAATTTGGTTGCCTTATTTGCCTCTGACTTGACTTGTGGTAGGGTACGTCAAGTGATCTTGTGGGGGAAACCCAGGACTCGCCATCTTTTGGTGAGACAGTGGCACCACCGCGCTCCAGGGTAGAGGAGCTATCCCTGCTGTCGCGACTTCGTGACCGCGTGAAGCAGCTGGAGCGTGAGTTGCCCCTGATCCGCGGTAACGCAGACCTGTGGAAGTCGAAGGCGGAAAAGGGCGCCGCCCGCGAGCAATATTTGCTTGGCGAGGTAACGCAGCTGGGCGACCAGTTTAAGTGTTAGTTTGCTCATTCTCGTCTTTTCCTTTGTAGTTAGTCGCAACGGTACGTTGTACTCATGCTGTTGATGCTGCTTCGTGTAGTTGTTAGCGCACGCCATCCGCAGGAAGAGAAGGATAGGATTGCCATTCGCCTTCATGTCTCACCCAGGAGCAACTTCAAGAGAGTGGATACTTCTGGGTAGATCATGATCGTGCGACTGCGTTGGCGACCCTATAGGATCGCGCCTCGCGAGTGCTGCTCTTCCTGAAGAAGTCGTAGTCGTCCTTGAAGAACATTTATCGGGCGATGTTCCCGTTGGATGACACTCCATCAAGCCTGCTAGCTCTCTTGGCCAAATTTCAAGATATGTCTGCGATTCGCGAGTGCGTGAGGCAGCAGTTGGTGGCTGGTGCCAAGGCTGCCCTCTCAATGGTGCGATTGCACAGGCCTGACGTGGATGTCGCCGCCATTGCCTCTGGACCGCCAGCACCGCCAGCAGGATCTGCCTGGAATATGGTACCGCATTATCAGGCGGTGGACCGTCCAGCAGAGGAGATCGTCGACTTCTTCGAGGAAGAAACCAATGTTCTTTTGTTGCAATAGTAGCCAAATTTGTATCCTGCACATAAGTGTATTTGTGTTGTAAAGTTCTTATATATATTTGTATGTAATTTATTGTTTGAACATGTACAAATAGCTTTGTAAGCGTAAGGTGCGTTGCACTATGCGAGTCCTTTTCGTTAGCCTGGCCATCTTTTTCTTGGTCCCTTTGTCAACTTGTCAGGTGCGTTGCAGCTGGGTTGGGTTGTGTTAAGTGGTTGGATTGATGTGTCAGCTACTCAGGATATCGCTTTTGGTTCGAAGAACAGATGTGTATAGGGTGGCGCAGCCCCCGAGTATATAAATTGAAAAGGTAAAGGAGAATACAGAGTTTTGGGGCACTTAGCTTTTATTTATTCGAAGAACAGTGCGAGGTACAATGTGTGGCTAAGTAGCCTTGGCTGAGTAGCCTTATTTGTGATGTAAAAAGTAAAAACGACTAAGGGTAGAAGCGTCATAGCTGTGTGACGTTCCAAGGGTTGGAGTATGCGACTCCTGTCTCTAAATCTTTAAGGCGATAGGCGCCACCTGGGATTACTTCTGTAATCACGTACGGTCCTTCCCAGGGGGACTCGAGCTTGAGATGCCCCTGCTGCTTTAGTCGCAAGACCAGGTCACCTTCGACGAAGGATCTGGGGCGAAGCCTCCTACTGTGGTAGTTGCGCAGGTTTTGCTGGTAGATTGTGGATCTTTCTGCGGTGATTTCTCTTGCTTCGTCAAGGAGGTCGACAGAGTCTTCGAGTGCGAGGGATGATTCCTGTCCGCTGTAGGCGACCACGCGTGGCGCTTTGTACCGTACTTCGGCGGGTAGCACTGCCTCTGCTCCGTGCACCATAAAGAATGGCGTGTAGCCCGTGGCGCTGTTTGGAGTTGTACGAAGGCTCCAGAGTACGGATTGCAGTTCATCCGGCCAGCAGCCCGCGGCTTGTTCGAGTGGTCGGAGGAGTCGCTTCTTGATTCCGCTGCAGACGAGGCCGTTTGCCTTTTCCACCTGGCCGTTGGTCTGTGGATGTGCTACTGAGGCGTAGCTGATGTTGATCCCTAGGTTCTTGCGGAATTCTTGAAACTCCTTAGATGTGAAGTTCGTCCCGTTGTCAGTGATGATGCTATGTGGCACCCTGAAGCGGTAGACGATGGACTCAAAGAAGTTGACTACGCTGTGCACGGATTGGTTGGTTACTGGCATGGCCTCAATCCACTTGGTGAATTTGTCGATTGCGACCAAGAGGTAGACGTAGCCTCCTCGTGAGGACCTTGGAAGCTTGCCGACCATGTCGAGCCCCCATTGCGCGAAGGGCCAGGCCAATGGGATTGGCCGTAGCTCTTCGCCCGGTGCGTGCGGCTTGTCCGCGAATCATTGGCAAGCGTTGCATTTTTGGACGATGTCCTTGGCATCGCGCATGGCCGTAGGCCAATAGAATCCAGCTCGTAGAGCTTTGGCAACGAAGGCGCGACTGCCAGCGTGGTGTCCGTAGGTCCCTTCATGGATTTCGAGGAGAACTGCTCTTCCATCGGCCATGGAGACGCATCGTTGTAGTACTCCTGTGATGCTGCGTTTATACAGTTCGCCGTTGATAACCGCGAATGCCTTGGATCGCCGCGCGATGTGTCGTGCATCTGTCGGATCGTCCGGTAGTCTCTTGCTGAGGAGGTACGTGATGTATGGCTGCGTCCATGATTGCTCAATCAGCATGACGCTCATTGGTCCTTCGAGTCCGGTGTCCAGCTCCAAGTCATCGAGTGCCATGGGCTCATTGGTTGACGTAGCCCCCGAGTCCGTTGCTGCGCTTGTTTTCTTCTCTGCGGCCTTTGGCTTGATGGAGCGTTCACAGATGCGCTCGAGAAATACCCCAGGTGGTATGGGGGCGCAGGTAGAGTCTATGTTGGCGAGTGCGTCCGCCTCCTCGTTGCTTTCGCGACCTACGTGTCGCAACTCGCAACCATCGAAGTCTCCCTCGAGTGTATCGTAGAGGTCGCGGTACGCGATCATGTTGTCATTTAGTGCATCGCAGTCGTGCATTGTTTGGTTGGCGACTAGCTTGGAGTCGCCATATATGATGAGCCTCTTGGCGCCGCAAGCTTTTGCCATCCTCATCCTGTGTAATAGGGCCTCGTATTCAGCCTCGTTGTTTGAGGCTGTGAACTGCATTCGCAGGATATATTTTAGCTTGTCCCCTTGAGGTGATGTCAGTATGACACCTGCGCCTGCTCCGTCTTTCCGCTTGGACCCATCGAAGTGCATTGTCCAGAGATAGGACATATCTGGCTTATTTGGGAGTTGGTTTTCCATCCAGTGCACGAGGAAGTCAGGGAGAACTTGCGACTTGATTGCGTCGCGCTTTTCGTATGTGATGTCTCGTGGAGACAGTTCTATTCCCCAAAGCGTGACTCGCCCCGTGGCATTAGGGTTATTGAGGATATGTCCCAACGGGGCGTCGCTGACTACCATGATTGGGTGTTCCTAGAAGTAGTGGCGCAGTCGCCGGGCGGTCATGAAGACGTCGTATGCCAGCTTCTGGTAGTGCGGGTACCGCTGTTTTGTTGGCGTGAGGACCTCGCTGAGGTAGTATACTGGGCGTTGTACGCCATGGACCTTGTTTTCCTCAGCCCGCTCGACGACGAGCACTGTGCTGACCACCTGCTTAGTGGCAGAGATGTACATCAATAGTGGTTCTCTTTCTCGTGGAGTCACCAGCACTGGCGAAGTGGATAGCAGGCGCTTGAGATCTTCGAATGCCTCTTGTGCTTCATTGGTCCACTCGAATTTTTCTGCTTTGCGGAGGAGCTAGTAGAAGGGCAGCACTTTTTCACCCATCCGACTGATGAATCGACTGAGTGCCGCGATTCGTCCGGCCAGTTGCTGGACGCCTCTTATGTTCTTTGGCTTCTCCATGGCCAGTATGGCTTTTATCTTTTTCGGGTTTGCCTCGATCCCTCTTGCAGAGATGAGATACCCGAGTAGCTGCCCAGATGGTACGCCGAAGGCGCATTTGTCCGGTTTTAGCTTAATCCGGTAGCGATCGAGGTTGGGGAAGATTTCGCGCAAATCGTCGATTAGAGAGGCTTCCTCCTTGGTCTTGATTACTATGTCGTCGACATAGACTTGGATGTTGTGACCCAGTTGCTCCTTGAGGCAAGCCTGCATGCACCGTTGGTAGGTGGCTCCCGCGTTCTTTAGATCGAAGGGCATTGTGTTATAGCAGAACACACCAAAGGGCGTTGTAAACGCTGTTTTCTCCTGGTCTTCCTCCTTCATTCGAATTTGATTATAGCCTGAGTAGGCATCAAGGAAGCAGAGGCGCTCGCATCCAGCGGTGGAGTCGATGACCTGGTCAATCCGTGGCAGTGGGAAGTGATCCTTTGGGCAGTGCTTGTTTAAAGAAGTAAAGTCCACGCACATCCGTAGGATATCCGTGTCCTTTTTTGGTACCAGCACCGTATTGGCGAGCCAAGTGCTTTCCTTGATCTCGCGTATGAACTTGTCCTCGAGGAGTCTGTTGATCTCCATTCCGACTGCCTGCGCTCGTGGCTCAGACAGTCTCCTGATTGTTTGCTTGACTGGCCTTGCGTCGGGGTTGACGTTGAGTGCGTGCTCGGTGAATTCCCTGGGAACTCCTGGCATGTCCACAGGACACCAGGCTAAAATTTCCCAGTGCTCACGGAGGAATTCGATGAGCGCGAGTTCCTATGCGGGACTCAAGTTGTTGGCGATGAGGGCCGTCTTGGCGGGATCCGATGGATCGAACTGTACCTTCTTTGTGTGCACGGATGAGTCGAAGGAGAGATCATGTGAGCTTCGCCTACCCAAGGGAGGCAGACTGTTGTCTGTCGTCTCTTTCAGTCTTGCGAGTTCCACCTGCATGCCGAAGGACTGGGAGATTCTGTTGAATTCCCTGTCGCAAGCGTCAGATCGCTCAAAGTTCTCGTTGATCGTTATGACGCCGTTGGGTCCTGGCATTTTCATCTGCAGGTAGGCGTAGTGGGGCACCGCCATGAACCTAGCGAATGCGACGCGCCCGAGGATGCAATGGTATTGTGAGGGCCAGTCGACGACTTCGAAGTCGATGCGCTCGTGCCGGAAGTTCTTCGGCGTGCCAAAGATGACGTCGAGGTTGATTTTGCCCAGGGGGTATACGCCTTTCCCTGGGACGATGCCGTGGAACATTGTGTCCGATGCCTCTAAGCAGGTTAGAGGGATCCTCATTGCTCGCAAGGTATTCGCGAATATGAGGTTGATGCCGCTTCCGCCATCCATGTAGACGCGACTCATCTCGAAGCCTCCAGTTTGCGCCTCGAGCACGAGAGGGCAATGACCTGGGCGAGGTATCTAAGGCGGGTGGTCGCGTTTGTCGAAGGTGATGCACGACTCACTACCACTGAGGTACTCAGTGGTGGATGGCGGCGAGTGCATGGCCAGGTTGACTTGGCGAGTGATGGCCTTCTGCACCCTGTTTGAGGGGCATCCCTTTTGTATCATCATGGTACCCATGGCCCGTGGGTACGGTTCGCCCCTGTTGTGCTGGTCCGGTGCGGCTCCGTTCGGGGGTGGCCCAGGTGGTGGTGGTGGTGCGCCATGTGCCACGGCGCCTGGAGCGGCTCTGTAGCCTCTTTTGACTGCATTGCGGTTCATCCGAACCAATCCCTTGTGTAGTTTGAGGAACTCACGTCAGTCCTTGAGGGGGTGGCTGGACTTTCTTTTGCCATCATGTTTGTCGATGTAGAAGTGTACCGTGCATGGCCCGGACAGTTTGTCCTCGATGGAGGTCGCGGGTGCCTCATTGCGAGCGCGGCGTTGCCACACTTGCGTGGTTTTCCCGGAGTCGCGGTATCCGCCGCTGCGGTATCCGCTGTTGCGGTTGTCGTTCGCGTCTATCGGCGTAGCTGGCTGCGACCATGTTGACGTCGTCAGGATCGTCATAGATGCGCATGCGACGCTTGCCCTGGTGGTCTCGTCTTCGTTCGAGTTCTGCTTCCTCGTCGGAGTGGGCGCGATTCTTCACCGAGTCTTCTCCATCGGCCCACCGATTCGCGATCTCCATCAGGTGGTCGATGGTCTGGGGCTTTGAGCGGCCTAGCTCCTCCCTGAGTTCCATGCGGTGGACACCACCGTTGAATGCATCAATTGCACGGTCTTCCGAGATGTTCTCCACGGAGTTCTTGATGATGGACAACCTTTGGATGTAGGAGCGCAGCGATTCGCTAGATCTTTGCTGGCAGCATCTTAGTTCTTCGATTGAGGCGGGCCGTTTGTACGTGCCCTTGAAGTTGCGCACAAAGCTGTAGACCAGCTCATCCCAACTGCGAATGGATCCGCGTGGGAGGTTATTGAGCCATGCCCGGGCGGCGCCCTGCAGCTGTAGCTGCAAGCATTGCATGGCAGTACTTCGACTGCCTTCGTGTAGCCTGACGGAGGAGATGTGGTCCTCCAGCCAGATCTTGGGGTCCTGCAGACCGTCAAATTTCGGATTCTCCGATGGGAGTTTAAGCCCTTTAGGCATTCGCTTCTGCCTAATGGATCTGCTGAAGCATCTAGCGCCGCAGAGCTGCCCATCTTCCTCTTCCAAGTCAGTCGACCGAGCACGCCATGCCCTCGACCTGTCGATCTTGCACTGCGTGAGGTCGTTGCGCGCATCGTAGTCGCGATCGTGTCGCCGTGAGCGACGGTGTCGAGGCAGGTCGTGACTGTCGTCGCTGGATGAGGGCGAGGAGTAGCGCTTTGCCCTTTTTTGGGTATGGTACCGGCTCCTTGTCGAGGGCGGCCTCGATTAGCCCCAAACCCGCGATCGTAGATCGGTGCATGGCAGTTCGAGGATCTCCAGCTGGCGGCTGGTTATTGAGGAGGTACATGGTGGCTGGTGTCACCGCAGCCTGCGGCGTCCTGGGAACCACGTTGCCTCTCATGTCGACTGTCATAGAGCCGAAGTCGAGGACTTTCGCGGCCTCTATGCGCTCTTGCTCGGTGAGGTGAGCCATCCGCGACTGCCTCTTCTTGGCGAGGTACTCGTTGCCTCTTGAGGAGGATCCTTCGTAGGAGGAGCGCCCAGCGCGACGAAGGCTGGACTCGTCGCTGCCTTTTTACGTGCCTCAAGTTGCGCGATTACTTGTTTTTGGCGCTTGAATTCTTCTTTTAGGAGCCAGTGGTAGCCCATCAGCAAATCCTGCGGGGATCCAAAGGGTAGAGGTGCACCTCGTAGGGCTTCGCAGTAGCGCTCCCACTCTGGCTCGTTGAGCTTGATTAAGACGCGTTCGCCGGTTTGATCATTGATTATGCTGGGAGGTTCGATTGCTCCCCCGTTGGTGCCGTTATCGCAGTTGCCACCATTGCCACCGTTGGGTGGATCGGTGCCATTGCCGGTGTTACCGCCGTTGCCGCGATTGGCGGAGGTGTCGCCTGCGTTAATGACGGCGCACATGAAGTGATTGGGGAAGCTATTGCTTCCACAACTTTCAGATTCGGAACCGTAGGTTCCATCTTCTGTGGCCAGATCGCTCAGATCGGAGTCGCGACTGCTGTCGCTGACCGTGTTCCCGACTGTCACCGGAGCATTGAGCTCGCTGAGGGTGCCGATCGATGGAGGGAACCATGATTCCGGGGCAATCGCCGATGCTATCGGTTGATTAGGCATGCGAAGCGTGCCCATCTGACCAACTAGGAAGCCGAAGCTCCCAATCGCCAGGCTGATTTCGTCGCCCACGGACTCGAAGGCCGGGCAGGTGGCCGGCGTGTGGATGGTGAAGTCGAAAGCGCCGAAGAGCTGGCGAATCTCCGCTGTTGCGGAGTTGTAGATCGCAGTTGATGGGGCCGAAGAAGCCGCAACATCAGCACTCCCAATTCCCACCGACGGCGCCAATTGACAAGGGTTTAACTCATCAATGCCCATTGTTATGGACTTGGGTTTTGGAGAAGGAGGGAGCGCTGGAGACATCTATCGGCTAGAAAACAAGCACACCGGGGACAAAGGATTTACCCAGGTTCAGGCCTCGTAGAGGTCCCTACTCCTGCTTGTCTGCTCGTGGAATTATCGAAGGAGTCGAAAGTTACAATGGTGCGCAGATGCAATCTGGCAAGGGTTGTGGAAAACTAGGGTTGCGTGTGTCCTCTTCGCCGCCCCCTCCTAGCCTTTATATAGATAGGCTAGGTCTCGGGTAGCAGGTCGAGTCGGTTACAAGTTAGGGTTTTCCCCTTCAAACTTTCTATCTTTAGCTTCTTCTTGTCCTTCAAGCAATCGAGAGTCCGCAGGTTACTCGAGTCCTTTCATCTGGGCCTTGGCGACACCGTGGGCCTGTACATATTTGGACCATATATACCAAGCTCGAGTACCTGTAGGATATACCCATGTCACCGAGGGACCTAGAAGCTTTCATTACGCGGTGATATCAAAGATACAAAGAGGGCACAAGAAAACAGAAAAATTATAATCTGCCCCAAACTTTTTGCACTGAGGACCCTAAACGTAACTGAGAAAACGCCATCGGGTCTAGCTGCAAATCCACCGCGTTGACGCATCTCACCACTGTCAAGAACCTCGTCGCCGGGGACGGAACCACTTGGGGCGAAGCTCCGGGAGCTAACGTCAGTGGAGCACAGAGGCCTCCGATATGGCAACATGGCCAGGAGGTTGATGAAGCCCTACAGACGCCGGCCGAAAGATCCAATTGCCGACGAGGAGGGAGGGAGCGGTCGCCCTACGACCGAGTTGAGCGGCAGTCGATGATGGACCACCATGGGGGAACTCCCGAGAGCAGCTTCAAGACTCCAAAGGTGCAGATCAGGCCGCTGGAGGTCGCAAACGAGGAGGTTCTTCTCGATCTCGCCACCATAACTAGCTACATATGAGCGAGAAACTCCACAGATCTTGACTTCCACCCACCCACCTGCAAGTACCGCACCATCTTCCAGGAGCAGAGCAGCAGGACAACGCGGGCGCCCAGCTTCGCCTCTCCCCCTCGCCGCCACGGCCGGCCAGGAGCAGATGTCGCCACTTCGCCTCCCCCCCCCGCCGCCACGACTAGCCAGGAGAGGTTCTATGGCTTGCTGACGCTGCACCAGAAGGTGGCTCCTACGAAGCCCTTTATTCAAGGAGTCGTCGGTAGCTTTTCGGCTCTTCAACATCGACTCCGACCGCCGGAGCATCGCAAAGAGCAGAGCAACCACCCAAGAACACAAGATCTCGGGCCACAGATCTCGACTCCGACTCCCGGCAGAACGCCAAACACAGAAACACAGCCGCACAACCCTACATCTACAAGACCTACATCTAATCCTAACTCCGGCGCCTCCCCATGTCCACCTCCAGCCGGCTATTCCGGCGAAGGGGACGGCGGGTCGGCCCGGTTGGATCTGGAGGACTCTCAAGGAGGGAGACGGGGGGAGAGACGAGAGGGGGAGGGGTTCTCCGCAGTGGTTTTCAGACAAGCAGCAGGCAACCGTCGCCATTCTCCATGGATTGCTCCTGAAGATTAACCATACTCCTCATCATCGAAACATCCACAAACCAGGATTGATTTAATTAGGAGGCCGTTATGGCGTTTGATGTCGATCGTGCACATTGCTGCTGCTGGGGTTGGTGGAAGGTGTCGAGCTCGATATTTCTACCTGTGGATCAATCAGCCAATCCGTCGATTAACTCTTTATTATCAAAGAAAAATTCCGGCGATTAACTTTGCAAGCAGGAGGTTAAGTTTAGTCCAAACGAGTCCCTTTAACTTTCTCCTCCGTCTCCGTCCACCGTCCAAATCACTCCGTCTTGCAGGACCCTTGAGGCTCACGATTTTGAGCCGGGTAACCATCATCACCGGCATCATGCATCATTTTGACGCGGATTTTGACAGTTCTCAGTCACACAGTATCACGGGTGTTTACCGACGATTGAGAAAGGATTCCCGTGCTAAGTAATTAGGCGACTTTCCCTGACAAGTCCAGGCACGTTCGTTAGCTCATGTGATGCACGTATCATCGGTCTGATTGGCCAATTTCTCTCTTATTTTTAATAAGAAATTGTTTTTCTAAGGAAAGATATGCGGTAGAATGGAGAAAGTTTAAGAGATCATCGCTTAGCTAAGAGAAGACAATTTTCTCTTTCTTATTTCACTCACCTCGAACTAAACAAAAATCCAATGTAGCAGTCATAAGAGAAGACTGACATCACGGCATTGTACGTACTAACGGTCGTGTCCATTGTGCATGCATACGCTCGATTTTGTCTGATATATATCCTTGCTGAGTCACAGACACCCACATCGTAACATGGTCTGAACACCTGCGTAATTCGGCTAGTCGGTCGATTGTACTACCGGCTAGAAGCCAAAAACTGATCACAGATCGACCCTATGACCACAGAGTCAGGCGGGCTAATACTAATGTGGTTTAAGGTGCAGCGAACCTGCCGATCTTCTTGTGTATCAGACTGTCACACACACACACGGGCTAGAATCCTAAAATTTGCAAATCCCGTGACGCAACCGGACAAAGCGGCGTCAGATGACCATGCCGGCGAACTACGGCCGACCATGCTAGCTTGGCCGGCCTGTCGTGTCGCGTCGCGTCGATTCGAGCCAGCGCAGGGCTCGGCTTGGACCGACCTCATGGGCTAGAACCGGAAGCAAGTACACATATCTCCTACTACTACTAGTCTCCTAGCATCTGATTGAATACCACGTCATGTCTCGCGACGGCGCCCGCTCGACCACACATAGTATCTCCGTAGACTAGCTTGGGCGGGCCGCCGGATCACGAAGCCCTGCCGCAACCCCGCTTCGGAAAAGTGCGGCGACGTGCCGCAAGCTGCCGCGGTTTCGTCTGTCGTGGCATCGGAACTCATGGCGCGCGGGGACACGTCCAGCGTCTTCTCGGGGGCCGAGCTAGCTAGCCAGATGCTCGGCGTGGACGCGCACGGTGACACGACACGAGGGGATCGCCGTGCCGTGGTTCGCTTGGCGGGCTAGACCACGGTCGGCGTCCGCGCGGTGATGCGGCGTAGTAGCACGTGCGGGGCAGGTCACTCAGGTGTATCTACTGCCTGCCGGGCCATGCGATTCTTCTGTCGTCTTCCAAAAGGACTTAGCTAGCTCTAGCTACTCCCGCTACCTGAGCTGCGGCCTCGTCGCACACTCGCTTAGCTTAAAATAGGGAAGCTCGTGGGCCCCGTACAAGTACTAAACTGTACTCGGCGATCGACTATTAACCTAAGAGCAACTCTAACCGTGACCGTAAGTTCTCGACCTGCGCAGGTGAATAGAAACTGAACATTTCGAATTCTTGCACTCGTGGCAAAATTCGACGACGAACGTGGTTCGATTGTTCACAAACCGGTACGATACTACTTAAATTTACAATATTTAGGCAGCGATTAAATGGTGCTCGATTACAACATAAACTAGGCGCGGTCCGCCGCGTCACAGACCAAAATCAAACTACGACGAGGCAAGAGCTTCAGGGCGCAGCGGCGTAGGTGGAGCTCCGACATGATCACTCCTCGGAGAGGTCCACGAGGTCCGCCGCCTGCAGCTTGACGACGGTGGCGGCCAGGCACGCCTCCTCCCTACGCCTCTCCCTCGCTAGGCGTGCCTCGACGAGCGCGACTGCCGTGCGTCTCTCCTCATGCTCGTGGTCGCTCTCTGACTTGCGCGTGACCATCTTCATGATGAGGCGCTCCTTGTCGGAATCATGCGCGTATTCAGAGGTGACGACGACACGTGCATGCACGGCGGGGGAGGAGGGACGGAGAGCTCCATTTGTTGGAGCTGGGAAGGCTGGAGGAGCGCGGCGCGAAGATCCCTCACCAAACGGACGGACGTGGCGTGCGCGTACCTGCGCACCATCGCGGCGGTCGATCTCCGTCCCCGCCACCTCCGCTACGGCCGCCACTGATCCCAAACATCGCCTGCCCGCTAAACATCGCGCCGATCTACCTCTCCCGCGCTAGTAATTCCTCGACCGAATTTTTTGTGTGGGCGGCAGCGGAGCTAGGGTTCGTAGCAGTGGAAAATAAAGGTTTCGACCCGCACTTGCCGCCACGATCAGTATTTGTACCGATCCACCGCTCGATTTAACGGGCCATCGAAAACCACTTTTCGGGCGACGAGAGTATAGGTTCCGCGAGCTCGCTCTCTCACGCGCGGGTCCGTAAACTCTTCGGAGTTTAACGGTTCCGGCCCGTTTAGAGGTACCATTGAAGTTGCTCTAACTACTACTCCTCGCGGATGACGCACGCCTCCGTGTCGCCGAATCTGATCGTGGCACTCCCCCAGTCCCGTCGCCGCTTTATAAGTCATTATCCTCCCCATCCTCTGAAAGACTGAAGACATCTTTATCGATCCGGCGTCTCTCTACAAGGTAACCCCCCCCTGCAACGTCTCCGTCAATCGGTTCTTTCCTTCCCTGAAACTTTACATCGGACAGGAGAAAGGTAGCAGAGCCTTTCTCTGCTTGTGCAAGTACAGTATAATATGCTTATGCTAAGCCCATTCTCTGCTGTTTGAGTTTGACTGTCGGATCGCGTGATTGGAACAGCAAAGGATCGACCGATCGCGCGCATCGGACATCGGAGCTAATATTCCGGTGTGGTGCTGCTGCCGTCCTGGTACCGGTACATGTAATCTGCCTTGCTTACATCAGTACAAGACTAACTTGGGCGTTTGTGGAGGCCAAATCGAATGCAGCAGGCAGCTGTGTCGTCGACCACCTACCGGCATTACCACACTTTCCAAGTGATTGTGTCATCGGTGGTGGACTAACGGTCCAATTGCTGGGAGGAAACACGTTTCTTGTGTAACAGCTGGGAGTAAACCAGATAAAGTTCCCCGGAGAAAAGCAAAACAAATAAAGTTGTCCGAACTTCTGATTTGGATTATTGTTGGAGCAAACGGCCGGAGCCCAAGCATGGTATCACCGTCCGAACCAGAATATCATACTTCCTCCGTGGCATTTCTCTTTAGACGACGCCCTCGTTTTTTCGTGTTTTTTGTTTGATCAAAAAACTAAGAACTGATAATATATGAGATATTTGTTACAAAAATTCGAATACAAGTTGAATGATAAGAACTTATAATATGTAACGTATATTTCGTAAGTTACTGGATAGTCAAAGTTCGACACTAAAGCTCGAAAATATTCGCCTAATATTTGTGAAGTTTCTCGGACACTAAAATAGCTACGGTGCATACTCAGAAAATCACTATAGGAGTATGACCCTATTTCTAACCCCAGGTTCAAGCAACAACACGAAAAGTCCAACATATTTATTTAGTGTTTGTACAGTTAAAGGGCCGAATTCATGGGCCCAATTTGAATTCACTATTGCTCATACCTTACAATTTGCTTTCTGGATGTGGGCCAAATTTAAAATTGATCTTTTTGTGGTATGATAGATATGTTGTGGCCCAGTTTTGGTACTTAGCATGTGATGGGGGAATTTCTTTGGATTATTAAGATTTTTGTGATAACAAGGTGACTGACTGTGCTGAGCTCGTTTGTAATGACACTAGTATAGTTAGCTTCTCTATACCGATACAAAAGCTCTTTTGACTAAATATCTTGGTCTCCCGTGTTTGGTGGGTGCGGAAAGGAGTGATTGTTTCCAACACTTTATTGAGAGGATCATCCAGATAACTAATGGTTGGAAGGAGAAGCTACTCTCTATGGGAGGCAAATTTCTTTTCGAGGTGGAGCTATTTATACCAAGGTGAATTCAGCTTCCTCTTCGTCAGCAAGATTGAAACGGGTCGGTAGGTCTTCCACCGAATCACTTTTCCCCGAGCCGTGCTTCACGTACGACAAAGTTCGCACGATATCTGTACGATGCAGCATAGACTCCGTCGATGCCCATCTAAGCAGCACCCTCAACGGCACATTGGTGTCGCCGTGGGAAAATCGTAAGGGGTTCAATCATACGTGAAGTAATTTCCCTTTCCTCCCATTTGATTCCCTTTTTTTTGTCTCCACGATGGAGAGAAAGCACCGATCAAGATAGAGAAACTCTCGATGAAGGTGCCATCCAAAGATAGACAAACCCTAGGTTTTTCGCTAGGGGAATAAGCTAACAACTGGTGATGCTAAAAATTTATAATCTCTTTTGAGATCCCTGTTTTACACACTTTATACCGTTACAGTTAGAAAGAGTAGATACGTTTTGGCGTGTCTGTGAGGTGTGAACTCTTTTAGTTTGTGCGAGTTGCGATGAGTCATCGCGGTGGTGTGTATATATAAGCAGTCGTGAAGCACAAGGACCACTCCAAAGCTTCTCCCAACCAACTTGAAGGCTCATGGCTGTCTCTGTCTCCTCCTCATCCATCATCCTTGTGCTCCCGCTCCTCTTCCTCTCGCTCGCGTCCGCCTGCGACCGCTGCGTGCACCAGTCCAGAGCCTCCTACTACACCTCCTCGCTCACCCTCGCCGGTACGCCCACACGCGCGCGCCGATCACAACTGCGTATGCACTGTTAATTTTTCTGATCGTCTGATTCTCGTGTTGCAGCTGGTTCTTGCGGGTATGGCCCGGCTGCCGCGTCCTTGAACGGCGGCATGCTCGCCGCGGCGGCCCCGGCGCTGTACAGAAAGGGCGTGGGCTGCGGCGCGTGCTTCCAGGTGCGGTGCAAGGACAGGGAGCTCTGCGGGGCGGCCGGCGCCAGGGTCGTTGTCACGGACCGCGCCAGGACGAAGGCGAACGGCACGGACCTCGTCCTCAGCAGCACGGGGTTCGCCGCCATGGCCCGCCCCGGCATGGCCGCACGCCTCGCCAAGCTCGGCGCGGTCGACGTCGAGTACAAGAGGTAACGCACCTCCTCTGCTTTTTTTTTGTCTAGTAGTAGCCGCGCGGGCGCGCCATGTGGCTCCACCGCCGTAGGGAAGAAAACATAGCGCGCCGAGCATGGCGTCATAAACAGAATACAGGACTCGGTTTGTCTGTCTTGTTGCTGGTAGAGTTTGTATTTACTTGGAAGGTACTACTAGCAGGCTCTCACAGTTGTCATGTGCAGGGTGCCGTGCGAGTACGAGGGGAAGAACCTGTCGGTGCGGGTGGAACAGAGGAGCCGCGCGCCCGGCGAGCTGGCCGTGACGTTCCTCTACCAGGGCGGCCAGACCGACATCGTCGCCGTCGACGTCGCACAGGTTGGTTCGTCGAACTGGAAGTTCCTGATACGGGACCACGGCCCTGCGTGGAGCACGACGATGGCGCCGCCTGGGCCGCTGCAGTTGAGGATCGTGGTGACCGGCGGGTACGATGGGAAGTGGCTGTGGGCTGACCATGAGGTCCTGCCAAGCAACTGGCGCGCCGGCGAGGTGTACGACACGGGCGTCCAGATCACCGACATCGCCCAGGAGGGGTGCTTCCCCTGCGACACGCAGGAGTGGAAGTGAGAGCGAGAGGCAACAACAACAAGAATCGCTACGAGGACGAGACGAGAGATAAGGAAGAAGCTTCACTATGCTTCCAATGATAGAGATTAAGCTAGCTGCTGACGCGCGTAGACTCCTAATCCCCTAGCTTATCCAACTCAGCTCCTGCTAACGACGTGTCAGATAAGTAGTAGACTAGTTACTAGTGGTAATGAAGTGATGATGCATCGATCGTAGCTTCTCTCGATGGATAACTTGGCCGTGCGTGGATAACAAAATATGGATATAGCGTCGGAGAGTCGCCGTGCGTGCCGATGGATCACATGCTGCTCCGCTCCGTTGCTTTCGGCAACGTTATTCTCTGCTCGATGACTAATTAAGCTCGATCATCAGTTGCTTACTAGTCGTTGGTCTTCCAGGATTCACTCAACGAAATTAAAGTACTAGAGCGGATACTGTAATGATCAAAAGCACTCGCTCACAATTCAGGAATGTACTATTGTGACTTGGTGCGCCTTGGACGGCGGCCACTAACTGCAAACCATCTACTACCACCGTCTCACGGCATGATATATGGTGATGGTCGGGTTTCCCGGTGGAACTAGTGCACTGGCCAATAGCATAGTGTAGTGGTGGCCGGTGAAATAATCCGGGATTCTCTCGGAGTGTATCCAAAGTGTTACTCAAATTCAGTCACTGTGTTGACACGATCAATACGTGTCCTCTCTCACGTGAACTGAGAAAGCTAAGGGCTGTCCCAACGGCAGCCCGCAAATCGGACACCGAACGTGCCGCCCCATTTGTGGGCCCCGCTGTCAGTTTAGTAGCTTAGTGGGAGCTGCTTAGTGTTTATGGTGGCTGGCGTGCATCCCGCCACCCCCGCGTGTTTCTCCCACCTGCGACCAAATCTACGCAACCAACCAAGTCGTCAAGGCGCACGTGCTGGACTTGTCCCAGGCGTCGGTGGCGGCGGAGGCCTCCCGGCATCAGCAAGCCGTTGTGGCCTTGGCAAGGAGTCGGCAACATCGATGAAGGCTACACTGGCCATCGAGAGGAGGCTACTCTGACGGCCTCCCGGACATCGTCCACGACGCAGGCGACTGCGGAGGCCGACGCCATCGCTCGATTCCTGACGAGCCAGCCCCGCAGCAGGGAGGAAGGCCCCAGTACTTTCACTGACCAGCAGGCCGAAGCCGTGGCGTGCCGCGCAGTGATGGCGGCCTCGGTCGAACGAGACACACACGCGACGCGGGAACGCAGGGAGATAACAACAGTGAGGTGGAGGGATAGGTTGTCCCTCTCCCGGATGCAGATGTTGGGGATACGCATAATGGTTGTCACCATAGCATAACTCTATTCCGGATAACCCGGGTGGCCCACAGTGGTAGCATGGTCCCCTGGCCTGCTGGGCGGCCCAGTTAGAAGGATCCAAAAGGGAGACCCATGTCAGAATAACAGGAAGGCTACGGTACCGACATAAACAAAGCCGGAGACTTGAAGTACAAGACATGAAGACTAGTTAGTGTTAGTGTAACACACTGTAACCTGCCCAATATGGACTTTACCTAGTAACCCTAGGTTCAGATGCCTTTATTAGACGTACATGCTGGAGCCTTTAGGATAATAGACAACTTCACATAGCGAACCCTATAATCTTTGTAACCCGGCGTATTGCATTATAGTGATTGGAAGCAGGAGTAGGATTCCGCCACCGTTGTGGGATTTGAACCTGGGTAAACTGTGTTACCTCATACCTGCCAACTCGCCGCCTTACCCAACCTCTCTCTCCACGCTCTGTGAGGATCCCTCCATGGCGTACTTGTCAACAATACCACGATAGTTGGCTCCGACCATGGGGCAAAAAGCTCTACACCGGGTGAGAACCAATCTCTTCGCGGGAATCAGTGACATCGTCGTCATCGGGCATGTCCTCTTCTCCGGCAACGTTCCGATCGTCCCCCAGACGAGTTCTAGATCCCGGTGAAAGGGAACCCGACCCGCTGCTTCATTGTCCCGATCAGGGACATCCACATCTTCATCGGCGAAACTGGCTCGGAATCCAACTCCTAGTAAGCCGACGAAGCATCAAGACCCACGCGGACCGTCTCCGGGCCGGATACGTACGCAGAAGAACGATCAGGCTTGGATCTCTCTTCGGAGTTTGCCAATTTAGATCTAGAAAATTCAAGGACCACCCAAATCACCGCTCTGCAGCATATAATGGTGGAAGACCAAATCAGATTCACTTGGCTTACCCAAGTGTTAGATAAGAAGAGGTCACACTTCGTCGGTGTCCTTAGCATTTTAGATCTGTCACGCTATGTCCAGAAGCGGACGAAACCCAAACTAAGTATCTAGCCACATGGCTCAGGTTGAGAAACTCCATTGAGGGAATCTCCGAGCGGACCGCCATGTTCTATTTCGTCGACGGACTCACGAAGGGCACTTTACTCTGGCATTTGCTAAGGCGTTGGGAGGCCTCGAGAAACCTCAGCTTTTACCAAGTGATTAAGACTGTCAGCAGTTTTGCCAACGCTGACATGGTCACCTAGGAGCTCTCAGCGCCACGACCGGAAACAACCACTTCATTGGCTGCGTTGCTTCAGGTTCTGGTTCTACCTTCGGACCGGCCGACAATGAATCTGAATCACAAAGGACTTCTTCTTGGAAGTGGCCATGTCCTTCTACCAAGCTTGTGCAATTCGATCCTACAAAATAAAACAATGCTTTTGTGAGTAATTCGATCCTACAAAATAAAACAATGCTTTTGTGAGCAATTCCATCCTACAAATAAAGGTGGCAAGAGGCACAACCACGCCAGATCCCACGACTCCTCGAGCTGCCAGAGCCGGGCGAGGTGGGGCAGTGGCTGTTATCTTCGATGACGCCTTCTTGGAAGGTGCGGGAGCGAGGATGTGAGCCGGCTGCACAACGACGAGCGGAAGCTCGGTGGAGTCCATAGCGGCTCTAGGGCAATGCGGCGGGGCCGGGTGATGGCGGAGCGAGCAGATCGGCGACGTCGGTGGGTCGGAAGGGAGAGGGACGGGAGCTGAAGTGTCCATCGCGCGTACCTTAGGGGAATATATCGGCACACTCGGTTCGTTCGCAAAAACTGCACAAATACCGCATCGCGGGCCGAATTCGGTGCACCGTTTTTTTTATGGTTTTGCCAAATCTACGGGATGATCTGCTCATTTTTCTTGGCAAAACCGTACAGGCGGTTATTACTATAAGAGTTTTTTTTTTTTGGATCTGTTAGAGTTGCTAACACTATACAGTTCCCCTCAAGACGAGACCATTCGAAATTCCGCAGCTGCGTGAAGGATTAGGTGCTAAATTAAATCGTTCAATCGGCGTTCTAGTTAACTGAATCGAAGTGAGTAGTATAGTAAACACCTGCATAAGGCCAGACCATTCCATAAAGTCCTGAGCAATTCCGAAGCTGCCTGAAAGATTAGGTGGTAAACAACGTACATGTACATCAGCCAATTGGCGCTTTAGCTAAAGTATAAGGACAGACAACGAGCCAGGAATGGAGCGTGCGTGTGCCGGCCCAGCGGTATAATTCGCTGTGGCTCCATGATGCTACGCTCGGACTTTTGCTGCCGTATTGCCGTATGCGTCGACAGCGACTCTGGTGGGTCATCCAAATGGACAACTGCATTTTTTTTTACGAAATTTTACAGATCGATCTATTAAAAATCATCAACGGTAGCATTTTAACCTGCTAGCTTCCCTATTTAATCACTAGACTCGTTCTGTTTTGTTACCAGCGTGTTGTGCTGTTCCAATACGGAGAGGGAGAATATCTGCTAGTCCAAAAAAAAAAAAAAGACCCGCTCCCGTCCCCCCTCAACCTCCACTCCTCCTCCTCTATGTGCGCGGTGCTAGCAGTGGCGGGCTGGCTTCTATCCGACGGCGTGGAGGGGGGCGGGGCTCCTGATGGCGGCGGAGCACCTTGGCCGGCGGTGGTCCAGCATGCTGGCGTGGAACCCAGGTGCGGGGTGGGCGGAGGCACTGCAGAGCCGGCGTTGGAGGCGGGGGCAGCGAGGTGTTGCGGTCTGCAGTGCCCTACTCGGCCCAGATCTGGACCATTTGGGCCCTATCTAGGTTGGGATGGTCCTGCCGCTGCACGCTCTTGTGTGGCTCCCTGGAGGTGGAGGAGGGGCGACAGAGAGTCTGGCATGGTGGCGGCACTCGCGCTTTCCCTTGCTGCAATATAGCGATGAGGGCTTTGCACGCCCATCTAGGCCCGTCCGGGCCAGAGACCTGGTTTGCGCCGGTTGCCGCATCTGGTCGGCTACTGCCACAACGGTGGAGGTAGTTCCCTCCCGTGCGGCTGCGAGACTACTACCCCTGGTACCACTATCCCCTTGCTCGGGCCTCGAGGCCTTGCACCGATGCCTATAGGGAGATGATGAAGTTGGCGCCTTTTCCATGGTGGCACGTGCTAGTTGGCGGTGGGTTGGGTGCAGTGGAGCACTTCGGACCGTCCGGGGTGGTGGTTCTTTGGGGGTGGGCGAAATCACTGTCAGTCCTGTCTCGCACTGACGCGGTGGCGCCTACTGGTGTCGCCTTTCCTTCCTGAAGGGCGTCGGGTACCTCCTTCCCACCCCCTTCCATGTACCAGGGGAATCCCGAGGACCAGTCTGGGCAGCAGGGGTGTCGTCGTCACATTCCTGCTGAAGATGTTTCCTGGTATATGGCGGTTTGAAATGCCAGGAGGGCGATGGGACCTTTCTGGAGGGTGTAGCGGTAGATGGCCGTTTTCGTTTTATTGATATGCTAATGTTGGCATTTGTTTTTCTTTTATTTTCTGTTATGCTTGGTTGTGTTGCGGCCCTAGCATGTTCGTTGTACCTTGTGGTTGCTATATCGGGGCGAAAGCTTGATTCGAGGAGAGTAGATGTAGTACTCTCTTCGTTCAAAAATAAGTGACTTGAATTTATCCAGATTCTTATGTATCTACGCGTGTTTTAGTGTATAGATGCGTGAGAATCTAGATAAAACCAAATCATTTATTCGGAGCAAGGATTTGTATGCGTTTCTCCGCACCCAGAAATGCATGCATATCTACTCTGCGTTTCAGTTAGAAAATTATGTACTCCCTGCGTCAAGAATACATGATTTGATGTTATCTAGATTCTTACTTTACGCTAAAATCTTAAACCCTAAAACCTAAAGTGAGAGCCGTTGCGGAGTTCGGCGAAAGCGAATGATATGGTACACTATAATCTCATGTGTCCCATCACGAGTTGAGAATTCAGACATTCGAGACGGGACCAGAACGAAAATTAATCAAGGACGTGTCCTGTTCAGTGTACCCAACGGCTCAGCTGATTCTGATCTGCTTTATAGATATAAGATAGATAGGCAGATATGCTTAAGGTGGGGATCACGAGTAATTGTATGGATATGGACATATTTCTCCCGAGGCTTCTTATCCGTTAGGATTCAGGACAGGGCAGCTAACTGAAAAACAAGGGGCAAGTACACGTCGGCGTCATGATCGAGTCGATTTATCTAACAGACGTGCGTGAGCTCGATCCTTCTTGGTGACCCACCCAAAACCCAAACGGTCTTGCTAATACGGAATCGTGATTGCTACCCCTTTCATTTGGAAATATAAGATGTTTTAAGTTAGTGAAGTTAATGTATCTAGACATCTTGTAGTCTGTAGGTTTAAATAAATCTATACACTAAAATATGTCTAGATATATTTACTTCACAAACCTAAAACATCTTATATTTCTAAACGGAGGGAGTATTTGCTAATAGGTGTGTACCTTCATGGCCGTGATTTCTTGCGGCATGGTCAGTGGCAGAAATCGAATGAGTTTACTACTGAATATATAGCTAGTAGCTAGTAAGACAGTAACGTAGTTCCAATATCTTTCTGCTCACTTTTTGAGCCAGACACACAGGCGAAGATATGCTAACATAGCACCGTCTCTGCCGACGTGGTTGTAGTATTCAGGCACAAGTTTGCCAAGATGCTTCAATGATGCAAGGATAGCAACGTCCGTTACATTAGACTATGTGAAACGATCGATACGCTTCATCATAGAAGGAAAACAAATCGATGGATGATGTCACTTTCTGAAGGATGCGGTGTAACGCGCGGGTTCACTATTCTCCAAGCGCACCGAGATGGTGGCAAGGATTTAACAATCTTTTCAGGGCAAGAATATATAATAATCTCTTTTTTTTGCGAATTTCACTAATCTATTAATAATCATCAACAGCAGTACAAAGAGATCTAAAAGTAATAAAAATTATAAATAGGTCACTTGACCACCTAGCGACGATTACAAACACTAGCGCGAGCCGAAGGCGCCCCGCCGTCCTCGCCCCTCCATAACCGGAGCCAGACAAAGCTTGTGAGTAGAGCTTGTTGTAGTAAACAGACGGAAAATCGTCGTGCTAAGACCACAAAGGACCAACACACTAAAGCATCAACCATCGCCAATAGATCGAAAGGGACTGACCTGAAAATAAACCAACAAAGACGAAAACGGACAGAATCCTGGGAGATCTGCCGGACACACGACTCCACGCACTCTCCATCGGCGCTGATGCACCCCCGGAGCGAGAATAGAGCTGGAGAACATTATTCTGACCTCAAGACGTAGCCGTCGCCTCAACATCCCGAGATGGTGGCAAGGATTTAACAATCTTTTCGGAGCAAGAATAGATAACAACCTGACTGAACGAGATATCATGTATATTCAAACTAAACCCTTCGTGCCGACCCTTTGCACCAACTTACTTTTTCGATGTTCACGAATTGATCGGAGCGACAATTTAATTTTTTTTTACGAAAAGTTCACCCATCTATTTATAATACTCCATCCGTTCCAAGATATAAGATGTTTTACCTTTTGTGAAACGAGTGTGTCTAGACGATTTTGCTATAAAGATTCGGAGAGAATCTACGTATAAGAGACAGCTAGATACATTGTTTTACAAAAGGTAAACCATTTTTTTATTTTGGACGGAGGAAGTACTTAATAGCTGTACAAGAAAACCCAGAATTAATAAAAATTGTTAGCTGAGCTTTTGTACTAAATGCATTCCTGATTGGTCGATTGGTTCTTGGTAGAAGCTAGACTGTATGAAGGCGCCGTGACAGTTATGGTTCATTGATCGATGCGCGTACGTACCTAGCTGCTCATCACATGACATGATCGCATCGTCAATATCTTCACCTACACGAGAAAAGGAAAGGAACTTTGTGGTTTCGATGGACACGCAATAGCCAATAGCCTGGATTTAGATATCATAGCGGAGGCCACAACGAGCTCATGTGCCCTCTTGGTGTGGAAGCCGTGGACGCAGCAAAGTGTAAAATCTTTGCTTGGTTGATGATTCAAAATCAGGTGTAGATGGACTATGCAAACTATGTAACTAAAGTTCAAGAGTCGCTCGACCGTCTCCTCTTCAAATTCCGATTCACCATTAGAGTGTGGTCTACAATTAAAGATTGGCTCGGCCTTGAAGACATGGAGTTAAGTGAATGGCAAGCAATGTGTCCGGACCGACTTACGCGGATCGGCTCATTCATGCACCAAATTTGGGTCACGGTTGCGTCGGCCCGGGCAGCATGCTGTCCTCCCACGTCCTCCCTTCACCTTTGCGGTCCCTCCCGCTAGTGGCACACAAACCACTCCACTTCTCCCTCCAAAAACCTCTCCTAATTTTTCACTAGCGGGAGCATGAGCGAAGACGATGGATCCCACCACCAAGGCCGTCTTTGCGCCCTCCGGCGATCCCGTCGCCAAGAAGCATAGCCAGCCGAAGAAGCTGGCCAAGAATATGATCGAAAGGTTGAGTCGGAGAAGCGCGCTGGCCCGCAGGGAGCCGCGAAAGCTCAAGTCACCGTTGCCAAGCTCAACGCGGAGTGTTGGGAGGAGAACGAGTGCGTCCTCGCCACGCAAGCCATGACCAACGCCGATGAGCTGGTAGCGAACACCGACAAGCAGGCCATCATCCTCATGAAACAGGAGGCGCTGACTGCCGCTTTCGGTGGCACCATCGCTGTTCCCGTCCTGACCATGGCTGGCGTGTCCTCTACTAGCTCCGTCACCTCCACGCCGAACGGCCGGCAACCAATTCAGCGCAGGACGCTAGGCCCGCACACACCGTCGCTTGGCGGCCATGGGAAGAATGTGACCGCGCTCTCCCGGTTCATCTGTCCTCGCATGGCGTTCTTGGAGACAGAAGAGCTCGCCATGCTTGAAGGGCAATGGTGACGGCGAATGCCACTTTTTTTAGAAGCTTGTCACTTTTTGAATATATATTATATGATATTGCCCCTTTTGCACATTCAAGATGAAGTGGCACTTGTTGGCGAGGCCCAAAGGGCAATGACGCACGTCTGCCATATTATTTGCTTGTCAATTTGTGGAGCTTTATATGTATTTGAGATGATTGATAAGGCCAAATTATCCAACGATGATGCGAAACAACCAGCAGAGACAGATGGATCACGGCACTAGGCGCGGTTGATCGCACAGGCCGGACCATGACCAAAATCTCCCCCGACCTGATCCATCCAGGCCAAAACATACATTTTGGGTCGACCGTTTGGATCGGCCCCGGTGGAGATGCCCTAATATCCATTGCAGAGTTCACGGAAAGCGAATGGTATGGTAACACTATAATCTCATGTGTCCCATCACGAGGTGAGAATTCAGACATTAAAGACGGGACCAGAACAAAAATTA
This sequence comes from Avena eriantha, assembly GCA_910589775.1. Taxonomy (NCBI): domain Eukaryota; kingdom Viridiplantae; phylum Streptophyta; class Magnoliopsida; order Poales; family Poaceae; genus Avena; species Avena eriantha. The sequence goes on along the minus strand of OU342742.1, from coordinate 20,947,108 downwards.
ATCAAGGACGACGTGTCCTGTTCAGTGTACCCAAACGGCTCAGCTGATTCTGATCGGCTTTAGATATATACTCCCGAGTATAAGCAGATATGCTTAAGGTGGGGATCACGAGTAATTGTATATATATGGACATAATTCTCCCGAGGCTTCTTATCCGTTAGAATTCAGGACATGGCAGCTAACTGAACAGAGGGAGCAAGTACACGTCGGCGTCATGATGGAGTCGATTTATCTAACAGACGTGCGTGAGCTCGATCTTTCTTGGTGACCAAACACCCTAAACCCCAACGGTTTTGCTAATGCGGAATCGTGATTGCTAATAGGTGTGTACCTTCCTGGCCGTGATTTCTTGCGGCATGGTTAGTGGCAGAAATCGGATGAGTTTAGTACTGATTATTATATAGCAAGTAGTAAGACAGTAGTAACATAGTTCCAAGATCTTTTCGCTCACTTTTTAAGCCAGACACACGGGCAAAGATATGCTAACATAGCACCGTCTCTGCCGACGTTGTTGTAGTATTCAGGCCCAAGCTTGCCAAGATGCTTAGATGATGTAAGGATAGCAACGTCCGTTACATTAGACTATTTGAAACGATCGATGCTTCATCGTAGAAGAAACACAAACCGATGGGCGATGTCAGTTTCGGAAAGGAGGATGCGGTGTAACGCGCGGGCTCACTATTCTCCAGGCACACCGAGCTGGTGGAAAGGATTTAACAATCTTTTCAGAGCAAGAATAGATAACAACCTGGCTGACCGAGATATCATGTCTGTTCGAACTAAACCCTTCCGCGGCGACCCTTTGCACTAACTTACTTTTTCGATGTCCGCGGATTGACTGGAGCGACACAATTTAATTTTTTTGTGAGAAGTTCATCGATCTATTTATAATACTCTATCCGTTCCAACATATAACATGTTTTATCTTTTGTGAACATGAATGTATCTAGACGTTTTTGTTGTGTAGTTCGGAGAGAATCTACACATAAGAGACATCTAGATAATTCTTTCACAAAAGGTACAGTAAAACATTTTATATTTTAGACGGAGGAAGTACTTAGTAGCGGTACAAGAAAACCGGAATTAATAAAAATGTTTAAGAAGATGAGCTTTTGTACTAAATGCATCCCTGATTGGTCGATTGGTTCTTGGTAGAAGCTAGTAGTAGACTGTATGCAAGGTGCCGTGACAGTTATGGTTCATCGATGCGCGTACGTACCTAGCTCCTCATCACAAGACATTATCGCATCGTCAATATCTTCGCCTACACGAGAAAAGGAAAGCAACTTTGTGGTTTCGATGGACACGCAATAGCCTGGATTTAGATATCATAGCGGAGGCCACACAACGACTGCTCGTGCCGTGCACGAGTGCAGGCAAGCGACCTGTGATATCGGGAGTGGTTTTCCTCGGTGTCATAACCCTCCTTGCGCCTTGGCGGTGGTTTTCCTCGGTGAACAAACTCCTATCCTGGACACAACTCATGAGAGGTGGGAAAGGAAGGGTTATGGCAGATTTCCAGCGAGCCGATGTGAGGGCAGCGGCGACGGAAGCCTGTGAGGACGATGACGGTAGGGCAGCAACGAGGGAGTGCTGTGGCGAATCTGGCGAGGGGATGGAGATTGTCTGTCCTTGTGTGTGAGACGGAGATAGTGTGAGGCGTTGGACTGTTTGGTTAACGGCTAAGATTTGTTCGATCAGATCCTCTGGTCTGTTTATGTTAGTGTGGATGTGGATGTAGATATGCCTAAAAAATCATGTGGTCTAGCTACTTCATTATACATAAAACTGACAACCATTAGCTTGATAGCTAAATTTCTTATTCTGTGAACATGATTTTGAAATTTATACCAAGAAATTTACGGCTAAAGCAACTCAGGGCCATGCCTATCAATTCCTAATAAAATTTCAGGGAAGTTGTGTGCTGCTTGTCCGGTGTTCCGGCTCAGCTTTGCTGCTGTGGCGGAGCCAGGAATTGAGATGAGGGGGGTCGAAGTTATAAGGTTTAAAAAAAATTATGCACAAAAGAAAGTTTATACGACAGAACAAATAGCCCAAAACGATTCAGCTTTCCTAACCGATGAAGAATAACAGTCAGAACATGAAATGACATAAAAATGACTTGAAAACTTAACATGGACTTCTAGCACTTGGTTTTCAAAGAGAGACGGCGGTGCCCATCAGTGCGCGACGGCGGCGCCGCTCGGCATCGGTGCAGGCAGACGACCACACGCAGACGGGAGAATGATAACTGGCTGAATGGGACGGGGGTGTGGCGGCGAGAGAGGAGGCACATCACGGCGGTGGACTGTGATGGCGGGAGGGGGCAGGAGGAGAATTAAACGGATTGAGGGAGTGTTTTCAGTCCCGTCTATCAGCCGCTCATGATAGTGGTGCTCATTTTTTGTCCAACTTTGACCGTTCCGGGCATGTCGACACGAGTAGCATAAGGCACACGACCAGCAAGACAATAATACTCGCTCCGTTCACTAATATAAGACCTTCTAACTTTTTTTGAAAATGCATGTACCTAGACATGTTTTATTGTTTAGATTCATTCATTTTAGTCTAAATCTTTAAAATATCTATCCCTCCGATCCAAATTAGTTGACTTGGTTTTGTCTTGATTCGGATATATCTAACACTAAAACAAGTCTAGATACATTCAAATCTAAACAAATCTAATTCAACTAATTTAGATCGGAGCGAGTAAAAGATTTTACATTAGAGAACGGAGAGAGTAATAATTTGGGGGGAAGGTGCACAACTAATACTCACAGTCATGGCATCGTATCTTTATACTCCCTGTGTTTCAAAATATAAGACATTTTAGCTTTGTGAAATGAGTATATCTATATCCCTTTTGGTTTGTAGGTTCATGCCTACACTATAAAAGTGGTCTAGATAGACACATTTCACAAAGCTAAAACAACTTATATTTTAAAATAGAGGGACTATACCAAAGGAGGTTACCGATACGTTACAACTCACATACAGAGTCAGGTTTAGAGTGTAACGCTTTCCAGTTAAATGACCCCCTGCTCTGCCCATGGCTCCAAGCACCGCTTGGCTGCGATCACCAAGGGCGCGTTTGGCAGGGATTTTCGGCTCCCTATGACATGCCAACGGTGAGCAGTGCCACACTTTTTTTTAATAAAGAACTGCTATATTCATTGCACTAGAGAAGAGTTTTACAAGATATAGGATTGGCCTGAACATGGCCAATCATGTAAAAAATTACGTATTTACGCGCTCGTCCAGGGTCAAAGGTGTCCCTCCTGCCTGATCAACTAGTGGAAGAGAAGCTCCGGCCATCCTCCAATTGTTAGCCTCTTCCTTGATTTTTGCAATCAGTCCTAATAGGGAATTCTCTTGGCTTTGAAATTCTCCTATTCCTTTCTTTCCACAGTGCCACACATCTACAAGCAAAAGAAACGCTGTGTAGTTTGTTTGGCAGCCCGAGGTTCTCTTTTTTGAGGGCAGAATCAGACGTCGACTGTTTGGTTGCCTGCACTTGCTTGGTTGTCATATGAACACGCACACGTAAATTGTCATTAGCATCTAGAGTTGAAAACATGCGTTATCTTTTTGTTTCCGCTTGTCTCGCAAGAATGAGAAATGAAACCGAATACTCTGAAAATGAATACAAAAACGAAAATCACCGGAAACAAATACGGAATCGGACACGCGACGGATACGATATGAAAACGGACATTTATCGGAATATAATAGAAGCATAACAAATATCGCGGACACTCTACCGCAGCGGACATGTCTGTGTGCTGGGCATCATCATGTTCGCTACTCCAACGGCGCCGCAGCTTTGCCACGGCTCGGAGCCGGAGGCGCCCCTAGCCTGCATCGAACTAAGCCAGCGGCCCCCAACCTGCATTGCGCACGTCCCAACTGCGGGAGTTCACACCCCAAACCCACAGGTGTCCCGAAGCCCCGCCACCGACGCAGAACCCCTCTGAGCCATAGTAGCCAGATACAGAGTAGATGTCGTGTTCCATGACCCGCGATCGATCTACCCCGATGGAGGGCCAGGAGCAAGGTGGGATCGACATGAGTCGACGGTCGAGACACGACTCGGAATGACCAAGTGCGATCATGGAAGATTAGAAGGAAAGAGGAAGAAGATGGGAGAAGAGGAGGCTAGCAACGAATTGATTCACACCTCGTCGGTGCCCGCCGCCCCTTTGACGTTGTCAATGCTGACATTGTAGCAATTGATGTTTATATCTGTCGCGCATATATATTTTCTTTGATCGATCAAAGAGTGCAACGCACCCAATTTTTTTAAGAGTTGCGAGATACAAGTGTGGCAGGAAAAATTACAAGGAGGCCCAAGACAACACTCGCAAAGGACCTAAATTCGAAGAAAAGGGCCTCCACAAATTCAGAATACACCCTAGCTGAAGAATTAAAATGCAATCAAGCCCACGGGGCCGCTGCCACCATCACCGGCAACCTAGGAGTCAAGCCAACATCGAGGTCTGAGTAGCGAGCTCGACCAAACTTATCCGGCGAGAAGAAGCTCTGCAACCGGCCACCTCCAAAATGCTGGGGACGGAACAACTTGGCGAAGAGGAGACGACGAGCACCGGCGTCGAGGAAGAGCAGCGGCAGAGGCGCGGAGCAGCATCCCTACTGCCATAAAGTCCGACACGGTGGTGGATCAAAGCCACCAGAACTCGTCGGAGAACAGCTCCAGATCAACACAACACCATATCACAACTTGGGAAAAAGCCGATGAAGATAGAAGCAGACCAAAGCAGAAGGACAACAACCTCTCTCCTCGCCACCACGGCGGGCCAGGGACAGCTGCAGTGCAGCGCTCATCCGCTTCAATCAATTCCGGTGAAGAGAAAACCGCCCCTGAGAAGCAGGGCCAATGCGTCACTGCTCACCCCTCCCTCGCCGCCATGTCCGGCCACGGGGGAAGCAATAACAACAACTAGCAGGATGCGGCACTGCTCCTCCTCACCTGCACGGTCGGCCAGGAGCAACACCACATCACCAACTCCGGCTGAGGCGCAAATTATTGAACCAGGGCTCGCCTGAAGGGATGCCAACGTCTTCCACCATGGAATCACGTCGACACCACCTAGCAGAGACCTTCTAGCACCACGCCGATATGCCAGAACAGAGACCCTCTTATGCCCTACAGACTCGCCATCGCCTTCCCTACTCTTCTCTTACCCCACGCCACCATGGCTGGCCGACAAGAGAAGAGACAGTAGAGGGCGTCACCGAATCAGAGGGAAGGAACACCCAAGTTAAGCTTATTGAGGAAGAGGATGGGGAAGCTCCTATTGGTTGCCTGCAGCTCCACGCCGCCACCGCCACCATCCCGAACCCCACCTGGCGCCACCCCACATCGCTCGAAGACGGTCATGGCTTGCTCCCAAACATGACATATAGCCAAAACTGCAACCTAGCCTATCTGTAGAGGGCCAGCCCTCTTCCACACATCCCCTTCGGCTGGCGAGGCCGCCAGAGAAGAGGGGGGAAAGAGCCGGGGTGGGGCGGGGGCGAAGGCGGAGACTATCCAGGGGAGAGGATAAAACCAGGCAGTCTAGTTGATGCTTTTGAGACGGAAGCCCTTTTTCTTCGGGTATCTGTCGCGTAGATAGAGAGAGGCATCGCCACAACCTAGGAGATGATCAAGGACGGAAGATGGAAGATCTAGCTGTAGGGTTAAAGATGGATTGGGCTATCATGGGAAATTAGGGCCACTATTTTGTTTATTTCTAGTGTGCTAGAAAATAGATTACAGCTTTCTACAAAGCTTATGGCTATTTTTTTAATAATATGATTTATTTAATAAATTTCATAAATAATACATAAATTTGAGGAATTGTGAATCTAGCATGGCCTCGGGAGATGAAGCCCCAACCAGTCCCTATCGGTATTTGAACTACCGACTAGGTCTGTCAGATTTCTGGCAACTATGCGCCGAGCCGCCAGGAATTCTAGGGCGTGTTTGGTTGGTCGGGGCTAAATTTCTCGTTTTTCCTACTTGGCTCGGCGGGTGCTGCATGGGGGGAGATGGGTTTGGGCCAAGTTTGGCAGTTCGTTTGGTTGCTCATATCTAGTTTTCCTATAATTTTGACAAGTTGTTTGGTTGACATAAAACTAATTTTCTCCCGTTTGATGAAAAACCTGCAGGTTTGGTTGCTCATGCCAAAGTGATGCGCTCACCACTTCTCACAGCTGGTGATGCTACCACATAATACTAAATAGGCAGAAAACTGAAATAGTAGTTTCAAACAAGCGGCAAATTAAACTAGCAATACCAAATTACAACCCTAGCTACTAGCAAATATGAGTTCACGATAATGTTACCTAGCTACTAGCAAATGATAGTTCACCATAATATTACCTAGCTACTATGTAACACCCTCGAATCGGCCCTATGCAAGTTTTAGCCCATTCCGCCAAACCCGCATAGAAACGATTCAAGGACGTCCACCAGGCACTTTCGTGCGGGTGGAAAACGAAGTAATAACATTACACAACAGTCCTCGATGGGACCCACAGAACAGATATATACAACAACGACTCCATGAGTCAAGAATACAGATATACTATACAAAGATTCAAATCACCTCGAAACGATAGAGCGTCCGACTACGGACAAGATACAAATGGGGCCAAGAGCCCTGAAGAATAACCAATGGTGTCCATAACCCTGCCCAGGCCAAGCCAGGAGGGTAACCCTGCTAACGACGTCGATCTCAACCTGCTAAAACACAAAGGGGTGCCGACAAAGGGCAAAGGAAAAAGAGGAGCGTCAGTACTGAGGCCAGTACACGGCGAGGCTAGAATTCGGCGGCTCTCGCCTACATAGGTATGGTGGGCTGAAGCGGCAGCGCAGCGGCACTAAACAACCTATAGAGACTCGATACAACTGGCGTTTTTCAGAGAGGGATAAGAAAGACCTATTCAGATCCAACCTGAAGCTAACACCAAACAAACCCGTCCTGGTATTTCCCCCTCGAGACCAAACGAGGAAGTCGGACAAAGGAACTCACACAGTTGGCCATTTTACTCATTCCGTTAAGTTGAAGCACTTACTAGTCAGATATAGATAGCAAGAGTCATCCTGAGGCATAAGTAGTGGGCAGTTTTAATTAAACATTCCGTGGTAGTTGGAACATTTACTAGTCAGATATAATTGTCCCGAGGAATCCCAAAGCCCAGCAGTTGTTGGCACTTTTATCACATTCCATTGGAGTTGCAATACTTACTAGGCATGTATGGTATGACACATATCACTACAGATCCACCAACTGTTGGCATTTTTAATATCCATTCTGTTATGCTTGAGCTGATTACTAGTCACATATTAAGTCAAGTTTATAGCACTACTTTAGTTATGCTTGTCTATGATCGAGATATTGTGCTCCAAGTCGTCCATAACCGCGGACATGGCTTTCAGAAAGTTTTACCCTACAGGGGTGCACAAATAGCAACACACACTCAATCAACCTCGGAAAAACCAAATCAAAACCCAACGAGGCATTCACGACAAAGCGATCAGAGGATTCAGAAATATTTCAGGGGGCCACCCCACTAAGCTACCCGCAACGAAGTTGGCCGGTTCCGGAACGGACCCAGGGTTTGTGTGGACGGCTGTAAACGACTGGGAACCCGAAAGTGTGACTGGGCTTGTCGATACAGCGAAAACGTGTCACGATCCTAAACAGTACAGGTGCTCCACGCACAATCATAAATAAAGCAGTAAAGCATGGCATAGGAACATGATAGTAATAAAACCCCAAACTAGTTTGTGGCCCCAAGAAATAGAAATGAATCAAGCTCTGGCTCAGGGGGGTCCACGGCCTCCCGGATGTGGATAGTGCGAAAAATCAAGGAACAAGTATCAAGTACTCGGGGTCCTACGGGACACAAGTGAGCGTGGAAGAACCAAATAACATCTATTGCCCACCGATGCTTCTGCATTAGTTATATCTAGCATTTTAATAGTTGTATTTAAAGTCATGATCATCTCCACCACAAACATCTTCCAGCATTCCAACAACTGTGGTACTTGACAACACGAGATCACACCTGAGCAAGCGACTACGACTCGCAAGGCCTGCTATCTACCAAACACAGGTAATAGGAGGTGTCCAAGGCAATATAGAGGCTGCACGGGATATAAATGGTGCACGGAAACTAAAGCATCGCGACACGGATAGCAATAGATCAACATGAGGAAATAAAGACTATAAATGCAGAATAGGTAGAAGGGGAAGAGATGCTCGCCTGGGAAAACACTGCCGAAGGTTTATATCCGAAGAACTTGTCGACACTCGCATCCACTCATCGGCCTAATCCGCGAAGAAGCAAACACTAGAAGAAACACCGGATGCAATATTTAATACTACGGCAGAAGATCCATCATGATTATGATATGATGCATGGCATGGCACAAATGCGGTGCAATTAGGCAATATTAAGCGGAACCGGGGTCCCGACAATTAATTAAACGGTTCAAGTTATTTAGAACCCCCGCAATTGAAATGTTGTCTTAACAAGGCAAAACATGGCATCGGTTCGCTACACCAATTTAAATGGAGTCCGGAATAAGACTAGAATAGCCCGCGGTGAATCGGCATAATGCCCCCAACCCACAGACAACCATGCATGCATGAAGAATTAATTATGCGACAGTCGATAATGTCATATTATAAAAATAGAGGCTTAGGGGCACACGTCGGGGTTCGGAAGATCTTCGGTTCCGGGGATCCGGGGTTCGGTCTTAGGGATCCAGGGATCGATCTCGGCGGGAACATTCTCGAACAACGGAGTAGATCTTGGCATTCTTCAGGTTCGGGTCTTGGCGTTTGAGAGGAAGTGCTTGGTGGTTCCGAGAAGGAGGCCTTGTCGCATCCGATGGATCGGTCCTCGGGTTGAAGAACTTGGCGCGCCAGGTTCGGTCTTCGGATCTTGGTCGGGTCGCCGGTAGATCTTGGTGTCCAGGGCTGCTCCGGTTACGGGGGTCTCGACGCTCCGTGAGGTAGATCTTGGTGTCTCGGCGTGGTCCCTAGGGTTTAGTCCGTATGGATGTCGATCTTGTCACCCCGAAGATCTTGACAGGTCCAGGTACATGGAGGCCACCGATTGCGAAGATCTTGTGAGTCTTGGATAGTTCTCGGCACCAAATGGCAGTACCCATATCTCCAAAAGGCCACAACGCTGCAGGCTCACGCATGAGCAGCAACAGACTGGTCACATACATGTAGGCACGCACAGGGCAAAATAGCACCTCGCACGCATGGGGAGGTCGACGGCGGACCGCGTCACGGCGGCTGGTGGTGGGGCACCGAGAGGAGAGCAGGAGGCCGGGGCGACGGAGGCGGGCCCACTGCCGGAGCGGGTCGGCGGTGCTCTGCGAGGCGGCCATGGTCGCGGCAGAGGCACGGAGCGACCGGGCAGAGAGGGGCTTGCGGGAGGACGACTGGGCTACGAGGGCGGCGCGAGGAAGGCCGGTAGAGGAGCTCAGGCGAGCGTGACGGGGCGGTGACAACGGTGGGAGGCGGAGGAAGACGCAGAGGGTGGCGGGGAAGGTCGGCGAGGCAGGGGCCCGCGGCGGCGCGGCGGGCGAACTCGGCCCGGCGAATAGAGCCTCGCGGGCAGAGGAGGTGGACGACGAGGCCGGGCCGACGAGGGCCACTGGTGGAGCGCGGGGCACCCTGGCAGGGCTCCTGGGCGACGACACGCTCGGGGAGGCGGCGGAGCGAGGCCGACGGGGAGAGGCGGCCGGGGGTTGGTGGCCGCGACGCGAGGAAGGAGGAGGCGGCGTCGAGCCCTGCTCGCGGCGGGAACATAGGCGGAGGGGCGCCCTGGTGACGGACCAGGCGAGCACGGGCGCCGGTAGGGGATATTGTGGCGGGTGGGAGCGAGCAGAGGAGAGGTTGGTGGGGATGGGTAGGGAGCGAGCGACGCGATAGGAGAGAGATGAGCGGGGCGACGGGTGGTGGGGCCAGGCACAGGACGGTGCTCTACCGCGGGGAGGACGTGGGCTCGTGGTGGTGTCAGCTGCATGCGGGGTTGGAGGCGTGCCGGGGAGACGTGGTGTGGGTGTGTGCTGTGTGGGTTGCGGGTGCACGGGGTGTGTGTGTGTGTGTTAGGTGGGGGGCTGAGGTGGCGAGCCAGGAGTGGCTCAGGTGAGGTGGCAGGGTGGTGTGCGTGGCGGTAGGTAGGGCTGGGTGGGGGCGCGCGCAAGTGCGTGTAGGAGAGGCTGGCGGCGGCGGCTGGCGATGGAGGGGTGTGGGTTGGGATAGGTAGGAATCAGGGTTGGTTTAGACTTAGGGTTTGGAGGTGGTCGGCCGGGCTTTCGGGCCTGGGGGGCTGCCTCCTAAAAAAACAAATAATTTTATTTATTAAAAACAAGGCTTTTGCAAACCGTATTTAGACAAACCAAAATATTCCGGAGGCCCGGGTTTTAATTTGAATAAAGATGGGAATATCTAGAGAACAAAACTACGCGTTTCGAAAATAGTTTAGACAAAAACCATGCATGATGATGACGATGCTCAAATGCAATGTGGCATGACGTCATGAGCATGCGGTCATGGTGATGCGATGCACAAAAACACCACGATTTTCTAGTAGTGGTTTTAGCGGGATGCCACAATTCGACACCACTAACAATGGATCTCACCCTCGAGATCCTCCTCATGGTACGGGGAAGAAGGACGATGAGTTGAATCTTCGCGCTTCGTGTAGATCCTCGCGACACCACTAACAAAGATTCTTGCTCCATCTTGAATCGGCTACACCACCAACAAGGGGTCGTTGTCCGTGATCGTCGAGAGAACACTCCCGGAAACAAAGGACGAAGGTAAAGGTATCCACAGATAAAGCCACCTCTAACTTCGATAGGAGGAGAGAAAAGTTGCGGTCTATCCCACTTCAATGTACAAGACCAAATAGAAAGGGTAGTCGGCATGGGGGCCAATCCATCACGCACCAAATATTTACTCCGCACAATCAGTAGAAGAGCGTGCAACCATTCTCGGAATCAGACTGAAGATCTCGACAATTGAGGTTCAGAACAAAGGGGTGATGCGGCTCTGCATCGGATCTGGCGTAGAGGATGTCGGCGCGTCGGAAACACCGGAAGGCACAAACGAGGAACAAAGAGAAGTCCAACAGATAAAGGATTCCACAGATAACACGAAGACCGGAGGTAGAAACACCGTTGCCAAAGGAGGAAGCGAAACCCTGAAGGTACGACAAAACCCAACCACGATAATTCCTGGACTTGAAGAAAGATAAGAGGGCAGAATCAAAACACGCAGAGGTAAGAGGAGAACAGCAGAGGGGTAAGGAGTAAAAACAGACCTAATCAGATCTATCCAACCGATTTTGCAAAATAGTTTTGACACTCTACTTCGGCCGTTAGCTAGGTTATCCTACAGGCTAGACTTGTGGGGTATCGTAACTGCTGAGTTCTGATACCACTCTGTAACACCCTCGAATCGGCCCTATGCAAGTTTTAGCCCTTTTTGACAAACCCGCATAGAAACGATTCAAGGACGCCCACCAAGCACTTTCGTGCGGGTGGAAAACGACGTAATAACATTACACAACAGTCCTCGATGGGACCCACAGAACAGATATATACAACAACGACTCCATGAGTCAAGAATACAGATATACTATACAAAGATTCAAATCACCTCGAAACGATAGAGCGTCCGACTACGGACAAGATGCAAATGGGGCTAAGAGCACTGAAGAATAACCAATGGCGTCCATAACCCTGCCCAGGCCAAGCCAGGAGGGTAACCCTGCTAATGACGTCGATCTCAACCTGCTAAAACAAAAGGGGTGCCGACAAAGGGCAAAGGAAAAAAGAGGAGCGTCAGTACTGAGGCCAGTACACGGCGAGGCTAGAATTCGGCGGCTCTCGCCTACATAGGTATGGTGGGATGAAGCGGCAGCGCAGCGGCACTAAACAACCTATAGAGACTCGATACAACTGGCCTTTTTCAGAGAGGGATAAGAAGACCTATCCGGATCCAACCTGAAGCTAACACCAAACAAACCCGTCCTGGTATTTCCCCCTCGAGACCAAACGAGGAAGTCGAACCAAGGAACTCACACGGTTTGCCATTTTACTCATTACGTTATAGTTGAAGCACTTACTAGTTAGATATAGATAGCAAGAGTCATCCTGAGCCATAAGTAGTGGGCAGTTTTAATTAAACATTCCGTGGTAGTTGGAACATTTACTAGTCAGATATAATTGTCCTAAGGAATCCCAAAACCCAGTAGTTGTTGGCACTTTTATCACATTCCATTGGAGTTGCAATACTTACTAGGCATGTATTGTATGACACAGATCACTATAGATCCACCAGCTGTTGGCGTTTTTAATATCCATTCCGTTATGCTTGAGCTGATTACTAGTCACATATTAAGTCAAGTTTATAGCACTACTTTAGTTATGCTTGTCTATGATCGAGATACTGTACTCCAAGTCGTCCATAACCGCGAACACGGCTTTCAGAAAGTTTTACCCTGCAGGGGTGCACAAATAGCAACACACACTCGATCAACCTCGGAAAAACCAAATCAAAACCCAACGAGGCATTCACGACAAAGCGATCACAGGATTCAGAAATATTTCAGGGGGCCACCCCACTAAGCTACCCGCAACGAAGTTGGCCGGCTCCGGAACAGACCCAGGGTTTGTGTGGACGGCTGTAAACGACTGGGAACCCGAAAGTGTGACTAGGCTTGTCGATACAGCGAAAACGTGTCACGATCCTAAACAGTACAGGTGCTCCACGCACAATCGTAAATAAAGCAGTAAAGCATGGCACAGGTACATGATAGTAATAAAACCCCAAACTAGTTTGTGGCCCCAAGAAATAGAAATGAATCAAGCTCTGGCTCAGGGGGGTCCACGGCCTCCCGGATGTGGATAGTGCGAAAAATCAAGGAACAGGTATCAAGTACTCGGGGTCCTACGAGACACAAGTGAGCGTGGAAGAACCAAATAACATCTATTGCCCACCGATGCCTCTGCATTACTTATATCTAGCATTTTAATAGTTGTATTTAAAGTCATGATCATCTCCACCACAAACATCTTCCAGCATTCCAACAACTGTGGTACTTGACAACACGCGATCACACCTGAGCAAGCGACTACGACTCGCAAGGCCTGCTATCTACCAAACACAGGTAATAGGAGGTGTCCAAGGCAATATAGAGGCTGCACGGGATATAAATGGTGCACGGAAACTAAAGCATCGCGACACGGATAGTAATAGATCAACAGGAGGAAATAAAGACTATAAATGCAAAATAGGTAGAAGGGGAAGAGATGCTCGCCTGGGAAAACACTGCCGAAGGTTTATATCCAAAGAACTTGTCGATACTCGCATCCACTCATCGGCCTAATTCGCGAAGAAGCAAACACTAGAAGAAACACCGGATGCAATATTTAATACTATGGCAGAAGATCCGGCATGATTATGATATGATGCATGGCATGGCACAGATGCGGTGCAATTAGGCAATATTAAGCGGAACCGGGGTCCTGACAATTAATTAAACGGTTCAAGTTATTTAGAACCCCCGCAATTTAAATGTTGTCTTAACAAGGCAAAACATGGCATCGGTTCGCTACACCAATTTAAATGGAGTCCGGAATAATACTAGAATAGCCCGCATATAGACTCCATATTGAATTATGAGGTGAATCGGCATAATGCCCCCAACCCACAGACAGCCATGCATGCATGAAGAATTAATTATGCGACAGTTGATAATGTCATATTATAAAAATAGAGGCTTAGGGGCACACATCGGGGTTCAGAAGATCTTGGGTTCCGGGGGTCCGGGGTTCGGTCTCAAGATCCAGGGTTCGCGGGGATCGATCTCGGCGAGAACATTCTCGGACAACGGAGTAGATCTTGGCGTCCTTCAGGTTCGGGTCTTGGCGTTTGAGAGGAAGTGCTTGGTGGTTCCGAGAAGGAGGCCTTGTCGCATCCGATGGATCGATCCTCGGGTTGAAGAACTTGGCGCGCCAGGTTCGGTCTTCGGATCTTGGTCGGGTTGCCGGTAGATCTTAGTGTCCAGGGCTGCTCCGGTTACGGGGGTTTTGACGCTCCGTGAGGTAGATCTTGGCGTCTCGGCGTGGTCCCTGGGGTTTTGTCCGTATGGATGTCGGTCTTGTCGCCCCCAAGATCTTGACAAGTCCAGGTACACGGAGGCCACCGATTGCGAAGATCTTGTGAGTCTTGGATAGTTCTCGGCACCAAATGGCAGTACCCATCTCTCCAAAAGGACACAACGCTGCATGCTCACGCATGAGCAGCAACAGACTGGTCACATACATGTAGGCACGCACAGGGCAAAATAGCACCTCGCACGCACGGGAAGGTCGACGGCGGACCGCGGCACAGCGGCTGGTGGTGGGGCACCGAGCGAAGAGCAGGAGGCCGGGGCGACGGAGGCGGGCCCACTGCCGGAGCGGGTCGGCGATGCTCTGCGAGGCGGCCACGGTCGCGACAGAGGCACAGGGCGGCCGGGCGGAGAGGGGCTTGCGGGAGGACGGCTGGGCGACGAGGGCGGCACGAGGAAGGCCGGTAGAGGAGCTCAGGCGAGCGTGACAGGGCGGTGACGATGGTAGGAGGCGGAGGAAGACGCAAAGGGTGGCGGGGAAGGTCGGCGAGGCGGGGGCCCACGACGGCACGGCGGGCGAACTCGGCCCGGCGGACAGAGCCTCGCGGGCAGAGGAGGTGGACGGCGAGGCCAGGCCGACGAGGGCCACGGGTGGAGCGCGGGGCACCCTGGCGGGGCTCCTGGGCGACGAGGCGCTCGGGGCGGCGGCGGAGCGAGGCCGGCGGGGAGAGGCGGCCGGGGGTTGGTGGCCGCGACGCGAGGAAGGAGGAGGCGGCGTCGGGCCCTGCTCGCGGCGGGAACAGAGTCGGAGGGGCGCCCTGGTGATGGACCAGGCGAGCGTGGGCACCGGGAGGGGATCTTGTGGCGGGTGGGAGCGAGCAGAGGAGAGGTTGGTGGGGATGGGTAGGGAGCGAGCGACGCGACAGAGATGAGCGGGGCGACGGGTGGTGGGGCCAGGCACGGGACAATGCTCTACCGCGGGGAGGACGTTGGCTCGTGGTGGGGTCAGCTGCATGCGGGGTTGGAGGCGTGCCGGGGAGACGTGGTATCCGTGTGTGCTATGTGGGTTGCGGGTGCACGGGGTGTGTGTGTGTGTGTTAGGTGGGGGGGCTGAGGTGGCGAGCCAGGAGTGGCTCAGGTGAGGTGGCAGGGTGGTGTGCGTGGCGGTAGGTAGGGCTGGGTAGGGGCGCACGCAAGTGCGTGTAGGAGAGGCTGGCGGCGGCTGGCGATGGAGGGGTGTGGGTTGGGATATGTAGGAATCAGGGTTGGTTTAGACTTAGGGTTTGGAGGTGGCCGGCCGGGCTTTCGGGCCTGGCGGGCTGCCTCCTAAAAAAACAAATATTTTTATTTATTAAAAACAAGGCTTTTGCAAACCGTATTTAGACAAACCCAAATATTCCAGAGGCCCGGGTTTTAATTTGAATAAAGACGGGAATATTTAGAGAACAAAACTAGGCGTTTCGAAAATAGTTTAGACAAAAACCATGCAATGATGATGACGATGCTCAAATACAATGTGGCATGACGACATGAGCATGCGGTCATGGTGATGCGATGCACAAAAACACCACGATTTTCTAGTAGTGGTTTTAGCGGGACGCCACATACTAGCAAATGACAATTTAACACCCACATCAGGGGTTGTTTATGGAATATAATGCCAGCACTTTATCAACAAACCATCATCATTTTCTTCAGATCCTGTAGTTGACTCTCGTCGCCCACATGTCGAGCGCCCATTGCTGTCTCCTGATCTTCCAAGCAGCACAATCATTCTGTGCAACCCCATGTCCACCGTGAGTGTCATTATCTTCAGGAACCACGTCTTGCTCAGCCGGGAAGTACTCATCGGCACCGAATTGCAAGATCCAGATGTGCAAAATGCAACATGCAAAAACAAGCTTAACTTGGGTGGGGAAAGAGTGGAAATGCTTCTGATCAAGGATCTTAAACCTGTTCTTTAGAGCAGCGAAAACCCTTTCAACCATGACTCTAAAGCTAGAGTGCCTAAGGTTGAAAAGTTCTTCCAGAGTCCTTGGGTTGTTCCTAGCAAAGAATTCATTGAGATAGTACCTTGTTGACCTGAAGGGTGGTAGAATTCCAGGCCGGCAGGCATACCCGGCATCTGCAAGGTATAATTTCCCATCGGGGAGCTTGAGGCCATCAAATCTGCTAAGGCTGTCAGTTAGAATCATCTAATCGTGTGCAGATCCTTCCCACCCAGCAAGCATATATGTGAACTTCATGTCGAAATCAACGACGGGAAGCATATTCTGACCGAGGAAGTGCTTCCTCCCCCTATATGTAGTCTGCTCAGCTTTCGGCACTGTAGCCATGACATGAGTACCATCAATTGCTCCAATACAATCCTGGCATTACAAGATTGTTAGCCGACAGTCTAATACACTCATCGAACATAGAAAATGAGAGAGTTGCGCACCTTGAAAAAGGGGAACCATCGACCGTTGCCATGTCTCTTCGCGAGGATTTGTCGAGATGGTGGCTTGATCATCTCATGTCTGAGTTCTCCAACAGCATACAATACTTGATGGAAATACTGGGAAATTGTCTCGGTTGATCTCCTCCATGTGCTATGAATAACTCGGAATCTCTGGTTATGGCCAAGAATATGAAGAAACAGAGTGACATGTTCTTCGATACAGATCAACTGTCCATGAGCAACCCCCTAGACCTGAATGTCTGCACAAGATGGTTAAATGGGGCTATTCTCATCCTAAGCATGGCAATAGCCTCCACATCATTGTTGTTGTAGATGTAGTTCAGATTAGCCATCCGCTCTCTGTCACGCTGCATTAGGGGACCATATTTGACTACTGGCTTGTTAGTCCTAGCAACCGCTCATCTGTAGATCAGGAACATCCATGCCTAAATCATAGTGACTAGAGCAGCTGCCTGGATGATAACCTTAAATTGTTGGCCCTAAAAGGAGTGGCATTGCTTAAGCACTGAGTATGTACTACCCAATGTCGAGCTAACTACCTAGGTAAACAAGTTGGAGAGGAGGCAAGGCTGCGGTTCTTACCTTCATGATGGTGGACGGCGAGGACCTGCCGCAGGTGGAGAAGAGGACGGGGGAGAAGTTCGCGCCACATATCTGCGACTAGTGCTTAACAGCTGCTGCCGGAGATCTAAATCGCCGCCGCCTCCGTCACCGCCGCCAAAGCCACCGCACAAGGGGAAAATGGGGAGGGATTCATCTTCCAGCGTGAGGTGATAGCATAAGAGGGAGGTGAGCCTACTTTTCACGCCATACGGTATTGCGAATCTTGTTAGCTTCGCGACTAGTAAATAACAAAGAACGAAAACGAAATCACAACAAAGAGGACATAGATTTAACGTGGAAAAATCTCTCTAACAAAAAGAGGAAAAAACCACGGGCGCCGGGCAACGAAACTTCACTATATCGAGGAGTGTTTACACTACATCGGGAATTTTCTCAGATGCAACTTTTTCCCAGCCAGTGGCTTACAAAAGGTATATATAACGGTGGAAACCTAGGTCTTCGACGATCCGTATCGGCCCAAGCCTCCGACGACGGGCCTCACTCCGCTTTGTCGGAAATTGGCCTTTACTTTGTAGAATTTGGATCAACGTATAACAAATCTTTCGGCTCCCGCCATCTCCCCGTTGCCTCCCCGCGCACGCCGTTCCTCCCCTTGCGCTCGCCAGGGCCTGTCCCGGTAAAAAACGCTCAATTTTGGCGTTCCTGCGGAGCCAAGATGAGACCTGCTTTAAGACTCGTGCGGGCCAAATCCAAGACACGCCGTGAGACATCAAACATGCTTATTTCTTCCCGCTAGATGCGATAAGAGAGGATCTGGCCTACCAAACATGCCCCTAGAGATCTGCCGCCGACGTTGCGCTTCTCCGTCGTGGGCGGCCAGGGGAGGTCGTGGCCGACGACGCTCAGTGCGCGTTGTGGGTGATGAGGTGATGCGCTCTGCTTGGGGAGGTCGCGGCCGGCGACGGGATTTCCAGTGGCACTCTTGCTATGGCCACGTCGTTCCCCATCTCTTTGACAATTTTCGAGTTTAGCCCTTCTCTTTTTTTTCTTACTCAAAATTAGTCCTTATGGACTGTAGGTGGTTGACATATGGGTTCAAATGCAGGCCATGACAACAAAATACGACGCTCTACCTTCGCCTGTGACCACCACGATCTCTGAGCCGTATTTAGTTATCGTATATCGTGTATTCTGAAGTAGAGTGACAGAGCGGGATAGGGTGTCAGTCTGAGGAGCGTGGGTGCATTTTACTCTTGGAAAAAGTCCATTTCAAACCTTGAACTCGTAGAGGTTAGGCAATTTAAATTATGAAGTCGAAATCCTGTCGTTTGAATCCTGAATTATGGAATCCTGGTCTAAATTGAACCCTGAACCTGTTTGACTAAGTTGACCAACGCCATGCAGGCAGATTTTTACAACAAAGCCCCTAGATAGTTACTTATTCCAATCTCATGGTCCATGACTCTCTCATACTGTTTTATACTTCTTCCTCGTCGCCGTCATCCGCAGCCTCCTGGAACATACGCGACCCAGAACGACGGGCGCGTCCATGGTGGTAGCTCCGCTCACGCAGATGGCCAGCGTCATATGCCGAGCACGTTCTCGTCGTACGTATCGATCAACCGAAAGTCGTGCGCCCCTCTACCGCGGTAGTGCTGCTTGTTGATTTTAGCCTCTGAATCGATTCCTAAAGCACCAGCAAGCACACACATATAATCATCTGAGAGGAAGCTACAACTAAAATTTGCTACTGTGAGTGCGTGATCAAAACTGGCTTACATCTATCTTAATGCAATAGCAGCTGCAACAGGCGGTTGCTTCGGCAACCGTTGCCGGGCGCTGTCGCCGAAAGAAGAAGCCGTCGAGAAGTTCTACCAACGCCACATGATCTGCTGGTTCTCTGCTGCCCAGTCGAAGGCTCGGGAGAGCTACCAGTGAGGCAGTGACCCGACGCAGCAGCGACGCGGCGCTGAATCTTGATGGAGGCGCGTTGGCGCGGCTTGGATGGGGGTTTCCGGGGCGGGGGCGTGAGCGGGCGACAGAGAGCAGCACGCAGGTGCCGCGACTGCTTTCGTATGTGTCTCCGGCCATCCCGCCGTGGCCAGGCCAGGATCGAAACAGAGCACGAGAGAAGGCAGAAGAAATATTGGGGAAAATGTTTTGACAAGTAGAGCCCACGTGTCTGTGAGAGTAGACTGAAATTCTGGTCTGGATTGCCGCTTTACCACCGCTGCGCCGAAGCGGCCCCTGTGTTGGCCGCTCGCAGCCGAGAATCAAACTTGATCTTGGTCCTACTCGTTTACCTGGATCATGTACAGAAGAGTCGGGGAAAAAGAAAGAAAAAAGGAAAATTCAGCAGCAGAAGCTGCCGAGGGATCGGATCAGGGCCCTACGAGTCATCAGTAAACTAATCTCTCCTAGTAGTGCTGTGTGATGGTGCGCTAATCAAAGCCCGGCCAAAACGAGGAGGCGGCTTCTTCATTTGGCGCTTTGCTCAGCTCGTGTTTGTTTACTTTCACCTCCACTCGTGCGTGTCGCATGGGAAGCAGCCTTCTTGCGCGGTATCGGTGATCTGCACCCCGGTGTCGTAGACCCCGCCGGCGCGCCACCGTGGAGGCAGGACCTCCCGGTCGGCCCAGACCCACTTCCCGTCGTACCCGCCGGTGACCACCACCCTGAACTGCAGCCGCCCCGGCGGCGCCAGGCTCGTGCTCCACGCCGGCCCGTGGTCCCGCGTCATGTACTTCCAGCTCGACGAACCAACCTGCATCATCACAAACTAGATCAGAAACAAGCACCGATATACTCATCCGTCTGCGAGCGATTCTGCATATTGATTGGCCTCTGACACTGGGTTGAAGGATGGCCGTGTTTATCGTTCTGTACCTGCGCGACGTCGACGGCGACGATGTCGGTCTGGCCGCCCTGGTAGAGGAACGTCACGGCCAGCTCGCCGGGCGCACGGCTCCTCTGTTCCACCCGCACCGACAGGTTCTTCCCCTCGTACTCGCACGGCACCCTGCACATGCGCAGCGCCGACAATTTTGAGCCTAATACAGTTTCCCAAGTCCAACAAGTCCTAGTACTGTGCTGGTACTCTACAGACAAAATCGTGTCCTGTACTTATGGTGGCACGTTCCGCGGAGACTATTTGCGTTCACTACTATGTTTTTCTTATTAAGGCGGTGAAAGCGGGAAAAGCACATGGCGCGGTGGGTGAAACTGAAAAAGGAAGGGGAGGCTTTGTTTTACTACCTCTTGTACTCGACGTCGACGGCGCGGAGCTTGCCCAGCCGCGCGGCCATGCCGGGGCGGGCCAGGGCGGCGAACGCCGGGCTGCTGAGCACGAGGTCGGTGCGGTTCGTCGGCTTCGTCCTGGCGCGGTCCGTGACGACCACCCTGGCGCCGGCCGCGCTGCAGAGCTTCGTGTCCTTGCACCTCACCTGCGGCACACCGGAGCAAATTGAGTCGAGGAATCAATCGAGAAAAACCTAATTCTTCATCAGGCTGATGGTCACAAGGCAATATCTGGAAGTTGCTCGGTTGAAGAATCAAGCTTTCTCTGCCGTACCTGGAAGCAGGCGCCGCAGCCGACGCCGCCCCGGTACAGCGCCGGGCCCGCCGCGGCGAGCAGGCCGCCGTTGAGGGACGCGGCCGCCGTGCCATACCCGCAAGAACCGGCTGCAGTCAACAGGCGAACAGAGTCAGAAAACTCACACCCACTTCCTCTGCAACCCAGAGCGAGTAGGTAAAAACAGAGAAGGCCGATGGAGTGATGCGTGCATACCGGCGAGGGTGAGCGAGGAGGTGTAGTAGGCGGCTTTGGAGTGGCGCACGCAGCGGTCGCAGGCGGAGGCGAGCGAGAGGGAGAAGAGCAAGAGGAGCGAGAGCAGTAGAATGGATGAGGCAGAGGAGGAGACAGAGACGGCCATCTTTCTTGGTTTTCTTCTTTTTCCGATCGAGTATTGGTGGGTCGTTTGCTTGCTTGAAGTTGAGAGAAGCTCACATGACAGGAGGAAGGCGATCCTTGTGCCTGACGACTGCTTTTATACACCACAAGCGCGACCCATATCCGTAGCACTGCAACACACGCAAAAACAGAGCGGGTTCACACGTAGGAGTACTACACAATTGCGCGCCACAAGCACACTGCACCTACCTACCTTAGCCTATCTCCACCGGGTCGACCCAACCTGTCTGAGCGCGTCCAAACTCGTCCGCGTGGACGCGTCTAAGGGTGTGCGCGGCGTCGCAGCGACACAACTCATCCGGACTGATGCGTCCAGCTCGACCCATCCATGCACCTAATTTGGGTAGCGGTAGGGTCGGCCCGGACAGCGCGCGCGGCCTCCCGTGTCCTCCTGCGGGAGTGAGGAGGGCCCGCTTGCCAGCGACTCAACGGTTGTCTTCCACTAGCCATTAATGGAAGGCTGCTGCAAAAGCTGGTCGCGCCGCTGCTGGCGTCGCCCGACGCCTGCCCTCCTGTCGCGACCCTTCAATGTCGTCGCTTCGGCCTCCGCACCGGCATCCGATGCCAGTCCTTTTTAACCGCACACGCCTCCTTCCCATCCTCCACTACAGGTAGCTTGCCATGGCCGGCGGCATTGGATCGAGGGGTGGCCGTCTAGGACGACCACCGGGTCCCGGTCATGGACGTCGAGGGAGGCATGGAAGACGCGGCCAAAGCAACGCGCCGTATCCCTCTCCCTCACCGCCTTCGTTGCCCGATTCTGTCGACTCCGGCATCGAGTTCGTCGTGACCATCCGACCGGGCATGGCGCGGGACAGGTTGCGCCTTCCCTGCAAGTTCGCGTCAATGGTCGGCGACGCAGCGCCACCGTTGTTCATTCTGCGGGCGTCCGGTGTGAATACCAACATGTACCCGGTGGATGTGGTGTTCAGCCGCCTTGGCTGGATGTTCCTCACCAGCAGCTGGTCGGATGTTCCTCGCCCGGTGGATGTGGGCAACATCGTCGTCTTCAAGTATGACGGCGAAGGAAGGCTCGGCGTCAGCGTCTTCGACGACACCATGTGCCGCCGCTGCTACCACCCCAAATCCGACCAAGACTCCGACTCCGACGAGTAGGCTATAGTATACTAGAATGTGTACTCATCATGTATCGTGTTTGGAATGGAAACGCATTGCGACCATCGGCCATTTGCGATGGCAAGTTCTTATTCAAATGCATACGAGCCTAGGACAACATTCTAACTATGCGCCGCCTAAGGCGATGTGGTGGCGGCACCGGCGGGTCGGTGAGCCCCCATTCCTCGGTGAGAGAGTGGTAGATTGCCTCCTTCATCCGCAACTCCTCTTCCGCTTGGGTGAGGCGGGCACGCAGGTACGCGTCGTTGGAATTCGCCTGCACCGCTCCCCGGAGCTCGTCGCGCATGTCCGCGAGCGCAACACGCCGCCGGTGCTCCGGCAGAAAGACGCGGTTCATCAGCTCAAACGAGAAGGACTCGCCGGTGGTCATGTTGTAGTTGTAGTGGGTGCGCCGCCGGTGGTTGAACGTCAGCATGGATATCTGTGGCCGCACCGGAATTGGAGGCGGCAACACGTCCAGTGCCTCCGGTGGGTCCGGCAGGATTTCTGGGCGGTTGTCGGGATTGCCAGAGCGGGGACGAGAACGGCCAGGCATGGAATTCTGTGGAGGTAGGGTTTATGGACGCGGCTACCTCGGCTGGGCTACCGATTTTATTGGCGTGTCTAGACGCGGCGGGAAATGCCCTGAAGAGGCGGGAATCAACGGAAAGAAAGCCGGCAGGCGGCGGGAACGCACTAGAAATACACCGGCACCGACATCGGTGATGGGCCATTTCCAGGCGTGGACAAATGGATCGCACCATTGGGCGCGGCTGTCCGTACACGCCGGACCCCGATCCGAAAGTGACCGCAGCCTGATCCAAACAGACGGTTTTGCTCCTCGGTTGTTTGGGTTGGCCCGTGGAGATGCCCTTACCGACTAGCGTAACCGTAAATGGGTAACTGCGCCTACTGCACACGTGTATACAGAATGATTGCTTGCTACTAGTAGCAGGGACGTTGCTACAGAAGAGTAGCTGGGGCCTAGGGACAGAGTGCGCATACAGGCGGCTGAGATACGGACGGGGAGACGGCGACGACAGAATACGCGCGAACCGGCCGTACATGTCGACGTGGGGTCAGGTCCAGGCCGGCGACAGGGGCGAATAGGAGGAGGTGTACACGCTGACACTGGCTCGGGAAAAGCCGATGCCGCCGCCCGGGGCTACCTGGCCGTGAGGGGAAACATAGGAGAAATTGGAAGGAAAAATAAGCCATCCGTGCGTGCGCGAGGACCGCTGCGCCGAAGCGGCCCTGCTTGGCCGCTTGTGCCGGAGTATCAAACGTGATCCTTGTCCTCCCTAGGCCTGGCCGTGCCTCCCTGTCTCTCGTGTAGGCATGGGCCGGGGGTCCAGAGCAGGCGTGGCTCTCGGAGCTTTGGAGGTAAAATCGGCGGCGTGTCCCTGTCGACGTTTACGGTACATGCACTCGGAATGATCGATCGATAATCGATTGATGATAGATTTCGTGAGGACGACATTCTGTTTCCCCCCAAACCGTTGGAGCGTACGGTTGATATACATACGCGAGTACGTTCGCGTAGCCTACTGACGTGGCCATGCCTAACTAGGAGATCAAGCAAGCGTGCGTGCTTCCGAGTCTCTACTCTCTAGTGCTGTCAACCGTGTTATGGCAAACATATCACGCGTGGAGTTATGGTCCATGTGATGTGAGGTGTGTTCTTCTCTACACGTTTCGTACTCCTGATGTATGTACAGTACATACGAGATATATACGACTCGACGGATATGTTGAATTATCGTAGCGCCACAGCCTATTTAAGAAGCTCGGACATTGACTTGCGGATTTGGATACCCACGCACAAAAGATGCTCGCGAATCCGTTCACGCTTTTCGTTTGTTTTATACTCCCTCCCTCCGTTCATAAATATAAGATAAATTTTACTTTGTGAATCGGATATATCTAGACGTCGTTTCATATAGTGTATAGACTCATAGAGGTTTGGAGTAAACTTATAAACTAGAAACCGTCTAGATATATTTATTTCACAAAGCTAAAATGTCTTATATTTTTTAACGGAGGGAGTAGACAGGCTTCTCTGGGTACCCTTTTTTTGTACATATACTTATACATCTGTATGTATGTACATGTGTGCGCACAATTATATTCCTCGAAACATCTTTCGTCCCGCTATACAAATAAAATCAAATGGCCGAACCGATACATATTGGAGGACAAATCCTCATACAAGCAGGTCAAAAGGAAAACTCACATTCGAGATGGCGACGAGCTACCAACTCTCGAAGCCGAACAAGAAAACACGAGACGCCGCGTGTAACGCGAGACGACCTAGACTAGCAAACAAGCCGAAGTGGAAGAAGCTGGATGCCAAGCCGATGGCTCCAAAAGATGCACCCGAAAGGAACTTCAGCGCCTCGACCGTTATCCTCCTAGAGACATGCTAGTGAAGTCCCGCATTATAAATAAAGTCAGCTGGTCGAACCGATGCATAGTGGAGGGGAAATCCTCATACAACACACGTGGCGACTTAGAATACCAAACAAGCCGAAGCCGAAGATGGTGACTCCTAGAGATGCACCTGGATGGAACTTGAGCTCCCCAGCGGCGTCCGGCCAAGCTAGAGTTTTCACCCGAAACCTAGTCACAAAGGGGATACACAAAGAACAAAGCCCCACGGTAGTGACAACCGCGGGTGTCACCGTCGTTGGTGCCAAAGCGACAAACTTTCGCTCAGATCCACCTCGGTGCCATCAGAGAAACCAAGGGACAACCCTACCCAAGGGAAGGGCCACCTTGCCAGCACGATGCTTCAAGATCTTGACCAGGGAGTTACCCACACCGAGACCAGGATCACCCACTGCCAAGCCACATGCCAGCTACATGATGCGATGTTGCTTACTGAGAGCACCCATTCGGTCCCTACTTATGGGGTCGCCATCCCGGCATCCATGAGCTCGATCCCGTGGCACGAGAGACACCACACCACGTTGCCAGGAAAGCCGAGGGGTAACGCTAGCTCCATTTCCAAGCCCAATGGCTCGAATCCATGGAGCAGGAGGTAAGTAGCACCGCAACCAGTCGGTTGAGTCCGTCCGGACGCGGCAGAGGCCCAGTCAGGTTCTGGTGAGGCTAGTGAAGTCCCGCCGCCACCTCCGATCCGTCGTCGGCGTGCTCCTCCGCTCCCAGGTCGAGTTGCACCGCGTGCTCCCGCACCGCAGCCAAGCCGCGTTGCCCCGAGCTAGTCTCCTGGCGCGCGGGTAGAGAAGAACCACCGCTGCCGGCGTCGCACGGATTTTGTCCTTCAGAACTCGGTTTTTTTCTTCCCCAAAAATTTGCATGTGTGTGCAATTATATGCCATTATTACTAAAGCGAAGTGGACCATTGTGGAGGTGCTGCGATTAATTTTGTAAACCCTGCCCGAACCATTGAAGCAAAATAAATTACTAAGAAACTCATAATAAAGAATGAAACAAAACAATTTAATTAGCACTACTAGTGGCTAGCGTGCAATGAGCAGGCAGATAGTTGTCTCACGTAGGCCTGCGACGGGCGGCCGGTGAGCTTCCCTTGTTGCAGAGCGTTGGATTTATTCCCGTTTCTGGTCCTTCCCTCCTGTCGCCATTCTGTATCGATTGCTCCTGGAGATTAATCATGCACGAGCACGAGTAGTATATCATCATCAAAACATCCACAGACCAGGATTGATTTAATTAGGAGCCCGTTGTGCCGTATGCCGTTTGATGTCGTGCACATTGCTCTGCATGCAGGGGTTGGTGAAAGGTGCCGAGCTCGATATTTCTACCTGGATCGATCA
This sequence comes from Avena eriantha, assembly GCA_910589775.1. Lineage (NCBI taxonomy): Eukaryota > Viridiplantae > Streptophyta > Magnoliopsida > Poales > Poaceae > Avena > Avena eriantha. Next base: position 20,921,046 of record OU342742.1, on the reverse strand, counting down.
GTCATCCGTCGATTAACACTTTCTCAAAAAACGTCGATTAACTTTGCATCAGGAGGTTAAGTATAGTCCAAACAAGTCCCTTTAATAATTTTCTGCTCCCATCTCCGTCCATCTGTCCAAGTCACTCCGTTTTGCAGGACCCTTGAGGCTCACGATTTTGAGCAGGGTAACCATCACCGGCATCATCATTTTGACGCCGATTTTGGCAGGTTTCCGGTAAGAGCGGTCGCGCGCGGACCATGGTTCTTAATCACACAGTATCACGGGTGTTTACCGACGATTGAGAAATGATTCCTGTGCTAAGTAATTAGGCGACTTTCCCTGACAAGTCCACGTTTGTTAGCTCATGTGATGCAGGTATCATCGGTCTGATTCTGTACACCTATCCACCGTTCACCAACCAGTGCCCGTACCCGTACCTACAGTGAAAGCTGGGATTAGACACATTTTTCTTGGAAAGCAAGCTGGAGGAGTACGCACGGTGGACGGCCAATGATACGAGCGCATCGTATTGGTCCGATTCGTTATACTCCGTCTGTTTTAAATTACTTCGTCGGCGCGCGCTTATGTAGGTGGCTAGTAATTTCTTATTTTTCATTTAAAAAATTTCTGCGATTTTTGAAATAGATAGTATGAAATATGTACTACGTTTACCAAAAATCTTAGAAATTTTTCGATGAGAAATGAGAGAGTACTAGTCCACCTAGGTAAGCGTGCGCGCAGAGTATTTTGATAGAGGAAAGGTGTGCTATACGATTGGAGAAAGATGAGACAAAAATGAAAAAATGAAAAAGAAATGAGGGGATGGGATCGAAGGCGTACGTACGTTGAATTTGGGGGAGCGTGCACGGGAAGAGAGAGCACGTACGGCGGTGGAGAGTTGAATGAAATTATGGAGGGTCTGAGTGGGGGTGGGGAAGATATAGTACTACTCCGTATAGATAGGAATGAACAAAAAACCGGAAGTGGCTGGCTGCCTTTGCATGATGTGGAGAGAAAGCAAAAGGCGCAGCGAGCGGGAAAGGGTCAGCATTGCTTACCACGTAGTACAGCAGATGCATCTCATCACACGGTCAGCGGTGCTGCGCCCTGCCACGCGCCCACACACAACCGAGAGAAATTCTCTGATATAAAATTTTCGATTGTTTTCAAAAGAAGATGATGTGGGGTGCATGCATCCCTCCATCATGTCTCCCCCGGTAGAACGACGATTTGGACAACTTTGTTCTGCCTATGCATGGAGCACATACCATACTTATAGACGTAATAGGATGGTACCATACCTTGAGTTTAAAAAATGAATGGTACCATATAAGTAAACAATTTCCTCTTTAGCGAAGACCAGCTCTATTTTATAATGGCATGCGCCCTAATCGTTTGAAGCTTCTTGAATAATTCAAGTTTTGTATTGTCAAACTTGGGACAAGTTGAGACCCCACGTATATAAGCCGAACCTAAACCCATCATCCATATTTTTGTTAGTCGTAATGCGAAGATTACTGCGTTGGCCTCCGTATGTTAGGCTATTTGGAAGCTCTGGAATAGGGCTCGTTTTGAACATAAGTTGGTCAATTCCCTCATTGACCTAATCATGTATAATTGTGTTTTCATTAAATACTGGGCAAGGCTGCATGGTGTTGACGAACAAGAGGTTCTGAGGGCTGGAGCTGAGGTTGTGCATAGGAATGCAATAGAAGATACGGCGGCTATGGATGATGCTCGTGTGCCCCTGTTAGGCCTATCTAATGCCAGTCAAGATCGAGAGAGGGATGATGAGAATGCCCGAGATTATGAAGAGTGAAGCGAAAAGCATGGAATTCTTTTATTGTGTTGTTGCTCTGATGGTCGTTTGAATCATAGTGTGATTACTGGTATTTCTCGATTTATGTCCGTTGTTCATGTGGAGACACTAGCTATGTGCCGTGCACATGTTTTTTACTCCTGGTTTGTTTTGTAAGGCAATAATCTTGGTGGTTGTTCCGTTATCTGTCTGATGATAGTGGAACACGATTCGCACGTTGAGGATTGTATGGAGAAAAAAAAACCAACATCAATATTCCTACTTCCTTTGAAACCATGGACCAGCTTCTGGTTCCAGTGTTCAACGTGCTGCCGTGATATGTGCAGTTCAGTTAATAAATTATTTACTGGTTGCGGTAAAGAAGTTAGAGATGAAACGATATTTTTTTGACAAAGGGGACTAAGAGCACCCATAATACAGGACGCTTAGATAGATACTTCTGTGATAAAAATAAATCAAATATATAAAATTGGGTAGCTAAGCGCCCGTGCATGCAACGCTAGGCTCTTCACTACAGGAATAGATAGCTACGCCGACAGCCGGGAGCTATGCCGACGGCCAAACGTCGGGGCCGTCGGCGTAGGTCACGAGCTGGGCGCTCCAGGAAGCTGGCCGTCGGCGTAGAATTGCCCTCGGCGTACGAGAGCTACGCCGACGGCTGCCCTCGGCATAGCTATTTTCCCTTTTACCTCATTAATCTTTGAAAAATCATAACTAAATCATTCTAATTCAGAAAAATACAAATAATATATCAAAATTTGCAGAAAAATAAGATCTATCTATCTACACTCAAATATTACACATTTGTAAATAAAAATTAAGTAAAACATCAAACATTACATATAGTTTGAAACGAGCATAAAAAATTCAAAAACGATCCAAACAATGCGAAACCTTCGCGCGGGGTCATATTATGTGATATAGTTGCAAGGAAAAATATCAAATTTGGTATATTGATTATGTCTCAAAAAACCTTCACAAAATGACCTATCTCATTCGAGGTTTATTGACTTTCGGGTCAAATGACCAATGTTATGGCTAGAATCAAGGCATAGTTTGTGATAATGTGTCCATATTGTGCATGAATGTGAATCATGGGATGGCAAACAATGTTGCACCAGGAAGTTTTCCTTTTTATCGCACCAAAAAGCCATTTTCCATTTTCCGAGCGCAAAAAACGGGGGGTTTTGTGAAGCAACCACCAAATGGCTAATAAAAATACTACCACCCCCATTTTTCAAAAATACTAGACCACCTTACATGGATAATGTCCTAACAGGTGGGTCTCAAACCTTTCCGTCCATCTCTGGTGAAAAAGATAAATTTCTGCCGAATCGGTAGGAACTGGGTCAGATATGAACTACAGGTACATGATCTGATGCTCATTATTTTTTACAAAAATAATTTTTAGGTTCATAATATGCTATTTCATCAGAGATCCACTTCAAGTTTAGCGAGGCTCAGCCCCGAGCTAAGAATCTTAATACCCGCCGTTCGACAAAGTTTAACGATAGTTTGAAACGGGCATAAAAGATTCAAAAAGGATCCAAACTAAAGGGAATATGCCCGAGAGGCAATAATAAAGTAATTATTATGTTATTCCATGTTTATGATAAATGTTTATTTTACATGCTATAATTGTATTGATCGGAAACGTCAATACATGTGTGTTTAATAAACAAAAATGGTTCCTAGTTATGCCTCTCTTATAGACTGGCTTGTTGATTAACAAGATGATCAAGGTTTCCTGATCATAGACATTGGATGTTGTTAATAACAAGGTCACACCATTGGTGGAATGGTGTGATGAACATTCATCTGAAGTATAGCATTACGATCAAGTCATTATGTTTATATTTGTATAACATCATACGAAGTAACCTTTATCCTTAGACCATGAGATCATGTTGATTGCTAACACTGGAAGAGTATCTTGATAACATCAAACGTCACACCGTAACAGGGTGACTATAAAGGTGAGTTCAGTGCTACGAAGGTGTTATGTTGAGGCTCATGGATCAAGAGTGGGATTTGTCCATCCCGATGACGGATAGATATACTCTGGGCCCTCTCGGTGATATCACATTAAGATAGCTTGCAAGCAAGTGATGTGATCAAATGTTATATCACGGGAACGAGAAAAGAGTGCATGTCGGTAACGAGATCAAACTAGGTATTTGGATACCGATGATCGAATCTCGGACATGTATTATATCATGAGACAAAGGGATTTAGTTACTAGCGTTAAAGGTTCTCACGATCACAGAAGTCATCGTTGAATGTGTAGGAGTCAGTATGGATCTCCAGGTCCCGCTTGTGATTATTAATCTGAGAGGGGTCTCGATCATGTCTGCATTATTCGCGAACCGTAGGGTGACACACTTAAGGGATACCGACACCATTTGGAGCAAATATGTTTCAGATAAAGATTTAAGAAAGCGCTGGAATTATTTCAATAGACACCGAAACTGTTTCGGGTGAAATTGCTGAAATTGGTTCTGCATGTAATATTGAAATTTTGCAGGGGGTTTTATGTGAATGTTGTAATTAACAAAATTCTGAATAAAAATAATAAAAGAGTTTTATTAAATGAGAGAGCATTAAATTTGGAGAAATTTAATGCATTTAAAGTGGAGACTTTAAAAGAGAATGTGAAGAGACATTTTAATGTGGAGGGGTTACCACCACATGAATGGAGGAGGTGAAGAGACACCTCCTCCATGCGCCGGCCATGAAGGAGGGGCACCCCCTCCTCCTATAAAAGGCCACCCTCTCCTCACTTCTCACACACACCTCTTTGTGAAGGATCTCTCTCCCCCTCTAGTATTATTCCCCATGGTCTCGGATTAGCGAGATACATGTTCCCGGTGGCTTTATCTAGAAAGGAGTTGCTGCTTCCGCTGCTTTGCTGGAGCGAGGGACGGAGGTTGTCGGGGTACCGGACGTGTGTGTGATCACGGATGCACCGCTGCTTTGCGGTGCCGGACTTGGTGCTGCTGGAGCTGGATCTGATGGACGTGCTGGAGCCGGACCTGCTGGACTTCCTCACGATCTTGAGATCGGCAAGTGTACAACTACATCAACCACGAGTTCCTACTCGTTAACAAAACTCGTTGTCTTCGAGGGTAAGTTCTCTATGGATGTATGTCCACCCGTTGCTCTGTATCTAGTAGATAGATCTTGGCGTATAGTTCTCATCGTAGGAAATTTTTTGTTTTCTATGCTGCGGACCCAACAGTGGTATCAGAGCCTGATCTATGCGTAGGTGCTTTGCACGGGTAGTACACATATGTTTATATGTGGGCGATGATGATCATGTTATTGCATCTACTATGTATTTTGGATATTGGTGGCATAGTGGGATGAAGCGACCCAGACCAACCTTACATGTCATCGTACATGAGACCGGTTCCACGACTGACATGCAACTAGTTTTGGATAAGTGGCTGGCGGGTGTCTGTCTCTCCTACTATAGTCAATATCTGATTTACAACGAGTTGCTAATAACTTGGTTATCCTCGTTGTGGTTCATGTTCGTAGGTAAGAACGGTTCTATCTCCGAAAGCCCTAAGCCACGTAAAACTTGCAATTGATAAATTAGAGGCGTCTAGTTTAGATCGTTGCTGGGCTAGTGTATTGATATGGTATTGTTGTAAGTAGATGTATGATAGGTACTCTTACAACACATTCAACGTATAAGTTCCATAGACCTTGGCCTTACACATAAAGGAATGATAGAGATCATACCACGATGCAATTGATAGAGATCAAATGCATGGACCATATCATCTCACTTTACACATTAGATGTTAGCATCTTATACTGCTAGTTTGGCGCATTTGGTAGCATTATAGATGATCCCTCATTTAGATATCAAGATAAAAATGTGTTCTTCCTTGAGTATGCACCGTTCTATGGATCGTGTTTCGAGACATCACGTGATGATCGGGTGTACTCGACTCTACGCTTTCATACAAACGGGTGTAAGACAATTTTACACATGCAAGTACTAAGGTTCTTACTTGGCAAGCCTAGCATGTACATACATGGCCTCGGAACACGGACCGAAAGGTTAAGCATGAGTCATATAGTTGATATGATGCCCATATAGATGCTCGCCTTTGAAGCTACATCAACTCACGTGATGATCGGACTTGGTGTAGTGGATTTGGTTCATGTAATCACCAAAAAGACACGAGGGATGTCGTTTTTGAGTGGGAGTTCATTAGTAATTTGGATTAGTCGAACTCAATTTGTCATAAATTAAATCAAAGTGAATTTGCATAGTTTGTTGTAGTCATTGGCATTCGTTCACTACCTTATGCTTAGTTTTTATTTGAGATAATAGAACTATAGAATTCTGGATATTTACTTTACGAACTGGTATCGTATTGTTTTGAATGTCAATTTAAATTTTATAAGTCCTATTGCAAACTTTCAGCAAACTCTATTTACTCCATGAAGTTTAATAATTAGTATTAAATCAAGAGTAAGAATTCCAATGTTAGTATCTAAAGTATCATGTTTGCCTCCATGATTATTGATATTCAAAAAGTTGTTTTAATATTAAGATTACATTGGAGCTGAAAATTGTTTCAGAAACCATCGTGTGTGAAAGATATTATGATATCTGAAACAATGTTTTTGGTTGCATCATGATAGAGTATAATTTAGCAAAATACATGTTCTCATATTGTATGAGAATTTGTGAAGGATGGAGATGCTAGGCATCCGAATCTACCAAAAAGGTTTTGGGAACTGATATTATACTCGCGATTCTTCCTTATAGGCTATAGTAGCTTGATCATGAAAGTTGTCATGATAAGGATGAATAGAAGATGTAAGTAAAATGTTTACTACACTAATAGATTACTAAAGAATGGATTTTTTTGAAAGAACACCAAACATTTGATGATGGTGATCCACTTCAAAGTGCAAGTCCAAACGTATTAGTATTTGACTATATATGCTTTGTACCATGTGTCATGTTGATGACACCACTATTGATGTTGATAGATTCTTTTAAAAGAAAAGGAATTGCTGAAAGAGAATCTATAAAATATTTGGCAGAAAATAAAAGGTTGGAGATGTCCAACTTAGGTATATAGAAGATATACATGTTATGGCTATATTCCTTGCTTGTTAAACAATGTGGTTCTTAGGTATTGGATACCGAATTGGTTGGTATGAAGTGTCATACAGGACAACGCAATTCATGAACTACAATGGCCTAAGTAGCTAGCAAGAGAATGAGTGATGATGTTCATCGAAAACAAATAAAGTGTTATTGTGTTTTTCGTTGTCGTCAAACCTAGCCTTTAAGATTTGTTTTAATAATTGTTATTTTGTTCCGGTATTACGAGAACAATGGTTGTTCAAATAATTACCGTATTCCATAAAGGATGGATGAACTTTTACAAGTCTAGTGGTCGAAATCACATCCATAAACACTATTGCTAAAATGTCGCAAGACAAATGATTGAAAGATCACTTATGAAGTGACATCGCTGTTTAAATTATATTTGAAAGAAAACATGAAGAAACTCCATGTTGTTGGAATTTTAGAGTCTTTGATTTTGATCAATTGACGCATGTGAGACTTTCCTCGAGATAATTGAAACTCCGTCCATAGGCCAAAGAGGAACGGATGACTAGCTTATTGGAAATTGTGCATGCTGATGTGCATAGTCCATTATGTGTAGCCATATGCGATGGATCTTTTTGCTTCATATGCTTTCTTCAAAAATTTGAGTGAATATATCTGTATATTTACTTAAGAAGGAAGAAGTATGAAACATTTGAAAGTTGTTCAAAGACTTTCAAGATGAAGTGGAAAATCATTGTAACAAGAAAATAAAGAGTTTATGATTCGATCATAAAGGAAGATATTTGAGTTACATGTTTAGCAAAAACACCTAAGACTTGAGGAATTGTTCCATGATTTGTGTTTCCCGACAAACCATAGGAGTATGGCATATTCGAGAGATGAAATCAAACCATGTTTGACATGGTAAGATCGAAGGTGTCATTTATAAAACTGCCATTATGTTTTAAAGATTGAAGCTTTAGAGACTACCGCTTTTACACTAAAAAGAGCACCATCGTGATCCATTGAAATGACACCATATGAGTTATGGTTTGGGATAAAACCCGAATTGTCTTTTCTTAAATTTTGGTATGCTATGCATAAGTAAAATGTTTACAACCAAATTCGGATAAGCACGTCTTTGTAGGTTATCCCAAAGAATTTGTTGGGAATTTCTCCATAACACCGAGGACAAAAGAGTTTGTTACTTGGAACGTCAAGTTTCTTCAGAAGGAATTTTTCGTGAAAAGTTAAGTGGGAGGACAATAGAACTTTGATAAGGTTGTTGAACCTTAGATATATGTGCTAAGTAGCACAGCGCCGGAAAGTGTCCCGGTGGCGGCCACAATGCTCATGGCTCTCGTGATTACAAAAGGTGTGATCTCGGAGATTAGAGTTCCTATAGAACCGTGTGGGTCGGTAAGAATCAAATAGTAAGATTTGATAAGCAAGTCGTTATTGTTTTGACAATGATGAACCGACTACATGCAAAGAAGCGATGATGGGCCCTGACTCCATAAAATGACTCGAAGTCATAGAATCCGTGATAGTATCCATACACGAGAAATCAAGTTTCTGAACTTGGAAGACCCTCTAGAAAGGCGTGAAGCCTATCGGTCATGTTTGGATATATAAAGAAATAAGACATGGATGTTTAACATATGTGAAATAGTCGACATGTCGGAAATAAGTTTACGACAATGTTCAAGGAGTTGACTATGACAAGATTTGATCTTTCATAGCGATTATAATCTTGACGGATTAATGTAGAAACCACTACATATAATTTGTTATATGGTAGTTGAATAAATAAAACAATGTTCTTCTAATAGAACGGTTACCTAGGACGTGTACATGACACGGTCCAAAGGGTTTTGTTAATTCAAAGGTGCTAAAAGGGAATGCAAACTTCAATAGTTGAAGTAAGCATAGCGGAGTTGGAATCTTCACCATGATGAAACTGTTAAAAGAGTTTAAATTCATCGAAGATGATGAAGATGCTTGCATTTGCAAGAAATTAAGTGGGAGCGCTGAGACATATTTCTAATACATTATGTAGAGGACATATTGTTGATTGGAAATGATATATCTTGTATTAACACAAGCTAAGAATTTCATTAAAATAAGATTTCGATGAAAGACTTGGGCAAACCAGGAATATTTGACATCAATATCTATATGGATAGATTAAGGCGCAAATATGGTTGTGCCAGACATACATATATGAGATATTGAAAGGGTTCAATATGGAAACAACAAGAAAGGTTCTTGCTGCATGGAAAGGATTGTATCAAAATTCAAGTGTTTCAACACTTGGTGTGTAAAATCACATGAAGATTTTGATCGATTATACCATGATATGTATATATCCAGAATGTCCTATGCTCTAAATGTTATGAGCATATATCAGAATGATTCATAAGATGATCATTGGACAATAGTAAAGATATTCTTATGAGCTTTGGAAGAACTAAGAATATATAATGTATAAGTGACAAATAGTTAAAGGTAGTTCACTGTAAAGTGTTATATTGATACTAGTTTTGTCATAAGATACAAATTAAATTTATCTCAATTTAGACTATGGGTGGTACAATGTAATGGAAAGGATGTTCCATGATGGATTTTGACGAGTTCCAAAGTTGAGATATTGTGACGGATACTACAACAAAAGGCTAAGTATATGACTGCTATAGTAGCAGCATAGGAGGGCATTTGTGTTAAGTAGTTTGTTATCAAACTAGGTGTGGTTCAAAGTGGACTAATACTATGAAGATATTTTGTGTGACAATAATATCAACATATTTTGAGCCGAGCGAACTAAAGGTGTCACCAAAGGACCAAATTTATACAATGCCATCTCATTTGAGAACGAGTGATGCGTAGAGACGCAAAGACATGCAAATACACACGGACCTGAAACTGCCAGATCCGGAGATTATGTTAACCACTAGCAATAGCGTATATGCAACACCACAAAGCCATATGTGTTCAATACACAAAGTTTTTCAAACTAGATTATTGACTCTAGTGCAAGTGAGAGACTGAAGGGAATATGCCCGGGAGACAATAATAAAGTGGTTATTATCTTATTCCATGTTTATGATAAATGTTTATTTTGCATGCTATAATTGTATTGATCGGAAACGTCAATACATGTGTGTTTAATAAACAAAAAGGGTTCCTAGTTATGCCTCTCTTATAGACTAGCTTGTTGATTAACAAGATGATCAAGGTTTCCTGATCATAGACATTGGATGTTGTTAATAACAAGGTCACACCATTGGTGGAATGGTGTGATGAACATTCATCCGAAGTATAGCAATACGATCAAGTCATTATGTTTATATTTCTATAACATCATACGAAGTAACCTTTATCCTTAGACCATGAGATCATGTTAATTGCTAACACCGGAAGAGTATCTTGATAACATCAAACGTCACACCGTAATAGGGTGACTATAAAGGTGGGTTCAGTGCTACAAAGGTGTTATGTTGAGGCTCATGGATCAAGAGTGGGATTTATCCATCCCAACGACGGATAGATATACTCTGGGCCCTCTCGGTGATATCACATTAAGATAGCTTGCAAGCAAGTGATGTGATCACTAGAATGTTATATCACGGGAACGAGAAAAGAGTGCATGTCGGTAACGAGATCAAACTAGGTATTTGGATACCGATGATCGAATCTCGGACATGTATTATATCATGAGATAAAGGGATTTAGTTACTACCGTTAAAGGTTCTCACGATCACAGAAGTCATCGTTGAATGTGTAGGAGTCAGTATGGATCTCCAGGTCCCGCTTGTGATTATTAATCTGAGAGGGGTCTCGATCATGTTTGCATTATTCGCGAACCGTAGGGTGACACACTTAAGGGATACCGACACCATTTGGAGCAAATATGTTTCAGATAAAGATTTAAGAAAGCGCTGAAATTATTTCAATAGACACCGAAACTGTTTCGGGTGAAATTTCTAAAATTGGTTCTGCATGTAATATTGAAATGTTGCAGGGGGTTTTATGTGAATGTTTGTTAATTAAAGTAATTAACAAAATTCTGAATAAAAATAATTAAAGAGTTTTATTAAATGAGAGAGCATTAAATTTGGAGAAATTTAATGCATTTAAAGTGGAGACTTTAAAAGAGAATGTGAAGAGGCATTTTAATGTGGAGGGGTTACCACCACATGAATGGAGGAGGTGAAGAGACACCTCCTCCATGCGCCGGCCATGAAGGAGGGGCACCCCCCCTCCTCCTATAAAAGGCCACCCTCTCCTCACTTCTCACACACACATCCTTGTGAAGGATCTCTCTCCCCCTCTAGTATTACTCCCCATGGTCTCGGATTAGCGAGATACATGTTCCCGGTGGCTTTATCTGGAAAGGAGTTGCTGCTTCCGCTGATTTGCTGGAGCGAGGGACGGAGGTTGTCGGGGTACCGGACGTGTGTGCGATCACGGATGCACCGCTGCTTTGCGGTGCTGGACTTGGTGCTGCTGGAGCTGGATCTGATTGACGTGCTAGAGCCGGACCTGCTGGACTTCCTCACGATCTTGAGATCGGCAAGTGTACGACTACATCAACCACGAGTTCGACTACATCAACCACGAGTTCCTACTCGTTAACAAAACTCGTTGGCTTCGAGGGTAAGTTCTATATGGATGTATGTCCACCCGTTGCTCTGTATCTAGTAGATAGATCTTGGCGTATAGTTCTCATCGTAGGAATTTTTTTGTTTTCTATGCTGCGGACCCCACACAAACAATGTGAAACCTTCGCGTGGTGTCATATTATGTGATATAGTTGCAAGGAAAAATATCAAACTTGGTATATTGATTATGTCTCAAAAAACCTTCACAAAATGACCTATCTCATTCGAGGTTTATTGACATTCGGTTCAAATGACCAATGTTATGGCTAGAATCAAAGCATAGTTTGTGATAATGTGCCCATATTGTGTATGAATGTGAATCATGGGATGGCAAACAATGTTACAGGAGGAAGTTTTCCTTTTCATCGCACCAAAAATCCATTTTCCATTTTCTGAGCGCAAAAATGGGGGGTTTTGTGAAGGAACCACCAAATGGCTAATTCAAAATGCTACCACCACCTTTTTCAAAAATACTAGACCACCTTACATGGATAATTTACTAATAGGGGGATCTCAAACCTTTCCGTCCATCCCTGGTGAAAAAGACAAATTTCTGCCGAATCGGTAAGAAGTGGGTCGGATATGAACTACAGGTACATGATCTGATGCTCATTATTTTTTACAAAAATCATTTTTATGTTCATAATATGCTATTTCATCAGAGACCCACTTCAAGTTTAGCGAGGCTCAGCCCCGAGCTAAGAATCTTCATGCACGCCGTTCGACAAACTTTGACGATAGTTTGAAACGGGCATAAACAATTCAAAAAGGATCCAAACAATGCGAAACCTTCACGTGGTGTCATATTATGTGATATAGTTGCAAGTAAAAATATCAAACTTCGTATATTGATTATGTCTCAAAAAAACCTTCACAAAATGACCTATCTCATTCGAGGTTTATTGACTTTCGGGTCAAATGACCAATGTTATGGATAGAATCAAGGCTTAGTTTGTGATAATGTGCCTATATTGTGCATGAATGAGCACCATGGGATGGCGAACAATGTTGCAGGAGGAAGTTTTCCTTTTCATCGCACCAAAAAGTCATTTTCCATTTTTCGAGCGCAAAAAACGGGGGGTTTTATGAAGCAACCACCAAATGGCTAATTCAAAATGCTACCACCCCATTTTTTTGAAAAATACTAGACACCTTACATGGATAATGTCCTAACAGGGGGATCTCAAACCTTTCCGTCCATCCCTGGTGAAAAAGACATTTTTTTGCCGAATCGGTAGGAAGTGGGTCAGATATGAACTACAGGTACATGATCTGATGCTCATTATTTTTTACAAAAATCATTTTTAGATTCATAATATGCTATTTCATCAGAGATCCACTCCAAGTTTAGCGAGGCTCAGCCCTGAGCTAAGAATCTTCATACCCGTCGTTCGACAAAGTTTGACGATAGTTTAAAACGGGCATAAAAAATTCAAAAAGGATCCAAACAATGCGAAACCTTCGCGTGGTGTCATATTATGTGATATAGTTGCAAGGAAAAATATCAAACTTGGTATATTGATTATGTCTCAAAAAACCTTCACAAAATGACCTATCTCATTCGAGGTTTTTCTGACTTTCGGGTCAAATAACCAATGTTATGGCTAGAATCAAGGCATAGTTTGTGATAATGTGTCTATATTGTGCATACATGTGCATCATGGGATGGTGAACAATATTGCAGGAGAAAGTTTTCCTTTTCATCGCACCAAAAAGCCATTTTCCATTTTCCGAGCACAAAAACGGGAGGGGGGGGGGGGGTTGTGAAACAACCACCAAATGGCTAATTCAAAATGATACCACCCTATTTAAAAAAAAATACTAACCACCTTACATAGACAATGTCCTAACATGGGGATCTCAATCCTTTCCGTCCATCCGTGATGAAAAAGACAAATTTTACCGAATCAGTAGGAAGTGGGCGAGCTATGAACTACATGTACATGTTTTGATGCTCATGATTTTTTACAAAAAATATTTTTAGGTTCACAATATGCTATTTCATCAGATCCACTTCAAGTTTAGCGAGGCTCGGCCGCGAGCTAAGAATCTTTATGTCTATCGTTTTAAACGGGCAAATAAAATTATGGCTAGAATCACGTCATAATTAGTTATAAGTTGATATGGATATCATATTTGGATTCCTATTATTTTTCTGATCAATTTAGACATATTATTTGTTGAATTCCGATTTACGGATTTAGTGATATTAATTATTCCACATTAAATAGAAAAATACAAAATAAATAAAATCATTATATTTTTATTTGAGTTCAATAATTTTTTTACTTATCCATTGTTGTTTACTTAAATAATTGTTTATAATTTCAAAAAATACAAACATGTGACATGATGATATAAGAGTTAATAGGATTGATATCATAGTATTGACAACAATGTATAAACTGCTTTGCGGAAACATATTTTGAAGGAACAGAGAAATTAAGCGTGCTGGGGGTGGAGTAGTGCTAGGATGGATGACCGACCGAAAAGTTTCATCATAAGTGCAATTTGACCTAAGATTAAGTGTAATTAGTGTTAAAATTTTGCCAAGTGAGAGATTAACGAGTCAAACATTAAAAAAAATAGAGAAAAAATTTTAAGTTTTTTTTTGATTTTTTTAAAATTATTTTTGCAACCGGTCGTTAGGCTATGCCGACGGTAGCTACGCCGAGTGCTGACGTCGGCGTAGCCTACGCCAACGGTTTTTCCATACGCCGACGGCCTCCTCGCGTCAGCCGAGGGAGATCGTTGCCGAGGAGCTACGCCGAGGGCTGCCCTCGGCGTAGCCTACGTCGATAGGGATCGGGGCTACGCCGACGGCGTTTGGCCCTTGGCGTAGCTTGCGATTCCTGTAATGCTTGGTTCGGCCGCTAATTACAATTTTGTACACATTCATTCCCAAGCCGCAGCAGTCAACGGACCATATTTTAGCTAGCGCCGCTTGTGGGTGGTCTAAGGGTATGTTCAACTCTCAGCGCTTGTTTAGGCGCTTAAGGGAGGAGGAAAAGGGAAACTAATCCTAGTGGGCATATAAGTTTGTGGCTCCAACGCATGGCCCTTAATTTCAAACCCTTGTTATCAGCATAACTTGTTGGTCCGATTTTTCTCCTGCAAGGCAAATTAAAAGGAAGCGGCAGGCTGTATGTTTTGCGTTGGCGTCTCAAAATAAGCGCCTCTTGGCCAGTACTCCCTCAGTTCACAATTACCTCGCGTTCTGGGTTTAGTTAAAGTCAAAATTTACAAAGTTTGACCGAGAATGGATGATGGTTAAAGAAATAGATGGTTAAAGTATCATGGGTAGATACGGTATCATAGCACGTAAAATTAAAAATCTCCATACAAATAAATCTTGTACACAATTTTGCATTGAGATTCAAATATAGTAGTAGTAATATGATATTATCATATGATACCATGCACTATAAAGATAATATCATACAGTACTATCATATGCATGATACTAGTAGTATGATACTACCACTATGACCAGCCTTAGGAATTTTCAACACGCGAGGGAGCCAATTGGTCGATTGAAACAGCAGTGCATTTATCTGGCCGATGAAGAAAGGCCGATCGACAGAAACAAATCCAGTCCTAGTTTATGCGCGAATGAAGCCGCCGAGTGGATTTGGTTCATCTGCAACAAGCCACCTCACGGCACGTTTCTGGTGTCCACTATCCACGAATCGGGGCGGGGAGAGTGACGATTCAATTTCAGATGACAAAAGCCTAACAACTCCATTGACCGATAAATGCACATACACAATCACCGTTTCGTTTCATTACAGGATCATAACAGTCATGTCCATCGTGCATACGTACGCTCGATCTTGTTTGATGTCTATGACGAATTGTCCTTGGCAAGGCAAACATATCCCATTGATGAATCGCAGTCGCTCATGCTCTACAATGTATATTATTATGTTGTATTATCATAGTCTTAATACATTTATTATTATTACAATCTTAATGTAAAATTATTTACAAGATATATTTGTGATTAGATTTTTCCAGTTCTACGCGCTATGATACTTGTTTTTTTCGAAATCCCAACGATATATTAATAATCATCAACAACAGTACAAAACGGCCTAAAAGTATTAAAAAATACAAATAGATCATTGCATCACTTAGTGACGACTACACATACTAGCACGAGCCAAAGGTACGCCGCCATCCTGACCCCTCCATCATCGGAGGTAGGCAAAACTTGTTGTAGTAGACTTACGGGATGTCGTCGTGCTAATGCCACAAAGGGCCAACGCAACAGAGCAACAACCATCGCCAATGATGACAACCATAGATCGGACGAGACTGACCCGAACACAAACAATGAACACGAAAATGGACCAGATCCTAGGAGATCTGCGGGACAAACGACTCCACGTGCCCTCCGTTGTTGCTAGATGCACCACCGGAGCGAGAATAAAGCGGGGAGGACCTAGATACTCAAAAATAGGCTAAACAAAGAATGAAAAATATCCCGCCAGCGAGAGGTCGTGGTTTGTCGCACCTCCAAAGCCCTAGAGCCACCGGAGGCTATGATACCGTACTATCTATGATATCAATATAATATTTTTTATTATTAGCTGCAGTGACACGTAAACATTTTGCACGCATTTAACGAAAGATATCGTGGTTGGGCTAGTCTTAATTCTCGATCCTGTTGTTTATGTTTGTGTCTTTATCACTAGTGGGCCACGCAGTCGCTCGAGAAACAGGGTCTCTGTTGGAGTATGTTACAGCTAGACATATTTGACAGTTTAAGATTGTAATCTAAGTCTATCTCTATTAGTCTTCTTGCCCCTAACTCTTTTAGTACTATATAAACAACCTAAGGGCTCACCATGTAATCACCTCTTGCAATATTAATACTATATTCCGTAATTCTACATGGTATTAGAGCGTGTCGCTCCTCGGCCTAGGGTTTAGCCACCACAGCTGCCGCCGCGCGCTCCCGGGGAGATCGTTCTCCGCCTGGGGCCGCGCAATATTAGATTAGATCTTGCTTCGCCAAAATTTTCTCGCCGGCCACTTGACCGGCGTTTCTTCTTCTTTCGCCGATCATAGATCGGATTTTGTCGTCCACAACCCTCATGTCGTCACGCGCCTCTACTTCAACCTCGACGTTGACTCAACTCCGGCAAATCATCGTCAACGATCGTGCCAAGGAGGCTCCACGCGGCGCCCCAAGGGACGCTCATGCGCTGCGTTGGTTTCTCCGTCCTCATGTCGTCACCGCGCCGGCCCGTCTTCGCCAACATCGACCGGGACGCACGTCCCCGAGTACGCGCCTCGCCATCAACAAAGGGCTACACCTTCATCACCCGTGGTCACCATCGCCGACAACCATCTACACCAACAACATCGCCGCATCGTCGCCGCCACCACCAATCGTGGTCATCGTCAACGCCAACAAGCTCTTCTCCACGAGCGACGCCGCGCTCATACAAGCGGAAAATATGGGTCTAATCCCCAAAATCTACTACCGCAACAACAAATCTCCATCAACAACTTCCTCGTCGTCTTCATCCACCACGACCTCGCCGCCAGAGTCGTAGTCTAATTTTTATTTTTTTACTTAATCATTTTTCTTCTTGCAACTACTTCATCTACTCTGACAAATCGGCGGACAACTTCTACGCACCGACCGTTCACGGAGAATTTATCTTCTGCTCCCTCCGGTTCTGGCTCACATGGCTCGTGATGGTCCCTGTCTTCGTACGTCCGGTATTGGCAACACCGACGCGTGCCTTCGTCCCCGGCGTGCTCCCGAGTTTGGCAAGCTCGGTAAGGCGTGTCGCCTGCCTCGACTATTCCGGATCCAACTATGTCTACTCCAACTACGTACGTCTACTTCAACTACTACGGCGGATTCTCCAGGCTCAACGATGACATCGATCACAACACAACAACATCACCAACTTCATCAACAGTGACAACTTCCCAAACGGCACCATCGACCACAACTACATCGTCCTCACTCCCGGCTACATCGACATCAGCAACAAGGGCTACCACCTCACCTTCGGCTTATTCTCCAGTCAGACTATCCGTGTCACTACCGATCCGACTGCGCGGGGGGGGGGGGGGGGGGGGGGGGGGGGGGGGGTGTTGGATTATGTTACAGCTAGACATATTTAGTAGTTTAAGACTGTAATCTAAGTCTATCTCTATTAGTCTTTTTGCCCCCAACTCGTCTAGTACTATAGGCTCACGATGTAATCACCTCTTGCGCGAAGGATGAGGACGCCTGATTACCAAGCAGTTGTCCAGCCAGTTGGGATCGTTGATGACCTAGGTTACCACCGCTATATATACTTCTTGTAAGCCGCCGGTTGGGAGAAGTTGTATCTGTGAAATCCCCATCGTTGTGTAAACACTCTCTATTATAATGAAGTTTCGCTGGCTGCCGCCCATGGTTTTTTCCCTCTCTTTGTTGGAGAGGGTTTTCCACGTTAAATCTTTGTCCCCTTGCTGCGATTTTATTTTCGTTCTTCGTTATTTACTTGTCGCAAAGCTAACAGTATATACAGAGTATTCTCTCCTACATATAGGATATGTATATACGTGCGTGCACAATTATCCTCATTGAGACAGGTTTTTATCCCTAGCCAAGACTAGATGGTAACGATATTCCACGCCGTCGAGCCCGCAACGTGCTAGAGCTTTCACCCGGGACCCAGTCCTAGAGGGGATAGAAAAAAGAACAAAACCCTCAAAAGCGTACTGATACCCGTAGGCGTCGCCGACGCTGAGCTTTCGCTTAGATCCACCCCGGTGCCATCAGAGAAACCAAGAGACAACCCTATCCGGGGGGAAGGGCCACCTTGCTAGCGCGATGCCTCAATATCTTGACCGAGGAGTCGCCCACACCGACACCAGGATTACCCGCTGCTAGGCCCCTAGCCATCTGCATGACCAAAGAAATAGCCACCAACGATGCGATGTTGCTTGCCGAGAGCACCCATCTAGTCCCTCCTTCTAGGATCGTCGCCCCGACATCTGAGATATCGATCACGTGGCACGAGAGACATCACACCACGTTGACGGGAAGGCGGTGGAATTAGGCTAGCTCAAAATCTAAGCCCCCTGTGCTTGAATCCATGGATCAGTAGGTAAGCAGCATCACAACCACTCGGATGGGTCCTTCCTCAACAGCCGGAGGCGGTTGCCTACCTGACGCTGTAGCAGGGTCACACCAGGTCCGGTCAGGCCTAGACCGGGCAAGTAAAGTCTCCACCGCCACTAACTCTTGCTGGCGCACTTCTCACCGCCGCTCCCACCTCCAATTCGCACTCGTGCTCCTCTGCCATCCCCAGGCCAAGCTGCCACCACGCGAGCCACACTGCCACTAGGCCGGGTTGCCCGACCGAGTTTCCTGGCACGCGGGCAGAGAAGAACCGCCGTCGATGCTGCCGCACGGACTTTGTCTGCCAGGACTCTTTTTTTTTTCTTCCCCCAAAGTTTTCATGTGTGTGCAATTATAGGCCATTACTAAAGTGAAGTGGATCCTCTCTTTTTTTGCGGGGTGAAGTGTACCCGTTGTGGAGGTGCTGCGATTAATTTTATAAACCCTGCCTGAAAAGCACAATAAATTAAGAAACTCATAAAGAATGAAACAAAACAATTTAATTAGCACTACTAGTGGCTAGCGTGCAATGAGCAGGCAGATAGTTGTCTCACGTAGGCCTGCGACGGGCGGCCGGTGAGCTTCCCTTGTTGCAGAGCGTTGGATTTATTCCCGTTTCTGGTCCTTCCCTCCTGTCGCCATTCTGTATCGATTGCTCCTGGAGATTAATCATGCACGAGCACGAGTAGTATATCATCATCAAAACATCCACAGACCAGGATTGATTTAATTAGGAGGCCGTGTGCCGTTTGATCTCGTGCAGGGTTGGTGAAAGGTGTCGAGTTCGATATTTCTACCTGGATCGACTGGATCGATCAGTGTCATCCGTCGTCGATTAACTTTGCAGGCAGGAGGTTGACTTTAGTCCAAACAAGTCCCTTTTAACTTTCTCTTCCGTCTCCGTCCACCGTCCAAGTCACTCCGTTTTGCAGTACCGTCCACCGTCCAAGTAACTCTGGTTGTTTTTTAAAAGGATAGAGCGAGACAGATTGGCTGAATATGATGGACGTATTATTTAGCCTTATGAGCGAGTATATATATAGGCATACAGAGATCAACTTGGAGTACAAGACAAGTTAGGCTAGAATCCTAACTATCCTAAACTACCACAATAACCGTGTACGTTCAATACTCTAACATCCCCCCCCTGTCGTAGCGGTAGGGTCGTGAACAACTAGAACGTCGCGGACGGTCAGACTGGAGATAAACCGAAGTAGTATCCGGTAGGCTGACATCCCTCCGCAGTCGTAGCGGGAACATTGTGGTGTCGCGTCGCGGTTGCTTGGACTGTAGAGGAAGCTGGTGATGCTCAAGCGAGGTGGTGGCCCTTGTGTCGATGTCGAGGGAGCCGAGAGCGTGAGGCGGTTCCATGATCGAGGTAGCCGTACGAGGGTCGCCGTGGTCGATGTCGTGGTCGGGGATGCCGGTGTCGAGGTAGCCGCACGTGAAGTCGCATGTGCGTAGTGCGCGAGGAGGATGACAAAGACGCGCCGAGGCAACCGTCGAGGGTGTCGATGTCGAAGCCGATGCAGTCCGAGCCATCGAGGAAAAGGTACGGCCATAGTTTTGCTAGAACTAGGCGCACGTCGGGGACGAACGCACACTCTGGTTTTGCCAGAACCGAGTATGCAAAGAAGAACTCATCGGTGGCACGGTCGAGGTAGTCGTCGAGAAGAGGGGCGATGCTGAAGAAGACCATGTCGAAGCCGATGAAGACGAGGCGTCGATCCGAGCTTGTCAGACTCGGGAACACGTCGGGGACGAAGGCACTCCCGGTGTTGCCAGTACCAGTCGTGCGGGGACAGGGACCATCATGAACTTGTTGCCATGTCATAAAGACTAGCAGAGGAAGCCTCCAGAGCGGTTGCGACGCGCAGAGCGGCTAAGGGAGAGATGCCGGCGTTGTCCGCGGTTGTCGAAGTAGAGTAGCAGGTGGTGTAGTCGGGGATGATGACGTTGGCGGCGAAGTTGTAGTGGACGAAGACGTAGAAGGCAGCGAAAATAGCATCGTCCTGGGGTAGTCATGCTGGATGCCTGGAGTGGCGATATGGTAGTCGGCGGGACCTGCGACGGCGAGAGGGCGCCCTGCAGGTTACCTTGTGAAGCGCGGTGGCGGTGCTCGAAGTAGGCGAGGAAGAAACCCGGCGACGTGACGAAGACCATATGCAGACGGTGACGAACCGTGCCGTTGATGCACGAGGTCGGCAAAGTAGACTGCATTCAGCCACGCTACGACCCCGGGGGCGGCATAGCTGCAGGGCGCAAGTCGGTGCAACGGCTAGGAAACCTCCAGCAACGTACACGCCATGAAAGGCGCGTTGGAAGCCGGTAGCATGGACCAAAGGCGGCGATGGTACGACCCGAGGGGGCGACACAGCGGCAGCCCGTAGCTCGATCGGTGGTAGGCACTGATACGTCCATTTTGCATCACTATTCTATGTCTTAATTCACTATTATTCATTGATATATTTCGTATCGAGAGGTGATACTTATGTTATTTCATCTGTTTTTGCATGGTTGATGACTTCTAGAGCATGGACCGCTGCAGTCAGGATTCTGATGGAAAATGTGCCGTTTGGAGGCAAAATTCGCGAAGATCAGAAAATCCGGGAAAATATACGGAAAATTCTATTTTTCCAGAAGACTCAGGATGCCAGAAGATGGAGTGGAGGTGGGCCACAGGGGGCCCCACACCACCCCATGGCACGGGCAGGCCAAGGCCACGCCTGGGAGTGGTGTGGCCGCCCTGGCCCACTCCAGCCTCTCCCCTCTGGCGTGTATCATCCCCACGAAACCCTAAGACTCGAAGAGCGACCACAGAAAGATTCCGTCGCCTCTGCGGGGCGGAAAACACCGAGAGAGAAAGATCTCTCCGGCAGACAGATTTCTGCCGAGGGAATTCCTTCCCGGAGAGGGGAGATCGTCGCCATCAACACCACCATCAAGCTGGACTTCATTGGGATCATCATCATCATCACCACCACCATCATCACCATCAGCACCCTCATCACCATCTCCATATTGCTGTAATAATTGTGTTGAATCTTGCATATTTCATAGGGGAAACTTTCCCGGTGTTGATTACTCTTTGTAGTTGATGCTATTGAGTGAACCATTGAATTATTGTTTATGTTCAGATTGTTATACATCATTATTCCATCTCTGATCATGATCCATA
The DNA here is from genome assembly GCA_910589775.1 of Avena eriantha. NCBI lineage: Eukaryota > Viridiplantae > Streptophyta > Magnoliopsida > Poales > Poaceae > Avena > Avena eriantha. The sequence goes on along the minus strand of OU342742.1, from coordinate 20,899,185 downwards.
TGATGTCTTGTGAGTAGTTCGTTTAGTTCTTGAGGACATGGGAGAAGTCTTGTTGTTCGTAGTGGAGTTGCGTTGAGAAAGATTCAATAGATTGTTACTTAAGTCGTGGTGTACTTCTTCTAGTGGTGTCATATGAACGTCGACTACATGACACTTCACCTATATGGGCCTAGGGGAATGCATTGTGTATTTGGCTACTAATCGTAGGGGTTGCTGGAGTGACAGAAACCTGAACCCCCGTTAGGAAACCATTGTACAAGGGACGTAAGGGTCTTAGAGTTTAAAGCTGTGGTTAGGTTTCTACCTTAATTACTTTCTTGTACTTACGGATGTTTGCAAGGGGTATAATCACAAGTATGTATTAGTCTTGGATGGACGGTACATTAGCACAGGTTCACCCACACAACACTTAGCTAGTTTAAGAAGATTAATCGACTATATGAAGCGAAAGCACTTGACAGTCTTCCCTTGTTTCTTCGAGAACGTTTGGTCATCTATAGAAATACAACCGGCTTGTCCTTTGCTGCATAAAGGATTGGGCCACTTGCTGCATTTATTCCTACTGTCTTTTATTTACTCGTACTTTGTTTACTTGCATTATCGAAAACCCCTAAAAATCCGTTGGCTAAGTATTTGCAGAGAATTCCTGATCCATACCACTAGCCAGCATCTTTTGCTCCTCGTTGGGTTCGACACTCTTACTTATCGAAAATACTGCGATACACCCCCTATACTTGTGGGTCATCAAGACTATTTTCTAGCGCCGTTGCCGGGGAGTGAAACGCTATTGGAGAGTGGAACTGGTAAAGGAAACTTCTACTGTGAGTATTGTTTACTTCTGTAGTTGCTTTATTTTCATTATGGATAATTGGCTGAGTTTCTTATTTGGTAATGCTACTACCACTGCTAAGGTAGTAGATAAGCCACCACCTGCTGAGAAAGATGTTTTCAAAATACCTACAAGAATTATTGATCGTGTTATGGATAACTACTATGTTGGGGATGGAACTGTCCATCCCGGTGATCATTTACTCTTTATACACGAATTATGCGGGTTGTTCAAGTGTGCAGGTATTACTACAGATCAAGTTAAGAAGAATTTGTTCTCATTATCACTGAAAGGAAGAGCTGAGGAATGGTATAAGCTGCTGAAGAATGGTCAAGCTCTGGAATGGGAGGAAATAGTGCCTCTCTTTTATTCAAAGTTTTATCCTCCTAGTGAGATTCATAAAGATCGGAATCAAATATACAACTTTTGGCCTCTTGATGGAGAGAGTACATCCCAAGCTTGTGGGAGATTGAAGTTACTAATGCTCAAATGTCCCATTCATGAGCTCCCCAACAATATTATTATCAATAACTTTTATGCAAGGCTTTCTCTTCATGACAAGGATTTATTGGATGCTTCTTGTGCTGGATCATTCACTCGCATGGAAGAAGAAGCTAAATGGGATCTTCTGGACCATATTCAAGACAATGCTGAAGCTTGGGAGAATGACAAAGGTAGAAAGTCAGGTATAAATTATGATTATGAATGCATTGAATCTTTTATGGGAACTGATGACTTTCAAAATATTAAAAATGCTTATGGTCTAGACTCTCAAGCTATTGCTTCTTATTTTAAGGCTTTTGCTTCCTACATTGAAGTGCTTAAAAAGAAGTGGAATAAGTATCATGAACCTTATAAAGATATTGCTAAGAGTGTTCCTGCAAAAAATACTGAAGTTTATACTGCTAATCATGTTTTACCTAAACCTTATATTGAGAAAATGTCTTTCCCAGTTAAGGTAAAGGAACATTCTATGATGGCTAGTATGGTAGATGAAAGTATGAATAAGGCTGTTGAACCTGATAAACAAATGGTTGATGAACCTATAATAGCAAATGTGAAAGACTTTGTCGCTAAATTTGAAAAAAAACGGACACACTATCCTTTGTAAGGATACCTCTAATATTGTTTCACATAATAGTGTTATGAGAGCTAGTATTCCTGTGTTTTCTGTTAGAATAAGTGATCAGTGCTATGACGGTCCTTGTGATAGCTATATTTTTAAGTTTATGCATGATACTGAAACTTATTATGAGAGAGGGAAAAGTATTCTTATGCATCTCATTAATATCACGTTTCCTCGTTTTATGCTGAAAGTTTTTATGTCGCACTTCTTTTGCCTTCTTATGCAAGTTGCCTTTGGTTTCAACAACTTGTTTGATTACAAAATTCCCTTGCATAGGAAGTGGGTTAGACTTAAATGAGTGTGTGTTTTTGCTTCTTAATGCTCTCTTTCACTTCAATTCATATCCCTATGAGAGCTTCTTCAAAATTATCATGCCCATCTTAATGGCTATAAAGAAAGAGCTTTATGGGAGACAACCTATTTTGTTTTTGCTTTTAGTTTGTTTTTGTTTCTTTGTGTCTTGGAAGTTATTACTTCAGTAATAACCGCTCCTTATCCATTTTGTTTGGTTTTTGTGTCAAGATCAACCTCTAATGAGAGAGAAGTAAGATTTGAGGAAGTTGCTGTCCCGAAACAGATTTTTGTGCTTCACCGTAAAAATTCGTGAGAGATCTCTATCTGTCGGATTGAGCTGTAGTTTTTTGAGCTTCTGCCCCAGGTTGTTATTTAACTTTCGTTAGTTTTGCACTTTCTGATTTGAGCAACAGAAGATTTTTGAAAAAATTGATTTTTACCTGCTGGTCTGTTTTGACAGATTTTGCCACTCTTGCGTTTGCTTCTTTATTCAATTTCCTTTTTGAATTCTTTTTGGGTTTTCGGAAGGAGTTGCTACAGTAGCTTTTGTTTTGATGGTTTTCAGTTGAAGTTGGACTCAAAAGGTTTTATCACTTCACTTATACTAATGTTGCTAATGAGAACTGTGTGAAGTTTTGTGTGAAAGAAATTTCCAGGAAGTGGAGATAATGGTGTAATAAGGAAGAGAAAGGTTTTATGACTCAAATAATAAGTGTATGAAGATGAAGATATTGATGTTATTCAAGTGATGACTCCGAAAGGATCCACTAAATACCAAATTCAGAGACCTGCAGAGTCCGTGTTCAAATAGGTAACAGTTCTGGTAAGAAAAGTTCCGCGAAAACACAATCCAACTATATTTTTGCAGTTTTCACTCAATAAGGAAAGTTACGAAGTGAAAAGGGGACGGAAACGGAGCCAGGGTGGCCCACACCACCCCATGGCGCGGGCCCACCCCTGGCTGCGCCACCAGGTGGTGAGGCCACCCAGGACTCCGTCTCCTACTCGTTTTCTCCCAGTACCTTCCTTTTGATATGAAACTTCGTAATATATAACCCCCCGGATCTCCCGAGGTTCGTATATCGTGTTTTTGTTTTGATCTGTTTCTGCCAGGACATACTCTTTGAAGGTTTAGAAGCACAATAGTGTCCGCCAAGGATAAAGGGAAGGAACCTATGGAGGAAGACCTCCAAGACCCCGGGAAGGAGAAGGAGATCAAGAGTGGAGGTGAAGAGGAGCAAGGCCAACACCCGCATACCGGCACTACCGTTGCAAGCATTGGAATGGTGGCGAACCCTGCCAGGATCAGAAGGACAGCACGGATGTCAACTGGAGGGAAGCTTCCGCGTCACTGCTTGGCACCAAGGACGCCTTCTCCGAACACCAAGAGTACCTTCCATACCTTTACCCATAACCATGCAGGAAAAGAAGACTTTGAGGAGGAAGAGTGGGGAAAGAATAGCAAGGGCTGGAATTCTCAACACGACATGATCATGAGCCGTAATGAGCAAAACTCACAGCTGATTCATAATCTCACCTTCGAGATTGAGGACTTGGGGAAACTGATCACAGAGCTTCTCAAGAGGATACCACCACCACCTAAGGAGTAATTCGTCATCAGGTTTGGCATCCCCTTGGTTTGTTCCAAGCTTGGGGGAGTGCCGCGGTATCATATCACTATCTTTAATCTTTTTACCTTATTAGTAGAGTCATATCATGAATAGAGGAGTTATTATGTAGTATGGTTTGCATTATGGAAGTGTCCCCTCTCTCGTTAGATTTGTGTCCCTTGGTGTGAGTCTCCGTTATGGAATAGTAATGAGAAGTTCTATCATTTACTCTTTTGCATAGCTTATGATTAGTTTTCAATTCGTGGTTATATGATTGATCTTGTTGTTAGTATTGGTATCACTTTGGGATCATTGAGTTAATTTAGTTGGTTTTGGCAAACCTGGCTTGGTCAGTAGCAACACCTTTTTGAGAGTAGAAAAGAAAAAGATAGAAGTACTCTAAAGAAAAATGATTTCATCATCTTTCTTTCTTGATTTGCTCATAAGTCTAGTATTCTCTAGTTAAAGATCTTTTGTGCTTCCAAGGAAGATTGCATGTTTGTTTTTATCATTTGTATGTTTGGTTGTTTCCTTCAACTCTTGTACTTGCTACCCAGCCTTGCTAGCCAAAAACCTGTACTGAGAGGGAATTCTTCTCGTGCATCCACCTCCTTTAAACCAAAACCTTTGCCATTTGTGCCCACCATACCTACCTAGTAGCATTATTGCTATTCCAACTAAATTCTTGTTTTATCTACCTCCCAAATTAAATTTGTTATGTGAAAATTAGTGATTAAAGCTCTCACGAACTTGATGGCACGCTTTACTTTCTTGCATCTAATAAACCTGAACCATCGTGAACTCTCCATGAAAGTTATATGCTTGCAAATTATAGGCTGGGGGATTAGCAGAACCGTGCTGTCATGGGGAACTCTTTCAACACTTGTAAATATATACCCAGTTGATACCTTGCTCTTTTGTTTGCGGATGTCGTTGGTGTGAAATAAAAGGGGAGCTTGTAAGTCCATGGAGTTATGTATGTGCGTTAGAGAAACGCCTGGGCCGCTGGTCTAATCCATGCTGACATGGTGGAAACCTGCAGCGTAACCATAATGATATCTATGAAGCATTCTTCTTATAAAAAAGGGAGATAGCTACTGAGAAAAAGAAAAGAAAAAAAGAGATACTATGAAAAGAGGAAAGAGAGAAAAAAGCACCATTTTCCCATGGTAAATAGAGGATTGCTGAGATACTCATTGTCTGCTTGCCTTGTCATTTTGATATGGGGATTCTTCCGTATCATCGGGCAAGGGGTACCCCGTTGGCGGTTCTCAATGATACGCACATACTTACGATGACAAGAACTTACCGGTAACTAAAGTTGAGTAGCATGAGGAGCGACCCTCGTACTCAAGGGACTTGGGATTTTCAGTTTATAGTATGTCAAGCATATAACTCAGATTGGACCTCACTTTCACCTTAATCACCTAAATATGCCTATGATAGGGGCAATGAGAGCTGAAAGCTAGTAAGTATCATAATTTTTGGGAGCTCTTTATGAGACTTGCAATCCCTGCTTCCCTCTTTGAAGGGGCCTTTCTTTTGCTTTGTAGTTGAGTCAGTAAACCTATTCCCTTCTATCTCAGCAAGTATTTTGAGTTGATGTGTTTCATTCATTCATGTGATGATTTATTCAATCATGTTTCTTATGTTCCTTGCTTTGCACGTTGCTCTTATCTTGATGTTTACTACTTTGAAAGCTTTCTTTGAAAAAACCAGCTATTTGTGAACTCCAGCAAATTATCAACTATTCTTCGACCAAGAGCTAAGTTTGCCATTACAAATTATGATTCACTTTATGTATCTTTATTGTGTTTCCTTTACTCATTGCAAGTTGAGTTATATAATAGTGAGTTGTCTTCTATTATGTTCTATGTATTTGATGAATGTGATGCTCCTTGTCCGTATTGTTTTATTGACTCTTCACTCCATAAACCTGAGGTCATGTTTATTGAGCTCAGTTTCGCTTGGGGAAAAGCGAAGTCTAAGCTTGGGGGGAGTTGATACGTCCATTTTGCATCACTATTCTATGTCTTAGTTCACTATTATTCATTGATATATTTCATATTGAGAGGTGATACTTATGTTATTTCATCTGTTTTTGCATGGTTGATGAATTTTGGAGCATGGACCGCTGATGTCAGGATTCTGATGGAAAAGGTGATGTTTGGAGGCAAAATTCGCGAAGATCAGAAAATGCGGGAAAATATACGGAAAATTCTATTTTCCAGAAGACTGAGGATGCCAGAAAATGGAGTGGAGGTGGGCCACAGGGGGCCCACACCACCCCATGGCACGGGCAGGCCTAGGCCGCGCCTGGGAGTGGTGTGGCCACCCTGGCCCACTCCAGCCTCTCCCCTCTGGCGTATATCATCCCCCACGAAACCCTAAGACTCGGAGAGCAACCACAGAAAGATTATGCCGCCTCTGCGGGGCGGAAAACACCAAGAGAGAAAGATCTCTCCGGCAGACAGATTTCTGCCGGGGGAATTCCTTCCTGGAGAGGGGAGATCGTCGCCATCAACACCACCATCAAGCTGGACTTCATCGGGATCATCATCATCACCACCACCATCAGCACCCTCATCACCATCTCCATATTTCTGTAACAATTGTGTTGAATCTTGCATAGTTCATAGGGGAAACTTTCCTGGAGTTGATTACTCTTTGTAGTTGATGCTATTGAGTGAACCACTGAATTAATGTTTATGTTCAGATTGTTATACATCATTATTCCATCTCTGATCATGATCCATATGATGTCTTGTGAGTATTTCGTTTATTTCTTGAGGCCATGGGAGAAGTCTTGTTGTTCGTAGTGGAGTTGCGTTGAGGAAGATTCAATAGATTGTTACTTAAGTTGTGGTGTACTTCTTCTAGTGGTGTCATGTGAACGTCGACTCCATGAAACTTCACCTATATGGGCCTAGGGGAATGCATTGTGTATTTGGCTACTAATCGTAGGGGTTGCCAGAGTGACAGAAACCTGAACCCCCGTTAGGAAACCATTACACACGGGATGTAAGGGTCTTAGAGTTTAAAGCTGTGGTTAGGTTTCTACCTTAATTACTTTCTTGTACTTACGGATGTTTGCAAGGGGTATAATCACAAGTATGTATTAGTCTTGGATGGGGCGGTACATTAGCACAGGTTCACCCACACAACACTTAGCAAGCTAAAGAACATTAATCGACTATATGAAGCGAAAGCACTTGACAGTCTTCCCATGTGTCCTCGAGAACGTTTGGTCATCTATAGAAATACAACCGGCTTGTCCTTTGCTGCATAAAGGAATGGGCCACTTGTTGTATTTATTCCAATTGTCTTTTATTTACTCGTACTTTGTTTACTTGCTTTATCGAAAACCCCTAAAAATCCGTTTGCTAAGTATTTGCAGACAATTCCTGATCCATACCACTAGCCAACACCTTCTACTCCTCGTTGGGTTCGACACTCTTACTTATCGAAAATACTGTGATACACCCCCTATACTTGTGGGTCATCAGGCACGTGCTCGGGTGTAGCACCCTGGTAAAACCACTACTAGAAAATAATTGTGTTTTGTCTCTGTGCATCATCATGACCGCATGCTCATGTAATCATGCCAAATTGCATTTGAGCATCGTCATGTCATCCTGCATTTGTTTGCCTAAAACTTTTTTCCAAAAAGACTTTGTTTTCTAAATACCATGTCTTTATTCAAATCCAAAACCCTGGTCTCTTCCGGATATTTTATTTGTCTGAAAACAGATTACAAAAGCCTTTTAAATAAATAAATAAAATATATATTATTTTTGGGAGGCAGCCAGCCAGGCCCAAAAGCCCAGCCGGCCACCTCCAAACCCTAAAATAAATCTCTACCTACCCCCATATCTAAACCCTAACCCAACACCCACCTTACCCTAACCCCTACCTTAGCCACCTGCTGCTATCCCCAACCCCCCTACTCTCTCCTCACTGCCGCCGCCAACCCTCTCTCTGCCCCGACCCACCTCGCGCGCGCACAAGCCACACACGCACGCTACCACAGTGCCGACAACCTTCCTCGGTATCTCCGCTGTGGACCCGGCCCCACCAACTGTACCGCCCGCAACCCCGCTCCCCTCCTGCACGCACATCCCCACCTCCCTGTCGCCTTCCTCTATCCCCGTGCCCTCTCCCCGCGAGGCAGTGCCGCATCCCCCTCTGCCCTGTCCCGGCTCAACTCCGCCGCCGTGCCCGCGCCCTCCTACTTGAGGCAACGCCCGCCGCCACTCGTCCCGCGCGGACCCGTCTTCCTCTCCTTGCTCCGCATCTGCGCGTCCTTCAGTCCGCAGCCCTGCAGCCGCATGCCTCGTCTTCGTCGAGCGCCACCGCCTCGGAGCCTCCGCCGCCCGAGCTTCTCCTCCGCCCTCTCCGTCGCCGGCCCCGCCTGCAGGAGCTCCCCACCATCGCCAGCAGGGCTCTCTCCGCGACGCCCGGCCGCCCGCTCAACGAGGGCCGCCTCTACCTCGCGGACACAACCTCTCCGCAGCCGCGACCGAGCCCGCCTACCCCGCGGTAGCCCTGTATTTCATCGTCTCCGAGCCCTAAAGCTACCTTGACCTAGCTTGCGCTGCTGTGTAGTAGCCTTTTGTTTTGTCCCCTGCCTCAGTACATCTCGAGCACCTCGTATGGTTGTAGTTGGCGATACTCCCGTCTCGGCCCCATATCTGTTGATAGGGTGATGAGGAGATGTTGCTGTCAAAGACCAATGCAAGCCCTGTTCCGTGCAACGCCATGATACCCCAAAGATAAATCGACGCAAGACTAATACGACAAGACCTCCTCGTTGACAAGCGAGACGGAATCCGAAGATCCCTGGCACGGAACGACATGATCTTCTTCATCGCCGCCAGACCCGTTCCTGGAGACGAAGCCCGATCCCGGTGCTCCGAAGGCCACGCCAAGACCCGGATCCGAAGACCGCCAAGAGCGTCACCGGAACGACAAGCACTTCACCACAGAACACCGAGGTCATCGACGCAGAACGCCAAGTTCTTCATCCCGCACGCCAAGGCCGACTCGATGGTGCGGACCCGACAAGATCTTCGCGACATCAAGATCGACACCGACCGGGGCGAATCCGATGCGCCCCCTGACGCCAAACCAAGTCCTTCTTCCCGGGACGCCAAGCTCTCCTTCCGTTGTCCGAGAACGATCCCGTCGAACCGAACCCCAGATCCGGACCCTGAGACCCGACCCGAACCCCCCGGAACCCAAGATCTTCCGAACCCAGATGTGTGACCCTAAGCCCCTATTTTTATAATATGACATTATCAGTTGTCGCATATTAAATTGTTCATGCATGCATACCTGTCTGTGGTTTGGGGGCATTATGCCGATTCACCTCATAATTAAATATGGAGTGTTTATGCGGGATACCTTTGTCTTATTCCGAACTCCATTTAAATTTGTGTAGCAAACCGATGCCATGTTTTGCCTTGTTAAGACAACATATAAATTGCGGGGTATCTAAACAACTCGAACCGTCTAATTAATTGTCGGGGCCCTGGTTCCGCTTAATATTGCCTAGTTGCATTGCATCTTTGCCATGTCATGCATCATATCATAACCATGCCGGATCTTCTTCCATAATATTAAATAATGTATCCGATGTTTCTTTTAGTGTTGGCTTCTTCACGGATTAGGCCGTTGAGTGGATGCGAGTATCGACAAGTTCTTCGGCTAATGTACCTTCGGCAATGTTTCCCAGGCGAGCAATCTCCCCCTTTCTACCTATTTTGCGTGTATAGTCTTTACTTCCTCCTGTTGCTCTATTGCTATCCGTGTTACGATGCTTTAGTTTCCGTGCACCATTTATATTCCTTGCAGCCTCTATATTGCCTTGGACACATCCTATTGCCTGTTGATTGATAGACAGTCGGCCTTGCGAGTCGTAGTTGCTTGCTCAGGTGCTGCTTTGCGTCTTTGTCGTTCCACCGTTGATAAAAGGTTGGCACATTCTTAATGGTGGAGATGATCATGACTTTAAATACAACTATTAAATTGCTGGGATAACTAATGAAAGAGGCACCGGTGGGCAATATATGCTATTTGGTTTTCATGTCCACTTGTGTCCCGAGGCCCCGAGTACTTGATACCTGTTCCTTGACTATTCACACTATCCACATCCGGGAGAGTCTATGAATCCCCCTGAGCCAGAGCTTGATTCATTTCTTATTTCTTGGGGCCACAAACTATTTTGGGGCTTTATTACTATCCTGTACTTATGCCATGTTTTACTTCTTTATTTACGATTATGCGTGGAGCACCTGTACTGTTTAGGATTGCGGAGTGTTTTTGCGGTATCGACAAGCCCAGTCACACTTTCGGGTTCCCAGTCGTTAACAACCATTGGCGCAAACCTTGGGTCCGACTCGGAGCCGGCCAACTTCGTTGTGGGTAGCTTAATGGGGTGCCCCCTAAAATATTTTATGAATCCTATGATTGCTTTGTCGTGAAAGCCTCGTTGGGTTTTGAGTTGGTTTTTCCAAGGTTGATCGTGTGTGTGTTGCTATTTGTGCACCTCTGTAGGTAAATCTTTCTGAAAGCCGTGTCCGTGGTTATGGACGACTTGGAGCACAATATCTCGATCATAGACCAGCATAACTAAAGTAGTGCTATAAACTTGACTTAATATATGACTAGTAATCAGATTCAACTATCACGGAATGGATATTAAAATGCCAACAACTGGTGGATCTGGGGTTGTTTTGTGACATGATGTACCTGCCTAGTAAGTATTGCAACTCCAATGGAATGTGATAAAAGTGCCAACAATTACTGGATTTTGGGATTCCTCAGGACAATTATATCTGACTAGTAAATGTTCCAACTACAACGGAATGGTGATTAAAACTGCCCACTACTTATGCTATTAGGATGACTCAAGCTATCTATATCTGACTAGTAAGTGCTTCAACTATAATCGAATGAATAAAACTGCCAACTGTGTGAGTTCCTCGGTTTGACTTCCTCGTTTGGTCTCGACGGGGAATACCAGGATGGGTATCTTTGGTGTTACTATCAGGTTGGATCCGGATAGGTCTTTCTTATCCCTCTCTAATAGCCGATAGTTGTATTGCATCTCTATAGGTTGTTTAGTGCATGCTTCGCTGCCGCTTCAGTCCATCATACCTATGTAGGCGAGAGCTGCCGAATTCTAGCCTCGCCGTGTACTGGCCTCAGTACTGACGCTCCTCTTTTTCCTTTGCCCTTTGTCGGCACCCCCTTTTGTTTTAGCAGGTTTGCGATCGATGTCGTTAGCAGGGTTACCCTTCCGGCTTGGCCTAGGCAGGGTTATGGACGCCATTAGTTATTCTTCAAGGCTCATAGCCCCATTTGCATCTTGTCCGTACTCGGACGCTATATCGTTTTCAAGGTGATTTGGATCTTTGTAGTGTATATCTGTATTCTTGACTCTTGGAGTCGTGCTGTATATATATCTGTTTTGTGGGTCCCATCGAGGACTGTTGTGTAATGGTATTACTTCGGTTTCCACCCGCACGAAAGTGCCTGGTGGGCGTCCTTGAATCGTTTCTATGCGGGTTTGGCGGAAAGGGCTAAAACTTGCATAGGGCCGATTCGAGGGTGTTACAGAGTGGTATCAGAGCTCAGCAGTTACGATACCCCACTGGTCCAGCTTGTAGGATAACCTAGCTAACGGCCGAAGTAGAGTGTCAAAACTATCTTTGAAAAATCGGTTGGACAGATCTGATTAGGTCTGATTTTACTCCTTACCCCTCTGTTGTTCTCCTCTTACCTCTGCGTGTTTTGAATCTGCTCTCTTATCTTTTCTTCGAGTCCAGGAATTCTCGTGCTTGGGTTTCCGTCGTACCTTCAGGGTTTCACTTCCTCCTTTGGTAACGGTGTTTCTACCTCTGGACTTCATGCTATCTGAGTAATCGTTTATCTATGGTATCATTCTTTGTTCCTTGTTTGTGCCTTCCGGTGTTTTCAACGCGACGACATCATCTACACTAGATCCGAAGCAGAGTCTGCATCACTCTTTTATTTCCGAACCTCGCTTGTCGAGATCTTCAGTCTGATTCCAAGAATGGTTGCATGCTTTTCTACTGATTGTGCAGAGTAATAGTTTGGGTGCGTGATGGATTGGCCCCAATGCCGACTACTCACTCTATTTGCTCGTGTACATTGAAGTGGATGAGAATGCATCGGTTCTCTCTTTCTATCGAAGTTAGAGGTGGCTTTATTTGTGGATACTTTTACCTTCGTCCTTTGTTTCCCAGAGTGTTCTCTCGACGATCCTGGACAACAACCCCTTGTTGGTGGTGTCGCCGATTTCAAGATGGACAAGGATCTTTGTTAGTGGTGTCGCGAGGATCTACACGAAGCGAGAAGATTCATGTCATCAGCCTTCTTCCCCGGGACATGAGGCAGATCTCGAGGGCGAGATCCCTTGTTAGTGGTGTCGAATTGTAGCACCCCGGTAAAACCACTACTAGAAAATCGTTGTGTTTTGTCTCTGTGCATCATCATGACCGCATGCTCATGTCATCATGCCACATTGCATTTGAGCATCGTCATGTCATCCTGCATTTGTTTGCCTAAAACTATTTTCCAAAAAGACTTTGTTTTCTAAATACCCTGTCTTTATTCAAATCCAAAACCCTAATCTCTTCCGGATATTTTATTTGTCTAAAAACAGATTACAAAAGCCTTTTAAATAAATAAATAAAATATATATTATTTTTGGGAGGCAGCCAGCCAGGCCCAAAAGCCCAGCCGGCCACCTCCAAACCCTAAAATAAATCTGTACCTACCCGCATATCTAAACCCTAACCCAACACCCACCTTACCCTAACCCCTACCCTAGCCACCTGCTGCTATCCCCAACCCAACTCCTCTCTCCTCGCTGCCGCTGCCAACCCTCTCTCTGCCTCGACCCACCTCGCGCGCGCACAAGCCACACACGCACGCTACCGCAGTGCCGACAGCCTTCCTCGGTATCTCCGCTGTGGACCCGGCCCAACCAACTGTACCGCCCGCGACCCCGCTCCCCTCCTGCACGCACATCCCCACCTCCCTGTCGCCTTCTTCTTCTATCCCCGCACCCTCTCCCCGCGAGGCAGCGTCGTGTCCCCCTCTGCCCCATCCCGGCGCCTCACCCTCCTCCCGGCTCTGGCTCAATTCCGCCGCCGCGCCCTCCTCCCCGAGGCAGCGCCCGCCGCCACCTCGTCCCGCGCGGACCCGTCTTCCTCTCCTTGCCCCGTGTCTGTGCGTCCTCCGGTCCGCAGCCCCGCAGTCGCGTGCCTCGTCTTCGTCAAGCGCCACCGCCTCGGAGCCTCCGCCGCCCGAGCTTCTCCTCCGCCCTCTCCGTCGTCGGCCCCGTCTGTAGGAGCTCCCTGCCGTCGCCAGCCGGGCTCTCTCTGCGATGCCCGGCCGCCCGCTCGCCGAGGGCCGCCTCTACCTCGCGGACACAACCTCGCCGCAGCCGCGACCGAGCCCGCCTACCCCGCGGTAGCCCTGTCTTTCATCCTCTGCGAGCCCTAAGGCTACCTTGACCTTGCTTGCACTGTTGTGCAGTAGCCTTTTGTTTTGTCCCCTGCCTCAGTGCATCTCGAGCACCTCGTATGGTTGCAGTTGGTGATACTCCCGTCTCGGCCCCAGATCTGCTGATAGGGTGATGTTAAGGAGATGTTGCTATCAAATACCAATGCAAGCCCTGTTCCGTGCAACGCCATGATACCCCAAAGATAAATCGACGCAAGACTAATGCGACAAGACCTCCTCGTTGACAAGCGAGACGGAATCTGAAGATCCCTGGCATGGAACGACATGATCTTCTTCATCGCTGCCAGACCCGTTCCCGGAGACGAAGCCTGATCCCGGTACTCCGAAGGCCACGCCAAGACCCGGATCCGAAGACCGCCAAGACCGTCACCGGAACGACAAGCACTTCACCGCGTAACACCGAGGTCGCCGACGCAGAACGCCAAGTTCTTCATCCCGCACGCCAAGACCGACCCGATGGCGTGGACCCAACAAGATCTTCGCGACATCAAGATCGACACCGACCGGGGCGAATTCGATGCGCCCCCTGACGCCAAACCAAGTCCTTCTTCCCGGAATGCCAAGCTCTCCTTCCGTTGTCCGAGAACGATCCTGTCGAACCGAACCCCCAGATCCGGACCCTGAGACCCGACCCGAACCCCCGGAACCCAAGATCTTCCGAACCCAGATGTGTGACCCTAAGCCCCTATTTTTATAATATGACATTATCAACTATCGCATATTAAATTGTTCATGCATGCATACCTGTATGTGGTTTGGGGGCATTATGCTGATTCACCTCATAATTAAATATGGAGTGTTTATGCGGGATACCTTTGTCTTATTCCGGACTCCATTTAAATTTATGTAGCAAACCGATGCCATGTTTTACCTTGTTAAGACAACATATAAATTGCGGGGTATCTAAACAACTTGAACCATCTAATTAATTGTCGGGGCCCCGGTTCCGCTTAATATTGCCTAGTTGCATCGCATCTTTGCCATGTCATGCATCATATCATAACCATGCTGGATCTTCTGCCGTAGTATTAAATAGTGTATCCGGTGTTTCTTTTAGTGTTTGCTTCTTCAGGGATTAGGCCATTGAGTGGATGCGAGTATCGACAAGTTCTTCGGCTAATGTACATTCGGCAATGTTTCCCAGGCGAGCAATCTCCCCCTTTCTACCTATTTTGCGTTTATAGTCTTTACTTCCTCCTGTTGCTCTATTGCTATCCGTGTTACGATGCTTTAGTTTCCGTGCACCATTTATATTCCTTGCAGCCTCTATATTGCCTTGGACACATCCTATTGCCTGTTGATTGATAGACAGTCGGCCTTGCGAGTCATAGTTGCTTGCTCAGGTGTTGCTTTGCGTCTTTGTCTATCCACCGTTGATAAAAGGTTGGCACATGCTTAATGGTGGAGATGCTTAATGGTGGAGATGATCATGACTTTAAATACAACTATTAAATTGCTGGGATACCTAATGTAAGAGGCACCGGTGGGCAATATATGCTATTTGGTTTTCATGTCCACTTGTGTCTCGTAGGCCCCGAGTGTACCTGTTCCTAGACTATTCGCACTATCCACATCCGGGAGAGTGTATGAATCCCCCTTAGCCACAGCTTGATTCATTTCTTATTTCTTGGGGCCACAAACTAGTTTGGGGCTTTATTACTATCCTATACTTATGCCATGTTTTACTGCTTTATTTACGATTGTGCGTGGAGCACATGTGCTGTTTAGGATTGCGGATTGTTTTCGCGGTATCGACAAGCCCAATCACACTTTCGGGTTCCCAGTCGTTTACAGCCATTGGCGCAAACCTTGGGTCCGTCTCGGAGCCGGCCAACTTCGTTGCGGGTAGCTTAATGGGGTGGCCTCATGGCTCAATGCACGGCGCCCGGAAAAGTGCTTGGTGCGAGGTGTTGATGTAGAGCTCGTTGGGAACCCCAAGAGGAAGGTATGATGAGCACAGCAGCAAGTTTCCCTTAGTTATGAAACCAAGGTTTAATCGAACCAGTAGGAGCAAGGAAACACCTCAAAGGTGTTACTAGCTGAGCTTTGGTAGGGCGCACTACCGGTGCTAGTAGCAACGTGGAGACCTACACAACACAACCACAGAACTTTGTCCCCAACTTGCGATGAGGTTGTCAATCTCACCGTGTTTTGCGGAAAACAAAGGATTAAACGTATCGCATGGAAAGAAGTAAAAGTTTCCAGAAAGTAAACACAATACAGTAAACAGTTGTAGATTGTATGTAAAGAAAGAGGACCAGGATCCATAGTTCACTAGTGGTGGCTCTCCTTAGATAGATAACATGCTGGGTGAACAAATTACAGCGGGGCAATTGACAAACACCGAGAAAGCAATACATGCATATACTAATCATCTTGAATCCTCTGAGACTTGATTGGGCATTACAACATAATACATAGACCGCCATCCAACTGCGTCTATGACTAATAATCCACCTTCAGGTTATCATCCGAACCCTCTCCAGTATTAAGTTGCAAGCAACAGATTATTGCTTTACGAACTGCGTGTAAAGTGAATAATACGATTTTTTATGAAAAAAGGATTGTTGTGTTCTCCCTAGTAGCAACATCACATCTAGTACCTTAGAGATTTCTGTCACTTCCCCAGATTACCAGAGGCATGAACCCACTATCGAGCAGAAATACTAACTCTTGGAGTTGCTAGCATCTACTGGGCCAAGATAGCTACTAACAACGGAAAGCATGCAAGATCTCAAATAACAAAGACATGATAGAATCAATAATCAATCTGAAATAGCATCTCAATACCATCGGATCCCCGCAAACACAACATGTATGAATTAAAAATAGATGATCTTGATCATGAACGGAGCTCACAAGATCTAAACATGAAAGCACAAAGGAGGAGAAACCAGCCATCTAGCTACTACATGGATCCGTAGTCTAGGGATGAACTACTCACGCATCACACCGGAGGCTTGCATGGTGATGAAGAAGGCCTCCAGGGTGAATTCCCCTCTCCGGCAGGGTGCCGGGAAGAGTTTCAGATCCCTCCCGATCTAGGGATAGAGATGACGGCGGCTACAGACTCTTTCGTGGATTTTTTGATCGGGCCCTTAGGGTTTTCGTCCCGAGGGCAACTTATAGTCGGAAGGGGAGGCCAAGGGGGTGCCGGGAGCGGCCACACCACCCCCTGGCGCGGGCCAGGCCTGGCCGCGCGGCCAGGTGGTGTGGTGGCTCCCTGGCCCTTCTCCGTCTCGTATTCTGGCACTTGATCACTTCTGGAAAAATAGGCACTTTGGCTTTTGTCCCGTCCAATTCCGAGAATATTCATTTTCTGACTTTCCTGGAACCAAAAACAGTAGAAAACAGGAAGCTGGCACTGTGGCTCTTGTTAATAGGTTAGTCCAAGAAATCATATGAAAAGTACTCCAAAGTTGGAACAAACACAAGAAAGTGGATAAAACCAAGCATGGAACATCAAAAATTATTGATACATTTGCAATGTATCAACATCCCCAAGCTTAACTCCTGCTCGTCCTCGAGTAGGTAAGTGATAAAAATAAAGAATAATTTTCGAGGTGACATGCACCATCAAAGACTTGACCAAGGTATTTGTAAATATTCAAAGCTGGGATCATAGTACTTCAATCATAACATGAAATACAAAGTTCTAGCATTAATGCAAAGAAACTATAATGCAACATGAAAAGACACAAACAAAAGATTCATGAATAACAGTGCTTTGCAAGACGTTTGTTTGTTTCACATAAAGAAAACATAGCATAATAGTATTTAGCTTGTCCCTCAATAGAGTAGCAAATATAAATGCATAGGACACCTTCAAAGTTCATAAGAGTGACTAGATACAATAGTTTCAAACAAGCAATAACAAGTTATGCATCAATCAACTAGTCTTGGGACAATGCACATAGAACTAAGAATGGCCACTATGCTCTCAAAGTAGGTGCATAAAGATAGAATGTGGAGACTCAATATAATGGTGGAAGAAAGGCCTTTTGTAAAAGGAAGTAGGGATTCAAGTCTCATAAAGAGCTTCCAAGAATTATGATACTTATAGCTTTCAGCTCTCATTGCCCCTATCATAAGCATCTTGAAGTGATTAAGGTTAAGGTGAACAAACTATGGTGTACATGCTTGACGAAGTATAAGTCAGAAATCTCATATCCCTTGTATACGAGGGACGCTCCTCATGCTACTCAAGTTTAGTCACCGGTATGTTCTTGTCATCGTAAGTATATGTGTATCATTGAGAACCGCCAACGGGGTACCCCTTGCCCGATGATACGGAAGAATCCCTATATCAAAATGACAAGGCAAGCAGACAACGAGAATCTCAACATTCTTCTTATTTACCATGGGAATATGGTGCTTTTTTCTCTCTTTCCTCTTTTCATAGTATCTCTTTTTTCTCTTTTTTTTCTCAGTATAGGACTATTTTTTTAAGGAGAATGCTTCATAGACAGCTCATTATGGTTACGCTGCAGGTTTCCACCATGTCAGCATGGATTAGACCAGCGGCCCAGGCGTTTCTCTAACACATATACATAACTCCACGGACTTACCAGCTCCCCTTTCATTTCACACCGACGACATCCATATACAAAAGCGCATGATATCAACTAGGTACAAGTACCAAGTGCAATGTTGAAAGCGTTCCCCATGAAAGCATGGTTCTGCTAATTCCCAAGAAATAAGTGCAAGCATATACAACATAGAAGACACAATGGTTCAAGTTTATTAAGGGCAAGTAAAGTAAAGTGTGCCATCAAGTTCGTGAGAGCTTTAATCACTAGTTTTTTCATAACAAGTGGAAGGTAAACAAAAGCATGAATATACTTGGAATAGCATAAGCTAGTAGGTAGGTATGGTGGACTCTTTGGAATAACTTGGTTTGGGGAGTTGGATGCATGAGTGGAACTCATACTTTGTTGTGGAGGCTAGCAAAAGACTAGGAGCGACAAACTAAGAGAGCAATAATGGCCATAATCATGCAGAGCGACAAAACATCATTGATCAAAGTATAAAGTGATACTACAAGTTGAAAACTATAGGATCATAAAGGCTATGGTGACTTGAGATAGTCATAACATGGTGTGAGCATGTGCCAAGTCAACCCAAATAAAGCATCAAAGGAGAATATCACTATACTATGCTTTAATATGCTAAAACAACGCATGATTCATCCAAGGCACATTAAGCAATCTCAATTGTTTATAACAAGTCATGCTACAGCAAAGAATACTAAGCATAAAGCCAAAACAATATCAAGCATGGCATGACAAAGCATAGGCCACAGTCAAAAATAAGCTCTTTTTACCACATAAGCATGAACTTTCCTACTCTTTTCCAAACCAAACCAAACTATTTGCAAACCAAAGTATGAAAGAGGGAGTCCAACCAACTTATTCAGAAAGCTAAGAAAAAATCAAACTAAAAACCAAAACAAAAATGAAAAGGAAGACGCTCCAAGAAAACACAATTGTGCATGAAACTATAAAAATGAAGCATCTGGAAGAAACCTGGAATTTTTATTGATGAAGAAGGGGATGCCTTGGGCATCCCCAAGCTTTGACGCTTGTACTTCTTGGATGTTTCTTGGGGTGACACACGTGGCATCCCCAAGCTTGAGCTTTAGTCCATCCTTCATCTCATTACTCATTCCTTCCATACACCTGAAAATTTTCCTTCATACAAAACTCACACAATCTCATTAGCAACATTAGTGCACTTAAGATAAATAAGTCTTAAGGTTCAGTTCTAATACCAAATAAACTTCCATTAGAATACTAGCTACTGTAGTACTTCCTTCAAAAAGCTCAATTCCCCAAAGGAACTCAAGAAGGAACTAACAAGAAGCAAATGCAGAAAATGGCAGAAATCTGTCAAAACAGACCAGCAGGTAAAGACGAATTTTTTCGAAGATCTTCTGTTGCTCAAATCATAAAGTGAACTAACGAAAGTTAGATAACAACCTGGGGCAGAAGCACAAAATATTACAGCTCAATCCGACGTACAGAGTTCTCTCAGGAATTTTTACAGTGAAGAACAGAAATCTGTTTCGGGACAGCAACTTTCTCAATCATTACTTCACTCTCATTAGAGGTTACTCTTGGCACAAAAAGCAAATAGAAAAAATAAGGAGAGGTTATTACAGAGGTAATAACTTCCAAGACTCAACTAAAACTCTTGGGTTATCTCCCAACAAGTACTTTTCTTTAACGCCTTTAAGTTAGGCATAAGAAGCAAAGAAAGAATCAAGTGTTCTCAAATGAAGAGCATTAAAACCAACTTTCTTGCCCTCACCTCTCTTACTTTTATTCTTAACATTGGGGAAAATATGATTGTTTGGTGGAGAAGAAAGGTGCATGGTCCCCTTTTCCACATCTATTATTTCTCCAAGGAGTTCTAATAGGGACCTTCCAAGTGTAATTTGTCCTTTTCCTGCACATTCAATAACAAGATAATGAATAGAAACCGTTTTTCCAAGGATCTTTGTAAACACTCCTTCAGATATTCCAAGAGGTAATATGGTAGTATTATTAGTAAGAGATATTTCTTTTCCTCCCTCAATGATCCCCCAAGTATTCAAAGATTTATAAATATCTTTGGGCATAAGGCAAAATTCAGACATGATAACACATCGAGCTTGAAAAGTTTCAGTGTTCATCTCAATCTTTACTGTAGGGAACCACTTTGATGGTTCAGAGTTTATTGGAACATAATCGTGATGCTCCCTAAGCGTATTATAGCAACTTTCTAATCTAGTAATGCTAGCCTCAAGAGTGTCCAACCTAGCAAATATTTTTGCGAAAGAAATATCAGTTTGGCTAGGCATGTTGTAAGTGAGGATCAATTTCTTTATAGCATTAATAGCATCATCCTCATTACATTGGAGGAAATCTCCTCCCACAATAGCATCTAAGGCATATCTATAGCAAAGAGCAATCCCAAGGTAAAAACTGTTAAGGAACAAGCTTTGAGTCATTTTAGGCTCAGTTTTTTCATGTAGATCGGAGATTCTAGACCAAGCTTCCTTAAAACTTTTCTCAATCCCTTGTTTAAAAGTGAAAATCGTTTCCTCGGGTGACATAGTGACTAGAGCAAGGCTAGACATAGTGACAACTTAGGATAGGAACTGATTTTTTTGTGTTTTTCGAATAAGAAAGCAAACAAAGCAAAACAAAAACAACAAAGTAAAGAGATTGGTTATGAGGGACTACCCTTGTGAAGATGTCCTTGACTCCCCGGCAACGATGCCAGAAAATCACTTGATGGCTCAATGCACGGCGCCCGGAAAAGTGCTTGGTGCGTGGTGTCGATGTAGAGCTCGTTGGGAACCCCAAGAGGAAGGTATGATGAGCACAGAAGCAAGTTTCCCTCAGTTATAAAACCAAGGTTTAATCGAACCAGTAGGAGCAAGCAAACACCGCAAAGGTGTTACTAGCCGAGCTTTGGAAGGGCGCACTACCGGTGCTAGTAGCAACGTGGAGACCTGCACAACACAACCACAGAACTTTGTCCCCAACCTGCAATGAGGTTGTCAATCTCACCGTGTTTTGCGGAAAACAAAGGATTAAACGTATCGAGTGGAAAGAAGTAAAAGTTTGCAGAAAGTAAATACAAAACAGTAAATTGTTGTAGATTGTATGTAAAGAAAGAGGACCGGGATCCATAGTTCACTAGAGGTGGCTCTCCTTAGATAGATAACATGCTGGGTGAACAAATTACAGTGGGGCAATTGACAAACATCGAGAAAGCAATACATGCATATACTAATCATCTTGACTCCTCTGAGACTTGATTGGGCATTACAACATAATACATAGACCGCCATCCAACTGCATCTATGACTAATAATCCACCTTCAGGTTATCATCCGAACCCCCTCTAGTATTAAGTTGCAAGCAACAGATTATTGCTTTACGAACTGCGTGTAAAGTAAACAATACGATTGTTCTATAAACAAAGGATTGTTGTTTTCTCCCTAGTAGCAACATCACATCTAGTACCTTAGAGATTTCTATCACTTCCCTAGATTACTAGAGGCATGAACCCACTATCGAGCATAAATACTAACTCTTGGAGTTGCTAGCATCTACTTGGCCAAGATAGCTACTAACAACGGAAAGCATGCAAGATCTCAAATAACAAAGATATGATAGAATCAATAATCAATCTGAAATAACATCTCAATATCCATCGGATCCCCGCAAACACAACATGTATGAATTACAAATAGATGTTTTTGATCATGAACGGAGCTCACAAGATCTAAACATGAAAGCACAAAGGAGGAGAAACCAGCCATCTAGCTACTACATGGATCCATAGTCCAGGGATGAACTACTCACGCATCACGCCGGAGGCTTGCATGGTGATGAAGAAGGCCTCCAGGGTGAATTCCCCTCTTCGGCAGGGTGCTGGGAAGAGCTTCAGATCCCTCCCGATCTAGGGATGGAGATGACGGTGGCTACAGACTCTTTCGTGGATTTTTTGATCGGGCCCTTAGGGTTTTCGTCCCGAGGGCAACTTATAGTCGGAAAGGGAGGCCAAGGGGGTGCCAGGAGCGGCCACACCACCCCCTGAAATATTTTATGAATTCTGTGATTGCTTTGTCGTGAAAGCCTCGTTGGGTTTTGAGTTGGTTTTTCCGAGGTTGATCGTGTGTGTGTTGCTATTTGTGCACCCCTATAGGGTAAATCTTTCTGAAAGCCGTGTCCGTGGTTATGGACGACTTGGAGCACAGTATCTCGATCATAGACCAGCATAACTAAAGTAGTGTTATAAACTTGACTTAATATATGACTAGTAATCAGATTCAACTATCACGGAATGGATATTAAAATGCCAACAACTGGTGGATCTGGGGTTGTTTTGTGACATGCTGTACCTGCCTAGTAAGTATTGCAACTCCAATGGAATGTGATAAAAGTGCCAACAATTGCTGGGTTTTGGGATTCCTCAGGACAATTATATCTGACTAATAAATGTTCCAACTACAATGGAATGGTGATTAAAACTGCCCACTAATGCTATCCGAATGACTCATGCTATCTATATCTGACTAGTAAGTGCTTCAACTATAATCGAATGAATAAAACTGCCAACTGTGTGAGTTCCTTGGTTTGACTTCCTCGTTTGGTCTCGAGGGGGAATACCAGGATGGATATGTTTGGTGTTACTATCAGGTTGGATCCGGATAGGTCTTTCTTATCCCTCTCTAATAGCCGATAGTTGTATTGAGTCTCTATAGGTTGTTTAGTGCATGCTTCGCTGCCGCTTTAGTCCACCATACCTATGTAGGCGAGAGCCGCCGAATTCTAGCCTCGCCGTGTACTGGCCTCAGTACTGACGCTCCTCTTTTTCCTTTGCCCTTTGTCGGCACCCTCTTTTGTTTTAGCAGGTTTGGGATCGACGTCGTTAGCAGGGTTACCCTTCCGGCTTGGCCTGGGCAGGGTTATGGACGCCATTGGTTATTCTTCAGGGCTCATAGCCCCATTTGTATCTTGTCCGTACTCGGATCTTTGTAGTGTATATCTGTATTCTTGACTCTTGGAGTCGTGCTGTATATATATTTGTTCTGTGGGTCCCATCGAGGACTGTTGTGTAATGGTATTACTTCGTTTTCCACCCGCACGAAAGTGCCTGGTGGGCATCCTTGAATTGTTTCTATGCGGGTTTGGCGGAAAGTGCTAAAACTTGCATAGGGCCGATTCGAGGGTGTTACATCGGGGACGTGCTTGGCGTAGACCGGCGCGGGATCGGTTGACCAGACCGACGGTGCGTCGTATGCGCCATGGCGTGGACGACGCGTAGATCGGAGTCGATGGCGGCGTTGTTGGTGAAGTCCCAGACGACGACGACGAAGAGGATCCGAGGGAGGCCACGATAGCCTTCCAAGGAAGGCGTAGCAGCCGTCCGCGGCGCGCGGCAAGGCAGGCATGGCAGCGGAGAGGGCAGGCGCACGGGCGCGGTGTAGATCATCGATGCCGATGGTCGGAGTAGAGGCGCGGCGACAGCGACGGTGGTAGGCGACTCAATCCGATATAAGATCGGTAAACAAAAAAGAAAACCGACCAAGAGATCAGGAAAAAAAGACTTACAAGGCAGCCGATCACGGAACAGCAGACGAACCCTACATACTGGTTGCGTGACCCCCGACGGAGATCATGGAGATCGACCTCCCCGGGGGCGGCGTGGCGGAAGCGTGTTGCTTGGCTAGCGCGGCGCCATGTTGGGCGGCGGCGCTAGGGTTTGGGAAGTGGCAGTGGCGGCGCTAGGTGGATGCGGCGGCGGCTAGGTTAAGGATCTTGCAGCTCTGATACCATGTAGAAGGATAGAGAGGGAGAGAGATTGACTGAATATGATGGATATATTATTGAGCCTCATGGACGGGTATATATATAGGTGTACAGGAATTAACTTGGAGTACAAAACAAGTTAGACTAAAATCCTAACTATGCTAAACTATCACAATACTCTAATAGTTTTGCAGGACCCTTGAGGCTCAAGATTTTGAGCAGGGTGACCATCGCCGGCATCATCATTTTGACGCAGATTTTGACAGTTTCTTTTTTGCGGGTACACACGCAGATTTTTTTTGCGCCTAATTAGCAGATTTTGACAGTTCTTAAACACACATGCATATTATTTGATGGTGTTTAGCGACGATCGCGAGAGGGTTTCTATGCTAATTAGGCGCATGCCTCGACAAGTCCACGTTTTGTTAGTACCTCATCTGATGCACGTATCATAGGTCTGATTCTGCACACCTATCCACCAGCCACCCGTAACTACAGTGAAAGTTGGGAGTAGATACATTTTTCTTGTAAAGCGAGCAGGAGGAGTACCCACAGTGGACGGCCAATGATACGAGCGCATCGTATTGGTCCTTTTATCAGGATCCGTTATAATTAATTGAGGAAAGGTGTGCGACCGATTGGAGAAAGATGAGACAAAAATGAAATGAAATAAAAAAGTAAGAGATAGGATCGAAGGCGTACATTGGATCTGGGGAGCGTGCGCACAAAGGGAGAGCACGTACGGCGGCGGAGAGTTGAATTAATGGAATTATGGAAGGATGGGATGGGATGGGAGTGAGGGTTGATGTAGATAGGAATGAACAAATCGGAAGTGGCTGGCTGGCTTGCCTTTGCATGATGTGGAGATAAAGCAAAGGCGCAGCGAGCTCTCGTGAGCGCGGGAGAAAGTTTGAGCATTGCTTATCACGTAGTAGTACAGCAGATGCATCTCGTCAGACGACGACCAACGGTGCTGCCGACTGCCACGCGCCCACGCACCGAGAAAACTCCCCGATATAAATATGTTTGGCCGGAAGATGCTCTGGTGGTGTCGATTAGTTTGAAAAAAGAAAATAATGTAGGGGTGCTTGCACCATGTTCACGTCATGGATGTCCCCTCCGGTGGGACGACGATTTGGACAACTTTGTTTTACGTATGCATGCAGCAGCACATATCTATTTTCTTTCTTCAATACTGTATACTACGTTATTATTTCATACTGGTAGACTACATACCTTTATCTTAAAACAAATGGAACCATATGAATATTTTTCTTTTGGCGAAGACCAACTTCTATTTTAATATTTTATAATGGCATATCCCTAACGGCCGTTTTGAAGCATTTGAATAATTCAGGTTTTGTACTGTCAAACTCGGTGCAAGTTTAGACCCCCACATATGTAGAACGAACCTAATCGGCATATCCCATCATACTACTACTACTGCTACTGCTGCTGCTGATGCTGCTGCTGCTACTGCTGCTGCTCCTGCTGCTACTACTACCTTTGAAACAATGACCCAGCACTCCAAAAGCTGGTTCCAGTGTTCCGTGAAATGTTAGTAAATTCTTTACTAGTGACAGAAAAGAAGTGAAGAAATTTGGGTCCAACCGACTCCCGTACATCCAATTTTAGAGATGAAATGGTTTTGTTTTAGAGTAAAATGCACCGCTAGTCCTAAAAGTTTGACGGGAAGTGTTTGCAGGTCCCAATTCTTTGAAGCTGTGCAGCGGTAGTCCTAAAACGGTCTGACCGAACTTTGACCCGTGCCACGTAGGACATCTGACACGCTAGCAAACCACCTATCGTTGTAAATTTGCAAAAAGCTCCTTGCTGATCCATAGTTTCAGTTCACGGCGCTCCACTTTCCCCTATCGAGATACAGCAAAGCGGCGGAGCGGCGGCGATTGAGTGCGACCGGCGCAGCGAGGCCTGTTGCGCCGTCGTCCTCCTGGGATCCGCCGCCGGAGGACTCGGGTGGGTCATCTAGGATGGATCCGCGGAGGCGGGCCGCCGGCGAGCCACCACCAGCCTACGGTATGTTCAGAAACCCTAGCTGTATCTAGTTTTGACAGAAATCTCATGTTTTTGCCGATTGAGTCTCAATTAGATCCCGTTTTTGCTGTTACTCATCGTAATATTAGTTTCACAGCATGTTTAGGTTTGATTTTCTGAGATTTGTTTGTTCTTTCGATTGGTAGGTCCGAATGAGCTATTCTTCTCAGTAGAGATGAACCATGGAGGTTTCTTTTGTGGAGAAGGCATCAACAAGTGTTATGTAGATGGAAGAACAGATTTGTTTGATGGGTGTGAGGTAGATACCTGGTCACCACTGTGGATCGAAGATTTTGTGCAACAACTAGGACACAATCCAGTGCTTTGTTCTGTCTACTGATTGCTACCTGGGATGGGATTGGACAATGGATTGCGGATAGTGGACTGTGATAGAGATACTTTGAACATGATTGTGGTTGTGCCAAAATTTCAGCATTTTGTACTATATGTTGATCAACCTCATCTGTTTGGCCATCTCAATTTAGATGATGTTGCAATTGTTGGTTCTCCACCATTGCCAGCAGTGTTAAGCCTGAAGAAGAGCTCAAAGAGAAATGGCACAGGCACAAGTCCAGCTGCTGGTGCATTTAAGGGAGTTAGAAGACAGAGAATAGAAGAGGAAGAAGTTCCAATTACAGTTGTGTTCCCCTCAGATTCAGATGATTCTGATTTCGTAGACAGTGACAAGGATATTGAGGATGATGATGATCTTTATGATGAGTGGGTGGACAAAGATGCAGAAGAGGGATGGAAGAAGAAGATAGATAGATAAGTTAGAAGATAGTGACTATGAGACAGATGAGTTGGAGCTGCCAGATTCAGATGATGAAGAGGAAGGCCCAGATCAGAGCAAGCCAAACAAAAAGCAAGGGAAGCCTGTCAAGTTCACTAATTTCAGACCTGAGGACATGACATCACCAGAGTTCAGAATTGGATGAAATTTCCAGATGTTGGTGTTCTTAGAAAAGCACTAAGTGAGTACAGTATCCAGAACAGAACTGTGGTGAAGTATGAGAAGAATGACTTGCAAAGAATTAGAGCTCATTATGGAGATCCTGATTATTCATGGTTCATTTTTGCAGCACCAGATAGTAGCAAAGAGTGCTTTATTGTGAAGAGATATGTTGGTACCCACACATGTGAGAGAGTGTGGAAACTGAAAGTTTTCACATCAAACTATTTGGCCAAGCATTATGTGAATACTTTTAGGGCAGAAATGAAAATGTCATTAGAAAACTTTGCCAACATGGCATTTCTTGTCTCAAGCAGAACAGAACAAGTGCAGAATCTGTTGTTCATGATTGCTACAACACTGAATCATTCAACCTAGCATATGCTGAGGTGATCAAGCCATGTAGAGATACAATAGAGTGGGAAAACACAAATGGGTGTGCAATTCTGCCACCTGTGTACACAAAAGCAGTTGGTAGGCCTCCAACCAAAAAAGAAGAACACCTGAGGAACTAGATGGGAGATTGACAAGGCATGGAGCAATACAACACTGCAGTGTTTGTTCATCTACAGAACACAACAAAAAAATGCCTTGATCTTGGTAGAGGTGAAATTCCATTGCCTGATGTAGTTCTGGAATCTGAATCAGTAGTAGAAGAAAGAGTCATGCCACCAAAAACAAAGCCGCCAGTCAGAAGATTTTCTTCAAGTCAGGTACATGTGTTTCCTCTATCTTTTGCATTGCTTTATATGATGCAACTGTGCTGCTAATATGTCTTGATGTTTTGTAACTGCAACTATTTGATGATCTTGGTACACAGTGTAGTCAAACGCCCATGCTAGATTAACTGCTAGAAACTGTGAGTTCCATGCTACTAGCTTCCTTCTCACTTAATTATTGCAAAAATATTTCATAATATAGTCCTCCTTCCCTTATTACTATTAGGTTGCACCTACACAACAATCTCAGGTGGTAGCACCTCCTCTGCCTGAGTCTAGCTTCATTGCTAGTAGCAGAGATGTATTGCCACTGCCCAAGGCCAATAGAAGCAATGCTGCTGCAAAGAAGAAGGAGAAGGCAGCTGCGGCTGCAAAGAAAAAGAAAGAGATGGTTGTGGCTACAAAGAAGAAGGAGAAGGCAGTTGTGGCTGCAAAGAAGAAGGGGAAGTGAACAACAGTCAACTGTTGGTACATATATTTTGGAGAGTACTATTTTGGACAAAAAATAGTTTGCCTTTTGAATCTATAAAAGGGCTAGAGGTGTTGACATAAACCTCATGCATGTTGTGATGTTGCCGTAGGTTTATTTGCACCTCTATGATGATACTCCTAATGTTATTGTCTATCAAAAACATATCTATGATGATATGCTAATGTGACAGTACTCTCTTATATTATTCACTGTCTCATGTTTCTATGACTCATGATTTAACTCAAATTTGGCAAATTCATTTCAGTTTGCTTCATACACCACACACAAGCAAGATCATTTTTTCCAGCCTAGATACAAACACACAAGCAAGATCAGCACACACACATACAAGATCTTCCCTGCTATTTCTACTAACTTCTTTAATTGTTGTTTCATTTCCAAAAGAGTAATGGCCTCCTCGATGCTCCTGTGCTTCTTCTCTTCCCTCCCTTGTTTCTGCAGATTACCAAGATGAAGGTCCTGTTTGTTGCGTTTCTTCTTCACTGCTTGCTCAGTTAAGGGCATCAGCTCACAGCCAAGCATCACAAGCTCATCTAGGGAGCCCCTTGATACTTCTACTCCCTTTTGCAGCAAAAGCTCCACGTATTCTTCAATCCAGTAGTAGAAATCGCAGAAATCACACCCAGGATGTGCATTTGGTCCACCCCTCTGAAAACTCGAAGAAGAAATTGTCAAAAAAACCAAACAAACCATAAGAACACTTGAAGAACTACATTGCATCACCCTATGATTTGTGCACTTGAAGAACACCCTGCCCAGATTTGCCTCCGACTGTGAAATGAGCCGAATCGCTCTCCTCCAGCCACAACAGTCACACTTCACAAGAGGAAGTGATTGCCCGGCCACTGAACCGAACGGCGACGCCAACGACTTGTTGGACGACCTGGAGCTCGCAGCCATGGCAGATGAGGAGAAGGGGAGATAGAGTTATGAGATGAGGAGGAAGAAGGACTCATATCATGTCTGTTATATACAAGCAGGGGGCTGAATGCAATTTACCAGACCGTTTCCGGCGGGAACTTTCCCGCCACAACAGATGCTTCCAACGTGGCATCGGTCAAAGGGCGGTCATATCGGTACAGGACCTGATCTACGCAACTTACTGCGATTTAGGACTACCGCTGCACAACTTCAAAGAATTGGGACCTGCATACGGTTCCCGTCAAACTTTTAGAACTAGCGGTGCATTTTACTCTTTGTTTTACATATACAGAACGAACCCAATCCCTTCTTCCTACTTCCTTTGAAACCATGGTCCCAAGTGTTCAACGTGCTGTCGTGATATGTGGAATTCTTTACTAGTCACAGTAAAGAAGTTATGTTTCGGTGCGTCCAACGAATTTGTGTACACATCCATTTTTAGAGATGGTAGGAAATTTCGTCATAGAAAGGTCGATCGGTAGAAACAAAGGTCCTAGTTTATGCGCGAATGAAGCTGCGCGCTGAGTATGTTTTTCATCCGAAGAAATGTCTGACCAATAAAATCCCACCGTAGTTAGAGATGAAACGAACATTTTACACAAGGGGATTAAGTGGCTGATGAAATAATACTCCATCATCCTGCTTTGAAACAATCGAATGTGAAACTCAGTTAGTAAATTCTTTACTAGTTATAGTAAGAAGTTATTCACCTGAAGAAATTTGCATCCAACGAACTCGTGCATATCCAATTTGATAGATATGAAAGGGCTTTGTTCTACATACTTTTTTTATCCTAATTAATATTCTCAGATTTGTTTAGATTAATATGTACTATCTAGCAACTAAAATAAGAGTAAATATCGAATGGCAACTAAAATAAGAGTAAATTCCGAATGGCAACTAAAATAAAAGTAAATACCGAATGTAGATAAATCTGAGAATATTAATTAGAAAATCGGAGGGAGTATATAGAACGAACCCAATCCCATCGTCCCATCTTCCAACTTCCTTTGAAACCATAGTCGAGTGTTCAATGGTGCTGCCGTGATATGTGGAATTCAGCTACTAGTAGAATTATTTTACTAGTTACCGTATAGTAGAAGGAGCATATTTCAGTTGCGTGCATAACCATTTTTAGAGTTGAAAGGGGTATTTGTCACACAAGGGAGCTACGTGGTTGATAAAAACAGTACAGGAGTAGCACATTTCATCTGACCGTCAAAGAAAGGCAGTCCTAGTTTATGCGCGAAGCGGCTGAGTGGATTCAGTTCGTCCGCAACAAGTAAGCCACCCCACGGGCACGTTTCTGGTGTCCAGGAATCAGGGTGTGGGGGAGTGACGAATCAATTTCAGCTGACAAAAGCCTAACAACTCCATTGACCGATTGATGCACGTATTTAATCGCCGTTTCATTTCGTTAAGTCGTACACTAACAGTTATCATGCCCATCGTGCATGCATATGCTCGATCTTGTCTAATGTCCTTGGTGAACATATACTCCCTCCGTTTAGAAATATAAGAAGCTTTGTAAATCACGTTTTAACTCTATATTTGATTTACAAAGCTAAAACGTCTTATATTTTTAAACCGAGGGAAGTATGTTATCTCCCTGTTGAGTCACACACCCACATCGTAACATGGTCTGAACACCTGCGTAATTCGGCTAGTTGTGCCGGCTAGGAGCCAAAAAATGATCACGTATATGGACCCTATATGCCCACGATGCGGCGGTGCAGGACGCACCACAGATTCAGGCGGGCTAATAATGTGGTTTAAGGTGCAGCGAACCTGCCGATCTTCGTGTGTGTCAGACTGTCACACACACACACGGGCTAGAATCCTAAAATTTGCAAAGCCCGTGACGCAACCGGACAAGCGGCGCCAGATGACCCTGCCGGCGAACGGTGACCAGGTTGGCCCCCGTGTCCGTGTCGTGTCGTGTCGTGTCGTGTCGCCTCGATTCGATCCAGCGCACGGCTCGGTTGGGCTAGAACCGGAAGCTACTACTCCTGCTCATTTGGCGTCGGACGGACACGGAACCCCAACTCCGCAAGGGACAAGGGGTAGGGCACACTTCGCTCTCTAGCCCTGACCGGCTGTCTCCGCTAGCATATGAACACCACGCCATACAAAGACATTAGCTCGTTGAAATACCTCTGGCATATAAAGGGGTCGGCCACGCACATACGATCGGGTCGACGCTAGAAGTCATGCCCTGCGGAAAACAATTTTATGGACCTGGTCCACAAATTTGTTTCTGTAGACCAACTTCTTCTATTAACACATCTTCACCGGTATGATCCAAACGGTTTTGTCATGATCCAACATTAGCGGCAAGTTTAACTCGTTGTTTCGGCGGGCCAACACCACCTCAAGCTTCGTCATCCAGTGGTCACTCCCCTTCTGCGCCACCCATCCGGCCTTTGCAGCAGTGTGTGCCCCTTCTTAGCCTCCTCCTTGGTTATGGAGTTGCGCATGTCGTGTACCGCTTCAGCAGCGCCTTCGCGGGCCACCTCCTGCACCTTCGCGTGGCATGTGTACCACATCGTGGTTTCGGTGGTATTGCGCGCCACCTCCTCCATTGCCTACTGGGCCATCTTGCCTTCGGCGGCATTGCGCGCGGAGTTCAATTGATTGCACCAGCGCATGGTTCATGAGCTTGTTCCTTCGGTGGCAAGCTCGCCGCTTTGGCGGCTGTATTTACAGCCACGGCCTGAGCGTGAAACTCCTTGACCTGACGCGGGAATTTTCCCGACTATGACGCACATGGCAAACAGAAGCCATCGTTGGCGGGAATATACCGGCGTGGGAAGCTGACGGAGTTTGATGATGTCGCATCACCATTAACGTCTTGTCATCATTACATGCAGCACGTCGTTCTTTGACAAGGGGCAGGGCGGTCAAAATGCGTCAGGCCGTTGGGCACACACTGTGACCCAATTTTTGCCCGTGGGTGGACCCATTCGGACAGAAAGGGACCGATTGGGTGTCCAGTTTGGGTGGTGCCAGAAGATCCCTGAAAATAGACAACCAAATATTGTGATTTTTGTCTTTTCTAAACACGTTGTCAATTGCAGGAGTTGGTCCATGGGTGAATTTGTAAACCAGATCCAATAGACCTATTTTCCAAAAAACAATTTTATAAGATGCATGATAGTTTAGATTAAAAAAAATAACCAAATGCTGTAATTTTTTTCCAACTCGTTTGCCATGGCTCCCATCCCCCACATATGAGATGCATGGCGGCGGCGTTGATATGTGTCGATTGCAGGAGTTGCTCCACGGAGGTGAATTTTAGACAAGGTCCCAAAGAATTATTTTCCAACAACTTTACGAGACCTGGTCCAGAAATTTATTCTCATAGATCAACTTCTGCAATTTGACGCTGAGCAGAGCCTGAGAGCCCACACATTTGACGCTGTACTGCCTGTACACGTGCCGGGCCGTGCGTGCGTGCGTGCGTTCCTGTGTCGTCTTCCAAAACGACCTAGCTAGCTCTAGCTGCTCCTGCTACCTGTGAGCTGTGGCCACGATCGCACACTCGCGGAGCTTAAAATAGGCTCCTGGGCGCTGTACTAGTGCTAAACTGTATTTGGCGATCGACTCTTAACGAAACAACTCCTCCTCGCCCATGATGACGCCCGCCTCCGTCCATGATCAGCCTCGATTAACTCTGTGCTTTGGCTCCTCGTCCCTGTCGTGGCGCTCCCCCGTGTCCCGTTGCCGCTTTAAGTCATTTTCCTCCACCCTTCGACATCCTGATCGATCACCTCACCCGTCTTCTCTAGAAGGTAGCCGCCCTACAGCGTCTCCGTCGATCGGGTTCTTTCCTTCCCTGAAACTTTGCACCGGACACGGACAGGAGAAAAGGTAGTGAAGCCTTTCTCTGCTTCTGTGCAAGTAATTAAATATGCTTATGCTTAGCCCATTCTCTGCTGTTTCAGTTTGACTGTCAGGTCACGGGATTCGCGTGATTGGAACAGCAAAGGATCGACCGATCGCGCGCATCGGAGCTAATATTCTGGTGTGGTGCTGCCGTCCTGGTACTGGTACATATAATCTGCCTTGCTTACATCAGTCGGAGACTTCCCTGGGCGTCCGTGGAGGCCAAATCGAATGCAGGCAGCTCAGCTGTGTCGACCACCTACCGGCATTACCACAGTTTCCAAGTGATTGTGCCATCGGTGGTGGACTAACGGCTGAATTACTGGGACAAAACACGTTTTTGTCCAACTGTCGGAAGTGAACCCGATAAAGTTCCCAGCAGAAAAGAATAATAAAGTTGTCTGAACTACCGAAGATTTGATTAAACTGTACACAGAACAAACGGCGAGAACCCAGCATGTGTTACCTAGCATGTGTGAGGGCCTTTCTTTGGATTAACAAGATTTGTGATAATACAAATCATGAGAAAAAGATCGACCTTTTCAAGGGCATGTTCCATGTACCCTTGTTTGGCCAAGTATCGCCTTCTCCTTCCCAGTGGCATATGGTTTCACTAGCTTTTGCTCTATGCGAGTCTAATTCCTACCCTATCGAATGGAATACTACTTCATACTCCATCCTATGACCATGATAGATTCACATCGACAAGTATGGAAGCCAGTGAGGAAGCCCGGGGACTCGGGCCTGACATTATTGGAGCTTCGATAAGAAAAAAGAAACTCCACCGGCTACACGGAGTCTCCCACCCCGGAAGACAAGAGTCTCTGACACTCTAATCCGAGAGCGTTCAACCGTACAAGACCGGAGTCTCCAGCCCGACGACTTCCTAATGAACCAACCAAGTATGTTTCTCCTAGAATCCGGTCCGGAGACAAGCCAGAGAGTAGTCTAGAGTCTCTACCTGCACGACGAGCAATCCGGAGTCTCTGACCTGCACACACTGGAGTCTCCGTCCTAAGTGTGGGCCTACCCGCCTTGGAGTTGGGCATCACTCCATGTACCCCCCTCCTTTATGCCTAAACTACCCCTAGCTCATGCGCTCCAAAAGGCAGTTGACTCCATTGCCGACCTCATCGAAATCTCCACCTGCTATGTCGACTCGGATCTCACAAAGAATGCGTCGGACCAAGACACATAAAACATAATAGAAGGGTGGGGCAGGCACCGCTCCTGCCAGGGTGACTAACACCACGACGACCAACACCACAGTAACGAGCGCAAGGGCGACAATGTCTCTGAACTCATCGAGAACGCCAACATCGGCCAACGTGACTCCAAGAGCAGTCGACGCAGCAAGAAACCTGCTGCAGAGTAGATTATGGATGACCCCTGCATCGTCCACTGCAAGGATGGCCGAGTCACCACCCATACGATCGCAGACTGCTTTTGGTGCAAGGAGCTGGAGAAACTCAAGCGCCAGCGAGCCGTCAACGGTGTCATCCCAGACAGGGGAAATGAGTGCAATAACAGATTCGCAGGTAGCTCGGGTCGCTCCACACCTTGACCGACATCACCAACAAGGACGAGAAGAAGCCGCTCTCGCGCGTAGTCATCGTCGACGTGCCGGGGTGGCTCAACTAGTTTGAGTAGACCAGCAATTGGAGTGGGCGGACCGCACCCCTGAAAATCGAGTATACGGGCGAGTCAAACTGGTGTTGCGACCGAATATCAACAACTTCTGGCTAGCCAAGACCCTCATGGACAGGGCAAGCTCAATCAACACCATGTACTATGACACCTTCCAGTGACTCCGACTCCCCGAATCGATGTTGGGATCCACCCTCAGCACTTTGCATCCGATCGTGTCGGGTAGGAAGGCATTCCTGATCGGCTTAGTTACCTTGGAAATCACCGTTGGTACTAAGGCCAACTTCCACAAGGAAAGCATATCTTTTGAAGTAGTCAACTTCAAGAGTCCTGATCATTGCGTGCTGAGGAGACAAGCATTCTACAAGTTCATGGCGGCTCGCCAGTATCCTACAACATGCTAAAGATGTCGGGCCCGAACAGTATAATCACCATCAAGGGCGACCTCAACATGGCGACTGAGTGCAATGACTCAGACGAATTCGAGAAGCTCACTCTCGACGTCAACCCCAATAACACAACCATCCTGAAGAGGCCTATGACTGGGACCTTCGTGGCTGCCAAGGACAAGACGAAGGCCGGCCTCACCCCGGGTCACTCCCGCCAGCAGATCATGACCGAGACCAACTTGAGTCCTGCATAGAAAAGCGAGCTCATCGCGTTCCTCGATGAGAATAGGGATATCTTCGCATGGAAACCTTTAGACATGCGTGAAGTCCGTCCTCCACAACATCGGTGACGATTGCCGACCGGCCACAGCAGTAGGGGCAAGCCCAGTCTGGCCCGGCCAAGCCCAAATCTTGCTTGTAAAGTCCCCGCCACGCTAAGCTTGGGTCATCGCTACCAAATCTTGCTCACGTGCACCTCAGCACCGTGGCTACCTCCAATCTACAGCCGTTGTGCTCCTCCGCAGTCCCCAAGCCGAGCCACCACCACGCAAGGCTGCACCACCGTGTTGCCCCGACCTAGACTCTTAGCGCGCGCGGTTAGAGAAGAACCACCGCCGCCACACCGCATGGGCTTTGCATGGCAGCACTTACCGGCGGTGGGTGAGGGGGAGGTGGAAGGTGTGGGGGTCGCTCTCGTCACCCGGGTGGGGGCGATGGGAGAGAGGAGCAATGTTTTTCCCTTTCGGCTCGTTCCCCAAAATATCCATGTGTCTCCAATTATAGGCCAATACTGAAGTGAAGTGGACCGTTGTGGATGTGCTGCGATTAATTTTACAAACTCTGTCTGAACTATTGAAGCACAATAGATTGAGAAACTCATAAAAGAATCAAACAAAACGACTTAATTAGCACTAGTGGTTAGCGAGCAATGAGCATCGAGCTAGTGGTCGATCTCAGGTATACTGCGACGGGCGGCCGGTGAGCTTCCCTTGTAGCACAGCGTTGGATTTATTCCGTTTCTGGTCCTGCCCTCGTGTCGCCTTTCCGCATCGATTGCCCCTCTGATTAATCATGCGAATTGCTCGTACAAAAATACGAGTACATCAGAATCAGCACAACATCGACAGACCATGATTGATTTAGTTAGGAACCCGTTATATATTGTGCCGTATGCCGTTTGATTTTGTGCACAATGCTGCATGCCGGGGTTGGTGAAAGGTGTCGAGCTCGATATTTCTACCTGGATCGACCAGCCATCGGTTGATACACTCTGAAACGAGGTTAAGTTTAGTCCAAATAACTTTCACCTCCATCTCCGTCCATCCGTCCAAGCCACTCCGTTTTGCAGGACCCTTGAGGCTCAACGTTTTGGGCAGGGTAACCATCACCTGCATGGCTGCATCATCATTTTGACGCAGATTTTGACTGGTCTCCGGTGCGTGTGCCTGCGCGAGGCCGCGCGGACACTATGGATGCATTTGGTAGGTTAAATGGGATTTTTGGTTTCGTGGGACATGTCCACGGTGGAAACTGTCCGCATATACACGCAAAGAGTCATCTTCTGTAGGTTGTTTGGTTGGCTGCTCGGAGAATTTTTGCACGAGAACAGCAACAAACGTATGTTGTGTTGAAATATATTGTCTAGTCCTTTCCATGAGTTTGGACTGTTGGCTGCGTTGGCTAGTGCATGCAATTCAATATGGTATCAGAGGAGAAGATTCTAGGATCAAATCCTAACCAACGCAAAAAATAAAAACAATTATTGCGGCTCCCCAAAACAAGCATCACAATAGGCCAAAGGGCGAAAGACGTAGGGTGAGTGTTCAAATATATTGTCTAGGCCTTTCCATCAGTTCGTGACATAGGGTGACTGTTCAAATATATTGTCTAGGCCTTTCCATCAGTTCGTGACATAGGGTGACTGTTCAAATATATTGTCTAGGCCTTTCCATCAGTTCGCGCTATTGGCTGCGTTGGCTAGTGAATGTCCTGACCAACACAAAAAAAATTAAAAACAAATATTGCGGCTCCCCAAACATGCGTCACAGCCCAAAGGGCAAAGACGTAAGGTGAGTGTTGAAATATATTGCCTAGCCCTTTACATTAGTTCGGGCTGTTGGCTACATTGGCCAGTGCATGCAATTAAATATGGTATCAGAGCAGGAGATCCTAGGAACAAATCCTGACCAACGCAAAAAAAATACGGCTCTCCAAACATGCGTCACAATAGGCCAAAGGGCAAAGACGTAGGGTAAGTGTTGAAATATATTCCCTAGCCCTTTCCATCAGTTCAGACTGTTGGTTGCGTTGGCTAGTGCATGCAATTCAATTTGATATCAGAACAGGAGGTCCTAGGATAAAATCCTGACCAACGCAAAAATTAAAATCAATTATTATGGCTCCCCGAACTGATAGAAAGGGTTAGACAATTTATTTCAACACCCAAAGAGCAAAGATGTAGGATGAGTGTCTTTCCATCAGTTCGGGCTGTTGGCTGCGTTGGCTAGTGCATGCAATTCAATATGGTATCAGAGCAGGAGATCCTAGGATCAAATCCTGACCAACGCAAAAAAAAAACGGCTCCCCAAACATGCGTCACAGTAGGCCAAAGGGCAAAGACGCGGGGTAAGTGTTGAAATATATTGCCTAGCCCTTTCCATCAGTTCAAACTGTTGATTGCGTTGGCTAGTGCATGCAATTCAATTTGGTATCAGAACAGGAGTTCCTACGCTAAAATCCTCGCCAATGCAAAATGAAAATCAATTATTATGGTTCCCCAAACTGATAGAAAGGGTTAGACAATTTATTTCAACATCCATCCTACGTCTTTGGCCCTTTGATCTATTGTGACGAGTTTTTGGGGCGCCATAATATTTGTTTTTAATTTTTGCGTTGGTCAGGATTTGATCCTAGAACCTTCTGCTCTTATACCAAATTGAATTGCATGCACTAGCCAACGCAACCAACAATCCCAAATGGAAAGTGCTAGGTAATATATTTCAACTCTCACCCTATGTCTTTGCCCTTTGGCCTATTGTGACGCATGTTTGGGGAGACACAATATTTATTTTTAATTTTTTACGTTGGTCAGGATTTGATCTTAGGATCTCCTGCCCTGATACCATATTGAATAGCATGCACTAGCCAACACAGCCAACAACCCGAACTGATGGAAATGGCGAGGTAATATATTTCAACGTGTTGTTTAGTTGTGTGCACTAGTTTGGTTGTCATAGTAACATGAGCACCTAAGCAGTCATTAACAAACGTATGTTGTTTGGTTGCATGTACCGTTCTCGTTTGCGGGCTGCTATAGCTGTGCCAACGACGAAGGGCAGCGAGGCACCTGATGCAGCTGTGTCGGCGACGGAGCGCGGCCCGGTACCTGCTGTTGCTACGCCGACATGCGGCACGGTATATGTTGCAGACCGAGCAGGACGACGCCATCGAGGCTACCCTACCCCTACCACTACAGGTTGGCCGAGTCGGGGTCGACGTTGTTGTGCGGGCAGCTCAATGCGCTCTCTTGCGGCGACCGTTGTCTCCTGGAGCGCGGCTGCCGTGGATACCCTCCTTGCCTCCCTTCTCGCAGCCCTGCCGGCGCATGCCGCGCTATATTCCTCCGCCAACTGGTCCTCCTCAACATCCTTGTCCTCGAGCTCCTCCATGACTGAGGTCTCCATCTCCTGCTGCTCCTCCACCAACGAGTTCTCTACCAGCACATCGCCTTCCGCACCTCTGCCGGCCCTCGGCGGCAAGCTCGCGTAGCGAGCGCGAGCGACGGAGAAAAGCATGGCTCAAATCATAGGCAGCCGGCGAGGCATGGTGGCTGGCTGGTTGTTGGTTGCTGTTGCACTCGCCGCCCGTCCCCTCTTGTGGCGCGATTGCCGAAAGGCGGGAAAGACTAGCGCGCGGGAACACCAAAAGGCCGGCGCGGGAAGAGATTCGTGTGTGGGGAACCCGACCGTCGTGTGGAAAACGCTTCCACCGCGCGCAGAAATCCTGGTTGTCGACGGGACGACCTGCCTGTCACTGCAGGGGCTAGGAAGCTAGGTAGATGAAAGTTAAAAGAAAATCAATGCTCCCCTATTGGGCGCGGACGCGGACACGGGAGGACAAACGGTCCTAGATGCGCTACAAATGGGCAAAATCAGGCACATTTCATGGTCGATCTGGGGCGCACGGTTGGGTATGCCCTCATTGTTGGTCTCGTTCTGGACAAGCTCCATAAAAACGACCGATTTGAGCTTTGTCTATGGGACCTGACACAGGCCGGCTTTACAGCTCGCGTTGGACACAACACAACAGGTCTGCAGGCAACCAAACAGGCTCATTCTGTCTGAAACGGGCCTATCTGGGTGCTGTAGCCTACCAAACACGTCCTAGCTGGTTCTGTCGCGCAGATTCACAGCTTCCACCTTGACAATTCCACGTTTGTTGCACGTATCATCCGCCATCCCTTGTAAAGCATGAGCACGCGCACTGAACGGCCGATGACACGAGCGCATCGTGATGGAATGATGCCTTTAACCAGGGTTCATTATAATTTTTAGACGAAATGTGAAGAATAAACGGAAAGTGTCTTTGGCTTCTGAATACGAGCGCTATCTTCGTTTAGAAATAATTAAAAACTATATTTTACAGGTTTAAAATATCTGGAAAAAACTCCGGACATAATTAAATTTATATTCCACAAGCACGTAAAACCGTGACGTGGAATTCTTTATATTTTGGCCTACACAAAAGTGACAAATATGATAAAATTTGGGATTTGAAAACATACTTGCACATATCTATACTCTTGTCATTTTTATACAATTCAGAATGCAAAGCATTTGAAATTGAGACTTTGCATGTTTGTGGGATAAGTCATGGGTTATATCCAGATATATATTTTTTAAATATTTTTTGAAACTCGCAGATATGATTTTGAATTTTTTGAAATAGCAAGACCACCGGAGCTAAAAAAAGAAAAAGTCCACTCAAGAACAAAGACAGGACAAAAATGAAATAAAATAAAGAGGACGGATGGGATCGAAGGAGTATACGTTTAGATTTGTGGAGCGTGCGCAGAGAGGCAGAACACGGGGCGGCAGAAAGTTGAATGGAGGGGATGAGGTTGAGTGGGGGTGGGGGTGGGGGTGGGGGACAGGGGGAGATAGGAATGAACAAAACGGCCCGAAGTGGCGGCTGCTTTTGCATGATGCGGAGAGAAAGCACAGGCGCGGGGAGAGACAAGCGGGACAAGAGGATCAGGCTTATCACGTTAAGTACGTACGGCAACGGCATAGTGTATCTACCACATCGCATCACGCGGCCGACCTGCACGCGCTGCCCTGCCACGCTGCAGCACCGCACAAACCCGAGAGAAATTCCCTGGCATAAAAAATTGGTGTACACGCCATGCACGGCGTTGATTTTCTTTTCTGCTTACCGAAAATAACAGTGTGGGCTGCATGCATCATGCCATGGATGTCCCCTCAGCTCCACTAGTTGGAGGACGTCTGGACAACTTTGTTCTGCCTATATAGGTTTTTTTTTTTTGATAGTATACAAACTCCTACTCCTAAAGAGGATATTGTAGATTTGTCTAGAATTGGGATACATTCAAATCTAGAAAAATCTATGGTAACCTTTTGGGACGGAGTGAGTATGTTATTAGGACTAGTACATGAGTGGATATTATTTTTG
This sequence comes from Avena eriantha, assembly GCA_910589775.1. NCBI lineage: Eukaryota > Viridiplantae > Streptophyta > Magnoliopsida > Poales > Poaceae > Avena > Avena eriantha. The sequence continues at coordinate 20,858,712 of OU342742.1, read as the reverse complement.
GCTCTGCTCCTGCTATTTAAAAAATCGAAAATCATATATGCGAGTTTTAGAAAAAAATGTTCAGATCTAGCAATTTTTTCACAAACATGCAAAATATCAATTTCAAATACTTTGTATTCTGAGCTACTGTACCTAAAAATGACAAATGTGTGGATCTATGCATGTATTTTTCAGGTCTCCATACTTCATAATATTTTGTCATTTTTATGTACCACAATACAAAGATTTTTGTGTGTTGAGATTTTGCATGCTTGTTGGATACAATATTGATTACGTTCACACATATTGTCAATTATTTTTTATATCTGTAAATATAATATTTGAAGGGAGCAGTGGACCTTGGAGCCAAAGACAGTTTCTGCTAGTTATAGAAGGGTACTGTCGTACAAATAGTTTCCGGTTAGTCAAGACCAACTCTATTTTATAATTCCATATATGCCCACCGTTAGAAGCATTAGAATATTTCATGTTTTGTGTTGTCAAATTTGGTGCAAGTTGAGACCCCACATATATAGACGGAACCTAGCTAATCGGATCATCCATCATCATCCTACTTCCTTTGAAAACCATGATCCAGCTAGCGGTTCCGGAGTTCAACGTACCGCCGTGATACGTGGAATTCAGCTGGTAGCTAGTTACAGTAAAGAAGTTATGTCTCACCTGAAGAAATGTGGGTCCAACGATCTCGTGCGCATCCATATCTGGAGATGAAACGGATTCTTTTATATTTACATAAGTGGACTAAGTGGTTGATGAAATCAATACTCGATGATCCTACGCTATACTCCAGCTTTTGGAGAGTCCAACGTACTTCCGTGGAACTTGGAAGTGGAACTCAGTTGGTAAGTTCCTTACTAGTTACGGTAAAGAAGTTATGTCTCATCCGAGAAAATATGACGTCCGACGAATTCGTGGATGACCAATTTTAGGGACAAAAGGGATTAATTTTTTTTTCGACGGAAACGTGGGCTTTATTGACCACATAATTATAATGTCATTACAAATAGGCTCACGAATGCAATCCGGAGTAACCCCACGCCACACAGAGCAAATAACTGATTCACTAGCCTTGGATAAAGTATGAGCCACAACATTTAGACCACGATAATCATGACAAAAGACACAGGTGCTGAAAGTTTTAGCAAGGTTGCTGATGTCGGAGATCACCGGCACACAGATGGATCTGTCCACCTCGGTCAATGTCACCCTCTGAACCACAGACAAGCAGTTAGAATTGATAATAACCTTGCGATATCCTTCGTCCTCAGCAAGAATGAGAGCACGGCGCATGGCCATTGCCTCGGCAATTTCCGGCATCACAACGTCATCAGATCGCTCACTACAGGCAGTTAAACATGATCCATTGTGGTCTCTGATCACGATGCCAATTCCCATGCGACGAGTCGAAGCAAAGATCGTTGCATCAACACTTACCAGGACTGTTCCTTCTGGCGGCGGAGACCATTTGCGCACTGAATGAGTCCTGTTGGGGCCAGTTCAGTGAAGATGCAAAACAATCATCTCGATGTAAGCAAGTACCTTCTCGGCAACACTTCGCGGATGCATCAGGGGTTCCCCCTCCCGGACCTTGTTTCTCGCATCCCAAATATGCCATATAGTAGTGATCTAGACAGTAGCTTCCATATCCGAGGCATTGTCAAAGAAATCAAGCGTCCAAGTTCTTGTGGATTTGAAGGAGCTACGACGCAATGTGAGTTTATGAACCGCCGATACCACATTCCAAACCTCACGAGCAAACTGACATAGAAGCAGTGTGTGTTGGATGGTTTCATGACGTCCACGGAAAAAGCAACTCGCCTCATCTGGAATGTGTTTGCGTTGTAAATGATAACCACTAGGTAAACAGTCATGAGCAAAACGCCAAGCTGTGATTTTCATTTTGCCAGGTGCCTTGGCAGCCCACAACTTCTTCCAAAATTTTGCATCACCTTGATATTCAGATGAGAGTCCACTCATAGCGACACTCTGTTGTTCGCAAAACTTGGCTGCTCTGGCAAGATTGTAACCAGATCGGACCGAGTAAGACCCATAACCGAGTGTGAGGCCAGGTAAGAAAATCATCATCTGTTCTTCGGCTCATCGGAATCTGAAGATTTTCCCTTGCTACTTCCTCGGAAAAAATGGTGCGGACTAGGTCCACATCCCATGACCGTGCCTCCTCCAAAAGCAAAGTGTCAACTCGTTGATCGACGAGTAAAGGTACCGGCGGTCGCAGGGGAGAAGAAGAAACTCCAGAGATTAGTTTTACACAAGGGGACTAAGTGGTTGAGGTTGATGAAATCAGCTGTACGTACGTATACATCTTATCTGACCGATGAAGAAAGGTCGATCGATTTATCAGAAACAAATCTAGTCCAAGTTTATGGTGGAAGCCGCTGAGTGGATTCAGTTCATCTGCAACGAGCCCACGGCTCCACCCACGGGCCACGGCATGCTTCTGGTGTCCAGGAACCGGGGCGGATGTAGAGAGTGACGAATCAATTTAATTTAAGCTGACAAAAAAGCCTAACAACAACTCCATAGACCGATCAATGCACGTAGTATTAAATCACCGCTTGGTTTCATTAAGGGTGTGTTCAGTTCTAGGATGGAGTGGAACGAAATAGGACGGTTCCATGATTTTAGGCAATTTTGGTGTTCGGTTGAGCGGTGGAACGGAACGAAGCGATTCCTCAAAGTGGAATATTCCTTGTAGATACGGAACCAACCCGTGCAACCAAATTGGTCGGACCGCAAGGAACGGCTTGCTAACACGGCTGTCAAAGAAAAGATACCCTATCTAATCACGAGCGAACCTTTTCTTTTCTCGTCTCTCCAGAAAAGCGGCGAGCAGTTTAGTAGCGTCAGCGGTGGCGAGCAGGTCCAGGGGCGGTGGTGGTCTGAACCGGATGTAGCGAGAATCAGGCATGGCGTCGGCGAGAGCCAGACCAGGCGCGGTGGCGGCGGAGCCATGCGCGACGACGGGATCCAGGCGCGGCGGCGGCTGAGCCATGCACGACGACGGGATCCAAGCACGGCGTCGGCGGGAGCCATGCGTGGTGACATGGGCAAGGAGTGGCGACAGGATCCCAGGGCGGCGTTGGTGGTTGCCATGCGTGGTGACCCAATTTTGCCTCTTTCCCTTCCGAGTTTGCTCTTTGTCCACCGTGATTTTGAAGGACGAGAAGAACATGTGTTGCCTGTCTTTGTTTTGCCCCTGTTAAGTTTGTGTTTAGATTCGTAGAATATTTATGCAAAAATTAACCGAACCATTCTATTCTACTACTCTGATGCCAACCGAACATGAGGACAGAACCGTTCCATTCCACTGGAATGGAGTGGAATAGAACCATTCCGTTCCGTTCTACTTCATCCAAAAAACGAACACACCCTAAAGGATTGTGACAGTCATGTCCATCATGTGTGCTCGTGCGTACGCTCGATCTCGTTTCTCGTCTGATGTCTATGACGACTTATCCTTGGTAAACATCCCCATTGTATAACGATAACATCCTTAATGCTCGATCGATCTTGCCGATAACTACTCCTCCGATCCAAATTAATTGACTCGGATTTGTCTAGATTCGGATGTATCTAGACATATTTTAGTACTAGATACATCCGAATCTAGATAAATCCGAGTCAATTAATTTGGATCGGCGAGGGTAGTATTATTTGTCTTTATCAATATTGGGTCACGCACTCGCTCGAGAGACACGGTCTGAACGCCTGCGTGCTTTGAGGCATGTATGTCGACTTTCGCCGGATCCCGCTTGCAACCCTAATCACAGCATAGTCAGCTGATTATTATTATTATTATTATTATTATTATTATTATTATTATTATTATTATTATTATTATTATTATTATTATGTGGTTTTAGATGCGGTTAACCTGTCAATTTGTTGTCAGGGACAGAAGACCGAACCCTCGCGTCGCCTTGCCCGCGCCCGTGACACGAGCGAAGAAGCGGCGAACGGCGACCAGGTTGGGTTGGCCGGCGTGTCGCGCGTGGATTCGAGCCAGCGCGACCGACCCCATGGGCTAGAACCAGGACTGGACTGGAAGCTACTCCCGTCCCACTCATCATTTGGCGTCAGACGGGCACGCCACGCACACGGACAGCCTAGAACTAGAAGAGTAGCAGACCCTCGGCCCTCCATAGGTACAGTCCTGTAGAGCTGCCGGCGGGCCGTGCGATGCGTGCGTGCGTGCATTCCTCTCCGTCGTCTTCCAAAACGATCGACCTAGCTAGCTACTCCTACTAGTATGGTGCTGAGGAGAGCGAGCTCACCTGAGCTGTGGCCTCGATCGCGCGGTCGCCGTTCTGTACTAATACTACATGGAAGCCTGTGTGTGTGGCCTGTGGGCGCTGCTAAACTGTACTTGGCGATCGACCTTAGACCTAATTCCTTCTCGCCGCCGATGATTAAACGGACTCCATGCCCAGCCTCGATTAATTCCGTCTCCTTCCTTGGCTGGTCGTCCTTGTCGCCGAATCCGAACGTGCCGCTTTGAACTCATTTTCCTCCCCGTTCGACATCCTGCACACATCTCTATCGATCAACCACACCGTCTCTCCAGAAGATCATACGCGTCCCCATCGGCCGGTTCTTTTCCTCGCTCACAAAAGGTTGCGAGCACCGGGCGTACGTGGGTGCGCCATCGATCGCTGTGGTATATGCTTATTAGCCCATCCTCTGCGGTTGGACTGCGAGAGATACGTCATTGATTCACGAGATCTTCAGGATTGGAACAATAAAAAGCATGCATCACCAGTTGATATCATTCCGTCCCATGTAGTAGTGGTGCTACAGTGTTTGCCTGGTCCGATTTTCGTTTCTCACATCCGGCGAGACGAAATAATTCTGTTTGGCTTGCTGGGTCGTATAAAATTTCTGCACCGCACGAGATTTAAAGCAGTGCAAAAGTTAGCTCGATAGAAATACCGATTTTAGGCGTTTTTACGGAGGATAGGTCAGCTGCGTGCAGGTTCTTCTCCTTGCGTGCAACCCAAGCACTTAAACTTTCCTCCCTAAACGTGATTTACTTAATTCCCTCTAGTCTACTTAATTATGAACCAATTCAAAATAAGTTTTACATGAAAAAGATGTGAATCGACATTGAGAATCCGTTCACACAATGGTTCCTAGTTTCGTTGACTTTTTAGGGATCTATTTTGTCTTCATTTTTATACATTTTGTGAACGAGTTCTGGGATATTCAGCATATACGGACGAAACAACACCCCATTGCCTGTTGTGTGTACAGTGTTGGAATTTTGCCTAATAAAGACCCAGCCTATTTACTATTCAACAATTTCAGAAATCCTAGAGGCTCACTTGGCCCATTCATGCAAGGTAAGAGGTGGGACAAGAGTTTAGTCTCATATTGCTAGTTGAGTGGAAGTTGGACCAGCTTATAAGGAGAGCTCTTCCACCACTTTACGAGTTTGAGAAAAGAAGATATATACACGCGCGTTCCTCCTCCTCCGCCGCCCGCCTCGCCGTGGGTTGCGGGAATGCCTCGAGCCGAGAGCTTCTCTCTTTTTGCCACGCATGAATGGATAATAGTGGAGAATTAATTCGAGCTTAGTGGAGGCTGTTCGGTTTCGGCCGATGCCTGTTCGCTTCTCTCCTCAGACACACCAACGCACACTCCTTGCGTCTCCGGTTCCAGAGCATTGCGCTGCTTAGATCTTCGTCTTGCGGCGTGCACCGCGAGTTGGGACAGTAGACCTCCGAGACCCCGCTGCTTCGAGTTCTGTACGGGAGAAGGGCGATAAGGTTTTTGGGAGCGCTACCAGTGCGTATTCTGGCTTCATCACGGACTGCGACTACGCCGATGTCTTCCCCAACGACGACTTCTCCGACATCAACAACCTTTTCTCGACAACATGGCTGACGATGGTACCAACGCTAACAGGAACACCAGCGATTCCTCTACCGTGATGTATATCATCTTTCTTAGTCTTGTTTCTCATATTCAGACAGTCTGTCGTATCTTCTGATCCTTTTCTATTATTCCGCCCATGTTTTATCTATCTTTATTATGGTTTAATCTCTTGGAAAATTGCTCTATTACTCAACACACAGGAACCAAACAATATGACCTTTTGAGGGGAAATGAGAATACGGGCTACCAATCAAGAGTTTAAAGTTGGTCCAAATCAAATCTCTACCCATACATCATCAACTGGCCAAGAGTGAAAAAGAGAAAAACTCGCGCGGGAACAGACATGTCCGTAATCTCCCTCGCTTACATCAGTCTCAGACTTCTTTGGGCGTTTGCGGAGGCCAAATCGAATGCAGGCAGCTGTTCTGTGGACCACCTACGGGCATTACCACGCTTTTCCAAGTGATTGTGCCATCGCTGGTGGACTAACGGTCGAATTGCTGGGAGTAAACACGTTTTTTCTATAAGTTGGGAGTAAACCAGTAAAGTTCCCAGCAAAATATAAATAAAGTTGTCTGAACTTCTTAATATTAGATTAAACTGTACACAGAGCGAACGGTCGGAAGCCCAGCATGGGATCACCGTCCAGACAAAGGTCGTCTGGTCTGCCACCGAGAATCTCGTATATCGAACATCAGCTAACCCTGTTATAGTGGGATGTGCCCTTGTAGAAGCAAAAATCGTGCACCCAACAATTTGGTGTAACCGGATGCACCGAAGATCGGGATGTCTTCCCCTAAACTTTGCAAAGTTTCTGAAACTAGGTGCTCAGAAAATCACAAGGAGCATGACAGTGTTGCTTTTTTGTTTTGTTTTGAGGGGATCATGACAGTGTTGCTAACCAAAGTCCAAGACACAACACGAAAGCCCATACATAATCCGTATTCGCAGTGTTAATGGATCTAACTCACGGCCCAATCCGAATTCACTATTGTTCACAGTTTGCCTCTTAGCTCTGGGCCAACCTTCTTTGGATCACGGGACTATAAAATATAGGAACCCGTTAAAAAAAATAGGAACAGAAAAAAAACAAGGAATTTGATACACAAAACAGAGCATTACAAGTCTCGGGGAACTGTTGGAATAGTTATTTGGACGAAACACATGGAAAACATAGAAAAAGCCCTTGACCCTACACCAATGAGTGTAAAAGGAGGTTAGAGTGGATGCTGAAATTTTTATATGATTTGTGATTTTCCTAGATGTTGAATTTTTTATAGAGATTTTGGAGGTGTCGTTCATTTCATCCAAAGAGTTTTCTTAGGAAATTATTCTATAGATAAGACTCCTCTAAAATTCTTTTGGAAATCCCTCAATCCAAAGGGCACTTAAAACAATTTTATTCTAGTTGTGCGCTCCACAAATTGTCGAAAACATCGTCGCTGACACTTTTGTATTGGGGGCGCCGTCAGACGAATCCCAATTTGGGGAGGGCATTCCAACAACGGCGATCCCAATAGGCTGGCCCCAATACAAGTGTGGCATCAGCAATTCACAAAAAACACATACAAATATAAATTTGAAGGCTTTTCGAATTGAATTCAAAGGTTTAACTAGCAAATTAAACAAGGTATGGCTACCACCACCGGTGCCCAAATAGTCATCATAGTTCGGAAAATATCATACGCATCTCAGACGAAGAACGTAATCAAACGAAGAGCGACCCGTCGATCGCCATGTCAACAAAGTGACTGCCAACGAGACTTGTAGTGAATATCTTATTATGGCGCTCTCTCCACACATGTCATGACATAAGATATAGGCTATCCTAATTATGATTTATTAAAACGTGTTAGTGGTGTATCCTACATCCCCAAGAACGTTTTAGCCTTATTGAGTTCAACCACCATTCCAAACGTTTTTGTTACTTTTTTCTTTTACTTGTTTTAAAGTACTTTTCTGCATTCAACCAAAAACCTTTCAAACACCTTTTACTTAAAATCAAAGGAGGCTTACAAGTATCCTTTGGTAGACAGTAACGAGGGGCATAAAGACCTTAACCAAATAGCTCTCTATGGGTTCAATAATCTTATTTTGAAACTAGCTATAATCGATTTGTGCACTTGCAGTCATCACCAGTCGACCACCTCGAACTCGAGACACTCGCGCCTTAAGTTCTTGGGCATGCCGAAGATAACGTCTAGGTGGATCTTGCCTAGGGGATAGATTCCCATGCCTAGTACAATACTGTGGAAGGTGATTTCGAATGACTCCAGGCTGGAGAGTGGAATTCGCATGGCATGCAAAATGCTGGCGAACATGAGGTTAATGCCGCTGCCTCCATCCATGAAGACTCTTCTCATCTCGTACCCACCGATTTGAGCCTCAAGCACTAGGGTTGCGTGGCCTGGGCTGGGACTTGACGCGGGTGGTCAGATTTGTCGAAGGTGATGCAGGATTCTGATCCGCTGAGGTACTCGGGGATTGTAGGTGGTGATGACACCGCCATGCTGACTTGTCGACTGATCGTCTTCTGGGCCCTATTGGAAGGGCACTCTTTCTAGATCATCATGGTCCCACGTGGGGGGGAGGGGGGGTATTGCTCACCCCCATTGTTGTGTACCACCATAGCTACTAGTGGTGGTGGTGCGTTGGCCGGAAGGGGTGGTGGTGGTGGTTCTCCATATGCTATGGGCCATGCGGCTGCCTCGTACCCCTGGCTTGTTGCTTCGCGCTATAGTTGCGCGTAGGCATCCTGGAGCTTCTGGAACTCGCGGCAGTCCTTCATGAGGTGGCTTGACTTCTTGTTGTCGTCCTTGTTGTCGATGTAGTAGTGGACGTTGCAAGGGCCTGACAGTTGCTCCATTGCGATTGAAGTGTCGTCACGGGTGCGGCGTTGGCACACTTGAGTCGTCTTTTCGCTGTCGCGGTAACTTCCACCGAGATATCCATTGTTGCGGATGCGTCTTTGCATTTGTCGGCGTGGCTGGCTGCGACCATATCGACTTCCTCGCGGTTCTCATAACCGTGCATCCCACGCTTCCCTCGGCGGTTGCACATGCGGCCTAGGTCTTCGCCCTCCACCCAGCGATTCACTATGTCCATCAGGGTGTCGATGGTCTTGGTCTTGGTGCGGCCTAGGTTCTCCTTGAGCACCTGGCGACGTACACCGTCGTTGAATGCCGCGATTCCTCACTCCTCGAAAATATCTTTCGCAGAGTTTTTGATGATGAACCACCGTTGGATGTACGAATGCAGGGATTCGCCGGGCTTTTGGCTGCAGGCTCGAAGTTCTTCGATTGAGGTCAGGCGCTTGTAGGTGCCTTTGAAGTTTCGGATGAAACTGTACAGATTCTTCCTAGCCGCGGATCGAGCCAGAGGGGACGCTGTTAAGCTAGGCTCGTGTGGCGCCTTGTAGTTGCAGCTGCAGGCACTACATGGTTGTGCTCTTGGATCCGCCTTGGCATTTTACGAACTGCATCGTCCAGCCAGATTTTTGGCTCCTGGAGGTTGTCAAATTTCGGGTTGTCCGAGGGCAACTTGAAGCCCCTAGGCATCCTAGTTTGTCGTATGGCGTGGCTGAAGCATCTGGCGCCATAGAGTTATGTGTCCTCATCTTCAGACTCGGAGAAGTAGGCGTGCTTGGCGCATAGCTTGTCGACCTTGAGTTGCGTGATCTCGTCATGTGCGTCATAGTCACGGTCTCTCCTCAGTGGGCTGTGATGTTCCCGTGGCAGGTCATGCTCGTCGTATGACGGCGAGGGATTTCTCGCGAGTGTCAAGGGTGTCTTATTTGGTTCTAGGGTTGGCTCTCCTGTGAGTGCATCCTCTACCAGTTCGAGTCTGGCGAGGGCGGATCTATGGATGGCAGTGCATGGATCCCTCGGCTGCGAAGGTTTGGACAACAGATAGGTGGTGGCCACCATGATGGCAGCTTGTGGGGTCTTCGGCGTTACATTGCCCCGTGAACCCACAAACATGAACGAAAAGTCCAGTCGTCGAGTAGCTTCATGTCTGGCTTCCTCGTCCATTAGGTAAGATCAATGGCGTCTTTTGGGATGCCTAGCGATGTCGTTCCCCTTCGAGGAGGACCTGCGGAGCGGGGAGAGCCCGGCCCGTCGGGCACCCGACTCATCTGCGAGTCATTCTCGTTCTTTGAGTCGGGCATGGAGCACCCACTAACGGTTGAATTCCTTGTTTAGGTACCAATGGTATGCCATTAGCACTTCTTGCGATGATCCAGGGGCAAAGGTGTGCCACTTGCTAGGGCCTTCTTGACCCTTTCCCACTCCACATATGTGAGGTGGATCTATGGCCTATCGTTGTCACTGTTGTCGTTGTCGCAGGTGGCCCCGTTCGCGGCCTCAAGATTGGCGCGGGTTCCGGTGCCGTTTCCAGCGATGCCACCAATATTGGCGTTGATGACGACGCAATAGTAGTAGTTGAGGTTGATGTTGCTTCTAGAGCTCTCTAGGTCAGATCCGACGTTATGATCGCCCTTGAGCGGATCGCTCAGATCAGAGTCGCAACTGTTGTTGCTATCTAGGCTGTAGGCCGAGGAGGTAGCGTTCAACTCGCTGAGGGTCCCAAGTGGTTGGTGGGGTCCATGAAGCTGGTGCAACCGACTGTGGGGTCGACTGCTCTAGGACCGATTGGATCTGGTCCACGATGTGTAGAGTGCAGGTCTTGCCGACCTAGAAGCTGAAGCTGCCGATCATCATGTCAGCCTCCGCATGGAGGGATTCGAAGGCTGGGCGCGTGACCGGCGAATGTATGGTGAAGTTGAAGGCGCCAAAGCTGAGGCGTCCCTCCGACGTGGATGAATCGAAGATGGCAGGTGATGGGGCCACTGAAGTCGTAACATCAGCACACCCACTTCTCATAGACTACGCCAATTGACGTGGGGTTGATATGTCAATGCCCATAGTTTATGGACTTGGGTTTCAGGAAGAACGATCGAGCTGGCAACTTTGTCGGCTAGCACACAAGCAACACGGGGACACACTGGTTTACCAAGGTTCAGACCCTCGGAGGGAAAACCCTACTCCTACTTGTCTGCTTTTGATTGATGATGAACTGAAGGTTACAGGGGTGTCTTGATGGCAATGGTGTGCAGATGTGATCTGGCGGGTGTATGTGCTAGGGTTTTAGATGATCCTCATCGTTGTTCCCTCCAGGCCTTTATATGAGGAGGCCGGCTCTTAGGATACAACCAAACCGGTTACAAGTTAGCGTTAACTCTTTAAGCTTTATATCTAAATCTTGTCGTATCCACCAAGGAGTCGCATCCTTTTTGGGCTTGGGGCCACCCAAATCGTCATGGGCTTCGCCATTGCCTGTGGACCATCACGTGGGCCCCTCCCGGGCCGCACCGGGTAGGCCAATATGAGGCACCCGTAGGGCATACCTATGTGAGGAACCTTCCGAAACACTCCAGCCAGATCGATAAAGACATGTAACATAGATCTTCGTCTTTGCATGAGACGAATCCTAAGACCAGACCCCCTTTATTCGAAGCCAAACCGGTAGCCCCCAAACCACCTGCCTTCACCGGCCACCATACCTATCGGAACTGGGCCGGCAGATCAACGGTGACCCAGGCCGCCACGACCACAGGCACAACGAAGAGGCAACACTGCATGTGGAGACCAGTCATGAGTGAGCACCGGCAGTGCAGAGCGAGCATCTGAACCCCACATCAACAACCAGATCAGGGAAGAAACGGCGTCGCCCATGCAACCAGCAACCATGGGCCGCCAGCCGCGTCGACGCAGGCTAGCAGCGTCTCAGCGTCGCCACATCACCGCTCCACCCCATCACCGTGCCAGACCTGGCATAGCCACCTCCATGTGCATAGAGGAGGAAGAGGGGTGCGCCGCTCTCACCCCGCCGCCTTCGTTGACCGGGCACCACCACCACCGCCGCCGCCTTCATCGGCCGGGCACCACCGCCGCCGCCGGCGACGCGGTCAGGGAGTCACGGCGAGGGAGGGTTGTTGGCGGTAGATCAAAACGCTCCCTGGAGTTTCCCGCGCGAGCAACCCAGGAGGCATTTTTTTTCTCCTTGCAGTATGTACATATGCCGTAGGAATCGAAACGATCATCACGGGCTTGTCTTTGATCGAACACCTCAAACTCGGCTAGCTTTTCCCGGATCGTGTATATGTATAAGAAATGTACACGTACATACAACTTTCATGTATAAAACTGCTGAGATCCTTCAGTTACAGACACAGATACTCAGTCATACTGGGACAACGGGCAAAAGGGAGCTAATTGTACAATGTTGACGCTGCAACACTAATGCATAAAAAGACTTGAATCAATTGAAATTTCAGAGTTTGGATGTCGCGAGCTTGATAAGGTCCTTCCTCAGGATCTTGCCGGACGCATTCTTCGGAATGTCGGTCACAAAGGCCACCTTCCTGACCTTCTTATAAGGCGCTACCTGCAAAACGTTACACAGAAGCAGTTAAGAGAAATGGCAGGAATCAGCTAGACAAATTGAAGGTAAACATGATGGTTCATTTTCTTGGATCTGATCAATCAGGAGTCATGTTCTATTCACCTGTTTCGCCACAAACTCCATCACCTCATGCGCTGACAAGTTGCTCCCTTTCTTCCTCACGACATAGGCCATCGGGAACTGGCCAACCTCCCTGTCCGGATACCTGCAGAAGGACCAAATCATTTAAGAAATTTTGCACAACTAAGTCGATAGAAGTGACTATCTGACCATCGATATCTTGATGACACTTACGGAATAACAGCGACATCGGCAACCTCTGGATGTGTCAGAAGAAGAGCTTCCAACTCTGCTGGAGGCACCTATTTCATACACTAGTACAATTCAGATACCAGGAAATAGTCACAAGTCTAGAAGCCTGCCTTTCTGAAGAGATATCTATATGTACCTGGTAGCCTTTGTATTTGATCAACTCTTTCAGACGATCCACCACGAACAGATACCCATCCTCGTCTATGTAGCAGAGATCACCGGTCTTGAGCCATCCATCGGGTGTCACTGTCGACTGTGTTGCCTCTGTGTTCTTGAAGTAGCCTGGAGCGATCAATATTGCAAACTAAGATACGTCCTTTTTGTCCAAGGAGAGATATAAAACCTATCAGTTTGAACTGGAAACTTCACCATACCAATGTACTACTGCATGTCTATAACTGCCTGAAATCTCGTTAAAAAAACTGCCAGAAAAACACATAATTTAATCTTCTTCCTTGTGGGTACAAATGCAACAGTGTAGCAACTGAATCCATAAAATTCAATCTGGATTTCCCGGATCACAGCACTTCAAATTCTCAAATATGTTAGCAGCCAGACAATGTAAATACCTGAAATTAAATAACTTGTTTTCTACTTGGACAGTGTAAAGACCTGAAATGAAACAATTTCATCAATCTATCTAAGGTTTATCTCACGACCTCTAGCTGATACACTGTAAACAGTCAGAAGTCAATCTACAGTCATCAAAGAAAAAGTGGAAAATTATCAGTGTATGGATTTATTTATTTTTGAATTCATCTGTGTGTGGATTTTGAATCCCAGTGTTCAGTTTGGTCTTTATTTTCCATGGTGCATGGGTAGAAACTCCTGTTTTCTGGAAGTTATTCTAGGTTACCAATTATATACTAGCTATGTAACTAATGTACTCCCTCCGACCCATATTAGTTGACTTAGATTCATCTAGATACGGATGTATCTAGTCAAGCTTTAGTGCTAGATACGTCCGTATCTTGACAAATGTGCGTCAACTAATATGGGTCGGAGGGAGTACTTGTTTTACCTTGTTGATAATTAGAATTTGCACTTGATCTACTGAGTTTTATTACACCATGACATATCTTTAGACCATTGGTAGGAAGTACTGGATGGCGTGGCGGTGGTAACGCGCATGTGGTAGCTCAATCAGCACGGAAAACAGAACCATAAAAAATAAGTATATTTTCCTTTCGCTCAGATGTTGTCAAAGTCTAAGTCTGGACACTAAGAAAAATAAGAAAACAAAAAATTTGAAGTTTTTAGCTTACTGATTTGGGTGAAAAGTGGGAAAATATACAAATTTTCAGAAATTTTGTAAAACAGATATGATTTTTATTCACATAGGGAACTAAAAACTTTATTAAAAATGTACTATAATGAAAATTTATAATAAAAACCGAAAAATCATAAACTAGGCAAATTGAAGAAAAAACTAAAAATTACCCGGAAATTTAGAAAACATTTTTATACAAAAATGTGAGTAAGAAAAGGAGACTAGTAAAGCTTTTAAAATTTTAGGGATCAAACTTAAACTTTGCAATAACTGGGGAACAAAAAACTTTTATATAAAAACATACTATTGAAACAATCAGAAAATTGAAACAATGAAGGAAATTAGCCAAAAATAAAGAAATCGAAAAAGTGTTTAAAAACTTCAGGACGACATAAAGTGAAGGAGAAAATTCAATGAAATGATAGAACATTTAAAATACAAGGATATTGAAATAGAGAAGGCCAAGAAGTATGTTGAATGTGGCTCTTTTTCATGAATGTTTTTCATTGTTTTTTATTTTTGACCGTTTTGGGTTTATTTCAAGATTTCCCATCTTTCAAAAAAAACTTAGCGTTCAAAAAATATTCCTAGTTCAACACTTCCCTAAAAACTTATTGATTTTTTAAAATAATTACCCTTAAAGTTTCTAAAATTGTCATGGAATTTCTATTTTTATAGTTTTCCCAATGTTATCCTGTTTTAAATTTCTTCGATTTTCTTCTGCTGATTTGGATGCCGCTTGTGTGAAACCACTGCCGCTTCTTGTGTTGGTTTGCGGAACCGGGTCTAAAAGGGATTAGAATTAAAATTTAGGGACAAACTTGTCAAGTCTTAGAAATCAAAGACAAAAATCTTATTCCAGTAAAAGAAAGACGAAATCTTATATGTGCCCATATATTGAGTGAGGAATGGAGCTCGGGCTACATGGAGCCCTTTATTTTTTAATTCGAAAATCACATTTATAGTTTCAAATAATTATGAAAATAAATACGGATGAACCCAATAATGTATTGTATAAGCGTGTCAAATTTTGTTATATTCCGAGCTACAAAAAAATGACAAAATCTAACAAGTTTTGGAGTTTTCAGAATGTGCACTATTCACTATACAGATGGATGCCAGATGGACCTTTTCCTCTATGCACGAAAGTTAGTCATTACGAGTAAATTTTACGAATCATTCCCATAATTTGTATTTCAATTTTCCCTTTTATGTTTAATTTTCTTTGATTTTCATATGCTTATTAGGACTCCACCTTGTTGAAACCGCTGCCGCTTATTGTAATGGTCTGAAGAAAAATTTCAACAGTTCAGTGGCAAAGGTGTCTAGTCGTAGAATCCAAAGACCAAATCTTGTCCGTGTCAATAGACTTTTCTTTCAATAAATGTCTGCGTGATAGGGATGGAATGGACGACAAATCGACTTTTCTTATATTTGCACTGAAGTTAGTAAGAGTGGAACAAAACGACACAATCATCAAGCATCGCAACAACCCACTAACTAAAGATGACACCTACTTCTGCCAAAAGGAAAACGTGAACATATTATTGGCTCCACTAAAACAACTCAGACAATGTAAAAACACTACTTAGACCATAGCAGAGCACCATCAGATTATAACTGTAGGTGCTGTCACTGTGAACCTATTTTCGCCGCCAAAATTAGGTCAAGCTGGCACAAAACCATCTTAACATCACTCATAAGTATATATAATGAACTCATTGATCAAAGGTTTAGACATCATGCACATGCTTGTTACCTACCACATGTTCAGTCTATGCAGAACTAACATAGTTTGGTACTACCTCAAAGAAAGAAAAAAAAACAGTTTGATACTCGGCGAGAAGCATGTTGATATATACTTAGCCAAAAAAAATAAGCAATCTTATCTTGGCAGTTGGCACCTGACATACATCTGGGAATTTTATAGGTTTATCGAAAATACAATTAGGACCAAATCCTTTTTGTCAATGCAGAACATGTTTTAGTACGGAGTAGGTTAATAACGATGCGCAATGATCCATGGAGAGAGACATTCTAAATTCTAAATTCCATGTGGCTGCTCGCGCATCGAATAATAAAATGCCTAAATTAATTAACATGAAAACTGCGGAATAATGTGCACATGGTGCATGAACCTTTTTTTTGGTGATGTACCTTTCATGACGTACGGTCCCCTGATCCAGAGCTCGCCGGTGCGGTTGACCGGCAGCGCCTCGGCGGTGTCCGGGTCGACGATCTTGGCCTCAGTGTTGGGGGAGAGCAGCCCTGCCGTCCCGTACCGTCGGCTCTCCTCGGCGGAGTCCGTGGAGGCGCCGATGGCCGTGCTCTCCGTCAGGCCGTACCCCTGCAGGATCTCCACCTGCGGGTACTTTTCCCTGAACCCTTCGATGAGCTCCTTGCTGAGCGGGGCGCCGCCGGAGAGCACCTTTCGGAGCTGGCCGAGCGGCAGCGGCTTGGGGTGCGCGACCATGGCGACGAGGATGGGCGGCACGAGCGGCAGGTAGGTGACCCCGTATTCGCTGATGCAGCGCAGCATCTCGGGGAGCTCGAACTTGGAGAGCACGACGACGGTGGCGCCGCAGCCGAGCAGGCCCGTGGCGAAGGCGACGAGGCCGTAGACGTGGAACATGGGCACCGTGCAGAGGAACGTCTCGGTGGCGTCCGAGTCCTCGAGGCGGAAGCGGTTCATGACGATCTGGACCATGGAGATGAGGTTCCGGTGCGTGGCCACGACGCCCTTGCTGGGCCCCGTGGTGCCGGAGGAGTAGAGCAGCGTGGCCTGGTCGTCCTGCGTGACGCGGTCCCTGCGGCGGCGCGCCAGGTCGGGCGGCGTGGCGGAGATCTCGTTGATGGTGGCGACGACGCGCGGGTCGTCGGCGGGGAGGCGGCCGGCGCCGGGTTCGAGGAGGACGACGGGGAGGTCGGCGTGGAGGCCGGCGCGGGGGAGCTTGGGGAGGAGCTCGCGGGTGGTGAAGACGAGCACGGGGCGCGCGTCGGCGACCTGCTTGGCGATCTCGGCGGCGGTGTTGAGCGGGTTGGCGGTGGTGACGACGGCGCCGAGGGACATGGCGGCGAGCGCGGCGACGGGGAAGTGGACGGAGTTGGGGGAGAGGATGAGCGCGACGTGGCCCTTGCGGAGGGAGAAGGGCGGCAAGGAGAGCGCGGTGGCGGCCCCGGCCACCGCGCTCCAGAGCTCGGCGAAGGTCGTCCGGCGGCCCGTGGCGGCGTCGACGAGCGCGACGACGCCCGAGTGGCGGCGGGTGGCGAGGAAGGTGACGACGTCGACGTCGGGGTCGGCCGGGAGCGGCACGTCCGCGCGCTTGCTCCGGAACGCGCGCGTCGCGGCGCAGTAGCCGCTCCGCGGGTCCACCTCCGCCGTCGGCCCCGACGAGTGTACCATCGCGATCAGATCGCCCCGCCGCGCCGGCTCTGGACGGTTGGCTTTCCTCGTTTGGGCCTGTGCTCTGTCGCTCCCGTGTGTGTGTTTGGTCTAGCTCTGAGCCTCTGACCAGTGACCATTCAGATTTCAGTCAGTACTGCTGGCTGCCTGGAGCCAGCAGTATTTTAATACCGGTCGGTGACTGGTGGGCTCTCTCAGTCAGAGCAGGCACTCACAGTCAACTTTCAATCCCCAGCTGGTAAGCGTGCCTCGTGCGCGCATGTGCGGAAATGGGCCAAAAGTCTCAATAAAATCAGTCAGCACGAGCGTGCATGTGTGCCAAGTACCAACGGCAACCAGTCGGTGTCCTGCAGCACGAAGTTTCTCCGAACTCTGTTTTTTAAACGGCATAGGAGACTGTTATTTATTACTCCCTTTATCCAGAAATAACTGACTTAGATTTGTATAAATTTAAATGTATGTAGACATATTTTAGTGTATAGGTACATTCATATCTAGACAAGCTCGAGTCAGTTATTTGTAGACGGAGGGAGTAGAATCAAAGTTACATCCGGCTCCTTCCCCCGCTCCAACCTTATCCTCCTCCTCCTCCTCCTCCTCTGCTTATCCGCCGTCCCCCATAAACCGGGCCATTCCCGAGCCTCTTCCGCCGGAGGTGGCGGAGGAGGGGCGCCGCAGTAGATGTAGGGTCTACTAGTACTAGGGTAGCTAGGTGTTGGCTTTGTGCCATAGTTTGGCTCTTTGCCGGGAGATGGCTGGTGGTTTTCTTGCCCGAGACCTGCAGCGGACGGTGGCCTTTCTTCCTCGGCGCTCGGAGCCATGGGCACTAAGGCGGACGATTGCTTCCTCCTCAAATAAAGGGGATTTTCCCATCAGCTTTGCCTTGTTGCTTCCTCTCCTGCTAGCCGGTCGTGGAGGCAAGGGGGAAGGAGAGGAGCAGCGCGTGTGCCGGTGGGGCTTCTAGGCGGTGGTGGTCTTCCCCCTCTCTAGCGCGTGGACGCGGCGCCGGGGAATTGGCGGGGGAGCTCCATGGCATGCTTCCGAGGTGGAAGAGGCTAGTGGTTGCTTCCCCGCTGAGCTGCTTCGTAAATAAGCATCGCGGTCATCGGTGCTCTCCTCCCCTTCGAGCTTCCACCATCCTCCTGGCCGGACGACGTCGCGACGAGGGAGGGGATGGCGGCAACTTGAAGTGTCCCGGAGTGTGTTGTTGGCCTTATCTATAGGTGGTTGCGTACTCTGTTGGTTTTCATCCGCAGTGGTCTATTTACGGCGGTGTGTCTGCTGGGCTACTGCCTTTTCTGGTCAAATGGCGACATGATGGCTCAACCTCCTTCGGAGGCCCTCAGCGAATCCTGTGCTGGAGCTCGACACCCCTTTGCCGCCAAGTGGCTCGTCCCCGTAGGTATCGAGGTGGCCGATGGCAGCGATTCATCGTCGAAAGTGAGAGCGCAAGCAACTTCCTCCAAGACCTCGGCGTCATCAACGCCTTGAGGTCGCTGACGACTTATGGTGGAGAAGAAGTAGGACATGATTGCTTTTTTAGATTTTTTTCTAGGGTCCGTTTTGTAATATTCACCTCTTCTTAAAATTCTAGGTTTGTCAGGGCAATAGACGCAAGGGTCCTCGATGTAATTTGTACCCACTGGATAAGTAATGCGTAGCTCTAGGTCCTTCTTGACACTTCCCCACTTAAAAAAAGTTACATCCGCTAATAAAAAGAGCTATAATAGAATCCAGAGGTCATGTGAACCCCTAGCTAAAGTGCTAACTCACAAGCAACACAATTTGCTTCACGGTAGGAATGCTCAAAAATAATCTTTGGAAATCATGTAGATAAGTGATAGTAATCTTCGAAGATGACAGTTTTTGGACCAATGTAGTCTCTATCCCCACCGCATTGGCAGCCTCCAAGTAATCCGAAACAAAAAATGATTCTATTGCATCCGATGGTTTGAGTAAACTCCATTATCGCATATGTCTCCGCAGATAATGCATATCAGACGAATTAGCCGCGGTGATATAGGCTCCTTTGCTATCCCTGATGATAACTCTTGTGGTGCCCTTGAGCGTGTCCTCGTCAAATGACACGTCAACATCTATTTTTACATGGTCCCGTTAGCGTCTGTTTTGAACCGATAAAAAATACAGTGGTTTGAACCGGCAGATGTGAGGCGTATATGGATGCATTTTGTTGATTTCCAGATTCTAACCCAATACCAAGCGAAAAAGGGCTGAAGATAGTCGGTGCATGAAAAGTATCCAGAGGACTATCAAGAAGCCCACCTAGATAGCATGCAATTCTAGCATGGATTGGTCTACTAAAGCAGAATATTCTAGAAACCGACGATAGGAGCTGACTTGTGCCTAAGGAGTCCATGATTTATGGTCGGAAAGAAGCTTGGAGATCTTGGAAACTGTGCCAACACAGAAGGAAATACAATTCTGCAAAGGGTTATTAGGACGCTTGGAGCCCGAGTCCAGTACGAAGCCCACGATAGTTGCCTAATTTAGATTTATTTTCCTACTACGGAAACCACATTGTATTCGTGTAATAGTATCCTAGAATTGTACATAAATACCAGGCGTCCCATATAAGTTGTGAGGGATGCCGACTGATTGAACTAGGCACACAATCGACAATTTTAATACAATTTACTTTTTCCCCACTTTTACCTCCTCAAACTTTGTCCCTTCTTTCGTTTCTACGATGACTGTGCGTTTAGAAGGATCGACAATCGAGTTAGGGCGATTCAGCCGACTAGCTCATCCAATAGCCACTGGAATCTCATACAGGGTCCCTCCCGAGAAACTGGGGTTTCTAGTCAAAAAGTGTTGGCTCATCGTCTTGCGTATCACGTTGTGAGATCGGCATCCTGAAAACGCATTGAGATGCATCACCCTTGCTCTTCCAGGTACCCGAATAAAGACTTATACGTTATTCGGTCAAACATATTGGCGACTCCACTATCCGACTAAGCGGATCCGTCCTACGAGTGTGAGTCCCTGTTTAAAGCGCAACACACTTTTTGGCGACACCGCTGGGCAACAAAATAGATCGGGCAGCAATGACCGGTTCCGCAATCCCTCAGCCGGATGAGGTCAGCCCGATTAACTGTTGGAAATATGCCCTAGAGACAAATAATAATATAGATTATTATCATATTTCATAAAATTTATAATTAGGTTTCGTATCATGCTATAACTATATTGATAGGAAACGTTAATGCACCGTACATGTGTGACTCCCTTGGAGACGCTGCACCTGTGGTGCTAGGAGTTGTCGGAGCCACCGGAGTCGTTGGAGATCATCAAAACCCCGAGGTCGGCGTCGGTACGACTTCATCGCCAACACTCTCCCGAGTGAAAAAGCTTTTCGAGAAGGTAAGTTTTTGAAAATCCCCTGCCGTTACTACATTATTAATAGATAGATCCTGGCATTAGGGTTCTTGGCATAGAAAAAAATATTGTTTTCAGACGCGCAACCTCAATAGTAACATGATACGATCCACTTATGATGAAATCTCGGAAGATCAACGCAAACTTTTTGAAGAAATGCAAGCTCAACATCACGAACAAATCGATCTGCTTCAAAAAAGAAGGAGGAAGACCTCTCGGATGAACTCTAGGAGCTTCAAGAGAAGAAGATGGAGGAAGGTCGAGAGTCTTTCATGGTGACTTTCAGGAAAGATCGCTCGACAACTATCATATCAAAGAGAAAGCTCAATTCACTCCCCTCATTGATGGGCCTAATGTAAGTATCAAAACTTTATCCGATTAGCCGTCGTAGATCTATGCATTAATGAATCCAATCAACAAGTGCTTAAAGTTGCGTTAGAATATGCCAATGCGGCTAAGAACACAGTTGGACTCGCATCGAGTTCAAACCTAGGATTGCGGGTTCATTTAGCAAAACCTCTACTAAACTCTAGCCAACAATTGATTTATAGCCCAAAACACATTGCTAGTTACTTTACTTGGAAATGAAACCGAATTTGCCTACTTATCCCTCTGTGCCGAGTACGATACCACTTTACAACCCAATTATTGCACAAAAGCCCTTTGTTCCGGTTCTCCCATAGGGGTCTTCATTAAATTAGGATCCAGGATTCGAGAAGTTTAGGATAGAGATTCAGAAGATGTTATATGAAAACTTTGGCATTGGACCGAAGCCTACTTGTCCTATACAAGAAACCTTATCTGGATTAGTTTGACACGGTAGCATACCCACCTGGTTTTAGAGTGCCTAACTTTATCAAGTTTAGTGGAACAGATGCAAGACCGCAACTAACGTTGATTACAGCTTACTAGTGACGCCGAGTTTGTAGAGTGGTGTTTGACCGCAGCTAACATCGATTATTTCACGCAGCTAAGAGCATCTCTAGCAGATACCGCATCCTGCGGTACTGCAAAACACAGATGCGGTAAACCGGAAACCTGGTTTGCGGTATAAAAACGTTGGCGCGGAACAGATACTGCATATGCATACCGCAAAACAGAATATTCCGAGAATATTCTATCGTCTTCTTTGGGGTCATCTTCCTCGCAGGCACGCTCCCGTGCGTGCGCAACTCGACTAGATTGCTTGCTTGCTCGCGGGGCAGCCGACAGTGGCGGAGCTTGGAAAAACTTGGGGGGGGGCGAAAGACCAAACGGAAATTTAAGCAACTGCAACAAACTCGAATTTGTAGAGCTGAGACAAATATATACTGATATTAGCCACATTGGTTGCAAAATACATGTATGATGATATCCATATATCTACTGAACTGCTTCAAAATAGAAGTAACTATAGTAGTAGCACCAAAATGTACTACTTGATCATACCGACCAGCCTTCAAAGAGTGATTACCAAACCATGGGGAATTACGGATTAGCTTTTTGATCCGTCTTGTTCTTAAATTCTGTTAAAACAACCTCCAAAAATTGTACTTCTCAGCAATTTCACGCTCTATGTGAAGTTGTGAAGTACCATATTATTAGCAAGATTCTCATCTCCCATCTCCCAAAGTCCCAATCCAATCAACCACTCAACAAGCTAATTGGACCATCAGTTCGAACAAGAACAAAATCCCCAATTAGAAATTTGGGATTGAGGAGAAGGATGTGCTCATACTGGAAGGGAAATCCTAACTAGCAAATTTAATACCACTGTCAGTTAGTCACTTACCAAGAATCAAGGAGGCAGGTTGTAGGGCGCAGGGGTTAGGCTCAACTGGTCGTCGTTTGCCGTGCCGCCAGCCGCCAGGTCGGGGCGGGGCCTAGGGGAGTTGGGGGCGATGACCGGCGGGTGGGGGTTTGGTCGCCTCGCTACTCCAGTTCTCATGGTCGCCGGCCGCCGTGTCGGAGGTCGCTAGGTCGTCGGGATCAGGCTGGGTCAGCGCCGCTCGTCATTGGTGCATGTGCAAGAGCGACGCTCTATTTTTTCCTTGTCACTGGGGCCCGGATGTCCTTATCTCCTCTAATCTTTGCTAATTACTAGCTGGTTACTAAAAAATTTAGTTTTGGCTAGGGGGCGGCGACCCCCCTGTCTTCTACATAGCTCCGCCGTTGGCAGCCGGTGTGCGTGTTTGCTTGCTCGCGTGCGTGCAGGTTGAGTTGCTTGCTCACGTGCATACGTACTTGCTTGCTCGCGTGCGTGCGCAGCTCGACTAACTTGCTTGCTTGTTCGGAGCTCTGTATCTCGCGTGTGTGCTTGCTTGCTCACGTGCATGTTTGCTTGCCCGCATGGCTGCGCAGGTTGCGTGAGTACGTATCACCGGCTCCGCCCGCGCTTACCCGGTCGGCTGCCCATGCTCGTGCCATGGTGGCCATCCCAAACAACGGCGGAGAATGGCCGCTACCCGATGGCAGAGGCAGCGAGAACGGAGCAACTGCAGCTGAATATTTCCGCCCGCCAAACCGTTTTCTGTTTGCAGTATACTATATATTCGGCTCTTAGAACTGGATATATGCAGCACCGAAGCAACGCTTTGCGGAAAACCGTAAAAAAAAATCGGATGCGGTACGGTTTAGGGTATCTGGAATGGCTATTTTTTCCGTCTCGTACCGTAAACTGACGGTTACTTTGTAGTATGGAGCGGAATGCGGTATCTGCTAGAGATGCTCTAATAGTTGTTTCTCTACTAGCGCGTGGGTAGTTCGGCAATCGGAGTAACAAGTATGAATTGCAGGCAGCATGTACACAATTTTGCTGTGATCATATCTGGCTGAATCACCAATTGTTCGTATTTTCTAGTTCTAATATAAACCTCCCAGTCTAGCATCCATTTTATTCTTTTTTTCTTCTTTGTCGGTGGATGGTGACCAAATATGGACATGCATTCCACACTCAGCTCATCACCTTAAATAGATGTCCATTGACTAACAAAGGAAACTCTGATTGAAACAAATGTATGTCATGTTACCAAACAAAGATCAAGTATTCCAAATATTCTAGTAAGAAATTTTTGTTGTAGTGGAGATGACCTAAAGCAATTGTGTGTCTTAAACTTTTAGTTGAGCTGACCTATCAAATTAGCATCTTCATCTATTTTCTAAAACTTAATTTGCCAACAATCTCTTTTCTTTGAAATATTTTTCGATGAATTATGACTAGTGGTGGTTTAACGTAATATTTCATGTATAGTTTAGATTTTTATTTCAATTGCACCAAGCCGCCATGTTTTTTGACTTTTTCAAATCTTTGGTGCTAACCGTATAATCTTTGTTCACATATATTATATTCCTTTACTTATTTATTAGCATATTTTCCATAGCACGGCCGCGGAGCATCCTCTAGGGCTTGTTTGGTTGCCCGTTTTCCCTTTTTCGCATGGGCTGAAAAGAAATAAGTGCGTTTGGTGTATTAGTGAAGGAGATATGCCCTAAAGGCAAATAATAAATAGGTTTTTATTGTCATATCTCAATTAGTTCGTAATAGTTTCATACTATGCTATAACTGTATTAATACGAAACATTAATACACGTGTGGTATGTAAACAAACCATGTCTCTAGTTACCTCTAGCGAACTAGTTCATTGGTCATGAGGATGATCTAGGGTTTCGGGATCATGGGCATTTATGCCAATTGACAATGAGGTTACATCATTAGTTGAATGATGTGATAGACAAACAACCTAACTAGTTGTATCTTAATGAGATCTAGTTACAAAGTTCACCATTAATGATAAACTAAGAAAACCTCGCGACCTGTCCTTAGACTATGAGATAATGCAAATCACCATTCTGGAGGGAGCTTAGATGGTTATCAAGTATCACTCCATGACTGGGTGATCGAAAAGGTGCTACTCAGGTTTCCCAAAGGAGTGCGTAGTGGAGTACATATCAAGACTAGGATTTGCCAATCCATGTAACGGATAGATACATATGTAGCCATCTTGGTGATGTTGCATTAACGAAGCTTGCAAGTGTGTGACAGGGTCACAGAATGCAACGACACGAAAAAGAGAAAACAAGTTCATCGGTAACGAGATCGGATGAAGGTACGGAGATACCGTAGATCAAATCTTGGATGAACTAGGTATCAGGTGGCAAAGAGAATGTGAAACGACTGTTTATGGTTCAAACGACATTGTCATCATGGAATGCACAGGGGTCAATATGGGTATCTCGGTCCCGCTATTGATCATTGATGGAGATCATGTTTGTGCCATTCCCGAGCCGTGGGGAAATACACTTAAGGGTACGATGAGCTAGAGATCCTCTGTAAGTTGGAATCACCATATGAAAGAGAAAAGGAAACCGGAAAAGTTCCATGAGAGATCCAGAATCGTTCTGGGAAAGTTCTGAAGTCGTTCGGAGGAAATCGAAAGGGAATCTAAAGGTGTTTCGGGTCAAATCGGATTTTGTAATATGTATTTACATATTAATTAATGTAATTAATATTAAATATAATATTAAAATCTAATTTGAAGGGGTATTCCACTAATGGGCCAAACTTCCTAGGGAAAAAGGGCCCTTTAGGGAAAACCGAAGGAGGGAAGGTCCAAGGGCCAAAGGGCCAAGGCCAAGGCGCCTCAAGGGGGCCCACCCGGCCAGCCTAGGGCTGTGCGCGGGGTGGGGCCCACCCCTAGCCGTCTGGCCTATGAGGCCCATGCGCCTCCCCCTCTCTCCCTTGTTTAGTCCCACGTGGGAAACCCAAAGGGAGGGCACACCCCCTCCCCCTATTTAAAGGGGTGCCCATGGGTGGAAATAGACACACCAATATTTGGAGAAGTCCTTTGCTTGACTTTCTCCTTCCCTCTCTCTCTCTCTCTCTCTCTCTCGTATCCGTGCGTTGGTACGGTCCCAAGTAAGGACTGTCCGAGCAGGAGACACCGCACCTGCAGCACGCCATTGCGCTGCAGGGATTCCAAGCCGGAGATCTACTTCCGCACTCCCGATAGGGATCAAGGAGCTGGAGGTCGTCGTCGTACACCGTATGTGTACCAAACCACGAGGGGCCTCACTTGAGGCACCTTGGATGTCGTGAGCCGGAGCTGCTGCACGATGAAGAAGGAGCAAGGGGTAACCTGCGAGGAGCTTCGTGACCTTGAGGTTGGCTATGGGTTCGACTACTTCAACCACGTTCCCCTTAGAACGTTAACCGCGTACGGTCTACAAGGGTATGTATTCTATACGCTCCGGCCGTTACTTCATTACTACATAGATAGATCTTGGGCGTTAGGAGGTTCCAACGTAGGATTTTTTTTGTTTTCTGCTACGGAACCCTTCAGTGGTATCAGAGCCGATCTATGCGTAGAAGTGATGTATGGCCAGTACGCACAAGTTTGTGCGGGCATTGATCCCTTAGTTGTTACCCTCTAACGTGTACTTGTTTATATCACGGTATTGTTTGATGAAGCGGCCCAGACCGACCTTACGTGTATTCGTACGCGAGACTGGTTCCACGCTCGACATACGGCGTGTTCCGTATAAGTGGCTAGCGGGTGTCTGTCTCTCATTCAATAGTTGATATAGCATTTACAACGGAGGGCCCCGAAAGGGGTGTAGTAGAGACAACTATTGGATCCATGTTGTGGTTGTAAAGTTCGTACATTAGAAACGGTTCTATTGCGAAAGCCCTAACAACCACGTAAAACTTGCAAAGATAAAGTAGAGGTGTCTGACTTTATTTTGCAGGAGGGCTTGTGTTATGATATGGCATTGGTCGTTACAAAGGTAAAGTTGTTTACTTTTATGTTACTAAGTTAAGTAGTAATAGCCATCGTTCCGATGGACGACTGGGTGGTGGCGTCGTGGACTTAGCGTCAAACCAGGGGCAAGATGGAGATCATGCCGGAGCACTCAATGGGGATCAAGGCACAAGGAGAAGGACCATATCATATCACAAATTTACATGTGATGTTGATACCTGTTTTATATCTTATTATATGCTAGTATTAGATACTCAACGGTAGCAAATAAGATAATCCCTATATAATTCCAATGATAGTGTTCCCCTTGTGTGTGCACCACCAAGAAAGTTTGCTGTTATGAAGCCGGCCGTGACGATTAGGGGCTAGACATATCTACATTCGTATACAGTGGGTGTAAGCCATGTTGCACAACGGATACATACAAGTTAGATTTGGCGAGCCTAGCATGTGTAGACATGGCCTCAGAACACAAGAGATCGAAAGATCGAGCATGAGTCACATGGTTGATGTGATTGACATTAGGGAATGTCTGCCTTTGATGCTGCACTGATGGCCGTGATGATCGGGGGAGGTGTAGAGGATTGGGATCATGTGATCACTAAAATCGTCCAGGGGATGACAATTTTAGTGGGAGCTCAATTAGGATTGAACTCATATTATGAACTTAGTCTAGATGTCTATTTGCAAATATCTTAGTAGATCATGGCCTATCCCATTGAGGCCCTTTGCGACCATGGGAATATACTTCTTGATATGGAACTTAGCGAAAGGGTCCAACTTCATAGATTAATACCCACGCCTGAGGGATATCCTCTTAAAAGGTGATTTACTCTTCTTGATACAATGACCATTAGGAGATAAATCTGATGACTTTGCAATGTTTGTGTGTTCTCTATAATAATCCAATAAGCTATTCTCCATTCGATGGAGAGTTGGATTACAATCTTGTATTCTGCAAGATCCGACACATAAAGTATAAGCCGTTGGATGAGTTTTCTTCCATGATGGATGAAAAAGAGAATATTTGGAGAAACACTTAGCAATCTTGTGTTAGAGTTATGAACTCTCAGAAGGGCTTGATTGCAATGGAGGTCATGAATGAAAAAGGGTATATGTTAGATATACAAAATTATAAATGTAGTTCTGGCAGAATTCGTTGCAGTTTGCAAAGTATTTGATACTTGTCCTGTTTTGTGAAAACAGGATGATCTGCTTGAAAATTGCTGGATTTGAGGCAATGTGACATGATGACGGCAAGCAAAACAGTTGATGGCCAACATCACCCCTTTCCCCAAAGGTTTATCATTTGGATTAGTGGACTTGAATATAATTTTGTAATCCTTGTTTGTGTGTCTTGCTTTTAGTAAGACGATTATTCATATGAATAAGTTACAAGCCAGTTGTACTGTTTTTATGAACAATACCGTTATGGTCACATTACGATTATAAATGAGCTATTCTCATCACTATGTTAATGATAATAGTTTAAGCATCTATAAAGGATTAGAATGCTAAAAGATATCCAAAGTTTGATTATGATATGACACTATTGTTTAAGTCATTTTGGTTATTGCATGTTCTTCATTCTAAATGAAGATCGGTGTCTTAGATGCTTGATCTAGAGACTTTGCAAAACCATGCCTCGTTGGGCAGAATGACTAAAACTCCGCATTCTGGTAAAATGGTGACATGCGAAGAAATGTTGAACTTTATACATAATGATGTATCATATTTTCAACAAGATAGTGGAAATCATTATTTATACTTAATGTTGAATCTTATACATAGGGATATATCGTATTTTCAACAAATAGTGGAAATCATTATTTCACACTTCATTGTGGATTTAAGTGAATATGAATATTTACTTAATAAAACATAAGTTTAAAAATGTTTTGAATTGTTCAAAAGATTTCAAAGTGAAGGAGGATATTGAATTAACAAGAATACAAAAGTCTCTTCGATTTGATCGACATGACTAAAGTATTTAAGTTAATTTTAGCATAAAAGGACATGTGAAAGAGGTTTCACAAATTATGATAATAGGGGCAATTTCAAAGTGTATTGAAATGTCTAAATATCATAATCATTATGTATTAGATACATATGTTATAATATTATCTCTTATCGGGGTTATAGTTATCGTTTAGAGTTAAAGATCGTAATGAGCGAACACTCGGTTGAAATACAAAGGAACATCTAAAGATTCGTGGAAACAACACCATAAGTGTTATGGCATGTTCGAGTTTCTGGAGCTTTCGATAAGTTAAAATCGTGGCGAATAAACAAGTCTTTGTAGAGCATTCTTAGGAAGCTATGAATGCATCTTCCACAAAGGACAAACCTGCTATTGTCCAAAGTTGACGTGTCTTGATGAAGATAGAGGTGGAAGAAAGTAAAAGATCAAAACAAGGTATTTGACATTGCCTCCGAATTGTTGAGTGGTGCAGCGGAATTTGTTTCATGAAACCGAACTCTACAAATAGAGGAGAAACTAATGATAATGATCATAAAAGTTTTAGAAAATACTTTTACTAAAGAAAGTAGGATTCAACAATATATACTCTGCAAGTTCGTGGAAATATATTATTGATTCACTTGTCATGTTTATGAACAAGACATACCTACGAATTACAAAGAAGTGTGATGGACCTAAGTGCGAGAAATGACCAGGAGTCATAAAATCCTATATTAAGTTACATTTAAGATTGCAAAGTAATATGTTACTTGATCTTATTAAGTAAAGAAGTTTACTTGATATTTCTAAATGACTTCAAAGTCATAAGATGGAAATGAAACTTAATGGAGCCGTAAAGCTCGATTTGTCACAATGTATGGACAAATCCAAGGAGTTGACTACAATTGTAGTGATGCTTGAGTCTGTTGGATTTAGACTAGCAATATATGGATATTAAAGTCTCATAGCTAGAATTCTCAATTTGATGATGATTAAAGAATTTTGGAATGTCCAAGATTATAGAGAGGACCTGCATTTGAGTGGGAGCTAATTAGCTTGGCTGAATCATAATATGTATCAGACATATTTTGAGTGGGAGCTAAGTGAAATCCCAGGATCTCAAATATGGATGACATATTTGAGTGGGAGCGTGAGATCATTCTATGATATGTGGACGACATATGTGCATGATGTGATTAGTATTGATAACATTTAAGTTAGTAAATATGGATGAAGTTGAACAAGTTATTAAACAATGAGATCTATCGAGATAGATTGGTAAGTTTAATAAACATCACAGTTGAATGCTTCCTAGACTTGATTCTGAAGATGTTCAGAATATCCTAGATGAGATTCTGAAGTAGTTCAGAATGGAACAAGGAAAAGAAAGAGGTTCTTACTTGTATGAAGCATTGAGTTAGTCTTAGTATTGCAACGATGGTTAAAAGGAAGAAAGAGATGTGTTGCATATCCTATGCCTCAGTCATAGGTTCTTCCATACAACCATATTGTATACTCGACATGATGTGACCTGAAGTTCTGGTTGGAAGGACAAGCTCTTAACTGTAAGAACATGTCTTGAAGTGATTCTTGAGTTAATCACTGAACCAGAATTAAGTTTGTACTTAAATGGCAAGAAGCAAGGTAAGTGGCATAGTTGCATTTCATGCACTAAGATCTACATAGATATAGAAGTATGACGGCTCCATCTGATGTGATGTATATTGTTATGGCGGGGCTAGTTAGCTTTTAACATAGAATGATGTGTCCCAGGGCATAGTGCCCATGAGAAAGCCCTTGAGGTTGATCTAAAGTCACTGTAGGCTCCTGGAAATCGGCCTCGTTCTGCTGCCATAACTGCCGTATATACACAAAGGATTGCAAAGTGTGTTTCGAAGTTTAGATGACAACAGTGAAAACACCGTCATTATAAATAGTAGAAACAAAGTCTCACTTTGTTGCCAAACGAATACTTCGACCCATTATGAGATAATGGTGTGAATGTCAAAGTTAGGAAGATATTAACGATTTGCAAAGACATAATGATCTGGTAAAACAGAACATGGACAAGACGTTTTCCATCAGCATGCATGATCAATAAACGCATATGTGATATGGTTTATGATGAGTAAAATGCAAGCTAGATTATTTGTACTCTAGTGCAAGTGGGAGACTGAAGGAGATATGCCATAGAGGCAAATAATAAATAGGATTTTATCGTCATATCTCAATTAGTTCGTAATAGTTTCATACTATGTTATAATTGTATTAATACGAAACGTTAATACACGTGTGGTATGTAAACAAACCATGTCTCTAGTTACCTCTAGCGAACTAGTTCATTGGTCATGAGGATGATCTAGGGTTTCAAGATCACGGGCATTTATACCAATTGACAATAAGGTCACAGCATTAGTTGAATGATGTGATAGACAAACAACCCAACCAGTTGTATCTTAATGAGATCTAGTTACAAAGTTCACCATTAATGATAAACTAAGAAAACCTCGTGACCTGTCCTTAGACTATAAGATAATGCAAATCACCGTTCTAGAGGGAGCTTAGATGGTTATCAAGTATCACCTCATGACTGGGTGATCGAAAAGGTGCTACTCAGGTTTCCCAAAGGAGCGTGTAGAGGAGTACATATCAAGACTAGGATTTGCCAATCCATGTAACAGATAGATACATATGTGGCCATCTTGGTGACGTTGCATTAACGAAGCTTGCAAGTGTGTGACTAGGTCACAGGATGCAACGACACGGAAACGAGAAAACAAGTTCATCGGTAATGAGATCGAACGAAGGTATCGAGATACCGTATATCAAATCTCGGATGAACTAGGTATCAAGTGGCAAAGGGAATGGGAAACGACTGTTTACGGTTCAAACGACATTGTTATCGTGGAATGCACATGGGTCAATATGGGTATCCCGGTCCCGCTATTGATCATTGATGGAGATCATGTCTGTGCCATTCCCGAGACGTGGGGAAATACAATTAAGGGTACGATGAGCTAGAGATCCTCTGTAAGTTGGAATCACCATATGAAAGAGAAAAGGAAAGCGGAAAAGTTCCGTGAGAGAACCGAAATCGTTCTGGGAAAGTTCCGAAGTCGTTCAGAGGAAATCAAAAGGGAACCAAAAGGTGTTTCGGGTCAAATCGGATTTTGTAATATGTATTTACATATTAATTAATTTAATTAATATTAAAATCTAATTTGAAGGGGTATTCCACTAATGGGCCAAAGTTCCTAGGGAAAAAGGGCCCATTAGGGAAAACCGAAGGAGGGAAGGGCCAAGGCCCAGGCGCCTCAAGGGGGCCCCACCCCGCCAGCCTAGGGCTGTGCGTCGGGTGGGCCCTCCCCCGGCTGGCTGGCCTATGAGGCCCATGCGCCTCCCCCTCTCCCCCTTGTTTAGTCCCACATGGGAAACCCAAAGGGGAGGGCACACCCCTTCCCCTATATAAAGGGGTGCCCATGGGTGGGAATAGACACACTAATATTTGGAAAGTCCTTTGGTTGACTTTCTCCTTCCCTCTCTCTCTCTCTCTCTCTCTCTTATCTCCATGCGTTGGTACGGTCCCAAGTAAGGACTGTCCGGGATGGAGACACCGCACCTGCAACACGCCGTTGCGCTGCAGGGGTTCCAAGCCGGAGATCTACTTCCGCACTCCTAGCAGGGATCAAGGAGCCAGAGGTCGTCGTCGTACACCGTATGTGTATGAAACCACGAGGGGCCTCACTTGAGCCACCTTGGATGTTGTGAGCCGGAGCTGCTGCACGATGAAGAAGGAGCAAGGGGTGACCTGCGAGGAGCTTCGCGACCTTGAGGTCGGCTACGGGTTCGACTACTTCAACCACGTTCCCCTCGGAACGTTAACCGCGTACGGTCTACGAGGGTATGTATTCTATACGCTCCGGTCGTTACTGCATTACTACATAGATAGATCTTGGGCGTTAGGAGGTTCCAATGTAGGAATTTTTTTTGTTTTCTGCTACGGAACCCTTCAATTAGGTCGCATGTGTTTCTTACATCGCACGAACTTCAAAGCAGCCCAAAAGTTGGCCCGCTGGGAACACCGATTTTGGGCGTTTCCGCGGGGACAGCCCCCCTCCTGCAAAGGGGGAGGGGGGAAAGCGCCGCCCGTGCGAGCTCGGCGATGGCGCGAGCTGCGTGTTTCCCCCAAAAGCTGGCGGGAGAAATTTTGTCACCGCCCGCTGACGCGCTCTGGTATAAAGCACCGCCTGCCACACCAACGTCCATCGCCACCATTTTCCCCATTCTTCGATCCCTCAAGCTGG
Organism: Avena eriantha; assembly: GCA_910589775.1. NCBI lineage: Eukaryota > Viridiplantae > Streptophyta > Magnoliopsida > Poales > Poaceae > Avena > Avena eriantha. Next base: position 20,825,969 of record OU342742.1, on the reverse strand, counting down.
CGATGTTCTGCATCGCCCCATAGGTAAGCAACGGGAGTGGCGCTGGTTGTAGACCGGCTGGTGTAGTCGTTCTTCTCCAAGATCTTCATCCTCGACGTGCTCTGCTCCTCCGATACCGGTGAGTTCCATCAAACCCCAGGTCTAGTAGCTTCGTTCTGTTAGCACCTCCTAGATCTGATTGTAGTTTGCGGTAGATCTGGGTTAGTATGTCTGAGGAACTGCTAGGTATGGTTATAGATTGGTGTTTTCCTGGACTCGTTGCATGTTTAGGCTTGTGTTCATGTATGTAGTCTAGGTCCTGATACATGCGACCTTGAAATCTGTAGGACATGACCAACGATGAGTTCAGCCAGCCCCTCCCGGAATCTCAGGAGACCTTTGTCGCTGAGACCCAATCCTAGCTACCGCCTTTGAGGCTCACCTATCCTCAGCGCACGGAGATCTTGTCTACACCTCCGATGATGGAGCAGATTGCAAAACAAGCTGCCAAAATCATGGCCAAGAAGAAATCCAAGGCTGGCAAAGCCCACAACATAGGCCAGTACAAGGGGGTTAAGGGCACCATGAAGTGGGAACCGTTCCTCTCGGTGTTTGTGCTCAACCAGATGTGCGAGATCATCAAGAGCGGCATCAGGACGGAGAAGGGGTTCAAATAAGTGCACCTGAATAATGTTGCCCGCAAGATGTCTGAGTTCTGTGGCATCGAGGTGTCCTCCCAGCAGGTGTACAACCACCTGCGTAAGTGGAGGACCAGGTGGATCCATATCTCCAAGCTCGAAGACCTACACCATCATCTTGGAGGACGCCCACTACAGGAGACACATCTCGGTATTAACTAATTTCAGTAGCATCTCCTTTGATTTCGAACACTAGACTCACTAACCTCTCTAACCTCCCAGCAATTCCTTGTCTCAGGATCACCCCAAGAATGCCGAGTACCTGAACAAGCTTGTTGCCAACTATAGGCAGATGGAGGCCATCTTCTCCTTTGGCCTTGCCACTAGCAGGTTTGCAATGGGCTCCACTGAGCCTCTTGGCGAACCATGCCCTAAATACGTACATAACTAATAGTCAGAGACAATGGTACTTGATGTGGATGCTAAGACCGATGTCGCCACAGGTTCTCTTGCTGCCAGCATTGGTCAAGGCGGCATCACCAATACCTATGTTGCAGGTGGCTACGATCCTTACAAGAAGAGGAAGAGGTCGCTGTTGGGGGAGGAGGACGTCGTAGCCATCACGTGCATGACCGAGGCCGTGAAAGCGGTGGCGACCGCCATCACCACTACTTTCCCTCCTGATGTGCACCCAGCTCTGCACGACGCCGTCATGGCAGCCAAAGGGTACAACCCCGAGGCTCTAATGGTGGCGCTCAGCCACCTCTTCGACAACCGGGCTATGGGCAATGACTTTGTTTAGATGGCAGAGGACCACATGGATCTCTGGCTCAGGACCTTCCTGGCCAAACACTACTATGTGTAGTGCTTGCTCCCCGATCATGGAGATGGTGGCGACAGTGCATGCATGATGAAGAAGTTGTATATTTTGAAGTAGCTAGGGACTTTATAAAAACTTATGCCTGTTTATTGTGATGTGGTATATACTAATCCCTCACATGATGGAGAACTTATGCGGTGTTAGGATTGCACCCCTTTTGATGTGGTGGTAGGATCTCACCATAGATGTTGGTCGTGATCAGTTGGATCACACTAACTTGGTAGGTTGGGACTTCTTATGCTTGTGGCCATATGATCATGCATGCTTAACTAGTTTATGCTTGTGCCCTGTGTTTGTGAAATTGATCTGTCTGCCTTACTTGTGATCCTTAATATGTTGCATATGTGTTATGTCTCACAGAAATACAACTGGTACATGGTGTACTATGACAAGAAGCCGGAAATCTACAAGACATGGGAGGAGTGCAGCCAATAGATGACGGGTTACCAGCGCAACCTCCATAAGGAGTTTAAGACTCTAGAGCAAGCACAAAAAGCTTACTCTAAGTTCTTAGCAGAGCGTCCCCACAAAGAACAACCGTCAGTAGAAATGAAGATCAATTTCACTCCACCGCCATCAGTTCGTCAACAAGTTCATCCACACGAGCAGGTTCCACCTATACGGGGTGCAAGTATGATCAAAGACATCATCATCGCCGGCCTAATCATGCGGATTATCCACTACCAGTTGTTCTGATTCAGGCTAATCGATCATGTAAGATCTTAAACCCTGGTGGCTAGTAAGCTCACTATTTTACTATGCGAGGTAAGCACATCGGGCCAGATGCGGACTCCCAAACGTGCAACTTTGCACCAGCAGAGACCAATCTGGAAAAACAAACAAAGTGGCCATATAGACTCTCCTTGTGGGGAAACGAAAAAATACAGGCAACTAAATAAACATCCCATTCTGGTCAAGAATAATCTTCCCCATACAGCACCCAACGGACCAAGTAACAAAAAGGGAAAAATTCGCCCCGAGCAACCAAACACACCCCTAGTAATCCGCTAGGAAAATAAAAGAACAATCTGATACAGTAACACACAACTAAAATGACAAAAAAAAAAACTAAAATGACAAGCCATGTGCACCGTTCATCCCACGAGACGAACGGCTCGGTTCGCCCGGAATCCAGAACCCATCACCTTATCCTCTCGACGGAACACATCATCGTCTTCCCCTCACACGCACCACCGGCCACAACCTCCTGCCGCGCCAATGGAGGCCGTCCTACGACATCCATCCCTTTCCCGACTGAAACCTCCGAACCCCAACGCCTACAAAACCCATTCCTTCTCTGTCACCATCCCTCGCCGTCCTCGCGTCCCCAAGCGCCGGCTTGCCGTCGCCGCGCTGTTCCAGGACCAGACCCCAAGAACCGCGGAAGCAAGCAAGGATGAAGATGACGATGAGGGGTACGGGGAGGTGGACCGCATCGTTTCCAGCCGCACCGTGAAGAGCGCGGTGTTTGCGGAGGACGGCTCGGCCACGACCGTCACGGCCACGGAGTACCTCGTCGAGTGGAAGGACGGGCACGAGCCGACCTGGATCCTAGCGGAGGCGATAGCGGCGGACGTGGTGGCGGAGTACGAGACTCCGTGGTGGGAGGCCGCCAAGAAGGCCGACGCAGAGGCGCTGGGCGCGCTGCTGGCCGACGAGACGCTGCGGCGGGACCCGAACGCGGAGGACGCGGAGGGGCGCACCGCGATGCACTTCGCGGCGGGGCTCGGGTCTGAGGAGTGCCTGCGCGCGCTAGCCGAGGCCGGCGCGGACGTGGGCCACGCGGAGCGCGCTGGCGGCGGGCTGACGCCCCTGCACATCGCGGCGGGGTACGGCCGCGCTACGGGCGTGCGCGCGCTGCTGGAGCTGGGCGCAGAAGCGGAGGTCCCCGACGGGAAGGGCCGGACGCCGCTGGAGCTGGTCCAGGAGGTGCTGGCCGCGACGCCCAAGGGCGTCCCGGCGGCGTTCGAGCGGCGGCAAGCGCTGGAGGCCGCGGCGAAGGAGCTGGAGAAGGTGGTTTACGAGTGGGGCGAGGTGGAGAAGGTGGTGGACGGGCGCGGCGAGGGCAAGTGGCGGGAGTACCTGGTGGAGTGGCGCGATGGCGGCGACCGGGAGTGGGTGAAGGCGCCGTGGGTGGCAGAGGACCTGGTGAAGGACTTCGAGGACGGGCTGGAGTACGGCGTCGTCGAGGCCATCGCAGACAGAAGGCCGGCGGCGGACGGCGAATGGGAGTACCTTGTCAAGTGGGTGGACATCGAAGAGGCGACGTGGGAGCCCGCGGAGAACGTGGACGCTGAGCTCGTCCAGGAGTTCGATCGGCAGCAGTCGGAGACTGGTGGCGCCGCGCCGCCGGAGGAGACGGTTGCCGGGTGACGCCCGGCGGCTTGAAAGTGCGCTCTGTTTGCTCTGGTTTTGTCGTGTCGATGCAACGTCGCGGTGTGTCTCATTAGCAGCAGAAGAGATTTTTGTGTGATTATTATTAATTGAACATTTTCCTGTAAAATGTATCCATTGCAGCTGTAGAATGCCGATGTACGAACAGTCTGGACACACTTTCTCGACACAGCACATGGTCCAGCTTACAAAATGTTGGCATTCCAAATAGGAATATGAAAAGAGAAGATTGGAAATTTTAACATTCGTGTCTCATCCTCATAAAAAATTCTTCCTAAATACTTCGCTTATCATTTTTTGGGTTCAAAATCAAACTTTATAAATTTTGATTAAGTAGTTTGATCAAGTATATAATTACACGTACCGTTGCTAATATTGGCAACTGGTTAGATGGTATTGATCGTGGCTTTAGAATTTTAATTAGGGTGAAAACACCTGTCGTTATTGGCTGGTTTTGACTACATAGAAATGACAAAAATTTAATAATATTATTTTTACTTACGATAAACTATCTACCGGTCTACCGGCCGAGAAGATACCTAATGATGCCATTCTCTATATGATATCATGATACCCTTTAAAAAAAATACATTTTCAAGTTTTAGAAAAATTCGAAAAAATATAATTATGCACAATATGTATTGTGTTGATAATCTCTAAAATTTTCAGAACCGAATTTGAAACACACACGGAGAAAAAAAAAGACAAATTGATATGTGAATAGTGACTTTTTGGTTTTGTCTTTTTGTGCACTATTTATGTTGGATTTGTCATTTTTGTTTCTCTGCGTGGTTTTCAAATTTGGTGCTAAAATTTTTAGGGATTATGTACACATATTTGTGAACAGTGATATTTTTTTTGAAAATTTTAAAAACTTAAATTTTTGTTTTTGAGGACAAGTATCATGGTATCATTTAGTGGTTGGTATCACTAGACATTTTCCGGTCTACCAGTATACTTTGTTTATGTTCGTCGATACAACGTCTGGAGAACCACGATTTGTTTACAGAAGTCTATATGGTTGGAGGACACGATGACAGATATTTTTATCCAATATGGATGATATTATGATCTACAGATTAGTCATCCATCTCCATAGGCATTTTGCAGTTTCTTGATGATATTGTTTGTATTTCACATTTTTTTACTTTGTTTTATTTTGTTTTAGACATGTTTTGGTTGTGTGCATCCTAATTATGCAGAGCTCGGGTGTAATAATTAATAAAACACCCTTTATTAAAAACAATATAAATAATTACCATCTACAATATCAAGTGGATATAATATGAAAATACATTTTATGGTACTTCTAAATATTGATATGATATATGATGTTGATGTTTTTGTCTCTATATATGGTCAAACTATATAAAATTCGACTTTAACCATAAATAATACACAACAATTTGAGGAAGGAGGGAGTAATTATTCATGAAAAAGGCATAGTCTACGACCTATAGACAAAAATAAATTTGATGCTTAAAAATAACTTTTTATAGGACATTTTTGCTTTTGTCTTGCGAAGGACACAATAGTTGTCTTTTCTTCGTGAGACTCTACAAGCATATAAAAGACGCAAAAAATGTATAATACCAAATATATTTTGTTTTTATATTTTCAAACATTTTTTATGATTTTACTATTCATTCAAGAGCATATTTTTGTGTGGAAAAATGCCACCCTCTTTTCACTTTCGTCAATTCCAACATAGTGGTTTAGGGACCATTTGATTCGCATGATAGAAAAAACGCAGGAATAGGAAAAGTGCAGGATTAGAATGTCTCGTCCAGTTGAATCCTACTGGATTTGGAGACTACATAAATTTTTCTTAAATGAGTGTTTGATTCACAGAAAAGACAAAGAATTATAACATGAGATTTGGATGGATGAAAATTTTCCTTCAAAACATAGTGCAATGCAATCCTATGGAAAAAATCCTAAGGTTCTAATCCTACGAATCAAACGATGCACAAAGGAAAAATTCGTAAGGATCAAAATCCTCCAATTTTTTTGTGAGATTCCTTTGAATCGAACAAACTCTATTAGTGAGAACTAACATGTGTTTGGATGGTTAGGATCGCAATGGTACCTGCAGCCCAACAAGGATCGAACCCCAGGTTTGAAGTTTTGATGTAAAAATGGGGAATATTTTTCAGCGGGCGGCGATGTTCTCGTCGATGGCAAGATGTCTATGGTGACTTCGTCAATCTCAAGACCCATCGTATCAATCTCTCAGAGTTAGTCTATTGGAGGAGCTCATAGGGTAGGTGTGCATGCGTGTGTTTATAGGGTCAGTGTATGTATGTATTTGTGAGTGTCTGCATATTTATACTAGGTTTTGGAAAACAGTTAGTGGTTTAATACTCACACCATGACAACTTGAGCTACTTAGGATGTTTTGTTTCGACTTTCCTTTTTCTTGACCAAGATTTGTCCTGGCAAGTTTGGCTTATATGACTTTTTGGGTGCGTTTGGTTGTCGTTTCTCTAGGGGCAGGTCCAACAAAAAAAGCACGTTGTTGCCTCTAGTGAGCTTGTCCAGCGAAAAAAGATGCAAAACAGTGTTGTCAAGTTGTTTGGGAAGCTACATGGTGAGAGGTGGGGGTTGGTGGCATCCACAACAAGTTGTTTGGTTGTGGCGGCTTCCTGCATAAGCCGTGATAGGGACATGCAACCTGACATGAAAAGTAAGAGAATCTTTTCCTTTTTTTAGCTCGCGCTGGCCTATCCTCAGATAAACGCCCGATTCGGATGTTGTCGTCTGACTTTGTCCAGGGTGTTTTGAGAATCGCAACAGCTGTTTTCCTTCACTTGCTCGTGTTTGGTTGCCTACGAAAAAGAACATCTTCCTCTCTCCTCGTGCGAGCTACCTACCACCATGCATCTTACCAAATGCCCCATTAGTTGTGTGGATTCCTTGCCGGGATGCAAAAGCCTATATAATCGAGGGAAAAATTTAACACTTCGTAGTTGTAGTCACTAGATACTTTGAATGGAAATAAAAAAATATTTTTAAGTAATTGCGACAATCGTCCATGTGACCTTCATTAGTGGCAACTATCGGATCCTTCACATGTTGACCTAGTAAGCTAGCACCAGGTGGCATCCAATGGGTAATTACCAATCTATTTATACAACCACATAATTAGTGAAAGGATAGTTGATTTTGTATTACAACCCAACGAATCGTCTTCTTTATACTTTCTTCAACTACTATCTCCTATGGCATAGTCGGTTGTTTCCCATATTGACGGTGCATTTTCACCCTTACAACCTAAATAACCCTCACCATCGCTGGTCCTCCTAACCTTTCCTCACCATCCCTATGACAGGAGGTGTATAAGGTTTTCTTCTCCAATGAGGGTGCCTCAACATATTTGGTTTTATATTTTGTGAACAATCTTTATGATTTAATCCTTCATTTAATATCATATACTTTGGTGAACCAAAATGCCACCCTCTTTTTTTTCTCCGGCTTTACTGAGCATCTTTGTTTTGTTTTCCTTTTTCTCTAGCGATATACCTAGGTTTGTCCTAGTAAGTTTTGACTTTCAAATTAAAATTTCAAATTTGAAAACTTTTGGACATTCCTACCGGAGTTTGAAGAGGTTGTACAACAAGCATTGAATGAGCCAACTAGGCATGTTGGTCCCTATCAAAACCTCTTCCAAAAGTTAAGAAATGCGGGAAAGAAAATTGCCGATTGGAGCCATAAGCTTGTGCCTAAAACTAATAAAGTGATCCTTCATGTCACCCTCCTTATCATTTTACAGCTTGACATGGCGCGCCTCCTTTGCTGGATGAGAAAGATCTTAGAGTGTCCCTAGAGGAGATTTATTAGCTTGACGATCATAGAGTGGGCTAGGAAGTCGCAATGTGCGAGGATTACCAACATCAAAGAAGGTGATGCCAATAAAAAATTCTTCCATCTGAGGGTAAATGCTAGAAGAAAAAAATCATATGCACCGCCTCAAGCACAATAACAACTAGGTGACCGAGGTTTCAAAAAAGATGAGATCATCCATGGGCACTTCACTTCGATCATGGGGCGAGGTCCTACTATAAATATTGACTTCAACTCAGAGGGCCTCCGGTTGGAAATGCTGACATAGAGGGCATCGGTGCCCCTTTCACAAAGGAGGAAGTAAAATCTGCAATAAATCAAATGCCATGTGGCAAAGCACCCGGTCCTGATGGTTTTACCGGGGTCATTTTGAAGAAATTTTGGGAGATCATTAAGGGATATGTTATGAAGGAAATCAACCAATTTAACAACCCTTCACAGCGCACATCTACAATGTCTCAACTCGGTGAATATTGTGTTGTTGCCAAAAAAGAGGGAGTCGAGCTTATCACTGACTATAGGTTGTTAGCCTAATTCATGGCATTGCAAAAATAATAGCCAAAATGATCGATCTTCTACTGGATCCACTCATGAACGACCTTGTCTCCAATGCCCAAAGTACCTTCTTAAAAATAGGAGTATCCATGACAACTTCATGTAGGTACGCAACCTTAGGAGAAGGGTACACAAAAGAAAAATCCCAATGCCCCCATTCAAGCTTGACATCCGCAAAGCTTTTGAATCAGTGCGATGTGAATTCATCCTCGATATTCTCAAGAGAAATTGCTTCCTGCCTAAGTTCCGTGATTTGATTGCTGCCTTGATTTCCTCTTTCTCTCCAAGAGTCCTTCTCCATGGGGTGGCCGGTCAACCTATCAAGCATGGTAGGGGTTGAGGAAAGGAGACCAGCTACCCCGCTCATTTTTTCTCGTCATCAAACCTCTCCAAACAAATCCTTGAGTTGGCCTCCCATCACGAGCTTCTCCAAAATATCAGAGGAAGGGGAACCGTCCTTAGAACCTCTATTTATATGAACGATGCGGCTCTTTTTTGTGGCTCCGCACAAAAATGGCATTCAAAATCTCATCCTTTCTTGCTTTCAGAAAAATTACCGAACTTGAAACAAATTTCCAAAAGAGGCATAGATCTTAAGGAGGTGCTCATGGTCTTGTTGGTGAGCTGTGTATCCTTTCTAATGAATTATCTTGGCCTCCCTGATGGCTCAATGCACGACGCCTAGAAAAATGCTTGATGGCGGTGTTGATGTAGAGCTCGTTGGGAACCCCGAGAGGAAGGTATGATGAGCACAGCAGCAAGTTTCCCTCAGTTATGAAACCAAGGTTTAATCGAACCAGTAGGAGCAAGGACACACCCCAAAGGTGTTACTAGCTGAGCTTTGGCAGGGCGCACTACCGGTGTTAGTAGCAACGTGGAGACCTGCACAACACAAGCACAGGACTTTGTCCCCAACTTGCGATGAGGTTGTCAATCTCACCGTGTTTTGCGGAAAACAAAGGATTAAACGTATCAAATGGAAAGAAGTAAAAGTTTGCAGAAAGTAAAGACAAAACAGTAAAAGATTGTAGATTGTATGTAAAAGACAAGGACCGGGATCCATGGTTCACTAGAGGTGGCTCTCCTTAAGATAGATAACATGCTGGGTGAACAAATTACAGCGGGGCAATTGATAAACACCGAGAAAGCAATACATGCATATACTAATCATCTTGACTCCTTTGAGACTTAATTGGGCATTACAACATTATACATAGACCGCCATCCAACTGCATCTATGACTAATAATCCACCTTCAGGTTATCATCCGAACCCCCTCCAGTATTAAGTTGCAAGCAATAGATTATTGCTTTACGAACTGCGTGTAAAGTAAACAATACGATTGTTCTATGAACAAAGGATTGTTGTTTTTTCCCTAGTAGCAACAACACATCTAGTACCTTAGAGATTTCTGTCACTTCCCCAGATTACCAGAGGCATGAACCCACTATCGAGCATAAATACTAACTCTTGGAGTTTCTAGCATCTACTTGGCCAAGATAGCTACTAACAACGGAAAGCATGCAAGATCTCAAATAACAAAGATATGATAGAATCAATAATCAATCTGAAATAGCATCTCAATATCCATCGGATCCCCATAAACACAACATGCAGAATTACAAATAGATGATCTTGATCATGAACGGAGCTCACAAGATCTAAACATGAAAGCACAAAGGAGGAGAACCAGCCATCTAGCTACTACATGGATCTGTAGTCCAAGGATGAACTACTCACGCATCACACCGGAGGCTTTCATGGTGATGAAGAAGGCCTCCAGGGCGAATTCCCCTCTCCAGCAGGGTGCCGAGAAGAGCTTCAGATCCCTCCCGATCTAGGGATGGAGATGACGGTGGATACAGACTCTTTCGTGGATTTTTGATCAGGTACTTAGGGTTTTCGTCCCGAGGTCAATATATAGGCGGAAGGAGAGGCCGAGGGGGTGCCGGGAGCGGCCACACAACCCCCTGGCGCGAGCAAGGCCTGGCCGCGCGGCCAGGTGGTGTGGTGGCCCCCTGGCCCCTCTCCGTCTCGTATTCTGGCACTTGATGACATCCGGAAAAATAGGCACTTTGGCTTTTGTCCCGTCCAATTCCGAGAATATTCATTTTATAACTTTCCTAGAACCAAAAACAGTAGAAAACAGGCAGCTGGCACTGTGGCACTTGTTAATAGGGTAGTCCAAGAAATCATATGAAAAGTACTCCAAAGTTGGAACAAAACACAAGAAAGTGGATAAAACCAAGCATGGAACATCAAAAATTATAGATACATTTGCAATGTATCAACATCCCCAAGCTTAACTCCTGCTCGTCCTCGAGTAGGTAAGTGATAAAAAGAAAGAATAATTTTTGAGGTGACATGCACCATCAAAGACTTGATCAAAGTATTTGCAAAACATTCAAAGCTAGGATCATAATACTTCAATCATAACATGAAAGATAAAGTTCTAGAAATAAGACAAAGAAACTATGATGCAACATGAAAAGGCACAAAAAAAATATTCATGAATAACAATGCTTTGCAAGACGTTTGTTTGTTTCACATAAAGAAAACATAGCATAATAGTATTCAGCTTGTCCCTCAATAGAGTAGCAAATATAATTGCATAGGACACCTTCAAAGTTCATAAGAGTGACTAGATACAATAGTTTAAAACAAGCAATATCAAAGTATGCATCAATCAACTAGTCTTGGGACAATGCACATAGAACTAAGAATGGCCACTATGCTCTCAAAGTAGGTGCATAAAGATAGAAGGTGGAGACTCAATATAATGGTGAAAGAAAGGCCTTTTGTAAAAGGAAGTAGGGATTCAAGTCTCATAAAGAGGTTCCAAAAATTATGGTACTTATAGCTTTCAGCTCTTATTGCCCCTATCATAAGCATCTTGAAGTGGTTAAGGTTAAAGTGACACAACTAAGAGGATATGCTTGACAAGTTATAAACCGAAATCTCATGCCCCTAACTTACGAAGACCGATCCTCATGGTACTCAACTTCAGTCACAAGTAAACTCTTGTCATTGTAAGTACATGTGTATCACTAAGAACCGCCAACGGGGTACCCCTTGCACATGATACGGGAGCTTTCCCATAATCAAAATGACAAGGCAAGCAGATAATGAGCATCTCAGCGATCTTTTTATTTGCTATTTGCATAGGTTTTTATTGAGGATGCTTCATAGAATGCTCATTATGGTGATGCTGCAAGTTTCCACCATGATTAGGCATGTCTTAGGCTAGCGGCCTAGGCGTTTCACTAACACACATACAAACTCCATGATCTTACAAGTTCCACTTTTATTTCACACCGCCGGGATCCGTAAGCAAAAGAGCATGATATCAACGGGGTACAAAGTACAAGTGCAATGTTGAAAGCGTTCCCCATGGTACATGGTTCTGCTAATTTCAACTTATAAAGCGCAAGCATATACGCAACAAAGAAGGACCCAATGGTTCAAGTTTATTAGAGGCAAGTAAATTAAAGTGTGCCATCAAGTTCGTGAGAGCTTTAATCACTAGTTTTCTCATAACAAGTTTAATTTGGAAGGTAAAAAAGCATGAATATACTTGGAATAGCATAAGCTAGTAGGTAGGTATGGTGGACTCTTTGGAATAACTTAGTTTAGGGAGTTGGATGCATGAGTGGAACTCATACTTGGTTGTGGAGGCTAGCAAAAGACTAGGAGCGACAAACTAAGAGAGCAATAATGGCCATAATCATGTAGAGCGACAAAACATCATTGATCAAAGCATAAAGTGATACTACAAGTTGAAAACTAAAGGATCATAAAGGCTATGGTGACTTGAGATAGCCATAACATGGTGTGAGCATGTGCCAAGTCAACCCAAATGAAGCATCAAAGGAGAATACCACTATATTATGCTTTAATATGCTAAAACAACACATGATTCATCCAAGGCACATTAAGCAATCTCAATTGTTTATAACAAGTCATGCTACAACAAAGAATACTAAGCATACAGCAAAAACAATATCAAGCATGGCATGACAAAGCATAGGCCACAGTCTAAAACGAGCTCTTTTTACCACATAAACATGAACTTTCCTACTCTTTTCCAAACCAAACCAAACTATTTGCAAACCGATGTATGAAAGAGGGGGTACAACCAATTTATTCAGAAAACTAAGCAAACCAAAGCAAACGAAAACCAAAACGAAAACGAAAAAGAAGACGCTCCAAGAAAAACACAACTATGCATGAAACAATAAAAATGAAGCGTTTGGAAGAAACCTAGGATTTTTATTGATGAAGAAGGGGATGCCTTGGGCATCCCCAAGCTTTGACGCTTGTACTTCTTGGATATTTCTTGGGGTGACACGCGTGGCATCCCCAAGCTTGAGCTTTAGTCCATTCTTCATCTCATTACTCATTCCTTCCATACACCTGAAATTTTTCCTTCATACAAAACTTCACACAATCTTTATTAGCAACATTAGTGCACTTAAGATAAATAAGTCTTAAGGTTCAGTTCTAACACCAAATAAACTTCCATTAGAACACTAGCTACTGTAGCAGTTCCCTTGAAAAGCTCAATTCCCCAAAAGAACTCAAGAAGGAACCAACAAGAAGCAAATACAGAAAATGGCAGAAATCTGTCAAAACAGATCAGCAGGCAAATACAAATTTTTTCGAAGACCTTCTGTTGCTCAAATCAAAAAGTATTGAACTAACTAAAGTTAGATAACAACCTGGGGCAGAAGCACAAACAATTACAGCTCAATCCGACATACAGAGCTCTCTCACGAATTTTTACAGTGAAGCACACGAATCTATTTCGGGACAACAACTTTCCCAATCATTACTTCTCTCTCATTAGAGGTTACTCTTGGCACAAAAAGCAAATAAAAAGGATAAGGAGAGGTTATTACAGAGGTAATAACTTCAAAGACTCATCTAAAACTTTTGGGTTATCTCCCAATAAGTACTTTTCTTTAACGCCTTCAAGTTAGGCATAAGAAGCAAAGAAAGAATCAAGTGTTCTCAAATGAAGAAACATTAAAACCAAATTTCTTACCCTTACCTCTCTTATTTTTATTCTTAACCTTGGGGAAAATATGATTTTTTGGTGGAGAATATAGGTGGATGGTCCCCTTTCCCACATCTATTGTTGCTCCAAGGAGTTCTAATAGGGACCTTCCAAGTGTAGTTTGTCCTTTTCCTGCACATTCAATAACAAGATAATCAATAGAAATCGTTTTCCCAAGGATCATTGTAGACACTCCTTCAGCTATTCCAAGAGGTAATATGGTAGAATTATTAGCAAGATATATTTCTTTTCCTTCTTCAGTGAGCCCCCAAGTATTCAAAGATTTATAAATATCTTTGGGCATAAGACCAAATTCAGACATGATATCACAGCGAGCTTGAAAAGTTTCGGTGTTCATCTCAATCTTTACTGTAGGGAACCACTTTGATGGTTCAGAGTTTATTGGAACATAATTGTGATGCTCCCTAAGCGTGTTATAGAAATTTTCTAAGCTAGTAGTGCTAGCCTCAAGAGTGTTCAACCAAGCAAATATTTTTGCAGTTTGGCTAGGCATGTTGTAAGTGAGGATCAATTTATTTATAGCATTAATAGCATCATACTCATTACATTAGAGGAAATCTCCTCCCACAACAGCATCTAAAGCATATCTATAGCAAAGAGCAATCCCAAGGTAAAAACTGCTAAGGAACAAACTTTGAGTCATTTTAGGCTCAGTTTTTTCATGTAGATCGGAGATTCTAGACCAAGCTTCCTTAAAACTTTCCTCAATTCCTTGTTTAAAAGTGAAAATCATTTCCTCGGGTGACATACTGATTGGAGCAAGGCTAGACATAGTGGCACTCAAGATAGGAACTAATTTTTTTGTGTTTTTCAAATAAGAAAGCAAACTAGTAAAACTATTTTTTTGTGTTTTTGAATAACAAAACAAGCAAACAAAGAAAAAAGAAACTAAGGAAAAAAAACAACAAAGTAAAGATATTGGTTATGAGGGACTCCCCTTGTGAAGATGTCCTTGACTCCCCGGCAACGGCGCTACAAAATCGCTTGATGGCTCAATGCACGGCGCCCAGAAAAATGCTTGATGGCGGTGTTGATGTAGAGCTCGTTGGGAACCCCAAGAGGAAGGTATGATGAGCACAGCAGCAAGTTTCCCTCAGTTATGAAACCAAGGTTTAATCGAACCAGCAGGAGCAAGGAAACACCCCAAAGGTGTTACTAGCTGAGCTTTGGTAGGGCGCACTACCGGTGCTAGTAGCAACGTGGAGACCTGCACAACACAACCACATAACTTTGTCCCCAACTTGCGATGAGGTTGTCAATCTCACCGTGTTTTGCGGAAAACAAAGGATTAAACGTATCGAATGGAAAGAAGTAGAAGTTTGCAGAAAGTAAAGACAAAACAGTAAAAGATTGTAGATTGTATGTAAAAGACAAGGACCGGGATCCATAGTTCACTAGAGGTGGCTCTCCTTAAGATAGATAACATGCTGGGTGAACAAATTACAGCGGGGCAATTGACAAACACCGAGAAAGCTATACATGCATATACTAATCATCTTGACTCCTTTGAGACTTGATTGGGCATTACAACATTATACATAGACCGCCATCCAACTGCATCTATGACTAATAATCCACCTTCAGGTTATCATCCGAACCCCCTCCAGTATTAAGTTGCAAGCAACAGATTATTGCTTTACGAACTTCGTGTAAAGTAAATAATACGATTGTTCTATGAACAAAGGATTGTTGTCTTCTCCCTAGTAGCAACAACACATCTAGTACCTTAGAGATTTCTATCACTTCGCCAGATTACCAGAGGCATGAACCCACTATCGAGCATAAATACTAACTCTTGGAGTTGCTAGCATCTACCTGGCCAAGATAGCTACTAACAACGGAAAGCATGCAAGATCTCAAATAATAAAGACATGATAGAATCAATAATCAATCTGAAATAGCATCTCAATATCCATCAGATCCTCGCAAACACAACATGCAGAATTACAAATAGATGATCTTGATCATGAACGGAGCCCACAAGATCTAAACATGAAAGCACAAAGGAGGAGAACCGGCCATCTAGCTACTACATGGATCCGTAGTCCAAGGATGAACTACTCACGCATCACATCGGAGGCTTGCATGGTGATGACGAAGGCCTCCAGGGTGAATTCCCCTTTCCGGCAGGGTGCCAGGAAGAGCTTCAGATCCCTCCCGATCTAGGGATGGAGATGACGGCGGCTACAGACTCTTTCGTGGATTTTTGATCGGGTACTTAGGGTTTTCGTCCCGAGGGCAATATATAGGCGGAAGCAGAGGCCGAGGGGGTGCCGGGAGCGGCCACACCACCCCCTAGCGAGGGCCAGGCCTGGCCACGTGGCCAGGTGGTGTGGTGGCCCCCTGGCCCCTCTCCGTCTCGTATTCTGGCACTTGATGACATCCGGAAAAATAGGCACTTTAGCTTTTGTCCCGTCCAATTCCAAGAATATTCATGTTCTGACTTTCCTGGAACCAAAAACAGTAGAAAATAGGTAGCTGGCACTGTGGCTCTTGTTAATAGGTTAGTCCAAGAAATCATATGAAAAGTACTCCAAAGTTGGAACAAAACACAAGAAAGTGGATAAAACCAAGCATGGAACATCAAAAATTATAGATACATTTGCAATGTATCACTCCTGCTCTCAATTTGGAAACTCAAAGGGTTGATTTTAAACCGCTAGAACACAAGATGGAAGAGAAGATTGTCACATGGAATGGGAAGACATCAACATAGCCATTCACGGGGCTCTTTTCAAATCCGTAGTCGCTTGAGAAGCCATCTTCCACCTAACTGTTGGGTTCGCAGCATAGAAAACAAAAAATTCCTATGATGGGAACTACTAAGCACCAAGATCTATCTACCTAGATACAAACAACGGGTGGATATACATCCATAGAGAACATACCCTTAAATACCGACAAAGTGTAACGAGATTTGACTCGTGGATGATGTAGTCGATCGCTTGCCGATCTCAAGATTGAGAGGAAGTCCTAGCCGCAAATCAGCAACGAATCCGTGCTCGCAGACACGTCTGGTCTACCGAACAACCTCCACCTCCTCGCTCCAGCAATGCAGCAGAAGCAGCAACTCCTTCCGGATGAAAAGCCACCGAGAACATGTATCTCGCTAATCCGAGACCATGGGGGAATTATTTTAGAAGGGGATAGAGATCCTTCACGAGAAGGTGTGCTTTGTGAGGAGGAGAGGGGTGCCTTTTATAGGGAGAGGGGGGAAGCCCCTCCCATGGCCGGTGGCCAAGGTGGTGCCCCCATCTCTTCCATCATTCATGTGGTGGATGCTCCACTCACATAAACATGCATCCACTCACACTTCCACTCACATGCATTAAATTTCCACCAAATTTAATGTAACTCTCATTTAATAAAACTCTTTTATTTATTCTATTCAGAATTTTGTTAATTACTTGAATTAACAAACATTTACATAAAACCCCCTGCAATATTTCAATATCACATGCAGAACCAATTTCAGCAATTTCACCTAAAATAATTCTGGTGTCCATTGAAATAATTCCAGCACTTTGTAAATCTTTTTTCTAGAACACATTTGCTCCAAATGGTGTCGGTATCCCTTAAGTGTGTCACTCTACGGTTCGCGAATAATGCAGACATGATCGAGACCCTTCTCCGATCAATAATCTGTAGCGGGACCTAGAGATCCATACTGACTCCCACACATTCAACGATGACTTCTGTGATCGTGAGAACCTTTAACACTAGTAACTAAATTTCTTTGTCCCACGATATATTACATGTTCGAGATTCAATCATCGGCATCTCCATACCTAGTTTGATCTCGTTACCGACATGCACTCTTTTCTCATTCCCGTGATATAACATTCTAGTGCATCACTTGATTGCAAGCTATCTCAATGTGATATCACCGAGAGGGCCCAGAGTATATCTTTCCGTCATCGGGATGGACAAAACACACTCTTGATCCATGAGCCTCTACATAACACCTTCGGAGTATCTAAACCCACCTTTATAGTCACCCTGTTATGATGCAACGTTTGATGTTATCAAGTTACCCTTCTAGTGTTAGTGATTGACATGATCTCATGGTCTAAGGACTATGATTACTTCATATGATGTTATAGCAATTTAAATACAATGACTTTGATCGTAATTCTATACTTCGAATGAATGTTTATCACATCATTCCACCAATGTTGTGACCTTGTTATTAACAACATCCCATATCCATGATCAATAAACCTTGATCATCTTGTTAATCAATGAGCTAGTTTATAAGAGCGGCATAACTAGGAACCCTTTATTTATTTATTAAACATACATGTATTAACGTTTCCAATCAATACAATTATAGCATGCAAAATAAATATCTATCATATACTTGAAATATGATAATAACAACTTTATTATTGCCTCTCAGAGTATATTCTCTTCTCTAACCCCCCTCCCAATCCCGCCGGGTTGCATCATAAGCATGAATAAGATTGAGCGTGCCTTCCTATGGGCCGGTACTATAGAGGTGACCGGGGAAAAATGCAAGATCAATTAGGAGAGTGTTTGCAAGCCTACTCAACTAGCTGGTCTTGGCATCCTTCACCTAGAAAATTTTGCTCATGCTCTTCATCTCCGTTAGCCTTGGAATGAGTGGAGGGACCCCAAAGAACTTTGGGTCAGCATGGGCAACCCATGTGACTCCGTGGATATGAGTCTCTTTTATGCTTGTACTACCATCACACTTGACAATGGGAAGATTGCGCTGCTTTGGGACTCTCCATGGCTTAATGGTCGTAAGCCCACGAATATCGCTTCCCTTGTTTTTTAGGTCTCCACTAGGAAGAATTGGAATGTCAAGCAAGCCATCTTCGAAAATGTTTGGATCTCAAAAATCAAAATGGACATCAACTTTATAATCCCTCATATCCAAGAGTTCATTCGACTTTGGTTGGAGATTAGCAATGTTTAATTAAGGGAAGATGTTGACGATTCTATAACTTGGAACCTCATGGCAAGTGGAGAGTATACAACAACCTTGGCATACAAGGAACAATTCTTCGGTTCCACATGCACAGACATGAATAAGACAGTTTGAAAGGCTTGGGCACTGCCTAAGATCAATGTTTTTGCTTGGTTGGTATTCAAAATAGGCTTTTGATGGCGGATCGTCTAGAGAAGAGAGTTGAACAATTGCGACATTTGTCCCCTTTTCAAACAAACCCAAGAGATAGTGGCACACCTTTTCTTCCAATGCCACTTCAATAAGAGGCTTTGGGGTATGATCAAATATTGGCTTGGCCTTACTTTCCTTGACCCCTCCGATTGGTTGTCGAATATATCTGCCTCTTGTGGATAATCATGTCGAGCATGAGCACCCCAAGCCGAAAGGAGACATTGACACTCACCATGCTAACTTCTTGGACAATATGGAATGAGAGAAACACGAGGGTTCTCTGCAAAAAATCCTCTGCTACATCTATCCTTCTAAGTAACATCAAGAGCGAGGCGAGTCTTTGGGTAAGCATGGGAGCAAACCATTTGGGGTTGTGATAATGGGAGAGTAATTGTTTTGTGTGGGAATTTTTTATGATTTCGTTGTTGTGTCATAAACTATCTCCTTATTTAATGAAAGAGGCAAATCTTTTGGCTCCTTTTTAAAAACAAATATTGTATGCTCATTAGTTATGTGGATCCCTAGTAGAGATACCTTACAGAAGCTTATATATTACACTTAAACGGAAAGCTTTAACTCTGTGGTTATATTACACTTACATAGGTACCGTGGCACTTCTACACATGAGTTTCCATGTGACCTTTTTAGTGAAAATATCAATTGTTGCACATGTTGACCTAGTAAGCTCGCGCCAAGTGGTACGAGGGGTAATTATCTACCTATCTATACAACAATGTAAATAATAAAATTATAGTCAGTTGTAACTTTCGACGAAGCGAATCGTCCTCCTTCTTAAATCTCCAACCATAGTCTCCTCGCCTTTGGGGACTCACCATTTTGCTAGCCTAGTTGGTTGTCTTGCACATCGATGATGTATTTTTGCCCTCACAACCTCGATAACCATCACCACACTGGTCTTTCTACCATTCCCTTTCCATCCTTATAATACTGATGTATATAGTTTTCTTCTCCGATGACAGTGCCACACCTCAACCCTAGCCTTCGTAGCACGAATCCCCAACCCTAAGGGCATCTCCAGCTGGACGACCCATTTCACACACGGAAGGTGTATGAAACGGTCCGTTTGAGTCATCCCGTGGATAGGAAAATGGCCTCTGTCTGGCCTGAGCTAGGTTTTGGTGGGGTGCCCCACCGGATCGACCAATTTCGGCCGGACACGCCCAGTCTAGAGATTATCACTTTGCGGCCCGAAAGTTGGGGTGTACAAGCAACGCGGTACCCAAGTTCCCTGAAATCAGCCGGGATGACTACAGTTGGTGTGCCAAATACTCAGAGGGTCTTTTTCGGCACGAATTCAACTTTATGTTTCAATACAAAAAATCAGGCTAACGGGCGTCAAGTTGGCCCCCCCCTGTCAGTTCGCCGTTATGTCGCTCCCATCGCTTAGGCGGGGTGGCTGTCACGTAGGCTTGCAGCATTGGCACAGTGGATATGACAACGCCCCCTACCCACTGTATTGACGTGACAAAACAAGGCCCATGTATCGGCGTTATAATTATTTTTTGTTTACTCAGAAGCTGGAACGGCCACCGCCACGCGTCTCTCCTTGGACTTCCGTCTCAATCGTTAACCCCTACCATAAAAGCGCATTGACGGTTCCACCGTTCCCCTGCCTCGTAGAAACCACTCTTCTTCTTCCTATCATCTACTATCTTCTTCCCATCTTCTCCTTGCCGCCATGGAAGATCTACGCACTCTAGAGACAAGCTTTACTACCCATGACAACAAGAAGATAGACGTTGTGTACACCAACGAGGAGGAGACAATGGTGCGTGTCCTGAGGATGTACGACGGTTGGCTTGGGATAGACGAGGACAAGTTTGTGGGATTGGACCTCGAGTACACCCTGGAGCACCCATATGAAGTGAATGAAGTCGTCGTCGTTCAACTTGCCATGCGGAAACACGTCCTCGTCTTCCACCTCTCCCGGTTTGTAGATCTGCTCTCTGTAGCTAACCGCTTTTAGGGTTTTCTCCTCTTGTTCTTTATCCACTTGCTCATCTTGCAACTACTGGATTTTACTTAGGACCAAATAAATTAGGGTTTGCCTATGTCTCAATCGACTGAGATTTTCTTTAGTCTCAATCACCTAAGAAAAGTGCAACCGTAGTTAAAAGAAATGTGCAACTCGTTCAGTCGACTAAGAAATAGCAAAACCGAATAAATTATGACAATACAATGTTGAGAGTCTTGATCTTGCATTTACTAAACTTTTCAAAATTATATTGAGATGATGATCTTGCATTGACAAAATATTTGTAGTTACAAATTTTGGTGATGACAAACTACATACTTTCAGGACTGATAGGAAATGTCCGGCGCTGCGCCAGTTCCTTGAAAAAAAGGGAATTGTTTTCTGCATTGTCGACACAACGACTGATTTTTCAAAATAGTATCAAGAGGAAATTATAATTCCTGCGCACAACTGGATCGATATTCAGCGTCTTGTCAAGATCCTAGGGGGCAGGAAGAAGGATGGAATGGCATCACTCGCAACTAGAATCCTCGATGAGTCGTACGACACAATGAAGGAAGATTTCCCTACGGATAGGCACGATTTCTGGGACGAGTGGCCGTTGTCTGATATAAACCTGAAGTATGCATCCATAGATGCTTACGTGACCTACCAGCTGTACAAGAAGATCCATTTTTTCAACATTACCTCGTGTTTTGCCCTATTTGCAAGAGGGAAGACGAGCTTAGGGGAGCCCTTTGTAGAAAATGCCGAATAGCTGAGTTTGAAGTTGAATATGCAAAGAAATTGGCTGCATCTGAAGCAACTGACAGAGCGGCTGCAGAAGCAGCTGAAAGAGAGCTTGCAACTGAAGAAGCAGCTGACAGAGAGGCTGCAGCTGAAGCGGCAAACAGAGAGGCGGGATCTTCTAGCGGCAACAATCAGGCCTGTGATGCACCGCTAATTGTGCCGCAGGACGCTAAAGATAGGAAAGCCAAGTCAGATGCCATTTGGGACAAAGCAGTTCGTTGGACGTGGAGTACCTGGAATGATGGCAAGCGCCTCAAGTGGTCTGATGAGGAGTGAATTAAATTTTACTTGTGAGTGTTATGTTTCTGTTTTGTGGAACTCAGATAGCTTGCCAAGATGTCTAGCGCATCAAGTGATACTAATAAAATAAATTTAACCCTCGTTGTGTTATGTTTATGTATGTGTCTTGTAGCTTGTCAAGATGGTAGCTTCTTAACTGGCAGTTTGAAAGAGTGCGCTTTTCCTCTCTCGCTAAACATATATGTTTCATTTTGCCCAAATTGGTAGTAAATCTAGAGAAGATTCTCACTTCGATATTTCGTTCCCTTTTGGACCTCTTTTTTCCTCCGATCAGGTAGCAAATCTAGAGCAGCAAATTACACCAGGCAAAATACATTCATTCAGAAAACAAAACAAATGTAGATATAGCTGTGCACAGCTAAATAGGATATAGCGAAAGAAAGTAGGTTGCTTAACAAGGTTCGATGCATTCAGCCAGAAATAGGATATAGCTAGAAAGGAGTTGTTGGGCAGCAGGGGCAGCCGCCGCAGTGCAGGCACATCCTGCAAGCGCCCGTGCCTCCGCCATCTCCCTCTAGTGCTTCCGCCACTTCTTGCTGCCCAGTTTCTTGGACTTGGGGGCCTTGGGCCTGATTGGAGGCATGCGACCCTCTTTGATGGCCACCCGCTGGAGGTTTCAGAGGTGAATGCCGAGAGCACGGTGTTTAGCGATGTAGGCGTTGATGTTCACGGGCTCGGGCTTGCCACTTTTTCGGCCTCTGCATGCTTCAGTAAGGTGTTCAAGATGGTGTCGCCGGCTGCGCGACTCGTCAAGCAGTAGACGCCCCCTTGTAGAAGGGGCAGCTGTAATAGGGGCCCGTGAGGAATCCGTCGTACTTGTCGGCCCACAGCCTCCTCAGAACCTGACAAGCCTTGGTGTGAATGGACTCGTCATCACTGCAGACGTCGTTGCCGGAAACCTATTGGAAGAAAGGGAAAATGGGGGAGTAGATGGTGTAAGGAGATCGAGCAATCGAAATGTGAACAAGCGAATCCTAATAAACCAAGATCTAGCATCCAACGATGGGAATGGTGTTAGATAATTAGGCACAATTTCCATGATTAATTCCAGAATATTAAACATGACAATACCAGCTAAATTTTAAATAGATTAGCCCATTATTTCTAACAAACGGTAGAAGAACCAGGGGAGGGGAGCAAACCCAAGTTACCTCCGACCATAGGTCATCGATGCCGGTGTCGTAGGGGTTCAGCGGAGCGATGTACTTATCTGGATCGTAGGTGCCCAAGAAGTGCGTGATCTTCTTGTGACCGGCGGGGGCCTCCTCGCTGGCAGGGGGCTCCTCTTTGGCGGCTCCATTGGTAGCTAGGACGGGGGCCTGGACTGGAACGGCGGCTGCCATCGATGCCTCCACTGGGGCCTGGACAGGGACAACGGCTGCTTTCAACGCGTCGAGGGGGACCGGCGAGGAGACGGGGGCCTCCTTGCTGACGGCCACCGAGGCGACGATGACCACCTTATCCTCCTCGACCATCGCCGGCGCGGACGGGGTATTCTCGGGAGTTTGCAGATGCTGGTGGGACAGTGGAGAGGGTTGTGTGAGGACAGTGAGCGAGAGTGGGAGTGGGTGTGCGGAGAGGGGCTCTATAGCTAAGGTGGATAGAAGGAAGGCACGTTTCGTTGCACCACCGTGCAACGCGCCGCACAGTCGAGTCCACCGTGCACCGCGACACGCGCACGATACGTCACGTTTTTTTCCCGGGCCATGCATGGCAGTTCTGTATTGAGCCGCATGCAAAGGGCGCACACACAATTTCTATGTACGAAGTTTGACACGGCCCTAAAATTGGCGATAGTTAAAAGTGGAAATGTAGAGGGGAAGGTAGGGTGGCTGTACGACGAGATTTGTGGGGTTGTGATAGATTCGGTAAAGGGATGTGTTGATGGCTGCGAGTGACTCGATGAACCGGAGACGTTAGGTCTCGTCGAGCTCAGTTGTTTGGCCTCCGGCTAGCGCGTCCAAGCTTCTTACGGTGGGCTCCAGTTAGAAGTGAGATTGAGAGCCGCTGCGTAAAAATGGGATGTGTCTTATTAAAATCAAGTGGCAATAAACTGCAGCTATCTATCGACGACCGTGCACTCGATGACGCATGTGTTGTAGCGTAGTAGTAGCAGTAGTAGGCTTTTCAGACTTGATTAAATGTGACATGACCGCTCGACGACTTTTTCCATGGATGACATCCTGTTCCTTCTTGTAGAGGGAGACGTCAAGATGGGGCCTCGTCAAGATGGTAGCTCGTTAACTGGCAGTTTGAAAGAGTACCCTTTTCCTCTCTCGCTAAACATATATGTTTCATTTTGCCCAAATTGGTAGCAAATCTAGAGAAGATTCTCTCTTCGATAATTCGTTCCCTTTTGGACCTCTTTTTGCCTCTGATCAGGTAGCAAATCTAAAGC
Source organism: Avena eriantha (assembly GCA_910589775.1). Taxonomy (NCBI): domain Eukaryota; kingdom Viridiplantae; phylum Streptophyta; class Magnoliopsida; order Poales; family Poaceae; genus Avena; species Avena eriantha. The sequence goes on along the minus strand of OU342742.1, from coordinate 20,801,974 downwards.
AGCAAATCACACCAGGCAGAATACATTCATTCAGAAAACAAAACAAATGTAGATATAGCTGTGCACAGCTAAATAGGATATAGCGATAGAAAGTAGTAGATTGCTTAACGGGGTTCGATGCATTCAGCTAGAAATAGGATGCAAGCAAAATATAGAAAATCAAAAGAAGCTGCTTAGCAGCAGTAGTCGTGGCAGATGCAGATACATTCAAGGAGACATCCAACCTGTTCATTCGCCAGTGCCTCCATCTCCGTCAGGTGCTTCCGCCACTTCTTGCTGCCTAGTTTCTTGGACTTGGGGGCCTTGGGCCGGATTGGAGGCATGCAACCCTTTTTGATGGCCACTCGCTGGAGGTTTGGGAGGTGAATGCTGAGAGCACGGTGTTCAGCGATGTAGGCATTGATGTTCGCGAGCTCGGGCTTGCCACTTTTGTGGATGCCAGAGCTCGCGGCCTCTACATGCTTCAGTAAGGTGTTCAAGGCGGTGCCGCCGGCGGCGCGACTCGTCAAGCAGTAGACGCCCCCCTTGCGGAAGGGGCAGCTGTAGTAGGGGCCCGTGAGGAATCCGTCGTACTTGCCGGCCGGCAGCCTCCTCAGCAGCTGACGAGCCTTGGTGTGAATGGACTCGTCATCGCTGCAGACGTCGCTGCCGGAAACCTATTGGAAGAAAGGGAAAATGGGGGAGTAGATGGTGTAAGAAGATCGAGCAATCGAAATGCGAACAAGCGAATCCTAATAAACCAAGATCTAGCATCCAACGATGGGAACGGTGTTGGATAATTAGGCACAATTTCCATGATTAATTCCAGAATATTAAACATGACAATACTAGCTAAATTTTAAATAGATTAGCCCATTATTTCTAACAAACGGTAGAAGAACCAAGGGAGGGGAGCAAACCCTAGTTACCTCCGACCATAGGTCGTCGATGCCGGTGTCGTATGGGTTCAGCGGAGCGATGTACTTATCTGGATCATAGGTGCCCAAGAAGTGCGCGATCTGCTTGTGACCGGCGGGGGCCTCCTCGCCGGCGGGAGGCTCCTCTTCGGCGGTTTCGGCGGTAGCTAGGACGAGGGCCTGGATGTGAACGGCGGCTGCCCTCGATGCCTCCACTGGGGCCTGGATAGGGACAGCGGCTTCTTTCAACGCGTCGAGGGGGACCGGCAAGGAGACGAGGGCCTCCTCGCCGGCGGCCACGGAGGCGACGATGGCCACCTTATCCTCCTCGGCCATCGCCGGCGCGGATGGGGTATTCTCGGGAGTTTGCGGATGCTGGTGGGACAGTGGAGACGGTTGCGTGGGGACAGTGAGCGAGAGTGGGAGTGGGTGGGCGGAGAGGGGCTCTATAGGTGGATAGAAGCAAGGCACGTTTCGTTGCACCACAGTGCAACGCGCCGTGCAGCCGACTGCACCGTGCACTGCGACACGTGCACGGTACATCATGTTTTTTCCCGGGCCATGCATGGCAATTCTATATTGAGCCGCATGCAAAGGGCGCACACACAATTTCTATGTACGAAGTTTGACATGGCCCTAAAATTGGCGATTGAGAGCCGCTGCGTAAAAAATGGGTATGTCTTATTAAAATCAAGTGGCAATAAATTGCAGCTGTCCATCGATGACCGTGCACTCGATGACGCATGCGTTGTGGCGTAGTAGTAGCAGTATTAGGCTTTTCAGACTTGATTAAACATGACATGACCGCTCGACGACTTTTTCCATGGACGGCATCGTGTTCCTTCTTGTAGAAGTCTCACTGAGGGAGACGTCCGTGCTATCTCACGCTGTACTGTGAAGGGCACGACGTGTGCATCGATCAGCGTTGGATCGCATAGAATCAACGGTTGGTGTGCACGATTCGCGTGACAAATGTGATAACCAATCAGGGAGTAGCAAACAGGGTGAGCACAGATTTGTGCTTCTACGAAAGATAGAGAGGGGGGAGGGAACTGATTAGTACCACATAAAACCAAGGGCGATACTGAGTAGTATAAAAATGGAAAGTGAGTGTCTTGCACAACTAAATACATCGTGGCATACATCAAATTATGCCAAGATAAATCCAAAAGAGTTCATTGGATGTGTGTTCTTCTCATAAACCACTCATAAACAATGTAAGGATCCACTAGAGTCATTGGATGTGTGTTCTTCTCACAAACCACATATCACCAGTGTCATTGCATGTGTGTTCTTCCCACAGACCACACATGGATCCACCGATGTCATTGCATGTGTGTTCTTCTCACAAACCACACATGGATCCACCAGTGTCATCGCATGTCTGTTCTTTTCATGAACCACGGCTAGAGTCATTGCACGTGTGTTCTTCTCACAGACCACATATCACCTGTGTCATTGCATGTGTGTTCTTCCCACAGACCACACATGGATCCCCCAGTGTCATTGCATGTGTGTTCTTCCCACAGACCACACATGGATCCACCCAGTGTCATTGCATGTGTGTTCTTCCCACAGACCACACATGGATCCACCAGAGTCATTGCATGTGTGTTCTTCCCATGAACCACACATGGATCCACTAGTGTCATTGCATGTCTGCTCTTTTCATGAACCACACCTAGAGTCATTGCATGTGTGTTCTTCTCACAAACCACATATCACCGGTGTCATTGCATGTGTGTTCTTCCCATGAACCACACATGGATCTAGTAGTGTCATTGCATGTGTGTTCTTCCCACAGACCACACATGGATCCACCAATGTCATTGCATGTGTGTTCTTCCCATGAAACAAACATGGATCCACCAGTGTCATTGCATGTGTGTTATTCTCACAAACCACGTAAGGATCCACCGGTGTAATTGCATGTGTGTTCTTCCCATGAACCACACATGGATCCACCGGTGTCATTGTATGTCTGCTCTTCCCACGAACCACAGTTAGAGTCATCGCATGTCTGCTCTTTTCATGAACCACGGCTAGAGTCATTGCATGTGTGTTCTTCTCACAAACCATATCATGAACCGCACCCAGTGTCATTGCATGTGTGTTCCTCGCATGAACCACACATGGATCCACCAGTGTCATTGCATGTCTGCTCTTTTCATGAACCATAGCTAGAGTCATTGCATGTGTGTTCTTCTCACAAACCACATATCACCGGTGTCATTGCATGTGTGTTCTTCCCATGAACCACACATCGATCCACCAGTGTCATTGCATGTGTGTTCTTCCCACAGACCACACATGGATCCACCAATGTCATTGCATGTGTGTTCTTCCCATGAACCACACATGGATCCACTAGTGTCATTGTATGTCTGCTCTTCCCATGAACCACATCTAGAGTCATCGCATGCGTGCTCTTTTCATGAACCACAGCTAGAGTCATTGCATGTGTGTTCTTCTTACAAACCATACCATGAACCACACCAAGTGTCATTGCATGTGTGTTCTTCTCACAAACCACACATGGATCCACCGGGGTCATTGCATGTCTGCTCTTCTCATTAACCACACCTAGAGTCATTGCATGTCTGTTCTTTTCACAAACCAAATATCACCAGAGTCATTGCATGTGTGTTCTTCCCATGAACCACACATGGATCCACCAGTGTCATTGCATGTGTGTTCTTCTCACAAACCACGCATGGATCCACCCAGTGTCATCGCATGTGTGTTCTTCCCATGAACCACACATGGATCCACCAGTGGCATTGCATGTCTGCTCTTTTCAAGAACCACAGCTAGAGTCATTGGATGTGTGTTCTTCTCACAGACCACATATCTCCAGTGGCATTGCATGTGTGTTCTTTCCAAAGACCACACATGGATCCACTAGTGTAATTGCATGTGTGTTCTTCTCACAAACCATATCATGAACCACACCCAGTGTCATTGCATGTGTGTTCTTTTCACAGACCACACATGGATCCACCAGTGTTATTGCATGTGTGTTCTTCTCACTAACCATATCATGAACCACACCGAGTGTCATTTCATGTGTGTTCTTCCCATGAACCACACATGGATCCACCAGTGTCATTGCACGTGTGTTCTTCTCACAAACCACACATGGATCCAGCCAGTGTCATCGCATGTCTGCTCTTTCCATGAACCACACATGGATCCACCAGTGTCATTGCATGTCTGCTCTTTTCATGAACCACAGCTAGAATCATTGGATGTGTGTTCTTCTCACAGACCACATATCAGCAGTGTCATTGCATGTGTTATCTTCCCAAAGACCACACATGGATCCACCAGTGTCATTGCATGTGTGTTCTTCTCACAAACCACACATGGATCCACCAGTGTCATTGCATGTGTGTTTTTCTCACAAACCATATCATGAACCACATCCAGTGTCATTGCATGTGTGTTCTTCTCATTAACCCCACATGGATCCACCGGTGTCATTGCATGTCTCCTCTTTTCATTAACCACAGCTAGAGTCATTGCATGTGTGTTCTTTTCACAAACCACATATCACCAGAGTCATTGCATGTGTGTTCTTCCCACAGACCACACATGTATCCACCAGTGTCATTGCATGTCTGCTCTTTTCATGAACCACAGCTAGAGTCATTGCATGTGTGTTCTTCTCACAAACCACATATCACCGGTGTCATTGCATGTGTGTTCTTCCCATGAACCACACATGGATCCACCAGTGTCATTGCATGTGTGTTATTCTCACAGACCACGAAAGGATCCACCGGTGTAAGTGCATGTGTGTTCTTCCCATGAACCACACATGGATCCACCGGTGTCATTGTATGTCTGCTCTTCCCATGAACCACAGTTAGAGTCATCGCATGTCTGCTCTTTTCATGAACCACACCCAGTGTCATTGCATGTGTGTTCTTCTCATTAACCCCACATGGATCCACCGGTGTCATTGCATGTCTGCTCTTTTCATGAACCACAGCTAGAGTCATTGCATGTGTGTTCTTCTCACAAACCACATATCACCGGTGTCATTGCATGTGTGTTCTTCCCATGAACCACACATCGATCCACCAGTGTCATTGCATGTGTGTTCTTCCCACAGACCACACATGGATCCACCAATGTCATTGCATGTGTGTTCTTCCCATGAACCACACATGGATCCACTAGTGTCATTGTATGTCTGCTCTTCCCATGAACCACATCTAGAGTCATCGCATGCGTGCTCTTTTCATGAACCACAGCTAGAGTCATTGCATGTGTGTTCTTCTTACAAACCATACCATGAACCACACCAAGTGTCATTGCATGTGTGTTCTTCTCACAAACCACACATGGATCCACCGGGGTCATTGCATGTCTGCTCTTCTCATTAACCACACCTAGAGTCATTGCATGTCTGTTCTTTTCACAAACCAAATATCACCAGAGTCATTGCATGTGTGTTCTTCCCATGAACCACACATGGATCCACCAGTGTCATTGCATGTGTGTTCTTCTCACAAACCACGCATGGATCCACCCAGTGTCATCGCATGTGTGTTCTTCCCATGAACCACACATGGATCCACCAGTGGCATTGCATGTCTGCTCTTTTCAAGAACCACAGCTAGAGTCATTGGATGTGTGTTCTTCTCACAGACCACATATCTCCAGTGGCATTGCATGTGTGTTCTTCCCAAAGACCACACATGGATCCACCAGTGTCATTGCATGTGTGTTCTTCTCTCAAACCATATCATGAACCACACCAAGTGTCATTGCATGTGTGTTCTTCTCACATACCACACATGGATCCACCAGTGTCATTGCATGTGTGTTCTTCTCACAAACCATATCATGAACCACACCCAGTGTCATTTCGTGTGTGTTCTTCCCATGAACCACACATGGATCCACCAGTGTCATTGCATGTGTGTTCTTCTCACAAACCACACATTGATCCACCAAGTGTAATCGCATGTCTGCTCTTTTCATGAACCACAGCTAGAGTCATTGGATGTGTGTTCTTCTCACAGACCACATATCTCCAGTGGCATTGCATGTGTGTTCTTCCAAAAGACCACACATGGATCCACCAGTGTCATTGCATGTGTGTTCTTCTCTCAAACCATATCATGAACCACACCAAGTGTCATTGCATGTGTGTTCTTCTCACAGACCACACATGGATCCACCAGTGTCATTGCATTTGTGTTCTTCTCACAAACCATATCATGAACCACACCCAGTGTCATTTCATGTGTGTTCTTCCCATGAACCACACATGGATCCACCAGTGTCATTGCATGTGTGTTCTTCTCACAAACCACACATGGATCCACCCAGTGTCATCGCATGTCTGCTCTTTGCATGAACCACACATGGATCCACCAGTGTCATTGCATGTCTGCTCTTTTCATGAACCACAGCTAGAGTCATTGGATGTGTGTTCTTCTCACAGACCACATATCACCAGTGTCATTGCATGTGTGTTCTTACCAAAGACCACACATGGATCCACCAGTGTCATTGCATGTGTGTTCTTCTCACAAACCATATCATGAACCAGACCCATTGTCATTGCATGTGTGTTCTTCTCACAGACCACACATGGATCCACCAATGTCATTGCATATGTGTTCTTCTCACAAACCATATCATGAACCACACCCAGTGTCATCGCATATGTGTTCTTCTCATTAACCCCACATGGATCCACCGGTGTCATTGCATGTCTGCTCTTTTCATTAACCACATCTAGAGTCATTGCATGTGTGTTCTTTTCACAAACCACATATCACCAGGGTCATTGCATGTGTGTTCTTCCCACAGACCACACATCTATCCACGAGTGTCATTGTATGTGTGTTCTTCCCATGAACCACACATGGATCCACCAGTGTTATTGCATGTGTGTTATTCTCACAGACCACGTAAGGTTCCACCGGTGTAATTGCATGTGTGTTCTTCCCATGAACCACACATGGATCCACCAGTGTCATTGTATGTCTGCTCTTCCCATGAACCACAGTTAGAGTCATCGCATGTCTGCTCTTTTCATGAACCATAGCTGGAGTCATTGCATGTGTGTTTTTTCACAAACCATATCATGAACCACACCTAGTGTCATTGCATGTGTGTTCTTCCCACGAACCACACATGGATCCACCCGTGTCATTACATGTGTGATCTTTTCATGAACCACAGCTAGAGTCATTGCATGTGTGTTCTTCTCACAAACCACATATCACCGGTGTCATTGCATGTGTGTTCTTCCCATGAACCACACATGGATCCACTAGTGTCATTGCATGTGTGTTCTTCCGAGAGACCACACATGGATCCACCAGTGTCATTGCATGCGTGTTCTTACCATGAACCACACATGGATCCACCAGTGTCATTGTATGTCTACTCTTCCCATGAACCATATCATGAACCACACCTAGTGTCATTGCATGTGTGTTCTTCTCACAAACCATATCATGAACCACACCCATTGTCATTGCATGTGTGTTCTTCTCTCAGACCACACATGGATCCACCAGTGTCATTGCATGTGTGTTCTTCTCACAAACCATATAATGAACCACACCCAGTGTCATCGCATGTGTGTTCTTCTCATTAACCCCACATAGATCCACCGGTGTCATTGCATGTCTGCTCTTTTCATTAACCATAGCTAGAGTCATTGCATGTGTGTTCTTTTCACAAACCACATATCACGAGAGTCATTGCATGTGTGTTCTTCCCACAGACCACACATGTATCCACCAGTGTCATTGCATGTGTGTTTTTCCCATGAACCACACATGGATCCACCAGTGTCATTGCATGTGTGTTATTCTCACAAACCACGTAAGGATCCACCGGTGTAATTGCATGTGTGTTCTTCCCATGAACCACACATGGATTCCACCGGTGTCATTGTATGTCTGCTCTTCCCATGAACCACAGTTAGAGTCATCGCATGTCTCCTCTTTTCATGAACCAGAGCTAGAGTCATTGCATGTGTGTTCTTCTCACAAACCATATCATGAACCACACCCAGTGTCATTGCATGTGTGTTCTTCCCATGAACCACACATGGATCCACCAGTGTCCTTGCATGTCTGCTCTTTTCATGAACCACAGCTAGAGTCATTGCATGTGTGTTCTTGTCACAAACCACATATCACCGGTGTCATTGCATGTGTGTTCTTCCCATGAACCACACATGGATCCACGAGTGTCATTGCATGTGTGTTCTTCACACAGACCACACATGGATCCACCAGTGTAATTGCATGTCTTCTATTTTCATGAACCACAACTAGAGTCATCACATGCGTGCTCTTTTCACAAACAACAGCTAGAGTCATTGCATGTGTGTTCTTCTTACAAACCATATCATGAACCACACCCAGTGTCATTGCATGTGTGTTCTTCTCACAAACCACAGATGGATCCACCAGTGTCATTGCATGTCTACTCTTCTGTTTAACCACAGCTAGAGTCATTGCATGTCTGTTCTTTTCACAAACCACATATCACCAGAGTCATTGCATGTGTGTTCTTCCCATGAACCACACATGGATCCACCAGTGTCATTGCATGTGTGTTCTTCTCACAAACCACACATGGATCCACCCAGTGTCATCGCATGTGTGTTTTTCCCATGAACCACACATGGATCCACCAGTGTCATTGCATGTCTGCTCTTTTCATGAACCACAACTAGAGTCATTGGATGTGTGTTCTTCTCACAGACCACATATCACCAGTGTCATTGCATGTGTGTTCTTCTCACACACCATATCATGAACCACACCCAGTGTCATTGCATGTGTGTTCTTCTCACAGACCACACATGGATCCACCAGTGTCATTGCATGTGTGTTCTTCTCACAAACCATATCATGAACCACACCGAGTGTCATTTCATGTGTGTTCTTCCCATGAACCACACATGGATCCACCAGTGTGATTGCATGTCTGCTCTTTTCATGAACCACAGCTAGAGTCATTGCATGTGTGTTCTTCTCACAAACCACATATCACCGGTGTCTATGCGTGTGTGTTCTTCCAACAGACCACACATGGATCCACTGGTGTCATTGCATGTCTACTCTTCTCATTAAGCACAGCTTGAGTCATTGCATGTCTGTTCTTTTCACAAACCACATATTACCAGAGTCATTGCATGTGTGTTCTTCCCATGAACCACACCCAGTGTCATTGCATGTGTGTTCTTCTCATTAACCCCACATGGATTCACCTGTGTCATTGCATGTCTGCTCTTTTCAGTAACCACAGCTAGAGTCATTGCATGTGTGTTGTTTTAACAAACCACATATCACTAGAGTCATTGCATGTGTGTTCTTCTCACATACCACATATCACCTGTGTCATTGCATGTGTGTTCTTCCCATGAACCACACATGGATCCACCAGTGGCATTGCATGTGTGTTATTCTCACAAACCACGTAAGGATCCACCGGTGTAATTGCATGTGTGTTCCTCTAATAGACCACACATGGATCCACCGGTGGCATCGCAGGTGTGCTCTTTTCATGAACCACAGTTAGATTCATCGCATGTCTGCTCTTTTCATGAACCACAGGTAGAGTCATTGCATGTGTGTTCTTCTCACATACCATATCATGAACCACACCCAGTGTCATTGCATGTGTGTTCTTCCCATGAACCGCACATGGATCCACCGGTGTCATTGCATGTCTGCTCTTTTCATGAACCACAGCTAGAGTCATTGCATGTGTGTTCTTCTCACAAACCACATATCACCAGAGTCATTGCATGTGTGTTCTTCCCACAAACCACATATCACCGGTGTCATTGCATGTCTGCTCTTCTCATTAACCACAGCTAGATCCACCCGTGTCATTGGATGCATGTTCTTTTCATAAACCACATATGGATAGTAATTAAACTTAGGAGAGCCCTAACCTTAGCGTTAGACCGAGTCTTCTAGAAGGCACGCCCTAACACAGTTGTTCTGCTTGTCGATTGTTACATACCGTCCGATCGGGGCGCTTGGACGATTGGGATGGTTTTCGTGAGACCAATCCGCGAGTAGTCTGTTCTGCACCATGATTGAACACGCTTGCTCTGGACAAACTGGCAAAACCAGGGGCTCCCCTGTTGCGAGTGTCACGACTCACGAGTTGAGCGGGCCATATCCCAGTGTCACGTCCCCATTACTTCTCTTCCTCCCCGTACTTCTCTTCCTTCCCCTCGAAGCCACATTCCCCACTTCACTCCCATCCTGCCGTAGCCGCAAGCCGACGGTGCCGCCATCCCAATCCCCTCTCCGGCAGCCACACCCCCTCCCCTCTTGCCATGGGTTCAATGGGAGACGACGAGGAAACGTGTCGTGATGACAGGGATAGTGATTTAGATGTGAGTCGTCTCATCTCTATCTCTATCATCCTTGGCCAGTTATCTAATTTTTGAGCCACATCTACTCCGTTTACTCATGCGCATATGATGTGTTAGGCCAACCAGACGATGTATGACGCCGACTATCACGGTTTAGCGGATGAAGACAATCCTCTGCTATGTAAACATGGATATGTGCCCGCTAAATTTGTAGCGTTCGAAGGATGAAACGCAGGCTGGAGGTTTCTACAGTGTCAAGGACATCGTGCAACGATGCGAGGCGGAAGTTGCGGTGTTGTCAAATGGGTAGATCCAGAGTGGCCCAAATTGATGCAGAAAATGCTGGACAAACTATGGGAAATGACTGTTGAGTTGAAAGAATTCGCATTCAGCTCACTTCTTTACAGTGTTGAGATGAAGCTATGGGAACCAGTTGACATGACCAAGCATAAGCGAGATCTCATGGGGGTGGAAGACAAGGTTAGCAAATTCGAGAAGGAGAGGGACGCGGCGTTGGCCCTGAAGGCTAAAGCAGAGCAAGAACTGACTCAAGCAAGGAAGGATCTTCACTAGGACAAAGTCCTACAGTTCACAACTACGAGTATTGACAAGTGCATGAGGAAAGATGCAGAGAAACAATTGAAGCTGTGCAAGGAAGATGCTAAAAGGAAGGAGTAGACGATTCGATCCTTGCTCTCGCAGGAAGATGCGCATAGGGCTAAGATTAGGAAGATCAAGGAGATGTGTGTTAACTAGTTCTATTTAGCTTAAGCCCCGTGCCTTTTTTTTAAGTTGTAATAGTTGTACTTGTTGACCTAGCGGTCTGAACTATTGGCCCCGGAGTCCTGGGAGTAAAAACATTGGTCGCCCGTTAATCTGTCTTAACGCTGCATTACTTCCTTTTGTCTGACCAATGCCCCTTGGCTATTCTGCTTGTCGCTTCGTCGTCCTCGTGTACAAATAGGAGGCGCCATAGCTCGTCGCTTTGTCGCCCATCCCCTCGCCCTCTCCAATATCCACCGCGTCGTCCACCCCCTTGCTCCCTCTCCAATATCCACCGCGCCGCCATGGAGATGCCCTCGCTGAACTTCTACGAGGCGGTGATGTTCTCGCACTTCGACATCCTCGCGCCACCGGTCGCGACGGTGCCCCACGGATGGCGCATCAGCTATGCGGGGGTGTCGGCGGCTCCGCTCCTCTTCCCCGACGGAGCCGTCATGGAGAGCGAAATCACGGCGCGCCACCGCCAGATGCCCGCATGGAAGAGGGCGCTGCCCCGGTACGCGGCGGCCAGCCCGTACTGGCCGGCGCTGTTCAAGAAGGAGCGGAAGGCCAAGATTGGCAACCGCATCGTTTACGGGCGCGTGGTGTACCGGGATCTCCGCAGCCGAGAAGGGTGGGAGCGGTTTAGGTCCGTCCAGACCAAGTTCACCGTCATCGCCGCCGCTCACCACGAAGAGGTGCTTCGTCTCGCGTACAATGCGGAAAACGTGGAGGTTCCGTCCGACGAAGACGAGGAAGCCGGTGGCTCGGAGGACAGCGGTAGCGGAAGTGAAATTGTTGACTAGTTGGTTGAATTAATGTAGGATGTGAAATCGCACCTTTGTTTAGAAGAATTTGTGGTTGAATTAATGAAATGCCTCGATTTAGATCTCTGTCTCGATTAATTTGTGGAAGAATTTGTGATTTAGATCAATTTCTGCCTCGATTTAGATCTCTGTCCCGGATTGGGAACGTGACCGTGGACCAAAGACCCCTTTTCTACTAGTGTATTCTGACATTGGTGGTTTGTTTAAACGTAATCTACGTGGATTTGGCCGCATGCAAATGACACAAACATAATTTATAAAGTGGAAGCACGTACACCCGGTTACTGGAGTTCCGGGAGCTTCGCCAGATGCAGGGGATGCAGGAGCAGAGAGGCGGTGAGATAGACGGGCTCAAGATTAGGCCAGAAAGTGGTACCCATTTCCTCCTCATCTGGGCATTATCGGTGAGAACATTGCTGTTTATGTTGCCACGTCGTTGTGCAGCATCTGAAATAAGTTGCTGCTTCGTGAAGTGTGGCAGCTTAAATAATTTATTTCTGTGCCACTTACATTCTGTCGTATTTGGAGACCTCCTGCCCCTCAGCAATCGTGGAACCGGTGGATCCTTGTTTTCAGATAGCAGTGGCACAATCACAATTTCGGATTCAACTACTGACTCGGGCGTTTCCAAACCCTAAGTCGCGCAACATTTTACTCAGAGAACGTGGGTAGATTGTTTTGCCCAGCAACGTGCCACACACAGAGCTCCAGAATTTAACAGAATTACATATATAGGTTCAAGTTCAACACACTACTATGCATCTTCATTGCCAGCAGCCTTCTTCCGCAGCCTGGGTGCCAAGTCTTCACGTCCAATGGCTTCTTCATTTCCTGTCTTCTTCCTCTTCCTCGGTGCCAATTTTCTTAGCTTCACGTACTCTGCATCGCCGGGACAATGGGCACCAGAATCGTGTCCAACATCATCTTTCCACTCGTTTTTAATTTCTTCGGGCAGCAAAATGACTGACCCGGCAGTCATGTTTCCAACCTTGTGGCGCTTCCTGTCAAAGAAACAAGACTGTTGCATAACTGCCCAATATCTACAGAGTAAATAAAACAAAAATTACAATTCAGCACAAACATGCGAACCCCAATCGACCTTTGCTTACCAGGAGCTAATTGCGTTCGAGCAACCACCCTGTCCAAGAATAGAAGGGCGACTCCCAGTTGGAGCAGCTTCCACATCCAGTACATCACAATTCAGCTCAAACATGCAATCCGAAGCATACCTTTTCATCAACCCAATTAGCTGACCGTCACACGATATAGGAACATGGATGCCATGTTCATCCATGAAGCTGAACTTTGCAGTCTGCTTCGGCCATACTTCAACATGATTATGCAGATCAGCAACCATACTAGATATAGTGCAGATCTGCGCGGGCGCTTCTTCCATCGTGAAACAATGGCTTCCATACCACTTGCCCTTGGATTCGTACCTGTAGAGGACTACCGTAACCAGGTAAGGGGGGTCCACGCAGATCCCACTTGACAGAAAACTGTGGACAAAATATGTTTGTCAGCGTTGGGCCAATGAACAATTTGAGGTTCAGTAGTCAGCTAGCAGTTGTAATTAGTGCGAATAGTAAAGAAAAGGGTAGCTCACCCGCTTGTAGGCAGAACTTCTTATTCCTTGATAGTAGGATCTGCCATCCTCCGAACTGCTCGGCTCGTCGGCGGCGGAGGCGGGCTAGAGCCTCGCAACGGCCGCTACGGCATGCGCCATTGGAGCTCGGTATCAGCGACTGGGCGTAGCAACTTGGCCCCGGAAGTCAAATGTCCGAAGGGATCGTCCTGCCTAGAGGGTGGATTCCGACGCCGCCGATGCTAGGGAAAAGCTGGAAATGGATTTGTGAAATTGGTCAACGCATCCAATCCACTTAGCTGCTCGATTTGCCTAAGAGGTTGCCGCGTTGGCGCCCGCGTCACGGACAGATAACCGACATGTGGGTCCCGACCGTCTACTTCACGGGGCGGTTTAACGGAATGTTTGTATTTGGCAGGGGTGAGATGAGTTTGCCTCGAAATGGCCCCTCTCAGTAGTTGGCGGCCCAACTTTTCGAAACGCGGTAATTTCAAGCAACTTAGGTACCGCCATGCGCTGGCCTGCCAACTTTGGTACCGCAGACGAACAAGCCCCCTAGTCTGGCCAGTTTTAGCCACAACTGGGACCGATTCAATAATTTATTGAATATGAAATAATGATTTAGTTCATAATTTAATAATTTAAATAGTTCGAAAGCAAATAAACAATATAGTTCATGGGCAAACATAGTTTGTGAGCAAATATATAGTTAACAAATAAAATTTAGGAGGTGGTGCCTAGCGGATTCTTATGTGATCCCATATATGCCCGATCAAATCCGATTAAAGTCGATTGCGAGTGTCGCGGTCATGGATCTCATGGTGCACATGGAGGAACTCGTCGAAGGATGCTACGCCTGACGTCGGCTCAATTAGTTGACCCTCAAATTCCCACCATTGGTCATAGAGAAAATCACAACGATCATGTTGTTCATGATCACATAAGGGGTCACCACTTCTCACATAGTCTCATTGCTCCATGTTCTAGTAGGGTGCCGAACAATAGGCCACCGAGATTGGAGCACAACAAATTCCTACTCCACATCCTTCCTACAAGCCTATTGTTCCTTGTGCCCCTTCACCGAGCCCCGAAGGAGGGACTACATGCTCTTGGCATGCTCATGGATGTGGGTGTCCGCGGCCATCAACATATCCGTACCACCATTGGAGTCGTTCGAGTATGACGATGTGCATGCTTGAAGAAGAATTTGATGGAGTTAGAGCTAGTTGCCATCAGCTTCGGCCATGCAATTGGCCAACAAGGTCATGGGTAGTGCAGTGTGGCCACGAGCCGGAGTCTACGGCCGACGAAATGGCCCTGTCCTTGGCAGGCACCCGGAAGCAAGCCGAGTAGGATAAGAACGTCGACAAGGGCGTGGTTTGAGGGAGGCTGGCGGTGGCGTCGCTGGAGAGTGGCGGTGCACAGGAGGTGGACGACAATTTGGGGGCAACTAGCTTTTTGAGCCGCTGGCTGGCGGGCTAGGGAAAGAAAAGAGGCGGACAGGAGAACGCCATGCCCGGAGACACGCTTTTCGAGCCGACGCAAAGCCAGCCCAATTTTGAATCGAAATGGATCGTCGTAGACCGGTCCTGGGCTCTCGGGTCTGTTTCGGTCACGACGCTGGACCGTGTCCCTTGTCCGAAATAGCCAGCTCGGACAGCCGATGGTCGAGTGGGTCAACCAGATGGAGATGACCTAACAACCTCCACCTTTGGCTGTGCTCGTCTCTGATCTGTGCGCCGTCGTTCGGGTCTCCAGCTCATTGAGCACGCATCACCGATACAAATAATTAAGGCCGTTAAAAACCCAGCTGTGATGTGCGAAATTCCTGTCGCCTCAGATTTAGCAAATCTGGGTAATTACCATCCAGCGTATCTGAAGGATACGCCATCACCGGGAGCATTAACTCCCCACGCACGCGAGGACGATACTTGTACTACATAAACACACCATCGTCTATCGTTTTGAACCTACGTACGTCGTACAATCTGTGTTTAGTCTTTGGCAAACAAAACACGCAGTATCCTTGAGTTTTCGCCAAGAGATCTATCACACCATGGACGCCAGACACGCCATTCTGTGTTTCCTCCTGGTACTCGTGCTACACGGGAATCCTACTGCAGTGGCCGGTTCGTCTTTTCTTGATCTGTAACTTCCTGTGAATTTTATGGTTTTTGTTTTGTTTTTGAGGAACTTATCATGAACATTTTCCGCGCGATTACGTGAAATCGAACTAATGTGTGATTTTCTGCAGAGGATTGCAGATACAGATCGAATCCACTGCCGCTGTGCCGTGACGCCTGGTGCAAGACGGAGTGCTGGATGGAGGGGGCAGTGGTGAACGCCCGTGTCACAGAATCCAAGTGCGTGGGATCAGGGGCGAAATCCTCCTGCTATTGTACTTTTTGCAAAAAAGATTGACCTCCGAACGAATAGGAAGATCTCTGCCAAGTGCCAGGGCGTAATCCAAGAGGGACCCTATCGAGTTGAAGACAGCCTGCTTTTCTATAATAGACTAGGGTTCTCCCTTTTGTTTTTGAATCCGTGAATCATAAGAGCTGAGAGTTTAATTTAGTTGCTTTTGAGCATCCACACTTTGCACGCTCGAACATGTTACTTGGCGGTGCAGATGGCGTTTTCGTCTTTACCCCTATCCAATTTGTGCGTCATCGTACCATCGCCATGTATCGCAGAATAATTCCATTCCCAAATGTGTGACGTTTTTGGTGGGGTAGTTTGATTTAAAGGAAACGCTAGGCGTCGGTCGCCTGATCACGCTGTTGGATCACCATCCAATGCGTGGAATCAGCCGTGATGATACTTTTGTATTTGGGTCCCTCGGTTTTTGGAAAATCAACCAGCAGTCCTAAGCTTCCCACTTAAAGTGAAAGGCACATCCATTAAGGCCCGATCTTTCCAATATTTAGGGCAAAAATACCACAGTAGGAAAATGTGTGTCCTTACCGAGTATTACAACAAAACTTTCTCACCCGGTATAGAAAAATTAATTAACTATTATACAACAAAAGTGTTGCAACATTTTAAAATAAGCTTTGTTACAAAAAAGATGTTAAACAACAAATTGTTTGCTGTAGATTGGGTTACAAAGAAAACCATCAATAATTTGAACAAAAATCTCAAACAACTACTAAAAAAATCCATGTGTTTGCAACAACGAAAAAGTTGGTTAAACAAACAACATTTTTGATACAGATTAATTTGCTACAATTTTTTTTGGCTATTTGAGATTACCATTTTCAGATTGTGTTTGATGTATAACTAGATGCATATTATGTACCCTGTTCTTCATTACTTTGTTCTGATCAAACTAGTATGATAGGACATGAGAGGGGAACATGTGCATTAATTGGAGTAACATGGTACTATGAAACTAGTCAGTGATAGAAAGTTTGGGTCCTACTTTGGTTTTTACAATTCTGTAATTACCTCACTAGGGATAAATGAATGCATGCGCTAAAATTTCCTAGGGACAAGCCTTAGGTGATCTTATATCTTTTGAGGTAGTATATTTGATAGTCAATATCATGTCATAGAAGCAAACACAATACTTTGTTCATCATAAATCTAGTTTACACAGTGTTCTCTCACTAGAGGAGTATTAGTGGGACGTGTTGCATCATCTCAACCATAGGATGTGATGCCCATATGAATACTCATCAAATACATTGTAAAGTTACACACATATTATGCCTTCTTTGAAGCTGTTTGATCCGACCATGTATATGAGAGAGTAGACAAGAGAAACTATGAAATCATAAGAAAAACCATTTACTTGCATTCATGCACCTTTTTATTTCATCACTCATTTAATACAAAAATACAAAAACACATATCATAATTGCATTTAGTTCTCTCATATAGTTTACACCACTACCAACACCATTACACCACAAAACTTGCATTTCATTTAGTTTATATTCCATACTGCATTTAGTTTATTTTACTTGTTGCATATTTACTTTAGTTATATTATTTACACATTTGATTTCAATTCTAATATGAAACCTTGTGTTTGACAACCACTTGGTGGAGTTGGGGACACAAGAAAAACTTTTTTTGTTTTGTAGAATGCTTGAATAGGAGAGGAAGATGACATTCTACTATTTTACCCAAAGTTCAATATAAACCATCGTGTCACTCTTGTAGGGAAAACACCCATGCAAAATTAATCGCGCTTGGAGTCCCAACGACTTGGTGTCTGATACGTCCATTTTGCATCACTATTCTATGTCATAATTCACTGTTATTCATTGATATATTTCGTATTGAGAGGTGATACTTATGTTATTTCATCTGTTTTTGCATGGTTGATGACTTTTGGAGCATGGACCGCTGCAGTCAGGATTCTGATGGAAAAGGTGCTGTTTGGAGGAAAAATTCGTGAAGATCAGAAAATCTGGGAAAATATACAGAAAATCCTATTTTTCCAGAAGACGAAGGAAGCCAGAAGGGGGGGCTCGAGATGGGCCACAGGGGCCCACACCACCCCCTGGCACGGGCCAGCCTAGGCCACGCCACCAGGTGGTGTGGCCGCCCTGATCCACCCCTGGCACTCCCCTCTGGCGTATATTATCCTCCCGAAAACCTAAGACTCGGGGAGCGACCACAGAAAGGTTCCACCGCCTCTGTGGGGCAGAAAATACCGAGAGAGAAAGATCTCTCCGGCAGACAGATTTCTGCCGGGGGAATTCCTTCCCGGAGAGGGGAGATCATCGCCATCAACACCACCATCAAGCTGGACTTCATCGGGATCATCATCATCATCACCACCATCATCACCATCAACACCCTCATCACCATCTCCATATTGCTGTAACAATTGCGTTGAATCTTGCATAGTTCATAGGGGAAACTTTCCCGGTGTTGATTACTCTTTGTAGTTGATGCTATTGAGTGAACCATTGAATTATTGTTTATGTTCAGATTGTTATACATCATTATCCCATCTCTGATCATGATCCATATGATGTCTTTTGAGTAGTTCATTTTGTTCTTGAGGACATGGGAGAAGTCATGTTGTTAGTAGTGGAGTTGCGTTGAGAAATATTCAATAGTTTGAT
Source organism: Avena eriantha (assembly GCA_910589775.1). Lineage (NCBI taxonomy): Eukaryota > Viridiplantae > Streptophyta > Magnoliopsida > Poales > Poaceae > Avena > Avena eriantha. Next base: position 20,783,447 of record OU342742.1, on the reverse strand, counting down.
ATTTAAGTTGTGGTGTACTTCTTCTAGTGGTATCATGTGAACGTAGACTACATGACACTTCACCTATATGGGCATAGGGGAATGCATTGTGTATTTGGCTACTAATCGTAGGGGTTGCCGGAGTGACAGAAACCTGAACCCCCGTTAGGAAACCATTGCACAAGGGACGTAAGGGTCTTAGAGTTTAAAGCTGTGGTTAGGTTTCTACCTTAATTACCTTCTGGTACTTACGGATGTTTGCAAGGGGTATAATCACAAGTATGTATTAGTCCTAGGAAGGTCGGTACATTAGCACAGGTTCACCCACACAACACTTAGCAAGATAAAGAAGATTAATCAACTATATGAAGCGAAAGCACTTGACAGTCTTCCCATGTGTCCTCGAGAACGTTTGGTCATCTTAAGTAATACAATCGGCTTGTACTTTGCTGCATAAAGGATTGGGCCACTTGCTGCATTTATTCCTACTGTCTTTTATTTACTCGTACTTCGTTTACTTGCTTTATCAAAAACCCCTAAAAATCTGTTTGCTAAGTATTTGCAGAGAATTCCTGATCCATACCACTAGCCAACACCTTCTGCTCCTCGTTGGGTTCGACACTCTTACTTATCAAAAATACTGCGATACACCCCCTATACTTGTGGGTCATCAAGACTATTTTCTAGTGCCGTTGCCGGGGAGTGAAGCGCCATTGGAGAGTGGAACTGGTAAAGGAAACTTCTACTGTGAGTATTGTTTACTTCTGCTAGTTGCTTTATTTTCGTTATGGATAATTCGCTGAGTTTCTTATTTGGTAATGCTACTACCACTGTTAAGGTAGTAGATAAGCCACCACCTGCTGAGAATGATGCTTTCAAAATACCTACAAGAATTATTGATCGTGTTATGGATAACTATTATGTTGGGGATGAAACTGTCCATCCCGGTGATCATTTACTCTTTATACACGAATTATACGGGTTGTTCAAGAGTGCAGGTATTACTACAGATCAAGTTAAGAAAAATTTATTCTCATTACACTGAAAGGAAGGGCTGAGGAATGGTATAAGCTGCTGAAGAATGGTCAAGCTCTAGAATGGGAGGAAATAGTGCCTCTCTTTTATTCAAAGTTTTATCCTCCCAGTGAGATTCATAAAGATCGGAATCAAATATACAACTTTTGGCCTCTTGATGGAGAGAGTAGAGCTCAAGCTTGGGGGATATTGAAGTTACTATGCTCAAATGTGCCATTCATGAGCTCCCCAACAATATTATTATCAATAACTTTTATGCAAGGCTTTCTCTACATGATAAGGATTTATTGGATGCTTCTTGTGCTGGATCATTCACTCGTATGGAAGAAGAAGCTAAATGAGATCTTGTGGACCATATTCAAGACAATGCTGAAGCTTAGGAGAATGACAAAGGTAGAAAGTCAGGTATAAATTATGATTATGAATGCATTGAATCTTTTTTGGGAACTGATGACTTTCAAAATATTAAAAATGCTTATGGTCTAGACTCTCAAGCTATTGCTTCTTATTTTAAGGCTTTTGCTTCCTTTATTGAAGTGCCTAAAAAGAAGTGGAATAAGTATCATGAACCTTATAAAGATATTGCTAAGAGTGCTCTTGCAAGAAATACTGAAGTTTATAGTACTAATCATGTTTTACCTGAACCTTATATTGAGAAAATGCCTTTCCCAGTTAACATGAAGGAACATTCTATGATAGCTAGTATGGTTAATAAAAGTATAAGTAAAGCTGTTGAACCTAATAAACAAAAGGTTGATGAACCTATAATAGCAAATGTGAAAGACGTTGTTACTAAATATGAAGAAGAGGGACACACTATCCTTTGTAAGGATACCTCTAATATTGTTTCACATAGTAGTGTTATGAGAGCTAATATTCCTGTGTTTTCTGTTAGAATAAGTGATCATTGTTACGGTGGTCCTTGTGATAGCTATATTGTTAAGTTTATGCATGATACTAAAAGTTACTATGAGAGAGGGAAAAGTGTTCTTATGTATCTCAATAATGTCAAGTTTCCTTGTTTTATGCTGAAAGTTTTTATGTTGCACTTCTTTTGCCTTCTTATGCAAGTAGCCTCTGGTTTCAACAATTTATTTGTTTGAAAAATTCCCTTGCATAGGAAGTGGGTTAGACTTAAATGTGTGTAATTTTGTTTCTTAATGCTCTCTTTCACTTCAATTCATATTCTTAAGTGAGCATCTTCAAAATTATCATGCCCATCTTAATGGCTATAAAGCAAGAGCTTTTTGGGAGACAACCCAATTTGTTTTTGTTTCTTTGAGTCTTGGAAGTTATTAATTCGGTAATAACCGTTTCTTATCCGTTTTGTTTGGTTTTTGTGTCAAGATCAACCTCTAATGAGAGAGAAGTAAGATTTGGGGAAGTTGCTGTCCCGAAACAGATTTTTGTGCTTCACCGTAAAAATTTGTGAGAGATCTCTGTATGTCGGATTGCTCTGTCATTTCTTGTGCTTTTGCCCCAGGTTGTTATTTAACTTTCCTTAGTTTTGCACTTTTTTGATTTGAGAAACAGAAGATTTTCGAAAAAATTGATCTTTACCTGCTGGTCTGTTTTGACAGATTTTGCCACTCTTGCATTTGCTTCTTTATTCGATTTCCTTTTTGAATTATTTTTGGGTTTTCAGAAGGAGTTGCTATAGTAGCTTATGTTTTGATGGTTTTCAGTTGACGTTGGACTCAAAAGGTTTTATCACTTCACTTATACTAATGTTGCTAATGAGAACTGTGTGAAGTTTTGTGTGAAAGAAATTTCCACGAAGTGGAGATAATGGTGTAATAAGGAAGAGAAAGGTTTTATGACTCAAGTAATAAGTGTATGAAGATGAAGATACTGATGATTATTCAAGTGGTGACTCCGGAAGAATCTACTAGATACCAAATTCAAAGACCTGCAGAGTCCGTTTTCAAATAGGTAACAGTCCTGGTAAGAAAAGTTCCGCGAAAATACTATTCAACTATATTTTTTGTAGTTTTTAGTCAATAAGGAAAGCTATGAAGCGATAGAGGGACGGAAACGGAGCCAGGGTGGCTCACACCACCCTGTGGCGCGGGCCCACCCCTGGCCGCGCCACCAGGTGGTGAGGCCACCCCAGACTCCATCTCCGACTCGTTTTCTCCTAGTACCTTCCTTTTGATATGAAACTTCATAATATATAACCCCCTGGGTCCCCCGAGGTTTGTATATCGTGTTTTCGTCGTGTTTTTGTTTCGATCTGTTTCTGCCAGGGCATACTCTTTGAAGGTTTAGAAGCACAATGGTGTCTGCCAAGGATAAAGGAAAGGAGCCTATGGAGGAAGACCTCCAAGACCCAGGGCGGGAGAAGGAGATAAAGAGTGAAGGTGAAGAGGAGGCAAAGCACACCGGCACTACCGTTGCAAGCATTGGAGTGGTGGCGAACCCTGCCAGGATCAGAAGGACTGCACGGATGTCAACTGGAGGGAAACCTCCGCGTCACTGTTTGGCACCAAGGACACCTTCTCCAAGCACCAAGAGTCCCTTCCATACCTTTATCCATAACCATGCAGGAAAAGAAGACTCCAAGAGGGAAGAATGGAAAAAAGAATCACGAGAGATATGATCCACAATCTGACATGATCATGCACCGCATCGAGCACAACTCGGAGTTGATTCGTACCCTCACCTTCGAGATTGAAGACTTGGGGAAATTGGTCAAGAAGCTAATCGAGAGGATACCACCACCACCAAAGGAGTAATTTGAAATCAGGTTTGGCATCCCCTTGGTTTGTTCCAAGCTTGGGGGAGTGCCACGGTATCACATCACTATCTTCTATCTGTTTACCTTATTAGTAGAGTCATATCATGAATAGAGAAGTTATTATGTAGGATGGTTTGCATTATGGAAGTGTTCCCTCTCTCGTTAGATATGTATCCCTTGGTGTGAGTTGCCGTTATGGAATATGAATGAGAAGTTCTATCATTTACTCTTTTGCATAGCTTATTTTAGTTTTCAATTCGTGGTTATATGATTGATCTTGTTGTTAGTATTGTTATCACTTTGGGATCATTGAGTTAATTTAGTTGGTTTTGGCAAAGCTGGCACGGTTAGTAGCAACACTATTTTTCAGAGTTTAATGAAAAAGATAGAAGTGCTCTAAAGAAAAAAATAATTTCATCATCTTTCTTTCTTGATTTGCTCATAAGTTTAGTATTCTCTAGTTAAGATCTTTTGTCCTTCCAAGGAAGATTGCATGTTTGTCTTCATCACTTGTATGTTTGTTTGTTTCCTTCAACTCTTGTACTTGCTACCCAGCCTTGCTAGCCAAAAACCTGTACTGAGAGGGTATTCTTCTTGTGCATCCACTCCTTTAAACCAAAACCTTTGCCATTTGTGTCCACCATACCTACCTAGTAGCATTATTGCTATTCCAAGTAAATTCTTATTTTATCTACCTCCCAAATTAAACTTGTTATGTGAAAAGTAGCGATTAAAGCTCTCACGAACTTGATGGCACACTTTACTTTCTTGCACTTAATAAACTTGAACCATTGTGCTCACCTATGTTGCATATATGCTTGCGCTTTGTAAGTTGTGAATTAGTAGAACCATGCTGTCATAGGGAACGCTTTCAACATTGCACTGGTACCTTGTACCAAGTTGATATCATGTTCTTTTGTCTATGGATGTCGTCGATGTGAAATGAAAGGGGAGCTTGTAAGTCCATGGAGTTATGCATGTGTGTTAGAGAAACGCCTGGGCCGCTGGTCTAATCCATGCTGACATGGTGGAAACCTGCAGCGTAACCATAACGAGCATCTATGAAGCATTCTTCTTATAAAAATGAGATAGAGATTGAGAAAAAGAGAAAAGAAAAAAAAGTGATATTATGAAAAGAGGAAAGAGAGAAAAAAGCACCATATTCCCACGGTAAATAAGAACATTGCTGAGATACTTGTTGTCTGCTTGCCTTGTCATTTTGATATGGGGATTCTACCATATCATCGGGCAAGGGGTACCCCGTTGGCGGTTCTCTATGATACACATATGCTTACGATGACAAGAACTTACCGGTGACTAAACTTGAGTAACATGAGGAGCGGCCCTCGTATTCAAGGGACATGAGATTCTCAATTTACAACTTGTCAATGTATATCCTCATATTTGATCATTTTAACCTTAACCACCTAAATATGCCTATGATAGGGGCAATGAGAGCTCAAAGCTAGTAAGTATCATAATTTTTGGGAGCTCTTTATGAAACTTACAATCCCTGCTTCCCTCTTTAAAGGGCCTTTCTTTTACTTTTTAGTTGAGTCAGTAAACCTACTCCCTTCTACCTCAACAAGTATTTTGAGTTATTGTGTTTCATTCATTCATATGATGATTTATTCAATCATGTTTCTTATGTTACTTGTTTTGCACTTTGCTCTTATCTTGATGTTTATTACTTTGAAAGCTATCATTGAAAACCAATTATTTGTGAACTCCAACAAATTATCAACTATTCTTTGACCAAGAGCTAAGTTTGCCATTACCAATTATGATTTACTTCATGTATCTTTATTGTGTTTCCTTTACCCATTACAAGTTGAGTTATATAATAGTGAGTTGTCTTCTATTATGATCTGTGTATTTGATGAATGTGATGCTTCTTGTCCGTATTCTTTTATCGACTCTTCACTCCATAAACCTGAGGCCATGTTTATTGAGCTTAGTTTCGCTTGACGACAAGCGAAGTCTAAGCTTGGAGGGAGTTGATACGTCCATTTTGCATCACTATTCTATGTCATAATTCACTGTTATTCATTGATATATTTTGTATTGAGAGGTGATACTTATGTTATTTCATCTATTTTTGCATGGTTGATGACTTTTGGAGCATGGACCGCTGCAGTCAGGATTCTGATGGAAAAGGTGTTGTTTGGTGGCAAAATTCGCAAAGATCAGAAAATCCGGGAAAATATATAGAAAATCCTATTTTTCTAGAAGACGAAGGAAGCCAAAAGGGGGGCTGGAAATGGGCCACGGGGGGCCCACACCGCCCCCTGGTGCGGGCCAGCCTAGGCCACGCCACCTGGTGGTGTGGCCGCCCTGGTCCACCCCTGGCACTCCCCTCTGCCGTATATTATCCTCCCGAAACCCTAAGACTCGGGGAGCAACCACAGAAAGATTCCGCTGCCTCTGCGGGGCGGAAAACACCGAAAGAGAAAGATCTCTCTGGCAGACAGATTTCTGCCGGGGGAATTCCTTCCCGGAGAGGGCAGATCGTCGCCATCAACACCACCATCAAGCTGGACTTCATCGGGATCATCATCACCACCATCATCACCATCAGCACCCTCATCACCATCTCCATATTGCTGTAACAATTGCGTTGTATCTTGCATAGTTCATAGGGGAAACTTTCCCGGTGTTGATTACTCTTTGTAGTTGATGCTATTGAGTGAACCATTGAATTATTGTTTATGTTCAGATTGTTATACATCATTATCCCATCTCTGATCATGATCCATATGATGTCTTGTGAGTAGTTCGTTTTGTTCTTGAGGACATGGGAGAAGTCATGTTGTTAGTAGTGGAGTTGTGTTGAGAAAGATTCAATAGTTTGATATTTAAGTTGTGGTGTACTTCTTCTAGTGGTGTCATGTGAACATCGACTACATGACACTTCACCTATATGGGCCTAGGGGAATGCATTGTGTATTTGGCTACTAATCGTAGGGGTTGCCGGAGTGACAGAAACCTGAACCCCCGTTAGGAAACCATTGCACAAGGGACGTAAGGGTCTTAGAGTTTAAAGCTGTGGTTAGGTTTCTACCTTAATTACCTTCTTGTACTTATGGATGTTTGCAAGGGGTATAATCACAAGTATGTATTAGTCCTAGGAAGGTCGGTACATTAGCACAGGTTCACCCACACAACACTTAGCAAGCTAAATAATATTAATCAACTATATGAAGCGAAAGCTCTTGACAGTCTTCCCATGTGTCCCCGAGAACGTTTGGTCATCTTAAGTAATACAACCGGCTTGTCCTTTGCTGCATAAAGGATCGGGCCGCTTGCTGCATTTATTCCTACTTTCTTTTATTTACTCGTACTTCGTTTACTTGATTTATCAAAAACCCCTAAAAATCTGTTTGCTAAGTATTTGCAGAGAATTCCTGATCATACCACTAGCCAGCACCTTCTGCTCCTCGTTGGGTTCGACACTCTTACTTATCGAAAATACTACGATACACCCCCTATACTTGTGGTTCATCAGTGTCCACGTAGTTTGGTGCCATCAAGAGTATTTTCTAGTGCCATTGCTAGGTAGACATAGAGTCTTCAAAAGAGGGCATTCATCAAATTAACACAGGGTACTTTTAGTTTGGAGAAGTGCACCTTTCTAAGCTTTTCTTTTCCTTAGATTTCCAAAGCATTTTAGTTTGTCTTTCTTTTCTTTTTTCCTTTTATTTGCTTGCATAAATACTTTTAGTTTGCATATCACTTTTAGTTTTGCATCTATTTTTTACTTTACATAAACCAAAAATCTAAAAACAATTAGTTTAGTGTATTCTTTAGGTTTGATTAGTATGGGTAAAAACAACAAGACTAATCTAGTCTTTGTTAAGAAAATACACGAGGCCATAAAAAATGACACTTCTATCTTCAAATAAAACTTTGGAGAATCCTTAAAAGATGCTTGGTTTAGGCAGGAGTGTAGCGGGTGTCGTGGTGGTTTCACGACATATGCCTAGTATAGGAAAGTTGGGGCCGATGGACGATGGAGGAAACCGGGGAGGGATGATAAAGTGAAGACCTCATATAGAAGAACTCAGAGAGACACGATATACCCAGGTTCGAGGCTCTCCTTGTGAGATAACACCTCTACTGCTGCATCTAATCTCATATATCTTGCCATGCTTGTGGCTACAATGGTGGTCCTTGAGCTGTACTCTTATGCCTCTCATGGAGAGAGCAGAAGAAGAAGAAACCATGCTCCTAGTGAGCAGAGGGAGAGGAGCCCTTTGGGGGCCTCCCGTGTAATGTTACCCCTGGTGCTCCTTATAAAGGGGAGCCCAGGGGACATGGTATGTCATCACAAGTACTCCTATGAGCTGTCTAATGGGTCCTTGCCCAGTATCTTGTCCTTTAATAAGTCATCGGTATTATCCCTTTGGCATATTCCTTAGCATCTTAGGAGATGCCTAGCATATTCCCTAGAATCTCCCAAGATGCCTAGCATATTCCTTAGCATCTTGGACCAATGGAGCCAATCTGAACCAGGGGCGTCCCAAGATTGGCACCTGACGTAGGCTTGACTTGACTTGGAAGTGTGTCGATGTAGAGGTTGATGGAGGGTCCAAATATGAGCAAAGTGGCATCCGGGATAAAGTAAGTTGGCCTAGGGAAGTGAAATTTGTCCATGGTGGAAATAATTCGACATGGGGGTAAAATGGGCCCCAGGTGGACGATGAACAGTGTCCCCAACCGGATTATTCCCAGCCCAGCTGGGTTAACTTGAGATTCGGCCTAGGTGGGTGAGCCAAAATGGCTCAATCGGTCTCCCTTGCTCGGCCCAGGCGGGGCAACAAGGAGGAGGCCCAGACGGGTGAGCCGAAGTGGCCCAGCAGGGTTTCCCTCACTCGGCCTAGGCGGGGCAAAGCGGAGGAGGCCCAGCTAGGTCTCCCTGGTCCGGCCTAGGTGGAGGCTCTCCCGGGGCCCAGTCGAGGTTTCCCTTGATCCGGACCAGTCGTGGATCTGCTAGAGCGAGTGGGGCGAGTCAGCCCGAGGTGGGCTGAGTCCCCATACGTCAGCCCACCCAGGGCAGGCGGCGGCGAGGTGACGAAGCGGAGCTGGCGTCATGGAGCGGAGGTGGTGGCGTCCTGTGGTGGGCCGGATCGGGGGAATCCCGGCCTACCTGGGTGGTGTCGATGAAGCGGTGAGGAAGGGCGAGCTGGTGAAGCGCCTATGGTTCGGCGGGGGCGCTGGTGAGGTGGCGCTAACGACGAGGTGAGGAGGAGATGAAGCGGTGTGGTGCTGGCCTGTGGTGGGATAGCTGAGTGAGTCGTCCCATCTAGGTAATAGCTGTGATTCGGCCCCGATGAGGTTAATTCGGTCTGGAGGGAAAATGACTAGGCCGAATTTCCTTTAATCCGGCCCAGTTCACCTTCTTCCCTCTTTCCCTTTGGCTTATTCTCTTTATGTCCCATGTCTTTATTCATACATGTATTTTTCCCACACATATTGTTCATTGAGTTGTGTATTCCTTTGTAGTAGTCTCTTTATACCACAACTCTGGTGTACCCGGGGTTACACCCCCAACATTAGTCCCCGAGCCTGTGTGGGATTCGTAGAGTCGTGCATAGGCTTAAAAAGTATCTCCAGAGTTGTTACCGATATTTAGTCCTTTTCTCCATTTTAACATATCCTTGTCAAGAATTGACTCAAATTGACATATAACCTTCATGGGCATTCGTCATATGACCCTCTTTGGGTAAGTTTGTGACTTCTAGACTGCTTTGGCTCTGGTCTTAACCCTTTTGGATAAGATTTCTGACTTCTGGCCTGCTTTGGCTCTGGTCTTAACCCCTTTGGGTAAGTCTCTTGGCTTCTAGCATGATTCGGCTCTGGCCTTAACCCTTTTGGGTAAGTATTTTGGCTTCTAGCTCGATTTGGCTCTCGCCTTAACCCTTTTGGTTAAGTCTTTTGGCTTCTAGCCTAATTTGGCTATAGCCTTAACCCTTTTGGGTAAGTATTTTGGCTTCTGGCCCGATTTGGCTATAGCATTAACCCTTTTGGGTAAGTCTTTTTTCTTATGGTTTGATTTGGCTCTGGCCTTAACCCTTTTGGTAAGTATTTTGGCTTCTAGCCTGATTTGGCTCTGGCCTTAACCCCTTTGGGTAAGTCTTTTGGCTTCTGGCCCAATTTGGCTCTGGCCTTAACCCTTTTGGATAAGTCTTTTAGCTTCTGGCCTGATTTGGCTCTCGCCTTAACCCTTTTGGGTAAGTCTTTTGGCTTCTAGCCTGATTTGGCTCTGGCCTTAACCCTTTTGGGTAAGTCTCTTGGCTTCTGGCCTGATTCGGCTCTGGCCTTAACCCTTTTTGGTAAGTTCGTGGCTTCTGGCCTAGTTTGGCTCTGGCCTTAACCCTTTTGGTTAAGTCTTTTGGCTTCTGGCCTGATTTGGCTCTAGCCTTAACCTTTTGGGTAAGTCTTGTGACCTCTAGCCTGCTTTGGCTATGGTCTTAACCCTTTTGGGTAAGTTTTTGACTTCTGTCCTTCTTTGGCTCTGGTCTTAATCCTTTTGGGTAGGTATTTTGGCTTCTGGCCTGATTTGGCTCTGGCTTTAACCCTTTTGGGTAAGTTTTTGACTTCTGGCCTGCTTTGGCTCTGGTCTTAACCCTTTTGGGTAAGTCTCTTGGTTTTCGGCCTCATTCGGCTCTAGCCCTAACCCTTTTGGGTAAGTCTTTTGGCTTTTGGCCTGGTTTGGCTCTGGCCTTACAAATTTCAATCCGAGTTATCCCATATGAGATATAATTGCTGAGTTATATGACTCAAAACAGACACGAGTCTCTATTTTGAGTTACTTGACTCAAAATCCGAGTTACTTGACTCAAATCCGAGTTACCTGACTCGAATCCGAGTTACCTGACTCAAATCCGAGTTACTTGACTCAAAGTCGAGTCACTTGACTCAAATCCGAGTTACCTAACTCAAATCGGAGTTACCTAACTCAAATCCAAGTCACAGTTACTGATATATGATATGGCCTTATGATATGCTAGTAAGCTACCATAGATTTGGATCCGAGATATTGATCCGAGTTATGATTTTGAGTTATGATGTGACTTTGTGATATGGTGGCGTACTTCCATGATATGGATCCGAGATATAGATCCGTGATTGAATATGATGAGTTATTGATATGCTGACACATTGCCATTCAAGATACAGAGCAAACTGATTCAAATAGTAATTTGAGGTATAAGGTAACCTGGTAAGCGGAGTTACATCCGAGTTACCATGTAACTAGGCAAGCTGGAAATAATCCGAGTTACCCTGTAACTAGGCGAATTGAACTAAACCCGAGTTACCATGTACCAAGGCAAGCTAAAGTAAATCCGAGTTATCATGTAACTAGGCAAATTGAAGCAAATCCGAATTACCCTGTAATCAGGCAAACTGAAGTAAAATCCGATTTACCATGTAACTAGGAAATTGAAGCTGTTGGGCCACGCAGAGAAAAACAAAACTTTTTCCTACGCGGTGATCCCAAGATCTAGCTGAGGTAGTAGGCCACGAGAATTACCACTAGATGCGCGGTCGCGGAATCGATGAAGCACGTCGCTTGATGCAGTGTAGTCCTCACGATCCGTTCCGATCTACGACCGTCGAAGTTCTGAACGTATAGCACCTTCGCCAGTATCCACACGTACGAGGAGGAGCGCCGGCGATGGACTGCTAGGTCCGGTACGGCGGAGACAGGACTGTATTGGACTGTAGCTAGGGTTTCCAACACATGGAGTGACCTAACCGCGTGCTCTAAGCACCTGCACCCCAGCTTATATAGGGAGTGGAAGTGGGCTCCACTCACTTGTGGCCCATTCACTAAAAGGCCTATATTAGCCACTGCAAGTCCCACTTACTGACTAAGTCCATGTCTCTATTTGGGTCCAACCCAAATAGATTTCCTGTTTGGGTCTAACCCAAACTTGCTCCCGCTCGTAAGTGTGTGACCCGACAGGCTCATGGTGACCCGGACACGATCCGAGTCTCACTCGTGACCGATCAGTTGGTAGCGGCTCCTAGCAGAACATGCCAACTCCCAAGTACCAAAGAGTCATGACGACATACCTTCCAATGCGACTTTCGTCTGAGTCCCTTTTGCCTCACGATGTACCTTGTCGAACTATAGGCAATTAATCGTCATCCCTTAAATAGTTCGACTCTCTTTCTCGATCCGAGATAAGTGATTCATCCGACTAACTCTTAGTCGGTCACCTCGGTTAACACTTAACCGAGTGATGGCTCAATGCACGGCGCCCAGAAAATTGCTTGATGGCGATGTTGATGTAGAGCTCGTTGGGAACCCCAAGAGGAAGGTATCATGAGCACAGCAGCAAGTTTCCCTCAGTTATGAAACCAAGGTTTAATCGAACCAGTAGGAGCAAGGAAACATCTCAAAGGTGTTACTAGTTGAGCTTTGGTAGGGCGCACTACCGGTGCTAGTAGCAACGTGGAGACCTGCACAACACAACCACATAACTTTGTCCCCAACTTGCGATGAGGTTATCAATCTCACCGTGTTTTGCAGAAAACAAAGGATTAAACGTATCAAATGGAAAGAAGTAAAAGTTTGCAGAAAGTAAACACAAAGCAGTAAACAGTTTATAGATTGTATGTACAAGATAACGACCAGGATCCATAGTTCACTAGAGGTGTCTCTCCTTAAGATAGATAACATGCTGGGTGAACAAATTACAGCGGGGCAATTGACAAACATCGAGAAAGCAATACATGAATATACTAATCATCTTGACTCCTTTGAGACTTGATTGGGCATTACAACATTATACATAGACCGCCATCCAACTGCATCTATGACTAATAATCCACCTTCAGGTTATCATCCGAACCCCCTCTAGTATTAAGTTGCAAGCAACAAATTAGTGCTTTATGAACTACGTGTAAAGTAAATAATACGATTGTTCTATGAACAAAGGATTGTTGTTTTTCTCCCTAGTAGCAACAACACATCTAGTACCTTAGAGATTTCTGTCACTTCCCCAGATTACCAGAGGCATGAACCCACTATCGAGCATAAATACTAACTCTTGGAGTTTCTAGCATCTACTTGGCCAAGATAGCTACTAACAACGGAAAGCATGAAAGATCACAAATAATAAAGACATGATAGAATCAATAATTAATCTGAAATAGCATCTCAATATCCATCGGATCCCCGCAAACACAACATGCAGAATTACAAATAGATGATCTTGATCATGAATGGAGCTCACAAGATCTAAACATGAAAGCACAAAGGAGGAGAACCAGCCATCTAGCTACTACATGGATCCGTAGTCCAAGGATAAACTACTCACGCATCACACCGGAGGCTTGCATGGTGATGAAGAAGGCCTCCAGGGTGAATTCCCCTCTCCGGCAGGGTGCCGGGAAGAGCTTCAGATCCCTCCCGATCTAGGGATGGAGATGACGGTGGCTACAGACTCTTTCATGGATTTTTGATCGGGCACTTAGGGTTTTCGTCCCGAGGGCAATATATAGTCGGAAGGGGAGGCCAAGGGGGTGCCGGGAGCGGCCACACCACCCCCTAGCGCGGGCCAGGCCTGGCCGCGTGGCCAGGTGGTGTGGTGGCTCCATGGCCCTTCTCCGTCTCGTATTCTGGCACTTGATCACTTTCGGAAAAATAGACACTTTGGCTTTCGTCCCGTCCAATTCCGAGAATATTCATTTTCTGACTTTCCTGGAACCAAAAACAGCAGAAAACAGGTAGCTGGCACTGTGGCTCTTGTTAATAGGTTAGTCCAAGAAATCATATGAAAAGTACTCCAAAGTTGGAACAAAACACAAGAAAGTGGATAAAACCAAGCATGGAACATCAAAAATTATAGATACATTTGCAATGTATCAACATCCCGAAGCTTAACTCCTGCTCGTCCTCGAGTAGGTAAGTGATAAAAACAAAGAATAATTTTTGAGGTGACATGCACCATCAAAGACTTGATCAAAGTATTTGCAAAACATTCAAAGCTGGGATCATAGTACTTCAATAATAACATGAAAGACAAAGTTCTAGCAATAAGACAAAGAAACTATGATGCAACATGAAAAGGCACAAACAAAAGATTCATGAATAACAATGCTTTGCAAGACGTTTGTTTGTTTCACATAAAGAAAACATAGCATAATAGTATTCAGCTTGTCCCTCAATAGAGTAGCAAATATAAATGCATAGGACACCTTCATAGTTCATAAGAGTGACTAGATACAATAGTTTAAAACAAGCAATAACAAGTTATGCATCAATCAACTAGTCTTGGGACAATGCACATAGAACTAAGAACGGCCACTATGCTCTCAAAGTAGGTGCATAAAGGTAGACGGTGGAGACTCAATATAATGGTAGAAGAAACGCCTTTGTAAAAGGAAGTAGGGATTCAAGTCTCATAAAGAGCTTCCAAAAATTATGGTACTTATAGCTTTCAGCTCTCATTGCCCCTATCATAATCATCTTGAAGGTGATTAAGGTTAAAGTGACACAATTAAGAGGATATGCTTGACAAGTTATAAACCGAAATCTCATGCCCCTTACTTACGAAGACCGGTCCTCATGCTACTCAACTTCAGTCACGAGTAAGATCTTGTCATTATAAGTATATGTGTATCATTAAGAACCGCCAACAGGGTACCCCTTGCACATGATACGGGAGCTTTCCCATAATCACAATGACAAGGCAAGCATACAATGAGCATCTCAGTGATCTTTTTATTTTCTATTTGCATAGGTTTTTATTGAGGATGCTTCACAGAGTGCTCATTATGGTGATGCTGCAAGTTTCCACCATGATTAGGCATGTCTTAGGCTAGCCGCCCAAGCGTTTCTCTAACACGCATACAAACTCCATGATCTTACAAGTTCCACTTTTATTTCACACCGCCGGGATCCGTAAGCAAAAGAACATGATATCAACGGGGTACAGAGTACAAGTGCAATGTTGAAAGCGTTCCCCATGAATCATGGTTCTGCTAATTTCAACTTATAAAGCGCAAGCATATACGCAACAAAGAAGAACCCAATGGTTCAAGTTTATTAGATGCAAAAAGTAAAGCGTGCTATCAAGTTCGTGAGAGCTTTAATCACTAGTTTTCTCATAACAAGTTTAATTTGGAAGGTAAACAAAAGCATGAATATACTTGGAATAGCATAAGATAGTAGGTAGGTATGGTGGACTCTTTGGAATAACTTGGTTTAGAGAGTTGGATGCATGAGTAGAACTCATACTTTGTTGTGGAGGCTAGCAAAAGACTGCGAGCGACAAACTGAGAGAGCAATAATGGCCATAATCATGCAGAGCGACAAAACATCATTAATCAAAGCATAAAGTGATACTACAAGTTGAAAACTAAAGGATCATAAAGGCTATGGTGACTTGACATTGTCATAACATGGTGTGAGCATGCGCCAAGTCAACCCAAATAAAGCATCAAAGGAGAATACCACTATACTATGCTTTAATATGCTAAAACAACGCATGATTCATCCAAGGCACATTAAGCAATCTCAATTGTTTATAACAAGTCATGCTACAGCAAAGAATACTAAGCATAAAGCCAAAATAATATCAAGTCATGGCATGACAAAGCATACGCCACAGTCAAAAACAAGCTCTTTTTACCCCATATGTATGAACTTTCCTACTCTTTTCCAAACCAAACCAAGCTATTTGCAAACCAATGTATGAAAGAGGGGGTCCAACCAATTTATTCAGAAAACTAAGAAAACAAAAGCAAACGAAAACCAAAACAAAAATGAAAAAGAAGACGCTCTAAGAACAACACAACTGTGCATGAAACAATAAAAATGAAGCGTTTGGAAGAAACCTGAGATTTTTATTGATGAAGAAGGGGATGCCTTGGCCATCCCCAAGCTTTGACGCTTGTAATTCTTGGATATTTCTTGGGGTGACACGCGTGGCATCCCCAAGCTTGAGCTTTAGTCCATCATTCATCTCATTACTCATTCCTTCCATACACCTGAAATTTTTCCTTCATACAAAACTTCACACAATCTTTATTAGCAACATTAGTGCACTTAAGATAAATAAGTCTTAAGGTTCAGTTCTAACACCAAATAAACTTCCATTATAACACTAGCTACTGTAGCACTTCCCTGAAAAAGCTCAATTCCCCAAAAGAACTCAAAAAGGAACCAACAAGAAGCAAATGTAGAAAATGGCAGAAATCTGTCAAAACATACGAGTAGGTAAAGACGAATTTTTTGGAAGTCCTTCTTTTGCTCAAATAAAAAATTGTTGACCTAGCGAAAGTTAGATAACAGCCTAGGGCAGAAGCACAAACAATTACAGCTCAATCCGACATACAGAGCTCTCTCACGAATTTTTACGGTGAAGCACAAAAATCTGTTTTGGGATAGCAACTTTTCCAATCATTACTTCTCTCTCATTAGAGGTTACTCTTGGCACAAAAAGCAAATAAAAAGGATAAGGAGCGGTTATTACAGAGGTAATAACTTCCAAGACTCAACTAAAACTTTTGGGCTATCTCCCAATAAGTACTTTTCTTTAACGCCTTTAAGTTAGGCAAAAGAAGCAAGAAAAAGGATTAAGTATTCTCAAATGAAGAAGCATTAAGATCAATACCAGAAATATTTTCAACAAGGCAAGGTATATCATCCAAGTAAATTCTAGAGGATCCTCTATCAATACTCTTAGGTTCACTATTCTCATCAAAAGGGTTTGCAGGAACAATCCAATCAAGATTCTTTTCTATGGCATCATATATTGCTACTAGTTTAAAGGGTACTGGTATCTTAGGTTCCTCCCCATTAGGTTCGGGTTTGTTCATATTTTCTCATGTACCAACAACAGCTACACATGAGCCTAGCATATTGAAACGTTCAAAAACTTTTCTAGCTTCCTTGGCAACATCATAGAACTCTTTAAACAAAGTTTCTAGAATAAAATCCCTCTTTCCAGGGTCCTCAACTTCTTTAAGCTTAAGAAACATTACTTGCATTAAGGGGTTGAGATTAACAAACCAAGCTTCTAACATGTGAATTAAAGAAGTTGCAGCAATCTCATAGTTTGGAGCAAGTTCTACAAGGGATCTATCCTCAGTATCTTCATGCTTACTAACATGATTAAATAATTCTTCAATGTTATATTTCCCAATTATAGAACCACTACCAATTGGAAGGTCTTTCAGGGTGAATGTAGGGATCAACATGGTGAGCTAAGGGAGAGGTGACTACTAAAGGAGACTTAATTTTCTTTGTGTTTTTTAATAAGAAAGCAAACAAGTAGAACTAACTTTTTTGTGTTTTTGAAGAACAAAGCAAGTAAACAAAGCAAAAAGAAACTAAGCAAAACAAAAACAACAAAGTAAAGAGATGGGTTATGAGGGACTCCCCTTGTGAAGATGTCCTTGACTCCCCGGCAACGGCGCTAGAAAATCGCTTGATGGCTCAATGCACGGCGCCCAGAAAATTGCTTGATGGCGGTGTTGATGTAGAGCTCGTTGGGAACCCCAAGAGGAAGGTATCATGAGCACAGCAGCAAGTTTCCCTCAGTTATGAAACCAAGGTTTAATCGAACCAGTAGGAGCAAGGAAACACCTCAAAGGTGTTACTAGCTGAGCTTTGGCAGGGCGCACTACCGGTGCTAGTAGCAACATGGAGACCTGCACAACACAACCACAGAACTTTGTCCCCAACTTGCGATGAGGTTGTCAATCTCACCGTGTTTTGCAGAAAACAAAGGATTAAACGTATCGAATGGAAAGAAGTAAAAGTTTGCAGAAAGTAAACACAAAGCAGTAAACAGTTTATAGATTGTATGTAAAATACAAGGACCGGGATCCATAGTTCACTAGAGGTGGCTCTCCGTAAGATAGATAACATGTTGGGTGAACAAATTACAGCGGGGCAATTGACAAACATCGAGAAAGCAATACATGCATATACTAATCATCTTGACTCCTTTAAGACTTGATTGGGCATTACAACATTATACATAGACCGCCATGCAACTGCATCTATGACTAATAATCCACCTTCGGGTTATCATCCGAACCCCCTCCAGTATTAAGTTGCAAGCAACATATTATTGCTTTACGACTGCGTGTAAAGTAAACAATACGACTGTTCTATGAACAAAGGATTGTTGTTTTCTCCCTAGTAGCAACAACACATCTAGTACCTTAGAGATTTCTGTTACTTCCCCAGATTACCAGAGGCATGAACCCACTATCGAGCATAAATACTAACTCTTGGAGTTACTAGCATCTACTTGGCCAAGATAGCTACTAACAACGAAAAGCATGCAAGATCACAAATAACAAAGACATGATAGAATCAATAATCAATCTGAAATAGCATCTCAATATCCATCGGATCCCCGCAAACACAACATGCAGAATTACAAATAGATGATCTTGATCATGAATGGAGCTCACAAGATCTAAACATGAAAGCACAAAGGAGGAGAACCAGCCATCTAGCTACTACATGGATCCGTAGTCCAAGGATGAACTACTCACGCATCACACCGGAGGTTTGCATGGTGATGAAGAAGGCCTCCTGGGTGAATTCCCCTCTCCGGCAGGGTGCCGGGAAGAGCTTCAGATCCCTACCGATCTAGGGATGGAGATGACGGTGGCTACAGACTCTTTCGTGGATTTTTGATCAGGCACTTAGGGTTTTTGTCCCAGGGCAATATATAGGCGGAAGGGGAGGCCGAGGGGGTGCCGGGAGCGGCCACACCACCCCCTGGCGCGGGTCGGGCCTGGTCGCGCGGCCAGGTGGTGTGGTGGCTCCCTGGCCCTTCTCCGTCTCGTATTCTGGCACTTGATCACTTCCGGAAAAATAGGCACTTTGGCTTTCGTCCCATCCAATTACGAGAATATTCATTTTCTGACTTTCCTGGAACCAAAAACAGCAGAAAATAGGTAGCTGGCACTGTGGCTCTTGTTAATAGGTTAGTCCAAGAAATCATATGAAAAGTACTCCAAAGTTGGAACAAAACACAAGAAAGTGGATAAAACCAAGCATGGAACATCAAAAAATTATAGATACATTTGCAATGTATCACCGAGTCACGCATGGCCATGCTTTCTGAATCATATCTTCCGAGAGGGCCCATGGAATATCTCTCCAGACGGAGGGGCAAAATCCCATCTCGGTTATTCACATCACGCAGCTTGATTCTCAGTCGACCTGAACTCCACCTTTATAACTTGCTAGTGACGGAACAATGTTTGACAGAACCTAAGTCGGTGATCCTCAACTCGGATTGTGCAATAACCTCAGGTCTAAGGATTACATTGATTGAGATATACAAATGACGACTTACTCGTTGTATCTCAATATGGGTCAGTCCGACTCGCTAAACTCTTTATCTGAATCCGTGTAAGTCGAAATAGCATCTCCATGCCCATGAAAAGTGGAACCTAGTCATCTACCGACTTTCACATTGATCTAAGTTGTCTGTCCAGCACAACCTCAATGACCAAGGACAATTAGCATGAACAACATGAATATATAGTTCCACAATCGAATCACATATTCGATGATACATATCAGTAGTTCATACATGGACTATAACTTTATGAATACATTGAGAAATATCATCAACCATGATTGCCTCTAGGGCATTTTCCCAACAGTCTCCCACTTGCACTAAAGTCAATCATCTAACATCACATGTCTAGGCATCTAATGCCCATAGCTCTCAAGTGCGCCTCATGCTTCGGCCGTGGAAGTGGCTTTGTCAACAGATCTACAATGTTTGCATCCGTGTGTACCTTGCATAACTTGATATCACCTTGTTCCACAAACTAGTGAATAAGGTGGTACCACATGAGTATATGTTTGTTCTTCTGGTGTTGTCTAGGTTCCTTGGCTTATGCAATAGCACCATTGTTGTCACAATACACGTCTAACGGATTGGACGAGCCCTGAACCACACCAAGATCCATGAGGAAATTCCTCATCCAAACGGCTTCCTTTGCCGCCTCCAAGGCAGCAATATACTCAGCCTCTGTCATAGACGCAGACACCGTCTCTTGCTTGGAACTCTTCCAGCTCACAGCCCCTCCGTTTATCACAAACACATATCCGGATTGCGAACGAGAATCATCCGAGTCAGTGAGATAACTCGCATCCGTGTAACCCCTTACACTGACTTCATCCTCACCTCCATAAACCAGGAACATATCCTTAGTCCTTCTCAAGTACTTGAGGATATTTTTAGCCGCCGCCCAGTGGATCTCTCTAGGGTCAGCCTGGTATCTGCTCACAACACTTAGAGCATAGGAAATATCCGGCCTAGTACAAATCATAGCGTACATGATGGATCCGACTGCAGAAGCATACATAATCACACTCATCCGACTTCGCTCATCAATTGTCGAAGGACACTGAGTCTTGCTAAGTTTTACGCCATGGGACATCGGTAAGAACCCCTTCTTAGACGATTCCATGTTGAACCTCTTCAACACTTTGTCCAAATATGTACTCTAACTCAATCCAATGAGCCTCCTTGATCTATCTCTATAGATCCGGATTCCTAGTATGTAAGTCGCCTCACCCAAGTCTTTCAACGAAAAACTCTTTTCCAATGATTCCTTGGTGTCTTGCAACATCTGGACATCATTTCCAATCAGTAATATGTCGTCAACATATAAGATCAGAAAGTTTACTTTGCTCCCACTAAACTTCTTGTATAAACAAGAATCATGATCACTCTTGATGAAGCCAAACGATTTGACTACCTCATCAAAGCGGATGTTCCAACTCCGAGATGCTTGCTTCAACCCATAAATGGATTTCCGAAGTTTGCATACCTTGTCAGCATTAGCCGGATCGACAAAACCCTCGGGTTGTATCATATACACGTCCTCGATTAAATATCCATTAAGGAAAGCCGTCTTGACATCCATCTGCCATATCTCATAGTCGAAATAGGCTACTATAGCTAACATGATCCGAACTGATTTAAGCATCGCTACGGGTGAGAAAGTCTCATCGTAGTAAACTCCTTGAACTTGCTAGAACCCCTTCGCGACAAGTCGTGCCTTATAGATAGAAACATTTCCATCCATATCAGTTTTCCTCTTAAAGACCCATTTGCACTCGACAGGTCTTGCACCGTCTGGCAGATCAACCAAGTTCCAAACTTGATTTTCATCCATGGACTTTAACTCGGATCTCATGGCTTGAGCCATGACTCAGAATCAAAACCCACCATCGCTTCCGAATAAGTTGCCGGCTCATCACTGTCTAACAGTAACACATCATGAACACTTCGCAATCTGGTCGATCTTCACAGTGTCGGTGCTGTTTCCGGCTCAGGTACCGCGACCGGCTCAACCTCCAAGGCTTTTGCCGACTCGCTACTGGCTGGTACCTCTCGAATTTCCTCGATTTGCACCGTGCTCCCACTGACTCCCCGACTGAGAAATTCTTTCTCAAGGAAGACACCGTTCCGAGCGACAAACACTTTGCCCTCTTCTCGGATGTAGAAGTAGTAACCCAAGGTTTCCCTTGGATATCCTACGAAAATGCACTTATCCGACTTAGCTGTAAGCTTGTCAGACTGAAGTCGCTTGACAAAAGCTTCACAACCCCAAATCTTAAGAAAAGATAAACTCGGCTTCTTGCCAGTCCACATCTCATGCGGTGTCTTATCTACCGACTTTGATGGTACTCTGTTTAGTGTGAACGCTGCAGTTTCTAGACAATAACACCAAAATGATAAAGGCATATATGTCCGACTCATCATTGATCGTACCATGTCCAACAAGGTCTGATTCCTCCTTTCCGATACACCGTTTCTCTGCGGTGTTCCTGGAGGAGTGAGCTGGGGAACTATTCCACAACTCTTCAGATGGTCATCAAACTCATGGCTCATGTACTTGCCTCCTCGGTCCGACCGAAGAAACTTTATTTTCTTGCCAAGTTGATTTTGTACCTCATTCTGGAATTCCTTGAACTTTTCAAAGGCATCCAATTTATGTTTCATTAAGTAGATATATCCATACCTACTCAAATCATCAGTGAATGTAATGAAGTACTCATAACCACCTCTGGCTGTCGTGCTCATCGGGCCACATACATCACTATGTACTAGTCCCAATAAGTCGAACACCCTTTCACAACTCTTTGCAAAAGGTGTCTTGGTCATCTTGCCGAGAAGGCATGATTCACATGTCTCGAACAACTCTAAGTCGAACGAAGTTAGGAGTCCATCATCATGGAGCCTCTTCATGCGTTTCCAACTTATATGACCAAGCTGACAATGCCAAAAGTAAGTCGTATTCAGATCATTTGGTTTTAACCTTTTCACATTTATGTTAAAGACAGATTCACCCTCAAGATTGAAAATAAATAACCCGTCCTGGACGGGTGGAAAGCCGTGAAACATATCATTCAAATATAAAGAACAACCATTATTCTTAATATTTGACTCATAGCCTTGTCTCATCAAACATGAGGCAAAAATAATGTTTCGACTAAGCACTGGAACATAATAACAATTATTCAGCTCTATTAAGAATCCAGAAGGTAAATGAAGTTGCATCGTGCCGACTTCCAACGCAACAACTCTTGCTTTGTTGCCGACCCGAATGTCAACCTCGCCTCTTGCCACGCTCCTAGTTCTTACCAGTCCCTACAACGAGTTGCATATGTGAATGACTAATCCGTGCATCAGCAAGATAAATGTCTATAACATTGCAAACAAGCGTACCTGAGCCGGAAGTCACACCTCCGCTCTTGGCTTTGTCAGCCAGATACTTGCTGCAATTCCTCTTCCAGTGGCCATCCGACTTGCAGTAGAAGCAAGTGGATCCGGCTGCAGGAGATGGCTTAGTCCCTGAGGAAGCGCTTTGGATTGGGTCCTCAGCCTTACCTCCCGACTTTGCCTTCTTCTTCTTAGGCCAAGAACTCTTCTTGAACTTAGCCTTATTCTGTACCATCAACACTTGACTGATACCTTTCTTGAGATCCGCCTCAGCCTGCTTGAGCATCCCATGTAACTCAGTGAGCTTCTTATCCATACCATGCATGTGGTAGTTCGATATGAATGAACCATACACACTAGGAAGAGAGTTCAGAATTATGTCCGTAGCGAACTCTTCGCTAATGGGGTAGCCAAGCCTTTCCAGAGACTGCACGTAACCAACCATCTTGATCACATGCGGACTCAGTGGATCGCCATCCTTAAGCTTGCAGCTCAACAAAGCCTGAGAGACTTGATACCTCTCAGTCTTTGCCTGAGCCTGGAACATACTTTTGAGGCTTTCGATCATATCGTAGGCCTCAACATTCTCGAACTGCTGCGGCAAGTCCAGTTCCATGTGAGCAAGCATAAGATAGCTAATCTCCGTGGATTCATCACAAATCCGACTATAGGCATTGGTGGCTGCGACAGTCGCATTCTCATCTGGCTCAGCTGGAAGTGGGTTGTCTAGGACACGGTCCCTTTTTTCTTGTTTGAGAACAATTCTTAGATTACGATACAAGTTGGTGAAATTAGTTCCATTCAGCTTATCTTTCTCTAAGATGGTTCTCAATGCAAAACCGGAAATCTGAGGAAGACTGCTAGGTGCCATTGATCTACAACAGAAAATATGCAAAACACTTAAGACATGTATCCATAAAAGAGCAAGCATATTAAACACTTTAATACTTATGCTCCCACTAGAACCAACACCCCTCCGATGGTTACTTAGTGATTCAGGACCCTAAATAAGCAAGTCGACTAGTGAGCTTTAGCATCACCGCTAGCCGTCAAGTGATCCAGGTAGACAACTCCTTGTCAATCGTATCTCATACGACTCCTGTTGAATGGGTGGCATAACATTCCCTGGCTCCCATCCGACTTTTCCCGGAGTCCCACAACCGTTGTGATAGACCCGTCTAGATTACCAAGTGCTTCTGCTGTAAGAGTCCGACTCAAACCCACCTAGTCGGAAAGAATTGATAGCACCTCAATTTTATGAGCCCACTACCAAAAATGTCCGACTTGTGATGGTGCAGCACTAGCAGGGAAACCGACTAGACCTTCTTTGAGGGATTACTTTCTACCAACTATCTAATAGAGGTAAAACAGAGACATAACAATAACACAAATAAAGCAATTATAATGTGAAATGGTATGTCTCTCTTCATGGCGATCTCCATCTCCACAAAGCTTGTAATTTGACTCGTGTCAACTCTTGTCACGTGCCGCCTTACACCATGTCGCCGACTTGTACATCGACTTGTATGCCATCCGGGTTTCCAAAGAGCTACACTAGCTTGTAAAGTAAATTACATAGAGAATCCGACACGCAGGTCGTTATACAATAAAGTGACAGCACCTAGGCTCCAGCCGGCTGACAAAAACCGTGATACGTAGATCACGTATGGATTACACACATCACATGCACATAAGCCATACCATTAACAACATCATCCTGCAAAAACAAGTTATGCATAGATACGATATCTACCGGCGTTGTGAAACTCGTAACAATGTCTAAGGCGCTACGATTTTTCCGAAAAATGCAGATCTCATCTACATTCCGGACATGGATTTCTTCATCGGATAAAACAATTTTACCCAAATCCGATCCGGACTCCGATTCGACCAAACTTTTTGATCTTCGATCACCGCATCCGGGTTTACGTGTCACAGTCTACCCCGATGGCGGAAACCGACCGGTAGGGGTATGTCGTTCCACGACCTTAGCAGTTAGACCACGGAAACCAGATCATCCATTCCCCCGAGTACAGTTGATCCAATCAACTTTTTACAAAACCGATCTATCTCATAGATCGACCACCAAAACTGCAATTAGATCCAATCTAACGCTAACCGCATATCACGTATGCACGATCTCGAGCCTAAAACTAGAAGCTAATGCTCTGATACCACTGTTGGGCCACGTAGAGAAAAACAAAACTTTTTCCTACGCGGTGATCCCAAGATCTAGCTGAGGTAGTAGGCCACGAGAATTACCACTAGATGCGCGGTTGCGGAATCGATGAAGCATGTCGCTTGATGCAGTGCAGTCCTCACGATCCATTCCGATCTACGATCGTCGAAGTGCTGAACGTACAATACCTCCGCCAGTATCCATACGTACGAGGAGGAGCGCCGGCGATGGACTGTTAGGTCCGCGACATGACTGGACTGGACTGGAGCTAGGGTTTCCAACACATGAAGTGACCTAACCGCGTGCTCTAAGCACCTGCGCCCCAGCTTATATAGGGAGTGAAAGTGGGCTCCACTCACTTGTGGCCCATTC
Organism: Avena eriantha; assembly: GCA_910589775.1. Classification (NCBI taxonomy): domain Eukaryota; kingdom Viridiplantae; phylum Streptophyta; class Magnoliopsida; order Poales; family Poaceae; genus Avena; species Avena eriantha. Next base: position 20,758,417 of record OU342742.1, on the reverse strand, counting down.
ACTAAAAGGCCTATATTTACCACTGCAAGTCCCACTTACTGACTAAGTCCATGTCTCTATTTGGGTCCAACCCAAATAGATTTCCTGTTTGGGTCTAACCCAAACTTGCTCCCGCTCTTAAGTGTGTGAACCGACAGGCTCATGGTGACCCGGACACGATCCGAATCTCACTCGTGACCAGTCAGTTGGTAGCGGCTCCTAGCAGAACGCGCCAACTCCCAAGTACCAAAGAGTCATGACGACATACCTTCCAATGCGACTTTCGTCTGAGTCCCTTTTGCCTCACGATATACCTTGTCGAACTATAGGCGATTAATCGTCATCTCTTAAATAGTTCGACTCGCTTTCTCGATTCGAGATAAGTGATTCATCCGACTAACTCTTAGTCGGTCGCCTCGGTTAACACTTAACCGAGTCACGCATGGCCATGCTTTCCAAATCATATCTTCCGAGAGGGCCCAGAGAATATCTCTCCAAACGGAGGGGCAAAATCCCATCTCGGTTATTCACATCACGCAGCTTGATTCTCAGTTGACCCGAACTCCACCTTTATAACTGCCTAGTGACGAAATAGCGTTTGACAGAACCTAAGTCGGTGATCCTCAACTCGGATTGTGCAATAACCTCAGGTCTAAGGATTACATTGATAGAGATATACAAATGACGACTTACTCGTTGTATCTCAATATGGGTCTGTCCGACTTGCTAAACTCTTTAGCCGAATCCGTGTAACTCAGAATAGCATCTCCATGCCCATGACAAGTGGAACATAGTCATCTACCGACTTTCACATTGATCTAAGTTGTCTGTCCAGCACAACCTCAATGACCAAGGACAATTAGCATGAAAAACATGAATATATAGTTCCACAATCGAATCACATATTCGATGATACATATCAGTAGTTTATACATGGACTATAACTATATGAATACATTGAGAAATATCATCAACCATGATTGCCTCTAGGGCATTTTTCCAACAGAAGCAAATCTGAATTACCCTGTAATCAGGAAAACTGAAGTAAAATCCGAGTTACCCTGTAACTAGGAAGTTGAAGCAAATCTGAATTACCATGTAATTAGGCAAAGTGAAGTAAAATCTGAGATACCCTGTAACTAGGAATTTGAATCAAATCCGAATTACCCTGTAATTAGGCAAACTGAAGTAAAATCCGAGTTATCTCGTAACTAGGAAGTCAAAGCAAATCCGAATTACCCTGCAATTAGGCAAACTGAAGTAAAATCCAAGTTACCCCGTAACTAGGAAGTCGAAGAATATCCGAATTACCCTGTAATTAGGCAAACTGAAGTAAAATACGAGTTACCATGTAACTAGGAATCTGAAGCAAATTCGAATTACCCTGTAATTAGGCAAACTGAAGTAAAATCCAAGTTACCCCGTAACTAGGAAGTCGAAGCAAATCCGAATTACCCTGTAATTAGGCAAACTAAAGTAAAATCTGAGTTACCCCATAACTAGGAAGTCGAAGCAAATCTAAATTACCCTGTAATTAGGCAAACTGAAGTAAAATCCGAGTTATAATGATCCACAATGACTAGTGAGTTATCTTATCATCGAATGTAGCCTAAAGACCTAAAGCAGTTGATACATATGAGATCATGGCATATCTTAAGTCTTCTCTGAGTTATAGTTCTATGCACAGAGACGCCGAGTCACCGAGATACTTTTTCTACCCTTAGGTGACTCAAATGACATGTTTGCTAGTCCCCGAGTTGAGTTATCTCATCCCCGGGGTGAACATCTAGGTGATTGAGGGTGATAGTCCCCGAATGACATTCAGGGGTTTCTCATGTGCATGTTGGTTGAGTTACTTGATACTCACTGTAAGCTTGGTGAGGAGGTTGAGTCACTCCTACTGAGTCAGCTAACACTTACAGTACCGTTGGTGAAGAGGTTGAGGAGGAGGCTGAGTCACCTCAACAAGGGAGGCTTGTATGCCAACTCCCCTGTTCTCTGTACGTTGAGGAAGAGGATGCAGAGACTTTTGATCGATGGTGAAGCAGAGCTTGATGAAAGACGTTCCCGTCTAGATGGTAGCCCAACCAGCGCCTCTGATGAGCCCCACAGTGGGCATCAAATGTCGTGGTGGTGTCACGGCATATGCCTAGTATAGGCTAAAATTGGGGCCGATGGACGATGGAGGAATCTGTGAGGGATGATGAAGCGAAGACCTCATACGGAAGAACCCAGAGAGACACGATAATATAACTAGGTTCGAGGCTCTCCTAGTGAGATAACACCTCTACTCCTGCATCTGATCTCATATATCTTGCCATGCTTGTGGCTACAATGGTGCTCCTTGAGTTATACTCTTATGCCTCTCATGGAGAGAGCAGAGGAAGAAGAAACCGTGCTCCTAGTGAGTAGAGGGAGAGGAGGCCTTCGGGGGCCTCCTGTGTAACGTTACCCCTGGTGATCCTTATAAAGGAGAGCCCAGGGGACATGGTATGTCATCACAAGTACTCCTATGAGCTGTCTAGTGGGTCCTTGCCCAGTCATCTTGTCCTTTAATGAGTCACTAGACTTATCCCTTCAGCATATTCCCTAGCATCTCCCAAGATGCCCAGCATATTCCTTATTAGCTTGAACCAACGGGGCCAGTCTGAGCCAGGGGCGTCCCAAAACTGGCACCTGACGTAGGCTTGACTTGACTTGGAAGCGTGTCGATGTAGAGGTTGATGGAGGGTCCAAATATGAGCAAAGTGGCATCCGGGACGAAGTAATTCGGCCCGGGGAAGTGAAATTTGGCCATGGGTGGAAATAATTTGGCCTGGGGGTAAAATGGGCCCAGGTGGACGATGAACAGTGTCCCCAGCCGGATTATTCCCAGCCTAGCCGGGTTAACTTGAGATTCAGCCTAGGTGGGTGAGCTAAAATGGCTCAGTCGGTTCTCCCTTGCTCGGCCTAGGCGGGGCAACAAGGAGGAGGCCCAGGCGGGTGAGCCAAAGTGTCCTGGCCGGGTTTCCCTGACTTGGCCCAGGCGGGGCAACAAGAAGGAGGCCCAGCCAGGTCTCCCTGGTCCAGCCGAGGTTCCCTCGATCCGGCCCGGTCGCGGATCTGCTGGAGCGGGCGAGGCGAGTCAGCCCGAGGTGGGCCGAGTCCCCGTACGTCTTCCCACCCGGGGCAGGCAGCGGCGAGATGGCGAAGCGGAGCTGGCGTCGTGTCGTGGAGGCAGTGGCGGCCCGTGGTGGGCCGGATCGAGGGAATCCCGGCCCACTCGGGTGGTGTCGATGAAGCGGTGAGGAAGGGCGAGCTGGTGGAGCGTCTGTGGTTTGGCGGGGGAGCTGGCGAGGTGGCATTGTCGACGAGGTGAGGAGGAGACGTAGCGGTAGGGTGCTGGCCCGCGGTGGGTCGCCTGAGTGAGTCGGCCCATCCGGGTAGTAGCTGTGATTCGGCCCAGATGAGGTTAATTCGGTCTGGAGGGAAAATTACTAGGCCGAATTTCCTTTAATCCGGCCCAGTTCACCTTCTCCCCTCTTTCCCTTTGGCTTATTCTCTTTACGTCCCATCTCTTTATTCATACATGTCTTTTTCCACACATATTTTTCATCGAGTTGTTTATTCCTTTGTAGTAGTCTCTTTATACCACAACTCTGGGTACCCGGGGTTACACCCCCCAACAGCGGGTGCGGGTAAGGCTTAGCGGGACAAGTGATTTCCTGCAGAAAAGGCGAAATAATAGACACATCCGCATTGACCGATGATTCAGCATCCTCGTCGCTGAGACCGTGGGTGCACATTCTATCAATACGGGGCAAAATGCTTAAATGCGGTAAATATTGACACATCGTTACAAATAAGGGGTAAAATGTGGCAGAGAAGTAATCATGGTAACTAGTGCCGCAGAGTCATAGATAAGGATGCGAATGGGCCAGTGGTGGATCTATGACAAAATCGACGGGGGTGCCAAGCTTAAAAAACACCCTATTAGGCTCTACCTCTTTAGGACCAAAAAAATGAACTAGATTTTTCACAAATTATCACTTTTCAAGAAAACTAGTTCATTTATTTGAACTAGACTAAAATAGAGGGTACCCTAAAGGTTCCAAACTTGCATCTCTATCACAGACAGAGAGTAAGAGGTAAATTCACTCTGCAAAATTTATATACAAACAACTAGTGTTGTATTATTTATTTACTTTTATATTTTAATCAGATGGGGCAGAGCGTTTGTCTTTCGAGTAAATAATAATAACTAAATGGCAGGGCTCGTGCGGGTTCTCTCTGGACATAATGCATTCATACCACCTCTTAATACTCCCGTAAGAATCGTACAGCTTGTCTGTGGCTGTGCTCACCAACTTGGAGGAAGACAAGGTCACTGATGGACCCCTTTTTCTCTCACGTTCGACGGAGACCTTTTCTCTGTATGTTAGTTGCAAACCGGTCAGACCACGATGCTTATTTGCAGGAGTCAACATCCCCACGCAACGCCTATAAATATAGCGACATTGTGGATCTTGTCATAGCAAACAGAGAGAAGCTCACGCACTAAAACTCGGCAGAGTGTCCAGAGGGAACACAATGGATTCCAGGCATGCCGTTCTGTGTTTCCTCCTAGTACTTGTCTTGAGCGGAAGTCCTGCTGCTTTGGCCGGTCCGTGTTCCTCCTATCTCCCCCCTCTCTCTCTCTCTCTAACATGTTTTGGCTCGTTCTTTCCAGAAACCTCATATATATATATATATATATATATATATATATATATATATAGTATTATATTTTCTCGCAAGTTTCATGGATATTTTCATGTTACTTGGAAGTGTTGATCTTCTTGCAGAGGACTGCGGGACTCTAACTCCGGCCATGCCATGGTGTTTTAGATGACTCTGCAAGACGGAGTGCAAAATTGAGGCGAAGATGGCTCTCGCTCGCCTCATGGACCACCAGTGTGTGGGACATGGGATCACCGCCTACTGCTGGTGTAGTTTCTGCAAACCATAGTTCAAGTTGAAGGCAATATGAATTAAGATGTCTACCTACGGATATGGGTCAAAGCTAGCGTCGAAGATGAACCAATAACTAGTTACATTTTTTGTTATTAGTCTGGTCTCGAATGGATTTGTATTAGTTTCTTGCTTCAATTCTATCGATGTCTACTTTGTACTTATCTCTTATATTAAGAATAGATTGCATGTTATCTATATCAAGGATTATTTTGCTTATGATATTGCTGCTTGGTTGCATCAATTTACATGTTTTGATGTAATTCACAGAAAATGAGTTTAAAATCGTCAACCTTGTTAGAAGAGAAGAAATGTATATAACCAACCTTCCATGCAATTTTTTTTACTTTGCACTCAGTTCTAAAAGAAATTCCTTGTGTGAGTTTGATATGCAGAAAATTCCTACGTGTCATGAGTTTGATGGCATGCTTTCATATTTTTGTGGTCTTACTAATTACCATTTGGTTTCAACCTATCTATGGCAAGCTTTTATAATGTGGTTGTATTATGTTATGTTATTTCGGAATCCAGTAAATTCTCTTGTTAGTACTTTGTACATACATTTTTAACTATCACGATATCGACCTTTCTTTTTCTTGGAATTTTTTGTATTTTTGCCTTTACCGTGCAATGCCTTTTTTACTTTGCATTCAGTTCTAAAAGAAATTCCTTGTTTGGGTTTGATATCCTGAAAATTCCTACGTGTCATGAGTTTAATGGCATGCTTTCATAATGTTGTGGTTTACTAATTACCATTTGGTTTCAACCTATCTATGGCAAGATTTTATAATGTGGTTGTATTATATCATGTTATTTTAGAATCTAGTAAATTCTCTTGTTAATACTTTGTACATACATTTTTACCTATCATGATATTGACCTTTATTTTTCTTGAAATATTTTGTATTTTCATTCATGATGAAACGTCCACACTACAAGTGTGATCCACGACAATCATATTAACCTCACAATAAACCAATTCCATACGCAAAAAATGTCCATACGCAAGTGAAGGCTTTTGTTACTTCAGAAACTCAATGCAATAAGCTGCCATATGAATATATAAGATCGGGAAAAAAGAGCATGTCAACCCTTGTGCCGTAGCATATGCTGGAATTTTGTGGACCTTGGGCCTATGAACAAATAATTATTGCCCAACTTCCAAATGCTCATTCTTTGCATGGCAAGAGGTAACCGTGGATACTGTGGCCAGAAAGATCAAGAAGGTTGGCATTGTTGAGGCGGTGGGTTAGGATTCAGAAGATCGGTTTCTTGGTGCTTCATCAGTTATCTTTGTAGGAGTAGATGATCCGGAGATACTTGAGGCGATGACATATAAAGAATGAGAGGGACTCAATCTTACTAAGGACGACATGACTTTGCACAAAATTTGCTTGGCAAGTGATTGCTTGATTTTTTTCGATAAAGGGAATATATTAATATCACGAAGATACCAATTACACCTAGCCTCTGCAACTAAGCAATCTCCTAAAGGAATTACGGATGCACACAATCCTAAAACAAAAATAAGAAGACGAAGGAAAAAAAGAGGAGCGCTGATTTAGTGATCTATTCCTTGTAGCAGCAGAACAAACACCACTTAGACAACACCTGAAGTTCAAATTCTCCAAAAACAACGCCTCCAAAAAGAAAATAGTGTACAAGCATCGTCGTCTCCCGATCAAAGATCATTTGTTTTCATATCGGAGGAAGTCGGCGCTTTCAAAATAATGTCTTCAACAAGGTCGGACCTTGGATTTTCACCCTGGAAGATAATACTTTGTACTTCTCCTATGCTGCTGCCCCATTTGCCGATGCCGCTGCTACAAGTCGCAAATCACCATGAAAATTACGCATCGCCTCGAAGACTCGAACCACCATTACTAGTCCTTCGATCTCAGCGTCCATGACATTTTTTGCCTTTGACTTCACCATGGGACGCAAAAGAAATGTCCCATGATGGCAATAGATAGCAAAGCTTCGTGTCGCTCCCTCCTTGAACCGAACGTTCAAAAAAATATGGGTGCGCATGATCGAATCTCATCTAATCCAATAATCTCATCTAATGAGACACCCAATGGAGATCGCTGGAGGAGCCTTCCGATACTCGTCACCAGCCAGATCAATGAGAGCATGCTTCAAGCAGAATTCCATCTTGTCACGAGAAGAACCCTTGGACCGCCACCTCAAGCAGGTGTCGATGCGCTTAGCAGGGCAAACCTCATTTATTCTGACCGAGGGCACAACATATTCTGGCCTCAACCTGCCCAAGCCAGGAAGGCCATTTGCAGGCTATGGCCAGAGGATGCCTCGCATTCTCTCCATCTTGAATGCCACTGGACATGGCCTCCACCATGCACCGCCAAACGATCCACCGAATCGACGATATGTCTTGGTGGGACCTAGATCCACAACACCGCCCCTCCACATATTGTCCTCGTGCACCATCAAAGGAGGAGATCAGCAGATCATCGCCGCCTCCTCGACCGGGGATCTCTGATCCGGCTGCCTCCCGCAATGGGAAGTGTTATATTTTCTCGAAATGTAAAAAGCCTATATAGTGTTATATTTTCTCGCAAGTTTCATGGATATTTTCATGTTATGAGGAAGTGTTGATCTTATTGCAGAGGACTGTGGGTCTCTAACTCCGTACATGCCATGGTGTTTTAGATGGCTCTGCAAGACGGAGTGCAAAATTGAGGCGAAGATGGTTGTCCCTCGCCTTATGGGGCACAAGTGTGTGGGACATGGGATCAAGGCCTGCTGCTGGTGTAGTTTCTGCAAACCATACTTCACGTTGAGGGGAATATGAATTAAGATGTCTACGTACGGATGGTTCAAGGCTAGTGTCGAAGATGAATCAATAACTACTAGTTACATTTTTCTGTTATTAGTCTGGTCTCGAATGGATTTGTATTAGTTTCTTGCTTCAGTTCTACCGATGTCTACTTTGTATCTCTTATATTAAGAATAGATTGCATGTTATCTATGTCAAAGATTATTTTGCTTATGATATTGCTGCTTGGTCGCATCAATTTACATGTTTTGATGTAATTCGCTGAAAATGAGTTTAAAATCGTCAACCTTGTTAGAAGAGCAGAAATATATATAACCAATCTTCCATGCAATGTTTTTTACTTTCACTCAGTTCTAAAAGAAATTCTTTCTGTGAGTTTGATATCCTGAAAATTCCTACTGTGTCGTGAGTTTGATGGCATGCTTTCATAATGTTGTGGTTTACTAATTGCCATTTGGTTTGAACCCGTCTATGGCGAGCTTTTATAATGTGGTTTTATTATATCATGTTATTTTAGAATCCAGTAAATTCTTTTGTTAGTACTCTGTACATACATTTTTACCTATCACGATATTGACCTTTATTTTCTTGAAATATTTTGTGTTTTCATTCATGATGAAACGTCTACACTACACGTGTGCACCACGACAATCATACTAACCTCACAATAAACCAATTCCATACGCAAAAAAATCCATACGCAAATGAAGGCTTTTGTTACTTCAAAAACTCAATGCAATGAGCTGCCATATGAACATATAATATCGGGAAAAAAGAACATGTCAACCCTTGTGCCGTAGCATATGCTGGAATTTTGTGGACCTTGGGCCTATGAACAAATAATTCTTGGCCACTTCCAAATGCTCATTCTTTGCATGGCAAGAGGTAACCGTGGATACTGCGGCCAGGAAGATCAAGAAGGTTGGCATTGTTGAGGCGGTGGGTTAGGATTCAGAAGATCGGTTTCTTGGTGCTTCATCAGTTATCTTTGTAGGAGTAGATGATCTAGAGAAACTAGAGGCGATGACATGTAGAGAATGAGAGGGACTCAATCTTACTAAGGACAACATGACTTTGCACAAAATTTGCTTGGCAAGCGATTGCTTGATTTTTTTCGATAAAGGGAATATATCACTAGTAGGAAACTGGCCTTTGGTTCGGGGGTATTAGTACCGGTTTTTCTACAAACCGGGACTAATGCCCCGGTCCCAACGGTTAGAACTGGCCACAGGAGGTGGCGAACACTAGTCCCGGTTCGAATGGACCCTTTAGTCCCAGTTCGTGTAACAAACCGAGACTAAAGGGTTTCAGGCAGGCTAACCGGGACTAAAGGGTTTCAGGAAGGCTAGGGCCGGTGCCAGACCCTTTAGTCCCAATTTGTTACACGAACCGGGAGTAAATATGGACATTTAGTCCCGGTTCTAGACACCAACCGGGACTAATGTCCCGACGATATCATCTTCTCCCTGCCCAAGCCATACTCCATTTCAAGCTGGTGGCTCCTCTCTCTTCTTCCTTCAAGCTCGAGTTCATGCCCATTTTTTCTCAAGATTTGTCAAGATTTTGTGGCGCCCCATCTATCCAAAGGTTCTAAATGGTTAGCAACTTCATCCTTTCAACTCTCATTGCTAGACTAGCTCATTTCATGCTCTAGAAGTAGAGGGATTTGTGGGTTTAGTTTGGAAGTAATTTTTACAATAATAACATGAGATCAATGAAATTGTATTAATTTCGATTCTATATAGCTTGTATTAATGTAATGAACTCCAAGGTAAATATCATTTTCAATATGTGAATTCTATCTATATCTTTTTTGGCACATAGTCTCGAAATTCATTTGATTCATAGAAGCACAGAGATACATATGCATGAGTTCTTCCTAGCTAGCTACTACAACTACTACATCAAAGAAACATCGGTTCATCGTACTACAACTGTACTACACATCATAGAGATACATGGGTTCATCCTATACCAAAACTGTTAGTGCACACACTCACAGATGGATCATACCACCATCCAACAACAAAATGCCCTTCTTCTTCTACCTGCCTTCAGCAAACTGCCAAAAATTGTAACAAAAATAGGGTTAATTCACAAAAGATTCATAAGAAGACATCACAATACATCTTCGAGAAGTTCCTCTATGGCGAGCTACTCAAAGATGTCTGAGGACGGAATCCTAAGACATCTTCGAGAACCTCCCCCGTAGTGATATCCCTCTCGCACCATCTTGCAGTTTATAACTTTCTCGAGCTATAGATTAATACGTCAGGTAGCTAATAAATTTCACATATTAGGGAGTGCCTTTATCGCGATCTCCTCGAATATGTCTGAGGACGGGATCCTAAGACATCTCCGAGAAGCTCCGCCGTAGTGGTGTCCCTGCTCTCTCACACCATCTTGCAGTTTATAACTTCACAAGGATGCATCTTGCCTATTTATAGATTAAGCGGCACAACATAGTGTCGACACTCACGACATAATGTCGACACTCATCCCTGTCATAGTGCCGCCACCCACCCAAATAGTGTCATCACTCACTGGCATAGTGCTGTCCACTCATGACATAGTGTCTACACTCACCCATGATGTAGTGTTGTCACCACACCCATGTTTAGTCCCGATTGGTGCGCCCAACCGGGACTAAAGGTTCATCATATCTTTAGGCACCAACCGGGACTAAAGGTTCATCATATCTTTAGTCCCGATTGTGTGCTTTAATTTTGTTTTTTATACCAGTACTAATTTTAGCATCATGATTCTATTTGATGTACTTAATTATATAATGGAGATGAGACGACAATGGATGTACGCTGACCGACGCTCTGGCGAGTTTATTAAAGGCGTGCATTCTTTTATCCTTATGGCCGAGGCAAACAAGTGGAATGGTTTTATGCCTTTCCCATGTGGTGTATGTCAGAATCATAAGGAATACTCTTCCGCTAGTGTCCTTCACGGCCACCTGTTTCGGTCTGATTTCATGTCCGACTATAATTGTTGGACCAAGCACAGAGAAAGAGGGGTTATGATGGAAGACAACGAATAAGAGAATGATAACCACTACCCTACTATGTGCCCTGAATACAGTGGTACTACAATGGAAGACAATGATGAAGAAGAAGCTGAATAACGGGCATCAGATGAGCCTGATGATGATCTTGGTCGGGCGATTGCTGATGAAAAGGGAGAATGTGAAAGTGAAAGGGAGAGGTTGAAGTTCGAGCAAATGTTAGAGGACCACAACAAATTGTTGTACCCAAATTGCAAAGATGGCCACAAAAAGCTAGGTAGCTCACTAGAATTGCTGCAATGGAAGGCAGAGAATGGTATGATTAACAAGGGATTTGAAAAGTTACTGAAAATAATGAAGATTACTCGAGCCATCTCGATCTACGGCGCCTCAGCCGCCTCCATCCACTAAGGGCCAAAAGCGGAATATTACCACCGCTTCATCGATGGATAACCTACGTGGAAAGCGACAGTTGTCGCCCCTCCCAAAAGTACCACCGGCTCCTGCCAAGAGGCCTTATGACATGACTCCTGAGGAAAACAAGGCGATCACAGATGCCAAATTGAAGGAACATTTGCAAAGAAACAACCTGAGCCAAAGGTCCCAATAGATCCTTCAGTGGTGGAGCACTTTAGGAGATTTCTGATGCATCCGACCCAAGCTCAGTTAAATGCGTCAGATAACTATACACGTTGTCTTGTGAAGACAGTGAATTCGAAACTGAAGAGATCAAGTGGTAGATGAAGTATTAAAAAAGACGTTCCCTAGATTAGAGAACAAGCAAAACAATTGATCCCCCCGCTCAAGGTGTTACCCGAACATCAACTATATAGGGAGAACCTTTGGATATGCAAACAACTCAGCTATTGGCCAAGCAATATAATATGTCTCTTGATGACATTCTTGGCAGTGCTGATTTCACCAAGGCTATTGTAGCACGAAATTATGTCTACGTGGAGCCTATGGTCAGTTATGAGAGGCTCCGGGATCTTCCAACAAAAATGCGACAATTGGATGAATGGTACATTAAAGCCACAAAAAAGGGATAGAATGGATAATAGCGAAGGTTAGAGAGGAGAATTACTTCATTAAAGACGAGGTCCATGTTGAGCTTTCAGAAAACTTTCAGTTATTCAATCAAAGGGATCTCGACAAATCTATCCTCAGTTGCTATTGTATGTAAGTGATTAATTTATTATGTAATTAAGTATCTAGCTCAGCTCGTTCAATTCATTGTCGTTAATTATCCTCACTATATATTCTTTTGTACGCTATGATGCAAAATGAAGATTCTCGAATGTAAAAATGGGAGAATCCATGGATTTGGGTTCATTGACCCAAATCGAGTTAATGAAGCTATGCTAAAGATGAAACCCGTGGACACGGAGCGTAACTTGTTCCGGTTTCTCAAGAAGCAATATTTCTGTATGGTAATACTATTTCCTTACAACTACGGGTGAGAGTGTTACTATCTTGTACATATCAACTTTTGCTTACTCGATGTTAAGTGTAAATGATGAGTTACTGACATATATAAACCTTGTGTAGCTTCCACTGGATTCTTCTAAGCATTTCTGTTGACTTGGGAAGAGTTCAAATCATGGACTCATTACAAAAGGACATGGAAGAGTACCACAGCATGTCGATATGCTCAAGAAGTAATTTTAATCATTATCGTACTATATCGGTTTCTTTCGTTCAATTTCTGAGATATCAAGTAATTATTAACTCATTCATTCATTTTCTTTGCCGGGTAGTGTTTGTACATGGTTCAAGACTGTGATCCGTGGTCAATGGCGTGAGGAGCTGATTTTTAAACCGATCCCGGTAAGTAGTACGAGCTAGGTCTGCGCATCTCTTTAATTCCAGTTTCAATACTCCCTCCGACCTATATTAGTTGACTCGAATTTGTCTAGATTCGGATATATCTAGACATGTTTTAGTACTACTTACATCCGAATCTACAAAAATCCAAGTCAACTAATATGGATCGGAGGGAGTACAATTATCATGCTTGAGTTATTATTTGATTGAATTCTATTCTTGTAAAGTGTGCGAGGCAGCTACATGGGACTAATCTATATGGATACTATGTTTGCTAGTTCATTCGCGTTATGACTACTGAGCAGAACATGGAAACTGTTCGAGTATGTAAACAATATATTCACAATTTATTTTTATTACCATAATTTGTGTTGAATCCCATTCATATTTTTATGATGATTGATATATTCATATTGATCTCCTTCTTTATAGTTGGACGTGATGTGGGAAAAGCTCCTACCATAGGACCCCTACTAGCAATCCAAGAGGAATTGGCGGGATTTTTGGTTGATGAGGTCATAGACCCATGCAGAGAATACGGTCTAGATGAAGCCTAAAGCATCCGTGGAATGATCTCTATGTAATTAAATAGACGGGCTCTGGACCCAATTGAGACTCGTATATACCAAAATTGTATATATATGTATGCATGTATGCTCGTAAGAGAAATTATATTATATATGCATCAAAGTGTACAAGTACTATGTAGTAGTGTCGTGTATGTATACGAAAACTTGTTTGAAATGAAAACACAGAATAAAAAAAATGATTGAACACAAAACACAAAATGAAAAGGAAAACACAAAACCCTAAAACCCCATCTCCCACCGCAGCAGCCAAATGGCCCCAAACGCTGCTGCGGCAGCCCAGCGCATGATGCTAGGCCACGTGGTGGACCTCTACTCCCGGTTCGTAATAGAACTGGGAGTAAAGGATGGACCTCTAGTCCCGATTTGGCAACCGGGACTAAAGGCCCTTACGAACCGAGACTAGAGGCCTGTTTTCTACTAGTGTATTAATATCACAAAGATACCAATTACACCTAGCCTCTGCAACTACGCAATCTCCTAAAGGCATTACTGATGCACACAACCCTAAAACAAAAAGAAGAAGACAGAAAAAAGAAAAGCTCTGGTTCAGTGATCTTTTCCTCGTACCAGCAAAACAAACTGATACGTCCATTTTGCATCACTATTCTATGTCTTAATTCACTATTATTCATTGATATATTTCATATTAAGAGGTGATACTTATGTTATTTCATCTATTTTTGCATGGTTGATGACTTTTGGAGCATGGACCGCTGCAGTCAGGATTCTGATGGAAAAGGTGCTGTTTGGAGGCAAAATTCGTGAAGATCAGAAAATCTGGGAAAATATACGGAAAATTCTATTTTTCTAGAAGACTCAGGATGCCAGAAGATGGAGTGGAGGTGGGCCACAGGGGGCCCACACCACCCCATGGCGCGGGCAGGCCTAGGCCGCGCCAGGGAGTGGTGTGTCTGCCCTGGCCCACTCCAGCCTCTCTCCTCTAGCGTATATCATCCCCACAAAACCCTAAGACTCGGGGAGCGACCACAGAAAGATTCCGCCACCTCTGCGGGGTGGAAAACACCGAGAGAGAAAGATCTCTCCGACAGACAGATTTCTGCCGGGGGAATTCCTTCCTGGAGAGGGGAGATCGTCGCCATCAACACCACCATCAAGCTGGACTTCATCGGGATCATCATCATCATCATCACCACCATCAGCACCCTCATCACCATCTCCATATTGCTGTAACAATTGAGTTGAATCTTGCATAGTTCATAGGGGAAACTTTCCCGGTGTTGATTACTCTTTGTAGTTGATGCTATTGAGTGAACCATTGAATTATTGTTTATGTTCAGATTGTTATACATCATTATTCCATCTCTTATCATGATCCATATGATGTCTTGTGAGTAGTTCGTTTTGTTCTTGAGGACATGGGAGAAGTCTTGTTGTTAGTAGTGGAGTTGTGTTGAGAAAGATTCAATAGATTGTTATTTAAGTTGTGGTGTACTTCTTCTAGTGGTGTCATGTGAACGTCGACTACATGACACTTCACCTATATGGGCCTAGGGGAATGCATTGTGTATTTGGCTACTAATCGTAGGGGTTGCCAGAGTGACAGAAACCTAAACCCCCGTTAGGAAACCATTGCACAAGGGACGTAAGGGTCTTAGAGTTTAAAGCTGTGGTTAGGTTTCTACCTTAATTACCTTCTTGTACTTACGGATGTTTGCAAGGGGGTTTAATCACAAGTATGTATTTAGTCTTGGATGGGGCGGTACATTAGCACAGGTTCACCCACACAACACTTAGCAAGCTAAAGAAGATTAATCGACTATATGAAGCGAAAGCACTTGACAGTCTTCCCATGTATCCTCAAGAACGTTTGGTCATCTATAGAAATACAACCGGCTTGTCCTTTGCTGCATAAAGGATTGGGCCACTTGCTGCATTCATTCTTACTGTCTTTTATTTACTCGTACTTTGTTTACTTGCTTTATCAAAAACCCCTAAAAATCCATTTGCTAAGTATTTGCAGAGAATTCCTGATCCATACCACTAGCTAGCACCTTCCGCTCCTCGTTGGGTTCGACACTCTTACTTATCGAAAATACTGCGATACACCCCCTATACTCGTGGGTCATCACAAACACCACTTAGACAACACCGGAAGTTCAAATTCTCCAAAAATATGCCTCCAGGAAGGAAATTATGTACAAGTGCCTTCGTTGCTCGATCAAAGATCATTTGTTTTCATATCGGAGGAAGTTGGTGCCTTCAAAATAATGTTTTCAACAAGGCCAGACCTTGGATTTTAACCCTGAAAGATAAGACTTTGTACTTCTCCTATGCTGCTGCCCCATGTGACGATGCTTCTTCTAGGAGTCACGAATCACCATGAAAATTCCGCATCGCCTCGAAGACTCGAACCACTGATGTCTACGCACTTCTATTGTTGTAGACAGTTATTGGGCCTCCAAGTGCAGAGGTTTGTAGAACAGCAGCAATTTTTCCCTTAAGTGGATCACCCAAGGTTTATCGTCCTCAGGGAGGAAGTGGTCAAAGGTATTCCCTCTCAAGCAACCCTGCAGTCAAGATACAAGAAGTCTCTTGTGTCCCCAACACACCCAATACACTTGTCAGGTGTATATGTGCACTAGTTCGGCGAAGAGATAGTGAAATACAAGTGGTATGGATAATTATAAGTGGTAATGGTGATAGAAAATAACTTGATGGCGCGGAAAAGACTAAAGTAAAACTGAAATAAAGAAGGAAGCAAGCAAACATGTAACAGATCTAGTAGCAAGCGGTGTATCAATGCTTAGAAATAAGGCCTAGGGATCATACTTTCACTAGTGAACACTCTCATATAAATATCTTCTCTTTATGATACTACTCTTAACTACTCTCCGGTTGAACACTCTAATCGATGGTAGGGCTATAACAGCACACCTCAAAGTAAGTCTTTCCCATCTAGAAAACCCCACACTGTCACCTTGAGCACTAGATGAGTCCAATAAACACCACATTTTCATAGAAACATCCAACTCCAAATATAACTCATAACAAGTATTTGTAATCTCTAGCCTAAGTGCCACCATGGTGTGCATGCTGTCACTTTCACACACATGGGGAGAGCAGAGGTTCATTAAAGCACTTGAGTAGCAAGGTAGATCTACTTGATTACAAAGCTCATGATCACAATATGATCATGCATAGAGAGAGATGAACACATAGCTACCGGTAGAACCCTTAGCCTCGAGAGAGAACTACTCCCTCCTCATCATGGGAATCGGCAATGGTGATGGAGATGTTGGTGGAGATCGATGGAGATGGCTCCGGGGGCACTTCCCCGTCCCGGCAGGGTGCTGGAATAGAGACTTTCTGTCCCCCGAATCTCCTTTCCGGTGGCGGCGGCGCTGCGGAACTTTTCGTGGCTGGAGGCTTGACGATCTAGGGTTTATGCATCAGGAGGCATCTTATAGGCCAAGAGGCAAGGTCGGTGGGCGGCCAGGGGCCCACACCACCTGGTGGCGCTGTCAGGGCTAGCCCGTGCCACCACATGGTGTGGCTGCCCTGTGGCCCCTCTTCGTCTCGTCTTCTGGCTCCGTGAGTCTTCCGGTAAAATATCAACTTTGGCTTTTGTCCCGTCCAATTCCGAGAATATTCATTTTCTGACTTTCTGGAACCAAAAAGAGCAGAAAACAGGCAACTGGCACTGTGGCTCTTGTTAATAGGTTAGTCCAAGAAATCATATGAAAAGTACTCCAAAGTGTGGACAAAACACAAGAAAGTAGATAAAACCAAGCATGGAACATCAAAACTCGTCCTCGAGTAGGTAAGTGATAAAAAGAAAGAATAATTTTTGAGGTGACATGCACCATCATAAACTTGATCAAAGTACTTGCAAAACATTCAAAGCTGGGATCATAGTACTTCAATCATAACATGAAAGACAAAGTTCTAGCAATAAGCAAAGAAACTATGATGCAACATGAAAGGGCACAAACAAAAGATTCATGAATAACAATGCTTTGCAAGACGTTTGTTTGTTTCACATAAAGAAAACATAGCATAATAGCATTCATCTTGTCCCTCAATAGAGTAGCAAATATAAATGCATAGGACACCTTCAAAGTTCATAAGAGTGACTAGATACAATAGTTAAAAACAAGCAATATCAAGTTATGCATCAATCAACTAGTCTTGGGACAATGCACATAGAACTAAGAATGTCCACTATGCTCTCAAAGTAGGTGCATAAAGATAGAAGGTGGAGACTCAATGTAATGGTGGAAGAAAAGCCTTTGTAAAAGGAAGTAGGGATTCAAGTCTCATAAAGAGCTTCCAAAAATTATGGTACTTATAGCTTTCAGCTCTCATTGCCCCTATCATAAGCATCTTGAAGTGATTAAGGTTAAAGTGAACAAACTATGGTGTACATGCTTGACGAAGTATAAGTCAGAAATCTCATGTCCCTTGTATACGAGGGCCGCTCCTCATGCTACTCAAGTTTAGTCACCGGTAAGTTCTTGTCATCGTAAGTACATGTGTATCATAGAGAACCGCCAACGGGGTACCCCTTGGCCGATGATACGGAAGAATCCCCATATCAAAATGACAAGGCAAGCAGACAACGAGCATCTCAGCATTCTTCTTATTTACCATGGGAATATGGTGTTTTTTTCTCTCTTTCCTCTTTTCATAGTATCTCTTTTTTTCCTTTTCTCTTTTTTTTCTCAATATATGACTCTTTTTTTATAAGAAGAATGCTTCATAGACAACTCATTATGGTTACGCTGCAGGTTTCCACCATGTTAGCATGGATTAGACCAGCGACCCAGGCGTTTCTCTAACACATATACATAACTCCATGGACTTACAAGCTCCCCTTTCATTTCACACCGACGACATCCATATACAAAAGAGCATGATATCAACTAGGTACAAGTACCAAGTGCAATGTTGAAAGCGTTCCCCATGAAATCATGGTTCTGCTAATTCCCGACAAATAAGTGCAAGCATATACAACATAGAAGACACAATGGTTCAAGTTTATTAAGGGCAAGAAAAGTAAGGTGTGCCATCAAGTTCGTGAGAGCTTTAATCACTATTTTTCTCATAACAAGTGGAAGGTAAACAAAAGCATGAATGTACTTGGAATAGCATAAGCTAGTAGGTAGGTATGGTGGACTCTTTGGAATAACTTGGTTTAGGGAGTTGGATGCATGAGTGGAACTCATACTTGTTGTGGAGGCTAGCAAAAGACTGGGAGCGACAAACTAAGAGAGCAATAATGGCCATAATCATGCAGAGCGACAAAACATCATTGATCAAAGCATAAAGTGATACTACAAGTTGAAAACTAAAGGATCATAAAGGCTATGGTGACTTGGGATAGTCATAACATGGTGTGAGCATGTGCCAAGTCAACCCAAATAAAGCATCAAAGGAGAATACCACTATACTATGCTTTAATATGCTAAAACAACGCATGATTCATCCAAGGCACATTAAGCAATCTCAATTGTTTATAACAAGTCATGCTACAGCAAAGAATACTAAACATAAAGCCAAAACAATATCAAGCATGGCATGACAAAGCATAGGCCACAGTCAAAAACAAGCTCTCTTTAATACTTAAGCATGAACTTTCCTACTCTTTTGCAAACCAAACCAAACTATTTGAAAACCAATGTATGAAAGAGGGGGTCCAACCAATTTATTCAAGAAAACTAAGAAAACCAAGCAAACGAAAAACCAAAACGAAACCGAAAAAGAAGACGCTCCAAGAACAACACAACTGTGCATGAAACAATAAAAATGAAGCGTTTGGAAGAAACCTGGAATTTTTATTGATGAAGAAGGGGATGCCTTGGGCATCCCCAAGATTTGACGCTTGTACTTCTTGGATATTTTTTGGGGTGACACACGTGGCATCCCCAAGCTTGAGCTTTAGTCCATCCTTCATCTTATTACTCATTTCTTCCATACACCTGAAATTTTTTCCTTCATACAAAACTTCACACAATTTTTGTTAGCAACATTAGTGCACTCAAGATAAAAGGTCTTAAGGTTCAGTTATAACACCAAATAAACTTCCATTAGAACACTAGATACTGTAGAACTTCCCTCAAAAAGCTCAATTCCCCAAAAGAACTCAAGAAGGAACCAACAAGAAGCAAATGCAGAAAATGGCAGAAATCTGTCAAAACAGACCAGCAGGTAAAGACGATTTTTTTCTAAGACCCTCTGTTGCTCAAATCTAAAAGTGTTGAACTACTGAAAGTTAGGTAACAACCTGGGTCAGAAGCACAAAACTTTACAGCTCAATACGACATACAGAGCTGTCTCACGAATTTTTACGGTGAAGCACAGAAATCTGTTTCGGGACAGCAACTTTCCCAATCATTACTTCTCTCTCATTAGAGGTTACTCTTGGCACAAAAAGCAAATAAAAAGGATAAGGAGCGGTTATTACAGAGGTAATAACTTCCAAGACTCATCTAAAACTTTTGGGTTATCTCCCAATAAGTATTTTTCTTTTACGCCTTTAAGTTAGGCATGATAGTTTGAGAAGATGCTCACATAAAAATAGATTTGAAGTAAAAGAGAGCATCAAGAAGAAAATTCAAAGCCCATTTAAGTCTAACCCACTTCCTATGCATAGGAATCTTGTAAAGAAACAAGTCATGAAAGCACAAAGCAACAAGCATAGGAAAGCAAAACAAGTGCAACTTCAAGACTTTCAACATAAAGAGGGGAAACTTCATATTATTGAGATGCATACAACCATGTTTCCCTCTCTCATAATAACTTTCAGTAGCATCATGAATAAAATTAAAAATATAACTATCACATAAAACATTCTTATCATGAGCCACATGCATAAAATGATTATTACTCTCCACATAAGCATAGTCATTCTTATTAATTGTAGTGGGAGCAAATTCAACAAAATAGCTATCATTATTATTCTCATCACCACAATCATCAAATATAGGAGGCATATTATAATCATAATTAATTTTATCCTCAACAGTAGGTGGACTAAAAATATCATATTCATCATTGTAATCATCATATATTGGAGGTTTGGTATCATCGAAGTAAATTTTCTCCTCCGTGCTTGGGGGACTAAAAATATCATGCTCATCAAAACCAGCTTACCCAAGCTTAGAATTTTCCATAGTATTAGCAATAATGGTGTTCAAAGAATTCATACTAATAACATTGCTATTAGCATGAAAATAAAGTTCCATAGGTTTTTTAATTTTCTCTTCAAACACTTCATGTCCTAACTCAAGATAAATACTATAAAGCTCTCTAATTTTTTTGTTGTTTTCCATTAAGCCTAACTAGTGAAAACAAGAAACAAAAAGACAAAATTGCAGAACCTAAAGGAAATAACTTCGAGCACTCACACCGGAGGATGTGAGTACCTTTTACCTTACCTCCCCGGCAACGGCGCCAGAAAATAGCTTGATGTCTACGCACTTCTATTCTTGTAGACAGTTGTTGGGCCTCCAAGTGCAGAGGTTTGTAGAATAGCAGCAAGTTTTCCCTTAAGTGGATCACCCAAGGTTTATCGAACTCAGGGAGGAAGTGGTCAAAGGTATTCCCTCTCAAGCAACCCTGCAGTCAAGATACAAGAAGTCTCTTGTGTCCCCAACACACCCAATACACTTGTCAGGTGTATATGTGCACTAGTTCGGCGAAGAGATAGTGAAATACAAGTGGTATGGATAATTATAAGTGGTAATGGTGATAGAAAATAACTTGATGGCGCGGAAAAGACTAAAGTAAAACTGAAATAAAGAAGGAAGCAAGCAAACATGTAACAGATCTAGTAGCAAGCGGTGTATCAATGCTTAGAAATAAGGCCTAGGGATCATACTTTCACTAGTGAACACTCTCATATAAATATCTTCTCTTTATGATACTACTCTTAACTACTCTCCGGTTGAACACTCTAATCGATGGTAGGGCTATAACAGCACACCTCAAAGTAAGTCTTTCCCATCTAGAAAACCCCACACTGTCACCTTGAGCACTAGATGAGTCCAACAAACATCACAATTTCATAAAAACATCCAACTCCAAATATAACTCATAACAAGTATTTGTAATCTCTAGCCTAAGTGCCACCATGGTGTGCACGCTGTCACTTTCACACACATGGGGAGAGCAGAGATTCATTAAAGCACTTGAGTAGCAAGGTAGATCTACTTGATTACAAAGCTCATGATCACAATATGATCATGCATAGAGAGAGAGATGAACACATAGCTACCGGTAGAACCCTTAGCCTCGAGAGAGAACTACTCCCTCCTCATCATGGGAATCAACAACGGTGATGGAGATGGTGGTGGAGATCGATGGAGATGGCTCCGGGGGCACTTCCCCGTCTCGGCAAGGTGCCGGAATAGAGACTTTCTGTCCCCCGAATCTCCTTTTCGGTGGCGGCGGTGCTGCGGAACTTTTCGTGGCTGGAGGCTTGACGATCTAGGGTTTATGCATCGGGAGGCATCTTATAGGCGAAGAGGCAAGGTCGGTGGGCGGCCAGGGGGCCCACACCACCTGGTGGCGCGGCCAGGGCTAGCCCGCGCCACCACATGGTATGGCTGCCCTATGGCCCCTCTCCGTCTCGTCTTCTGGCTCCGTGAGTCTTCCGGTAAAATATCAACTTTGGCTTTTGTCCCGTCCAATTCCGAGAATATTCATTTTTTGACTTTCTGGAACCAAAAACAGCAGAAAATAGGCAACTGGCACTGTGGCTCTTGTTAATAGGTTAGTCCAAGAAATCATATGAAAAGTACTCCAAAGTGTGGACAAAACACAAGAAAGTAGATAAAACCAAGCATGGAACATCAAAAATTATAGATACATTGCAATGTATCAACCACCATTACTAGTCCTTTGATCTCAGCCTCCATGACATTTTTTGCCTCTGACTTCACCATGGAACGCAAAAGAAATGTTCCATGATGGCAATAGATAGCAAAGCTTCGCGTCGCTCTCTCCTTGAACCGAACGTTCAAAAAAATATGGGCGCACACAATCGAATCCCATCTAATCCCACAATCTCATGTAATGAGGTGCCCAATGGAGATTGCTGGAGGAGCCTTGCAAAAGTCATCACCGGCCAAATCAATGAGGGCATGCTTCAAGTAGAATACCATCTTGTCACGAGAAGAACCCTTGGACCGCCACCTCAAGGTGGTGTCGATGCGCTTAGCAGGGCAAACCGCCTTTATTCTGATCAAGGGCACGTGCAGGCTATGGCTAGCCAGGAAGGCCACGTGCAGGCTATGGCTAGAGGATGCCTCACATTATCCCCATCTCGAATGTCGCTGGACACGGCCTCTACCATGCACCGCCAAACGATCCACTGAATCGATGACTTGTCTTGGTGGGACCTAGATTCGCAACACCGCCCCCTCCATAGATTGTCGTCATGCACCATCAAAGGAGGAGATCAGCAGATCATCGCCGCCTCCTCGACCAGGGATCTTTGATCTGGCTGCCTCCTGTGGTGGGAAGCCTTGTGCCGCCCTAGCCTTGCTCGACCGTCATTGTCGCCCTCTTCCCCTCAACACCTTTGGATCTAGGGCCCGTCACCACTGCAGACAAGCCCGACGGTAGTGGCGGTGAAGATCTGTTTTGGGGGTGTTCAACAGGTAACCCTGGATCCTCCTTGGGGAGAGACGTAGATGCCTCTTTCCAAGAGATTGCTTGATAATGATGAAATCCTTGAAGGGTAACGATATGGCTTGCAATTACTGCATTAAAAAGATATCAACATGTTGCTAAATATTTCTATGTGGCATCCTTCGTCTATGAGAGTAGAACTGCAACCAAGGGCGCGTTTGATAGGTTACAGTAAGTCCATCCAGGCTGTGGGGACAAGAAATCAGCCTAAATAGATGCATGAGATCCCTCCATGTTGTGTCTAGCCCGCTTCTCAAAGAACCCGGTGCTAGACCCACTGGGAACTACCAATTCGTCTGTTTCCAATGAGCCACCCTCGTGGCGGCCAGAAAGGGGAACACGTCGTCTCCTCGGATGTAGTCAAGGGAGATGGTGCCGCGTTGTGAAAAAAATCGGCGGGAGGGCTTTGATCACCGCCCATGAAAAACCACCCCCTTTTTTCCGCAACACTGTCTCCCCAACTCGAAATCGACCATTCCCCCCTCCGATCTCATCCACGGTACGAAATCGATAGCCATGGTAGGAGCTTGTAGATATGAGATTGTGGACCTGACAGTGACCCCTTCTCCCCCGAGTTCTCCATTGGTTGTTGTTCCATTGGTGGTGCTACCACCATCTCCGTACACCCTAGATACGGTGGATCTAACGGGTTCTTCATCCATCACATAAAATGCTTCTTCTGCTAGGTACTCCCTCCAACACGACGATGGTGGTCCTGCTAAGTACTCCCTATAGCCGGTCCACCATTTTCAAAGTGTTTCAGCCGACATCATACCCTTCTCCGATCTCTATCATGAATCCAAAGGCTATAAGATTATGTAACCCCTGATGTTATAACCTAGATCTGTATGCATGTGCATGTTCGTGATTCCATAGGCTGTTTAGTACATGTGCAACGAATTCATCCTTAGAAATGTAGGGTTCTAGCCTACCGATGTATGATTTCCGTGTGCTATTCTCTGTAGTCAACTTGTATCATGCTTAGCAATGATGTAGGACATCCGACATGTCCGTAAATTGGACTTGGACAATGCTTACCGGTTTGTTGTACTGTAGGATATTGTTGTCCTCGATCTAGCTAACTTCGCTTCCTCGAAGAATAAGATAGACTTAAGCTGGATGAAACCTAACAAAATTGCCCCTGGTCCAGCTCTATATGCCCGCAAACCTGCTATGTTATGGGATCCTGCTCTGTTCGAGTTCATCCTGAATAGGATTGTTGAGCTCGCGGAGAGAGGAGTATGCATTGGTCGGATTAGAGAACTCGACATGAAGAAAGTTTTTGACGATGTTCTTGCATACACTAGGATCACAATAACATGCAATCAGTTGTACAACCACGTCAGGAAGTGGAGGATGAAGTGGAACCACATACTTCCCCTTAGAACAGCTGAAGGCATCAAATGGTGTACATATAGCATGACATTCTCGTCCGAGGATGAGGACAAGCTGCCGCACTATTCTGTGGTAAGTTAGCAACACACTAACACACTGCCTATGAATTGTAGCCCAAATTTTTATTCCTTCCATTTGTTCCTAGCATTGCCCTAACACACTGTCTTGTTGCATGCTTCCTTGAAGCATGTTGAGTTCCTGAACAACCCCATAACAAACTATGCTCATATGAAGATCATCTTCACGCCCAAGTTTGTTGACAAGCGCCAGCTCTGGGATCCGACGTTGATGATAAGGGCTATGGAATTTCTTGCGGACAATAAAGAAGCAGGTACTACCTATGCTAACATGGTACAAATTGACAGGAGGGCCTGGCTTAGAGCTAGCTATGCTGATAGTTTGATTAGAGCTACCGATTTTCCATTCATGTGATGTTGTTCGTGGTCATGATCTATTGTTCGAGGTCATGTAAATTTTGGGAGGTGGTCTGATATCTCTCCTTTAGCTAGGTTGATGATGAAAACTGAACCATGGTAAAATAACATTGCTGCTGAACTTGTGATACATCACTCGATCATGGCGCATCACTCCAACGAGTAACTCTCAGTTCGGAATTTGTGTGTACAAGTACTCTATTATGATTATGAATCCATTTCTTTGTTCTCTAATGATTGCTGGGTAACCTCACCAATCAAATGGAAGAGGTTACCACAACAGCTATGGACTTTGCAACCAAACATGCAACATCTACATCTATCTTGGTTGCCCTTCAGATATACAGCCAACCAAACACAAGGTGCATTGTTCCCCTCCTCATGCAACCAACGAGTATGCGGGCAACCAAGCATAGCGGAAACCTTGGCCCAAGTCCTGTTTTTGAAGGGGCATGCCTCAGAGGGCCATGTTCCCACGAGCTCCAAAAGAGATGCAAGGAACCAAATGCGCCCCAAGACTCATGACCTTACTCGTGTTGCAGTTCTGATGAATGTGGGGTGCACAACTAGTTGCTCGATCTGTTGTAGCATTTGTAACCATTTTTGATTGTGTAGTACAAGCCAATTTATTATAAATTCATGCATGAACATAGGTGGAACTGAATTTAGTCTCACGGTACTAATGACATGTGATTTTTACCCTTTTTTATAATAGATTCTCTTCTACCATACATTGGGAGCTTGAGAAGAGAAGTGGTTTACACACGCTTCTCGTGTGTGGCCCAAATCGATACGACACGTGTGTGATGTTTCATGAATGAGTCGAGATGGTGTTGATAACTATGGGGTTAACCCCACCTCTTCCCCTCAAGCTAATTTTAGAATAAGTAGATTATATTTGTTGATCCACTTTATAAAACAGATACATACACTCCAGAACTTTGTGTTACCTCTATGTCTTCTTCATCTCGCTTCTTGACATGCACCTCATATTTGAGAGTGGGCCTCCGGAACAGTGGTGGACCTAGGATTTCACAAAAGGGTATGTCACATAAAAAATTCACATATAATGTCTATAGTAAATATAATGCATCTTTACTATTTATACTTCTAAAAAGGTAAGGAAGAAGAAGAAATCAGGGGAAAATTATAAACCCTAGTAACAAGACATACTAGTAAGGTGAAAGACAAAATAGTGGAATAATAAATGTAAAAAATGTGGGATTTGAACCCAAGACCCGTGACTAACCAATAGAGGCAATAACAGCTACAGCTTCTACATATGTAGTTTCAGATGTCCCACTACTAATAGGTGCATAGTTGAATTATTTTAGTAATTTTTCATTTTACCTTATATGTAATATGCAAAGCTGGGTCTAGAGTATGTCGTGGCATACCTGGCATACCATGTGGCTCCGCTCCAGCTCCGGAACTATGTTTCTCGAGATTCTATGTGTGAGACAGACAGTATATTATTTCTGGAATGGACTTGCGTGACCAATCTCATCTCCTTCAACTACTACACCGGTGCTGCTGTAAGTGACACCGTGATTGCTCTGACTAACCTTAGCGCCTCCGTTTTTGCCGCCAACGGCACTGAAACTGTTCCAACGGGTATTCTTTGTGTTCCTTTATCCATAGTATTAGGTATTTTTATTACTATCATAGTACTAGCATATGAGATGAATATGTCTTGTTTATCTTGCCCAATGTGTTGCATATTTAGTATGTTTAGTACGGTGGATTCATTTAATATGTAGATTATTTGGTTTTGCTAGTTGTTGGTGGGTCAAGTATTTTCTTCGAGCTAGGTCAACTCCAAAGCCGTTGGATTTGTATAATGATTCATACACTATGTAAGTTGTAAGTGGAGTGCAACTAAGTTTTTTCCTCGTTACATGAGGGTTCTAACTGATGAAAAAAAATCCAGACCACTGGATTTTCATCATGATTTATGCTTGGTAGGAGTTGCAAGTGGGTTGCAACTGACCGAGAATTAATCTAATTCTTGGTCGACTAAGAATTAGTCGCTCCATAAGTTAATTATCAAATATTCAATAACACGCAATTCATCTATTGAAATTTGCACATATTTTAACAGTTCACAAAAATAACAGTTTGTTAGACCAATAGGTAGTTTCTGATTCTTCTATGATTTATTGAGTCTGTGTTATGTCACAAGCTATAGCATTAGCAATCAAAGAGTATCGAGATCCGACTTATGGTTGGATGGTCAGGATAGTGGTTGTATCGCCAACCCAACGAGACCAAACACATGTTTTGCATCATGTTTATCTTTTTAAGGCTGATTATTCTTTCAATGCGAGGCTATGTCTTGTCGGTAGGGAGACACATGTGGCTACTTCATAAACTTTTGATATCTCTACAACTCTAGTAATATGTCGACAAAGTGTTGGATATCTCTGGAACTCTAGTAATATGTTGACAAAGTGTTGGTTGTGTGCACGATCATATGTGCATCTACTTTGTATCCGACATTTATAAAACAATAAAAGGTAGCATATGTGATCAACTAAAACCTTTTCCCTATCAGATAGAACTGGCACATAGTTGGATGGTTGTGAGGGTTCTGGTACCCCCCTCTACAAAGGATTAAACATTAGGTTTGACATCTTAATCTTCGTCAATCTATCCTTTAGTAGCGTTGTGTAAGTGGGTGGATGTGTTGTTGTATGTATGTGTGATTAGTATGTGTGGGTGAGTCTATGTGTTAGGTTGACCCCTTTGGGTTGCCCGATATTTCATGAATCCCCATGGAAATCGAGATGAAGGCGAGTGGGGGTGAAGGAGAGGATGAAATACACGAACACACATGCGAAAAAACTCGATGAAAACACACACGCGAAACACGATACAAGCCAATAGCTCATGCCGGTGGCAACCGGTCCGACACAATCCCTAGGACCGGTGGCGGGAAAGAGCACTCTCTCTCTCTCTAACCAGAACGGCGAGCGGGAGGCTTGGTGAGATCTTGACAACTTGGAGAAGGGATACCAACTCCAAGGCCTTGTACAACTTGAATGTACTAGGCAAAGATCATGAGGTTGGGGGATAATTGGTGCTCATTGTCAAGGAGCATGAGACTAGAACTAGATAGATCCCCAAGGGTTTCATTTAATTCAATTATCCAAGTCTCGGGTTACAATGAGGAGGGGATGGTCCATATATAGGACAGCCACTAAATATGGGTATTTTAGGAATAAAAATGGAAGTTTGGGACGAAATTGGGTGTTACATGGACCAGGCCCAAAAGGCCTTAACATGCATGTCGCCACTTAGGCCAGAGACTCTGGTGTCGAGGGGCCGGAGAGTCCGGGGTGGCCGGAGACTCCGGGATGGGGGTCACTCTCCGGGGCAGACTCCGGGGTGGTGGAGAGAGAGCTCCAGGCAGGGGCCTGGAGCCATGTCTAGAGTCCTAGGGCGGAGACTCCGGTACGGAGGGTCAAAGACTCCGTTGTAGAGTGGCCAGAGACTCCGCGGTGTGCGGAGACTCCGGGGCTGTCGTTGCTCTCCGACTCTGTCTCTGGGGAGGTGTACTGGGAGCTCCAAGCAGGGGTCCGGAGTCCGGTCGGGAGTCCAGGGCAGAGACTCTAGGGTCAGAGGTCGGAGACTCTAGGATTTAGGGCCGGAGACTCTAGGGCTTCAGCCTCTGCTGCGTCAACTTCTTGTCCAGCTCCTAGTCCATCTTCCGAGGGGGCTTGTCGATGCATCGGGGCTTCGTAGCTGAGAATGCACAATGTCATTGTATGAGGTAGCAAGCCATCCAAGGATGTATCGAAATCACATGACGAGAGGGGCGAGTTAACCTTAGCTTGTAGGATCTTGGCTCGAACGCGCGTCATTGGTCCACTTGGGGGACTAGGTGGTGAGGATGTGGGGACATCCGTAGGATGGGCTGCATCACTATGGTATACTTGTTACTTAACTTTTGTAGAATATAAGGTGTATCACATATCATAAAAAGGTGCCAAGCGAGGAGTTCAATCCAGCGGCATATTTGCTGCCGACAAGGGGTGACAACTTGCCAATCTAAAACCTAATCTCCCTCGAGCAACCAGCTCGGTATTGGTGGCATATTTTTGGTAAAGATACCCATTGTCTTCCACGCTTTGTAATCTGACATGATGCATGTGAGATTGTCCAGGCTGATTGGCTCTCCACTTTGAAGACTACATTTCTACGATGTCTCCATAAGCACCATAAAAGTAGCGTGATCTCTGCCTATGGATCACACCGGTCTATTTTTATTTGTTATCCTTCTCTCCCACCATTTGATCAATGGAGAATCAGGCTCTAGTAGCCATTCCGACTTTCCCCAATGGGTCACAAATGCGCGCTTAGAACTCACCTCACGGATTACACACAACCCAAGTGAAGTTGTTGCATCATCTCTGGCATTTAATGGCATAGAGGGCACACCTCCTCATATGGAAACCCTCGCCTCTACACTATGGTCATCGTCCAAGTCGATTTCGAAACGCGAACCACTCAAAAAATTAGAGCATATCCAACATATGCCCAAAAATAGGACACCTCTTTTTGGTTTTTGGGCACCTATATTTTGATTGTTTTAGGGTACGCAACCAATGAGAGCCATTTCAGATGATGAAAATAGGGCACTAATGCAATTTCAGATGCCCTAAAATAGGGCACCACACATAGAAACATACCACACTTTTCAATATCACACACATGCGAATAACATACTAACCTAAATCTTAACAAACCATCACACACATACCATTAATATGTAATTTAAGATCATATTTCTATCATCACACACATATCAAGTTCAAAATCATAGCATAGTTCAACGACATAGCATAGTTGCCAATGTGCATAGTTCACACACAAAATAAAACTTCATACAACTATATCACATGCAATGCCGACGACACTCATGACTCATCACCTCCATTGAATCCATTATCTCTATTTCCATCATTCGCATCTTCATTGTCTCCATTCAAAGCTCCAAATCCACCACCCATGGGAGGTGCCATGGGAGCTTCCGTAGAAGCCATGAATCCACCCATGGGAGGTTCCATGGAAGAACCCATGCCTCCATGTATCCACCATTGCCTTTCCCCCTATGGTATTACCCATCCCTCCCATGCCTCCCATGGATCCCATGTATCCACCATTCCCTCCCATGCCCCCCATCCCTTCCATGCCACCTCCCATGTATCCATTCAAATATCCCCCATCATTCTTTTTGAGCCAACACTTAATCACGAAAAGGTCAATCTATTCATTTTTCTTATCATCAAGGTTTCTTGTATCCATGAAGAAAAGATTTTTCTCATTCTCCATGAAATGGATATTTTCTTCTATGGCCACCTTTCTCTCATCGGTCGCCGCCTTCCTCTCCTTTATTGCATTCATGATGGCTTCCAATAATTTTTTATGTCATTGTCTGTGGCCCTCTTGCCCTTTCTTTCACCTGCATCCTTCCATAATGCCTCTTGGTTCTTGCAACCGAGGCGGGAGTGTCACTTATATTGCCATCTTCATTTGATGCTTCATCATCATCATCAATGATAATTTCATCTCCCACTGAGTTCCTGGAATTCCTCTTTGGCACTTCATGAATATCATGGTTATTCCAATTCTCATCATTCTCTAGCTCCTACCAACAATGATGCAATGTGAATGATCTTACTTGCTTCAACACTCCCTTCATGCTCCTCTTTGGGTTTCCCTTGAACAAAGATTGTGCTATGTTGTTCTACAT
The DNA here is from genome assembly GCA_910589775.1 of Avena eriantha. Classification (NCBI taxonomy): domain Eukaryota; kingdom Viridiplantae; phylum Streptophyta; class Magnoliopsida; order Poales; family Poaceae; genus Avena; species Avena eriantha. Next base: position 20,727,987 of record OU342742.1, on the reverse strand, counting down.
GCATCAACAAAGAGAGAAAATAAGTTAGCCTATCGACAAGATAAAAATGTAAGTTACCATATGAAGAGAGAAAGAGAGAACAAATTACCCTATCTCTATCATGTGTCCCACTCAGGTTCATTGCAAACAACGCTTTCCAATGCAGTTGACCACCTTTCACAATCTGTGTTAATTGTGGCCCACCGATGAAGAAGGAATGGTTTTCTCAACGCCACTCGTGCTGTGAGAATTGAAGTACTCCCTCATCCTCGCCCAATAGGCGTCTTTTGGTTGCTCGGTGCCAACGGCTGCATCCATGCCCACTACCTTCCATGTTGTGCAAAGAAAAACTTCTCCGTCCATTCTCTACCATTCTCTAGTTGCACGTTCTCCCGCTTGGCGCAATGTCATCAACGAACCTCTCATCCATGTTATCATGAACTTGCACATAATCATCGGCCTCGGCTTGTGATTCTTGAGACCAATAGTCAAGTGAACCAACATTCATATTTTCCATTAATGTCTCATCATCCATACTACAATGCAATATTCATAAATCAAATCCAAATTGCATTGCATCATTTGTATAATTGAAAAACAAAAAACAAAATTTTCAATACCTTTGACCCGTACTGTCGAATACATTGCTCGCAGTAGGCTACGCAACCAGGCTTCGGAAAGCTCATCCTCGTGGGTCAGTGGGGGAGGCGGAGCCAAGAATTGGCTAGCCACACGATCGGCAGGCGATGCTAGTGGTCTGCCGCGCGGGCCAGCGTTCACCTTGGACTTCCTCTGCTGAGGCGGTGCCGCTTCTCGCCGGAATTTTCCTACCTCCTGCCCTTTGTGGGGGCTACCAAACACGACGCTCAGGCATGTGTGCTCGTGGATGCGCTGGTGGGCTGTGGCGATGTGAACATGTTCTTGCGGATGATCCCTGCTATGCTAGGGTTTGTCGCGGCGACGACATTCGATTTCTACGGCGGGGGAAGTCCTCCGGCGGCAGTAGCAAAGGCTAAGCACTGGGATCCGTGGTTTGGAGTGCCAAACTGTCGTCCAGATTTCGACGATGACAGGCGACGCGGATGGGAGGCGGTCGCACGCGGGGAATTTTTAGGCTGGTGGTTGGCTTGCGTACGTCTCCTTTTGTTTCAGGACGTGCCACGAATTCACAGCGGATGGGCCTTTTTTTTGTCGAGTCCGGTTTTGACGTGCCCCGTGCGGTGTAAAACCCCTTTTTCACACCCCTATCGTTTTCTTTTTCATCCGTTGGAGATGCTCTTACACCCCCTACGGGGCACACGACTTCCATATTATTGATCTACTCCTTCACCTTAGTGGTGGCAGCGGCGAAGGCCTCATAACGCCGACCGCTGACGTGTTGTTTACACATTCTTAATTGCAGAATATCGCAGATAATCTCGTTTGGCTGTGCATTTATGTTTTTCTTTGAACAGAGACTGTGCTTCTACGTGAAGACATCCTTCTTTCCAAAGCCGCAGAATTAAATGCTCCAATTAACCTGGCCCATATACTGTCCGGCCAGGCAGCGTATTTTGAAGATACGCTTCGCAGTGTATCTCAAAGATATATGGTCATTAATTGACCGTATATATGGTCATAGATTCTCGAATAAAAATGTTCACCAAGAACGTGCGAAACTATATACTATATATATACATGGACGCACCATCATTTTCCTCCAGGTATACATACTATACTATCTATTTTCCCTTGAGGTTTCTCAAGAAACGATCATACACCATGGACGCGAGGCATGCTATTATGATCTGTTTCCTCGTTCTACTTGTGTTGCACGGGAATCCTACCGCTGTTGCAGGTTCGTGTTCCTGGTATCTCACCCCCTCATCGTTTTAAGTTTTGTTGTCAGTTCCATGACAATTGCCATGTGAGACAGAAGAAGTTAACTATGCATGTCGTATTTTGGCGCAGAGGAGGAGTGCACCTACGGAGGTGCGAAAATGCCATACTGTTTCGACTCTATATGCAAGCCCAACTGCTGGACCCGGGCGCTACTGAGCCGCTCTACTGTCAAACAATACAGCTGCTGGGGAAAGAAAGAGAGCAGCTACTGTATCTGTCTTTTCTGCCCGAAATAGTTACCTGACCTTCAAGCAAACATGAACAAGAGGTTTCTGCGAAAGTGAATCAAAGAGGCATTTTTACTAATTAAATACTATTTTTCTTCGTTGATGAAAGATCTGGACTGCTACTACTGCTCGACTAGTGTCGCCACAATCAAATTAATTTCCCATTCACTCAAGTCCATGTGTGAGTGATATGATTTTGTTAGCAATAATCCGCTCAGCTGAACTCGTGTAGCGCTCCTCAAAGGGCAAACAGCACAAGGCAAGCCCAAAAGAAAACAATGCCGACAACGACGGCTCGACGAAAACGATGATGTCGCGCAACCGCTGCACCCACCGGAGGATGACCACCACGCTCCTCACACTCTGACACGCCGCGTACCAAGCAACACCTCCAAAAAGGAAAGCGACGATGCTGACGTTGTTGCCCGGACTAATCCTAGGGTTTCCCCTGGTACGCCATAGAAGTAGGGAAAGGGGAACACCCGACGCCCTTCAGGAAGGATGGTGGCACCCACAGGAGTCACCACGTCGGGGCTGGCATGGCCGACAAGAATTTTGCCCGACCCCAAAACCACAACCCCGAGCAAGCCGGAGGACACCACCAACCACGCCGTCCACCAACATGTGCCACCACGGTCTTGCCATCATCATCGTCGTCTCACCACGACACCCGCTGCGAGGTCGGACGGACCGAAAGGAAACAACCAAGGGCAAGGGTTAGCTGAACCATGACCACGCGGGAGGGAGCAACAAACCTCCACCGCCAGAAACGGTAACTGAACGGACGCCCCGGTCCGTGCACACCAAACCACAAGCAAGTGGAGGGCGGCAGAAGCTTAGCCACCCGGAAGACTTCCTCCACCGTCAATGGCGGGTGCCGACCGGACGCAGTCGCAAGGACACACCAGGCTGAAAGGCCTGGCCGAGCCCTGGAAGGGCTCGTAAAGTCCTCACCGCCATGCTGCAACACATATGGCACCGCCGCCGCTACCCTCCAAGAAGCCATAGGTTTGGTCTGGCTAGAAGGGCCCGTGAAGCTTCCACTGCCGCGCTGCAGAAGACGTGGCATCAGCACCGCAAGCCTCTGTCCAAGGCGCTCCTCAGTCCACGGGAGACACACCGGCCCGAACCAGCCCGCTCGGGCCCGATCTGGGCCGAACGCCGGCCACCGCGGTTGCCCTGCTGCCAAGGGAAGCGGCCCCGCCTCCATGTCGCCCAGCCACTGCCGAGATCGCCGCCGGCCGACCTGCATAGCCGCCAGCAGCCACCCCCGGCGGAGGCGCTCGTGCGTGGGAGAAGAACCGCCGCCGCCGGCACACCACGCGCACCGCCCGGACGGCTCCCGCCGACGACGGCGGGCGAGGGAGATAAGGAGGGGGACACTAGTGCGGAGCGTCGGCGGGAGAGCCCCGGCCGCCATGCTTGGGGCGGCGGTGCGGGGAGGAGGAGGCGCCTCACCCGCTCCTCGCGCTTTTTTCCGGTGTGTGTGTTGTGTGTCTCATGTCGAATTCACTTACCGGGATGGATGATTGGAACAAGAATAGTCTGAGCCGTCAACTCGTGTAGCGCTTGTACGAGTAGTTCTCAACATACGGAACATGTTAGAAATGAGAATTTTTCCGCACCCCCACCCCTACGCCCAGAATATACACGGCTAAATTTCAAATCAAAAAAATAAAGAACGATTTTGAACACGGGGCATCCACAGTGATCCTCTTGCTGAGAAAATCAAGATTGCTTCCTTTTGTTTCAAGTTATCCAGAAAATCCTTTTGCGCCGACCATACCAAGATACTATTTGCCTCTATTCTCGACGCAGTGTTTATATCTTATTAATAACACCGAGGTCCCATTTGAAATCAAGATGAGCATATGTGGACGGAAAGTTTCTTTGACCCCTGAGCACCAGTGCTCTCTTCCTTTAAAAAATTAAAAACTATATTTTACAGGTTTCAAAAATATCTAAATATAATTATGGACATAATCAATGCCATATATCCCACGAACATGGAAAATTTTGGCATGGAATTCTTTTGTATTTTGGCCTACACAAAAATGAAAAATCTGATAAAATTTAGAGATTTGGAAACATATTTGTATAGATCTACACTGTTGTCATTTTTATACAGCTCAGAATATAAAATATTTTAAATTGATATTTTGCACGTTTGTGGAATAAATCAGGGGCTACATCCGGATTTTTTGATAATCTTTTAAACTTAAAAATATGATTTTAAATAGTAAGAGCACTGGAACTCGGGAGCCGAAAAACTCCACCCATAGGTGGACCACAATCTATTTCCGCAGTACTCCACTGCAAATGTCCAGGTGCAAACTATACTAGGAGGATGACAAAAATATGTGTGGTTTCCCAGCTATCCACCCAGGAACGTTTGACAGCGCAAAGTACACACTCTACAAGCTAACCTAGCTTGAGTCAGTTTTCCGATCGAAGAGCGTTTCAGAGAGGCTCTCCCAAGAGGAGGCGGCGCCGGCAAAACCCATCTATGTTTCCTTTCCTCCGTCGGCTGCTATCGGTTTGTCCCATCTCCGGCGGTCTTAGGGTCTTGTAGGCGTGGCGGACCACGGCCTCTCGCCAACGGGAGGTCTCAGTGTTTTGTTTAGACTATTTCCAGTGTCTTTTTTAGGATGTTGAGGCGGCGGCTACGTCCTAGAGTTAGAATAAGGTCATTCCCGCCCTATCCTCGCTCCGATGTTGCATCTAGCACCGACGAAAGGCATGTGGAGTCGTGTGTCGACGGATCCCTTGGGATCTGGTCATTTTTCGTTGTCTTGTTTTGGGGTCAGTCTCTTTCGATCTACGTTGGTCATCTTTAGCGATGGTTGCTGCTCTGGTGCGCTGGTCCTTTGGGACCTTAGCACGATGACTTTTCGTTTGTCTACTACAACAAGCTCAACTACGACAAGCTTTGCCCGGCTCCGGTGTTGGAGGGGCGAGGACGGCGGCGCGCCTTCGACTCGTGCTAGTGTTTATAGTCGTCGCTAGGTGGTTCATTGTCCTATTTGTAATTTTTATTACTTGTAGGACTCTTTGTACTGCTGTTGATGATTATTAATAGACCGGTGGAATTTTGCAAAAACAAGTACACACTCTACAAACATTTCGAAATAGGCTTTCGCCTCGCTATATTAGTTTATCAACCACAATACAATCACGATAGTTTAAAGCGAAAGAAAATGCTAGGGCAGCAGCAAACGCACGCCCAAAAGAAGAAAAATAAGAAACAAAATGGATACACAGAAGGAGAAACCAATGCTCCTAGCATCGACTCATCAAGCACCAAGCGGCACCTTAAAGAAGAACAAGCAACGCTGCTTCCTGGACTAGAAATGGTCCTAGGGTTTCCCTCGACTCACAGGGGGAGTGGACGAAGGGTAGCAACCACATGATATAGCCATCGACAAAGCTAGGACAACAACATAATCGAGCCTAAAAGAAAAGGAAGATAAAGAAAAGTGAAACAAATATCGACATTAGGCAGTTCAACGAAATGAAAGATGATCCGCAACCGCTACGCCCTCTAGAGTTGTCCCTCCACACTCATAGCACTCTGAAGTGCCGTGTATCAAGCAATACCTTCTAGAAGGAATGCAACGCTGATGACACTACTGCCCGGACTTGTCCTAAGGTTTCCCCAGACACACGGAGGGGGTGGAAAAGGGATACACCTGACGACCTTTTGGAAGGACGAAGACACCCACGGGTATCACCGCATCGGTGCTAGACGAGCCTACATGGATTTTTTCCGACACCCAAAAAAAGCCACCCCAATCGATTTGCGGTGGTCCACCAAACTTGTCGCCCACCACCATGGGCCAACATGATATTGCCGTCATCATCGTCGTCTCACTGTGGACAAAGATGTGAGGAATGCAAGACGTATAAGATGCCTCATGAGATAAGGGGCAGCACGACAGCCTTGTGAGAGGTACCGACCTCCACCGTCTGCGGGATGTTAGCCGACTGGTCACAAGAACAGGGTCACACCAGGATAAAACAGGCTCGGCCGAACCCAAATCAGTTCGTAAAAGCCGATGCCGCCATGTTGCAGCAGGCGTGCCACCGACGCCGCCTCCCTAGTCCAAGCAGTGCCCTTCTCCATCGTACCAGGAACGCCACTTAAGCTAGACTATATCTGAACCGCCCATGCCCAGATAGAGCCTAAATGGCTGAGACCTAGGTTGTGAGGGCGCGTCGGCCACTCTATCACCAAGCTCCTCCTCACCGCCAATGGTAGGCTCCATCACATTTGTACCACCCGGAACAGCACCGGACCCATCGTCGACCATACCCTCCCAGGCCCGACACTTTTTTGGACGGTACAAGCAAAAAGTACCTCCATTAGTTTTTACCTGGTGAATGAGTATTCACATCACCAATTTTGGGCGGCATCTAAGCATACGTCGTGGAAAACATGATGCCAACACATAATTATGCAGTGGTAGGTGGTCGTGGAGGCCGACACATTTCAATGCCACAGTAGATGGATGGAGGCCTTGCAATGTGCGCCACCCATTACAAGCGTCATGGAGTACCAGTCACATAGTGGAGTGTTAAAATTAATCTTGTTATAAGTGTAAAGTTTAGGTGATTAAATTGTGTTTTATTTTGTAGTTGCGTTGTAACACTAGAAGCTACGGGTGTGTTCATAGACGTGTCAATCACATGTAAAGCTATTAGTATTAGTAAGTTGCATGCATTGTTAGTTTTTTTTAGGTAAAAGCATTATATTATAACATGCAAGCAAGCCGCCGCACTAAAAACCTTCCAGTCCCCTTCGGCACCCTGGTAAGGAAAAGAGTGCGTAAACTAACTTGTTGCTCCGAGTTCAGAGAACGGTTACATCATTCACGATTGGTGTCATAATAAAACTAGGGGGATCATTATCCCAAAACTCATTAACATGATTGATAAAACTATGCCTAGCTAGCTCATGAGCAATCTGATTGGCCTCCCTCTTACAATGCTCAAACAAAGTTTCTCTGTAAAACCAGTAGATAAATTCCTACAATCATCGAAGATGGTTGAAGAAGATGTGGCCGAGAAGCACCCATTCACCATTATCTCATTGACCTGCATATTGTCCGATTGAATGATTACCTTGTTACCTCCTTTGGCCGCCGGCCATGGGAGGGGGCTGTCCTCCTCTCCCTATAAAACCTTCTCCTTCTCTCACTTCACACCTCCTCGTGAAGGATCTCTCTTCCCTCTAGTTTATTCCTCATGAACTCGGATTAGCGAGAAACATGTTCCCGGTGGCTTTGTCTGGAAGGAGTTGCTTCTTCGGCTGCATCATTATAGCAAGGACGCGGAGGTTGTCAGAGGACCGGACGTGTGTGCGATCACGGATGCGCCGCTGAGTTGCGGTGTTGGACTTCCTCACAATTTTGAGATCGGCAAGCGAACGACTACATCATCCACAAGTCCAACCTCGTAATGCTTTGTCGCTTTTCAAGGGTATATTCTCTATGAATATATATCCACCCATTCATTATATATAAGTAGATAGATCTTGGTGCTTAGTTGTTCACTCCATAAGAATTTTTTTGTTTCTATGTTGCGAACCGAACAACACGGCAGAGAACTCTGCCACAGCAGAGAAACTCACTGAGACTCCTGTCGTGACAGGGAAGGCAGACGATTCGGCTGTCACGGCAGCACCGTGGCAGGGAACAAATATCAGGCAAGCGGGATATGGCAATGCGATACCATATCCACTCGATCTATAAGCCACTCCTGCTACTCCTAGCATCCAGGACAACCTTGACTCTCCGTACACTGAGCCCTCGTAAGGGACACAAGGGAAGCGAGTTCTTCAGAGAATTTACGAGGAAATTGAGCCAATTGAAGGCTCTTTCTGTGCTTGTGCTTGTTTGAGTTTGAGGAACCAGCCAGTCACATTGAAGCTCTAAGAGATTCATGCTGGAAAGAGGCAATGAAAGAAGAGCTTATATCAATTGACGATAATGGAACATGGAGGCTGTGTGAGTTGCCTAAGGGACACCGGCTAATTGAATTAAAGTAGGTATTTATGCTGAAAATAAATCCAAGTGGAGAAATCATCAAGCATAAGGCAAGACTCATTGTAAAAGGTTATGTGCAACGACAGGGCATAGATTTTGAGGAAGTATTTTCTCCTGTAGCTTGCCTCGAATCTGTGCGCCTTCTCATAGCAATGGTAGCACGGTATACTTGGAAGATACACCAAATGGATGTGAAATCGGCCTTCTTGAATGGTGATCTGGCTGAAGAAGTGTACGTCAGCCAACCGCTAGGCTATGAGGTCGAGGGACAAGAGAACAAGGTTTACAAGTTGAAAAAGGTTTTATATGGTCTTCATCAAGTTCCCAGGGTGTGCAGTTCGAAACTTGATAAAACCATGTCAGATCTTGGCTTTGAAAGGCGCCCCTCGGAATATGGTTTGTATCGGAAGAAGGTAAAGGACTCCATCCTCATTGTTGGTGTATATGTGGACAATCTTGTGATAACTGGTGATGACAGCAAAGAGATTGATGATTTTAAGAAACAGATGAAATCTAAATTTAGCATGACTGACCTTGGGCTGCCGAGCTACTACTTGGGAATCGAAGTAAAGCAATCTGAAGATGGCATCATCCTCTGACAGTCAGGCTACGCCACACGCATCTTGGAAAAGATGGGAATGGGGAGCTGCAATCCTGCACATATTCCTATGGAACCAAGAATGAAACTCAGCAAGGACGACATGTAATCAGATGCAGTTGATCCTACTAAGTATAGAAGTGTGGTGGGGAGTTTGAGATATTTTCTGCATACCAGGCCTTATCTGAATTATTCTGTTGGATATGTGAGTAGGTTCGCGGCAAAACCTACCAAGGAGCACATGATGGAAGTAAAACACATCTTGAGGTATGTGAAAAGGAACCATCAATCTGAGTTGCGATTACAGGAGACTCACAAGCAAACCAAGTCTTCTGGGCTACTGCAGACAGTGATCATGCATGTGATATTGATGATCGTAAAAGCACTACAAAGGTGTTGTATTACTTTTGTCACTGTCCAGTGTCATGGGCTTCCGAAAATAAGAAAATTGTGGCACATTCATCATGTCAGCCTCAGTATGTTGTTGCCACATCTGCAGCATGTCAGGGAGTGCGGCTAGCACGAGTGGTGGAAGAACTGATTGGCAGCGGAAGTGTCAAGTTCTCGGTCAGAATTGACAACCAGTCTGCTATCTCACTGTGCAAAAACCCTATGTTTCATGAGAGGACCAAACACATTGACGTGAGAAACCATTTTGTCACAAGCTGTGTTGAGCAAGGCAAACTGGAGGTGGAGCTTATAAACATGTCACGTTACTGTTTATCTTGAGGTGGAACCGGGGGCCGATCCATGGGCCCCGACGCGCGCGTGAACCAGAACAACAATCTCACCTGGACCATGGAGGTCGACGCCAACTTCACCTACGTCGTCCGCCTCCACTTCTGCGAGCTCCTGCTCGACAAGCCCAACCAGCGCGCCTTCGACATCTATGTCAACAACAAGACGGCGCAGTCAGACGCCGACGTCATCAAGATGACGTCCGAACGTGGCGTGCCGGTCTACAAGGACTTCGCCGTGCACATGGCCGACGAGCCCGGGGACGAGGTCCTGTGGATTGCCCTGCACCCGTCCGTGGCGCTCATGCCCAAGTTCTACGACGCCATCCTCAGCGGCCTCGAGGTCTTCAAGCTCAACGACAGCGCCGGCAACCTTGTCGCGCCTGACCCGTTGCCGTCCAAGATGCTGACCCAGGCCGAGCTGGGCGCCGGCAAAGAGGACAGGTCGAGGAATTCCAACAAGAAGGCGGCGGTGATTGGCGGCACGGTGGGCGGCGCAGCGGCGGTGGGCATTGTGCCGGCCATCTGCGTGGTGGTTTACCACAACAAGAGGAGCAGGAGGGAGCTGAGCGGCAGCGACTCGCACTCCTCCGGGTGGCTGCCGTTGTACCACTCCCACACCTTCCGCAAGAAGGGTTCGTCTGGCCACCTCGCGTCGAACCAGCTGGCAGGCAGCATTATGTGCCGGCACTTCTCCATCGCGGAGATGAGGGCGGCGACCAAAAACTTCAGCGAGGAGCTGGTGATCGGCGTGGGCGGTTTCGGGAAGGTGTACCGCGGCGTGGTGGACGGCGACACCAAGGTGGCCATCAAGCGGTCGAAACCGTCGTCGGAGCAGGGCGCGCTGGAGTTCCAGACGGAGATCGAGATGCTGTCCAAGCTGCGGCACCGCCACCTCGACCTCGTGGCCCTCATCGGATCCTGCGAAGAGGACAAGGAGGATAATCCTCAGCACGGCACGCTGCGGGAGCACCTCTACGACAAGCCGGGCGGCAAGACGCCGCCGCTGTCGTGGCAAAGCCGCCTCGATATCTGCATCGGCGCCGCCCGCGGGCTGCACTACCTCCACACCGGCGCCAGGTACACCATCATCCACCGCGACGTCAAGACCACCAACATCCTCGTGGACGAGAATTGGGTGGCCAAGGCCTCCGACTTCGGCCTCTCCAAGTCCGGCTCGACGACGGAGAACCAGGCGCACGTCAGCACCATGGTCAAGGGGAGCTTCGGGTACCTGGACCCGGAGTACTCCCTTTTCTCTAGAGAAGAGGGAGTATATAGCAGAGTATACTCCCTCTAGGCAGTAAACCAACGTCCCTAAAGAAATCAAAACACTAATTTCTCTAGAGTTTTGGCTTTTCGTCGGGCATATGGACTTTACTGAAAAAGGCAGTAAACCCATCACCGGGCACATGCATGGCTGATTTCCATGCAACCCTATCAAAAGCCAAAACTCTAGACACATTCCAACGGATAATATATTATTATTTGAGAATAGTTTCCTTCACCTTACTTGTCATAAGTATAGAAGTGAGAATGGTGTTCTTTTCTGGAGGGAGATGAGGCATATGATCAACTTGTCCCTCTTCTCTAGAGAAAGAAATCAAAACCAAAGAACCAAAGAAATTCTTATAGAATTTAGTGATCTATGGTCATAAGTTGGCATCATAATAATCATAGTACTATTATCTTGTTCTAACCGAAACATTCTTACCAAGGAGTTCTACTAAGTGTAGTGTTAGGGCCATCATCCAAGCAGATGTGGGTTTTTTATTTTTAGTCCCCCTCCTCCCAAACTTAGAAAATTTAAAACAGAAGAAGGGCTAAGATTGACCAATACCCCTTCGCTTCAGAGAGCAATTGAAGCGGTACCGACAATCCTGGCCGTCCTTTTATTTTCAGATTTGTAAATTTGTGAGGAGGGGAGGATACCAGAGTAAAACTATTTTTATAGAATCACTTAATCAAAGAGCTAGACTCTTTCGACCACTCCTCGTCTGCACATATAGTCTACTTGTTGTGTTACCACAGTCAAATTAATATCCCATTCAGTTAAAGTACATAGGCAAGTGATATAACTTCGTTGCTTTTAGAAATTTGATGCAATTAGCTTGTAGCAGTTGTATGAAGAGTTTTTAACGTGCACAAGATAGAATAAATATGAATTGTCCGTGCTCCTGATGTTGACAATATCCATGGCTTGGTTTCAAATAGAAAGTGCACAAAAAAAGATCATGAATACCTGCCAATTTTGTGCAAAAATAGGACCTTGAAACCTTGTTACAATACTCCATTTGAAAACAACTCCCTTCACATCATTTTTGGTAAATGTAGATGTGAGAATGGTGTTCTTATCTCGAGTGAGATGAGGTACATCATCAACTTGTCCCTTTTACTTTGAGAAAGGATTCAAAACCGAAGAACTGAAATGCCTATAAAACTTAATGTTGTACGTCATAAGTTAGGATTCTCCGACAACTGTATTATCACCTTGTCCTAACTGCATGATTTTCATTTACGATGTTTTTCATTAGCAATCAAATGAAAAAACTTCGTATTATTGCCCCCCCCCCTCTTGCATGGGCTTTACTTTCCCATGTTAGGACCAAATGGTTACTCTCTCATGAGCTTAATGACTTTTTCATCAACATCATTTTTAGCCGCTCTCTTGGTTGTGGTAAGAGTTGTAGTTTCTGCCTTTTTTAACAGATCTACAATCTACTGAGCCTTACCTTTTTTAAGATCTTATGACATTACAATCCCACCCCCTTAGGATTTGTTGTAATTAGCGGATCTTGTTCTGCCAAGTATCAATTGATGTGTGTCTAAGGTAAAACTTATCCCAGTCATCAGCAATCATTTCATAAAAACCACCCCGACTGAACTAAGCAAGTTCAGCCAATAAATTGGCTTTACTACCAAGATGCTCATCTCTAACAATATCTATGAGAAGAAGAGTGTGATCCATGTTGGGAATTAGTGGACTCAAACGTGATCTGAAAATACGCATCGGAATTAATGTAAAGTTCAACACCACTTGTGCACTAATTCACGGATCGTTGCTCGTGTCGGAAGGAAACATATGCATCAAACATATATGGGGAAAAACACCACTTCTCAGCTCTCTCCTAAGCCGAGACATTGTATAAGATATGGTGAGAAGCTCTCTTTCCTAGGCAGAGACAATATTTATCTAAGGAGAGGAGTTCTCAGAACAGCTACAGAAGTACCAAATCAACACACAGGAACACGAATACGTTTTATGTGGAAAACCTCTCAACTTGAGAGGAAAAACCACAGGATGAAGCCACCCAAATCGTCTTGCACTATTATCAATGTGTGGGTACAAGCTTTTCTTCTCTAGATAGCACTAGACGATCTCATACATCAAGATATACACAGATCTTCGATATGAACATCAAGATTTGGGGCACAAGAGATAGGGATTGGAACAATATTACCAAATATGGTGGAGCCACAACTTGAAGGGGTCATGATAGTAGATCTGGACGTCACGACCTTGTGGGCAAAGCCTGGTGCTTTATTTTATCTCTTCCTTCAACTTCTTCCTCTTTCCCTTTTCTTGGTTTTCTTTTCCAATGTAGGCTAACCTGAATTTTCATCACACCACCTAGTGGTGGATGAGTGTAAGACTTAGCATCCCCTTTTCTCATGTGCAATGTCCAAAATGACTCTCGTTCAAAACCCTAATGGGTAGTGGGCTCTTGCACTTGTTTGGGCAACCAGAAATGCTTCATAAGGCCATTTCGTCACATACCACATGAGGAGGATACCCTACAATTCTCCCCATCCGACTGATGTGGGAGGCACTACCATAATGCCTGCTGCATTGTAACATAGAAGCATCTTCTCAACTTGGCAATATGTTTGATGTGGGTATAACCCTTCGGGTACCCACTATTGACATAGCTACCTTGGCCCAACTACAGGACCATGTGGAGATTTGCTAATGACTGCGAGGCCCAAGACAAGATGGCCACTACAGGACCTTGGAAGCACGAATTCTTGGCGCGTGGACCAAGAATAAGCCTAGAATTAGAGATTTTAGGGTCTCTCCTTAGCTTGTAACTGACTCATTCATGGTACCTAAGATCTGGCCTCTGATATAAAGGCTAGGAGGGGCCACCAAGGAGGTTCTCTCAACTCATACACAATTTTTCCTAGGCAAGATCCAATCTGTGCCACCATATCCATCACCGCGACCTTGTAATCTTCTCTGGTGATCAAGAACAGACAAGCAGGAGTAGGGTTTTCCCTCCAGGGGCTGAACCTGGGTAAATCGTGTCCCCTCTTGTTTGTTAGCTGAAAATCCACCAGCGTACTCCTTCTCCCTATGACCCAAGTCCATCATCCATAGGAATTTTGTGGATACCCCACATCAATTGGCACTATCTGTGGGAAAGCCGTGCGTTGTAGTCGCGGCTACGATGGCTCCAACTTTGGCGATATGTGGCTCACCGGTCTTTGGGAATCAAATCTTTCTCGAATCTCTCAAGTTCACCCTACACTCGCCGGCCTCACGCCCAACCTTCATCTCCTTCCACGAGGGGATGGATCTGGCGCTTGATGGACTATAATTCCACTTCAAAACGGTGGGAACCATTTGCCTCGTGGATCCGATATGTTCGGCTTTAGCAAAGTCGACATCTCTATCGACCACCCTGGCGTATTTTGTCAGCTCCACCAGTGAGTCAGAATTGCCTCTAGCATTAATCTTCTGCATCGAATGTGACACTTACCACATCGCGGCTCCAACTGACTTCACGGGACACCATGTCAGCGGTTCCACCAATCACAAGAGCTGCAATAGCAGCGTGAACCTGTCACACTTGAAGTGTGAAGTCATCATCAACTCCGTTGACACAACCAACATAGACAATGGAGCAAATGGAGGCAACAAAACTAACGATAGGAACGGTGGAGCAACTGCTCGAACCACCATCAATATCCCTATGGATCCTTGGAACAAGGCGAAGGAGGCCTTAAGAGGCTCGAAGCCCATGCATGCATATGGGGCGCAGGAGGAACTGATGGCCTATCGTAATCTCCTTCACCAGCAACACATGTGCCGAGTTGTGGCGCATGAATAGATTGAAGAGCACAAGTGACTTGCCGGTGCATCGAGCAAGCGGCAGCGACAACTGTCCTCTCTCCGCTCCTCATCATTAAGGTATAACACCACGGGCGAGGCACACAAGCGGCACTCTCAACTACAACATCTACGTGAGGAGGACTGGCATGGGATATCGAAAAGGTGAAGGAAATATGCCCTGAGAGGCAATAATAAAGTTGTTATTATGTATTCCTTGTATATGATAGATGTTTATTTTGCATGCTATAATTGTATTGATAGGAAACGTCAATACATGTGTGTTTAATAAACAAATAAAAGGTTCCTAGTTATGCCTCTCTTATAGACTAGCTCGTTGATTAACAAGATGATCAAGTTTCCTGATCATGGACATTGGATGTTGTTAATAACGAGGTCACAACATTTGTGAATGATGTGATGAACATTCATCCGAAGTATAGCATTACGATCAAAGTCATTATGTTTATATTTCTATAAAATCATACGAAGTAATCTTTATCCTTAGACCATGATATCATGTTAATTGCTGATATCAGAAGAGTAACTTGATAACATCAAACGTCACACCGTAAAAGGGTGACTATAAAGGTGGGTTTAGATACTTCGAAGATATCATGTTGAGGCTCATGGATCAAGAGTGGAATTTGTCAATCCCGATGACGGATAGATATACTCTGGGCCCTCTCGGTGATATCACATTAAGATAGCTTGCAAGCAAGTGATGTGATCACTAGAATGTTATATCACGGGAATGAGAAAAGAGTGCATGTCGGTAACGAGATCAAACTAGGTATTTGGATACCGATGATCGAATCTCGGACATGTAAAATATCATGAGACAAAGGGATTAAGTTACTATCGTTAAAGGTTCTTACGATCACAGAATTCATCGTTGAATATGCAGGAGTCAGTATGGATCTCCAAGTCCCGCTTCTGATTATTGATTTGAGAGGAGTCTCAATCATGTCTGCATTATTTGTGAACCGTAGGGTGACACACTTAAGGGTTGCCAAACACCATGTTGGAGCACATATGTTTCAGACGAAAGAATTGGAAAGCGCTGGAATTATTTCGATGGAAACCGGAATTGTTTCGGGTGAAATTGCAGAAATTGGTTCTGCATGTGATATTGAAATGTTACAAGGGGTTTTATGTGAATGTTTTTTAATTAAAGTAATTAACAAAATTCTGAATAAAATAAATAAAAGAGTTTTATGAAATGAGAGTTGCATTAAATTTGGTGGAAATTTAATGCATGTGAGTGGAACTTTGGGTGGAGGCTAAATTGATGTGAGTGGAGCTTCCACCACATGAATGAGGAAGAGGTGGGGGCACCCCCCATGGGGGCCGGCCATGGTAGGGTAGGAGCCCCCCTCTCCTCCCTCACAAAGCACACCTTCTCATGAAGGATCTCTCTCCCCCTCTAGATATATTCCCCCATGGTCTCGGATTAGCGAGATACATGTTTCCGGTGGCCTTGCGTCTGAAAGGACTTGATGCTTCCGCTGATTCGCTGGAGCGAGGAGGTGGAGGTTGTTCGGTGGCTTGAAGATGTGTGCGAGGACGGATGCGCTACTGATTTGCGGCGCTAGGACTTCCACACGATCTTGAGATCGGCAAGCGTACGACTACATCATCCACAAGTTCCAACTCGTTAACAAAACTCTATTGTCTTCGAGGGTAAGTTCTCTATGGATGTATATCCACCCATTGCTTGTATCTAGTAGACAGATCTTGGCGTATAGTTCCCATCGTAGGAATTTTTTTGTTTTCTATGCTGCGAACCCAACAAAAGGCTTGAGTAGTGATTCATGATGGTGGACACAGCGGGCGATATGGTGGCCAAGACGGTGCAAGGTGCTCTAATCGCGGCCACCATGTACCTTCTCTCCAACCAACCTCCGATGAACGATCCCTGGGCGACACTTCACCAATCAATCATCGCCGACATGGGATTGATAGGAGCCGCCCTCACACCAAACAAGAAACGAAACACTGAAAGGGCTTCCGTGTCACGACAGTCTGACCATTCGCCTCCACGAGGCATAAAATCATCACACTGCCACAACATTCCACTGCACGAACCACAAACGTAAGGATCACACGACCACGATTCCCAAAGCGACATCACGCAGCGCAAGGTCGACAGGTCCCGTGCAGAGCGTGCTATCTGCTAGTCCTTCAACTCTGATTAAGAAACTGAGCCATGCAGAGAAAGTAGTTTTAGCTATCGCATTCACCAGACCATAATGCCGAAAGGCTTCAAGGTACCCTCTGACCACCCCAAGTATGATGGACTTCAAGAGCTAAATACCTAGCTGGAGTATTACCTGACGATGGTACGATTCCAAGGTGGTTCCAAAACCACAGCCATGTTGTGCCTATAGCTCCAACTGAAAGGATCCATGTGTGCCTAGCTGAAAATCTTTCCCATAGAGTAGATTACCAACTAGGATGACCAGGTCCACAGGTTTGTTCGGAACTTCCAAGCTACTTACAAAATACTGGCATCTAGAGTAGAACTACGGGCGTGCATGCAAAGATCGGGAAAACTGATACACTCATACATCCAGTGGTGGACAACCCTGAATAACGTCGCAGGAGACATCCCCGAAGAGAGGGCAATCGACACCTTCAACTCTTGTGTCCATAGGAGAGAGATCAAGGAGGAGCTAGGTCGCATCAAGCTAAAGACCATTGATCACCTGATGAACATTGCCAACCATTGGGTGGATGGTGAAGACTCCCTACACAACAACCGTGTCTACTTGTTCGATGACAACGACATAGACACGAGACACCCGACAGATTTAGGACGCAGACGCGACCACATTGGTGATCGCAGGAGGAAGTGCAAGGAACACGACTATGAGGAAGCCGGTGGCATTGATCAGGTCGCATCCGGCTTCCCCGACAAGCGCGATGATGAAAATCATGATGCCGGCTACTGCAACAACAACTACCGCAACGGGGAAAGTGATGCATGTAAAATGCATCCATAAACTTTGTAGTTTATTGTGCCAAAATTCCCATTATCTTGCAACTTTATTATATTTATCGGGAGTAACCTACTAATACTTGCAAAAGTGCACAAGTTCTAATTTCAAACTTTGTTGTGTAGGAAATATGGTAATATAGAAGGAAACTGGTCATTATGATGTAATTTGGAGTTTTCTGAAATATGTCTTTGCAGAACAGTTTTCGAAGATTCCCATGGCAGCCCCTGAATATGGCGTCAACTGGAAAAAGTTAACACATACAAGTTGTGGGGAATTTTATGCTGATGATTGTAGATATAAAATTTTCCTCAAGCAGAGTTAGTACGCCACTTTTAGCCCTGAATTATTGAAGGATACATAAGCAGTTTCGAGATTCTGAGAGTTCATGACATGATTGACTCCAACTCTTTCCATACTTGCTGGATTCAGCCAAGTCATGACCCAAGGAGCTTCCGAAATACAGAGGGTATCCCTAGCAAGGTTCTAGATATGCTCAAGAGCCCTTGGATCAAAGAGTCATCCATCCCACGGCCTAGATTGCATCTCCACCTCTATATATTAAGGGGAACCCTACTTTTGGAGGAATCCATCAAAAGCCACGAAATTCATCCCTCTTGGAAGCCGCCAAGGAGGAGGATCTCCTCCACACCAGCACCATATTCAAGGAAGAAGAGGGGCAAGGGATTTCCATCCCCTAGGGAAGCTGCCTTCCTAGGGAGGTGTTGGGATGCTACCGCCCTGCCCTACCGCCACCCACCGGCTCTCCTCCACGCTGTGGCTGCCTCTCCCCTTTGGGAAACATGATGTGTGGTACAATCTATTGTTTTCCCATGATCTATTGTATCTATCTCTAAGTTTGAGTAGTGACCTGTTCTTGGCAATTGTGAAATACTTTGTTTATTGGTTGTATACAAGTATGTTATCTTATATGATGGACTTATGTATTGATATATGAGTGCGCACATTTGTTGAGGGATGCATAAGATTTCACCATTGCATGTTGCTAGGAGGAGGGATGGACGTACCGGTAGGAACCATGTTCCAAGTATTATATGTATGCTATTTTAATTCATGGTTACAGGGAGTAATATATTGAGGATCTTAGAACTTAAATCAGTGGTTGGACATATTTGTCTTAACAAAATCCCTTGTTGGCACATTCCCTTGGCCTAGGGACCAATCACTAGGGTGTGTAATGGCACATTAACTTGGTTGCACCTATTTATGGCTCCACCTAAAAGAAACAATAGACTTTATTTATACATATTAGACGTGATGGTTAGCGTGTCACTTGCTAGACACATGTCCTTAATTAATCCTATTGTTGCTCTAGTTTCTAGTGCCTTGGGGTTTTAATCATCGAGTTATTTATGCTTTATGGTATTTAGTACTTATGCATCTAGCCGGTATAAATTGTGTTTCACTAATTGTGACAACCAAAATAAATGAAATAACAATTTGCCAGAACATTTGCTTCCTTGAGTTACTTGCTTCTATTTTACTTTACTTGCATTAGATAGTTTTACTTTCTGCATTTCCTTAGAGCACTATGTAGTTTTACTTTACAATTTTCTAGTTACAAGAAAAAAGTACCTTACACCTTGTAGTTCATTTCATTGCATAAAAGGCAATATAAGTGAGTTATAGGGCTTTAGAGAATAGTTAGTTTACCTTCAGATCCTCGTGGATTCGACACTCAAATACTTATCGAATTATGCTACAGTGATCCCCTGCTCTGGGGGTTATTAGGAAGCAACTGCAAGCAATGCTGAGAGTGGCAACCATGCCATGCTCAAAATGATGTGCATCGCCTCTCTAGCTACTCGCGGGCCCTTGTAACGTCCACTTATATATGGACAACGATAGAAACAAGAAGTCGAGTCACCTCCTAAAGGACTATCTCCAGTTCCAGAAGATCCAGAAGGCCTACGCTAACATGCAGAAAACTGATGCCGACTAAGGCCACCCTGGATCGCGGGGGAATAGCAATTCGTGCACCAACAGGACCTCCTCTACCTCTCGGGCACCTCAAGCCACGGCTATCCAGCAACATTAGCCCGTGCAGCAACCCGTAGCACCCGTCAACGAAGTCGGTGCATACCCACCTCTGTGTGGGATCATATGGATGATCTAGCAAGGATGCCCCCTCAAACTAGTTCCAAACGATGATCACTCGAGCGGTGAACATGTCCATGATGTCACCTCCTGCCATACCCAAGTACCTCAACTGGTCCAAGAGAAGTATCACCTTCAGTAGAGCCAACCATCCTCAATGGGTCCCATGTCCAGGCAACTCGGCCCTAGTACTTGAGGCCTAGGTTGGCGAGTACAATATGAGCAAGGTCTTCATGGATGGGGTAAGAGAAATCAACCTCATCTTGCCAGCAAACTTCACATGATAAATCGCTCCCTAATGAACCTCGAGACCTCGGACACCACTTTCCACAGCATCGTCCCAGGGAAGCATGTTTACCCCTTGGGTAATATCACCTTGGACATCTTCTTTGGAAAGTCGGACAAATTCTAGCGAGAAAAGATAGAATTCAACATGGTCGACTGGTTGTCACTGTATCACACCATACTGCGATGACCTGCGTTCAAGCGGTTCATGGTGGTACTACATTACGCCTACCTCATGATATGGCACGATCACAATCAAGGGGAGCTTCATGCGCTCCTATAACTATGACAGGGAATTCAACAAGCTTTCTGAGTCGTTCGGGATGCAGGAGGAGCTCGCGTAGCTCAAGGAGACAACAGACCAGACCCTCCTCCCTGTGACACAGAAGATCGCACCTATCTAACAGTCAATTCCACCAACAACACAAGGGCGCACCTAATCAACCTGACGGATCCCTCCAAGATGGCTCTCCTGTCAACTAGTGTAAGTCCCACATAGGAACTTGTGCTCGTCAAATTCCTTCGTTAACGCTGGGAATATTTTCCTAGTGTCCAGCAAACATGCCAGGAATAACCAGGGAATTCGCCAAGCATGCCCTTCGGGTGTATCCAGATGCCAGACCCATCAAGCAATCGATGCACCGCTTCTTGGAGCCAAAGCGCAAGGCCATCGGCGAGGAGGTCAACAGATACTCGAAGCAAACTTCATCCGGGAGATCAAACAATTCACCTGGGTATCTAATCTAGTGATGGTCTCGAAGAAGAACATGGAAGTATTCTGGGTGTGCATCGACTACACGTTCGTCAAAAAGCACTGCCTGCAGGACCACTTCTATCTCCCACGCATTGACCAAATAGTCGATTCGACCGTTGCCTGCCAGCGCCACTCCTTGCTTGATGCCTACTCAGGCTACAACCAGATCAAGATGAAGGTCTAAGACGAGGAAAAGACAACCTTCATTACACCCTATGGTGTATTCTGGTACATAGAAATGCCCTTCGGGCTCAAGAACGCAGGCACCACCTACCAAAGGTGCATGCACGCTTTCCTAAAAGAGAAAATTGGCAAGAACATCCAGATCTATGTGGATTACATAGTCATCATGACCAGGGACAAATCTACGCCAATCGACGACCTCCACCAGATCTTCAACAACCTGGACAGGTGTCTCATCAAGTTGAACCCAACGAAGTGCACATTTAGAGTCTCTGCTGGACAACTTCTTGGGTACCTCATATCCGCGAGAGGAATCGAAACAAATCCAAAGAAGATAAAAGCGATACAGATGATGTATCAGCCGACAAACCTCAGGAGTGTCCAATAGCTGTTAGGACGCGTAGCGGAGCTCAGCCATTTCATCGGCAAGCTGGAGAAAAAGCATTATCGTTCTATCAGCTGAAGCACATGCAGCATTTGATGACCTCAAACACGTGTTGCTGACCTCACCCGTTCAGGTGAGCCCCAATGAGAGGGAGAAGATGCTACTATACATTGTCATCACCAATCAGGTGGTCGGTACCGTGCTCATTATCGAGCGCGCGAAAGAAGGCAAAACCCACGGGGTCCAACGACATGTCTACTATCTCAGCGAGGTCCTCTTCCCTTCTAAGAAATGGTACCCGCACTACCAAAAGTTGGCAGATGGCGTTTGATTGATGGCCCACAAACTGCATCACTACTTCCAGGAACACCACATAGTGGCGGTGAGTGATGCTCCACTGTCTAACATCCTCAAAAACCCTGAGGCGACAGGATGAGTCTCCTTGTGAGGAATCGAGCTATTCCCACGGGACATCACCTACGAGAAGCGCAAGGTGATGAAGTCGTAGACACTACCCTATTTCATCGTGGGCTAGATGAAGGTCCACACACCAGGTCCACCGGATCTGTCTAGCTCCTAGACCATGTACTTTGATGGCTCCAAGAGAGCCGAAGGAGCAGGCACCGACGGCGTCCTCATATCTCCACAAGGAGAAAGATGTGCTACGTGCTATGATGAACTTTCGCAACGCCTCGAACAACGAAGCTGAATACGAGGCTCTTCTGCATGACATGCGCATAGTCAAAGCTTATGGTGCCACCCACCTCGAGATATACGGGGACTCGAACCTCATCGTGCAACAGACGATGAAGAAGTGCGACGAAGTCAACGACAACATGGCCGCCTACCGCGATATGTACGTCCTTCTCGAGGTCAGCTTCGATGACTGCGAGCTCGAACACATTGGTCGTGCCAGCAATGAAGAACAAGACACACCGGATAACATCGGTTCCACTCGTGCACCCATACCACCCAAAGTTTTCCTTGAGAAAATCAATGAGCGATCAATCAAGGTTAAATTTTTTGTCAAACCTCCAAAGCAAATAGCACACTCGAGGGATGCACCCAATGTCTACTATGGGATACCAGCAACTGATGGTGTGCCGCGACCTCTGAAGCTCCGACAGAAGTGCTGCTGATAGAACCGACATTGGACTCACCCGTACCTAGCTTACCCGGTGCGTCAGGAGCTACCGGAGGATCCAACCGAGGCGCGGAAAATCACTCGCCACTCCAAGGCCGACGCAGTAATTAATGGCGAGCTCTAAAAATAGAGCATACCCGAAATCCTTCAAAGGTGCATCGCAACCGAAGAGGGCAAGGGCATCCTACTCAACACCCACGAAGGCATCTATGGACACCATGCAAGCAGTCAATGCTGGTCGCCAAGACCTTCAGGGCAGGTTGTACTGCTCAGCCGCCGTACAAGATGCCAAAGACATTGTCACCAGATGCGGTGCCTTCCAAATGTTCGCAAACATGCCCCACGCACCCACCGCGGAACTAAGGACAATTCCCCTCGCCTAGCATTTTGCTCAATAGGGAATCAACACTTTTTTTGGAAGGCATCAGAGAAAAGTACTGTGTAAAGTATTTTAGCCGGCGGATGAGCTTTGTGCAAAATCTAGACAGCGGATAGAAATGTGTCACGGCAAACTCGATACTAGCGGATTGTGTTGTGGTTGGTGTTAGGCAAGAGCGACGCTTGTTAATGCCGTGCTAGAGGATCCGCGACATTCATTATGGCACAATCCATTCTAAGATCCATGTAAAGCATGTCACTGTGCTAGAAAATGGTCAAAACCCGTTATCCACTAACTAGTCCTGCACTTCTCGCTGACAGGAACCAAGAGAGTTGTTCAACTAGGAATTTTTATACACCACTATCAATATCACATGATACGTTCCCCTTTGCACCATGAGAAATACTAATTAACTCGTTCTGGCTCGGTCTCTGGGCTAGCTTCATGGCCCCGCGTTCCCATTTCAATAAGCCCATTCCAAGCCAGATTTGGCACGAGTTAGCCGGTCACCGCCCCAAGCGACCCTGTTTCGCGCACTTTATTGAACTCATGCACTAGTCAACTTAACCAAAAGTACGAATTGATGAAAACAATTAGGAAACATATTGTATTCTCAATACTCTCCCTTATGCCTAAGTTATTCAGTCCTTAGCGTGGGTTTGATGCAGGCCGCAATCCTTCTTTAATACTGTGTGAGAAGGTTTTTAAACTTGAAACTTCTAGGCTCTAATACCACACAACACGTGGTTTTGCCGTGATTAACACACAGGGCTCCACCTCCATTTATATTAGACAGTCTTGTACATCAAGAATACAACAGATCCTGATCTGATCATCTGATAAGATTACAATCGGTTAATATCTCCTATACAAGGCCATTACTGATACACATTGATATACACGTGATATACGCGATATGTTTAATTTCAGTGTATCTCAAAGATATTGTCATGAATGCAGGGTCTTGATTTTCGAATAAAAATATTTATGAAGAGCAAGCATGCATAGACCATATATACAGGCGCACCATCGTTTTCCTTCTGGTACATATATACCATCTGTTTCCCCTCGAGGTTTTGCAAGAAACGATCATATACTATGGATGTCAGGCATGCCGTTCTGTGTTTCCTCGTAGTACTCGTGTTGCATGGAAATCCTAGTGCTGCTGCAGGTCCGTGCTTCTCTTATCTCACACACTCGACCTCTCTCTCTCCCATCGCATTTAGGTTTTTGTTAGTTTGATGCAACCTGATCTAGTATGATAAAATTAACCTGCAGCTAGTAATTCATTTCTTTTATAATAAGATTGTACTACTAGAAAATATACTCATTGTGTTACGTATTGTTTTCGGTTTCACGCTGACAATTGTCGTGTGGTATTCTCGCGCAGGGGATTGCAGCTACGAAAGATTCGAAATGCCGTTCTGTTTCGATGCTACGTGCCTGGCGGAGTGCTGGATGCGGTCCCTAGCGGCAGGCGTTCGTGTCAAAGAACACACTTGTTGGGGAGGAGGGGTGACCGGCAACTGTGTCTGTCTTCTCTGCCGAAAATAAACATAAGGCGTGTAACGTCGAGTGTGTGGTTGGGGTGTTGTAGCCATTCTTGATGTTGTTTGTTTCAGCTTCTTTGCGATGCGCATAGCATGCATATTCTTATAAATAAATAAAATCTACCATGAAAATTACTAGAATGAATGGTGACAAAGGCCGTCCAGGCTGATCTGGCAACCACAAACGAGCCAGCGAGCATGCGCCGGTCAGCTAGTATGACCACATCTGGCGCTACTAATGTACTACTGTCTCAAAGATATGGTCATCATTGACTGCATCGTCTTCATTCTCAAATTAATAAGAAGTATTAATGAAGACCACGCAGAGACTTCATATAGATACACCCTCGTTTTCCTCTTGGGCGTACCATCTATTTCTGCTTTTGAGGCTACACAAGAAGGAAACTACAATTCCATGGAAGCCATGCGTGTTGTTCTCTGCTTCGTCCTAGTACTTGTGTTGCACAGGAACCCTACTGTTGTTGCAGGTCCGTGTTTCTTCTATCTCCCTCTCACTTCCCCTCTCGCCGTGTTTAGGTCCGTCAATCCGATGCAAACTGATCCTGTGATCCATCGATGGTGAAAATGAGAATTGTACCAGTTTTGTTCTTTTATCGTGCTTAGCTTCTCCTGTCAATTCTTGTCAGTTTCATGACAGATTTTCGCGCGATCAGATTATATGAGACTGAACTGACGCCGGGATACATACATACATACATGTGTGTTGTTATTTTCACGCAGATGTTTGCAGTTATGGAATGGTAAAACTGCCATTCTGTTTCGGCCTTGCGTGCAAGGCAGAATGCTGGATGCAGGCGATAGTGCTAGGCGCAGCGGCCAGAGCCGCAATCTGTCAGGGAGCACGGGAGAACAGCGACTGCATCTGTCTTCTCTGCACACGATAAACTGGCTAGCTAGCCTTCAAGCAAACATAAATAAAAAGGTTTCTGCTAAAGCGTAGTGTCATCCAAAGAGATGTGGTCGCGAACAATTATGCGAAAGTATTGCTCTCACAACCATGTCCGTCTCTCTTCTCTACCGACAATAAACAACCTTCAAGCAAACGATAAATAAAAGGTGTCTCCTGAGTGTAGTGTCAGGGCCGCATTTAACCAGAGACGGTATGTTCGAAATAATCGGGCCAATACTGTTTGATTTCAGATTTCCTAAATCTCAAATTCAATACTCCCTCCGACTCAAATTAATTGACTTCGATTGTATAGATTCGGATGTATCTAGATATATTTTAATACTACATACATCCGAATGTAGGCAAATCCAAGTCAATTAATTTGGGTCAGAGAGAGTATGTGGAAGCTCATATAGATGCAGCCCATGTTGTTGGCAGCTCATGTGTGTGGCAAGAAAGTGAGAGCTAAAGTTTAGTCCAATACAAAGTTGGAGTAGAGTTGCACCACCTTATAAGGTGGAGTTTCTCACCACTTTGTAAGTGAGTGAGAAGAGAAGTACTACACGTACGCTTCGCTCGTCTCGTCACGACACGCACGCCGTGGTTTGCGGAATTAGCCTACAAACGTGGTCTCGGCTAACGTTGTGTCCGGTATGGTTTTTCCGAACCGTTCTATATAAGCGCACGCGCGGTTTTCACCACGAACAACACTAAAATCAATCTAAGATTTTGCCAACCTCTCTGCTTGTATCGCCACTGTAGTCTACCATGAAAATTGTAGAATGGCGCAGCTGTGTACCCCAGCTCCCACATGCCAACTTCCTTTTTGAGGCAGCCATCCAGTGCTCCAACTTGGTGACGCATGGCCATCCCGGCCGAGCTGGCAACCACGAGCCAGCAAGAATGCGCCGGTCAGCTAGTATGACCACATCTGGCGCTATTACCAGCTCATATCTCCAAGACATATATCTCAAAGATATGGTCATTGACTGCATCGTCTTGATTCTCCAATTAATAGTTAATAGAAGTATTAATGAAGACCACGCAGAGGCTTCATATAGATACACCGTTCTTTTTTCCTCTTATTGGGAGTACCATCTATTTCTCCTTGAGGTTTCACAAGAAGGAAACTACCGTTCAATGGAAGCCAGGCATGTTGTTCTCTGCTTCGTCCTAGTACTTGTGTTGCACGGGAACCCTACTGTTGTTGCAGGTCCGTGTTTCTCTTATCTCCCTCTCACTCCCCCTCTCGCTGTGTTTAGGTCTGTCAGTCCGATGCAAACTGATCATGTTTTCCATATGGTGAAATGAGAATTGTACCAGTTTTGTTCTTTTACGTACGTGCCTAGCTTCTCCTATCAATTCTTGTCAGTTTCATGAAAGACTTTCACGCGATTAGAGTATATGAGACTGAACTGATGCTAGGATGTATATATAATGTGTCTTGTTGTTTCCGTGCAGAAGAATGTGGTTACGGAGCCGCAAAAATGCCATACTGTTTCGGTCTTCTGTGCAAGGTGGACTGCTGGACGCGGTCTATAGTGATAGGCGCTCATGTCAAAGACTCAACTTGTTGGGGAGCACGGGAATACAGCGACTGCATCTGTCTTTTCTGCAGATGATAAACTAGCTTGCCTACAAGGCTCAAGCAAAGATAAATAAGAGGTTGCTGCTAAGTGTACTGTCATCCAAACAGACGCGGTCGCAAATAATCATGCGAAAGTATTGCTCTCACAACCCTCCCAGTGACTTCCTCCAATATTTTAGAACCTGAGTTAAATAGGGCGGCTAATCTTATTTTGATAAAGTTCAATGTATTAATATCAAGAAGATGTCATGTACAACCCGGTCTCCGTACTAACTCAATATTAGGAGAAAGTCAAGACATCAATGATATACACAAAGTGGAATCCAAGAGTCAATCTGAAGAGACATCAAACACCACTCAAAACAACATATGGGCTGCACAAAAGGTTCTGCTAAGGGAACGACACATATGCGTCGCCGTTGCAGGATCCAGTTAGTAGGACTAGGTCTTAGTTTTCACCTTGGAGAGCAAGTTTGAGCGATCTCCTTGCATCATTTTCAAAAAGGAATCGATGATTGAGCGCCCGATACAACCAATAAAGGTTAGACTGAGCGAATTTCACCATGGAATTCAAGACCCGATACTCAAACATTACAGGAATAGGAAGCTTCGCCGAGGGCTGAGAGCTACGCCGACGGCTAAATGTCGGGGCCGTCGGTGTAGCCATCGTCTAGGCCAGCTCCCCTCCGCGGCCGTCGGCGTACACCTGCCCTCGGCGTATCCTATGCTACGCCGAGGGCTCGGCGTAGCTATTTTTTATTTTACCTCATTAAACATTGAAAAATCATAACTAAATCATTCTAATTCCGAAAAATACAAATAATATATTAAAATTTGCAGAAAAATAAGATTTATCTATCTACACTCAAATATTACATATTTATAAAAAAATTAAGTGAAACATAAAACATTATATATAGTTTAAAACGCGCATAAAAAATTCAAAAACGATCCAAACAATGCAAAATCTCCGCGTGTTGTCATATTATGTGACATAGTTATAAGGAAAAATATCAAACTTAGTATATTGATTATGTCTGAAAAAATACCTTCACAAAATGACCTATCTCATTCGAGGTTTCTTAGCTTTCGGGTCAAATGACCAATGTTATGGCTAGAATCAAGATATAGTTTGTGATAATGTATTCATATTGTGTATACATATGCATCATAGGATGGCGAACATTGTTGCAGGAGGAAGTTTTCCTTTTCGTCGCACCAAAAAGCCATTTTTCATTTTCTGAGCACAAAAAACGGACGGTTTTGTGAAGCAACCACCAAATGACTAATTCAAATGCTAACACCACATTTTACAAAAATACTAGACGACCTTATATGGACAATGTCCCAACAGGGGGATCTGAAACCTTTCCGTCCACCCCTGGTGAAAAAGATAAATTCCTGCCGAATTGGTAGGAAGTGGGACAGATATAAACTACAGGTACATGATCCGATGCTCAAAATCATTTTTAGGTTCACAATATGCTATTTTATCAAAGATCTAATGCAAGTTTAGCGAGGCTCGGCCCCGAGCTAAGAATCTTTATGCCCGTCGTTCGACAAAGTTTGACGATAGTTTAAAACGGGCATAAAAAATTCAAAAACGATCAAAACAATGCGAAACCTTCGCGTGGTAGCATATTATGTGACATAGTTACAAGAAAAAATATCAAACCTAGTATATTGATTATGTCTAAAAAAACCTTCACAAAATGACATATTTCATTCGAGGTTTCTTGGCTTTCGGGTCAAATGACCAATGTTATGGGTAGAATCAAGGCATAATTTGTGATAATGTTCCCATATTGTGTATACATGTGCGTCATGGGATGGTGAACAATATTGCAGGAGGAAGTTTTCCTGTTCGTCGCATCAAAAAGCCATTTTTCATTTTCCGAGCACAAAAAACGGACGGTTTTGTGAAGCAACCACCAAATGGCTAATTCAAAATGGTACCACCACATTTTATAAAAAATACTAGACCACCTTATATGGACAATGTCCCAACAGGAGGATCCAAAACCTTTCCGTCCACCCCTGGCGAAAAAGATAAATTCCTGCCGAATCGGTAGGAAGTGGGTCAGATATGAACTACAGGTACATGATCCGATGCTCATGTTTTTTTATAAAAATCATTTTTAGGTTCACAATATGCTATTTTATCAAAGATTCAATGCAATTTTAGCGAGGCTCGGCCCCGAGCTAAGAATCTTTATACCCGTCGTTCGACAAAGTTTGACGATAGTTTAAAACGGGCATAAAAAATTCAAAACGATCGAAACAATACGAAACCTTCACGTGGTGTCATATTATGTGCATAGTTACAAGAAAAAATATCAAACCTGGTATATTGATTATGTCTAAAAAAAACTTCACAAAATGACCTATCTCAATCGAGGTTTCTTGGCTTTCGGGTCAAATGACCAATGTTATGGCTAGAATCAATGCATAATTTGTGATAATATACCCATATTGTGCATACATGTGCGTCATGGGATGGCGAACAATGTTGCAGGAGGAAGTTTTCCTCTTCGTCGCATCAAAAAGTCATTTTTCATTTTCCGAGCATAAAAACGAACGGTTTTGTGAAGCAACCACCAAATGCCTAATTCAAAATGGTACCCCCACATTTTACAAAAATACTAGACCATCTTATATGGACAATGTCCCAACAGTAGGATCCGAAACCTTTCCGTCCATCCCTGGTGAAAAAGATAAATTCCTGCTGAATCGGTAGGAAGTGGGTCAGATATGAACTGTAGGTACATGATCCGATACTCATGTTTTTTTACAAAAATCATTTTGAGGTTCACAATATGCTATTTATCAAAGATTCAATGCAATTTTAGCGAGGCTCGGCCCCGAGCTAAGAATCTTCATGCCCGCCGTTCGACAAATTTTGACGATAGTTTAAAACGGGCATAAAAAAATAAAAAAAGATCGAAACAATGCGAAACCTTCGCGTGGTGTCATAATATGTGACATAGTTACAAAGAAAAATATCAAACTTGGTATATTGATTATGTCTGAAAAAACCTTCACAAAATGACCTATCTCATTCGAGGTTTCTTGGCTTTCGGGTCAAATGACCATGTTATGGCTAGAATCAAGGCATAGTTTGCGATAATATTCCTATATTGTGTATACATGTGCATCATAGGATGGTGAACAATGTTGCAGGAGGAAGTTTTCCTGTTCGTCGCACCACAGCCATTTTTCATTTTCCGAGCACAAAAAACGGACGGTTTTGTGAAGCAACCACCAAATGGCTAATTCAAAATAGTACCACCACATTTCACAAAAATACTAGACAACCTTATATGGACAATATCCCAACAGGGGATCCAAAACCTTTCCGTCCACCCCTGGTGAAAAAGATAAATTCCTGACGAATCAGAAGGAAGTGTGTCAAATATGAACTACAGGTACATGATCCGATGCTCATATTTTTTTACAAAAATCATTTTTAGGTTCATAATATGCTATTTTATCAAAGATCCAATGCAAGTTTTCCTTTTCGTCGGACCAAAAAACCATTTTTCATTTTCCAAGCGCAAAAAAGGGGATTGTAACATCCCAAAACTTTAATACAAGCTTATCAAAATCCAAATCACCAAATTTAGGGTTAACAAAAACTTTTCCAAAGTAAAAATGAAATCATTCATGTGTATGTGCATTTAATTTAGGAATTGCTTTGAATTGCCATGGTTCTGTGATTCTTTGCTTGTAAAATGTTTCTTAAGTGAAATAAACATCATCTAAATCATTCCCAAACTTTTTCCAAAGAAGAACAACTCAAAATAAATAATTGAGGTGAATGGTCATTTTGGCCAAATTAACTATCATGCCTACTTTGGCTTTTCCTAGTACTCAAAATTCAACAGAAATAATTCTAGATCTTCACACCCCTTGATAGTACACATAATGAGGTACCAAGGCCCACTTTGTGATCTGCTAAAAACATTCAAATGCTAATTTTAAATGACAGTTTAAAATTGAATCTAATTCATATGAGAAGATCCCACTTTTTCAAAAACCACTCAAACAAGCTCAATTTTCAAAACCCACAACGTCTCAAGCTTATGCCTAGCAAACCCACCAAAAATCTTTTCAAAATTTAAAACTAAATCTCATACGGCCATTTCATCAAACACTTGGCATGCATGATTTACACCCTAATCCTTGCTCACTGTTTTGAACAGGGTTTTGCCCCCATTTGATCTCCATTTAATCCTTTGGTCCCCTCATGATCTAACCATACCATTAGCACCCATCCCCCTTGTCCCTAGCCACAGTGCCGAGCCACCCCGAGCACTAGCTCACCGGCCGACAATGCACTCGCCCCAGCAGACCATTTCCCTCTCTCTCGCCATGTCTAGGAGGTAGCTAGGACCTCACCGCCACCCTTTGTCCCCTCCCCGAGCCAAGCGCAGCAGTGGACCACCGAGGAAACCACGCGCCCAGTGCCACCGAGCCATGTCGAGCACGCTCCAGAGTGCCACACCCGGCACGCGTGCACAAGCCGCCGCTCGACCGCAACCCGCGCCCACCGCTCCGCCACGACCCAGGGAACACGACGGACATGCCCGTTCGCCGCCCAACACACCACAGCCACCGCTCGCCGTGGACACCGCCGCCTCTGCAGCTCAGAGTGCCAGCTGCCCCCGACCGTGTACCACCGCCCCTATGCCTGCATTGAGTTCCTAGAGCACCGCCAGGAGACCGCCCATCGATCGCCACCCTCAGCCATGCCGCTAGCCGCCCGTAGCCACGTCGGTACCGTCGCCTGCCCATCCCTCTCGGTCTCGCCGTCGAGCCTATAAAAGGAGGACATCCCCTGCCGTTTGAAGCACGCCACTCCACTCCCCTCATCTCACTGACCATTCCCCACCTCTAGCCGGAGCAGCGCGAGCACTTTCTCGCCGGAATTTGGCCGGAGTAGCCCGTAGAAGAGGAGGAAGGGGCGCCGCTGATTGCGACCACCCTAGGAGCTGCCTCGACCGGCCCTGAGCTCGCCGTCGACCACCAATTTATTTGCCCGCCTCTCTGTCCTCGCTGGAGCCCTGGTACGCCCCCTGTGCACCCCCACCGAGCCGCTAGGGTTCGAGCTTGCCGGTGACAGGTCTGTCGTCGACGACAAGCCACAGCCGTTGATCCTCATTCTAATCTTACGGCCCACATCGCCCCGTACCGCTTCGCGCGTTATGAGCCGCTGGCTGGTGGACCCCCCCCCCCCCTTGTCAGTTGAGCCCCGCGCCGCGGAGTGACACTGGGTCGGCCCATTAGAGTTTCCCGCGCGACCCAGTTAGTTTGAATTAAGATTTTCCTTTTTAGTTTAAACTTAGTTTTGTCTCTGAGTTTGAAAATCAATTCAGAGAGATTCACAAATCCAGATTGCATGAAACCAATTTTACCTGAAAGGTATTGAAAAGATCTATCCAAGCCCGTTGGATTTAATTCAATTAGAGTTATAGATATCTCCTAATAAAAATAACAAAACAGAAGTTTTTGCAACTTGCAACATTTCTATAAAATCAACCAAGATAGATTTTGAGTTGATTCCAACTCTCAAAATTCATCATACCTATCTGAATATGTAATAATATTAAGGTTTACATGCAGTGACTTTGGACTAGTACCAAAATAATGCTATATAGGCATTTCTCGTCACTTTAAATCATTAAATAATGAACTTAAACCAAAGTAATTATGATCCAACCTTTAAATCACATTCCCACATGTTAGAATATGTGATGAGGACATGTGTCCACATGATCCCATATTTCAAGTGGTGAATATTAAATCTTAGTTAATTTTTCAATGAGTAGAAATTACTTTTCTAAAATAAAAAGAATGAAACTAGTTAATGAAACTTGGATGCTTATGATGATAATAGATCATCAAATGTGTGCCCTATAGTGCTAATTAGACTAGTTAAGTATTGTTTGGTGATTGTGTACTCCGTATGTATTTATAGACGATAGTACCGACCAAGCTTTCGAGGAGGAGGAGTTCTACCAAGAAGAAGAAGAAGAAGAAGAAGAAGAAAACTTCAACCACTTCACTTCACAAGGCAAGCCACCATTAATAATGCAAGCTAACCCTTGCAAGTATAATTCTTAGCAAGCTAGGATTAAACTAGATGGTTTAGCAAAGATGCTTTGGGCATGCTTTGGTCACACTCCTTTGACTACTAGATAACCCAAGTCTTATGTATAAGCTTTACTTCCTTTACTTTACCCGAAGTTCTTTACTTGTTTTAAAGGTAGCATAAAAAGTATAAAACTTGACCTATTTAGAAACCCTTTAGATGTCATTCTATGGAATGAGATTGAAACCATCTTTTCTACCTTAGTGAACACTCTTAACTTAGTAGTTTAGAGTAGATAAAAACTTGAGTCACTTTAGATGGGAACACTTGATGAAAATGAATTATGAAAACCTTGGAATGATGAGTCATTCTATTGAGATGTTTTGACATGTGCTGAGAAACACAAATGGTTTATGATGGTGAAAATGTTGAGGCATGAGCCTTAACCCTTTATTAAAACTGATGGTTGGATTCGGATGCGATACCATTCCAAATTTACCGTACAACCACACTACCTGAATTGGGTAAGGCTTAGCTGGAAATTTATATGCATTAGTATTAGTTCCCTCGCGGGAGAGGTTTGAGCTGAGGCTACCTCTCATGATGACCACCTATGCAGTGGCCAAGATGACTGATGGTCATGGTTGGGAGGCCATGCTCATAGGAGAGGTGCTTATACTAGGGTGTGTAAAGGGAAAGTTATGTTTGATTATCTGCATACTAAGTATGATGATTCAGGGTTATCCCTGACAGATGTATCGAATCTTGTGGTGAAAGTGTACCACCTCTACAGAGTGTCAAACTATTCGAATAGCCGCGTCCGCGGTTATGGACAGTTGGAATGGCCATACTGTTTCGTTGTCAGATGGTTTCCAAACAACTTATGAAATGAATGATGAATCTTGACTTGACCACCACAGGGTTGTGTTTATGACAATAACTTCCCAACCTAAGTGCTTCTAGAACTTTATTTTATCTTTCTTTGCTTCAGAACTCAGCTTAGGTTTCAAACTTAACTTTATAGTTCCACTCAGATTTAGCACTTTAACCTAGAACTATATTACTTGTTAGAGGTAGTTTGCGAGTACTTAAAGAGTACTCATGGCTTTTGTCCCTGGCTATTCTCATGGCTAGACTATGAAGGAGACTATCAAGATGATGGACAGCAGGACGACTATGATAACTAGGACTATCTGCCTTCGTCAGCATTGCCTGTGCCCCTGAAGATGGACTCCACCGCTACGCTTATCTTTTATTTCCGCTGCTTGTTGTATTAAGACTAGATCATGAGATCCTTATTTGTGTAAGACCTTATGTATGGTTTGTAATGGATGATGTACTGTGATATCCAATCTGTTATGTCTCGCAAAAATGGTAATCCTGGGATTGCGAGGTATGGCATAACGGGCATCTGGGATTAAAAATCTGGGTGTTGACAAGTTGGTATCAGAGCCATCCTGACCATAGGAGACCTTAGTTAGAATGGACGTCTAAACAAAAACTTAGTTTCAAAACCAAAGTGAGTATTTATGAAAAACTATCTCCTCTCTTATCCTTGTGGATTCATTCTTTCTCAAAAATTCATGTTCCCCAAAATTCTTACATTACTACTTAAAATTTGACACACTTGATCACTTCACTAACTTCCTCATCCTAAATTCTTGTAGATGGAGTCTCAGTTCAGCAAGTTCTACCAGTTGGAAAACAGAGTTCAGCTGATCTTCGAGAGGGATCTGGATTCACTGTCGGAGTTACTGGGACGCCCACATCCGGAGTTTCTTGGAGCTCAACTTCCAGGACCGCCAGGAGGAGACTTGTAGTGGCTAGTCACCGTAGATCTTAGAGAAAGCATAGAAGCACCAACTTCCGGGAGAATTCAGTTCTCCGTGAGAGAGAACAACTGGCTAGATGGATTAGCCAGGGCAATGCATGAAGCTGTCGCACGTCTATGTGCCCTCAGCGTCAACCAGATCCAAGGAACCTGTTTTGCCCACTATGCAAGACGTGACTTCATGGGAATGGCGATGGAGATGCCAAGTCATCCAGCATTGAAGCGCCAAGTGGAGAACCTTGACTTCCTGTTGTATGACCGTCAGAAGGAACTGGACAATGCCAAAGAGTTAGCCAACCAGAACCGTGCCATTGACCACCAGAAGGCCCAGACTTTCGCACTGCTCGTCTAGAATCGCCAGTCTCTTCGCCGCCAGCGTGCCAAGAAGGATCGCACCATCACCCGTCTTTGCAAGAAGGTGGCCGACCTCGAGAAGACCGTCAAGGAGCAGGAAGCTCGGCTTGCAGCAAAGGAAGTGGAAGATGAGCGTGAAGACATCCAGGGAGACATGGATTCTTACCTCAGCAACGATGATGACTTTCTGGCGGAGGATGCCGTAGACTTCTACACTAACGATGATGACTCCGACTTCATCGACGATGAGTAGATGAACTAGAGCATTATCGCAGCATGAGATGTATCGGTCCCACTGTATCGTAGTTTACAGAATGGTTCTTCAAAGCATCTGTTTTCCTTTGATTGTTGTGGTGTGTGTTGTATCGTGTGCTTGTTTGCATGAATGAAAATGAAGCTAGTTGAAAAACCTGAGTCTAACTCAAAGTTTTAGCTTTGAAACCCAAAACCATGAACCTTAGAATTTCCCTCTTACCCCTATATCCATCTCAATCTTTAGATGACGCGTGGAAACCAAGGAGGGAGCAGCTCGTCGCAAGACCCAATGCTGCAGATCTTGTAGAATCTCATCGCAGACCGTGAAACAAGCAGGGCAGAGCGCCAAGCCAACTTAGCAACACTGCAGCAGATCGCCCAGATGGCTCTCAACAACCAAGGGCATGAAAATCAGGATCATCAAGGATCCAAGCTGAAGAACTTCCAGAATACCAACCCCCCAATCTTTAGCACGTCAAAAAACCCATTAGATGCTGATGACTGGTTACAGACCATGGAAAACAACTTAGAAGTTGCAAGAGTTGATGAAAATGAGAAAATTCTCTTCGCCACCCACTATCTGGCAGGAGATGCAAGAGCTTGGTGGAACAGTATCCGCCTGATGAACCATGGTCAAGTTATGACATGGGAAGCATTCAAAGTCAAGTTCAGCCGCACCCACGTGCCGCAAGGTCTAGTCAACCGGATGAGAGATGAATTCCGTGAATTGAAGCAAGGGAGGATGACTGTGGTGGAGTACCGTGACAAATTCCTCGCCCAAGCTACCCCAACCATAGCGGAGGCAATGGGAAGCCTGGAGGAAACAAGCACAACTCTGGCAATGCCAACAATTTCAACTGTGCACCTTGTTGGGGATATACTTTCCGAGTATCCTCACAGTTCCTCACTGACCAGGGTGGCCCACTTCGGGTTAGAGCTTTGCTTCACGGGCGGCCCAATTAGAGAGAGAAGACGGAGTCTAATCCGGCTACGGGAAGGCCTAGAAGACTTACCGACTTAGGCCCATAATGTTACTTGTAGTTCAAGATCTACTCTGTAACCAACTCTTAGTCGTAGCCGGATTGATCTCTCCTGTAAACCCTAGGCCAGATATCTAAATAAGCCGTCCTAGGGAGAGCCTTTAGGGCATAACCTCAATAGTCTACAATCTCAACTCGCACAGGCGATACCCTTGTAACACATATTCCGGCTCTACCGTATTACTGGATTGCTAGCAAGAGTAGGGTCCATCTAAAGCCGGTGGATTCGAACCTGGGTAAACTTGTGTGATCACCGTCCCGGAACACCATACGTCTCACACCCCTCTCTTCTGCACGCCTCGAGGACCCCCTCATGGCGTACTTGTCCTCAATCCGACAACAGTTGGCGCCCACCGTGTGGCAAGTGAGCTTCGGATCTGCGTTCCGAGCGGAATCGGTGAGACCATCGCCGTCGGTCGCATCCTCTACGCCAGCGACGTCCCTCTCATCGTTCTCGACGAGACTTGGATTCCGGCTAGGGAGGTCGTGACTGCCTATACTATCATGTCTTTTGGCGAGATCTATGTTTACATCGGTTTCGCTGAACCTGCCCAACCCACCCCAACGGTGATGATAGAGGCAGAAGAATCTTCTGGGTCCCCTTTATCCGCGGAGGCGGAAAAGTTCCGGATCTCAGAAAACCCTAATCCCACCCAACCCGCACCAGTTGCGGAGATAGTGGAGAAATTTGAGCCTGAAGAAGACCTCACGGTCCAAGTCGAATCTGGAGTGGATCTCCCCGGAGAAGCCGGATCCCAGATCGACCCACCCGTGGAAATCGAAATCCAGGAGGAGCATATCAACGACACTGATTCTGGCTCTGACGATGCCGTGACAGACAGGCCTTTCCTCAGGTACACACTAAGACGTATGATACTGCAAGGCGCAAGCGCAGATGCAATCCTCGAGACAATTATATGGTTGATCACGAAAGCCGCAGGTACCTCAGGAAGCACGCATCGCACTTCGTCGGATATGTTGGATCCGGATCCGGCTCTGCCGATGCTGGAGAAAACACCGACTCGGTGCTGGAGGCAATTGGAACAAACGCCGACGTTCCCGCATCCTCGGATGAATCCATGACGTCAGCAGATTTCCGAAAGTTCTCCGCAGAATATGAAGAGGAGTACAACTCCAAAGCTGCAGAGGAGGGAGAAGCCATGGATGAAGGATCCGGGGAACACTCTCCCAAAGCGCAGGATGACATGGACGTCGGAGACAATCCCGAAGTCCAGATGTCCAAAAGTACCGATCAGAGCTTGACTCCAGGAAACGGACCCAAAGCCGTCTTTGCTACCGGCGCTGCCAAGAAGGCAAAGAAGAAGAACAAGACCCCGGCAAAAGACCCTCTGGCAGAGGAGGTGATTGCCGAGGAATACGAGGAAGACTCGGATGGAGCACTAATCCCAGACGAGCCGAAAAAAGAAGCATCGGTGGATGGACACGTGATCACTAAAGGTGCACGTAAACTCATCGATGCCGCATTAACCACACCTATCCCTACAGCTACAGAACTTACTGCAGATGAGCTAGACGAAAGGGCCCAGGCCCTAGAACTCCTTGGTGAAGCCAAAAACATCGAGGTGGAGAAGAAGCGCATGTCAAACAAGGAGTACATGTCCCGTCTACAACAGAAGACACGGAAGCGTCACATAGATGACAACCAATTCCCACGTGTCCGTGCCGTCCTTTTTGGAGATGATATGGGGAAGCCACGGAAGGATAGCAACGGAGATTGGGTTTACCCAACACCAGTGCAAAATACCGTGGCAGCTCGGGAAATTCTATCGGCTAACCTAGGACCAGAGGAGATACGTTTGGGTATCAAGCTACTCAATAAGGGACTGGAGCAGCAAAAGGTCGCCCTGTCTGGAAGTCAAAAGCTGGTCTCAGATTCCAACCAATGTCGCACAGATCCGGCATGGGCTGACGTAAGATCCCACTACATTCGGGCGCAGTATCGTCACCCCGAACGCAGGGAAGACAATTATTCAAGAACCGGATCGTCGAGGCAGCACCGCAGAGCTACACATAACTGGAGCAACATCGCTCCAGTAGCCGGGAAAGACGCAATCGCTGCACTGAATCCGAGGAATCCTCCCCGAAAGGGAGAAGATAAAGAGAAACATCGGGAGGAGGATCGTCAGAGAATGCCACCTCCTAGACATGAAAACCGTCCGGCTGAGCCTCACCATGGTGGGAACGACGGACGAAGGAACGACGGAAACCACGCTAGCACAAGCCGGCAGGGGGCTCGTCATAGTCAAGAACCTCCCCAGAACCGGAATAATATGACGCTCCGGACGGAGGCCGGCGATCAGCCAGAAACAACCCAGCTACACCACCCTCTCCATATCACAGTTATCACAACGCCCCCCAAGGAGGTCAAGGAGGACGACATGGCGGAGGAGGTGGTGGCAGAAGCCGAAGTCCGGCTCCAAGGCACCGCAGCCACAGCCGACATTCGGGGCGATCCCTATCCCCGAACGACGCAAGGCACAGGATCAACTCCAACATAGAGGCTCGGCGCTACGAAAACGATGACGTATACGTGGGCCCAAAATGCTTCGGACCACGCATCAGAGCTACAAGGTTCCTGGAAGGATTCGCTATCTCAAGACATATCCAAGCCTACGATGGCATTGCTCAGCCAGACACCTGGTTATAGGATTTCTTCCAAGCTTGCTACATCGCCAAAGGCAGAAACAGCCTGGTCGCAACCCGATATCTCCTACTTATGTTGCGGAAGACGGCACGATCATGGCTCAATGAACTTCCGGCAAACACCATCCACAACTGGTATGATTTACAAAGTGCGTTCTTTGGGAATTTCGAAGGCACATATCGGAGGCCCTATACGGTTGGAGACCTACAGCGTTGCACCCAGAAAGCCGGAGAAACTTGCCGGGATTACCTCGGACGATGGATTGACACCAAAAACTCATGCGAATGAGTAAATGATCAAACTGCGATTGAAGCTTTCATCGTAGGTCTCCCAATTGGTTTACTGCGCCATCACTTGAAGTGTGACAAGGTTACTGATCTGGGAGAGATGATAGAAACAACGATCAAGTATGCAGATGCTGACAACGATGCAGAGGGATTACTCAATGTCCTGGCTGTGCCTCAGTCGGCAAAACAACCAAAGCAACAAGCTCAGAAGCACAAAAATACCTTGGAAGAAAAACCCAACGCGGAGACAGCAGTAGTCACTACTGTTTCCGGGTCTGGAGGACGAGGAGGACGTGGCGGAGGCCGCGGGCGTGGCCGTGGGACATCAAGGGTCCAAGGTAGAGGAGAGCAACAACCAGGCAAAATCTACACTTGGGCCGACATTGCCAATAACCCATGTGTGCATCACTTAGACGCCAATGGGGGCTCGTCCCACACCAACGCTGAATGTCATTTCAATGACGACGTCAAGAGAGATGATACCGCGGGCTACAAAGCTAAGCGGAAGAAGGGAAAGAAAAATCCAGAAAAAGACAAGGAGACCAAGGAAGATTCAGACATGGAGGAAGCTGATGCTTCAAATCCCAAGCCAGAAGGGAAGAAAACTTTTCTCACCAAGAAGGACACTTACGTCACCTTCCTCAGATCTCAACCAGCAAAGGTCAAGAAAGTAGTTCTCCACGAGCTCAATGCAATAGTTCTGGCTATCCCTCAATATCTGGACTGGTCGGAGGTGGCAATCACATTTGACCGTGCTGACCATCCGTCTAAGCTACACAGGCGAGGAAAATACGCCTTAATCGTCAATCCACTTATTGACGGTTATGGTTTCTCCAAGACTCTCATGGATGGTGGTAGCAGCATCAATATTCTCTATGTCGAAATGCTACGCCGGATGAAAATCTCGGAAACGCAGCTGAACCATAGCTCTGGGATCTTTCACGGAGTTGTCCCAGGAAGACAAGTTAATTCTCTGGGAGAGATCACTTTGGATGTTACTTTTGGAACTCCAAAGAATTATCGGACGGAGGCACTTTCCTTCGAAGTAGTCCCGTTCAAGAGCGCATATCACGCTATATTGGGACGTCCGGCTTACTGGGCTTTTATGGCTCGTCCGTGTTACATTTACAATATGATGAAAATTCCAGGTCCCAACGGTGTGATCACCATCAGGGGAGACCCGAAGAAGGCGCGAGAGTGCGAGGATGGAAATGCCGCCTTTGCCGAAGGCATGCTGCACGCCTAGGAGTACCAGGAGATCAAGAAGAGCATAGATCCGTCCGAGATGCCCGCAACGAAGAAGGAGGTCACAAAGCCAAATCCGGAGTTCAAGGCATCAGAAGAGACGAAGCAGACGCCATTGAAGGATGATGACCCCTCCAAGGTGACCCAGATAGGCGTAGGCCTAAGTAGCGCATAGGAAAACGCGCTCATCAAGTTCCTCCAAGCAAATCAAGATATCTTCGCATGGCAGCCATCTGACATGACCGGAGTACCTAGGGAACTTGCCGAGCACTCTCTAAATGTAAACCCGAACGCTAAACCCGTCAAATAGTCCTTACGACGGTTTGGTGATGAAAAGCGTAAGGCAATAGCTAAGGAACTAGCGCGGCTCGAGTTAGCCGGATTCATAGAAGAGGTCATCCATACTGATTGGTCGGCCAACCCTGTAATGGTCCCTAAAAAGGACACCACTAATTTAAGGATGTGTGTTGATTATACTGCCTTGAACAAGACTTGTCCAAAAGATCTGTTCGCTCTGCCTAGAATTGATCAAGTTATCGATTCTACGACAGGATCGGAACTCCTCTGTTTTCTCGACGCATATTCCGGATATCACCAAATCCGGATGAAGGAATCTGAAAAAGTCAAAACTTCATTCATAACCCCCTTCGGAACCTTCTGTTTTGTTACGATGCCCTTTGGGCTGAAGAACGCAGGAGCTACATACCAACGAACGATGCAGCGTTGCCTCCATGACCAACTCGGACGCAATGTACATGCATACGTGGATGATATCGCGGTCATGTCCAAAAAGAAGGAAACATTGATTTCTGACTTGGAGGAGACATTCGCCAATTTACGAAAATACAACATCATGCTTAACCCGAAGAAATGCTTCTTTGGAATACCAGCCAGAAAATTGTTAGGTTTCATCGTGTCTCAAAGAGGCATAGAGGTAAACCGTGACAAAATCAAGGCTATTCTCAACATTTCCAGGCCAACCCGCCTGAAGGACGTACAAA
Source organism: Avena eriantha (assembly GCA_910589775.1). NCBI lineage: Eukaryota > Viridiplantae > Streptophyta > Magnoliopsida > Poales > Poaceae > Avena > Avena eriantha. The sequence goes on along the minus strand of OU342742.1, from coordinate 20,686,347 downwards.
GGTTAACTGGTTGCATTGCTGCCGTCAGTCGATTTGTAAGCCGGCTTGGTGAAAGAGCCGCACCATTATACAAACTCCTGAAGAAGACCAAGGATTTTGTCTAGACTAACGAAGCTGAAGCTGCACTACAAGACCTGAAGAAAGTACTCTCATCTGCTCCTATCCTTGCAGCGCCGGAACCTCAGGAACCGATGTTGCTTTACATTGCTGCGACAAATAAGGTTGTCAGTATAGTTATGGTGGTGGAGAGACCAGAGGAAAATCAGGAGCACCTGGTGCAGCGTCTGACATACTTTGTCAGCGAGGTCCTGACAGAATCAAAACAGCGGTATCCGAACTATCAAAAGTTGGCTTACGGTGTTTTTCTAGCATCTCGTAAGTTACGACACTATTTTCAGGAGCATCCAATTACCGTGGTGAGAAAAGCTCCCATGAGAGATATAATCAACAATAGCGTTGCCACAGGACGCGTCGCCAAATGGGGCATAGAGCTTGCAGCTTTCGATATTGAGTACAAACCTTGGACAGCAATCAAATCCCAGATCCTTGCTGACTTTGTCGCTGATTGGACAGAGACCAAGGAGAACATGGTCCTCCCTGAGTTGGAATATTGGACCCTCTTTTTCGATGGGTCTAAGGCTCGAGGGGGCTCGGGGGCTGGCGTGGTGCTCAAATCACCCCAAGGAGATAAACTTTTATACGTGTTGCAGATCCACTTCACAGCGACAAACAACATTGCCGAGTATGAAGCACTGCTGCATGGAATCCGGATTGCTAAAGATATTGGCATCCGACGTTTGATGTGTTACGGAGATTCGGATCTTGTTGCTCAGCAAGTCTCGGATATTTGTAATGCAAATAAGCACATGGCAGCATATAAAGCTGTCGTGGATGATCTATCTAAATCGTTCGAAGGGTTTGAAGTTCAACACATCCCTTGAGCAGAAAACAAGGAAGCAGATGCACTATCTCGAATAGGCTCTACACGGAAAGAGGTCCCAGATGGCGCATTTTTAGAGCACCTCAGAGTTCCCTCGATAAAGGGAGTAGATGAGAAATATCCGACCAAATCCGACTCACCTTTGATAGCAGTTCTTGCTGTAATTCCCAGCTGGACTCAACCCTACCTCGATTACTTGGTAGATGGCAAATTACCCGAAGACGAGGTGTTGAGCCGACAGATTATCCGACGAGCAAAAGCCTATACTATTGTTAAAGGTGAGCTCCATAAACGGAGTGTTTCTGGGGTTTTTCAGCGTTGTGTATCTCTGGAAGAAGGAGTGGAAATCTTAAGGGAAATCCACGAAGGCGAGTGTGGTCACCACGCTGCAGCCAAATCTTTAGTGGCAAAAGGTTTTCGACATGGATTTTTCTGGCTTACAGCTCAGTCAGATGCCGAACAATTAGTCAAGACATGCAAAGGCTGCCAAAAGTACGCCAAGCAAGCTCATGTTCCGGCTGATCAGCTGTGCACAATACCTATAACATGGCCCTTTGCGGTCTGGGGGCTTGATATGGTAGGACCTTTTAAACGAGCTCCAAGTGGATTCACTCACCTCTTAGTGATGGTGGATAAATTCACGAAATGGATCGAGGCTAAACCTATCACTAGTTGTGATGGAGCAACAGCCAAAAGATTTTTCGAGGATGTTATAATCCGGTATGGTTATCCGCATAGCATTATCACGGACAACAGGAGCAACTTTTCCATGGGAGAATTGGCTGAATTCTGCGACGAGCAAAGTATCCGGCTTGACATTGCGTCAGTCGCACATCCACGGGCTCACGGACAAGTCGAAAGAGCAAATGGTTTAATTCTACAAGGCTTGAAACCAAGACTCGAAGCACCACTGAGACGTGCTACGGGGGCTTGGGCAGAGGAACTACCCTCTGTAATTTGGAGTTTACGAACAACTCCGAACAGGTCAACAGGATATACACCTTTCTTCTTGGTCTATGGCGCAGAAGCAGTTCTTCCTAGTGATTTAATTCATACTTCTCCTAGAGTGGCAGCGTATATCGAAGAGGATGCCGAGATTTCTCGACAAAATGATCTCGACTTAGTCGAAGAAGTTCACGTCGTTGCTGAAATGAGATCTACAGCCTATCAGTAGAAGTTACGCAAGTATCATAGCCAGAGAGTCCGAACTAGATCTTTCAATAAAGGTGATTTGGTTCTCCGACTTGTGCAAAAAAGAAAGCACAAATTTTCCCCAGTATGGGAAGGGCCCTTTTTAGTTAGTCGAGTATTGCACAATGGATCGTACTACTTAAATGACATGAGGCTAGTCAAAGAAAGATCTGCTACTAAGAAGAGAAAGAGAGCTGGAGGAAGTACAAATCCGGATGAGTTAGACAGACCGTGGAATATTGCTCAGCTACGTCCCTTTTATTCTTAGTTTATCCTTCTTTTAATCATACATATGTACATGTTCTGTGAGAAATAAAAGTTTTGGTTGCCTTAAAGTTTTTTCTGAGAAGTTTGTACCATCTTATTTCCCAATGATTATGCCATAGTCGAAAATCTCAGAATGCTTGAAAGTACTTTATGCTCATGTTCATTCTGGTTTAGATTTCCGATTCTAAAACTGCTACCTTCGGGTATAACTCTAAAAATTCTAGTCTTTACTCTAGTTATTTGTCTGATTGCTGGATGCGGGTATTTTCCGAGTAGTGAATTGTTGGTACTGGAAGCCGGCTTTGTTTCCGAGTTTAAACTGGTTTAGCAATTGAGCTCCGTTGCTCGGCAAAGTTTCCGGCTGAAGGTTTAGCTGGCTCACGAAAGGGACGAGGCGGAAAGCCAGATAAACGATAAGTGGAGGCGGAAAATTCCAAAGTGCTTATGAAAACATTTCAGGCACGCAAAAATTCTAAGACAAAAGTGCTGAATAGATAAAAAACTTAGCACTAGCAAAAGTCAATAGTACTTAATATTTACAAGCGCATCATGTTCTTTCACAGAATAATACATAAGTTTGTGGTCTATGATGCAGGAGGAGATGAAGGATCTGCCGGCTCGCTGGTAACCCCGCCTTGATATCGTGCCGAGATGTCCGGATTCGAGGTGGTCCGTTCATCGTCGGAAACTTCTTCAGCTTCTTCTGGAGGAGGTGGTGGAGTGGCTACGCGGGTGAAGAAGGGAATCTCGTAGCTGGTCAGATCAGCTACATGGCACCCATATCCGACGCAGGAGTGCATGATGGCTTGAAGGTCTTGCTCCTGGTCGTCTTCATCTACCTTGCAGTACCCTCTGGTCACTTGCCATATCTCCATGTTTCCATGGTGGCTCATGACAATGGTGAGAGCGTTTTGCGCAGCAGTCCGCGCGTAGGACATGTTCCAGTCCCGAACAAGCTGCGGCATCTCCTTGGCCTTCTCCCGCACCTGGAAGTCTGACATGCTTGGCATGTCCGGAATCCTACGAGACTCGCCAATGTCCTCAAGGGACTGGCGGTAGTCATGAAGAAGATCACCGACTTGGGTAAGCCGGTGACTGCAGGGCTCGGACGAGGAGGAGTCCGTCAAGTTCAGAGGACCTATACACAAAACAAGTTAAGAAAAAAACTGACAATGATAGAAGTCGAAGAAAAGATAAGTCAGAAAGGGGAAACATACCAAGAATGACGTCGTCAATCTTGGCCTTCTCCTCCCGGAGACTCTGGAGTTCAGCCCGGAGCGCCTGGGAGATGTCCTTCTCTCTGCCAAGCTCATTCTTGAGGTCCGAGATAACTTTATCTTGAGCAGAAATCTTGCAATCACGCTCTTCAGTGGCCATGGAGGAGGATTCCAGGACTTGAGCTATGCTCGTTTCATGATCCGCCTGGATCTTATCCAGCTCTTGGCGAAGTCCTTTGTTCTCCACCACTAGGGTCTTGAGGTTCTCGGCCTCTTCAATCATAGCGATGGATTGTTTCACCAACGCTGTAAGTCAAAAAGAACAATAGTTCAGAAAAATTCGACATCGAAAAAGCAAAAGACAAGGTTTGAATCTCGAAATGTTTACCTTCGGCTTCATCCTTGGCTACCTTGAGCTCAGCATTTTTAAGCAGGAGAGCTTTGATCTCTCTCCGCTTATCACAGACATTGGTTAATAATTCCTGGTTATAGGAACATACTTTATGTAAGTCAGAATACCCAAAGTCAGAAAGCTACTTAAGACTCGGGCTAATATTTTTTTGCTAAATATCAGCACGAGCCTTGGGGGCTACACTAGTTCGTTCTTTGGCATCCTAATGAAAGCATAAACCCGGATTTCTATATCCTACTTCATGCTTGGGGGCTAGAGGATATGATATAACATAATGTAAAAACAAGAGTTGGAATTCCGACTTACATATTGCTCGCGGGTGAGTTTGTCTAAACCCGCGTTCACTTCAGCTGCCATCTTCTCGGCGAGGGTAAGAGGAATTACTGGGGCTGTTGGAAGCTCGCCAGTCTTGATTCTCTCGTCGTGAAGGCGGACTTGAGCGAGAAGGTCAGAGAACTTGACGTCCTCTGCTTCTTGCGCTTCCTCTTCAGGGGATAGATGGCTTTTGTCCAGGACTTGCCTGGCCAGCCGCTGGATCTCCTCTGCAGATTTCCGGGATAAGCCAAACTTGGCAAGTCCGGGATTGCTGAGGACGTTGTCGGCGAAGACTTCAGCCGAGGGATCATTACCCGAGGAGGGTTCACCCTTATTTTGAGCTGACGCACCCACAGTGACGTCAGTATGTGACCCAAGGATCACAGGCGCCGTTGGAGGAGCCGTATCTTCTGCAATAACCGGAGAAGGAGTAATCGCCGGTGTTGCAGAAGGTTGAGGGGCAGGAGTCGGAGGAGCCGTGGCAGGGGAAGCTATGGTAAGCTTCGTTTGTCGCAAGGGCTTCAAAGGAATCCCTTTCCCCTTGCCCTTGATGATCGATTTTGCTCTGAGAAAGTAGTAAAGTCGGAAACATTACATCTCGGAAAGAAACTTGAGTAAAGTACAAAAGCGGAAAAGTTGTGAAAGAAGGTTACCTCTTCACGACTGGCACCTCCTTTGTGCCAACTGCCACTGTCGGAGCTTTGCGCTTCTTGAGCGCAAGATCCGGCAATGGGACTACTTCCGTGTCCTGAGATAACTCAGGAGGATATCCTTAGAGTGGAGAAAGCTCTGACTCGGGGAGGTCAGCAAGCTGAAAACAAGAAAGCATATCAGCATTGCAGTATATAATTTAAAGATTGAAATACATAAAATGTGTACTGATGAAAGCTTACCGGCACCACGGGGTTTTCTGCCGTGTGCATATCCAAAGAAACCTCCGGAATTTTCCTCTCGATCCGCTCCTTGATTAGCCACTTGATCTGGCTTATGTAACCCTGGGTGGTGTAGGCTTTGGGGCTGATTCGGAGGGAGTCTTTTTTGGAAGACGTGATGGAGTGCATCAGTCTATCCCCGTGGTACTGAAGTGGCTGGATCCGACGTGAGACCCAGCAATGGACTAAGTCGGATCCCTTCAAACCCTTGTGCTTGATCAAATACTCGATCCTCCTCTTAGCGAGGATCAGATCATCGGTGAGAGCCAGAGCAGCCTTGTCCCAGGAAGGCTGGGCCGTGGCGGCTCCGTCGACAAAACCCGGCAAAGCAGTAGCTTTGCCAGGAGCCGGAATATCCCTATGGTAGAAAAAAGTGGCTGGCCATTGTTTGAATGAGTCACTGGCAGAAATTTTGGGATATGCAGGGTCTCGTCTAATAGAAAAGCTAATGGTGCCGGTGATGTAAGGAACACCTGCAGTGATGGAATTTCTCCGGACATAAAAATAGTACCGGAAGAGAAGCAAACTCAGCCTAATACCGAGAAAGCCCTTGCAAAGCGCAACATATGCGCTCATTTCTAGAAGAGAATTGGGAGGAAGATTGTGGAGTTGAACTCCATAGTGATCTATCACCTCGGAGAAGAACTCCGAGGGAGGAAATGACAGACCTCGGTCCAGATGAGTGCCGAAGTGGATGCGCTCCCCCTCGCGCGGATTGGGGACGGTTTCGCCGAAGACGGTCCGCCAGTCGGCGGCGGCGAGAAGCCCCTCCTTCTCCACGTTCGTGAGACCATCCTCGTCAAGGGCGCAGGGGATCCAGATTCCCCGAAAGCTCTCCTTCTCCGCAGCTGCTTCCGCCGACGCCGCCGCCACTGCCGCCGCCAAACCAGAGGAAGAAGATGATGAAGCCATTTTTCTCCAGTGAGAAAGTGACCTAAAAGTGGGGGTGCTAGGAGCTCTGTGGGAGGAGGACGAGGAGGCTCTGGGCGCGCAGGAGCATTGGGAAGGAAGGAACGGCAAAGGACTGGTGGAGAGGAGAAGAAGAAATCTAAACCCCTTATATCCACCTACCTGCGCCAAGATTCGTGCAAACACTACAGTGTAACCGCCACGCGTCATGGAAAGAAATGGGAAGGGCCCGCGTGATGATTGCGTCGCCTCGATCTCCACGCACGCATTGAAACGGTGCCTCGGTTCCACGAACCGCGGACCCACCAACGGTCGTGCTGACGGAACGTCTGTCAGATGACGTGACTTGACCATGCTTGTGTCAGGTGGCGTTAGAGACCAAGTTCCGGCTTAGTTTAAAAGCGAGCTGGAAAATCCGAGTAACCAATTGAAAGGTCCGACTTACTTTTAAGACCCGGATCGTATTTTTTGTTGTGAAGTTTCAGGAACCCTTCAAGATTCTTCAAGCCGAAGATCAAGCTAGACGATGATAAAATCCAACTTTGGATCTTGGAGGCCTCCGGGGGCTGCTGTTGGGGATATACTTTCCGGGTATCCTCATAGTTCCTCACCGACCAGGGTGGCCCACTTCGGGTTAGAGCTTTGCTTCACGGGTGGCCCAGTTAGAGAGAGAAGACGGAGTCCAATCCGGCTACGGGAAGGCCCAGAAGTCTTACCGACTTAGGCCCATAATGTTACTTGTAGTTCAAGATGTACTCTGTAACCAACTCTTAGTCATAGCCGGATTGATCTCTCCTGTAAACCCTAGGCCGGATATCTATATAAGCCGTCCTAGGGAGAGCCTTTAGGGCATAACCTCAATAGTCTACAATCTCAACTCGCACAGGCGATACCCTTGTAACCCATATTCCGGCTCTGCCGTATTACTGGATTGCTAGCAGGAGTAGGGTACGTCCAAAGCCGGCGGATTCGAACCTAGGTAAACTTGTGTGCTCACCATCCCGGAACACCGTACGTCTCACACCCCTCTCTTCCGCACGCCTCGAGGACCCCCTCATGGCGTACTTGTCCTCAATCCGACGACACACCTCCCAAGACCAACAGCAACAACAACAATAACACTGCACCTAGAACTGGCAGCATGTTGTGGCTATCGCAGTTAAGGACAAGTCCCAAATCACTTGTTTCGAGTGTGGAGTGAAGGGTCACTATTACAATGAATGTCCCAAGAAGACTGCAGCCAATGTGAATGCCCCAGCTCAACAGCAGCGCCGTGTTCAACCAGGAAGAAAATTTGCCCCAGGGAACCCTCACAACCGCAACGGTCGTCTCTTCCACATGAACGCAGAAGAAGCCCAGGAAGCACAAGATGTAGTGCTGGGTATGTTTTCTGTCAACTCAGTTTTAGCAAGAGTATTGTTTGATTCGGGAGCATCACATTCATTTGTCACCGAAGAATTTGCATGCACTAGTACGGTACCCAACCAACCGGAAGCATGTCATGATAGTTCAAATCCCCGGCTCAACAACCAAAGCTAGAAAAATTTGCAAAGCTGTGCCTATCAGAATACATGGGATAGACATTTATGCCAACCTAATTGTACTTGGAACCAAAGGATTGGAAGTAGTACTAGGTATGGACTAGATGTCAAGGCATAAAGGACTGATAGACTGTGCTAAGAAAGCCATCACCATGACCAATAGTTCTGGAGTAACAGTAGAGCATATCTCGGAAACCTTACCCCATCAATTCAAGTGCAACAAGAGTGTAGCCTTGCCCACCATAGACCAAGTCAGAGTAGTCTGTGAATACCCCGACGTATTCCCAGATGAATTGCTAGGTATTCCCCCAGATAGGGATATTGAGTTCATTATCGAACTAATCCCCGGAACTGGACCCATAGCCCAGAGACCCTATAGCATGAACCCCTCAGAGTTAGTGGAACTGAAGAAGCAGTTGGATGCCATGTTAGAGAAAGGCTTGATTCAACCAAGTGCATCGCCATGGAGATCACCAGTGTTATTCGTCGACAAGAAAGATGGAGGCAACCGTCTGTACACAGATTACCGAAAGTTGAATGATGTCACCATCAAGAACAAGTACCCTTTGCCAAAGATAGAGGATCTATTTGATCAGTTGGCTGGAGCCCAGGTATTCTCAAAGATTGATCTTAGGACTGGTTATCACCAACTTAAGATTCGTGCAACGGATATTCCTAAGACCGCGTTTACTACTCGCTATGGTTTATATGAGTATACGGTTATGTCTTTTGGATTAACCAATGCCCCCGCTTATTTCATGAATCTCATGAATAAGATCTTTATGAATTTCCTAGATAAGTTTGTAGTTGTGTTTATCAACGACATCCTTATCTACTCCAAGTCAGAAGAAGAGCATGAGCAACATCTGAGAAGCATTCTAGAAACCCTAAGAGAGCATCAGTTATATGCCAAGTTCAGCAAGTGTGAGTTTTGGCTGAAAGAAGTAGGATTCTTAGGACATATTGTGTCTGCCGGAGGAGTCTCTGTTGATCCCACCAAGATCAAAGATGTCGAAGAATGGGAAGCCCCAACCACTCAGACCCAAGTCCGTGCATTTCTCGGATTAGCAGGATATTACCGCAAGTTCGTAGAAGGATTCTCGAGCATAGCCCGACCAATGACCCAATTGTTGAAGAAGGACAAGAAGTTTGAATGGACAGACAAATGTGAAGCTAGTTTCCAGGAGCTGAAGAAGAGATTGATATCAGCCCCAATATTGGTCATGCCAGACATCAAAAGGCCGTTTGATGTGTATTGTGATGCATCCAAGATTGGTCTAGGATGTGTATTGATGCAAGAAGGCAAAGTCATCGCATATCTGTCTCGACAACTGAAGCAGCATGAGCAGAACTATCTGACCCATGATCTTGAACTAGCAGCTGTGGTTCTAGCATTAAAGACATGGCGTCATTATTTGATGGGTAATCGCTGTGAGATTTACTCAGATCACAAGAGTTTAAAGTATATTTTCACTCAGAAGGAGCTGAATATGAGGCAAAGAAGATGGATAGAGTTAACTAAGGATTATGACCTTGACATTCACTATCACCCCGGCAAAGCCAATGTGGTAGCAGATGCTCTTAGCAGATTTCCATGTAGGCTAAACACCATGATCAAGGAGAAGCAACCAAGTTTGTATGAAGAGTTGGAGCAGTTCAGGACTGAATTAGTTAGCAAAGGATTCTTAGCTAGCATTGAACTTCAACCCACTTTGATTAGCCAAATCAAGGAAGCCCAGAAGGGGAATGAAAGTATTGACGGAATCAAACGTCGTATTGGTACAGGAAAGGTACCTGGATTCACCTAAGACGAAGAAGGTGTACTGTGGTACAAAGGACGTATCTGTGTGCCAGCAGATTCGGAACTGAAGCAAATTATCATGAAGGAAGATCATGATACTCTTTATTCTATCCACCCCGGAGGAACGAAGATGTATCAAGATTTGAAAGAGCAATTTTGGTGGCACAAGATGAAGAGGGAAATCGGAAGCTACATTGCCAAATGTGACATCTGTCAAAGAGTCAAAGCAGAACATTAGAGACCTGCAGGACTGTTGCAACCATTGCAGATTCCGTAATGGAAATGGGATTCCGTCGGAATGGACTTTATCACCGGTTTGCCTACTTCTAGTAGGGGAAATGACTCAATCTGGGTCATAGTTGATAGACTGTCCAAGGTAGCCCACTTTATACCTATCAAGACTACCTACCAGAGTGCGAAGTTAGCAGAGCTGTACATTGCTAGAATTGTTAGTCTACATGGAACCCCCAAGACCATAGTGTCAGATTGAGGAACTCAGTTTACCTCAAGGTTTTGGCAGAAAGTTCAGGAAGGATTAGGAACCAAGTTGAACTTCAGTACCGCTTATCACCCGCAAACTGATGGACAGACTGAGAGAGTCAACCAGATCCTAGAGGATATGGTTAGAGCTTGTGTGTTGGAATACGGATCAAAATGGGAAGACTGCCTGCCTTTCGCAGAATTCTCATATAACAACAGTTATCAAGCTAGTTTGCAGATGGCACCATTTGAATTCCTATACGGAAGAAAGTGTCGTACCCCTTTGAATTGGTATCAACTGGAACTGCCGGAAGAGATGTCAGCCATCCACAATGTGTTCCATATCTCATTACTTCGCAAATGCTTGGAAGTGCCTGAGAAGACTAAAGTTTTCAAGAACATCGATCACAGGGCTGTAGAAATCAACAATGACCTGACCTATCAGGAAGTGCCCATCCGTATCTTAGAAGAAGCCTACAGAACCACCAGGACCAGGAGCATCAAGTTTCTCAAGATTCAGTGGAGCAACCATATCGAGGAGGAAGCCACTTGGGAGCGTGAAGATTACATTAGGACAGAGTTCCCAGATCTCTTTAGTTCCTAGTTTTCTTTGTAAATCTCGGGACGAGATTTTGTTTAAGGGGGAAGGTTTGTAACATCCCAAAACTTTAATACAAGCTTATCAAAATCCAAATCACCAAATTTAGGGTTAACAAAAACTTTTCCAAAGTAAAAAATGAAATCATTCATGTGTATGTGCATTTAATTTAGGAATTGATTCGAATGGCCATGGTTCTGTGATTCTTTGCTTGAAAAATGTTTCTTAGGTGAAATAAACATCATCTAAATCATTCCCAAACTTTTCCCAAAGAAGAACAACTCAAAATAAATAATTGAGGTGAATGGTCATTTTGGCCAAATTAACTCTCATGCCTACTTTAGCTTTTCCTAGTACTCAAAAGTCAACAGAAATAATTCTAGATCTTTACACCCCTTGATAGTACACATAATGAGGTACCAAGGCCCTCTTTGTGATCTGCTAAAAACATTCAAATGCTAATTTTAAATGACAGTTTAAAATTGAATCTAATTCATATGAGAAGATCCCACTTTTTCAAAAACCACTCAAACAAGCTCAATTTTCAAAACCCAAGCACCCACAGCGTCTCAAGCTTATGCCTAGCAAACCCACCAAAAATCTTTTCAAAATTTAAAACTAAATCTCATGCGGCCATTTCATCAAACACTTGGCATGCATGATTTACACCCTAATCCTAGCTCACTGTTTTGAACAGGGTTTTCCCCCATTTGATCTCCATTTAATCCTTTGGTCCCCTCATGATCTAACCATACCATTAGCACCCATACCCCTTGTCCCTAGCCACAGTGCCGAGCCACCCCGAGCACTAGCTCGTCGGCCGACCATGCACTCGCCCCAGCAGACCACCTCCCTCTCTCTCGCCATGTCTAGGAGGTAGCGAGGTCCTCACCGCCACCTTCTGTCCCCTCCCCGAGCCAAGCGCAGCAGTGGACCACCGAGGAAACCACGCGCTCAGTGCCACCGAGCCATGCCGAGCACGCGCCAGAGCGCCGCACCCGGCACGCGTGCACAAGCCGCCGCTTGACAGCAGCCTGTGCCCACCGCTCCGCCACGACCTAGGGAACACGACGGACACGCCCGTTCACCACCCAACGCACCACAGCCACCGCTCGTCATGGACACCGCCGCCTCTGCCGCTCAGGGCGCCAGCTGCCCCTGACCGCATACCACCGCTCATATGCCCGCATTGAGTTCCTAGAGCACCGCCAGGAGACCGCCCATTGATCGCCACCCTCAGCCATGCCGCTAGCCGCCCGTAGCCATGTCGCCACCGTCGCCTGCCCATCCCTCTCGGTCTCGCCGTAAAGCCTATAAAAGGAGCACACCCCCAGCCGATTGAAGCACACCACTCCACTCCCCTCATCTCACTAGCCATTCCCCACCTCTAGCCGGAGCAGCGCAAGCACTTGCTCGCCGGAATTTGGCCAGAGTAGCCCGCAGCAGAGGAGGAAGGGGTGCCGCTGATTGCGACCACCCCAGGAGCTGCCTTGACCGTTCCTGAGCTCGCCGTCGACCACCAGTTCGTTTGCCCGCCTCGCTGTCATTGCTGGAGCCCTGGTACGCCCCCTGTGTACCCCCACCAAGCCGCTAGGGTTCGAGCTCGCCGGTGACAGGTCCGTCATCGACGATAAGCCACAACCGTTGATCCTCATTATAATCCAACGGCCCACATCGCCCCGTACCGCTTCGCGCGTTATCAGCCGCTGGCTGGTGGACCCCCTGCCAGTTGAGCCCCGTGTCGCGGAGTGACACTGGGCCGGCCCATTAGAGTTTCCCTCGCGACCCAGTTAGTTTGAATTAAGATTTTCCTTTTTAGTTTAAACTTAGTTTTGTCTTTGAGTTTGAAAATCAATTCAGAGAGATCCACAAATCCAAATTGCATGAAACCAATTTTGCCTGAAAGGTATTGAAAAGATCTATCCAAGCCCGTTGGATTTAATTCAATTAGAGTTATAGATCTCTCCTAATAAAAATAACAAAACAGAAGCTTTTGCAACTTGCAACATTTCTATAAAATCAACCAAGATATATTTTGAGTTGATTCCAACTCTAAAAAATCACATTTCATCATACCTATCTGAATATGTAATAATATTAAGGTTTACATGCAGTGACTTTGGACTAGTACCAAAATAATGCTATATAGGCATTTCTAGTCACTTTAAATCATTAAATAATAAACTTAAATGAAAGTAATTATGATCCAACCTTTAAATCACATTCCCACATGTTAGAATATTTCAAGTGGTGAATATTAAATCTTAGTTAATTTTTCAATGAGTAGAAATTACTTTTCTAAAATAAAAAGAATGAAACTAGTTAATGAAACTTGTGATGCTTATGATGATAATAGATCATCAAATGTGTGCCCTATAGTGCTAATTAGACTAGTTAACTATTGTTTGGTGATTGTGTACTCCGTATGTATTTATAGACGATAGTACTGACTAAGCTTTCGAGGAGGAGGAGTTCTACCAAGAAGAAGAAGAAGAAAACTTCAACCACTGCACTTCACAAGGCATGTCGTGGTGGTGTCACGGTAGATGCCATGTATAGGCTGAAGGTGGGGACTAATACACGCTAGGGGAATCCAGGGAGGGATAGTGAAGTGATTCTCCACAAAAGAACTTGTATTGATTTCCTTCCAAGGTTACAAGTGCTCCTAGAGCTGTATTGGCTAGAGGAGGAAGAAGAAGCTCTCTTACTCTCACCCATAGATCTCACCTGAGACCCTAGACCTTAACAGAATTGTCCAGAGAATAAACAGCCAACCCCTTCTACTGAAGCCTTTGCCCCCCTTTTATAGTGGAGGCATATTCCTAAGAATATGCCTCCTCCCAAAGTGGTAAGCCGACCGGGGTGCTTTTTCCCCCGCGTCACCTATGCTTTAGCTACGTGAGCCACTGCGGCGCCCTCGTCAGCTGACACGGGCGTCGTCACGCTTGTCGGCCACGCCCCGGTGGTCCTGTCCTTGCTCGCTTCGCTCAGGCAGTGCGTACCGGGGCTCCTTTTGACCAGCGAGATTCCTTCCTTCTCCTAGAAGGTTGCTGTGACCCAGACGATGGTTCATCCGGCCACCCCCTTTTCTTGCATACAGGTTAGACCTACACTTCCGACTTACCGCTTAAGTCGGATGAGGGCTAGTTAGGCGAATTCCCCCAGGTCCGGATTACCCCGTGATTCGGCCTGCCTTGAGGTGACCCGGCCAGCATCTGCTTTGGCCTTGCCGAACCTCGGCTAACTCAGCCTTTATACCACGACGTGACCCAACCCGGGGGTATCCCCCCAACATTAGTCCCCGAAGCTGGTGCGGTCTTAGCCGCCTTGGCCGCTAAGGCCACACAAGGTTCCATCTTGTGCTCCTCTCGTTGTTTGCCGAGTTACCTCTGTACCTCGGACGGCTTGGATTTACGTTCCCTTCGCACATTGCAAGTTTTCACTTGTCGGCCGGCTTACCACAGCTCTATCCGGGTCTTACTTCCTTCTCTCGTACGCTAGCCCATGTGAAGGGTAATCATTATGTTGTCTTATTTTAAGGGACGGTACAGTAACCGCCGCAGTAATCATCAGTTATCACTGTGCGCGGGTCACGTCACGCCTGCCCCCTCGTTTACCGCATCAGTGCGTCATGTCATAGGATTCTGTCCGCCCTGTGGCCTTCCGTGTGGCTCCTCACTGATTGGTCCGGACGGGTAATACACGGCCACAGCGTGTGGCCGGTCCACAGGGTGCGATCCCACTCACCTCTGATGGGGGTGGTTAAATAGCGGAGGGGTGCGTTCCTTAGGATTTTTCCCCCTTCGCATGCCTCTGCCCGCTGCTATTCCCCTTCGTCTTCCTCGCGACTGCGCCGCCGCTAGCACTGCCAAAAAACAGCGTCACCGCCGCACTTCTCCGTTTCACCTCTGCGTCTCCATCACTGTGACGCCAATCTCCCACTACGGGTCCTCGCCAATCCAAGCCACTGTCTCCCGCCGCCTCCAGCGCCAGCGAGGGCTTCGAGGAGTAGATGGCGGAAGAAGAGCTCGCCATTGCTGAGCAGGAGATGGAGGAGGACGCCGCCGCTGCGGACCGCGGCGCATGGGCCGGCTCCTGGGTCTGCCAGGACGATCTGGACTGGCTCTACCAGACCAGATGCATCCCCGCCGGCGTCGCCGCTCGCCTCGCCTCCGCCGAGCTAACTCCTTCGCCCAACCCCGGGGAGTTCGTTGTGTTCCTGTCTCATTTTCAACGGGGCTTCGGACTCCCGGTGAGTGATTTCTTCCATGATTGGCTCAGCACCTACCATCTCCAGCCGCACCATCTTCCAGCCAATGCCATTACTTCTCTCTCTGCCTTCGCTTCTACGATTGAAGGCTACGCCGGATTGTGGCCCACAAAGGAGCTGTGGATCCGGTTTTTCGCCCTTCGCCGCAACGTTATTCCCGACATTCACACTGATCTGGAGGACAAGCGGCTCACTCAGTTCGGAGCGGCCTCCATCTCACCCCGGAGGTTCTCTGTTTTCCCCCGGGTCACAGGGCTAGAATCCTGCAAAGGTTGGGCCCGAACGTTCTTTTACGTCCGGAACACAGGCACCGAAGATTTGATCCGATTGCTTCCCTATACCCCGGGTCCGCTGAACACGGATTTGTGGGACGCCGTTCCGAGGAAACCTACGGCCCTGGCCAACCAAGTGAATAAGAGGTTCGCGGAGCTGAAGGAGCTCGGGTTGCGCAACGAGGATGCGATGATCACTTTCGTGCGCAACCGAATCTCCCCTCTCCAGAAGCGCACCCACAAGGTGTGCCATATGAGCTACGGCCGCGATCCCAACCGGACTTCATCTTTCGAACTAAACAACACGGAGATCTTTCGCCGGGTTAAGGCTCTCTTCACCACTCATAAGGACTTCTCCTCTGACTGGACTTGGGGGATTGAGCATTTCTGCCGTGACCGGCTTCCTCCCATGGTAAGTTTCATTATGCAACTTTACCCCGGACCAGTTACTTGTCTGTTATTGTTGCATTTTTGACTCGTCGGTTTACTCTTTTCCTCAGCTATTCCTTCAGCAAACGCTCGAGGACGGCACGGATCCGACCCTTAAGTGGGCACCAGACCGGGAGACTTCGGGCGTGGAGGAGCCAGACCAAGAGATGTTTCTCCCCATGACCGACGCCACGAAACGACCCACGGGTAACTTCTCTTCTGCTAGAGATTGGCCTGATGATGAAGATTACTCGGATATCGAGATAATTGAACCCTTTGAGGCTGTCCCCCTTTCTTTTGCTTTTCCGCCATCAGCTCACGCCGGTGGCCATATCCACGAGGATCCTCCCCTCGCTACGGACGAGCCAGTTCCGGTGGCGTCGAAGAAAAAGCGCGGGGCTTCCTTAAGCTCTTCCTCCGGACCTTCCCAGCCTACTAAAAGACGAAAGAAGGCCCCAGCACGAAGGGCTCGGAAACCCAGAGCAGCCGAAACCTCGGATGCGTAAGTCCTTCTTTCTTCTGTAACTCGCTCTTCCTTACTTCATCGTAATTTTCCTTCTGACGTGACCTGATTTCACAGGGCTCCGGTGGAGGTCCCTCAGAGTGGATCCAGTATCTCATCGCCTCTCCGGGCTAGCCCTTCACCCCATTGTGACGACGAGTCACGTCCGCTGAGCCCTATTCCGGAAAGCTCTGCGGCCGCTCCGGATCATCCTCGGGTGGGGGGAACTGGCCCAGCCAGAACAACGGCAGCCACTACCTCGGTGACGCCACAACCAGCAGCCACTAAAGCTACCTCGACTCCAGCATCTGTTCCAGTACCAGCAGCCAAAACAGCACCAACTCCAACCTCGGCAGCAGCACCAACCCCGGCAGCGAAAACATCAGCGCCGGCACCAAGTCCAGCAACGAAAGTACCAGCGCCCAGTTCCTCTGCATCTTCCGAGTCCTCTCAACCTCGGCAGGGGAAAACCGCTGCTACGGCTTCTTCTTCCCAGCAAGCCAAGGGCAAGAATCCCAGCACTGCCGAGCCTGGGCAACGTACCCTTGAGTCCATGCTCCCCAAGAAGACACCAGCGGCAAAGGACGCGCCTGCCGAGCCAACCGAAGCTCAGCAGTTGGTTCTGCACACCAGCCCCGCCCTTGCCTTGGTGGAGAGGAAGGGGCACATGCTAAAGGTTTGGTGACGCCACATATGCCCACAGGTGAACGGTACCCCCCAAGCCTGATGGAGTTCGTCATGAACTGGAACAAGGCCTAGGTAATCCACAAATCTGATCAAGTGAATACCGCCACCAAGGCCATTAACCTCGCTGGACGGATGATGGAGGTACGCTGTTTCTCCTTTGGAAATTGTAGATAATAACCATTAGTCCCCGAGCCTCCGGGGGAGTAACTTGTTACTCGGCCGGATGCTCTTTTATAGAACTAACGTAGCTCCATGATAACTTCGAACACACCTAGAGCCGGGTTAAGTTCCACTTGGCCTGGATTTTAGTACACTTCGAACATGCACACACCTAGAGCCGGGTTAAGTTCCACTTGGCCCGGATTTTAGTACACTTCGAACATGCACACACCTAGAGCCAAGTTAAGTTCCACTTGGCTCGGATTTTAGTACACTTCGAACATGCACACACCTAGAGCCGGGTTAAGTTCCACTTGGCCCGGATTTTAGTACACTTCGAACATGCACACACCTAGGGCCGGGTTAAGTTCCACTTGGCCCGGATTTTAGTACACTTCGAACATGCACACACCTAGAGCCGGGTTAAGTTCCACTTGGCCCGGATTTTAGTACACTTCGAACATGCACCAGACTGACTTAAGTTTCTGTATCTTTTTGAGGTGACCACCAATCGCCGAAGTGCCGAATTCCAGCGCTTGCTGGATACGCACAAAAATCTTCACACGAAACAGGCTGCACTCATCGCTGAGTACGAGAAAAGGGGTAAATTTCTTTCTCATTCCTTTCCTCATTTTTCTTCCACATCACTTGCCGAACTAATCTGATTGTTCAGTTTCCGTAGCTGGGGTGGAAGCTGAAAACAAAATAATGCGAAAGAATTTGGAGCAGATCAAGGGTACGTACTTCTTGTCTGTTCTTACTGTGCTTCTCATCATTTTACCTCCTTCGCTCGGCAAACATTCATACCTCGGCTCTGCCGGGCCAACACACGGTTTCAGCATTTCTTGAAGAAAGTGTGCATGTGCCTGACATGATGCTGCATTTTCTCGAACAAGCAGGACAGCACCAAGCCGAGATGAAGAAGAAAGACGATGAGCTCGCCCTCCTCTGGACCAAAGATGATGACATAGCCAAGCTCAAAGCTGAAATGGCTAAGATGAAAGCGCAGCACCAAACCGAGCTGAAAAGGGTTGGCCAGGATTACACCGAAGAACACGAGCGCCTCAAACTCCAAAGTGCTAAGAATCGTGAGCTTCTTCAGGAAGCCGAGGTCAAACTTGGGTCGACAAATGCTGAGCTCGAGTAGCTTCGAAAAAGGCGTGATGCTTGCATCAAGGAGTTGACCCGGATTCACAGTCACATCTCACGTAACTTCTTTTCCTTTATCCTCCTTACTTCTCCGGGTTATTTCACATGTCTTATTTTCTCAACTTTGTCCTTTGCCTTGTTTCCTAGGCCACTTTCCAGAGGGTACTGCCATTGCAAGTGCTGCTGTTGCCAATTTCCGCCGAGAAAGAGGTACCCCGGTCACTGCTGAGGGTGAGAGCATTCCCTTTGACATGGAGGACCTGTTGGTCAGCCTGTCATCTCGCGTGGAAATTATCAAGAACTACGGCAGGGACCTCCTCGATGTTTCAGTCCGGGTCTTCAACGCCTTCTGGCCCGCCGATGACGCTCCGGAGAGAGTCACGCAGCTTGCTGAAAGGCTTTCAGAAGTTGAGACCCAGCTCGACCTCTGGTGAGAATCCGCTGGCTGCGCTGCTGCCAATACCGTCCTTCACCATGTTTTGACGTGGTACGAAAAGATAGATCTTAGCCTCCTCACACGGCTGCGCACCGGGTCCAAATGGACAGATGACTCGGAGTGGGTAGCTCGGCGCCAGGCTTGCGCCCACAGCCTCATTGAATATGCCCCCATTCATGAATGGACTTAGGGTCCGAGCTTCCTGGAAGTCGCAGGCGAAGAGGAAGTTGAGAACATTGAAGATGACTCGGGTGAAGACGAGGAGGAAACTGCCTCAGATATCAAAGAGGGCGACGATGATGCCGAACTTCCTTCTGCTGCTCCTAAGTAAAAACACTTGAAAATTCATGAGATCCCCGGTATGCCGGGTGGAATTGTATTCCAAATACATGTGATATTTTGCTACTGAGTACTTATGCCGGATTAACTTGGGCGTAGTCCCCGAGTTTCTTTTTCTTATTCGTTCAATCTTTTGGCTCGGATCGTGTCTACCTTGATGCGGTTTTACAACTTACGAATCCGAGCCTGAAAAATTGTCTTAACAATACTGGGAAACTTTTAGACTTAGCTCAAAAATAAATACGGGGTTAGTCCGGAAAACAAACGTCGGCTCAAATAAATTCATTTCCTTAGTCGTTTTTCATGTGCTATGCAATTCCAAACTTGTTCTCTTGCTTGCCATGAAGCCAATTCTTGTTGGACAGCAGCAAGTCGAAGAGTTGGGTTTTTGGTGCTCACACACTACTAATCCGAGCTAAGTAGAATAACCTATTCCAGCCGATGCACAAATAACAAAAGACAACAAATATTATTAAGGCAGTCCCCGAGTTACTGCTCGAGGTGCCCACATTTCATTGATAAGCTCATTGCCGACATACATACCGACATATGAGATAACCCGGATACATACACTTCTTCGCTAAGTGTAGAAAGGACGAAGGAGAGCTACATTCCATGGACGTTTAAATTCCTCACCAGACTTGTCCGCCTTGTTCTTTTCATGTGGCTTTGCATCTATAAGATAGTAAGAATCATTGTGCAATGCTTTGCTCACGATGAACGACCCTTCCCATGGGGGGACAATTTATGCATTCCAGTAGTACGTTGTACCACCCGGAGCACCAGATCGCCTTCTCGGAAGACCCGGGGGCACACTTTCCGGCTATGATAGCGTCGGACATTTTGCTGATATATGGCGGATCTGGACAGTGCCAGTTCTCTCGCTTCTTCCAGCAGATCAACATCATTTTGCCGGGCTTCTTGCACTTCGGCTTCTGTGTATTGGGTGACCCTAGGAGAATCATGCTCTATGTCGGCTGGTAATACAGCTTCTGCCCCATATACCAGAAAAAATGGCGTATAGCCTGTTGATCGATTCGGAGTTGTTCTTAAACTCCACAGTACCGCTGGTAGTTCTTCTATCCAGCACCCTGCTGATCTTCGCAGCGGCTCAATGAGCCGGGGTTTTATCCCGGATAATACTAATCCGTTGGATCTCTCCACTTGCCCGTTCGATGCGGGGTGGGCTACAGAAGCTACGTCAAGCCGGATCCTCTTATCCCGGCAGAAACGAGCAAATGCTCCTTCCGCAAAATTTGTGCCATTATCAGTTATGATACTGTGTGGATAACCGTACCTCAAGATGATATCCTTGAGAAACGTTACGGCCGTAGCTCCATCACATTTTCTTATAGGCTTTACTTCAATCCACTTTGTAAACTTGTCCTCCATTACCAAAATGTGAGTCATGTTCCCTCTTGCTGGTTTGAACGGGCCCACCATATCCAAGCACCATACGGCAAATGGCCAAGTGATTGGGATGGTCTTGAGCTCCGACATTGGCATATGCGTCTTTGTAGCGTACCTCTGACAACCATTACATTTTCTCACCAGATCTTCTGCTTGCTCTAAGGCGTTTGGCCAGTAGAATCCGTGTCAGAAAGCTTTTGCTACCAAGGCTCGGGATGAGGCGTGATGCCCGCATTCCCCTTGATGTATATCTCGGATGATTTCAAGCCCTTCGTCCGGGTCAACACACCGCTGGAGGACATTGGTCACACTTCTTTTGTATAACTCGGAATTGATGATCGTGTAGGCCTTTGCCCTCCTCTGTGTTTTCCTGGACAGCACCTCCTCAGTGGGTAACGTTCCATCTTTCAGGAATTGAAATATAGGCAGTGCCCAAGCCGGTATTGGCCGCACGGGGAACACATCCTCATCTATCTCCATCTGATCCACCGGCATAACTTCAACCGGACCACGCTGAGCAGTCCTCGGGTCTTGCGAAGCAGTCCCCGGGTTTTCCGAAGCAGTCCCCGGGTTTTGCGCAACACTTCCCGTGTCAATGTCCATGGGCGCAGCCCCGGACTCTGTGTCCTCCGGGACGTAGATGGACTCGGACTCTGGGGATGGCCTGATGGATGGTTTCTTGAGGTGCTCTAATGCTACACCTGGTCGAATTGCCTGTCTGGTTGACCCGAGCTTCGACAGCATGTCGGCAGCCTCATTTTCCACCTGGGGTACATGATGAAATTCGCATCCCTCAAAGTAACCAGAAATCTTCTGCACATGAAATCTGTATAGTGCCATGTTTGGATCAAGGGCGTCCCACACTTCCGACACTTGTTGCACCACTAAATCCGAGTCGCCAAAGCATATAATCCGACGTATACCAATTTCCTTTGCTACCTTGAGCCCATGCACAAGTGCTTCATACTCAGCAACATTATTTGATGCGGTGAAGTGGATCTGCAGCACATATTTCAACTGGTCCTTCTTTGGCGACGTGAGTACAACTCCGGCACCTAGCCCGGTTTTGGTTTTTGATCCGTCAAAGTGCATCCGCCAATAGTTCGGATCCGGAAGTGGTGGTTCATACTGTACCTCGGCCCAGTCCACGAAAAAGTCCGCCACAACCTGAGACTTGATGGCTTCTCTCCGGTCATATTGCGGAGCGTAAGGAGCTAGCTCAATTTCCCATTTTGCAATTCTGCCGCTTGCATCCTTGTTACTCATTATCTCGGATATAGGGGCCTCACATATGACCCGGATGGGATGCTCTTCAAAGTAGTGCTTCAATTTCTTGGCGGCCATGTACACGCCATACGCCACCTTTTGATAATGTGGGTAGTTCTGCTTTGAGGTTGACAACACTTCACTCAAATAATATACCGGCCTTTGCACTGACTTACCTTCCTCATCACGTTCCACCACTATCACTGCACTTACAACCCGGTTGGTTGCGGCTATATAGAGCAACATTGGCTCCTTTGATAGTGGTGAGGCTAGCACTGGCGCCGTGGCTAACAATTTCTTTAGGTGGGTAAAGGCTTCATCAGCCTGCGGCGTCCAAATGAATTTATCCGACTTTTTCATGAGTTGGTACAGAGGTAAAGCTTTCTCTCCCAACCGACATACAAACCGACTTAACGAGGCCAGGCAACCTGTAAACTTCTGGACATCGTTAAGACACTTCGGCAGTTCCATTCGTTCGATGGCCCGGATTTTGGTTGGATTAACTTCGATACCTCGGCTGGAAACCAGAAAGCCGAGCAATTTTCCAGCCGGGACACCGAAGGTGCATTTTTCCGGGTTAAGTTTCATCCGGAACCTCCTTAGGTTTGCGAACGTTTGCCTGATATCGTCAAGGAGCGTTTTGCTTTCCTTGGTCTTGATAACCACATCATCCACGTACACCTGTACATTTTGACCTATTTGGTCGTGCAAACATTTTTGCATACATCTCTGGTACGTTGCCCCTGCATTACGTAAACCAAACGGCATGGTGCGATAGCAATAAGCCCCATACGGGGTAATAAATGCAGTCTTTATTTGATCATCCGGATTCAGAGGTATCTGGTGGAAACCAGAATAAGCATCGATGAATGACAATAGTTCACATCCAGCAGTTGAGTCTATGACTTGATCTATTCTTGGCAGCGGGAATGGATCTTTTGGACACGCCTTGTTCGGGTTCGTGTAGTCAATACACATGCGCCAAACCACTGCCACGTTTGGATCATCCTTTTTCTTTTCCACCAGCACCGGATTAGATAGCCAATCAGGGTAGATGACCTCCATGATAAATCCGACAGCTAGCAACCGAGCTATCTCATCCCCAATGACTTTCCTCCTATCTTCGGCGAAGCGGCGGCGAGGTTTCTTCACCGGCTTAGCTCCGGGTCTCACATTTAAAGAGTGCTCGGCCAACTCCCTCGGAACACCTTGCAAGTCCTGTGTGGACCAAGCAAAAATGTCCCGATTCTCACGGAGGAAGCTGACGAGCTCGCTTTCCTATTTATCACTTAGCCCGGCACCAATTGTTACGGTGCGCTCTGGGAACATGTCATCAACGGGAACCTTCTTGGTATCTTTCGTGGCCTGGAAGGAGACAGTTCCGTGCGGGTTGCTCAGCGTCGGCATATACTGTTGCGCGGACTGAGCCAACGCAGCCACCTCTTGAATTTTCCTTTTTTCCTGCGCGATCACAAGTGACTCGGCTAAGTTTGATCCGGCCGACGCACACTCCATCGAACGTCGGAAGTCACCAGCAATTGTAATTACTCCATTTGGTCCGGGAAATTTCATTTTCAAATAGCTGATATGACAACTTGCCATGAACTTGTTCAGCGCTGGCCTTCCGAGCAATGCATGATACGCGCTTTCTAAGTTCACCACTTCGAACTCCAGATTTTCAGTTCAGCAATTGTCCCTCGTGCCGAACAAGACGTCGACCCGGACCTTGCCTACGGGCTCGCAAGAAATGTCGGGCACAATGCCATGGAAAGTTGTCCTCGTGGCCTGGAGCATGTTCTCCGAGATACCCAACTTGCGCATTGTGTCCGCGTGCATGATATTTATGCTACTGCCATTGTCGATCAATACCTTTGAGAACCTTACGTTAATGCTAGGCCCAATGAATGTAGGATCTAGCACCAACGCATACGAACTAGGGCTCGGCATGAGCTTGGGGTGATCCCTAATGCTCCAAGTGATTTCCTGATCGGACCAAGGCATGTACCTCGTCACTGCCGGCATTACCGCATTCACCTCCATATGCCTACGCTGCAAGCTTTTTCTATCAGTTTCCTCTGTGGTAAATACACAGTAGCTCTGGTGATGCTCCCTGTAGCTCTGGTGATGCTCCCTGTACTCGTTTCTCCCCTCATTTCCGGGGTGCCTCTGATCCGGCTGATGCTGATTTTCTACTTGATGCACTGCATCCCTTCTTTCATTGTTATCATACCTCGGCGGAGGGGGAGGCAACATCAGCTGTTGCGTGTTCGCCCCAGAGAGCAATTGCTGCCGGGGTAACTCCTGCCGAGGCTGATCATTCCGGGGTGCCTGAGCATTCCCCGAACCACCTTGCTCGATCTTGCGCATCCACTCGCATTGCCTCGTCGTATGACCCGCTGGGTTGTTCGGATTTGGCGTGTGAAACTTACACGGCTGGTCCAACATCGACTCGTAAGTATACCTCGGACGGTCTTTCCTTTCTTGCCATTGCTTCTTTTCCTCCGGTGTCCAAGTTTTCTTCCCATCGTTCCTTGGGGTCCATTGACCTCCAGTTTTCTGGCGCTGACTACCCCCTGCTCTGGGTTGATCTTGACTCACGGCTGCTACTTGGTGCGAACCGTACCGATGTTCTGGTCGATCATCTCTCCTTTTTCCTCTGTAATCATTTCTCCGGGATGATCCGGATCCATCCCTCTGATAGTACTCATTGCTTGACTCGTTTGAGGCGAGCCTTGGTTGGGTCGGGTCACCCAACGCATACGAATCTGCGATCCGGATCATCTCTGCCAACGTTGCCAGCATTTTCTGTTGCAACTTCATCCACAACTCGCTTCCATACCTGCACCCCTGTGCAAACCATGCTATGGCCTGTGATTCTATCATGCCCTCGCATGAATTTCTCACGGTACACCACCGGGTCAAAAACTCCCGGTCCGTCTCATTGGGTCGCTGTTTGCACATAGCTAGGGTCTGTGGCCTATTTGGCCTTTGATACATACTCGAAAAATTGCTGATGAACATCTCCTCGAAATCTATCCAGCAGTTGATGCTTCCTGGTGGCAAATTGTTCAACCACACCCTTGCCAGGCCTTCCAACATCTAGGGTACATATCGCACGGCCCATCTCAGGTTGTCTATGGCAATTTTTACAGCGGTAGCATAGTTTATCAGCCAATCCTCTGGCTTGGTACTACCGTCATAGGTCTTGGTGCCACTGGGCAACTAAAAGTTTGGGACCGGTGGCTCTTTCATGATCCGGGGTCCAAAACACGCTGGACCCGGTGGGCCTTGACATTCTATCTGTTCCGACCTATATAGTTGATCCAGTTTCAACCTCGCATCGTCCAGTATCAAATCCCTGCTTCCCAGTCTCAACCCTATCACATGATAGTCCGGTCTCGGGTATCCCGCATTTGCCATCTCCGAATCACCGTCGTTATACCGGTTTTGTTCCTGCGGTGCACCTTTCTGTTGCATACCTCGGCCGGCTCTGTGCTCTTGCCTCGGCATGTTCCACTGCTGCGGTTGTCTTGCTCTAGCTGAATTTTGTTGTCCGGCATTACCGTTGTCAACGTTCCTTTGACCGGCATTGCCTTGGTCACGGTTACCTCGGCCAGCTTCGCCTTGGCTCACACTCCGTCGATCATCATTTTTCTGCGCTTCTTTTTCTTTCCCTGCCCGTGTCGGGTCATACGGGACAATCTGTTTGTTTCGTCTGGCCGAGGTTAGCACCTCCTCTCTCCTTGGACCGCCATGAGGGGACGACGCGGCTCCAGCAGATTTCTCCAGGTTACCCATCGCCGAATGGATGATCTTGGAGGCCCCAGCTCTCTCCGGGTTCGCCCTGAGCAGTTCCTCGTTTTGCCTATTCGCAATCCGAACCAGCTCGTTAACCCGGTTTTGCTGCCTTTGTCGGGCTTCGCCCGTCAGTCCCTCTAACTCGGATGCAGCTGCATCCGCCGCTCTAAGGTTCTTGGCCGGGGTACTATACCTCGGCAGCCCCACGGAAAAACAGTTTTCTGATTCCCCGATTTCGACATCACCTTCTCTGTTCATCTCGCTCATGAGATTTCTCCCTTTAACTTTTACAGTATCAACTTTGTTCGCCTTAGCGTACTCACGCAGCGTCATGTTCAACGACTGTTGGGCCGCGGCTATTTTCTTTGCGCCCTCTAGTATTTTCTGCCTAGTTTCTTCCAGCTCTGCCTGTGCACGAGCCGGATCTACCGCTGCTACCACAGGGTTTGCCAAGCTATCCATTACCTCTCTCAGCATGTTTTCCGGCCTCTCTAGCGGAGGACTCCTACCTTTCCTTGGTGCCTTGGGCGTCACCTCCGCATCTGGCGTCGGATCCTTGCTCGCACCCGCACCCGGCGCTATCATCATTACCTCTGCATGGTCCGAGGAACGAGCGGTACGCTCCCCGCGGGTTACAGTGAGGGGTGGTTCGCCTGCTTCGATGACGTGGCGCGGATGAACGCCTGACACGTCCACCGCGACGTAGACCTTGTGCGCGCCGAGCTTGAGGAAGATGTAGTTGCGCGGGAGAGGCGCGTGCCGAAGCAGCCTGCGTTGTCGCTGACGAAGTCCCACTCTTCAAAGCACTGGACGAGCCCGGAGACGATGCGTTCGCCAGTGGCGATGAAGTTTCTCGTCCGGATCTTGACCCCTGCTAGCGCCACTAGCCCCACGGTGGGCGCCAACTGTCGTGGTGGTGTCACGGCAGATGCCATGTATAGGCTGAAGGTGGGGACTAATACACACTAGGGGAATCCAGGGAGGGATAGTGAAGTGATTCTCCACACAAGAACTTGTATTGATTTCCTTCCAAGGTTACAAGTGCTCCTAGAGCTGTATTGGCGAGAGGAGGAAGAAGAAGCTCTCTTACTCTCACCCACAGATCTCACCTGAAACCCTAGACCTTAACAGAATTGTCCAGAGAATAAACAGCCAACCCCTTCTACTGAAGCCTTTGCCCCCCTTTTATAGTGGAGGCTCGGTTTCTGCCTAGGGCATACGTGGAGGCATATTCCTAAGAATATGCCTCCTCCCAAAGTGGTAAGCCGATCGGGGTGCTTTTTCCCCCGCGTCACCTATGCTTTAGCTACGTGAGCCACTGCGGCGCCCTTGTCAGCTGACACGGGCGTCGTCACGCTTGTCAGCCACGCCCCGGTGGTCCTGTCCTTGCTCGCTTCGCTCAGGCAGTGCGTACCGGGGCTCCTTTTGACCAGCGAGATTCCTTCCTTCTCCTAGAAGGTTGTTGCGACTCGTACGATGGTTCATCCGGCCACCCCCTTTTCCTGCATACAGGTTAGACATACACTTCCGACTTACTGCTTAAGTCGGATGAGGGCTAGTTAGGCGAACGCCCCCAGGTCCGGATTACCCCGTGATTCGGCCTGCCTTGAGGTGACCCGGCCAGCATCTGCTTTGGCCTTGCCGAACCTCGGCTAACTCGGCCTTTATACCACGACGTGACCCTACCCAGGGGTATCCCCCCAACAAGGCAATCCACCATTAACAATGCAAGCTAACCCTTGCAAATATAATGCTTAGCAAGCTAGGATTAAATTAGATGGTTTAGCAAAGATGCTTTGGGCATGCTTTGGTCACACTCCTTTGACTACTCGATAACCCAAGTCTTATGTATAAGCTTTACTTCCTTTACTTTACCCAAAGTTCTTTACTTGTTTTAAAGGTAGCATAAAAAGTATAAAACTTGACTTATTCAGAAACCCTTTAGATGTCATTCTATGGCATGAGATTGAAACCATCTTTTCTACCTTAGTGAACACTCTTAACTTAGTAGTTTAGAGTAGATAAAAACTTGAGTCACTTTAGATGGGAACACTTGATGAAAATGAATTATGAAAACCTTGGAATGATGAGTCATTCTATTGAGATGTTTTGACATGTGCTGAGAAACACAAATGGTTTATGATGGTGAAAATGTTGAGGCATGAGCCTTAACCCTTTATTAAAACTGATGGTTGGATTCGGATGCGATACCATTCCAAATTTACCGTACAACCACACTACCTGAATTGGGTAAGGCTTAGCTGGAAATTTATATGCATTAGTATTAGTTCCCTCGCGGGAGAGGTTTGAGCTGAGGCTACCTCTCATGATGTCCACCTATGCAGTGCCCAAGATGACTGATGGTCATGGTTGGGAGGCCATGCTCATAGGATAGCTACTTATACTAGGGTGTGTAAAGGGAAAGTTATGTTTGATTATCTGCATACTAAGTATGATGATTCAGGGTTATCCCTGACAGATGTACCGAATCTTGTGGTGAAAGTGTACCACCTCTGCAGAGTGTCAAACTATTCGAATAGCCGCATCCGCGGCTATGGACAGTTGGAATGGCCATACTGTTTCGTTGTCAGATGTTTTCCAAATAACTTATGAAATGAATGATGAATCTTGACTTGACCACCACAGGGTTGTGTTTATGACAATAACTTCCCAACCTAAGTGCTTTTAGAACTTTATTTTATCTTTCTCTGCTTCAGAACTAAGCTTAGGTTTCAAACTTAACTTTATAGTTCCACTCAGATTTAGCACTTTAACCTAGAACTCTATTACTTGTTAGAGGTAGTTTGCGAGTACTTAAAGAGTACCCATGGCTTTTGTCCCTGGCTATTCTCATGGCCAGACTATGAAGGAGACTATCAAGATGATGGCCAGCAGGACGACTATGATAACTAGGACTATCTGCCTTCGTCAGCATTGCATGTACCCCTGAAGATGGACCCCACCGCTACGCTTATCTTTTATTTCCGCTGCTTGTTGTATTAAAACTGGATTATGAGATCCTTATTTGTGTAAGACCTTATGTATGGTTTGTAATAGATATTGTACTATGTCTCGCAAAAATGGTAATCCTGGGATTGCATGGTATGGCCTAACGGGCATCTGGGATTAAAAATCTGGGTGTTGACAAGTTGGTATCAGAGCCATCCTGACCACAGGAGACCCTAGTTAGAATGGACGTCTAAACAAAAACTTAGTTTCAAAACCAAAGTGAGTATTTATGAAAAACTATCTCCTCTCTTATCCTTGTGGATTCATTCTTTCTCAAAAATTCATGTTCCCCAAAATTCTTACATTACTACTTAAAATTTGACACACTTGATCACTTCACTAACTTCCTCATCCTAAATTCTTGTAGATGGAGTCTCAGTTCAGCAAGTTCTACCAGTTGGGAAACGGAGGTCAGCTGATCTTCGAGAGGGATCTGGATTCACTTTCGGAGTTACTGGGACGCCCACATCCGGAGTTTCTTGGAGCCCAACTTCCAGGACCCCCAGGAGGAGACTTATAGTGGCTAGTCACCGCAGATCTTAGAGGAAGCATAGAAGCACCAACTTCCGGGAGAATTCAGTTCCCCGTGAGAGAGAAAAACTGGCTAGATGGATTAGCCAGGGCAATGCATGAAGCTCTTGCACGTCTATGTGCCCTCAGCGTCAACCAGATCCAAGGACCCGTTTTGCCCACTATGCAAGACGTGACTTCATGAGAATGCCGATGGAGATGCCAAGTCATCCAGCACTAAAGCGCCAAGTGGAGAACCTTGACTTCATGTTGTATGACCGTCAGAAGGAACTGGACAATGCCAGAGAGTTAGCCAACCAGAACCGTGCCATTGCCGACCAGAAGGCCCAGACTTTTGCACTGCTCGTCCAGGATCGCCAGTCTCTTCGCCGCCAGCGTGCCAAGAAGGATCGTACCATAGCCCGTCTTCGCAAGAAGGTGGCCGACCTCGAGAAGACCGTCAAGGAGCAGGAAGCTCAGCTTGCAGCAAAGGAAGAAGAAGATGAGGGTGAAGACATCCAGGGAGACATGGATCCTTACCTCAGCAACGATGATGACTTTCTGGCAGAGGATGCCATGGACTTCTACACTGACGATGATGACTCCGACTTCATCAACGATGAGTAGATGAACTAGAGCACTGTCGTAGCATGAGATGTATCGGTCCCACTGTATCGTAGTTTACAGAATGGTTCTTCAAACCATCTGTTTTCCTTTGATTGTTGTGGTGTGTGTTGTATCGTGTGCTTGTTTGCATGAATGAAAATGAAGCTAGTTGAAAAACCTGAGTCTAACTCAAAGTTTTAGCTTTGAAAACCCAAAACCATGAACCTTAGAATTTCCCTCTTACCCCTATATCCATCTCAATCTTTAGATGACTCGTGAAAACCAAGGAGGGAGCAGCTCGTCGCAAGACCCAATGCTGCAGATCTTGTAGAATCTCATCGCAGACCGTGAAACAAGCAGGGCAGAGCGCCAAGCCAACTTAGCAACACTGCAGCAGATCGCCCAGATGGCTCTCAACAACCAAGGGCATGAAAATCAGGATCATCAAGGATCCAAGCTGAAGAACTTCCAGAATACCAACCCCCCAATCTTTAGCACGTCAGAAAACCCATTAGATGCTGATGACTGGTTACAGACCATGGAAAACAACTTAGAAGTTGCAAGAGTTGATGAAAATGAGAAAATTCTCTTCGCCACCCACTATCTGGCAGGAGATGCAAGAGCTTGGTGGAACAGTATCCGCCTGATGAACCATGGTCAAGTTATGACATGGGAAGCATTCAAAGTCAAGTTCAGCCGCACCCACGTGCCGCAAGGTCTAGTCAACCGGATGAGAGATGAATTCCGTGAATTGAAGCAAGGGAGGATGACTGTGGTGGAGTACCGTGACAAATTCCTATCACTTGCCAGATATGCCCCTGATGAGATCAACACAGAGGCCAAGAAGAAGGAGAGATTCCTGAACGGACTGCATGATGAGATGCAGACAGTCCTCGTCAACATCTGTTTCGAGGATCTCGAAGAACTTGTCGACTCTGCCATTCAGATGGAAGGGAAGATTAACCAGGCAAACGACAACCGCAAGCATCGTATGATGCAGCAGTCTAGATCCAGCAGTCACCAGAAGTACCGTCCCAACCCTTCATCGGGATATGCACCAAGGAACAACCGACCCCCAACGTCTCGCCCAAGCTACCCCAACCGACCCTCAACATCGCCCAAAATAAAAACATGTGACATAATGATATAGGAGTTAATAGGATTGATATCATAGTATTGACAACTAGGTACAAATTGCTTCGCGAAAACTGATTCGGAAGGAACTGAGAAGTTTAGCGTGTTGGAGCTGGAGTAGTGCTAGGATGGGTGACCGAGCGGGAAGTTTGTTAAAAACTGCAATAGGATCAAAGATTAAATGTAATTAACATTAAAAATGTTCTAGGTGAGACATTAATAATACAAAAAAATTCAAAACAAAAATAAAAAAATTGATATTTTTGATATTTTTGCAACCTGCTGTTATTATGCCGAAGGAGCTATGCTGACAAGACCGTCGGCGTAGCATATGCCGACGGCTAGAACTACGCCGACGGGTAAAAGTGTCTCCGTCGAGGGAGATCTTTGCCGAGGAAGCTACGCCGAGGACAGCCGTCGGCATAGCATACGCCGAGGGCATTTTGGCCTACGCCGACGGCTTTTTGCCCTCGGCGTAGCGTGCTGTTCCTGTAGTGAAAAGGCATCACCAGATCTCGACCACATTGTACTGTTAGGATATGTACACAACTAGAGATGGACTAGGAATTTACAGAGCATCTTATATTCTAAGTCATATGCTTTTTGCCCTCCAAGTTTATACTCCTATATAAAACCACACGAGAGTCAAATCAATACAACACAATATTTTAGGGATTTAATATTTTTCACATGGTTTCAGAGCGGTTAGTCTCACGACGTCGATCCTAAGTTCTTCCACCACTTTCATCGCCTCCAGGGAGTGATCTCCCGGGGACGCGCCACCCAGCCTGGTCAAAGATCAGATCAGTTCTCTAGATTAGATTAGATCCAAATTTTCGAATTCCATAGATTAGATCCAATTTAGTTTGACGTGTGTTCGCGAAAGAGCAAAGCGTCGGATCACAGGAGGGCGCCGCACGCTCAAATCTAGTTTGACGTGTGTCCGGGCGGCGCAGACAGCGCGCCAACGCAGGACACGGACACGCCGCGCCCAAGACTCCTGCTGCCGCAGCAGAATCGCGCGGGGCACTCTGCATGCAGCCCTGCACTCGGGGACTCGGCCACTTCACCACGCGCATGCAACAGGCCAAGTGGCCAACGGTATATGCATAAAATAAAAATATTACTACTTTTTAAAAAAGAGTGTACATTAATATCGCGAGATACCAATTACGCAGGCTCTGCAATAACGCATTGCCCTATTGATATTATGGATGCACACAGCTAAAAAATGAAAGAAAAATTACAGAAAAAGAAAAGTCCCGCTGCAGCGATCTATGACTTACAACAGCGGGCCAAACACCACCGCGACAGCACCAGAAATCCATCATCTCCAAAAGCGACGCCTCTAAGAAGGGAACAGTGCACAAGCGCCGTCATCGCCCTGGTCATCGATCATGGTTTTCACTCTAGAGAAAGTCCGCGCTCATAAAACAATGTCTTCAACAAGATCATTGTTGGACCCAACCAATTAAGGTCAGACCTTGAGTTTTCACCCTGCATGTTTGAACTCTGGAATCCTCCTGTATTGTCGCCCCCACTTTCCGACGTCGCTACTCCTAGACCCAAATCACCAAGCCAAAACATCATCATCACCAGGATTCAAACCACCATTATAAGTCCCAAACCTCGACTTCCATGTCATTCTCCACGACTGACTTCACCATGGGACTAAAGGCATGTCTTGATGGCAACAGACTGCAAAGTTTCACATCGCTCCCTCTGAAACCAAACGGTCATATAAAAACATGGTTGCGGGCGACCGAAATCCAGCAAACTCCGGCATGTCATCCATTGGAGTTCACCAGCGGAGCCTTTCGGAACTCGACACTCCTGCCAGAGGAAGGAAGACCAACATCAAATAGATCCCCGTCTTGGTGTGGGAGGGATCCTAGGACCAGACCCCCTTTATTCGAAGCTAGACTGGTAGCCCCCACGCCACCCGCCAGCGACCTGCGAGATCTACCTCACCGAGCCCAACCGACGGCCATGGCCAGCGGCGTGCAAGGAGACGGCAGCGCAGGATCGATCCACCACTGAAACCGGCTATGACACCGCGAGGAGGATATGGAGAGACGGCATAGGGATCTACCAAGATCTAGATCAAGGATTTGTCCCGAGCTGACCCGCAGCCCAACCCTCACCGCCAGACACGCGCCACCAAGGGGACCTCCGCCACCACCCCGTCCAAGGGCGCCGCCCTGACCGCTGCTCGTCGACACGCCAACCGTCTCCACCCCAGAAGCCCTGGCGGCTGTCTCCAGCAAGCCACCACGCCCAGGCCTACTTCGTTGGTCGGGCCCCCACCACTGTGGCGAGGGCTGGCGGCAGCAGTGGCGAGAGGCATAGGAGATGGGTGTGGCTGGGTGGCGCGATGGGATCTCCCTATCGGCGCCCTAGGGAGCGCACGCGAGGGGTTTTGAAAAGTTGATCCTCTGGTATTGGAGGATGGATGGCAGATATGGGTTTACCGATCAGATTGCTGAGTCCAAGACTAAAGGCACACGGCATGCATCCATCATGGGAGCGTGACCTCCGCACCTCACGTTAGCACAACCAGCGAGTCATCACGATGACTACGACAGCGATTCCACGTGTGCCGCTACACTGACACCAAGATCTACACTGCATCAAGCTGGACTACATCGACCCAAACATCTACGTCAAGATGTATGACTACACCAAGATCTTTGTCGAGTTTTACATCGCCAACAAAAATCATGGCCAAGGTCTACATCACGTGGTCTAAACCGCCGCCGCCGCAGTCCGGTGCTCTGCTAGGACGATCACACAATCGTCTCGCCTGCCTGGTCAAACCATGATGCCGCCGCTATAAAACTTTGTTACTGTCGCTTGCCTTGTGCCCCGGCCGCCGCCTCCAAAACCCTACAACCAAAAATCTGCCGCCGTCGCACAATGACCAAGAAACCCGGCGCCGCCGCAGATTCCTGTCGCCGCCGCAATATGATACCCGTCGCCGCCGCAGATTCCTGCCGCCGCTGCACAAAAACCTAAAACCCTACGACACAACTGCGCATTTTTTGCGCCTCCGGCTATCGGCTATAATGACCACGACAACCTCGACCACGGCTACATCATGACCGGGTACCTCGACATCGACATCAAGAACAACATCTACAGGGACTCAAGAACTCCACTCAACAGCGTTCGCGTCCTTACTTGCGTCCATGTCACTCCCGTTGTGACTGTGGGAGGGAAGAGAGGCACTCGAAGGGGACACAGTCACTGCCCTAGGTGCCAGACATTATCTTGTCCACGCAGGTGATGATGGCAAGGAGGTGAAGACGATGGAAGCACAAGACTTCAAATCCAGTCGCAAGCTTCCGCTTCACTCCCGCTACGACTGAGGGAGAAATGTTAGGATATGTACACAACTTGAGATATATTAGGACTTTAGATATCATTTTGTATTCTAAGTCACGGACTTCTTGCCCTCTAAGTTTATACTCCTATATAAAACCCCACAAGAGTCAAATCAATACAACACAATATTCTAGGGATTCAATATTTTCCACACTGCCACCTCCATCAAGCCACCAACTTTAAACTTCGTAACGTTGACAATATCAAGCACAAATCAAGCACCATAACACCTACAATCACTACGGGAGAAATGCTCTTTGCCGTGTGGTCTCTTTGGAACACGGCAAAGCCTGTGCCGTGTGTCGACACACGGCAAACAACACACAGCAACGACAGCAACGGCAAAGAGTCTTTGCCGTGTGTATTTTGAAATAAACACGGCAAAGGCTTTGCCGTGTGCTTATCACGAGTGGCTCGGCAAAGTAAAGGACTTGACGTTACTTGACGTGGTTAGCGGACGGAAACGGAGGGTGAAGGTCTGCCGTGTGTTTTCTAACACACTCGTCAAAGGCTTAATAACAAAATAAAAAAAAGTCGCCACGCCATGGTTGGTCGCCGCCGCTGCTTGCCGTCCTCACGGTTGGCCGCCGCCACAGCGTGTACTCACTGGTCCCTGCCTCACCGTGTAGTCGCTGGCCGCCACCACCGCCGGTGCAGCTTGCTATCGCCACGGTCGTCGCTGGCCCTTGTGGCCGTCACTGCTGCCGCTGCAGCTTATCGTCGGCACCACTGGCAGCCACCGCTTGCCGCCGCCGTTGCTACTTGCCGTTGCCACCGCTGGCCGCCTTCGGTGTTGCTTGCCGTCGCCGCTGGCCGCCGCCGCCGATGCAGCTTGCCGTCGCCATCGTTGCAGCCTGCCGCCGCTGCAGCTTGTCGTCGGCACTGCTGGCCGCCACCGCTTGCCGTTGCTGCTTTCCGTCGCCACCGCTGGCCGCCGTCGGTGCAGCTTGCCGTCCCCGCTGGCCGCCACCGCTGGCCGTCGCCGATGCACGCCGCTGCTGGAGCTTGCCGTCGCCACCGCTGCAGCCCGCCGCTGCAGCTTGCCGTCACCACCACTGGTTGTCGCTGCGAGGACAAGGACAAGGGACATCACAAGATAGATATGTACGTGAGGGAGAGCACAAGATAGGGATAACGATGGACTGTCTCTCGTGGAGGGCCCTGGCAACTGTGTGCTTCACGTGAGGTTGCCATGTCACCGATCCGTGGCGACTCGTCCCAAAAATCATCTCAGCCGTCCAACATAAATATGATCTGATGGCTATTATTCATCAGCAGACTATGCCGTGTGTTTTTTAGATATACTCAGCAAAGACCGAAAAACACACGGCAAAGAACTTCTTTGCCGTGTCTATTACTTGTGGGACACCCGACAAAGAGTATATCGTCATAACGTCCGTCTTGGCCGTGCACGGCGGGCAGCGTGGCCCACTACTTTGCCATTCGTTATTCTTTGTTGTGTGTCCTTAGTCTATTTGCCATGTCTTTTGGCTTTGCCGTGTGTACTTTGCTTTTTTTACCGTGTATGATTTAATTGCCGTGTGTCTCGCTTGATTTTGCCGTGCAGCTTTTCTTTACCATGTGTTTTCTATGTTATACACGGCAAAGACCCTCTTTGTCGTGTTCCACATTGTTGGACACACGGTAAAGACCTGAAGAAACGGCAAAGCACTTTTTTCCCGTAGTGAATGTCTTGAGGTTTCGAACACACCTTGGAGACAAGCTTGTTCTTAAAATCCTGGGTATTGCTGCATGTATATTGTCTCATCCATAACACCGTGAAGAAACGCATTACTGATAGCGACCTGCCGGAGGTGCCAATCACGATGAAGCGGCAAGGGAAAGCACCAGCCGGACCATCGCCAGTTTAACGACTACTCCCTCGATCCATAAACAAGTGTACTTCTAGTTTTTATCTAAGTCAAACTTTTAAAAATTGACTAATTTTATAGATAAATATAGCAACATATATTACTTCAGATTGTCATGTTATGAAACTAAATTTGAAAACTGATCTAGTGGTATCAATTTAATGTCATAAATACTGATACGTTTTCTATAAAATCAAATTTTACAAAGCTAGAAGTATATTTATTTGCATACGGAGGGAGTAGATTGAACGAAGGCAGGCTTTATATTATATTCACCACCACCGCGCCGCTTCAAATTACAAATCCACTTGCAGCTGATTATACTATATTCTGACAACTTGGGCGTGGCACATGTGTCGATGTTTCTTTGTCGTGCAAGGCTTGCAACTCAGCTTCCATCTCCTCCAATGTAAGCCTGCCAGTGTCGATAGAAACAATTAGGACTTTTCGAAGATTGGATGCAGTTATTAATTCATGATCTGGTATGTACATAAATGCGAGGATGGTGCAACGAAGAAGGAACGCCGCCGTGGATTGTATGGCATGGTTATGTCCGTATGATGATCGCGTGAGATGGAACCTAACCCTACCTGTAGGCCCGGCCCTGGGGCAGGGCTGGCGGGCGGCCGCCCTGGGCCCGAGAAAATAGAGGGCCCAAATACGTGTGATTTGTATTGATATACTACAGCTTTGTACTTGGCGTGGCCAGCCTAGGAAGAAAACTATTAGGCCCGATGCCGTAACTGACAGCCGCACGAGCAAAGGGCCACGACCACAAGTCCACAAGGATTCAATGAGGGTTGCCTAGCTGGGCAAAATCGCAAGGACTCAACGAGCGTTGACTAGCTGGCCAGATCGTGCCGCAGTTAGCTCCCCATTTCTATTCATCTGTGCACGCGACTCAGCCAAAAACTCCCGCTCCATGGCCCTGCCTATTAGCCGGTTCGCCGAATTCTTCCGCGAAATGGCTACCGCCTGACTCTACCACGGCGCCAGCCCACCCGTGCTCTAAGCGCTGATAGAAGATCGTCAAATCAGCCACGGCGTCACGTCCAGATGTATGCTAATAATTCTCTACTACTTTTAGGAGGTCTATGCCCTAATTATACCATGATGTTCGATTGATCGTTGATTCATAAATTTTACAAATATAGGGTAATTGGTAATCAATTGATCAATTGTTGTTTAGGGATCTATGATTTGTGAGTTTGACATGATGATTGGTTAGATCTTCTTGAGTTCATCTAGTAGATTGTATCTTTACAAACGTTTCCGGTCAATAATTAGTTTCTTTGAATATCGACAATGTCAAGTCGCGTAGAACATCTCCATTGATCTAGCGGTTAGAAAAAGAAAATGAGGAAATAGATGAATGTGATCTTTTGAAACATTTCACGTCTATACACATGATTATAATTTTTATAATTATATTGACGGTTTTGAACTCAGTAAACTCTTCATGTGCTGGATGTTGACACGTAGAAAATATTGGAATTTGCATTGTGGTTGCAATTGATTTTTATTAGTTATTATACTATGATTGCAACTGATTTTTAAAGTTTTACTGGTTCTAACCAATTATTTTCATTTTAGACTGAAAATTTTAAGTTGCGCATTGGTTTGCAGTTGGATATCTTTTTGACCACGTTGTAGCTCTCTTCGGCGTGAAGCTAATTCCCGTTCCAATGAACTCCATGAGACAGAGTCCCTTGAGGCGTCACCGTCTCAAGGGACTCTGTCTCACACACCCTATTGAATTGATAAACTAGTTAACTCAAACAAAAATCTAAACGGATGGAAAGAGATAGACAATATATTATATTGTCAGCACTCCTCTTCACGTCTCCTGGCTGCGATGGAGTGCCGACGTCGAGAGATAGGCGGTCAGCTAGTATGACCACATGTGGCGGCCAGCAGGCTGTAAACTTGAGAACCCTTTTGTCTGATAGCATATGAGACAGGTAGTTTTGCCATAATTAGCCCATAGGGCGCCGGTCAGCTAGTATGACCACATCTATATATATATATATATATATATATATATATATATATATATGTATGCTTCCAGTGTGGTAATGTACTACTATCTCAAAGATATGGTCATTGACTGCATCGTCTTGATTCTCGAATTAATGGAAGTATTAATGAAGACCAGGCAGAGACTTCATATAGGTACACCGTCGATTTTCCTCTTGGGCGTAGTATATATATTTCTCCTTGAGACTTCTCAAGGGAAGAAAGAAACTGCCATCCCATGGACGCCAGGCATGCTGTTCTCTGCTTCCTCCTAGTACTTTTGTTGCAGGGGAATCCTACTGCTGTTGCAGGTCAGTGTTTCTCGTATCCCTCCCTCTCTTCCTTTTTACATGAGACTGAACTGACGCCAGGATGCATACTCCGTACATGTGTGTGTTGTTATTTCCGCGCAGATGTTTGTGGTTACGGATTCGCACAAATGCCATATTGTTTAGGCTTTGTGTGCAAGGTGCAATGCTGGACGCGGGCGATAGTGATGGGCGCTCGTGCCACAGACGCGATTTGTTCGGGAGCACGGGAGAACAGCGTCTGCATCTGTCTTTACTGCAAAAGATGAACTAGCTTGCCAGCCTTCAAGCAAAGATAAATAAAATGGTTTCTGCTGAACTGTAGCCTCATCCGATAGTGAATAATTATGCAAAAGTATTGTTCTCACAACGCGCCCTAGAGATGCTTCCACAACCTTGTTCGTCTGTAGTTTCCTCCATTTCTTACAACCAGTGTATCAAAGAGGTTCGTTGTGACTCCTGCTCCTCGCATATATACATTTTTACTATTTTTCTTCCTTGATGAAACATCTGCACTACTACTGTACTAGTGTCACCACAGTCAAATTAATCTCCCATTATATCAAGTCCATACGTGAGTGATAAAAAATTTACTTCCGGAAACTTGATGCAATAATATGCCCATATGACCCTGTGTAGCAAGAGTTCTACAGTGAATTTGTTGTTGACAAAATCAAGATTGTTTCCTTTGGTAGTAAGTCATGGAGAAAATCCATTTGCGCCCTTTGTTTTCCGCGAACTAACAAAATCTGTGTGTTTCGATAAATTGATAGAAAGGAAGGTTTTATGTACATGTCCAAGAAACGACATCCCCACGCCATACTCAGCCTGCAAAAACTACACTAGGGGGGAAGTTGGCGAAGTCACTGGGCTCCTACGCTCGCCCACGATCGCGCCTCGGCTTTAATCGTGTCGCACAAGGAAGTCATCGAGGGGCTCTCGCTGAGTCGTGGTCGAAGACAGATGTAGTCATATGCTTCCAAATCCACCAAGCCATGAGCGCGATCAGTGACGAGGTTCCTTTGCGCATCTGGCGAGGGGAGTTATGCAACAACCGCGACCACCACTCCGCGAAGTCTTCTTCGGCAACTTGAGGGGATGCATTGGATCGAATCCACAATAGCACCTCAAACCAAATCGTCCTCGAGAAAGGGCACCCAGTGAGGATGTGCGCCATAGTCTCCACTGACTAGCCGCACAACGGGCAACGCAAAGGGTGTGGAAGACGACACTACGCGAGCCGCTCACCCGTCCAACATCTATCCTCGCAAGCTAGCCGGTCAAAGGAAGAACTTCACATTGGGAGGCGCCCATGCCTTCACATGAACTTCCATGTTTTCGATACAATCATCCCTAGGAAGAGAATCTCACAACAGGATCATGTGTTGTCCATCACCAGATCAACTTATCTGGCTCATTTGTAAGGTACACATCCTAGATCAGAGGAGCTGAACGTATTGCCAAAGGGCTAGGGGACTCGGTGCTCCGGAGATGCCAGTGATCCAGCTACGCTCAACTAGCGTTTGCTAAACTGTCCAGAGCTTCCTAGGATGTCTCAGGATAAGCGCGAAGAGATTTGGCGCTATCTCTGGAATAGACACCCCATCTAGCCACATGTCCTCCCAAAAGAGTGTAGTGGTCCAATGTAATCCTGCCGAGGATGGCGCAATGAAGAAGGAACGCCGCCGTGGATTATATCGCATGGTTATGTTTGTATGATGGTCGCATGCGAAATTGTAACATAACCCTAATGGAACCTCACCCTTCCTCGAGCAGTATTGTGTCTATTTCAGGGGATGGGAGTCCTGGCCTCCCGGGTACGTGTCATTGATACGTTATAAATGTATCTATAATTTTTGATGTTTCATGCTTGTTTTATATCTACTTTCTTATATTTTGTTCACACTTTGACGTATTTTTATATATTTTCTGGAACTAACCTATTAACAAGATGCCACAGTGTCAGTTGCCTGTTTTCTGCTGTTTTTGGTTTCAGAAAAGCTAGTAAGGAAATATTCTCGGAATTGGACCGGACAAAAGCCCAAGTCAATATTTTACCAGAAGGAATACGGTGTCCGGAGAGGAGACGAAGTGGCGCACTAGGGCGGCCACACCTGGTGGCGTCGGGGCCTAGGGTTGGGCGCGCCACCAGGGGGTATGGGCCCCCTGGTACTCCACCGACCTCGCCCCTTCGCCTATAAAAGCCTCCCGGAACGAAAACCCTAAGTACCCGATCAAAA
The DNA here is from genome assembly GCA_910589775.1 of Avena eriantha. NCBI lineage: Eukaryota > Viridiplantae > Streptophyta > Magnoliopsida > Poales > Poaceae > Avena > Avena eriantha. The sequence goes on along the minus strand of OU342742.1, from coordinate 20,645,949 downwards.
TTCCATGAAAGAGTCTGTAGCCAATGTCATCTCTATCCCTAGATCGGGAGGAATCTGAAGCTCTTCCCGGCACCATGTCGGAGGGGAGAGATCATCCTGGGGGCCTTCTTCATCACCATGTCTGCCTCCGGTGTGATGTGTGAGTAGTTCATCCTTGGACTACGGGTCCATGTAGTAGCTAGATGGTTGGTTCTCCTTCTTTGTGCTATCATGTTTAGATCTTGTGAGCTCCATTCATGATCAAGATCATCTATTTGTAATCTTACATGTTGTGTTTGCGGGGATCCGATGGATATTGAGATGTTATTTCATATTGATTATTGATTCTATCATGTCTATGTTATTTGTGATCTTGCATGTTCTCCGTTGTTTGTAACTATCTTGGCCAAGTAGATGCTTCCAACTCCAAGAGGGAGTATTTATGCTCGATAGTGGGTTCATGCCTCTAGTAATCTAGAGAAGTGACAGAAATCTCTAAGGTTGTAGATGTGTTGTTGCTACTAGGGAGAAAACATCAATCCTTTGTCCATGGGACAATCGTATTGTTTACTTTACACACTTTGCTTAATGCAATTATCTGTTGCTTGCAACTTAATATTGGAAGGGGTTCGGATGATAACCGGAAGGTGGATTATTAGTCATAGATGCGGTTGGATTACGGTCTATGTATTATGTTGTAATGCCCAATCAAATCTCATAGGAGTCAAGATGTCTAGTATATGCATTGTATGCTTTCTCAAATCTGTCAATTGCCCTGTTGTAATTTGTTCACCCAACATGCTATTTATCTTAAGGAGATTCGCCTCTAGTGAACTATGGACCCTGGTCCATTCTTTTATCATTGATATACCATCTACTGTTATTGTTTACTATTTACTTTCTGCAAGCAATTACTATCTTCCACACTATACGTTTAATCCTTTATTTTCAGCAAAACCAGTGAGATTGACAACCTCACTTTAAGTTGGGGAAAAGTTATGTGGTTGTGTTGTGCAGGATTCCAAGTTGCTAGCAACACCTTGGAGTTGTTTCCTTGCTCCTAGTGGTTCGATAACCTTGATTTCATAACTGAGGGAAAACTTGTTGTTGTGCTCATCATACCTTCCTCTTGGGGTTCCCAACGAGCTCTACATTTTGAGCCATCAAGCACTTTTTCTGGCGCCGATGCCAGGGAGTTAAGGACAGCTTCACAAGGGGAGTCCCTCACAACCAATCTCTTTACTTTGTTTTTTTTGTTTTGCTTAGTTTACTTTTGCTTTGTTTGCTTGTTTCTTTCTATCAAAAACACACAAAAATTAGTTCCTATTTTAGTTTTTATTTCTGTTGGTTTACTTTAATATAAAAAAATGATTACTCCTGAAAACACTAAGTTGTGTGAATTCACTAGCACCAACAACAATGATTTCATGTGCACACCTATTGCTCCACCTGTTCCTGAAGCTGCTTTCTTTGAAATTAAACCTGCTTTGCTCAATCTTGTTATGAAAGAGAGATTCTCTGGTGCTGGTACTAATGATGCTACTGCTCACCTCAATAACTTTGTTGAAGTTTGTGAGATGCAAAATCATAGGGATATAGAGGGAGATATTATTAAGCTTAAATTGTTTCCTTTATCTTTGAGAGGAAAAGCTAAAGAATGGTTTCTATCCCTACCTAGAAATAGTATTGATTCCTGGATTAAATGCAAAGATGCTTTCATTGGAAAATACGATCCTCCTGCTAAGATTATAACTATGAGAAGTGAAATAATGAAATTTAAACAATTTTATAATGAACATGTTGCTCAAGCTTGGGAAAGAATGAAATCTTTGGTGAAGAATTGCCCTACTCATGGACTGACTGCTTGGATGATTATCCAAACCTTTTATGCAGGACTGAATTATTCTTCAAGAAATCTGCTAGATTTTGTTGCTAGAGGCACATTTATGACCATTACTTTGGGTGCTGCAACAAATCTCCTTGATAATATGATGGTTAACTATTTTGAATGGCACACTGAGAGAGCTCCACAAGGTAAGAAGGTAAATTATATTGAAGAAACCTCCTCCTTGAGTGATAAAATTGATGCTATTATGTCTATGCTCGTTAATGGAAAAGCTCATATTGATCCAAATCATGTTTCCTTAGCCTCTTTGGTTGCTCAAGAAGAGCAAGTTGATGTGAACTTCATTAGAAATAATAATTTTAGAAACAATGCATATAGGAATAATTTTGGTAGTAACAATTATAGGCCATATGCCCCCAATAATGGTAATGCTTAGGGAAATTCCTACAACAATAATAGAAGTGCACCCTCTGAACTTGAAGTCATGCTTAAGGATTTTATTGATAAACAAACTACTTTCAATAAAACTATTGAGGAAAAACTTTCAGATGCTAAAAAAAATATCATCTTTGTCTGAAGCACAATCTTCTTTGATTAATAAAATGGCTGCTAAACCTGAAACTATGGAAAACCCCTTTGTTGCTACTAATGCCATACAAGTTAGAATTGATGAAAATGTTAGACTGTTAGCTAAATTGCATGCTAAGTGGGAAAGAGAAGATGAAATTGCTAGAAATAATAGCATATGCACTATTACCACCACCAATGTTGATGTTAGCAAACCACATGAAGTCCCCATTCCTTTTGCAACAATGCCTAAAACCAATGGAACCTTCCCCAATAAAAATGCTGAAATTCTTCAAAATATGGGAAACAATAGTTCCACTACCTTGGATGGTAATTTTGATTTTGATCTTGATGGTTGCAACATTTCTGAACTAATTAAGTTCCTGCAAAAGCTTGCTAGAAGTCCTAATGCTAGTGCTATGAATATGGCCTTTACAAAACACATTACAGATGCTCTCATAAAAAATAAAGAAGAAAAGTTGAAACATAAAGCTTCTATTCCTAGGAAATTAGAAGATGGTTGGAAACCCATCATTAATATGAAAGTGAATGATTTTGATCTCAAAGATTTATGTGATCTTGATGCTAGTGTCTCTATTATGCCTAGAAGGATTTATGAAATGCTTGATTTGCCACCATTGGAAGATTGTTATTTAGATGTCCAGCTTGATGATAATGCTAAAAAGAAACTTATGGGGAGTATTAATGATATTCTTATTATGGTTAACAATACCTATGTCCCCGTTGATTTCTATGTCTTGGATGTTAAATGCAATGCTTCTTGTCCTATTACCTTGGGAAGACCTTTTCTTAGCACAGTGATGTCTACGCACTTCTATTCTTGTAGATAGTTGTTGGGCCTCCAAGTGCAGAGGTTTGTAGAACAACGGCAAGTTTTCCCTTAAGTGGATCACCCAAGGTTTATTGAACTCACGGAGGAAGTGGTCAAAGGTATTCCCTCTCAAGCAATCCTGCAATCAAGATACAAGAAGTCTCTTGTGTCCCCAACACACCCAATACACTTGTCAGGTGTATAGGTGCACTAGTTCGGTGAAGAGATAGTGAAATACAAGTGGTATAGATAATTATAAGTGGTAACGGTGATAGAAAATAGATTGCTAGCATGTGGTTGACGTGGGAAAAGACTAAAGGTAAACTGAAATAAAGATGGAAGCAAGCAAACATGTAGCAGATCTAATTGCAAACGGTGTATCAATGCTTAGAAACAAGGCCTAGGGATCATACTTTCACTAGTGAACACTCTCATATAAATATCTTCTCTTTATGATACTACTCTTAACTACTCTCCGGTTAGACACTCTAATCATTGTTAGGGCTATAACAGCACTCCTCAAAGTTCGATTTCCGCATCTAGATAACCCCACACTGTCACCTTGAGCACTAGATGGTTCTAACAAATACCACAATTTCATAAAGACATCCAAATCCAAATATAACTCATAACAAGTATTTGTAATCTCTAGCCTAAGTGCCACCATGGTGTGCACACTGTCAACTTCACACACATGGGGGGAGCAGAGATCTATTAAAGCACTTGAGTAGCAAGGTAGATCTACTTGATTACAAAGCTCATGATCACAATATGATCATGCATACAGAGAGAGAGATGAACACATAGCTATCGGTAGATCCCTTAGCCTTGAGGAAGAACTACTCCCTCATCATCATGGGAATCAGCAACGGTGATGGAGATGGTGGTGGAGATCGATGGAGATGGCTCCGGGGGCACTTCCCCGTCCTGGCAGGGTGCCGGAACAGAGATTTTCTGTCCCCCGAATCTCCCCTTTAGTGGCGGCGGCGCTGCGGAACTTTTCGTGGCTAGAGGCTTGTCGATTTAGGGTTTTTGCATCGGGAGGCATCTTATAGGCGAAGAGGCAAGGTCGGTGGGCAGCCAGGGGGGCCACACCACCTGGTGGCGTGGCCAGGGCTAGCCCACGCCACCACATGGTGTGGCTGCCCTGTGGCCCCTCTCCGTCTCGTCTTCTGGCTCCCTGAGTCTTCCGGTAAAATATCGACTTTGGCTTTTGTTCGGTCCAATTCCGAGAATATTCATTTTCTGACTTTCCTGGAACCAAAGACAGCAGAAAACATGCAACTGGCACTATGGCATCTTGTTAATAGGTTAGTCCAAGAAAGTGTGTAAAAGTACTCCAAAGTGTGGACAAAACATAAGAAAGTAGATATAAACAAAAATTATAGATACGTTTGCAACATATCAACATCCCCAAGCTTAACTCCTGCTCGTCCTTGAGTAAGTAAGTGATAAAAAGAAAGAATAATTTTTGAGGTGACATGCACCATCATAAACTTGATCAAAGTATTTGTAAAACATTGATATCTAGGATCATAGTACTTCAATCAAAACATGAAAGACAAAGTTCTAGCAATAAGACAAAGCAACTAAGTTGCAACATGAAAAGGCATAAACAAAAGATTCATGAATAAAAATGCTTTGCAAGACGTTTGTTTGTTTCACATAATGAAAACATAGCATAGTGGCATTTAGCTTGTCCCTCATAGAGTAGCAAACATAAATGCATAGGACACCTTCAAAATTCATAAGAGTGACTAGATACAAGTAGTTTAAGAACAAGAAATATCAAGTTATGCATAAATCAACAAGTCTTGGGACAATGCACATTAAACTAAGAATGGCCACTATGCTTTCTCAATAGGTGCATAAAGATAGAAGGTGGAGACTCAACATAAAAGTAAAAGAAAGGCCTTCATAGAAGGAAGCAGAGATTCAAGTTTCATAAAGAGCTTCCAAAAATTATGGTACTTATTAGCTTTCAGCTCTCATTGCCCCTATCATAAGCACCTTGAAGTGATTAAGGTAAAGTGAACAAACTATGGAGTATATGCTTGACAAAGTATAAGTTGGAAATCTCATGTCCCTTGAATACGAGGGCTGCTCCTCATGCTACTCAAGTTTAGTTACCGGTAAGTTCTTGTCATAGTAAGTACATGTGTATCATAGAGAACCGCCAACAGGGTACCCCTTGCCCGATGATACAAAAGAAACCCCATATCAAAATGACAAGGCAAGCAGACAACAAGCATCTCAGCAATCTTCTTATTTACCATGGGAATATGGTGCTTTTTCTCTCTTTCCTCTTTTCATATATCTCTTTTTTTCTTTTTCTCTTTTTTCTCAATATCCGACTCTTTTTTTATAAGAAGAATGCTTCATAGACAGCTCATTATGGTTATGCTGCAGGTTTCCACCATGACAACATGGATTAGACCAGCGGCCCAGGCGTTTCTCTAACACATATACATAACTCCATGGACTTACAAGCTCCCCTTTCATTTCACACCGACGACAACCATAGACAAACGAGCATGATATCAACTAGGTACAAAGTACAAGTGCAATGTTGAAAGTGTTCCCCATGACATCATGGTTCTGCTAATCCCCAACAAATAAGTGCAAGCATATACAACATAGACGACACAATGGTTCAAGTTTATTAAGGGCAAGAAAAGTAAAGTGTGCCATCAAGTTCGTGAGAGCTTTAATCACTAGTTTTCTCATAACAAGTTTAATTCAGAAGGTAGATAAAAACATGAATATACTTGGAATAGCATATGCTAATAGGTAGGTATGGTGGACTCTTTGGAATAACTTGGTTTAAGGAATTGGATGCATGAGTGGAACTCATACTTGGTTACGGAGGCTAGCAAAAGACTGGGAGCGACAAACTAAGAGAGCAATAATGGCCATAATCATGCGGAGCGACAAAACATCATTGATCAAAGCATAAAGTGATACTACAAGTTGAAAACTAAAGGATCATCAAGGCTATGGTGACTTAGGATAGTCATAACATGGTGTGAGCATGTGCCAAGTCAACCCAAATAAAGCATCAAAGGAGAATACCACAATACTATGCTTTAATATGCTAAAACAACGCATGATCCTTACAAGGCACATTAAGCAATCTCAATTGTTTATAACAAGTCATGATACAGCAAAGAATACTAAGCATAAAGCCAAAACAATATCAAGCATGGCATGACAAAGCATAGGCCACAGTTAAAAACAAGCTCTCTTTACCACTTAAGCATGAACTTTCCTACTCTTTTCCTATCCAAACCAAACTATTTGAAAACCAATGCATGAAAGAGGGGGTCCAACCAATTTATTCAGCAAACTAAGCACACTAAGCAAACCAAGCAAACGAAAAACCAAAACGAAAATGAAAAAGAAGACGCTCCAAGAACAACACAACTATGCATGACACAATAAAAATGAAGCGTTTGGAAGAAACCTGGGGTTTTTATTGATGAAGAAGGGGATGCCTTGGGCATCCCAAGCTTTGACGCTTGTACTTCTTGGATATTTCTTGGGGTGACACGTGTGGCATCCCCAAGCTTGAGATTTATTCCATCCTTCATCTCATTACTCATTCCTTCCATACACCTGAAATTTTTCCTTCATACAAAACTTCACACAATCTTTATTAGCAACATTAGTGCACTCAAGATGATTAGTCTTTGGGTTCAGTTTCAACACCAATAAAACTACCATTAAAACACAAGCTACTGTAGAACTTCCCTTGAAAAATCTCAATTCCCCAAAAAGAACCCAAAAAGGAATCAACAAGAAGCAAATGCAAATAATGACAAAAATCTGTCAAAACAGACCAGCAGGTAAAAACCAATTTTTTCGAAGACCTTATGTTTCTCAAATCGAAATGTGTTGAACTAACGAAATTCAGATAACAACCTGGGGCAGAAGCAAAAAAATTCACGCCTCAAAACGACGTACAGAGATTTTACACGATTTTTTACAGAGAAGCACAAAAATCTGTTTCGGGACAGCAACTTTCCCAAGCATTACTTCTCTCTCATTAGAGGTTACTCTTGGCACAAAACGCAAATAAATAGGATAAGGAGCGTACAGAGGTAATAACTTCCAAGACTCATCTAAAACTTTTGGGTTATCTCCCAATAAGTACTTTTCTTTAACGCCTTTAAGTTAGGCATGATAGTTTGAGAAGATGCTCACATAAGAAATATGAATTGAAGTAAAAGAGAGCATCAAGAAGCAAATTCAAAGAACATTTAAGTCTAACCCACTTCCTATGAAAAATAATCTTGTAAAGAAACAAGTCATGAAAGCACAAAGCAACAAGCATAGGAAAGCAAAACAAGTGCAACTTCAAGACTTTCAACATAAAGAGGGGAAACTTAATAATGTTGAGATACATAAGACCATGTTTCCCTCTCTCATAATAACTTTCAGTAGCATCATGAATAAAATTAACAATATAACTATCACATAAAACATTATTATCATGAGCCACATACATAAAATCATTATTACTATCCACATAAGCATAGTCATTGTTATTAATTGTGGCGGGAGCAAAATCAACAAAATAGCTATCATTATTATTCTCATCACCATAATCATAAAATATAGGAGGCATATTGTAGTCATAATTAATTTCCTCCTCAATAGTAGGTGGACTGAGAATATCATATTCATCATTGTAATCATCATATATTGGAGGTTTGGTATCATCATAAGCAATAGAATAGCTATCTTCCAAAGCTGGGAACTAAAAAGATCATTTTCATAAGAACTAGCTTCCCCAAGCTTAGACTTTTCCATAGCATTAGCAATAATGGTGTCCAAAGAATTCATACTAACAACATTGCTATTAGCATGCAAATAAAGTTCCATAGGTTTTTTAATTTTCTCTTCAAACACTTCATGTCCTAACTCAAGATAAATACTATAAAGCTCTCTAATTTTTTTGTTGTTTTCCATTAAGCCTAACTAGTGAAAACAAGAAACAAAAAGATATAATTGCAGAATCTAAAGGAAATAACTTCGAGCACTCACACACCAGCAACAGTACTAGAAGATAGTTTAGTAGCCATAAGATGTGAGTACCTTTTACCTTACCTCCCCGGCAATGGCGCCAGAAAATAGCTTGATGTCTACGCACTTCTATTCTTGTAGACAGTTGTTGGGCCTCCAAGTGCAGAGGTTTATAGAACAACAGCAAGTTTTCCCTTAAGTGGATCACCCAAGGTTTATCGAACTCAGGGAGGAAGTGGCCAAAGGTATTCCCTCTCAAGCAATCCTGCAAGATACAAGAAGTCTCTTATGTCCCCAATACACTTGTCAGGTGTATAGGTGCACTAGTTCGGCGAAGAGATAGTGAAATACAAGTGGTATAGATAATTATAAGTGGTAACAGTGATACAAAATAGCTTGCTGGCATGTGGTTGACGTGGGAAAAGACTAAAGGCAAACTGAAATAAAGATGGAAGCAAGCAAACATGTAACAAATCTAATTGCAAACGGTGTATCAATGCTTAGAAACAAGGCCTAGGGATCATACTTTCACTAGTGAACACTCTCATATAAATATCTTCTCTTTATGATACTACTCTTAACTACTCTCCGATTGGACACTCTAATCATTGGTAGGGCTATAACAGCACTCCTCAAAGTTCGATTTCCGCATATAGATAACCCCACACTGTCACCTTGAGCACTAGATGGTTCCAACAAACACCACAATTTCATAAAGACATCCAACTCCAAATATAACTCATAACAAGTATTTGTAATCTCTAGCCTAAGTGCCACCATGGTGTGCACACTGTCAACTTCACACACATGGGGGGAGCAGAGATCTATTAAAGCACTTGAGTAGCAAGGTAGATCTACTTGATTACAAAGCTCATGATCACAATATGATCATGCATAGAGAGAGATGAACACATAGCTACCGGTAGAGCCCTTGGCCTTGAGGAAGAACTACTCCCTCATCATCATGGGAATCAGCAACGGTGATGGAGATGGTGGTGGAGATCGATGGAGATGGATCCGGGGGCATTTCCCCATCCCGGCAGGGTGCCGGAACAGAGACATTTTGTCCCCCGAATCTCCCCTTCAGTGGTAGCGGCGCTGCAGAACTTTTCGTGGCTGGAGGCTTGTCGATTTAGGGTTTTTACATCGAGAGGCATCTTATAGCCGAAGAGGCAAGGTCGGTAGGCGGCCAAGGGGCCCACACCACCTGGTGGCCCGGCCAGGGCTTGCCCGCGCCACCACATGGTGTGGCCGCCCTGTAGACCCTCTCCGTCTCGTCTTCTGGCTCCGTGAGTCTTCCGGTAAAATATCGACTTTGGCTTTTGTCCGGTCCAATTCTGAGAATATTCATTTTCTGACTTTCCTGGAACCAAAAATAGCAGAAAACAGGCAACTAGCACGGTGGCATCTTGTTAATAGGTTAGTCCAAGAAAGTGTGTAAAAGTACTCCAAAGTGTGGACAAAACATAAGAAAGTAGATATAAACCAAGCATGGAACATCAAAAATTATAGATACGTTTGCAACGTATCACACAGTTGGTGCTATTATTGATATGAAGGAAGACCCCATTAAATATCAACTCCTACTCAAGAAATGTATAGAATACTTCCCTAGGAAGAGAAAGAAGATACATTTTGCCTCTCCTATTAAAACAAATTGGTCTTAATGCTTCTTCATTCGAAAATACTTGAATCTTGCTTCCTATGCCTAGCTTAAAGGCGTTAAAGAAAGCACTATTGGGAGATAACCCAAATTTCTATTCAGTAAGTTTTTCTTTTGTTGAGTCTTGGAAGTTATTACCTCTGTAATAACCTCTCCTTATCCTCTCTGTGTGGTTTTTGTGCCAAGAATAACCTCTAATGAGAGAGAAGTAAGACCTGGAAAAGTTGTTGTCTCGAAACAGATTTTTGTGCTTCACTGTAAAAAATCATGAAAAATCTCTGAATATCGGATTGAGCTATAAGTTTTTGTGCTTATGCCCCAGGTTTTTATCTAAATTTTGTTAGTTTAGAACTTTTCGATTTGAGCAACAGAAAGTCTTCTAAAATATTGGATTTTACCTGCTGGTCTGTTTTGACAGATTTCTGCCATTATTTGCATTTGCCTCTTAATCTCCTTCTCTTTGAGTTCTCTTTGATCACTTGAACTTTTAGAAGGAATTTCTACAGTAGCTTGTGTTTTAATGGAAGTTTTACTTGTGATGAAACTAAACCAAAGGACCTATTATCTTGAATACACTAATTTTGCTAATAAGGATTGTGTGAAGTTTTGTATGAAGAAATGTTTCAAGTGTAGGGAAAGAATAACGTGATAAGATGAAGTATGGACAAAAGTTCAAGCTTGGGGATGCCACCCATGTCACCCTAAGAAATATTCAAGAAGTACAAGCGTCAAAGCTTGGGAATGCCCAAGGCATCCCCTTCTTTATCAATAAAAATCTCAGGTTTTCTGCCAAAACACTTTATTTTTATTGTTTCATGCACAATTGTGTTGTTCTTGGAGCGTCTTCGTTTTTGCTTTTAGTTCTATTTTGTTTAGTTTTCTTAAATAAATTGGATGGACCCCTGCATCCATATGATATTTCAAATAAGTTGATTGGTGATTGGAAAAGAGTAGGAAAGTTCATGCTTATAAGTGGTATAAAAGGAGTTTTGTTTTGACTATGGCCTAGACTTTATCATGTCATGTTTGATATTGCTTTGACTTTATGCTTAGTAATTATTGATGTAGCATGACTTGTTCCAAACAATTGAGATTGCATAATGTGCCTTGAAAGAATCATGCGTTGTTTTAGCATACAAAAAGCATAATATTGTGGTATTCTCCTTCAATGCTTTATTTGGGTTGACTTGGCACATGCTTACACCATGTTAAGACTATGAACAAGTCACCTTAGCCTCTATGATCATTTAGTTTATTGACTTGTAATATCACTTTATGCTTTAATTAATAATGTTTTGTTGCTCTGGATGATTATGGTCATTAGTGCTCTCTTAATTGGTCGCTCCCAGTCTTTTGCTAGCCTCCACTTGTACCAAGTATGAGTTCCACTCATGCATCCAACCCCCAATAAAACCAAGTTATTCCATAGAGTCCACTATAAATTCCTATGCATGGTGTTTTACACTATTCCAAGTATATTCATGTCTTTATCTACCTTCCAAATTAAACTTGTTATGTGAAAATTAGTGATTAAATCTCTCACGAACTTGATGGCACACTTTACTTTCTTGCACTTAATAAACTTGAACCATTGCATCCATTTATGTTGTGTATATGCTTGCACTTTATAAGTTGATAATTAGTAGAACCATGATGTCATGGGGAACACTTTCAACATTGCACTTATTATCCAGTTGATATCATGTCCTTTTGTTTATGGATCCCGGTGGTGTGAAATAAAAGAGGAGCTTGTAAGCTCATGGAGTTTGTATGTGTGTTAGAGAAACGCCTGGGCGGCTAGCCTAAGCCATGCCTAATCATGGTGGAAACTTGTAACATAACCATAGTGAGCATTCTGTGAGGCATCCTCAATAAAAACCTATGCAAATAGCAAATAAAAAGATCGTTGAGATGCTTATTGTTTGTTGCCTTGTCATATTGATATGGGATAGCTCCTGTATCATGGGGCAAGGGGTACCCCGTTGGCGGTTCTCCATGATACACATATACTTACAATGACAAGAACTTACTCGTGACTAAAGTTGAGTCGCATGAGGTTCGGGACTCGTAGGCAAGGGGCATGAGATTTTCGACTTATAACTTGGCAAGCATATCCTCATATGTGTTCACTTTAACCTTAATCACCTAAAGATGCTCATGATAGGGGCAATGAGAGCTTAAAGCTAATAAGTATCATAATTTTTGGAAGCTCTTTATGAAACTTTAAATCCCTGCTTCCCTCTAATGAAGGGCCTTTCTTTGTACTTTTATGTTGAGTCTCCATCTTCTATCTTTATGCACCAATTGAGAGAGCATAGTGATCATTCTTAGTTTAATGTGCATTGTCCCAAAACTTATTGATTGATTCATAACTATGATATTGCTTGTTCTTAAATTATTTGTATCTAGTCACCCTTATGAACTTTGAAGATGTCCTATGCATTTATATTTTACTATACCATGAGGGACAAGCTGAATACCATTCTTATTATGTTTTCTATATGTGAAACAAACAAACGTCTTTTAATGCATTGTTATTCATGAATCTTTTGTTTGTACCTCTTCATGTTGCAACATAGTTGCTATGTCTTATTGTTAGAACTTTATCCTTCATGTTCATGTTAGAGTACTTTGATCCCACATATCAATGTTTTACAAATACCTTGATCAAGATTATGATGGTGCATGTCACCTCAAAAATTATTCTTTGTATCACTTACCTACTCGAGGACGAGCAGGAGTTAAGCTTGCGGATGCTTGATACGTCGTGAATGTATCTATATTTTTTGATGTTCCATGCTTTTTTATATCTACTTTCTTATGTTTTGTTCACACTTTGAGGTATTTTTATACATTTTTTGGAACTAACCTATTAACAAGATGCAATAGTGCCAGTTGCCTATTTTCTATTGTTTTTGGTTTCAGAAAAGCTAGTAAGGAAATATTCTCGGAATTGGACCGGACAAAAGCCCAAGTCAATATTTTACCAGAAGGAACACGGAGTCCAGAGGGGAGACGAAGTGGCACACTAGGATGGCCACACCTGGTGGCGGCGTGGCCTAGGGTTGGGCATGCCACCAGGGGTGTGGGCCCCTGGTACTCCACCGACCTTGTATTTCTCCTATAAAAGTCTCCCGAGACGAAAACCCTAAGTACCCGATCAAAATTCCACAAAAGAGTCTATAGCCTCTGTCATCTCCATCCCTAGATCGGGAGGGATCTGAATCTCTTCCCGGCACCCTGTCGGAGGGAAGAGATCATCCTGGAGGCCTTCTTCATCACCATGCCTGCCTCCGGTGTGATGTGTGAGTAGTTCATCCTTGGACTATGGGTGCATGTACTAGCTAGATGGTTGGTTCTCCTCCTTTGTGCTATCATGTTTAGATCTTGTGAGCTCCATTCATGATCAAGATCATCTATTTGTAATCTTACATGTTGTGTTTGCAGGGATCCGATGGATATTGAGATGTTATTACATATTGATTATTGATTCTATCATGTCTATGTTATTTGTGATCTTGCATGCTCTTCGTTGTTTGTAACTATCTTGGCCAAGTAGATGCTTGCAACTCCAAGTGGGAGTATTTATGCTCGATAGTGGGTTCATGCCTCTAGTAATCTGGGGAAGTGACAGAAATCTCTAAGGTACTAGATGTGATGTTGCTACTAGGGAGAAAACAACAATCATTTGTTCATAGAACAATCGTATTGTTTACATTACACGCAATTCGTAATGCAATTATCCATTGCTTGCAACTTAATACTGGAGGGGGTTCGGATGATAACCTGAAGGTGGATTATTAGTCATAGATGCAGTTGGATTACGGTCTATGTATTATGTTGTAATGCCCAATCAAATCTCATAGGAGTCAAGATGTCTAGTATATGCATTGTATGCTTTCTCAAATCTATCAATTGCCCTGCTGTAATTTGTTCACCCAACATGCTATTTATCTTAAGCAGAATCACCTCTAGTGAACTATGGACCCCGGTCCATTCTTTTATCATTGATATACCATCTATTGTTACTATTTACTATTTACTTTCTAAAAGCAATTACTATCTTCCACACTATACATTTAATCCTTTGTTTTCAGCAAAACCAGTGAGATTGACAACCTCATTGTAAGTTGGGGCTAAGTTTTGTGGTTGTGTTGTGCAGGATTCCAAGTTGCTAGCAACACCTTGAAGTTCTTTCCTTGCTCCTACTGGTTAGATAACCTTGGTTTCATAACTGAGGAAAAACTTGCTGATGTGCTCATCATACCTTCCTCTTGGGGTTCTCAACGAGTTCTACATTTTGAGCCATCAGTCATCTCCTGTGACAATGCGTATGTGTTGCACGCCCCCGGTCGATATTGTGTGCGGTGACCTACATGCGGCCTCGCCTCGAGGCCATGCAAGCGAGTCGGCTTGTTCTGGCTTGGGGTTTGTTTGGATCATGACCGATGGTTGATGAGTGCATATTTGCATCATATTTTAAAATTATTATTTTGCATTATAGATGTAGGATCTTGGTATTTTACGGCGCTTGCACGCATGTTTTATGTCTGTTTTCACCAGGATCAGGACAGATGATGGATCCAAGGGATACAATTTATTGAAGCAGTTGTACTATGGATAAAAGGAGTCAAAAACAACGTAAATCGCTTATTTGGGAAATATTAATAATACCAAAAGAAAACCAGAGGCGAACAAAGGAGGCAGAGAGCGCAACGACCAACTATACGGCGGGAGCATTTCTTCCACCTGTATAGCTCCGGCCGTATAGTTGGCGCCGCCTCCGCCTTGTCAAATAGTTTCACCCCGTGCAATTGGTTCGAAGAGACGACATAGAGAACACCCAAAAATCGCCAAAACCTCACCTCCGGAAGGCATCTGGAGGGGGAACTCATCCACAAGGGATTCATCTTTGCCCTGCACAGATCCGGGAGGCTAAGGCATCGATCTTCATCATCCACCGCTGCATCACCGCCATCTCCATCCATCCCATCTACATCTTTTCTAGATGTTGTTATAATTCCTATACTCGTTGTGGATTTATACAGGTACTATTCATCTATGATTTTTCCTATTATCATTGCCATGATGTTGATTGCCTCCATGTCTGAGTAGATCCTTAGTTCTTTGGGAGATGGATAAACCCTAGTATGAGATTTAAATAAGATAAAGTCTATTATGATATTCATCACTATGACCATGTGTTAGATTCTCTACATCTTGATGTTGAGAGAAGTCGACCTCTCAATATTTGCCTCTCGCGGGGACTTGATGGAGCAAACTACTTGTTGGTAGATGGAGGCGTGCTAGCACTTACAGTGACTATAAAGTTGTTAGTACTCCTTACATATCAACTTGGGAAATCGAGGAAACTCATGGAACACTATCCATGCCATGGGATATGTCCTACGGGATTGCTAACTGATGTGGTTATAAGGATGATGTGAGCAGCGATTGTTGCCTATTCGTCCACATACGGAGTTCCTCCCACACATACATAGTTTAGAATGTTCATGCTGATAATCTTTATCTTAGATCTTTACAATACTAGTGGTGTATCTTCTACTCCCTGAGAACGCTTTTTCCCTACTACAGTTTCAATTTCTCTTACATACGCGATACTTACTTTCAGTATTAAGTTACTTTGCTTTAATTTATTATTGCTATTATACCCAAAACCCAAAAACACCTTTTTACACAATAATCGCATTTTATCTTGTTACTTAGAACTTTATCTAGCATTTCTATCGCAATATTTATTTCAAGGATTATTAGACTTCGGACTCCTCCCTGTGGGATATCTTTATTTGGAAACTAGCTACAAACGATCTATGCACTTGCAGTCATCAAGCTATTTTCTGGCGCCATTGCCGGGGAGCTAAGCGTTGTAAGTCTTTTAGTTTTTGCTTATTTATTTTTGTCTTGCTAAATTTTGTTTTGACTTACAGGTTTCCACCAACATGATGGAGTTTGAGCACATGACTATTGCTAACCCACTCAACCACTTTGGGAAGCCCTATGATATCTATAAAAGAGAGAACTCCAATGAGAAGACAAGGGGGTTTGAAATACATCATCTACTACTTAGTATTCTACATAAGAAGCAATTTACTAAAGATGAAGAAGATCATGATCCATATGAGCATATTGCATATTTTAAAGATAGATGTGGCACTTTTCTATTGACGGGATATACCGCCGATGAGGTAAGGGCTAAACTTTTTAGTCAAACTTTGACAAGTACAACTCTCTCATGGTATAGATCTCGACCCCCTAAAGCCACTACTACCTGTGAATTTCTATCAAAATATTATCCATTATCAAAATCTTTTGGAATCAGGCATCTTATAATGACTTGGAAGAATCGTTCTAATGAAGAACTAGTAAGATCTTATGTTAGATTTAAAGATTTACTACGACTATGTCCTCGTCATGATTTGCCTGAATGGTATTTACTACATATCTTTTATGGCGGAAGGAGCCTTTATGAATCTTCCTATACCTAAAGCTTGGGCTTTACTTAATAGAATTCGTGATCATAGAGTTTCATGGAATTTTGGTCTAGGAAGTGAAGGAGGGATAGAAATAGAGCATGATAGTATTCATGACTATAATAAAAAAGGCCATGTTAAAGAATTATCTAAAGAACTTTATCTGGATTCAAATCTTGTGTTGCAAGTTGTTAAAGCTTTTACAGAACATATTAAAGCTCCAAAGGAGGGTCCAGTCAAGTATGATCCACCACCTGAACCAGAAAAGAAAAGGGAAGATAAAGCAACACTTGCCTCTGTAGAACCAATATATGAAGTACCTTTCCCTAACACTGCACAAAAGCATATTTTTGAATATGAACAAGTCAAAGCAGTACAGGAAAAGAGGGAAGATTAAAGCATGCCAGAAGTCACGAAACACCTGAAAGAAAACAAAGATGAAGAGGTAACCAAGGAAGCAATTATGGCTATGTACTTACACAGTAACATAGTTGAACTTGATGTAGAGACTTCCATATTGGTTGAAGTTAAAACAAAGGTAAAATATGTGGGTAAGCCTATTCTTCCCTGCATATTTAAAGAAACCTCACATTACGGTTTATGTGATCTTGGCACCGAAGTTAATGTTATATCTTATGATTTCTACCTAGAAATAAAAAAAAAGAAATAGAACTAGCTACAATTGAGAATACTAATATAACAATTATGTTAGCCAATAAAAATCTTAGAATTCCAATGGGAGTAGTTGACAATGCAACTGTCACAATTGGCAACAAAAACTTTCCTACCAATTTTGTAGTTGTTGATATGCCAGCTGAAACTTTTTGCCCTATTATATTGGAAGAACCTTTTTGAGTGATATAGGTGCCTATGTTAATTTCAAGAAGGAGATTGTGTCTCTTAAGCTTGGGGGAACGGAAAACAAATTCCATTTTTCCAAATTTAAAGACAAGCCTCCACAAATACAAGAAGAAGAGGAAGACAGAACCATTGAGGAAATGGCAGCTCTTTTCTTTGGTAATCAAGAAGAAGAAATAAATGAAGATCCAAATTATGAAGAAATAATTATAGAGGACAGGTCCCCAGAAGAACTAGAAGATGAATTTGATTCACTTCCTATTTTGGGACCTCCAACTGATGAGGATTTTTAAGAGCCAGAAAAGATAGGGGACGAGGAACTACCACCCCCAGAGTTAAAGACTCTACCAGATTGAAGGGAATATGCCCGAGAGGCAATAATAAAGTGGTAATTATCTTATTCCATGTTTATGATAAATGTTTATTTTGCATGCTATAGTTGTATTGATCGGAAACATCAATACATGTGTGTTTAATAAACAAAAAAGGGTTCCTAGTTATGCCTCTCTTATAGACTAGCTTGTTGATTAACAAGATGATCAAGGTTTCCTGATCATAGACATTGGATGTTGTTAATAACAAGGTCACAACATTAGTTGAATGATGTGATGAACAATCATCCGAAGTATAGCATTACGATCAAAGTCATTATGTTTATATTGCTATAACATCATACGAAGTAATCTTTATCCTTAGACCATGAGATCATGTTAATTGCTAACACCGGAAGAGTATCTTGATAACATCAAACGTCACACCGTAACAGGGTGACTATAAAGATGGGTTCAGTGCTACGAAGGTGTTATGTTGAGGCTCATGGATCAAGAGTGGAATTTGTCAATCCCGATGACGGATAGATATACTCTGGGCCCTCTCGGTGATATCACATTGAAATAGCTTGCAAGCAAGTGATGTGATCACTAGAATGTTATATCACGGGAACGAGAAAAGAGTGCATGTCTGTAACGAGATCAAACTAGGTATGGAGATACCGATGATCAAATCTCGGACATGTAATATATCGCGAGACAAAGGGATTTAGTTACTAGCATTAAAGGTTCTCACGATCATAGAAGTCATCGTTGAATGTGTAGGAGTCAGTACGGATCTCCAGGTCCCGCTGCTAATTATTGATCGGAGAGGGGTCTCGATCATGTCTGCATTATTCGCGAACCGTAGGGTGACACACTTAAGAGTTACCGGACACCATTTTGGAGCACATATGTTTCAGACGAAAGAATTGCAAAGCGCAGGAATTGTTTCGATAGAAACCGGAAATTGTTTCGGGTGAAATTGCAGAAAGTGGTTCTGCATGTGATATTGAAATATTGCAAGGGGTTTTATGTGAATGTTTGTTAATTAAAGTAATTAACAAAATTATGAATAAAATTAATAAAAGAGTTTTATTAAATGAGAGAGCATTAAATTTGGAGAAATTTAATGCATTTAAAGTGGAGACTTTAAAAGGGAATGTGAAGAGGCATTTTAATGTGGAGGGGTTACCACCACATGAATGGAGGAGGTGAAGAGACACCTCCTCCATGCGCCGGCCATGAAGGAGGGGCACCCCCCTCCTCCTATAAAAGGCCCCCCTCTTCCTCCTTCATCTACACACCTCCTTGTGAAGGATCTCTCTCCCCCTCTAGAATTATTCCCCCATGGTCTCGGATTAGCGAGATACATGTTCCCGGTGGCATTTGTCTGGAAGGAGTTGCTGCTTCTGCTGGATTGCTGGAGCGAGGAGGTGGAGGTTGTCAGGTGGCTTGAATGTGTGTGCGAGTGCGGATGCGCTGCTGAGTTGCGGCGCTCGGACTTCCTCACGATCTTGAGATCGGCAAGTGTACGACTACATCAACCACGAGTTCCTACTCGTTAACAAAACTCGTTGTCTTCGAGGGTAAGTTCTTGTTGGATGTATGCCCACCCGTTGCTTTGTACCTAGTAGATAGATCTTGGCGTGTAGTTCACACCGTAGGAAATTTTTTTGTTTTCTATGCTGCGGACCCAACAGTGGTATCAGAGCGTGATCTATGCATAGGTGCTTTGCACGGGTAGTACACATATGTTTATATGTGGGCGATGATGATCATGTTATTGCATCTTCTATGTATTTTGGATATTGGTGGCATAGTGGGATGAAGCGGCCCGAACCAACCTTACATGTCATCGTACATGAGACCGGTTCCACGACTGACATGCAACTAGTTTTGCATAAGTGGCTGGCGGGTGTCTGTCTCTCCTACTATAGTCAATATCTGATTTACAACGAGTTGCTAATAATTTGGTTATCCTCGTTGTGGTTCATGTTCATAGGTAAGAACGGTTCTATCTCCGAAAGCCCTAAGCCACGTAAAAACTTGCAATTGATAAATTAGAGGCGTCTAGTTTAGATCGTTGCTGGGCTAGTGTCTTGATATGGTATTGTTGTAAGTAGATGTATGATAGATACTTTTACAACACACTCAACGTGTAAGTTCCATAGACCTTGGCCTTACACACAAAGGAATGATAGAGATCATACCACGATGCAAGTGATAGAGATCAAATGCATGGACCATATCATCTCACTTTACACATTAGATGTTAGCATCTTATACTGCTAGTTTGGCGCTTTCTGTAGCATTGTAAGATGATCCCTCTTTTAGATATCAAGATAAAAAAATGTGTTCTTCCTTAAGTATGCACCATTTTGTGGATCGTGTTTTGAGACATCACGTGATGATCGGGTGTACTCGAATCTACGCTTTCATTGGAACGGGTGTAAGACAGTTTTACACACGCGAATACTAAGGTTCTTACTTGGCGAGCCTAGCATGTATAGACATGGCCTCGGAACACGGACCGAAAGGTTAAGCATGAGTCATATAGTTGATATGATGCCCATATAGATGCTCTCCTTTGAAGCTACATCAACTCATGTGATGATCGGACTTGGTGTAGTGGATTTGGTTCATGTAATCACCAAAAAGACACGAGGGATGTCGTTTTTGAGTGGGAGTTCATTTCTAATTTGGATTAGTCGAACCAAATTTGTCATAAATTAAATCAAAGTGAATTTGCATAGTTTGTTGTAGTCATTGGCATTTGTTTTCTACCTTATGCTTAGTTTTTATTTGAGATAATAGAACTATAGAATTCTGGACATTTACTTTACGAACTGGTATCGTATTGTTTTGAATGTCAATTTAAAGTTTATAAGTCCTATTGCAAACTTTCAGCAAACTCTATTTACTCTATGAAGTTTAATAAGTACTATTAAATCAAGGGTAAGAATTCCAATGTTAGTATCTAAAGTATCATGTTTGCCTCCATGATTATTGATATTCAAAAAGTTATTTTAATATCAAGATTATATAGGAGCTGAAAATTGTTTCAGAAACCATCATGTGTGAAAGATATTGTGATATCTGAAACAAAGTTTTTGGTTGCATTATGATAGAGTGTAATTTAGCAAAATACATGTTCTCATATTGTATGAGAATTTGTGAAGGATGGAGATGCTAGGCATCCAAATCTCCCAAAAGGTTTCGGGAACTAAAATTATACTCGTCATTCTTCCTTATAGGCTATAGTATCTTGATCATGAAAGTTGTCATGATAAGGATGAATAGAAGATGTAAGTAAAATGTTTACTACACTAATAGATTACTAAAGAATGGATTTTTGAAAGAATACCAAACATTTGATGATGGTGATCCACTTCAAAGTGCAAGTCCAACGGTATTAGTATTTGACTATATACGCTTTGTACTATGTGTCATGTGAATGACACCACTATTGATGTTGATAGATTATTTTAAAAGAAAAGGAATTGCTGAAAGAGAATCTATAAAATATTTGGCAGAAAATAAAAGGTTGGAGATGTCCAACTTAGGTATATAGAAGATATACATGTTATGGTTGTATTCCTTGCTTGTTAAACAATGTGGTTCTTAGGTACTGGATACACAACGCAATTCATGAACTGCAATGGCCTAAGTAACTAGCAAGAGAATAAGTGATGATGTTCATCGAAAACAAATAAAGTGTTATTGTGTTTTTCGTTGTCGTCAAACCTAGCCTTCAAGATTTGTTTTAATAATTGTTATTATGTTCCGGTATTATGAGAACAATGGTTGTTCAAATAATTACCGTATTCCATAAAGGATGGATGAACTTTTACAAGTCTAGTGGAAAAAATCACATCCATAAACACTATTGCTAAAATGTCACAAGACAAATGATTGAAAGATCACTTATGAAGTGACATCGTTGTTTAAATTATATTGGAAAGAAAACATGAAGAAACTCCATGTTGATGGAATTTTGGAGTCTTTGATTTTGATCAATTGACGCATGGGAGACTTTCCTTGAGATAATTGAAACTTCGTCCATAGGCCAAAGAGGAACGGATGACTAAATTATTGGATATTATGCATGTTGATGTATATAGTCCATTATGTGTAGCCATATGCGATGGATCTTTCTTGCTTCATATGCTTTCTCCAGAAATTTAAGTGAATATATCTATATATTTACTTAATAAGGAAGAAGTATGAAACATTTGAAAGTTGTTCAAAGACTTTCAAGATGAAGTGGAAAATCATTGTAACAAGAAAATAAAGAGTTTATGATTCGATCATAAAGGAAGATATTTGAGTTACATGTTTAGCAAAACACTTAAGATTTGAGGAATTGTTCCATGATTTGTGTTTCCCGATAAACCATAGGAGTATGGCATATTCGAGAGATGAAATCAAACCATGTTTGACATGGTAAGATCAAAGGTGTCATTTATTAAACTGCCATTATGTTTTAAGGATTGAAGCTTTAGAGACTACCGCTTTTACACTGAAAAGAGCACCATCGTGATCCGTTGAAATGACACCATATAAGTTATGGTTTGGGATAAAACCCGAATTGTCTTTTCTTAAATTTTGGTATGGTATGCATAAGTAAAATGTTTACAACCAAAGTCGGATGAGCATGTCTTTGTAGGTTATCCCAAAGAATTTCGTGGGAATTTCACCATAACACCGAGGACAAAAGAGTTTGTTACTTGGAACGTCAAGTTTCTTGAGAAGGAATTTTTCGTGAAAAGTTAAGTGGGAGGACAATAGAACTTTGATAAGGTTGTTGAACCTTAGCTATATGTGCTACGTAGCGCAGCGCCGGAAAGTGTCCCGGTGGCGGCCACAATGCTCATGGCTCCCCTGATTACAAAGGGTATGATCTCAGAGATTAGAGTTCCTATTGAACCGTGTGGGTTGGTAAGAATCAAATAGTGTGATTTGATAAGCAAGTCGTTGTTGTTTTGACAATGATGAACCAACTACATGCAAAGAAGCGATGATGGGCCCTGACTCCATAAAATGACTAGAAGTCATAGAATCCGTGATAGTATCCATACACGAGAAATCAAGTTTCTGAACTTGGAAGACCCTCCGGAAAGGCATGAAGCCTATCGGTTGTGTTTGGATCTATAAAGAAATAGACATGGATGTTTAACATCTATGAAATAGTCGACATGCCGGAAAGAAGTTTACGACAATGTTCAAGGAGTTGACTATGACAAGATTTGATCTTTCATAGCGATATATAGTATTCATGGATTAATGTAGCAACCACTACATATAATTTGGTATATGGTAGTTGAATAAACAGAACAATGTTCTTCTAATAGAACGGTTACCTAGGGCGTGTACATGACATGGTCCGAAGGGTTTTGTTAATTCAAGGGGTGCTAAAAGGGCATGCAAACTTCAATAGTTGAAGTAAGCATAGCGGAGTTGGAATCTTCACCATGATGAAACTGTTAAAAGAGTTTAAATTCATCAGAGATGATGAAGATGCTTGCATTTGCAAGAAATTAAGTGGGAGCGTTGAGACATATTTCTAATACATTATGTAGAGGACATATTGTTGATTGGAAATGATGTATCTTGTATTGACACAAGTTAAGAATTTCATTAAAATAAGATTTCGATGAAAGACTTGGGCAAAACTGAAATATTTGGCATCAATATCTATATGGATAGATTGAGGCGCTAATATGGGTATGCCAGACATACATATATGAGATATTGAAAGGGTTCAATATGGAAACAACAAGAAAGGTTCTTGCTGCATGGAAAGGATTGTATCAAAATTCAAGTGTTTCAACACTTGGTGAGTAAAATCACATGAAGATTTTGATCGATTATACCATGATATGTATATATCTAGAATGTCCTATGCTCTAAATGTTATGAGCACATACCAGAATGATTCACGAGACGATCATTGGACGATAGTAAAGATATTCTTATGAGCTTTGGAAGAACTAAGAATATATAATGTATAAGTGACAAATAGTTAAAGGTAGTTCATTATAAAGTGTTACATTGATACTAGTTTTGTCACAAGATACAAATTAAATTTATCTTAATTTAGACTATGGGTGGCACAATTTAATGGAAAGGATGTTCCATGATGGATTTGGATGAGTTCCAAATTTGAGACATTGTGACGGATACTACAACAAAAGGCTAAGTATATGACTGCTATAGTAGCAGCATAGGAGGGCATTTGTGTTAAGTAGTTTGTTATCAAACTAGGTGTGGTTCAAAGTGGGCTAATACTATGAAGATATATTGTGTGACAATAATATCAACATATTTTGAGCCTAACGAACTAAAGGTCTCACCAAAGGACCAAATTTATACAATGCCATCTCATTTGAGAATGAGTGATGCGTAGAGACGCAAAGACATGCAAATACACACGGACCTAAAACTGTCAGATCCGGAGATTATGTTAACCACTAGCAATCGCATATATGCAACACTAGAAAGCCATAGGTGTTCAATACGCAAAGTTTTTCAAACTAGATTATTGACTCTAGTGCAAGTGGGAGACTGAAGGGAATATGCCCGAGAGGCAATACTAAAGTGGTTATTATCTTATTCCATGTTTATGATAAATGTTTATTTTGCATGCTATAATTGTATTAATCGGAAACATCAATACATGTGTGTTTAATAAACAAAAAATGGTTCCTAGTTATGCCTCTCTTATAGACTAGCTTGTTGATTCACAAGATGATCAAAGTTTCCTGATCATAGACATTGGATGTTGTTAATAACAAGGTCACAACATTAGTTGAATGATGTGATGAACATTCATCCGAAGTATAGCATTACGATCAAAGTCATTATGTTTATATTTCTATAACATCATACGAAGTAATCTTTATCCTTAGACCATGAGATCATGTTAATTGCTAACACCGAAAGAGTATCTTGATAACATCAAACGTCACACCGTAACAGGGTGACTATAAAGATGGGTTCAGTGCTACGAAGGTGTTATGTTGAGGCTCATGGATCAAGAGTGGAATTTGTCAATCCTGATGACGGATAGATATACTCTAGGCCCTCTCAGTGATATCACATTTAAATAGCTTGCAAGCAAGTGATGTGATCACTAGAATGTTATATCACGGGAACGAGAAAAGAGTGCATGTCTATAACGAGATCAAACTAGGTATGGAGATACCGATGATCAAATCTCGGACATGTGATATATCGCGATACAAAGGGATTTAGTTACTAGCGTTAAAGGTTCTCACGATCACAGAAGTCATCGTTGAATGTGTAGGAGTCAGTATGGATCTCCAGGTCCCGCTGCTGATTATTGATCGGAGAGGGGTCTCGATCATGTCTGCATTATTCGCGAACCGTAGGGTGACACACTTAAGAGTTACCGGACACCATTTTGGAGCACATATGTTTTAGACGAAAGAATTGCAAAGCCTAGGAATTGTTTCGATAGAAACCAGAAATTGTTTCGGGTGAAATTGCAGAAAGTGGTTCTGCATGTGATATTGAAATATTGCAAGGGGGTTTATGTGAATGTTTGTTAATTAAAGTAATTAACAAAATTCTGAATATAATTAATAAAATAGTTTTATTAAATGAGAGCGCATTAAATTTGGAGAAATTTAATGCATTTAAAGTGGAGACTTTAAAAGGGAATGTGAAGAGGCATTTTAATGTGGAGGGGTTACCACCACATGAATGGAGGAGGTGAAGAGACACCTCCTCCATGCTCCGGCCATGAAGGAGGGTCACCCCCCCTCCTCCTATAAAAGGCCCCCCTCTTCCTCCTTCATCTACACACCTCCTTGTGAAGGATCTCTCTCCCCCTCTAGAATTATTCCCCCATGGTTTCGGATTAGCGAGATACATGTTCCCGGTGGCATTTCGTCTGGAAGTAGTTGCTGCTTCCACTGGATCGCTGGAGCGAGGAGGTGGAGGGTGTCCGGTGGCTTGAACGTGTGTGCGAGTGCGGATGCGCTGCTGAGTTGCGGCGCTCGGACTTCCTCACGATCTTGAGATCGGCAAGTGTACGACTACATCAACCACGAGTTCCTACTCGTTAACAAAACTCGTTGTCTTCGAGGGTAAGTTCTCGTTGGATGTATGTCCACCCGTTGCTTTGTACCTAGTAGATAGATCTTGGCGTGTAGTTCACACCGTAGGAAATTTTTTTGTTTTCTATGCTGCGGACCTAACACAGATAATCTCAAATACAGGTTTTTAGATGATACCAATAAATTCCCTGTTATTATTAGTGCTAAACTTTCAGGAGACGAAGAAGAAGAACTCATGAGGATACTTAAGGAGCATCACCAAGCCTTTGGGTACTCAATGGATGACTTGAAGGGCGTTGTCCCATGATAGTCGTTCATTGAATATTCATGGAAGAAGGTGCAAAACCAGTTGCGGAATTTAATAGAAGACTGAAGCCTGAAATGAAATAAGTGGTCAAAAAAGAAATTGTACGCCTACTAGACGCAAGTATAATTTATCATGTCAAAGAGAGTGATTGGGTAATTCATGTTCATTGTGTCCCTAAGAAGGGCGGTTTTACTGTTGTTCGTAATGAAAACAATGAACTAATACCTACTAGAACTATTTTTGGGCATAGGATGTGCATAGACTTTAGGAAATTAAATAAAGAAAATAGGAAAGATCACTATCCATTACCATTCATAGATCAAATTTTAGAAAGGTTAGCAAACCATACTCATTTTTTTTACTTTGACGGATACTCTGGTTTCTCTCAAATAGCTGTTCATCCGGATGACCAACTTAAAACAACGTTCATAAGTCCTTACGATTTACATGCTTACCGATGGATGCCTTTTGGTCTATCTAATGCTCCAGCTACTTTTCAACGATGCATGACTGCTATTTTCGCTGATTTTATAGAACTTATAATGGAAGTATTTATGGATGACTTTTCTATCTATGGAACTTCATTTATAGTTGCTTGGATAATCTCAAGAAAGTTTTGCAGCGTTGTGAAGAAACTAATCTTGTACTAAACTGGGAGAAGTGCCACTTTATGGTCAAAGAAGGTATAGTCCTCGGACACAAGTTATCAGGTAAAGAAATTGAAGTTTATAGAGCTAAGGTTGAAGCAATAGAGATAATGCCACCACCTAGGGATATTAAATGTATAAGGAGTTTTCTTGGTCATGTGGGTTTTTACAGAAGGTTCATTAGAAAATTCTCTAGGATATCTAAACCTTCGACTAACCTCTTGCAAAAGGGAATGAGGTTTAAATTTGATGATAAGTGTCTTGAAGCCTTTGATAAACTAAAAATGCTTTAACAAGTGCTCCCATCATTAAACCACCTATCTGGGATACAACCTTTGACGTAATATGTGAAGCTAGTGATGATGTTGTAGGAGTAACTCTTGGACAACATATTGGTCATAGATTTAATATTATATATCATGCTAGTAGAACTCTTAATGGTGCTCAAAAGAATTACCTAAAGGAAGAAAAAGAATTGTTTGCTGTATTTTTCTCTTGTGATAAATTTCGTTCTTACATAGATGATGCAAAGGTGATAGTTCATACGGATTGTGATGGCTTAAAAGAACTCCTTGAAAGGAAAGACCATAAGCCAAGGTTGATCCATTGGATTCTTTCACTACAAGAATTTGAGTTGCAGATTATGAAGAGACAAGAAATAAAGATGTTAGATGCAGTGTCCATGTTTGCCCAAGAAGACACCAATCTTATTGAGAGGAACTTTAGTCCTGGTGATTTTTGTTTATGGTAATTATTTGATGAACTAAAGTCAATTCCTCCAAAAGAGAAGGAGTCCTTGCTGTGGGAGGAACTTTTCATCCCTGATTAAGCAAGTGGTAAGTGCAAGGTAAGTGTTCTTACTCAAATAAGTGATTTATTTTCACAATTTTTACTCTTGAAAATTCTATTTTCGAATTCCTTGTGGTTTTCTAAAGATTTTAGAGGGGTTTTACCAACTATACGGGCGAAGCTATACGACCGGAGAGGGGGGCTCCTGCTGTATAGTTGGTCATTAAACTATCTATATCATCTTTGTGAAATTGTTTTCGATATCTGAGCCTATACAGCCGCAACTATACGACCGGAGCAAAAATTCCGGCTGTATAGTTGGTCGTTGAACTCTCAAATAGTTTTGCTTTTTGGTGTATGTATCTATACGGTCACAACTATACGACCGGAGAAAAAAATCCGGTCGTATAGTTGGTCGTTAAACTCCTAGGCACTTTTGATTTTCGTTGTTTGAAACTATACGGTCGCAACTATACGACCGGAGAAAAAATTCCGACCGTATAGTTGGTCGTTAAACTCTCAAACACTTTTTCGTTCGATCTTTATTTTATTCATCTAAAAAACATTATGTCGGTTCTGAGTCATGATTAAATCAACCTGGACTCGAGATATTTGGAAATATCATCCTGGAACAAACTATATGGCCGGACCTATACGGGTCGCGCCCGTATAGTTAGTCGTTACGTGGCAGGACACTTCCAAATCCATGATTTATTTTTCTGTTCCGTTTGGATTCTTTTCTTGGACGACAATTTGGTGTTTCTCGTGAACTTTACCGACCTCTGACCCCTCTTATATACTACCATTGTCTCTCATGCAGCCCGTCCTACGGACGCTTCTACATCTACACCAACAAGTCCCCCAAGTGGACCCATGACTCGTGCCCGAGCCAAACTCCTACAAGCTAAGGTGGACTCACTCCTCTCCTCGTGCTAATTTGATACCTCTTTGTATGGTGTGCTACTTCATACCTCTACTCTGTG
Source organism: Avena eriantha (assembly GCA_910589775.1). NCBI lineage: Eukaryota > Viridiplantae > Streptophyta > Magnoliopsida > Poales > Poaceae > Avena > Avena eriantha. The sequence goes on along the minus strand of OU342742.1, from coordinate 20,617,570 downwards.
CATCATCAGGTACGAACCCCCGCCGCGTCGACCCACGAGCCCTGAAGCTGCACCTGAGCTGAAGATGCCTGAGCCGGAGTGTCCGCCCGAATCCATCCGGAGTGTCCAGCGCAGCCGGAGTGTCCGGCCTGCCCTAGCCCGAACCTGGCGTGGACATTCAGAAGGTCAATTCGGACACTTCCCGGACACCACCCGGAGTGTCCGGCCACCCCGGACTGTCCGGCCGTTCCGACCCGGACTGTCCGGTCCAAGAGATGGGCATGCGAGCCTAGCTAGGCCCTATGGCCCATGTACCCCTCTACTTCGCCTAGAACTCTACTTTAATGCCTGAATTACCCCTGAACTTGTGGTTGGCCTATATATAGTCCCCCACCTCCAATGTAAACCCTAGGCATGATATTGGAATTAGTGGAAACCCCTTTGTGGATCTATCTAATTCTTGCCGCATGCTCCTTGACTAAGGAGCACCAATATCCCCAAACCTCGTTGGAGTTTGCACCGTGCCTCCACGTTGTACAAGGCCTAGGCATCGGTGTCCCTTTACCTAGACGTCAAGATCTCACCGAGTCTCCCATCTCGCCGTGCCGGTTCGAGAGAGAGTCCTCCGCCCGACGCCGATCCTAGGGATTGCGCCAGACCGGTCACCACCGGCATGAGCTATTGGTGTGTATCGGGGTTTTGTGTGTGTGTTCTTTGCGTTCTTCGTGCGTGTGTTCGTCGTGTTCATCCTCCCCTCCTCTCCCCGCACTCCATCCTCGATTTGAAAGGGAATCGTGAAAGATCGGGCCACCCTAGAGGTTTGCCCCCAACATATTGGTATCAAGAGCTTCGTTGCTCACGATTTCCTCCACAAATTTTTCTTCTATCCACCAAAAATTTGAAAATCCCCAAAAAACAGCCCATATTTGCCTTTGGATCGATCTCTTGATTTGGAGTGTTATTTGTGGTTTTGATCCGACCAAACCTTGTCTAAGGAGTTGGTCCAGCTTTATCCTGTGTTTCCCCAGCCCGATTTGGCCAGTTTTTCACGGATTTGAGGCTCGAAGGCGAGGATTTCCGCTCAAGAACACGAGCAGGAAACCCGCGCCGGAGTGTCCGGCCCGTACTGACCGGAGTGTTCGGCCGAACCAGACCGGAGTGTCCGGCCTAACCGGAGTGTCCGGCCCAGACAGACCGGAGTGTCCGGCTGTAACGCCAGTTTTGCCTCATTTTTTCGCATTGGCTAATCTCCTTTGTTTGCTCGTGTCCCGTGTGCGTGTCAGCAACTACCAGCAAGCTTCCACATCATCAACTTCCACTCTCATCGACACCACGGACCACGAACATCATCCCGCACCACCGAGGCCAAGTTCATCATCAAAGAAGGTATAACTTGCGTCACCTTGTTAACCCCCATCTTCCTTTGTGTGTACCTATCCCATGAGAGTGGCTCGTCTTGTGTTTGCTTGAGCATTGTGCATTTGTCCTTGGATAGTGAGAGTGCAAGAGCAATATCAAGTGTGACTAGGTAGCATCAAGGGAGAGCAAAAAAAAGGAAAAAGATACAAAGAAAAAGCAAAAGAAAAATAGTCTCCCCTTGTAAAAGAGCGTCTCAAAGCTTGTAAGCAAGAGAGAAAGAAGAGCGCCCAAGGCAAGTGCATAAATCCGTTGCTCACTTTTCCTCTTTGCAAACAAGCCATGGTCTCTCCTTGCATTGGCACGACAACGAGCTTAGTCTTTGTTAGGACATTTTGTTTGCTCATTTTCATAGTCGTGTCAATCCCAACTTTCTCCACGTGTGTGTACATAGTCGTAGGTTCCCGTCACCCTTTTGAGTTGTTGACCTTCGCCTTTGACTTGAGTTTTGTTGGATTTTACCCACTTTTGACTATTCATTTTCTTTTGGTTGGTTCTTTGGCTTTCCACAATACTAACCTACCACCAACAAGCTTTTTTGAGTTAGTTATTTCTTTAGTGTGAGTTTTTCTTTGCAATTCCACTTTGCATGCTTATAGCTCTCACTTGTGGTTTATAGTTTGGTGCAATCCCCAAGGTGAGGTACAAGGCTAACACCACCATATTCCACTTCCATATACAATACTTGTGTGTTTTGCATGATGGATAGGCACGGTGAGACGAGACAACCACCTCCCCAAGAAGAAGATCAAGGTCCGTACATGACGCACGCAAGTCACTTCATCGTCCGCCAAGAGTTCCGTGAACGTTGCCAAGCCCTTGAGACGCGACAAGATGAAAAATTTGGTGAGACACAAGCCGAGTTCAAGAACATTGACAACCGCTTCGACGGCCTCGAACGACAAATGCATGCAATGCATCACAACTTCAGCCACCAAAATGAAGCGCTTCAACGCTCCGTCGCCGAAACAAATGACAATCTTCGACGCCTCATTGACGGAATGACAAGGCCACATTCACGCGCGTCAAGCTCTTCAAGCTCATCGCGTCATCATGCTCCTCCTCAACAAGATCTTCAACCAAGTGCTCCAAGACGCAATGATGCCCCCGTGGTTGAAGATGGAACCTCTTCGAACTATGTACCTTCCCCACGGCACGCCGCAACATCAAGCTATGATGGTGACCTCTCTTCAAGGCCACGAGCAAGGCAAGAAGCACACCGTCATCACGCAAGGGCACTAGTGATCCAACAAGAGCAACCACAAGAGGAACCACAAGTGCAACCGCAAGTCTACCACCATCGACCGTGACACATACTTGACACAACAAGTGATGACTCCAATTTGGAGAATCAAGCTCGTCATCGACGTGAAGCTCTCCAAGATCCTCCTCCTCGTCATCAACGTCATGAACGTCCGTATCAACACTATGGTCATCATGAGGTGCCTCCTCCACATCAACAAAACTTGGAGCATCAAGTGATACAAGTTGAGCGACGCCCACCACGTCAAGAGGCTCATGACCATGTCCTCTGCCGTGAGGCCCATGTGCCTAACCAACATCACCAACCGAGGAACGAGCCTCCTCTTCGTCATCAACCACGTCAAGAGGCTCCACACCCTCGCCACCATGAGGCCCAAGCGCCTCAACCACGTCAACAACCGCGCCAAGAGCAAGAGAAAGCTCCTTAACAACAATACCAAGAGCAAGCTCCGCAACAAGGACGCGAGAACCAAGTTCCACCTCCCCAACTACAAGATCATCAACAAGGTCACCAAGCTCGTTGCAATGACCGCAACGATGAATAAACTTTTGGCAAGCTCAAGTTCACAATGCCCAAGTTCACCGGATCCAATGACCCCAAAGAATACCTCTCATGGGCACTCAAAGTCGACAAGATCTTCCGCATGCACAACTATAGCAACAAGAAGATGGTCGCCATGGCTTCGCTAGAGTTTGATGATTACGCCAACCTTTGGTGGGAACAAGTTCAAGTTGCTCGTGATGCAAGACAAGAGATGCCAATTACAACTTGGCATGACATGAAGGCTCACATGAGATCCCGGTTTGTCCCTGCGCACTACACGCGTGACCTCTTCAACAACCTTCAAGCTCTTCGTCAAGGGAAAAAGACCATGGAAGAGTACTTCAAGGAAATGGAACTCAACTTGATTCGCGCCAACATTGATGAGCGCATGGAGCAAACAATGGCACGTTTCCTTATTGGCTTGAATCACCCAATCAAGCGCATCGTCGAGTTCCAAACATACAACACCATGGTTGAGCTTGTGCACATCGCAACAAAGGCTGAACGTCAAGTGCAAGAGGATATCAAGTACAACAAGCCCAAGACGTACTTCACCTACAAGCAAGCCTCAACCGCTACACCAACAACTTTCAATGGAAGCTCCTCAAGTACCTCCAAGCCTTCCTTCAAGCCCACACTTCCTCAAGGAAAACTGCCCCCAAGTAGCAAGCAAGCAAAGAGTGATACACCTTTCAACGGTGAATGCTACAAGTGTGGAGGTAAAGGACACAAGTCGGCCGAATGTGGAAACAAGAAAGTCTTGTTCATCCATGACAATAGTGATGAAGAGTACTTGAGTGAAGATGAGTTTGATGCCCGTGTCAAGGAAGCAATGGCAAGGCAACGAGTGGAAGATGATCAAGAACTCCTCATGTGTGAACATGACGCAAGTCCATCGCTTGTCGTCACAAGGATCTTGACCACTCAAGCACAATAGTATGAAGACCAACGCTCCAATATCTTCCAAACACGAGCCGGTATCAATGGCAAATCTATCAAGGTGATCATTGACGGAGGGAGTTGCCACAACCTTGCTAGCACCGAGTTGTGTGAGAAGCTCAACCTCACCCTCCATCCGCACAAGCACCCCTACCACGTGCAATGGCTAAGTGACCAAGGGTCCGTGAAGATCAAGCATACCGTATCAGCCTCCTTCGCCATTGGTCCTTACAAAGATACTGTGGAGTGTTATGTGGTTCCTATGACAGTTTGCCACATGCTTCTTGGTCGACCATGGAAATTTGACAAGGCTGCTTAACATGATGGTCGCACCAATATATACACCTTCAAATGGCTCAACAAAACATGTGTTTTGCAACCGATGACTCCTAGCCAAATAATCGCGGACAATGCAAAGGCTTTAGCGAGGGCGCAAAGCACAACACCTACTTGTGAGAAGAGCGGTGAGAGAGAGAACCACCTCATACTGAGTGAGAGCCACAAGCCAAACTCGAGTGGAAAAATGAAGAGTGTTCTCCTTTCCACAAAAAGTGAGATGAGAGATGTTCGGAACAACCCATCCATCTTGCACTATGTCCTACTTTGCAAGGGAGTAGCGCAAGGAACTAACGAATTAACCAATGTTCCTCCATCTTTGATGAGTGTTTTGCAGGAATTCAAGGATGTGTTCCCCTAAGAGCTTCCACATGGACTACCTCCTCTTCGCGACATTGAACATCGCATTGACCTCATCCTCGGTGCACCACTTCCCAACCGCGCCGCTTACCGCACTAACCCGGAGGAGACAAAGGAGATCAAACTTCAAATCAACCAACTCGTCTCCAAAGGTTTGATCCAAGTTATCACTAGTCCAAGTGCCGTACCCGTGATTCTTGTTCCAAAGACAGATGATACGTTACGATTATGCATGGACTGCCGTCCAATCAATGCTATCACCGTGCGTTATCGACATCCCATACCACGTCTCGATGACATGCTTGATGAGTTGTGTGGAGCCACTATTTTTTCGAAAATTGATCTTCGTAGTGGTTACCATCAAATACGCATGGCTGAAGGTGATGAGTGGAAAACCGCCTTCAAGACTAAACTTGGTCTCTATGAATGGTTGGTTATGCCCTTTGGTTTATCGAATGCCCCATCCACCTTCATGGGCCTTATGAATCACATCTTGTGTTCTCTCATTGGGAAAAGTGTTGTTGTCTATTTCGATGATATTCTTGTTTATAGCAAATCACTTGAGGACCATATAACACATGTCAAGGAAGTTTTGCAAATCCTTCGACATGAAAAGCTTTATGCTAATCTTCCCAAGTGCACGTTTGCTAAAGACAAGTTGATTTTTCTTGGATTTGTCGTTTCTTCAAAGGGAATTGAAGTTGATGTTTCCAAGGTAAAGGACATACGAGATTGGCCCATCCCAACAAATGTGAGTAAACTCCGAAGTTTTCATGGGTTGGCCGGTTTCTATCGTCGCTTTGTGAAAGACTTTTCGACCATTGTTTGTCCCCTCAATGAATTGACCAAAATGAATGTCACCTTCGTGTGGGGCAAGGCACAACAAAAAGCTTTTGATGAACTCAAAAAGAGGCTCACCGAAGCACCTCTCCTTGCTTTACCGGATTTCACAAAAACTTTTGAGATAGAGTGCGACGCTAGTGGTATTGGCATTGGAGGAGTCCTTATGCAAAACGGATGTCCTATAGCCTACCATAGCGAGAAACTTGATAGTGCTCGCCTTAACTATCCAATTTATGACAAAGAGCTTTTTGCCTTAGTTCGTGTCCTTCAAGTTTGGCAACACTACCTTTGGCCCAAGGAATTTATCATACATTCCAACCACGAGTCGTTGAAATATCTCAAAGGCCAAGTTAACTTGAGCAAGAGACACGCTAAGTGGGTTGAGTTCATGGAGTCTTTTCCATACATTGTCAAGTATAAGAAGGGCAAAGATAATGTAGTTGCGGACGCATTGTCTCGCAAACATACAAGCCTTCTTACGAGACTTGAAATCAACGTGTTGGGTCTTGAGGAAATAAAATCTTTGTATGCTTCCGACCCGTCCTTTGAACCAATTTTCGCAAAGTGCTCCAATGACAAGGGAGTTGATGATTTCTATTTGCATAAGGGCTTTGTTTTTAAACAAAACAAGCTATGCATTCCGAAGTCGTCGCTTCAACTTTTGCTTCTCCAAGAATCTCATGGTGGAGGCCTCATGGGTCACTTTGGCCGTGACAAGACATTGGACATGCTCTCCAATCACTACTTTTGGCCCAAGATGAAGCGTGACGTGGAGCGCTACATTCAACAATGCACGACATGTGTTCAAGCTAAGTCGCAAGCTAATCCCTATGGTCTTTATATGCCATTGCCTATTCCTCATACACCTTGGTCCGACATTAGCATGGATTTCATATTAGGATTGCCTAGATCTAAGCATGGTCATGATTCTATATTTGTTGTTGTGGATCGTTTTTCCAAAATGGCACACTTCATACCGTGCCATAAGACCGACGATGCTTCACATGTTGCAAATATGTTTTTCAAGGAAATCGTCCGTCTTCATGGTGTGCCAAGGACAATCGTCTCCGACCACGACGTCAAATTCATGAGCTACTTATGGAATACCCTCATGGCCAAGCTCGGCGTCAAGCTACTCTTCTCATCTGCATCGCATCCCCAAACTGATGGCCAATTTGAAGTTGTCAACCGAAGTCTCAGAACTCTCCTACGTGTGTTGATCAAGAAAAACTTGAAGGATTGGGAGGAATGCATTCCCCACGCCGAGTTCGCCTACAACCGAGCAAAGAACTCAACAACCAAGATGAGTCCATTCATGATCGTCTATGGTTTCGAGCCCCTCACCGCGCTCGACATCCTACCACTACCTCTCCATGAGCGCACGAACATGGACGTCGAGAAGCGCGCACAAGCTATGAAGAAGCTTCACGAAGAAACAAGAGCTACTATCGAACAACAAGTCCTTCGCCAAGCTTCAAGGTTAAACAAGGACAAGAAGGAGATGATCTTTGAAGAAGGTGACCTTGTGTGGATACACCTATGCAAAGACCACTTCCCCAAGGAACGTGACTCCAAGCTCAAGCCAAGAGGAGATGGTCCCTTCAAGGTCCTCAAAAGAATCAACAACAACGCCTACATCATCGACATACCGACCTCCAAGTACCTTGCAAGAAATACATTCAATGTCAAGGATCTATCGCCCTTCCATGGAGATGTTCAAGATGATAACCATGAAGAGTCCAGGACGACTCTTTCCCAAGTGGGGGAGCTGATGCAGCCCGTCCTACGGACGCTTCTACATCTACACCAACAAGTCCCCCAAGTGGACCCATGACTCGTGCCCAAGCCAAACTCCTACAAGCTAAGGTGAACTCACTCCTCTCCTCGTGCCAATTTGATACCTCTTTGGATGGTGTGCTACTTCATACCTCTACTCTGTGCATCATCAGGTACGAACCCCCGCCGCGTCGACCCACGAGCCCTGAAGCTGCACCTGAGCTGAAGCTGCCTGAGCCGGAGTGTCCGCCCAAATCCAGCCGGAGTGTCTGGTGCGACTCAGCCGAAGTGTCCGGCCTGCCCTAGCCCAAACCTGGCGTGGACATTCAGAAGGTCAATTCGGACACTTCCCGGACACCACCCGGAGTGTCCGGCCACCCCGGACTGTCCGGCCCAAGAGATGGGCATGCGAGCCTAGCTGGGCCCTATGGCCCATGTACCCCTCTACTTCGCCCAGAACTCTACTTTAATGCCTGAATTACCCCTAAACTTGTGGTTGGCCTATATATAGTCCCCCACCTCCAATGTAAACCCTAGGCATGATATTGGAATTAGTGGAAACCCCTTTGTGGATCTATCTAATTCTTGCCTCATGCTCCTTGACTAAGGAGCACCAATATCCCCAAACCTCGTTGGAGTTTGCACCGTGCCTCCGCGTTGTACAAGGCCTAGGCATCGGTGTCCCTTTGCCTAGACGTTAAGATCTCACCGAGTCTCCCATCTCGCCGTGTCGGTTCGAGAGAGAGTCCTTCACCCGATGTCGATCCTAGGGATTGCGCCGGACCGGTCACCGCCGGCGTGAGCTATTGGTGTGTATCGGGGTTTTGTGTGTGTGTGTGTTCTTCGCTTTCTTCGTGTGTGTGTTCGTCGTGTTCATCCTCCCCTCCTCTCCCCGCACTCCATCCTTGATTTTAAAGGGAATCGTGAAAGATCGGGCCACCCTAGAGGTTTGCCCTCAACAGTCTCTCTCTCTAATCATAATCTACAGAAACCAATCTACCTCTTATTTTCGCGAGAAGGCTCTCAACCAAGGGATAAAAGTCAAGAAGAAGGGCTCCCATGGAGATTGGGAGGAACAGTGACCAAGGCAAGGAGATCAAGATCATCCCTATAGAGTTCCTCGACACCGACCATGGGTGTCGGAAGAGGGACTTGAAGGCCCTAGAGCCGAAGATTGAGGAATTGGACAAGGAGAAGCCAGTAACACCCAAACACCTTCGATTGTTGTGACTTTATCTTGATAAACTTGATGAAGATATCAAGCGTACAACCGAAGCAGGTTTTGCCATGAGTCTTAAGGCTCTACAAACACTCCAAGATAACAATGAGTTCATTAAAGAACAAGTGAAAGTGCTGGATAGGAACAATCTTTTCTACAAGCTGCATGTTAAGGAATTAGAAGCTGTCAATCAATCCCTATGCCTCAGGCTGGCCCGTGAGGAGAAGATACCACGTGCCATGGCGCCCCAGTGATCTACAACAATCACGGTATCAAATAATCGCAAGGGATTATTTGATCCCGCCTGGCTTAATTCCAAGCTTGGGGAGATCTTTAAGACCTTGTAATCTATCTTATAAGTTTTTATTATTCTTGCATTAGTTCAAACTAGAAATAAAGTTTGCATCATTAGAATTCCCTTCAAGAATAGTCAATCCCTTTTATGAAATTCCGAGTTTATTATTATATATGGAGCAATATTGATTTTGTGTTTGCTTTATTGATATATGAATGGCTTGAGTATGATTTTACTTGCACTAGATGATAGCAATAGGAGTCTTCCACACCATTGGTATTAATGGAACACATAAAGATAATTTGGTCAATATGCTGTAAGTCTATGGTTTGATTCACAAAGAAAAATTATCTATACAATTAAGTTGAAAAAGAAAACCTTTGACAAAGCAAAATCAAAGTGCTATCCAAATGGAGTGAGAACAAGTTGTGGTAGAATCTCAAGTCATAAGAATGCTTCATATACAGTTGGAATTTGATAATTGAGATCGTTGAACTTTTAATTCCTACATGAAGTGGAATATATGGCTAGCTCCTTTGCATAGCACTTAAAACAAAAGTGTGAGCATATATGCAAAAGAAAAGAAAAAGGAAAGAAGAAAAAAAGCGAATGTGCAAAGAGAAAATAGGCATATACCACTGTATTGTAGTATGACAAAGAGACACCTTTGAGATGTTGAATCCCAAGTGGATACGTTGATCCTAAAACACTTGGGACTACCTCGTTAACTCATTCGGTTGAACCAGATTCTTTTACATTATGTTGAGATTCATCTTTTATGAACTATTGATAACTAAGGTGTGGAAGCCTTTCAATACTATTCAGATGGTTCGAGTAAGGTACTATTCATAAACTTATTCCCCTATATTGTACATGATAAACACATGCTGGAATTGCCTCATTTATTTTATCGACTCAGCTTCATGAATATGAGGATCACATCCATTAAGCTAAAAACTTGCTCGGGGCAAGCAAGAGTCTAAGCTTGGGAAAGTTGATGAGTGCATATTTGCATCATGTTTTACATTATTATTTTGCATTGTAGATATAGGATCTTGGTATTTTACGGCGCTTGCGCAGACATTTTATATCTGTATTCACTAGGATCAGGACAGATGATGGATCCAATGGATACAATTATTGAAGCAGTTGTACTGTGGAGAAAAGGAGTCAAAGACAACATAAATCGCTTATTTGAGAAATATTAATAATATTAGAAGAAAACCAAAGGCAGACAAAGGAGGCAGAGAGCGCAATGACCAACTATACGGCGGGAGCATTTCTTCCGTCCGTATAGCTCTGGCCGTATAGTTGGCGCCGCCTCTGCCTCGTCAAATAGTTTTACCCCGTGCAATTGGTTCGAGGAGACGACATACAGAACACCCAGAAATCGCCAAAACCTCACCTCCGGAAGGCATCTGGAGGGGGAACTCATCCATAAGAGATCCATCTTCGCCCTGCGCAGATCCGGGACGCTAAGGCGTCGATCTTCATCATCCACCGCTACATCACTGCCATCTCCATCCATCCCATCTACATCTTGTCTAGATCTTGTTGTAATTTCTATACTCGTTGTGGATTTATATAAGTACTATTAATCTATGATTATCCTTATTGTCATTGCCATGATGTTGATTGCCTCCATGTCTGAGTAGATCCTTAGTTCTTGGGGAGATGGAGAAACTCTAGTATGAGATTGAAATAAGATAAAGTCTATTATGATATTCATCGTTATGACCATGTGTTAGATTCTCTACATCTTGATGTTGAGAGAAGTCGACCTCTCAATATTTTCCTTCCGCGGGGACTTGATGGAGGGAACTACTTGTTGGTAGACGAAGGCGTGCTAGCACTTACAGTGACTATAAAGTTGTTAGTAATTCTTACGTATCAACTTGGGAAATCGAGGAAACTCACAGAACACTATCATACCATGGGATACGTCCTACAGGATTACGTCCCTTAATAGCACAGTAATTCAATTGATATCAATTGCTGACTAATGTGGTTATGATGATGATGTGAGCAGCGGTTGTTGCCTATTCGTTCATATACGGAGTTCCTCCCACACATACATAGTTGAGAATGTTCATGATGATAATCTTTATCTTAGATCTTTACAATACTACTGGTGTATCCGCTACTCTTTGAGAACGCTTTTTCCCTACTGCAGTTTTAATTTCTCTTACATACGCGATACTCACTTTCTGTATTAAGTTACTTTGCTTTACTTTATTATTGCTCTTATACCCAAAACCCAAAAACACCTTTTTACACAATACTCACATTTTATCTTGTTACTTAGAACTTTATCTAGCATTTCTATCGCAATATTTATTTCAAGGATTATTAGAGTTCAGACTCGTGCTCCCTGTGGGATCGATATCTTTATTTCGAAACTAGCTACAAACGATATGTGCACTTGCGGTCATCAATGGTTACCATACCAACATTTTGGCATTGACTTCTAGAATGAGCTTGCGTTTGGACTAAAGCCCAACCATCGAAGCCATGCCAAAATTTTGGTCGCCACAGCTGATTCTCCGCACATGCACTGGTGAATCACAGGTGGGCGGATCATTAGCCAAAGGGCACTGCTACGTGTACCCCCGAGGGTGGAAACTTTCCATCCCCCGGGTCCCCAGCCGTCAGATCAGCGCGGATCAATGGTCCAGATCCTCGTGTACAACCCTTCATCCCGCTTTTGCTACATTGTCCCATTTTCTACTACATTTGTCCCGCTTTTGCTACATTGTAGAAAAAAAGGTTCGTCCAGGAACAAAACAAAAAAGACTGTTCTCGTCGGAGACCTCGTCGGAGATTTTGTAGCAAAATATTTTATTCTAATGTAGCAAAGCCGACCTCGCCGGAGAATTTCGCTAGGAGACCTTACCGAAGAACTTGTAGCAAAAACTTTATGATATTGTAGCAAATCCATAAAACAGATGTAGCAAATGAAATATCCTATTGTAGCAAATCCGACTTCACCGGAGACCTCGCCGGAGATCTCATAGCAAAAGCTATATACTATTATAGCAAAACGATAAAACTAATGTAGCGAAAAATTTGTAGAAAAAATCCGACGCTGCACGTAGCACCGTGGGAGGTCTCGTACAGCCGCCCCCAGCCACATGTAGTAAACTCAAACGTCCCTTGTAGCACCTCCGCCCGTCGTATGTAGCAAAAACCGATGTTGCTTGTAGCACCTCCGTTAGCCGCACATAGCACCACCGTTGGCCCATGTAGGGGCAACCTCGCCATGGATCCCAGGCTCCTAGCTCCACCATCGCCATGGATACACAGCCTCAAGCTCCACTCTAGGGGGCGGAGGGGATCCTTGCGTCGGTGGCCTGGTATGGGCCTGCAGACGGGTCGTCGATGGCGTGGCCAGGGCAGCGGCAAGTGGTCAGCGCAGCGGCGACACGCAGCAGGGCGGTGGGGAAGGAGTAGCTCCGGCTGGCGGCGGTGCATGGCAGGGAGGCGGGGAGGGAGGCGCTCCAGCCAGCGGCGCGCAGCAGGGGGCGGTGGCACGCAGCAGGGAGACGAGAGAGGCGGCGCTGATGTTATATGTTGATCCAAATTCTACAAAGTAAAGGCCAACTTCTGACGGAGCGGAGCGAGGCCTGTCGCCGAAGGCTTGAGCCGATATATAAACCTCTTGTAAGCCGTCGGCTGGGATAAGTTACATCTGTGAAATCCCTGGTGTTGTGTAAACACTTCTCGTTATAGTGAACTTTCGCTGGCTGGAGCCCGTGATTTTTTCTCTCTTTGTTAGAGACGTTTTTCCACGTTAAATCTGTGTCCCTCTTGCTGTGATTTCGTTTTCATTCTTCGTTATTTACTTGTCGCAAAGCTAATAGGTGAGTTGATTTGGTTGTGCGGTAGAGGAGTGTATAAGGTTAGGAGGCAGAGCGCGTGAGGGAGCCGGGGATGGAACGGTTCCATCCCCGGGTGATGTGTATCATTTTTCTTGGCCAAAATATTGGTGCGCCAATGATTTGGCGTGGCAGGCACGGGCATAAACCGAACAGCCCCTTGGTCTCCGCGTGCCCCTCTCGCCAGGCTCAGGTAGTCCAGGTTCAGCCTGTCAGGTGCCACCGCCTCAAGGGACTCTGCCTCGTGCACCCTATTGAATTGATAAACTAGCAAACTTAACCAAAAGTCTGAACTGATGAAAAGAGATAGGCAATATATTATGTTCTCATCACTCCTCTTCACGTTTACCGTCCACAGATAAGTGTGCTTCTAGCTTTTGCCTAAGTCAAACTTTATTAAATTTGACCAACTCTATAGAAAAAAATTAGCAACGTATATTAGATCAAATTAACATATTATAAAACTAAATTTGAAAACATATCTAGTGGTACTAATTTAGTGTCATAAATATTGTTACTTTTTTTATAAAGTTAGTCAAATTTTACTAACTTTGGCTTACCATAAAGCTAGAAGTACATCTTATTTGCGGACGGCGGGAGTTGGCTATTATGGTCCTTAGTCTCTGTTCGTTGTCTACAAATTGTTTTCTAATACTACCTCCGTGAAACGGAATAAGGCACACACGCATCTCAAAGCAAAGTTCGATAAAATAAATAGAGCAACTAAAACTTGATTATATTGTGTAAAATTAGTAACGTTGGATTCGTATTGAAACACACTTTTCAATACTGCTAATTTTATACCAACATTTTTTTATATATTTAGAGTAAATCTTGGTCAAAGAAAAACACGTAAAACGAGAACTTCCTGTTCCTTGTAACGGAAGTAGTACCGCATCAGCAGCAGGATGTTAAACTTGAGATCCCTTTTGTCTGATAGCATATGAAACAGGTAGTTTTGCCATAATTAGCCCATAGGGCGCCGGTCAGCTAGTATGACCACATCTGACGCTACTACCAGCTCATATCTCGAAGATATATATATGCTTCCAGTGTAGTAATGTACTACTATCTCAAAGATATGGTCATTGTATTGATTCTCGAATTAACAGAAGTATTAATGAAGACCAAGCAGAGAGTTCATATAGGTACACCGTCGTTTTTCCTCTTGAGCGTACTATATATTTCTCCTTGAGACTTCTCAAGGGAAGAAAGAAACTACCATCCCATGGACGCCAGGCATGCTGTTCTCTGCTTCCTCCTAGTACTTTTGTTGCAGGGGAATCCTACTGCTGTTGCAGGTCAGTGTTTCTCGTATCCCTCCCTCTCTTCGTGTTTACATGAGACTGAACTGACGCCATTTTCGCGCAGATGTTTGTGGCTACGGATTCATACAGATGCCATATTGTTTAGGCCTTCTGTGCAAGGTGGAATGCTGGATGCGGGTGATACTGATGGGCGCTCGTGCCAGAGACGCAATTTGTTCAGGAGCACGGGAGAACAGCAACTGCATCTGTCTTTACTGCAAAAGATGAACTAGCTAGCCAGCCTTCAAGCAAAGATAAATAAAATGGTTTCTGCTGAACTGTAGCCTCATCCAATAGCGAATAATTACTGTATGTGAAAGTATTGCTCTCACAACGGGCGCCGAAGATGCTTCCACAACCCTGTTCGTCTGTCGTTTCCTCCATTTCTTAGAACCAATGAATGAAAGAGGCTCTTTGGACTCATGCTCCTCGCATCTTACTATTTTCCTTCGTTGCTGAAACATCTGCACTACTACTGTACTAGTGTCACCACCGTCAAATTAATCTCCCATTCGGTCAAGTCTATACGTGAGTGATAAAATTTTTTTGCTTCCAGAAACTTGATGCAATAATATGCCCACATGACCCCGTGTAGCAAGAGTTCTACAGTGAATTTGTTGTTGAGAAAATCAAGATTGTTTCCTTTGGTTGTAAGTCATGGAGAAAATCCGTTTGCTCCCTTTGTTTTTTCGCGAACTCGCAAAATCTTTGTGTTTTGATAAATTAATAGAAAAGAAGGTTTTGTGTACATGTCCAAGAAAGGACATCCCTACGCCATACAACTCAACCAGCAAAAACTACACTAGGGGCGCAGTTGGCAAAGTCCTTGGGCTCCTACGCTCGCCCACAATCGAACCTCGACTTGAATCGTGTCGCACAAGAAAGTCATCGAGGGGATCTCGCTGAGTCATTGTCGAAGACAGACGCATTCCTATGCTTCCAAATCCACTATGCTGTGAGCGCGACCAGTGACGAGGTCCCTTTGCGCATCTGGTAAGGGGAGTTATGCAACACCCACGACCACCACTCCGCGAAGTCGTCTTCGGCAACTTGAGGGGATGCATTGGATCGAATCCACGACAACACCCCAAACTAAATCGTCCTCAAGAAAGGGCATTCTGTGAGGATGTGTGTCATAGTCTCCACTGACTAGCCGTAGAACAGGCAATGCAAAGGGCGGAGAAGACAACATTGCGCGAGGCCTACAGCTCACCTGTCCAACATAAATCTTAGCAAGCTAGCCATTCAAAGGAAGAACTTCATCCTGGGAGGCGCCCATGCCTTCAGATGAACTTCCACGTTTCTGATACAATCATCCCTAGGAAGAGAGTCTCACAACAGGATCATGCGGAGTACTGGCCATCAGCCGTCCATTGCCAGATCAACTTATCTGGCTCATTTGTAAGTTACACATCCCAGATCAGAGGAGCTGAATGTATTGCCAAAGGGTCAGGGGACTCAGTGCTCCAGAAATGCTAGTGATCCATCTGCGCTCAACTAGCGTTTGTTGAACTGTCCAGAGCTTCCTAGGATGTCTCATGATAAGCGAGAAGAGATCTGGTCCTATCTCCGGAATAGACACCCCATCTAGCCACATGTCCTCCCAAAAGAATGTAGTGGTCCAATCACCCAGAAGCATCCTGGTGGAGGCGCCGAACACATTACGCTCCTCCTTGGAGAAATGCATACCGAACCTGAAGGCTGGTACGCATCCTCCATAGCCAACGGTGAGGTGAGGAATCCCTGAACCACCAAAGTTCAATGGGCGGCTAACCTTCGCCCAGTTGACATGGCAGTGGCCGCCGTCAGCGTCCGCCCTGCCCACGCGGAGAAAATAGTGCATGATCTTAAGTATTTGCTTAAGAGGTTTCTTGTTTAGAGATAGCACTATAAGTTGATGCAATGTGATCGCAACGAGCACCGATATGATGAGATCTAGGTATCCTTCTCTAGGCATCATGAAGGATTTCCATGTGGGTAGTTTGTCCGTAAAACGTTTCATCACCGGCTGGAAAGCCTACCTCGAAAGCGGTCTAGTGGAGAGGGGAATGTCAAGGTACTTGGCAGGGTAAGGTGTTGCTTGGCACTCCATGACCTCCGCTGCATGATTGGCCTCCTCCTCCGAGCATGCGACTGGGAAATTGAGCACTTCAAGAAGTTGGTGCTCAAACCTGAAGCATGACCATAAAGTCTCGGATGCCCGAACTACGCGCAACCCATACTCATTCGGATGGCAAAAGATAACCATGTCATATGTGTATAGCGAGACCCGAAGTCACTAATTCCCGGTGCGCAAGGCACCGAAGGACACCCCAACTCAACGGCTTTAGCCAACAACCTATTAAGCGTGTCCTTAACGAGCATAGACAACGATGGAGACAAGGGTCACCTTGTCTCAAGCCCCGTTGATGCCAAATGGGAGGGGAGTTGGCTCTCCACTGAGCATCACCCTATGGCAACCAGTTCGCAGAACCTCGGACCAAATCCCATCCTTCGAAGGACATGGAAGAGTAACTAATGATACGGAATCGAAGGCGTGTGATGTCCAGCTTCAACATCACCCTTGATTCCTTGAGCCTATGAAGGAGCCTCGCCGTCTGCTGAACCAACATAAAGTTGGTGTGGATACAACGCTTCCTAATGAAAGTGCACCGGTTATTATCCACGAGCAACTTCATCCTAGGGAAAAGCCTTGTTTCCAGTGTCGAGTTTTGTGGAGATGTGGACATACCGGCGGAGCTGGCAACCATGAAACAGCAAGCATGCGCCGGTAAGCTAGTAAGACCAGCTGGCGCTACAGTCCAGCTAGCATATATCTCGAATAAATGCTTTCATTGTACTACTCCCTTTTATCCATATTAATGTTCATAAGTTTGTCTAAATTTATATATATCTAATTAAGTATTTAGACTAGATGTATTTGTATCTAGACAAAGTTTAGAAAATTAATATGAACCGGAGGGTAGTATCTCAAAGATATGGTCATTGACTGCATCGTCTTGATTCTCCAATTAATAGAAGTACGCCGTACTAATGAAGACCATGCGGAGACTTCATATAGATACACCGTCGTTTTTCCTCTTGGGCATACTATCTGTTTCTCCTTGAGGCTTCACAAGAAAGAAACCATAATTCCATGGACGCCAGGCATGCTGTTTTCTGCTTCCTCCTCATAGTACTTGTATTGCACGGGAATCCTACTGCTGTTGCAGGTTCGTATTTCTCGTATACCTCCCTCTCACTCTCATCCTGCTGAGTTCTGTCAATTCGATGAACACCGATCTAGTATAATGAAAATAAGGATTGTACTGGTACCAATTTTCTTCTTTTGCCAGGATGTATAATACATACATGTGTTTGTTGTTATTTTCCGCACAGACGATTGCAGTTACGGAGCCTCAGAAATGCCATTCTGTTTCGGCCTTCTGTGCAAGGCGGGCTGCTGGACGAAGGCGGTAGTGATAGGCGCCCGTGTCAGAGACGCTACTTGTTGGGGAGAACGGGAGAAGAGCGACTGCATCTGTGTTTTCTGCAGAAGATAAACTAGCTAACTAGCCTTAAGCAAAGATAAATAAAAAGGTTTCTGCTAAATTGTGGCGTTCATCCAAACAGATGTGGTCGCAAATAATTATGCGAAAGTATTGCTCTCACAACGCGCGCTGAAGATGCTTCCACAGCCCTGTATGTAGCTTCATCCGTTTCTTTTGTAGAACCAGGGAACCAAAGAAGCTCTTTGGACTCCTCCCTGGCTCCTCGCATACATTTTACTTTGCTCCATTTATTGAAACATCCGCACAACGACTCTGTAGTTTCACCAGTCAAATTAATCTCCCAATTGCGGGTGATAAAATTTGTTACTTCCAGAAACTTGATGCAATAATACACGCACATGACCCACATGTAGCGGTTGTATGAAGAGTTCTCAAAATGCAGAAGATATCAGAAACACGAATTTTCCTCACCCAGCCCCACCCAAAAATGACACCAAGATACTATTGACTATTCTCGACATTGTGTTTATATCTGAACATCAAAGTCCCATCTGGAACTCAAGAGCATGTCAAAGGGTGAACCGCACAGTTTTACACAATGTAGTAGCACCTCAAATGTCCAAGTGCATAGTATACTAGGAGGACGGAAATATCTGTGGTCTCCCAATTACCAGGAACGGTTTACAGCACAAACTACTGACTCTACAAGAAAGGTTGTACAAATTATCCTCCGGTGGGGGTTCTATGTTCTCGTTGCGAGCATGAAGAGAACATGTACAGCTTTTACATAATTACAATGGTTAGTTGTTGTGTTTGGTAATCTATGCAACATTGGAAGAGACCTCCTGGTCTCAAGCTTGAGCGGATATGTTGTGGCATTGCTGTCAAGTGCCACCAGCTTCAGGTCCTTGCCTCCAGAGAAGCTTCCAGCCATGGTTCCACGCTTGAATTCAGCAGGGTACTTCTGCTCGTGCTTCATGGCATTAGGATTGTTCAGGGACCTCGGAGGCAAAACCCGATTCCTCTGCAAGGACTGATAGCTCCTTGTCTCCGCTTATCAGCTGAATGACAGGAAGGTACACACAGTCAGTTCGCGAACACATGATGAGCAGGGAGGTGCATAGTCAATTAGTGCTTTTCATGTTGGGATAAACTGCAGATGGAGGCATGGACAAGCCCGTCATTAACTGACTGACACCATCATATGACGAACTGTATTAGATGCATGCAGCCTGAAGTAAAGCAGAGTATGTCACCCAAGGAGAAACTGCAGATTCGGTGTGTTCAATACCAATAGTAAAGCACATGAACACTGAGAATTTAAATCGTGCCTCAACATAAAAGGCTTGATGGGTGACATCATGGGCTAAGATTGTAAGGGAAACACCAAAGTTACTGGGAGTACCTTGCCATTGATGACCCATGTTGGAAAACCTTCTAGACCAGTGGCTGCACATTCGTTGGCCATTTTCTTTCCCTTACCGGCTCCGTTTGGGAAGCATTCAACATAATCAAGAATTTCCATAGCTTCACGACCAAACATCTGCATGACCATATGGTAAGCCTTAAAAGTAGGTCTTGATTGATTCGTTCTACTTCATTTTTTGAGATCTTGCTCAGCATAGCAACAACTAGACATGCCGGAATTAACTATTAAGCTGTGATTCAAGATAGATGAAAGATCCCGTACTTGTTTTTGGTCGTTGCAATGAGAACACCAGAATGCTCCATACATCTTAGCACCTATAGAGTGTAGATGTTTTGCCAGTGAAATAGCAAAAGGGGTTGATTCTGCTGTTACCTCTATTTTGTATGGTTCTAATACAAAATCATCTGTGCTGCATAAAACGAAAAAAAGATCTATAAGTCACATTTGATGATTTTAAAGGAAACAGAATATGTAGGCCACAAATTTACATTCACTGCTTAGCACAAAACATGTGATGAATTTCAAAATGGCGAACATTTCAAAAGCACTTGATGTAGCTTCGAGTAAATGACAAACAAGACGCGTTATAATCTGTATTTTCACTGATAACCAATTTTACAGAAAACCTCACCCCTTTAGTTGAGTAGTAGCTGAACTATAGGAGTTTGTTAGAGCAAGAGCAACAATCACAGCTACAGCTAACTGAAGACCAACAAACTTCTGGATACGTGCCAAGCCAGTGTCCTGCAAGAATACCTTAGAACACAAGGTTAGCTGGATGGGCGACTTGATTACCAAAAGGCGTAGATGAAGAAGAGGAACCCACTAATATGTAGCACGCACCTTTATTCTGATGAAAAATAGCGTGAATGAGATAAATGCTGACGATAGGCAATATACACAAGACGTCCCAACAAATTTGGTGTTGAGAATGAAAAGGAAATAAGCGCTCGCAGTCGCCAATGAAGTAGCAAGCAGAAGCAAAGTTAGGCGAATATCCAAGTCATCGAGTCCAGGGAGTAACTCCTCCCCGTTTTCTTGCAGAGAAAGTGCAGCAACCAAACCATATGCCACCATACCAACTAATGGAAGAGGGATCCCTGCCAGAATTGAAGAGAGACCAATTGTTAGATATCAACATATCACTGCATTATGCGACAGTGAAAGTGGTCCGCCGGACACAGAAACGCAAAGTTTAACCAAATCAATACTAATGATAATGGTGAGGATCATACGCAATTGTATAATCGGAACCTGCAATCATGGGCAAAATTTGGAACGAAATACGCACTGAATCTCAAAAATAGCTAAGCTCTCATTACACAAATGCAAGTACAAAATTCAGAACTAGCCCTCGATCCCATGTGCGATGGACGAAAGCCGAGGAATAGGAGATTACCGAAGACGACTGAATAGTCGCTGTCGAGCACGTCGCCGCAGCCTCCGCCGCCGACGGGGCAGAAGGCCTCGGAGCCCGTGAGCTTGAGGTAGCTGAGGTAGCCGGTCTCCAGTAACCCCAGCCCCGCGACGCCCGTGGTCCAGGTGCTCGTGGATACGCCCCAGAGAGACGAAGGTGGCGCCGGAGGCGCGGGGTCCTCCTGCTGCGGGGAAGGGGGCTCGGCGCAGCACCTGAACCGCGCGGCTCTCTGCGGGAACCACGGAATCAGAGGGTTGTGGCGACGGCGCTTGGAAGTGCAGCTGGTGGGCTTTACCTTGACGCGCGTGGAGGAGACGGCGAGGCGAGTTGCGGGTGGGAGGAAGGAGATGGAGAGGGCTGCGGAGATGGTCGCCATGGGCGGAGACGGAGGTGAGTGGTGAGAGCTCGCCTGACCTCTGAGCTCTCTGCACACGACTCTTCTGTGGGCCACAGTTCGAGCTTACTGGATCTTGCATTTGACCCATACTGAAAAAGAAACAGTCTGGGCCCATCAAATCAAATTATACGTTTTTTTATTCCTGGAACCAGCAAACCTTGCTACAGAATATGCCCATCTGCTCTCACTGCAGAATAAAACCCCAAAAACAAAAATCTAAAAATTAGAAAGCCAGAGAGTAATCCAAACAATGAGTATAATTCCCGGGTTACTAGGTATACAAATCATACAATCATGCATAAGCATGTCTCAGTTTCTATGTATACACAGCCCTGGATAGTATTAATAAATTACATAATATTCGAGAAACATGAAGAATGTAACAACATGATGACTTGTAATGTGGACTGCCAAGTTTATGCCCCACTAAACCTTCTTTCGAAAACAATGAGTTGCATTAGCATCTGGTTCCACCACGGACTGTTGGCATTTCCGTTTTGGTCTTCCCTGTACAACTTCCAAGTGACACGGCTATATTCTGCAGTTCGCCGCTGTAGAATAACACGATTCAGTGAAGGGTGGCACCAACTTACTCGAAAAAGTAGTATCATTTCATGATTTTATCTGTTTTTGAGGAATATAAGTTCAACTGAACGCTGACGGGCATTGCAAATAATAAGCAACGGCATGGATACAGCAGGCAGAAACTCACTACAGTAAACGAACTGGTTGAAATCCAAAGTCACTTTCCCTTGCTTGGTTGTATCGAATGAACCGAACAGGTTACTACAAAAAGAAACACAAGTATATCAGCAGTGTAAATTTAGACATGGGACTTGTTACTTTGAGAAACACAAATCATGCACGGAACAATTGATGTAGATTCTGCGGTGCCAACAAGTAGCAAGTAAAACCTACAGAAGTACCTGATTTTGGTGAACATGGTATATATTACAGTATAGGTACATACTAGAAACCTAACTTGCATAATCCATTCCTACGGGTGCCCCCGACTGGAATGTCATTTTTCAAAAGAAATTAATATATTAACCGTTCATAGAGAACAATGAACAGGGCAGTAACAATTAGGTTTTAGTCGTAAAGCAAACAAGGCAATTACTACTCCCTCCGTTTCATAATCTGCCGTGGTTTTAGTTCAAACTTGGAACAGAGGGAGCACAAAAGACAGACATTGAGAGTACCTGTGGTCACTATACAGTAACCACGGTCTGCAGTTAGGTTGAGAGTAGAAGTCAACAGCTGGTTTTAATAACTTGAATGCTATGTATGTACCATGATGTACATACCGAGCTGACTGCACAAATATGCAGATTGATATGAACTCATCCAGACGAACCATCCCTTTCTTGCTCTTGTCAAAGCTCTGAAAATGGCCATATGACACAATATAAATAATGTGTTTGATGTATCAAGACAGTTAAATAAAATAAGGTAGTACATAATAAGAAGCACAAATGCAACTACAGATACTGTGACAAAGAAGATGTGTTAACTCCGACTTCAGCTGGTACCTAATTTTTCCTCAACTGAATCGCCTATTTCAAGTTCACATACAGAAGTGATGGTAAGAAGAGACTCAAGTTAGAAATTAAAGACAAACACTAGTTTCTCAGTTGCATCACCTATTTCAAGTTCACATAGAAAACTGATGGTAAAAAGTAAAAAACTCAACTTGGAAATTGACAGAACACTAATTTTACACGGAGATGATCCAGATTGCAACAAAAGACAACTTAGGATAAATAACTTCTTCGTATCAAGTCCGAAGTTTGGACAGGCTCACCCTTCGTGTTTCAGCTTCAAATATATCACTAGAATAGTTTCTCACTAGCTCATGAAGCCATTTCACAGAGGTTATGAACACTCTACAGCTAGACAGAAATAATCCTAAGATCAACTTCGTAGTAGCAATGAATTGTAACTGGTAAGTACCTCACAAACTGTGTAGAAGGCAGGTGAATCCAAAGAGAACCCCAGTTTATTTAACGCCTGTATAGAACATGGGGAAGTAAAAAAATCAATGTAAAATTGCTCATATGAGGGGAAAGGATTTGGTCAGGTAGGTGGCATAGCCACCACAAGGACCTAAAAAAGCTGAATAGACACAGTGACCGTACACCTCAAAACAGTTGAAATTAAAATACCACCTCATAAAACTCCTGAAGACTGAGAAATCCACGACCCCTGAAATTGAGAAAATAAGAAATTTAGACAAATGCCATGAACACCTTAACTCAAGAAAAATACAAAATGTATCAGAGATCAGGGTGGCAATTGAACAATTTATAATACCTTTCTAGGGTGGAGAAGACAGTCTGCACCTGCAAATGAAAAAAAAGAACATTCAAACAATTAAGTCAAATAGGAAAATTGCGAGTAGGAATGCATTACAATGAAATTCACTCCTCTCAGATGTAATGTACCATGTAATGTTATTTTGGTAGTACAGAATAGCAGGCCATTTCTGTTTCAATTAACCGAGCTTTAAATATATCATTATCACAGGATATTCTTGAGACACACCTGATACTATCAATTTCCAGAGTAAAGAATTGCTCAGTTACTAATCCTGAATGCCAAACAGATCCTAACAGAGAGCCCACATACCTTCTGGAGGAACTTGTTCAGAGCCAGAAACTCTCAAAGGAAAACAGGGTAACAAATTGTCAACTTTGCTTAACAGAAGCTCGCATGGATGCGTGCAGGTAGCACTAGCTAGTTTACATTTAAACTGAAGAATCAGGGGCTGACCTTCGAAGCTCATGGTGCCGTTCCCATCGAAGTCATACATCCTACACAGTACACGCACATCAGCCCAAATCCCCAAATGAACTCGACCGAGTCATCAAATAAATTAGACGCCACAACGGCCACAGAAAGACCTGATCATCTGCTGCACGATGGAGAGGGGGAAGTCGAGGTTGCCCACGGCGAGCGCGCTCTGGTGGGCGGGCAGGATTCGCGCGTTAGTGCTCAAATTCTCGTCGTAGTCACTTTCGGTTCCGGGTACGGGGAGGAGGAGGTAGGCAAACCTGGAGCTGAAGAGCCGTGATGTTGCCCGTGCGGGCGGCGTCGACGCGGTCGAACCACTCCCGCAGGACCACCGCGTTCTCCATCTCCGGTCTCCGGCGACGGCGAGGAAAGACTGCCGGGGCGTTCGAGGAAAACCAAGAGAGCTGATAAGTTTACGTCTTCAAGCTGGGAGAGCAATGAGTAGTTAATTCTACAATTTCCACCTTCAAATTTAGGACACGGGATTCAAAGTTTACGCCTTCGCCCATCTGTGTAGAATGTGCACACGAAGATGTGTTCTAGCATGAAAAATATCATAAAGTGTACTCCTTATTAGTTATTACCAAGTACACGAGGTTCAGAAAACCATTTCCAATGCAACCCATTACTTGTTTATATCTATATATGCATTCGTTGCTGCTTCCGAATATATTCAGAAATAGAGTGGTTGGCCAGTTTGGTGGTGGTTTCTGTGATCATTGGCATCGGCGGAGCCACCACCGAGTTGAGCCTGGGCAACCGACCCGGCTCATTTTTTAGGGAAAAAATTTAGATATCGATTTGCCTCTCCCTGTCCTACACGAGCAGCGAGCCCGACCTAATCCCCTCGCCTCGCCCTCGCTCGCTCCCGCACGCGCCACCACTCCTCGATCCCGACCGCCGCCCTGCACACGGCACACGGCTGGCTCTCCTCTGCTCGCCCCCTACCCTGCACATAACGGTGCAGCACTACGCTCTCCCTCTGCTCTGCTCAACCTGACGGCCACCTTCGATGGACTCCGGCGACAAGGCTGACCTGGCTGCCTGGATTGAAGAAGAGGAGGCCGCTGAGACAGCCGAAGAAGAAGCACGCAAGAGGGCACACATAGAGGTTGAATTTCCCCCATCTGTCTTGAGTTTTGATACGTATTTGTCTAGTAATTAATTACTAGTGTGAAATCTTTCCTCATAGTTTGTTTTCTTTTTATTGTTGTAGGCAGATGTTTCGGAAATCTTTGATCTAGCAAATGTGGTTGCCGATCCCGGAATTCGGAGACCAATTGAGTCATATGGTACCCCTAAAATTAGAGATAAACTGTGATGGGATATTTGTCGAGAGGTCGTAATCGTTTAGTTGGTTAATTATCCCAAAAATCCAGATAGGCGGTCATTTCTAGATGCATGGTATAGCAAGTATGATTGGTTAGAGTATAGTGTGGAGAAGGATGTTGCATTTTGTTTCTATTGTTTTTTTCAAGTCTTCAAGCAATGGTAACCACTTTGGATCAGATGTTTTCACAAAGTCGGGGTTTACAAATTGGAAGAAAGCATCAAAAAATTTCAGGGATCATGTAGGTGGATCAACAAGCTTTCACAACAATGCAAGAAATAGTTGTGAAGATTTCAGAAATAAAAAGCAAAGTGTTGCATATGCTAATTTTTGTTTGCCAAAAAGGAGAGATCATGGAAAGATTGCTTGCAAATCTTTGTCTATGTATCAATTCTAATTTCTACATGCACAAATTTTGTTGATGGGTGCCTCTTGTAGGAAAAAGGATGCATTGTTGCAAATTGCATCTTGACCGTTTGGTAGCACAGCTAGAGAGTGGGGAGATCTCGTCGGGAAGAGGCCAAAATCAAGAGACAAGTTCAGCAAGACCAGGTGATACTTGTTGGGGTCCACACCATAAAACTCTAGTTCGGATTCAAGTAATGTGGGATTTGGTGGTTAAAGCACTATGCAGTGTTTCTCATGATGGGAAATATGTCGAGGAGAAAGGTGTGGCTTCGGGTTATATCATATACTTGGAAACCTTTGAATTTGTTATTATCTTGCATTTGTTGATTCGATTGCTATAACAAATGGTTTGTCAAATGCATTGCAAAGCCAAGGATCAAAACATAGTGAGTGCTATGAATATGATTGTCTCAGTGAAAAGTGCATTGCAAAAATTGAGAGATGATGGATGTGAGCCTCTATTGCTTGTCGCTACTAACTTTTGTGGTGCACGCAACATTATGGTACCGAATATGGATGATAACATTGCAGCTAGGGGTTATCCAAGGAGCTCACGCAAGATGGTTACTTGCTTGCATCATGACAAGGTACAAATATTTAATGAGGTGCTTGACAAAAACATAGTTGAGATGAACCATAGATTTTCTGAAACTTCTATATGTCTATTATTGTGCACTTCATGCCTTAATCCTAGAGACTCATTCAACAACTTTGACAATGATATGCTAGTTGAGCTTGCAACCATATACTCTGCCGATTTCTCTTCACATGATTGTTGTCTACTGGTTGATGAACTGAACATATATGTTGATGTCATGAAGAGAATTCCTGAATTCATAGCTTGTGATAGTTTGAGTGATCTTGCTCTCAAGTTGGTTCAGAAAAGATATCATTTGACATTTCCATTGGTCTATCACCTTATTACACTAGCTTTGACATTGCATGTGACAACAACATCAGTTGAGAGGGTTTTCTCGACCATAAAGATTATAAAATCAGATCTTCGAAACAAGATAGGAGATGATTGGCTCAATGATTTGATGATTTGCTATGTTGAGAAAGAGATATTTGCACAAATTGATGACACGAAGATTATGCTTCATTTTCATGCCTACAATAACCTTAGAGGTCATCTTCCTCGTGGATTTCGACTTCCCAGCATGGAATCAACTTAATGGTATGATAATATCTCCTCAAAATGTAGCACTTTTGTAT
This sequence comes from Avena eriantha, assembly GCA_910589775.1. Classification (NCBI taxonomy): domain Eukaryota; kingdom Viridiplantae; phylum Streptophyta; class Magnoliopsida; order Poales; family Poaceae; genus Avena; species Avena eriantha. The sequence continues at coordinate 20,590,938 of OU342742.1, read as the reverse complement.
CTTGTTTTTTTTTAGTCAGCTTGTACTTCTACTCGGTGAAATGTGACAAATGAATCTGTTTGGACCATTTTTTGTTGATTACATTCAATTTTTCGCCAAAAAAAATTATACTTATTTGTTCGACCCAGCTCAGTTTGAATCCTGGCTCCGCCACTGATCATTGGAGCTGATGGGAGCAAGCATAAAAGCATGTGTGATGCCCTGGTAGTTCATGATGAAGATCTTCTGCCAAAATCTCAACTCGTTATGAGGAGAAAAGATTTGGTAGGATAGGTGGTGTAGTCATCACAAAGAACTAGAATAGCCAAAATAGACACAATTGGCACTACATAACCCCAAAACTAGAGAAGTTAAGTTCGGTAATTAAAACTAATATACCACCTCATACACCTTCTCAAGACTGAGAAACCCATCTCAAGGCTCGTGCACAAATGCACTGAACACCTAAACTTGAGAAAAATACAAATTGATCAAAGATTAGGGTGGATGAGAAATTTATAGATGTTACACATGGATGCATATCACAGAAATCATGACATTATACAAAGTGAATCGAAACGGAGACCTAATCAGAGAGGAGGAAGGCGAGGTTGTCCACGGCGAGCGTGCTCTGGTGGTGGGCCCCAGGTACGGGGAGGAGGAGGTAAGTAGGCTAACCTAGAGCATAGGATCCATGATGTTCCTGGTGCGGGCGGAGTCGACGCGGTCGAACCACCCCCGGAGCACCACCGCGTTCTCCATCTCCGGCCTCTAGCCGACGATGCTGACTACTAGAGCATTGGCAAAAAGGACAAGAGAGTTGGCACTGGCAGGTTTACGTCGTTCGTTTCTTTTTGGGTCACAAGGTTTACATCTTCGAAAGGTGCTTTTACATTCCAACATGACCTTCTGCTTTATACGGTTGCCCCGTTTACGCCTTCTGTATGGATTGTGCGCACACACATGCATTTGCTTTCTGCCTTGTTCTATATACAGGCAAAACTTGTCTTAAAATGCAATACTCAGAATCTCTTTAAAATATATAAAATATCATTTCTTTATGCTAAATGTGCACTTTGCAGCTAAAAAAAGTGCACTCTGCAAACTACAGCATGCCATATGCGCAAAGTAACCTCACTGTTGATCGCACTTGCGGTGGATTTGAAAGCATAAGAACATGGTCGTCTTCAACAAGCGTCTCTCTGTGACTTCCTAGTGCGATATGATTAAAGCAGAAACCTCATCGTTGATCGCGCTTATAGCTTGGTGGATTTGAAAGCATAAGAACGTGCCCGTCTTCAACAAGCGCCCCTTGGTGACTTCGTAGTGCGATATGATTAAATCAGAGGCAAGATGGTGGGCAAGAGAAGGAGCCCAAGGATTTCGTCAGCTTCTCCCCTAAATAATTAGTTTTGCAGGTTGAGTTGTATGGTGTGGGAAGGTCCATTCGTGAGGTTGTACATAAAACATTCTTATCTATCAATGTATCAAAACACAAAGTTTTTTGCATTTTTTGTGAAAGAAAAACTACCGCATGTCAGCATATGCCTCAAAAATTACAGAATTCCTCTTCTTTTCCGGTTTATTATCAAGGCCTCTCCAGCATTGCCTGCTCCTGTCTTATAACCAGTTTAATACACGTGATATTCAAAATACTCCCTCCGTCTCAAAATAGATATCGAAAAGTTCTAAATTTGAATGCATCTAGATACTATTTAGGGCTAGATACATCCAAATTTAGAAAAGTTTGAGACATCTATTTTGAGATGGAGGGAGTACATCTTATGCAATTGTTTCTGGTGGATATAGAAACATTTGTTAACGGAAGTTCCATTTTACCTGATCTCGACTCTTATTAAATATCTGTAGACGCAACCACATTGCTGACAGTGCACTCTAACTCTCTGCTCACTTACATGCTTAGTAATAAATAGACAAAGGTAAAAAAAAACTAACATCTTTCTAGCTCTGCCTACAACCTACACTCAGTGTTCTACACAAGCTGACGAGCAGGAGGGCATCTTCCTCCCCAGGTAAGTTCAGCTACGACAAAATTATAACATCGAATTCCTATTGGTCGTCCTGAACTTCGATGGAAAACAGATGAGTTGTCAAGTGACAGTTGTTGCTTCACTGTGATTCACCACTCTCAAAATAACGAGGACAATGGACCATGGTCTTTATCAGCAAGATCCGCCGCTGGCCTTGCCAAAGCAGCAGCAGCATCAGTGGATGCACACGGTGGTTCTTCTTCACTCATAGTGTCCAAGATCACTCTCCCGAGAACAAACCGGACCTCTCCAGTACAGCCATCATCCAGCAACTTATAATCAATCCCATGCATCCCTCTTGTCTCATTATACGAAGTTAAGTCAGAATCAAGGCCCCTAAATATCCCCAACACTCTGCTCTTCTCCCTGGCCGATACAAAAACCTGGGAAAAAACCCACGACACGATGATTCAGTGAATTTTGACTCGAGAACAAAAATATAAGGGAAAAAGCAATTCAACATGAAGTACATAAGAACTGTTGCTGCTGCATTGAAACATCTTGTTAAAAGTGGCACCAATAAGAACTCTACTCACTGTTTCCTTCTTTCTGGTTCCCCAATGAAATGGGGAAATGTGGACGGGAATATAAAACATACTCCCTCCGATCCATAACAAGTGCCAGGGGTTTAGTTCATTTTAGTCCAAATTTGAACTAGAGCCCCGACACTTCCTATGGATCGGAGGGAGTACCAATATATGAGAGCATAAAGACAATCTAAACAACAATTTAACAATTAGACATGCAATCAAAGCTGCTTCACAAAACAGGAATAAAAGTATAAATTTCATCGAAAGTATAAAACCTGCTAGCGTAAAGATGCACTATTGGGAGTTAAAATATGTTAAAGTGATACTTACGACTCCTGAAAATTGTGAAGATTCCGAATATCTGGCCAATGATTGCTGGAGAGTATCTAAAGATGTCAATGTATCAACCGAAGAATTGACTCGTGATGCTAGCTGTGATATTTGCTTCATAAGATTATCATCCAATTTTGCCCCAGAAGACCCCAGAGTTTCTGGAACAAATGTAGCTGGTGCTCCAACATCTTGTTTCAAGAACTCGATGGCGCGGTCCCATGTTCCGAAATGCATCAGTGCAGCAAAAGCCTTGATTATCTGGGCATCTTGTGGAGAATCAACCAATGCGCTGTGAAATGCCAACAGCGCTAACCTGTGGAGTAGTATCAAACAAATAAAATATCCTGTGCATGGCTGGAAAAGAATGTCCATATCAAGCACTGAAAACTGGATCGGATGGTTATGCTGCTCTGCTACCAAATACTAAAGGAATGCAAAAGACAGTTTGCCTACTCATAACAGCAAGTGTTAGTATAGACACAAAAGAGGACAATGAAAATGCAGACTGACAGTGGTACGGAGTAGTATGAAGATATTTTATAACTAAATGAAGTATGCACGTTTCCAGGCTGGCATGAGTAAATCTAAGATGATACACTCTCTTCTCTCCTCTACTCATCCAGATAGGAGAGCACACACCAACTTCCACAAGCCTTAGAAGCACAGTATTAGAGTTTCTAGCCTGGAGAGTGGAGTAAACAAGCATTTTCAGAGAACTGTAAAATAAATATATGATAATATAGCAAAACCAGGCTTATCTACTACTACCTCCGCTCCTATGAATAAGGCGCACGTGCGTTCAAGCGAACTTTGACCGAAAGAATTGAGCAACAATATCTTGATTATATAATGCATAATTGATATTGTTAGATTCATATTGAAGAACACTTTCTAATGATACTAATTCTATATCAAATATTCCTTACATTACTATATAGATGGTTTAATTCTTGGTCAAAGATAAATCTCAAAAAGGCGGTGCGCCTTATTCATTGGAATGGAGGAAGTATGTGATACCTGGAAATCAAAGTGATGATATTGGTATATGGCCTGAGCTGATAAGAAATATCGGAACAGCGGCAGACTACAGAAGTACACACCCATGCTGATAGAACAGTTCTTAGCAGAGCCAGCAAAGTGTTTATGTTAGCTTTACAAGAAATTAATAACTAGATTGAGGAGCTGCAAAGGAACGACTATAGACCTACATCACCAAGGTCAGTACAATCCTAATCAGCTACGATTCCGGCTGGACTGGTTGTGGTGGTATATCTAGTACCAGCACTTCCTGAGAAGCATAAATATAATTCTAGCAAGAACAAACAAAGGTTGTATAAGTATAACTTGAGTAAACCCGTAATGGTAAGCACAGCTAAGTCAAGATATGCACAAATTGGCACTCAAAGCTTCTTACCACAAAGAGCTGTGGCATGGCCGGTCAGCAGAAAAAAACTTATCAAGATTAGCCAATAGTTTCTGCACAGGTGAAATAAACAGATTAAGTGTGCGCTTTAAATTATTTCACTATTTCTCCACAGGACATGGCATGTTTCAGACTTACTCACCATGAGCATCAGATCTCTGTCACTTGATCTACCCTTCATCTGATCTGATAAATATGCTGCCTAAAATACAAATAGCATTCAAAATGAGTAAGCTGAAAGATGGAAGTGGCCACGGCCAGAAATCTACTTGTGTAGCAACGAGACCGCATTGCTCAACTTACCTGAAAAGGCAGCAAAATATCGAGAAGTCCATATTTTCGAAGCAATCTAATGGAAGACTCTGCCGCCCCATGAGATAGCATATATCTCATTTCCATCATCAACCTTTGCTGAGTAAATGCGGTCATGGATATAAACAAAAAATACATGAGAATCCATATAAGTTTGCAAATTTGCTTTCAGGGAGATAAAGTAATAAACCTGTCCGATATCTATGATGGATGGAGAAAGATCCCGTATTGCAGTAGAAGTTTCACTGGAAAACTGAAAGCCAAGGCGAGCGGCAACTCTCAAGCCACGCAAAATCCTGGCTGGAAGAAATTAGAATCTAAATTTTTCTTGAATACATAATGAAAATACAAAATCAAAGACATTCCTTGAACACTTACCAGAATCCTCCTTGAAGGAAACATGGGCAGGAATCACTGTACACACCTGATTAGTGATTTAAGGAGTTAGGTAGAAGAAAAAGGGAAAGCAAAGGAGGATTGTTAAATCTGCTGCAGATCTCACTGACTATTACCTTGTTTTTTCTTAGATCCATTACTCCATTCACATAATCATAAACTCTGTTATTGAACGGGTTAAAAAATAGACTGCCATACAAGCATTACAATAGTGTTAGTAATTTAGCTCCCGTGATATTTCACAAAAGCAGCATTTGTTGAACCTTTGAAGTACCAGATCTCCTACAGAAGATTACCTATTTATTGTAAAATCTCTTTTCAACGAATTCTTCCAGCGAAGAATATCCCCCTGATCATCACCATCAGACTCTTCTGAACGGTTTATGTTTTCACTTCCTTTCACTTTAGCGGGTTTCGTGCTGAAGCTTGAAACCTGTAAGAAAAGAAGACCGCGAGCAAACGAGGGTTAGAGAACAATGCTCTGAGAACGAGTATTCATAACGGCTCCTGTGAATAACAAACCTCAAATGTTGAGCCCCGCATCTTAACCTGGCATATTGGAAAGCGTGTGCCAATGATCAAACAGCGTTTGAAAACGAGTTTTTTTATCTGAAAAGAATCAGAAGCAGATCAATGGAACAAGGGCATAAGGGTTTTCGGGAAAAGAAACATGTGTGATCTTTTAATAGGCCAAAACCTGTTGGAGACTTGCAGTCGTGATCACATCAAAATCTTTAGGTGCCCTTTTCAGTAGCAAATCTCTCACACACCCGCCAACAAGATAAGCTTCAAAACCTGTAAAATAACTTTGCCTTGAGTACTGCATACATTGTTTACTCCGTAGTATATCTTTTAACGCAATATAGTGTTAGGAAGCAACACATGACATGTGTATGGCATGCCAAAGCTCTTAAGGCTGTGTTTGGCATTGCGTGATAATCCTGTTTAACGGAACTATTTTTGCATACTTTTTCGTTTGGCTAACCAACTTTTCTCTAACACAGGGAAGATTTTTACTCCCTCCGATCCAAATTAATTGACTTGGATTTATCTACATTCGGATATATCTAATACTAAAACATGTGTAGATACATCCTAGACAAATCCGAATCAATTAATTTGGATCAGAGGGACAACCACAGACTGACCCTTGCTCCGGAATAGAGGTAAATAAGCAAGAGAGCTCCATGCACCTTTTCGTTTCAGCATTTGTAGAACAGACCAGCAATTGAGAGGTATAGCGCCCCGGGGAATTCCTACAGCTCTAGAGTCGAAACATCTCCAGGAGGACCGGTCGATGAACCCTGAGCGTGAGTAGCAGTTTGTCAAGGCGGGTTCCATATATCGATATAATTTACTCTTGGAAGAGTGAAGCATCTGCTCCAGTGATCGAGTCGTCACCTGGCCTTGAAGAGGAACTGGACCTCCCGTTCTGCAGACCGCCGCCGTCTCCCTCCTTCCGCGAGCCGTACTGCCTCGTCTGAAAGAAGCAGAGCAACGTGTGAGAGATACAGCAACAAGATCCTCGCTCACGTGCGCCGCCTGCGAGGTGCTCGACGAAGTGCCCAGCAGAGATAGCGGTGTGACGGGGTGGGGTGGGGTGGGGTACTGACCTGGAGAAGACGGGAGGCCGCGGAGCTGAGGCGGGAGAGGAGGGCAGGCGGGGGAGAGAGCGAGGAGAGGTCGGTGCATCGTCGAGCCGCCGTCATGACATGGCCTGGCGAGCGAATCAGGCGCTCGGGGGCGGCGCGGGGACGGTGGGCGCGGGCGGCTCGGGGGCGGCGCGCGGTTCCGTGACCGTGAGCGAGGTGCCGGCCGGGTAGGGCTGGTTGAGACGAAATGGGTCTTGCGCGGCTCGGCTCTACCAGGCCCAGGATAAAGGAGGCCGCACTGGCCACTAGAGGGTACTAACATTGTGTTCGGTTTTGAGGCAGGCGGCGCTTGGCCCAGACACCTCTTTGTCCGTGCCAACGGCTCGTCACAATTCCAGTGAGTTTATTTTTAAGCAACCACATATCTTTATTATTAAATATGAGTCGGTGATCGTAGGTCGTTCTGAAACATCAAACATTGAAAACATCTCGACTATCCAACCTACATCTGATGGTGTGTGTTGTCTGATGGTACGTCGCCTCAATGCTTTGTTTTACCTAATTACAACCATCTGCAACCGATAAGTGAAACAATACCGATCAGAACCCCTCGTAGAAAAGAGGAGGGTAACAACAGCCCCGGTGCTCCTTTAGAAAACAATAGCCCGGTGCATCGTTAATTCGCGACCTCCTCCCATGGAGCCCTGGCACAGGTTCCGCCGCCGCCACCCCTCCCGTCTCGCCCGTCTCTTTTCACCCCCGCCCCTTGCTCCAGTCGCCGTCCCGCCGCCACCCCTCCCGTCTCGCCCCTCGCCCCCACCCCTTGCCCCCCCCCCCCGCCCCCTACTCTAGCCGCCGTCCCGCCGCCATTGGTTCGTTTAGGGATATACGTCTATGTTGAGGCCGCTGATGTCCATCATCATCCTCCAACACCTTGGCGTCATCCGCTGTCGTCCTCCAGCGCCCGACCTCGAGGACCATGTTGCCGTTCGCCGTCGTCCTCCGTTACCCTAGGACGCTAGTAGGGCATCTGTACTTTCGCGCATTCCTCGGTCACTAAAGATTTGGTATGTCCCTTCTCCCTTGACATTTCATTATATCTCCTCTTCCAGTAGTCAATCATCCCCTGATCCTTAGTTGTCTCGCCTCTTCCAATAGTCAATCAACCAATCAAGGATCTATTGGTGTTTGTTGTTTGCAGGATAATTTTGTTTGATGCACAAGCCTGAAATTAGCAATCGGTTTGTGTTTACGTGTATATAGTTGTTGCGCAAATCTGTAGCGCACTTTGTGATTTATTTGTACCATAGAACTTAAGGCTTATTCGGAGAATTTGTTACTTGGCTATGTTCAATTGATCTCGTGGTGTTGATGGTAAATAATATTCAATTGTTTGTTTATTTGTTGTTGATAAACATCAAGTAGCATGTGAACTACAAGTCTCGCCCCTCGCCCCCCACCCCTTGCCCCTCCCCCCGCCCCCTACTCTAGCCGCCATCCCGCCGCCATTGGTTTGTTCAGGGATAGGCGTCTGCGTTGAGGCTACTGATGTCCGTCATCATCCTCCAACACCCTGGCATCGTCCGCCATCGTCCTCCAGCGCCCTGACCTTGAGGACCATGCTGCCATTCATAAAGTTCAACATTGCAATATGTAGCAAAGTGTAGTAACTCATTTCTTTGACTGTGAGATCATGTTGAATCACTACCATCCGAGGCTGCTTAGATTGCATCAACCGTCACAACGCAACAGGGTTGATCATAAAGGTGTACATTGGGTATCCCAGAGGGGTATGTTGAGGTGTATGCATCAAGATCGGGATTTGCCTATCCAAGTGAAGGATGGATACTTTGGGCCCACTCAGTGAGAATACATTAATGAGCTTGCAAACATGTGACTAGGTCACGGGGTGTAATATCATGGGAATGAGTAAATGTGTTTGTCGGTAACAATATCGAACTAGGTATGTCGATACCGGAGATCAAATCTCGGACAAACCATGTATCATAGTGCAAAGGGAATGAGACTCGATGTTTAAGGTTCAAGCGATCATGTAATTCGTGGAAAGCATGTGGGGCATCATGGGTTTCCAAATCCCGTTGTTTTTCATTGATCGGAGAGGTGTCTCGATCATGTTTGTGCATTCCCGAACCACCGGCTGGCCCTAGGAGGCCTAGACGCATGGGGTGGGGCCTACTTTCACCATCAGCCGCCTCCTCCAAGTCTAGTCCCACCCCGGGACTTGGAGGGAGGTGGTGCCTACCTTTCCCCTATATAAGAAGGGGAGATCCCTCTCCCATTTTCATCCATTGGTGTTTGCCTTCTCCTCTCTCGCCATCTCTCTCCCTCACATGTGTGTTCCTCAGTTTGGAACATGCACAACGAGGTAGAGCTTTCTCGACCATACACACACAGTCGTGCAATTGGAGTTGGTCTGGATCTTCTTCTTCTATTGCTTTGCTGGATACTGACTCGTAGTTGATGTAGAGCTCGTTGGGAACCCCAGGAGGAAGGTATGATGAGCACAGTAGTAAGTTTTCCCTCAGTTATGAAACCAAGGTTTAATCAAACCAGTAGGAGCAAGGAAACACCCCAAAGGTGTTACTAGCTAAGCTTTGGCAGGGCGCACTACCGGTGCTAGTAGCAACGTGGAGACCTGCACAACACAACCACAGAACTTTGTCCCCAACTTGCGATGAGGTTGTCAATCTCACCGTGTTTTGCGGAAAACAAAGGATTAAACGTATCGAATGGAAAGAAGTAAAAGTTTGCAGAAAGTAAACACAAAGTAGTAAAAGATTGTAGATTGTATGTAAAGTAAAAGGACCGGGATCCATAGTTCACTAGAGGTGACTCTCCTTAGATAAACAACATGCTGGGTGAACAAATTACAGCGGGGCAATTGACAAACACCGAGAAAGCAATACATGCATATACTAATCATCTTGACTCCTTTGAGACTTGATTGGGCATTACAACATAATACATAGACCGCCATCCAACTGCATCTATGACTAATAATCCACCTTCAGGTTATCATCCGAACCCCCTCTAGTATTAAGTTGCAAGCAACAGATTATTGCTTTACGAACTGCGTGTAAAGTAAACAATACGATTGTTCTATGAACAAAGGATTGTTGTTTTCTCCCTAGTAGCAACAGCACATCTAGTACCTTAGAGATTTATGTCACTTCCCCAGATTACCAGAGGCATGAACCCACTATCGAGCATAAATACTAACTCTTGGAGTTGCTAGCATCTACTTGGCCAAGGTAGCTACTAACAACGGAAAGCATGCAAGATCTCAAATAACAAAGACATGATAGAATCAATAATCAATCTGAAAAAGCATCTCAATATCCATCGGATCCCCACAAACACAACATGTATGAATTACAAATAGATGATCTCGATCATGAACGGAGCTCACAAGATCTAAACATGAAATCACAAAGGAGGAGAAACCAGCCATCTAACTACTACATGGATCCGTAGTCTAAGGATGAACTACTCACGCATCACACCGGAGGCTTGCATGATGATGAAGAAGGCCTCCAGGGTGAATTCCCCTCTCCGGCAGGGTGCCAGGAAGAGCTTCAGATCCCTCCTGTCTAGGGATGGAGATGACGGCGGCTATAGACTCTTTCGTGGATTTTTGATCGGGCCCTTAGGGTGTTCGTCCCGAGGACAACTTATAGGCGGAAGGAGAGGCCGAGGGGGTGCCAGGGCTGGCCTCACCACCCCCTGGTGCGGGCCAGGCTGGGCCGCGTGGCCAGGTGGTGTGGTGGCCCCCTGGTCCCTCTCGGTCTCGTATTCTGGCACTTGATCCCTTTCGGAAAAATAGGCACTTTGGCTTTTGTCCCGTCCAATTCCGAGAATATTCATTTTCTGACTTTCCTGGAACCAAAAACATCAGAAAACAGGCAGCTGGCACTGTGGCTCTTGTTAATAGGTTAGTCCAAGAAATCATATGAAAAGTACTCCAAAGTTGGAACAAAACACAAGAAAGTGGATAAAACCAAGCATGGAACATCAAAAATTATAGATACATTTGCAATGTATCAACATCCCCAAGCTTAACTCCTGCTCGTCCTAGAGTAGGTAAGTGATAAAAATAAATAATTTTTGAGGTGACATGCACCATCAAAGACATGATCAAAGTATTTGAAAAACATTCAAAGCTTGGATCATAGTACTTCAATCATAACATGAAAGACAAAATTCTAGCAATAAGAAAAGAAACTACGATGCAACATGAAAAGGCACAAACAAAAGATTCATGAATAACAATGCCTTGCAAGACGTTTGTTTGTTTCACATAAAGAAAACATAGCATACTAGTATTCAGCTTGTCCCTCAATAGAGTAGCAAATATAAATGCATAGGACACCTTCAAAGTTCATAAGAGTGACTAGATACAATAGTTTCAAACAAGCAATAACAAGTTATGCATCAATCAACTAGTCTTGGGACAATGCACATAGAACTAAGAATGGCCACTATGCTCTCAAAGTAGGTGCATAAAGATAGAAGGTGGAGACTCAATATAATGGTGGAAGAAAAGCCTTTTGTAAAAGGAAGTAGGGATTCAAGTCTCATAAAGAGCTTCCAAAAATTATGGTACTTATAGCTTTCAACTCTCATTTCCCCTATCATAAGCATCTTGAAGGTGATTAAGGTTAAAGTGACACAACTAAGAGGATATGCTTGACAAGTTATAAACCGAAATCTCATGCCCCTTACTTACGAAGACCGATCCTCATGCTACTCAATTTTAGTCACGAGTAAGCTCTTGTCATTGTAAGTATATGTGTATCATTAAGAACCGCCAACGGGGTACCCCTTGCACATGATACGGGAGCTTTCCCATAATCAAAATGACAAGGCAAGCAGACAATGAGCATCTCAGCGATCTTTTTATTTGCTATTTGCATAGGTTTTTATTGAGGATGCTTCATAGAGTGCTCATTATGGTGATGCTGCAAGTTTCCACCATGATTAGGCATGGCTTAGGCTAGCGGCCCAGGCGTTTCTCTAACACACATACAAACTCCATGATCTTACAAGTTCCACATTTATTTCACACCGCTGGTATCCGTAACCAAAAGAACATGATATCAACGGAGTACAAAGTACAAGTGCGATGTTGAAAGTGTTCCCCATGAAACATGGTTCTGCTAATTTCAACTTATAAAGCGCAAGCATATACGCAACAAAGAAGGACCCAATGGTTCAAGTTTATTAGAGGCAATAAAGTAAAGTGTGCCATCAAGTTCGTGAGAGCTTTAATCACTAGTTTTATCATAACAAGTGAAAGGTAAACAAAAGCATGAATATACTTGGAATAGCATAAGCTAGTAGGTAGGTATGGTGGACTCTTTGGAATAACTTTGTTTAGGGAGTTGGATGCATGAGTGGAACTCATACTTGGTGGTGGAGGCTAGCAAAAGACTGGGAGAGACAAACTAAGAGAGCAATAATGGCCATAATCATGCAGAGCGACAAAACATCATTGATCAAAGCATAAAGTGATACTACAAGTTAAAAACTAAAGGATCATAAAGGCTATGGTGACTTGATATAGTCATAACATGGTGTGAGCATGTGCCAAGTCAACCCAAATAAAGCATCAAAGGAGAATACCATTATACTATGCTTTAATATGCTAAAACAACGCATGATTCATCCAAGGCACATTAAGCAATCTCAATTGTTTATAACAAGTCATGCTACAGAAAAGAATACTAAGCATAAAGCCAAAACAATATCAAGCATGGCATGACAAAGCATAGGCCACAGTCAAAAACGAGCTCTTTTTACCACATAAGCATGAACTTTCCTACTCTTTCCCAAACCAAACCAAACTATTTGCAAAACAAAGTATGAAAGAGGGGGTCCAACCAATTTATTCAGAACACTAAGCAAACCAAGCAAACTAAAAAAACGAAAAAGAAGACGCTCCAAGAAAAACACAACTGTGCATGAAACAATAAAAATGAAGCGTTTGGAAGAAACCTGTGATTTTTATTGACGAAGAAGGGGGGTGCCTTGGGCATCCCCAAGCTTTGACGCTTGTACTTCTTGGATATTTCTTGGGGTGACACGCGTGGCATCCCCAAGCTTGAGCTTTAGTCCATCCTTCATCTCTTTACTCATTCCTTCCATACACCTGAAATTTTTCCTTCATACAAAACTTCACACAATCTCATTAGCAACATTAGTGCACTTAAGATAAATAAGTCTCAAGGTTCAGTTATAACACCAAATAAAATTCCATTAGAACACTAGATACTGTAGCACTTCCCTCAAAAAGCTCAATTCCCCAAAGGAACTCAAGAAGGAACTAACAAGAAGCAAATGCAGAAAATGGCAGAAATCTGTCAAAACAGACCAGCAGGTAAAGACGAATTTTTTCGAAGACCTTCTATTGCTCAAATCAAAAAGTGTTGAACTAACAAAAGTTAGATAACAACCTGGGTCAGAAGCAAAAAAAATTACACCTCAATCCGATGTACAGAGCTCTCTCAGGAATGTTTACGGTGAAGCACAAAAATATGTTTCGGGACAGCAACTTTTCTAATCATTACTTCTCTCTCATTAGAGGTTACTCTTGGCACAAAAAGCAAATAAAAAGGATAAGGAGAGGTTATCAGAGGTAATAACTTCCAAGACTCAACTAAAACTCTTGGGTTATCTCCCAACAAGTACTTTTCTTTAACGCCTTTAAGTTAGGCATGAAAATTTGAGAAGATGCTCTCATAGGAAATATGAATTGAAGTAAAAGAGAGCATCAAGAAGGAAATTCAAAACACATTTAAGTCTAACACACTTCCTATGCATAGGAATCTTGTATACAAATAAATGCACAAAGAACAAAGTGACAGGCATAGGAAGATAAATCAAAAGTAACTTCAAAACTTTCAGCACATAGAGAGGTGTTTCATTACCATAAAAACTTCTACAACCATATTTTCCTCTCTCATAATAATTTTCAGTAGCCTCATGAATAAACTCAACAATATAAATATCACATAAGGCATGATTTTCATGATCTACAAGCACTAGAGCTTTATTATAAACATTTTCAAAAGAATCCTCGGGAACATAACATTCACCCTCCTTTGATAAGCATGGGGGACAATAAAACAATGTAAGGGATAAAGAGTTACTCTCATTAGAAGGTACGCATGGGTAGATCCATTCTTCCTCCTTTTGTCCATCACTCTCCTCCTCTTTTTCATCTAATGAGCTTTCAGGTTCAACAATTTCTTCTTCCATGGAGGTTCTAGCAGGCGGTGGTTCATCTATTACCTTAGCAGTCATAATACTGTTCCCAAATAGGAAACTGAGTGAGCTATCCATAATAAAATAGTGATTGGAGCAGAGCTAGTCATAAAGGCAACTTAAGAAAGGAACTAATTTTTTTTGTGTTTTTGAAATAAGAAAGCAAACTTGCAAAACTAATTTTTTTGTGTTTTTTTAAGAACAAAACAAGCAAACAAAGCAAAAAGAAAACTAAGCAAAACAAAAACAACAAAGTAAAGAGATTGGTTATGAGGGACTTCCCTTGTGAAGATGTCCTTGACTCCCCGGCAATGGCGCCAAAAAAAATCTTGCTGACTCGTAGTTGATGTAGAGCTCGTTGGGAACCCCAAGAGGAAGGTATGACGAGCACAGCAGTAAGTTTTTCCTCAGTTATGAAACCAAGGTTTAATCGAACCAGTAGGAGCAAGGAAACACCCCAAAGGTGTTACTAGCTGAGCTTTGGCAGGGCGTACTACCGGTGCTAGTAGCAACGTGGAGACCTGCACAACACAACCACAAAACTTTGTCCCCAACTTGCGATGAGGTTGTCAATCTCACCGTGTTTTTGTGGAAAACAAAGGATTAAACGTATCGAATGGAAAGAAGTAAAAGTTTGCAGAAAGTAAACACAAAGTAGTAAAAGATTGTAGATTGTATGTAAAGTAAAAGGACCGGGATCCATAGTTCACTAGAGGTGGCTCTCCTTAGATAGACAACATGCTGGGTGAACAAATTACAGGGGGGCAATTGACAAACACCGGGAAAGCAATACATGCATATACTAATCATCTTGAATCCTCTGAGACTTGATTGGGCATTACAACATAATACATAGACCGCCATCCAACTGCATCTATGACTAATAATCCACCTTCAGGTTATCATCCGAACCCTCTCCAGTATTAAGTTGCAAGCAACAGATTATTGATTTACGAACTGCATGTAAAGTAAACAATATGATTGTTCTATGAACAAAGGATTGTTGTTTTCTCCCTAGTAGCAACAGCATATCTAGTACCTTAGAGATTTCTGTCACTTCCCCAGATTACCAGAGGCATGAACCCACTATCGAGCATAAATACTAACTCTTGGAGTTGCTAGCATCTACTTGGCCAAGATAGCTACTAACAACAGAAAGCATGCAAGATCTCAAATAACAAAGACATGATAGAATCAATAATCAATCTGAAAAAGCATCTCAATATCCATCAGATCCCCGCAAACACAACATGTATGAATTACAAAAATATGATCTCGATCATGAACGGAGCTCACAAGATCTAAACATGAAAGCACAAAGGAGGAGAAACCAGCCATCTAGCTACTACATGGATCCGTAGTCCAAGGATGAACTACTCACGCATCACACCGGAGGCTTGCATGGTGATGAAGAAGGCCTCCATGGTGAATTCCCCTCTCCGGAAGGGTGCCGGGAAGAGCTTCAAATCCCTCCCGATCTAGGGATGGAGATGACGGCGGCTACAGACTCTTTCGTGGATTTTTGATCGGGCCCTTGGGGTTTTTGTCCCGAGGGCAACTTATAGGCGGAAGGAGAGGCCGAGGGGGTGCCAAGGCTGGCCTCACCACCCCCTGGCGCGGGCCAGGCTGGGCCACGTGGCCAGGTGGTGTGGTGGGCCCCTGGTCCCTCTCCGTCTCGTATTCTGGCACTTGATCCCTTCCGGAAAAATAGGCACTTTGGCTTTTGTCCCATCCAATTCCGAGAATATTCATTTTCTGACTTTCCTGAAACCAAAAACAGCAGAAAACAGGCAGCTGGCACTGTGGCTCTTGTTAATAGGTTAGTCCAAGAAATCATATGAAAAGTACTCCAAAGTTGGAACAAAACACAAGAAAGTGGATAAAACCAAGCATGGAACATCAAAAATTATAGATACATTTGCAATGTATCACTGGACCATAGCCCGGGATATGCCTCTACGCCGGACATGTGTAGTACTTCAAAGGCACCATCAGTTGTGGTGTTGGACGCTTAAATGCCTACTAGACCTTGAGGTCGGCTACGCTACGGCTACATTAGCAACGTTGAACGGGAACATAATCCTGCTTTCGGTCTTCAAGGGTATGAATACTAAATCCCTCTTATTACTTTACATTTACATATGGCTATGTTATTCTTGTCATTAGGATTTTTTTTGTTTTCTGCTACAGAACCATTCATGAGCTACCTAGGAGGATTAATGGAGTACATCCTCAACTTGCTAATCTGGAAGCTATGTCTCAAGGATACTACAGTGTTGGGCTTGAATATTTGTTGCCCACTATGGTTCCTCCTAGTATGGTTCTAGAAATCAAAGCAGCAACATTTTTGTGCAAGATAAAGATGGGAATAGAAAAAGTTTTCAGTAGGATCATAAATAGGAAGAAAGAGAAGAAAGGGAAGAAGGATAAGATGGTGTCTTTTGTTTTATAAGAAATGCAATGTAGCTGATGCTATGAGCCAACATGTATCTGTAGTTTCTTATCTTTTACCAGCATGTACAAACATGTTAATCTTCTTGGCTTTTTTAGGGAACTTGCATTTTGAACAATGGATTTTGCTGTGCTTCTTGTACCACTTGCTGACCATCCTCTCTGCTTAGCTTATTTTTGTAATGTAGCTACTTCTATAATGCTAGTTGCTTCTCTACATTCTTCTTCTCCATAGCTTCTTGCCTTTTTACCAACAACTTCCTTCCTCACCTCTACTATAATCCCCTTAGTTTATGCTCTTGCCTTCTTACTGATCTCAACTTCAACCTTATTTCTCTCCCTCTTTTTTGCAAGCTCTGCTGCTTTAATTTGGGCTTGTCCTGCCTTCTTTTGCTCCTGCTCAACTATTTTCTTGCAGCATCTTGTGCTTTCTTCAATTCTGCTACAAGCCTTGCTTCTAAAATAGCTAGCTTCCTTTCTTCAGCTGCCTTGTTCTTCTCTCTCTGAAGTGCCAACATTTTTGTTGTGGTTCTCCTTGTCTGATAGTATATGATGATGGATGTTGCTCAAGTATCAAGCTTTGTACATTATTAATGAATGCTGACTATGGAATTTGTTGTGCTTCAACATTCCTCATAGTTGATGTCTATATGTAATGAGTGCAAGTGAGAACAATTTAAAGAATGCAAGGGTGTGTACTAATGAATGAAGATGACAAGAACACTTACATCCTGAGCCATGTTCCCAACTACTGTAACTTGGTAAGATGCTTGCTGCCTGTTGCCTTCTTGGATGTCTTGTGTCACCAAAAAAATGGAAGTGGTAAAATAATAGTGATAAAAGGAGTGACATACTGAGAGGGGTAATGAGATGGAGCACCTGAGTTAGGTCTGGTTAAGGTTGTGCCGCAGGTGACTGTGGCACATCAATTTTAGGTTACTCCAATCCATTCGTTAACCAATAGCACCCATTTCTATTATGATCGGGCCTTCCACAGTAACTACAATGCATTATAACTCCATGTCTTGACTAGCATCAACATTGAAAGCGGAAGTGTGGAAGGTTGGACCTATAAATTGAAGGTTTCCGTCATGGACTAGCGTGGTCAGCATTGAACCGACATGTGTGACCGGAATTTTGTCTTACAGCCGCTCGTCTCTTCTACCTCGCCTCACACGCGACAGGCAGCGCAATTCCAACTTTGTCCCAATCTTAGCTGATGAGAACGCTGATCCCCTCATCCTCCGCTTGTAGTTCCGATGGTTAGAGGAAAGGGAACCTTGTTCCTTCACCCAGTAGTTAGGGTTAGGACTAGTCTGTTATGGTGCGTCGTTGGGTTGGTGGGAGCGACACCCGAGCAAATAAATTTTCCTCAACTCTACTCCCACACTGACTACGACTTTCATGACGACATATCGGATTTGATGGCATTGTGTGATGGTCGATCCCTCAAATCGACAGCATGGTCTTCTCCCTGTTTCTCAGATCTAGCAAGATCATTTTCTCGGTGTGTCGCTAGCACTCGTGGTTATCCATGACAATACAGGCGGCAGGGGCGAGGTGGTTTCTCTAGAGTAAGGATGTTGGTTCGGAGGTGTTGGATCTGTCGTTTTTTTCCTAACTTCATCGGTGGGAGGTAGAGATCCTGGTCCAAGATAACACAAGGACATCCCCCGATCGACGTGCTACAATGACATGTTCATCGACTCACAAAGCCTCGTTGGCGATGATGTTTTTTTGGATTTGATAGTGGTAGAGGCTCGACGTCTCTTCCATGGTGTCTCTAGGCGGTGTTGGAGTTGGCAGCAACCGCTGGCTTCGGTGGTTGCAGGAAACCTAGGAATCATTTTATATTTCTTAATCTCTTACGATTTTATATGCATAATTTTCAGGGTAATCATTTTATTATGATTTTTCTCCACGTGGTTGCTTCTTGTAGCTTGTTTTTTGATTAATGGAATACATGGTTCCTCTAAAAAAACACTAAACTGACATATACCTCGAATCAGGCTTTCGCCCTGTTATATTAATATAGCAAACACACGGTACAAAATCAAGTTCGTTGTTGGGATAAACAACACAAGCATGCCCAAAGGAAAACAAGAGAAATGGAGAGAACTAAATGCCAACAGCACCAGATCAACAAAGCGATGATGATACTCAACCGTTGCGCTCTCTGGAGAATTCCCACCATGCTCCTTGCTCGGAATCGTCATATATCAAGCAACACCTTCAAGAAGGAATATAACGACGATGACGATGATGCCCAGACTGGTCCTAGGATTTCTCCTAGTACACGAAGGGGAGTAAGGAAGGGGTACGCCCAATGCCCTTCAGGAAGGAAGGGCGGTGCCCGCATGCGTCACCACGCCGGTGTTGAGCTAGCCGACATGGATTTCTCCCGACCCTCAAAACACCACAACGCTTGACAATCTGAAGCGGTCCACCAACTTGCTGCCCACCAACACGCGCCAACACAGTCTTGCAATCTCCATCACCATATCACTGTGAGGCTGACCGGATCAAAAAAACAATAGTGGACCAGGGAGGGCAGTATCACCATCACACGGGAGGGAACAGCCTCCACCGCCATAGGCGGTAGCTGACCAGACTTAATGGAAAGAGCACACCAGTCCACTTGTAGCCGGAGGACGCAACAACTCGCCCCTAGAGGACATCCTCCACCGTTGGAGGTAGGTGTTGATCGGACACGTCGACAGGGACAAACCAAGCCGAGCAGGCCCGGTCGGGCCACGGTTGGGACCATAAAGTCGGTGTTGCCATGTTGCTGCACGTAGGCCAGGCTGTTGCTACCCTCTTGATAGGCACCAAAGCCCCAGCCGAGCTAGAACGGGATCGCGAAGGTCCCAACACCAAACTGTAGCAGGCGCGGCAACAACACCGAGACCCTCGTCACAATCCCCTCGTCAAGCCAATCGGAGGCAGTGAGACCAAGCTCGCCCTGGCCCACGCTGCCCCAGATCGGGCCCGAAGGGCCTAGATCTGGGCCAAGAGGGCCACTCCGGTCAACTTCCCCGCCGCCAGCGCCACCAACTGGTAGCCCGCCGCCACACCTGCCAACCAGCCCAGCGCCAGGATGCCCCGCCGCCTCGCAGGAGTGCCGCCGCCTAGAAGCACCCCTTAGCCACGCGTCGACCCGCGCAGGAGCTCGATCGAGGGGGAAAGGCCCGGGGCCACCGCCGCCCAGGCCAAGCCTTGCAGCGCACGCCGACGACAACGAGGGAGAGAGGGAACAGAGGAAGCTTGATACATTGCAAATGTATCTATAATTTTTGATGTTCCATGCTTGGTTTTATCTACTTTCTTATGTTTTGTCCACACTTTGGAGTACTTTTCATATGATTTCTTGGACTAACCTATTAACAAGATGCCACAGTGCCAGTTGCCTGTTTTCTGCTGTTTTTGGTTCCAGGAAAGTCAGAAAATCAATATTCTCGGAATTGGACCGGACAAAAGCCAAAGTCGATATTTTACCGGAAGACTCACGGAGCTAGAAGATGAGATGGAGAGGGGCCACAGGGCGGCCACACCATGTCATGGCGCGGGCTAGCCCTGGCCGCGCCACCAGGTGGTGTGGCCCCCTGGACACCCACCGACCTTGCCTCTTCGCCTATAAGAAGCCTCCTGATACCAAAACCCTAGATCGTCAATCAGAAATCCACGAAAAGTTCCGCAGCGCCGCCGCCACCGAAGGGGTGATTCAGGGGACAAAAAGTCTCTGTTCTGGCACCCTGATGGGACGGGGAAGTGCCCCCGGAGCCATCTCCATCGATCTCCACCACCATCTCCATCATTGTTGATGATTCCCATGATGAGGAGGGAGTAGTTCTTTGTAACTACCTCGGTGAATTACGCTCTTAGTTAATGCCTGGATGAACGAAAGTGGTTAAAATAGTACGGTGGGGCCCAGGGCCACTCACGGTAGACCTTTCGGCCGTCCTAACCACTTTCAGACAACGGGACAAGAACGAGCGGCGTAATCGGCAGGCGAAGGGATCAACTACATACACAAATGAGTATGTATGCAAGCCACATACAGCAGTCCTCAGAGCCATTCCATCTAAAAGAAATAGAAATATTGCAACGCCATACGGCAAGATCCAAATGTCCTAGATAGATATAATAAATTTAGGATAGCTCCTCATACATCACACATCAGAGTATCAGGCGGAAGCGAAAAAACAAGATCTGGGTACGGATAAGAAGCAAATTGGCATAAGATGCCCCATAAATAAACACATCCCGCCCTCAGATCTCACGGATCCCCGTTCCCGGAATCTCTACACCGAATGATCGTTGCCAACATCATCTGTCTCTTCCACCCAGTATCCATCTTGCGGGTACACCTGTTCATCTGAATCAAACAATTTATCATGTGAGACCCTAGGGGTACTCAGCAAGTCTTTATGCCGCTAAAGGGGACACAACCTGGGGTGACACAATTGCAGCAAAAGATAATACCTAACAATTCTACAGATACTCGCTAACCTTCCGCCTAACCAAAGATAGACGGAAGTCCGTGAATTAAGAACAACAGTTATAATGGTATAATTAATAGATCCATCCTCCTCCTCGCTTACCAACGAGGAAGCGGACGAACAACCCCATCATCCATTGGCAGTTTTATTAACCATTCCGTGAATATTTCACTATTTACTAGTCAAGTACTTGGTCAAATTAAGAGCGGTACTTTAGTTATACTTGTCTATGATCGAGAAACTGTGCTCCAAGTCGTCCATAACCGCGGACACGGCTTTCAGAAAGATTTACCCTGCAGGGGTGCACGAATAGCAACACACACTCGATCAACCTCGGAAAAACCAAATCAAAACCCAACGAGGCATTCACGACAAAGCAATCACAGGATTCAGAAATATTTCAGGGGGCCACCCCATTAAGCTACCCGCAACGAAGTTGGACGGCTCCGAGACGGACCCAAGGTTTGTGTGGACGGCGGTAAATGACTGGGAACCCGAAAATGTGACTGGGCTTGTCGATACAGCGAAAACGTGTCACGATCCAAAACAGTACAGGTGCTCCACGCATAATCTTAAATAAAGCAGTAACATGGCATAAGTACAGGATAGTAATAAAGCCCCAAACTAATTGTGGCCCCAAGAAATAAGAATGAATCGAGCTCTGGCTCAGGGGGGTCCATAAGGCCTCCCGGATGTGGATAGTGCGAATAAACAAGGAACAAGAATCAAGTACTCGGGGTCCTACGGGACACAAGTGAGCAGGAAAAACCAAATAGCAGATATTGCTCACCGGTGCCTCTTTCATTAGTTATCCCATTACTACTCAGGTTAAGTTGTTTAGGTACCTCGTTATTCATCAGACACTCACATACCCTACACATGCTTTTCTACGACTCGCATGGCTCAAACAACTCCTATAGTAATGGCTCATGGGATGGAGGAACAAGCTTCGGTGGGGTTTAAAAGTAAAGGCTATGCAGTACTTGGGATTCAATTTAATGCAATCGCGACTCAATGATGCAAGAATAAGATAGAGGCAATAGGTACTGTATGTATGCAAGCATGTGGTAGTGCTTGCCTGGCAGCTCAGTTGAAGCGAGAGATGGATCTGGGTAATACTCCTATGAATCCTGGTAATTCTCCTGCTGGGCGTCTATTCAAAGAAGAACCAAACAAACAAGGGCCAACATAAATAAAGTGCACAAGCATATGAATTAAAATGCGACAAGCAAACAAGCATGCCATGATGAATGATGCACAATTTGCATGGCATTAAAGTAGCATGGCAAAGGTGGGGTGTGGATACCAGAAATAAAGCATTTTGTCATTTATTTAACCAAGTTTTATTGTCATAAACAGTTCAGAATTTTAATACCAACATGATGCATGCTTCAATTCAGAACAAGGACTGCGTAGATAGAACGGGCTCGTCGCGCTGATCGATTTAGACATATTATTTGTCAAATTTGGAGTTATAAAACAAAAGTTATTAATTAATTAAGGAAAAGGGCATTTTATTGTAATTTTGATCATCCTGAAATTTTAAAGTGTTCAAACATTAATTTGAATGGCATATTTTAATTCCTCACATTTTTCTGATTCCAAAACATATATTACTTGTATTATTTGGATTTGTATTTTAAAAATTATTTAAATCTGATTTGAATTTGAATTTAAATCAATTTGAAAAAGGTTTAATTAAAATCAGACTCAAGAAAATACTTTTGTTACCCAGGCAATTCTAGCCTCAGCCGCTGACGGGTGGGCCTTGCGCTGACTGGGGCCACGCGCGGGAAAACATTTTCCACCGCGGGCTGGGCTAGCCCACAGAGGCTGACAGGCGGGCCAGCGCTGGAGGCCCACGTGCCAGTGGAGCTTAGCCCCAGAGGCTGACAGGTGGGACGTGACGGGAGCGCGGGTTACGCCTGAGAAATCAGAGGGACTTTCCTGCAAAAATACTAGTGCGGCTGACTAGTGGGGTCGCTAGGAGCGCGGGTTGCGAGCGAAATAAACGGGGGGGCTTAATGTAAATTTACCATAGGCCCGGTACTGTTCTTCTTCTTCTCTGTCTGACGAGAATTCGGCGCGCGGCGCGGGGCGGGGATCGAACCCAGGTCGCGGGCGTGCGCGCGGAGGGGGCTAACCAGTGCGGCGGGTCAAGGGGAGTTGACAGGGAGGTAAACGCGGGCTAGTTAGGGCGTGGCGCGGCGCGGGGAGGCTGCAGACACCGGCGAGCCTAGCGCATGAAGAGCGTTTGACTAAACAAACGGCGGCGCTAAACATCGACAGCGAGGCGGAGCATGTCAGGGAGGGAGAGAGACTCACCACGGGCTCGACGGCGGGCTTGGATCGGAGTGAGGGGCTGCGGAACGGCGAGATCGCTGGCGCTCTGGCGGCTAGGGTTTCGTCGGGACGACGAGGAGCTGGCGGTGCTGGGGAGCTCCTCCTTCGTGTCGGCGTGTACGAGTCGGGGCAGGGGACGGTCCTCGGTCTTCCAGGACACCTGCACGCCGCGCTGACCGGTTGGAACGGCGGGGGCGAGGTGGTGCTGGCGGCGAACGGCGGCAGGTGCTAGGCGTCGGGGAGGAAGAAGGAGGAGAGGAGGTTGGCGCGGGGCAGATCTAGGTGAGCCCGGAGAGCCATGTGGGAGGAGGAAAAAGGAGGGAGAGGGAGGAGAAGCAGCCGTGGCAGGAGGGGTAGATAAAGGTGGCCTCGGTGCCACCTTTTGCTTCTCCCTCACGTGGTCGAGCTGGGGCTTGACCTAGGGGCTGGTAGGGCACGGCAGGGGCTACAGGTGGGGCTTGGTCGAGAGAGAGGGACAGGCAGGTGGGGCTAGCCCGGCCGGTGGAAAAAAGAGAAAGAAGAGGGAGTAGCTCGGCTAGGTGGATGGGCTCGGGTTAGGGCTTAGCTAGGGTTAGGGAGAGGAGTGGCTAGGGTGTGGGCCAGGGAGAGAGAGGGGCTTGGCATGGAGGTCATGCTAGAGAGAGAGAGAGAGAGAGGCTTAGGGTTAGGAGAATTAGGTTTAAGAGGAGAATAAAGTGAGTAGCTAGGTTAGATTTTATTAGGTTTTAGATTGTTAAAACTTGTGCAAAAGGCCATTCCAAGTGGAACATGATGAATGCTTGAGTTAACATGAGATGAAGGTGAAAGGGAATTCCAAGAAAAGAAAAAGAAAAGAATTATGGAATAGGCCTCATATGGTTCATGCATGGAGAAATAAAAATAAGAGAAAAAGATATGGATGAGACTATGAGGATGGTGGAATGGTATGAGATGGTTCCCCGGGATAGGGTCCATTAAATCACAAGAAAAACCAATGGAGCAAAAGGTGGTGAAGGAGTTTGCATGGCCCATGCAAAATAATAATGCCATGATTTATTTTGTGAAAACAATAATAATATTATGGCATTATTCTCATGCATTTCCAAGAAATGGAATAAAGCCAAGCAAAGGAATTTAAAGGACTAGATCCACCCCATTGCCCATGAGCTAGATAAAACCAAAATAAAGACAAACAAGCTCATGGACTAGTAGGATGGTGAAATTATAAAGTGGTGGAAAAGAAAAGTGATGGAATTGAATAAAAGATATTCCCCCAAGTCAACTTGGGCATTTGAACAATATATCAATAACCAAATACAGTATCAAGAGGCAAATACAATTAATAATGCATATGAGAGAAGAACCAGAAGAAAAGGGATTTTATATGATGCTCAAATGCAAGGTGGCATGATGACATGAGCATGATATAATTATGATGCAACAATAATATATATGAAGTAGCCAATATCTTACTAGGACAAGTAGCATTACAATTGTTAGACAATTGGGATGCTACAACTCTCCCCCACTAAACATGAATCTCGCCCCGAGATTCTAGGAAGAAGAAGACTCAAAGAGGGTAGGATACTTGGCACGGAGCTCATCTTCACGTTCCCAGGTGGCTTCATCAACGGAATGGTGCGACCACTGCACCTTGCAGAACTTGATGGAGTTGTTGCGAGTCCTTCTTTCTGTGACTTCAAGAATTTTTGTGGGGTGTTCTTGATAAGACAGATCTTCTTGTAGATTGATGAGTTCATGGTCCATGGTCATGCCGGGATCCTTAAAGCACTTCTTGAGTTGAGAGATGTGGAAAACATCATGGACTTTGAGTTGTTCAGGGAGCTCAAGAGCATAAGCAACTTCTCCTCTTCTTCCACGTATTTTGAAGGGACCAATGTATCTAGGAGCCAGCTTTCCTTTGATACCAAAGCGGTGCGTGCCTCTCATGGGAGTGACACGAAGGTAAATGAGATCACCAGGGACATACTCCATGTCTGTGTGCTTTCTGTCATAATTGCTCTTCTGGCGACTTTGAGCAATCTTCAGATTTTCAAGAATGATGTGAACTTTCTCCTCCGCTTGCGTTACAATGTCGGGGCCAAACAATATTCTTTCACCTGCACCCGACCAACCAATCGGAGTTCTGCATTTGCGACCATAGAGAGCCTCAAATGGTGCCATCTTTAGACTTTTCTGGAAGCTGTTGTTGTAAGAGAATTCAGCATAAGGAAGACATTCTTCCCACTTCATGCCGAAAGAGATAACACAAGCACGGAGCATATCTTCTAGAATCTGATTGATCCTTTCAACTTGTCCTTGCGACTGAGGGTGGTAAGCTGTGCTGAAGTTTAGTTTTGTTCCCAAAGCATTTTGGAAACTTCCCCAGAACTTGGAAGTGAAGATGCTTCCACGGTCTGAACTGATCTCAAGAGGAACTCCATACAGAGAGACAATTCTGTTGATATAGAGCTCAGCCAACTGAATTGCATAAATTGTTTCCTTGACTGGAAAGAAGTGAGCTACTTTGGAAAGCCTGTCAATGACAACAAAGATTGCATTGTTGCCCTTTTGTGACCTTGGAAAACCAGTGATGAAGTCCATCTCTACTTTCTCCCATTTCCATTCCGGAGGCTTCAATGGCTATAGAAGACCGGAAGGTTTCTGATGGACAACTTTAACTCTGCGACAAACATCACACTCCGAGACATACTTGGCACAATATCGTTTCAAACCAGGCCACCAATATTGTGTTTTCAAGTCCATGTACATCTTAGTGCTTCCAGGGTGGATAGAAAGAACAGAATCATGCGCCTCCTTGAGAACTTGCTCTCTTAAACCCGGGTAATTCGGAACAAACATCCGGTGTTCAAAGAAAAGAGTGCCTTGGTCATCTACGTGGAAAGACTCATACTTCGGAAGTTGAATGTTGGAGATGGTCTTTTTAGTGTAAGGATCCCCAAGCTGAATGGAACGGACCTTTTCTTCCAAGAGAGGTGTTGCTAGCAGGTTCAGAAGATACCCTTGATCCACAATTTCAAGGTTGAGCTTGCGGAATTCCTCGCACAAGAGAGGCTGTTGTTCTTCCACCATGAGGTTGTTGACATAAGCTTTTCGGCTGAGAGCATCTGCCATGACATTGGCTTTGCCCGGAGTGTAGTTGATGGTCAAATTGAAATCATTGATTGTTTCAATCCACCTCCTCTGACGAAGGTTGAGATCAGGCTGTGTGAAGATATACTTCAGACTCTTGTGATCAGAAAAGATCTCACAACGGTTGCCAAGCAAGTAATGCCTCCATACTTTCAAAGCAAAGACAACTGCTGTGAGTTCGAGGTCATGTGTAGGATAATTGATCTCATGCGTCTTCAACTACTGAGATGCATAAGCAACAACTTGTTTTTCTTGCATAAGGACCGCACCCAATCCTTGCAATGAAGCATCACAGAAAATCTGGAAAGGCTTTGATGTATCTGGAGGAACCAAGACTGGTGTGGAAGTGAGCTTCTCTTTGAGTGTTTCAAAGCTTGCTTGACATGCAGGAGTCCAAAGATATTTCTTGCCTTTCTTGAGGAGATCGGTAAGAGGCTTTGCAATCTTCGAGAAATTTTGAACGAAGCGACGGCAGTAACTAGCCAAACCAAGGAAACTTCGGACTTCTTTGACATTTATGGGTGGAAGCCAGTCCATAATTGTCTTAATAGTTTCTAGGTTGACGGAAATGCCCTTGGCAGAGATGACGTGACCAAGGTATGTGACTTGAGGCAGCCAGAATTCACACTTGGAGAACTTTGCATACAGGCGGTTCTCACGAAGCTTGTTTAGGACACACCGAAGGTGTTCTTCATGTTCTTCTTTTGACTTAGAATAGACTAGAATGTCATCCAGATAGACCACAACGAACTTATCAAGATACTCCATGAAAACCGAGTTCATGAGCCTCGAGAAGGTGGCAGGTGCGTTGGTGAGGCCGAAAGACATGACCGTGTACTCATACAGGCCATAACGGGTGGTGAAAACTGTTTTGGGAACATCTTCCTTGCGAATCTTGATTTGATGATAACCACTTCTCAAATCAAGCTTAGAGAATACCACAGCTCCAGCTAGCTGATCGAAGAGATCATTAATCCGCGGAAGGGGATATTTATTCTTGATGGTTTTAGCATTGAGTGCCCGATAGTCAACACAAAGTCTATCAGTCTTGTCTCGCTTCTTCACAAAGATGGTTGGGCTACCCCAAGAAGAAGTACTGTGCTGAATGAAACCCAACTTCTCTTGTTCATCCAACTGACGTTTGAGTTCAGCCAACTCAGCAGGACCCATTTTATAAGGCCGCTTGGAGATAGGAGCGGTACCAGGTTCAAGTTCAATGACAAACTCAACCTCACGATCCGGAGGCATACCTGGTAACTCTTCAGGGAAAACATCTGGAAACTCACAGACTACAGGAACACTCTGAATACCTTCCATAGCATCATCATTCAGAGCCGCCAAAGAATAAAGCTGAATTACAGGAGTCAGACTTGGAGAATAGACTATATGGCCTTCAGGAATTTTCAGAGAAACCGAACGTTTAGCACAATCAATCACAGCTGCATTTGCTGTCAACCAATCCATGCCCAAGATAACATCAATATCAGAATTGCCCAGAATAATTAAGGAAGCCGGAAACGAAGAGCAACCAATCTCAATTTGATTGCCATGGCTGATATGAGCAGCCCTCATGTTTGACCCAGGAGATTGTACCACAAGACGGTGTAATAAAGGAACCATAGCGGGATCTTGCTCATGAGCAAACTTGTGAGAAACAAAAGAATGCGAAGCACCAGAATCAAAAAAAACTCGTGCAGGAACTGAGTTAACAGGAAGCATACCCATGACAACTCCAGGTGCATGCTCAGCTTGAGCGGCGTTGACACGGTTGGCACGAGCAACCGTAGACCCCGGCTTAGTGTTGATGTTGAGAGCCCGAGGTGGAGGTGCACGAATCATATGAGCACTTGCCGCCGGTCTTGGAGGTGGTGGTGGAAGAGCTTTGTTGTTCATTGGACAATTCCAGTGCTGATGCCCAGTGTTTCCACAAGTATAGCAAGCACCAGGTGGACGTGGAGTAACGTAGCCAGGGACTCTGCCAGGCGCTCCAGGGTAGTTGTGGTTGTAGCCCCTGGGAGCCGCAGTGAAGGAGTTTGGTGGCCTTGGTGCGTAGCTTGACGGTCTTGGTGGAGCAGGGAGCGACGGTGGGGTGTTAGGAACCCAGACACGACGCTTAGCAGGAGCTATCATAGCAGAAGAGCTTGTTGTATCACGGCTGTGTTTCTTTGACTCCTCAAACACTTGCCTACTTGCTTCTTCCTGCAGAGCTGTGTGTTGAAGTTGCAGAAAAGATGCCGGCCTTGCATGAGTGATTGCATATTTGATGGAAGCATTAAGGCCTTGCCGAAACCTATTTTGCTTCTTCTTGTCATTAGAGATCTCATCGCCACCATAACGAGAAAGTTTCATGAAGTTTTTGATGTAGGTGTTGACATTGTCAGTGCCCTGCTTGAGGTTGAGAAACACTTCCTTCATCCTTTCCATGACAATTTCTGACAGATATTGCTCTTTGAAAGCAGCAGTGAACCGCTCCCAAGTAGGCTGAAAACCAGAGAGATCTTCCTTGAGGTAATTTTCCCACCAGAGAGCTGCATCTCCCTTCAGAAGGTGAGTAGCACACTTGACCCATTCTTGCTCGGGAACATCCGCGGTCATCAGCAACCTTGACACTTCACGCAGCCAATCATCCGCATCAAGTGGCTGATCAGACACCTCAAATTGGCGTGGGTTGAACTTGAGAAAACTCTTGATGTCTCCTCGCTTGGGAGGTGGAGGTAGCGGAACAAACTCATTCCTCCTCACGCTTTCCTCGAAGCGTTACTGGTTCTGCTGCATAGTGCCCAAAGCATTTGCAATACTTGCCAAAGCGTCCCCAAGTTCAGGTGGTATGTCCTCCTCAGAACGGCGTGGTGGTGCCATCCTGTGATTGATATAAAACACAAGTCAGTACTATAATGGAGAATGATTATAATCCAAAATAGTACCAAAATGGAATTAATCAAGATTAAAGAATGCAATTCACTGAGATGATATTAAAATATCAGCAAAGTTCAAGGCAACTAGAAGATACTAAACATAACACACACGACTGAACAAGGAGTTAGGTATACAAACTAACAAAGAAATTTTTTCCACAAAATTCGGCATTAAAATACCACTATATGCGCAAAACCACTTAACAAATCAAGATTAGTAACTCTACTAGTTCAATATATAAAAGCAAATGATAAAAGTAGTGGTATGGTCGCGACTCCACCCCGCACTCAAATCATTACTCCGCACATGGATCAGTAAAACACATATCCCAACACCTTTTTCTTAGATGAACCTAAAGATTGGTAACTACGAAAAAGAACACCCCAACAAGATAACGTCGGATAACAAAGAGTAAGATAGATCGCATCGGTATACAACGAATCAGAATAGATCGCGTTGGTTTACAAAGGCCTGTCGGTATTGAATGTACCAACAGTTGATAACCAAAAGGCAGATAGTGATAACATTTGGATGCAACAGATAGACAAGGAATTAACACACACACACACACAAAAACACAACACAACCTATGGTACTACGGAACCCAGAACACGTGAATCCTAGTTTGAATTTTAGAAGAGGATTGAAAACGTTACACTTCCTTACCAGAAAAGGGTGGGTGGGTAAGAAGAAAAATGGAAGCAGTCCTACTCTCACGTTTGTTTTTCCCTAGTATACATAACTACCAAAATATTTGCTAGACTGACAACGACCATTTTGGCTGAGACCCTGAAGGGCGGGATGGCTCTGATACCAATTGTAACTACCTCGGTGAATTACGCTCTTAGTTAATGCCTGGATGAACGAAAGTGGTTAAAATAGTACGGTGGGGCCCAGGGCCACTCACGGTAGACCTTTCGGCCGTCCTAACCACTTTCAGACAACGGGACAAGAACGAGCGGCGTAATCGGCAGGCGAAGGGATCAACTACATACACAAATGAGTATGTATGCAAGCCACATACAACAGTCCTCAGAGCCATTCCATCTAAAAGAAATAGAAATATTGCAACGCCATACGACAAGATCCAAATGTCCTAGATAGATATAATAATTTAGGATAGCTCCTCATACATCACACATCAGAGTATCAGGCAGAAGCGGAAAACAAGATCCGAGTACGGATAAGAAGCAAATTGGCATAAGATGCCCCATAAATAAACACATCCCACCCACAGATCTCACGGATCCCCGTTCCCGGAATCTCTACACCGAATGATCGTTGCCAACATCATCTGTCTCTTCCACCCAGTATCCATCTTGCGGGTACACCTGTTCATCTGAATCAAACAATTTATCGTGTGAGACCCTAGGGGTACTCAGCAAGTCTTTATGCCGCTAAAGGGGACACAACCTGGGGTGACGCAATTGCAGCAAAAGATAATACCTAACAATTCTACAGATACTCGCTAACCTTCCGCCTAACCAAAGATAGACGGAAGTCCGTGAATTAAGAACAACAATTATAATGGTATAATTAATAGATCCATCCTCCTCCTCGCTTACCAACGAGGAAGCGGACGAACAACCCCCATCATCCGTTGGCAGTTTTATTAACCATTCCGTGAATATTGCACTATTTACTAGTCAAGTACTTGGTCAAATTAAGAGCGGTACTTTAGTTATACTTGTCTATGATCGAGAAACTGTGCTCCAAGTTGTCCATAACCACGGACACGGCTTTCAGAAAGATTTACCCTGCAGGGGTGCACGAATAGCAACACACACTCGATCAACCTCGGAAAAACCAAATCAAAACCCAACGAGGCATTCACGACAAAGCAATCACAGGATTCAGAAATATTTCAGGGGGCCACCCCATTAAGCTACCCGCAACGAAGTTGGACGGCTCCGAGATGGACCCAAGGTTTGTGTGGACGGCGGTAAATGACTGGGAACCCGAAAATGTGACTGGGCTTGTCGATACAGCAAAAACGTGTCACGATCCAAAACAGTACAGGTGCTCCACACACAATCTTAAATAAAGCAGTAACATGGCATAAGTACAGGATAGTAATAAAGCCCCAAACAAATTGTGGCCCCAAGAAATAAGAATGAATCGAGCTCTGGCTCAGGGGGGGTCCATAAGGCCTCCCGGATGTGGATAGTGCGAATAAACAAGGAACAGGAATCAAGTACTCGGGGTCCTACGGGACACAAGTGAGCAGGAAAAACCAAATAGCAGATATTGCTCACCTGTGCCTCTTTCTTTAGTTATCCCATTACTACTCAGGTTAAGTTGTTTAGGTACCTTGTTATTCATCAGACACTCACATACCCTACACATGCTTTTCTACGACTCGCATGGCTCAAACAACTCCTGTAGTAATGGCTCATGGGATGGAGGAACAAGCTTCGGTGGGGTTTAAAAGTAAAGGCTATGCAGTACTTGGGATTCAATTCAATGCAATCGCGACTCAATGATGCAAGAATAAGATAGAGGCAATAGGTACTTTATGTATGCAAGCATGTGGTAGTGCTTGCCTGGCAGCTCAGTTGAAGCGAGAGATGGATCTGGGTAATACTCCTGTGAATCCTGGTAATTCTCCTGCTGGGCGTCTATTCGAAGAAGAACCAAACAAACAAGGGCCAACATAAATAAAGTGCACAAGCATATGAACTAAAATGCGACAAGCAAACAAGCATGCATGATGAATGATGCACAATTTGCATGGCATTAAAGTAGCATGGCAAAGGTGGGGTGTGGATACCAGAAATAAAGCATTTTGTCATTTATTTAACCAAGTTTTATTGTCATAAACAGTTCAGATTTTTAATACCAACATGATGCATGCTTCAATTCAGAACAAGGACTTCATAGATAGAACGGGCTCGTCGCGCTGATCGATTTAGACATATTATTTGTCAAATTTGGAGTTATAAAACAAAAGTTATTAATTAATTAAGGAAAAGGGCATTTTATTGTAATTTTGATCATCTTGAAATTTTAAAGTGTTCAAACATTAATTTGAATGGCATATTTTAATTCCTCACATTTTTCTGATTCCAAAACATATATTACTTGTATTATTTGGATTTGTATTTTAAAAATTATTTAAATCTGATTTGAATTTGAATTTAAATCAATTTGAAAAAGGTTTAATTAAAATCAGACTCAGGAAAATACTTTTGTTACCCAGGCAATTCTAGCCTCAGCCGCTGACGGGTGGGCCTTGCGCTGACTGGGGCCACGCGCGGGAAAACATTTTCCACCGCGGGCTGGGCTAGCCCACAGAGGCTGACAGGCGGGCCAGCGGCTGGAGGCCCACGTGCCAGTGGAGCTTAGCCCCAGAGGCTGACAGGTGGGACGTGACGGGAGCGCGGGTTACGCCTGAGAAAGCAGAGGGACTTTCCTGCAAAAATACTAGTGCGGCTGACTAGTGGGGTCGCTAGGAGCGCGGGTTGCGAGCGAAATAAAAGGGGGGGGGCTTAATGTAAATTTACCATAGGCCCGGTACTGTTCTTCTTCTTCTCTGTCTGACGAGAATTCGGCGCGCGGGGCGGGGATCGAACCCAGGTCACGGGCGTGCGCGCGGAGGGGGCTAACTAGTGCGGCGGGTCAAGGGGAGTTGACAGGGAGGTAAACGCGGGCTAGTTAGGGCGTGGCACGGCGCGGGGAGGCTGCAGACACCGGCGAGCCTGGCACACGAAGAGCGTTCGACGAAACAAACGGCGACGCTAAACGTCGACGGCGAGGCAGAGCATGTCAGGGAGGGGGAGAGACTCACCACGGGCTCGACGACGGGCTTGGATCGGAGCGAGGGGCTGCGGAACGGCGAGATCGCTGGCGCTCTGGCGGCTAGGGTTTCGTCGGGATGGCGAGGATCTGGCGGTGCTGGGGAGCTCCTCCTTCGCGTCGGCGTGTACGAGTCGGGGCAGGGGACGGTCCTCGGTCTTCCAGGACACCTCCACGCCGCGCTGACCGGCTGGAACGGCGGGGGCGAGGTGGTGCTGGCGGCGAACGACGGTAGGTGCTAGGCGTCGGGGAGGAAGAAGGAGGAGAGGAGGTTGGTGCGGGGCAGATCTGGGCGAGCCCGGAGAGCCGTGTGGGAGGAGGAAAAAGGAGGGAGAGGGAGGAGAAGCAGCCGTGGCAGGAGGGGTAGATAAAGGTGGCCTCGGTGCCACCTTTTTCTTCTCCCTCACGTGGTCGAGCTAGGGCTCGACCTGGGGGCTGGTAGGGCATGGCAGGGGCTGCAGGTGGGGCTTGGTCGGGAGAGAGGGACAGGCAGGTGGGGCTAGCCCGGCCGGTGGAAAAAAGAGAAAGAAGAGGGAGTAGCTCGGCTAGGTGGATGGGCTCGGGTTAGGGCTTAGGTAGGGTTAGGGAGAGGAGTGGCTAGGGTGTGGGCCAGGGAGAGAGAGGGGCTTGGCATGGAGGTCATGCTAGAGAGAGAGAGAGAGAGAGAGAGGCTTAGGGTTAGGAGAATTAGGTTTAAGAGGAGAATAAAGTGAGTAGCTAGGTTAGATTTTATTAGGTTTTAGATTGTTAAAACTTGTGCAAAAGGCCATTCCAAGTGGAACATGATGAATGCTTGAGTTAACATGAGATGAAGGTGAAAGGGAATTCCAAGAAAAGAAAAAGAAAAGAATTATGGAATAGGCCTCATATGGTTCATGCATGGAGAAATAAAAATAAGAGAAAAAGATATGGATGAGACTATGAGGATGGTGGAATGGTATGAGATGGTTCCCCAAGATAGGGTCCATTAAATCACAAGAAAAACCAATGGAGCAAAAGGTGGTGAAGGAGTTTGCATGGCCCATGCAAAATAATAATGCCATGATTTATTTTGTGAAAACAATAATAATATTATGGCATTATTCTCATGCATTTCCAAGAAATGGAATAAAGCCAAGCAAAGGAATTTAAAGGACTAGATCCACCCCATTGCCCATGAGCTAGATAAAACCAAAATAAAGACAAACAAGCTCATGGACTAGTAGGATGGTGGAATTATAAAGTGGTGGAAAAGAAAAGTGATGGAATTGAATAAAAGATATGCCCCCAACTCAACTTGGGCATTTGAACAATATATCAATAACCAAATACAATATCAAGAGGCAAATACAATTAATAACGCATATGAGAGAAGAACCAAAAGAAAAGGGATTTTATATGATGCTCAAATGCAAGGTGGCATGATGACATGAGCATGATATAATTATGATGCAACAATAATATATATGAAGTAGCCAATATCTTACTAGGACAAGTAGCATTACAATTGTTAGACAATTGGGATGCTACATTCTTCCTCGAGGCTAAGGGTTCTACCGGTAGCTATGTGTTCATCTCTCTCTCTCTATGCATGATCATATTGTGATCATGAGCTTGTAATCTACAGATCTACCTTGCTACTCAAGTGCTTTAATAGATCTCTGCTCTCCCCATGTGTGTGAAGTTGACAGTGTGCATACCATGGTGGCACTTAGGCTAGAGATTACAAATACTTGTTATGAGTTATATTTGGAGTTGGATGTATTTATGAAATTGTGGTGTTTGTTGGACTCATCTAGTACTCAAGGTGACAGTGTGGGGTTTCTAGATGGGAAAGGCTTACTTTGAGGTGTGCTGTTATAGCCCTACCAACGATTAGAGTGTCCAACCGGAGAGTAGTTCAACGTAGTATCATGAAGATGATATATTTATATGAGAGTGTTCACTAGTGAAAGTATGATCCCTAGGCCTTGTTTCTACGCACTGAAACACCGTTTGCTATTAGATCTGTTACATATTTGCTTGCTTCCATCTTTATTTCAGTTTGCCTTTAGTATTTTCCACGCCATCAAGCTATTTTCTATCACCATTACCACTTGTATTTCACTATCTCTTCGCCGAACTAGTGCACCTATACACCTGACAAGTGTATTGGGTGTGTTGGGGACACAAGAGACTTCTTGTATCTTGATTGCAGGGTTGCTTAAGAGGGGATACCTTTGATGGGTTCGTAGCATGGAAAACAAAAAATTTCTACCGCAAGAACGAACAAAACCCAGATCTAATCTAGATAAAAGCCAAGATCTAATCTATTAGACATGTGCAACGAGATAGGTAGGAACTAACCCTCGTAGATCCGAAAGCGTTAACGAGATTAGATCTCGTGGTTGATGTAGTCGATCACTTGCCGATCTCAAGATCGTGTGGACGATCCTTCCGGCGTCGCGTTCCGGCAGCGCTTCCGAAGTCGGTCAAGTGGATGATCCTTCCGGCGCCGCGTTTCGGCAGCGCTTCCGCAGTCGGTCACACGTGCGGAGTCGAAGCAGACCTTCCTCTCCTCGTTCTAGCGAGCAGCGGAGGTAGTAGATCTTCTCCACGGAATCCCAGTAGCACGACGGCGTGGTGGTGGTGGTGGAGTAGAGAATTCTGCAGGGCTTCGCCTATGCCTGTGCAGAAGAAAGGAGGAGGAGAGAGGCGGCGGAGATTTGGAGTAGTTGTGTAGCAGCCTGGAGGGGGCGCCCCTACCCCTCTATTTAAAGGGGGAGGCGCCATGGGAGGGGGAGTCCTTGTAGGACTCCCCTTCCTCCTACGGCCGGCGGATTGGGAGGTGGGGGGAGGAGTCCTCCCCCCCCCCCCCCCCACGAATCCTTGTCTTACCCCACAAGGACTCCTTGATCCTTTCTTGGTTTTCAAGCAAACTCCAAGAAATCTTCCAGAACCTTTCAGAACATTCTGAAACCTTCTAGAAACCTCATACAAATACTCCGGAACATTTCCTAACTCAGAAAATGATCCCCAATATATGAATCTTATTCTCCGGACAATTCCGGATCTCCTCGTGATGTCCTGGATCCAATCCGAGACTCCGAACAACATTCAGTCTCCAACGCACATTCCATATCTACTTAAAACAACTTCGAACCTTAAGTGTGTCACCCTACGGTTCGTGAATATGCAGACATGACAGAGACACATCTCCTATCAATAACCATCAGCGGGATCTGGAGATCCATAATGGCTCCCACATACTCAATGATGACTTCGTGATCGATAGAACCATTTACATACGAAACCAATTCCCTTTGTCACGCGATACTATACTTATCCGAGGTTTGATCGTCGGTATCTCCATACCTAGTTCTACTTCGTTACTGATAAGTACTCTTTACTCGTTCTGTGATATGTCATCCCTTGTGACCTAGTCACATGCTTGCAAGCTAACTAGATGACATTCCACCGAGAGGGCCCAGAGCATATCTATCTATCATATGGATGGACAAATCCCAATCTTGGTTCATGCGCTTCAACACATACTTTCAGAATACCCAATGACACCTTTATGACCACCCAGTTACGAAGCGGTGTTTGATGTCATCAAAGTATCCATCCGGTGTGGTGATTAACATAACCTCATGGTCGAAGGATTAGGTTACTATGCATTTGAAAG
Organism: Avena eriantha; assembly: GCA_910589775.1. Lineage (NCBI taxonomy): Eukaryota > Viridiplantae > Streptophyta > Magnoliopsida > Poales > Poaceae > Avena > Avena eriantha. Next base: position 20,554,256 of record OU342742.1, on the reverse strand, counting down.
CTTATAGAAATACTAACTTAATGACTTGATCTTTATGCTACGCTTACTATGGGTGTGTGTCCATTACATCATTCTCCTAATGATATAACCTTGTTATTAATCACATCCAATGTCCATGATCAGGAAACCATGATCATCAATTAATCAACAAGCTAGTTCAACAAGAGGCTTACTAGGGACTCTTTTATGTTTACAAAACACACATGTATTAGTGTTTCCTAATAATACAATTATAGCATGGGATGTAAACATTTATCATAAACATAAAGATATAATAATAACCACTTTATTATTGCCTCTTGGGCATATCTCCAACAGTCTCCCACTTGCACTAGAGTCAATAATCTAGTTAAAAACTTGTGCATTCAACACCTATGGCTTTCTGGTGTTGTATAGACACTATTGCTAGTGGTAAACATAATCTTCGGATCTGACACTTCTAGGTCCGTATGTATTTGCATCTCCTTGCGTCTCTACGCATTACTCATTCTCCAATGAGATGGCATTGTATAAATTTGGTCCTTTGGTGAGACCTTTAGTTCCTTCGGCTCAAAATATGTTGATATTATTGTCACACAATATATCTTCATAATATTATCCCGCTAGGAACCACACCTAGTCTGATAACAAACTACTTGACGCAAATGCCCTCATTTACTGCTACAATAGTAGTCATATACTTAGCCTTTTGTTGTAGTATCTGTTACAATGTTTTAACTTTGGTACTCAACCAAATCCGTTAAGGAACTTCCTTTCCATTACATTGTGCCACCCATAGTTTAAATCGAGATAAATTTAATTTGTATTTTGTGATAAAATTAGTATCAATGTAATGCTTTACAATGAACTACCTTTAACTATTTGTCACTTATACATGGTATATTCTTAGTTCTTCCAAAGCTCATAAGAATATCTTTACTATTGTCCAATGATCATCTTATGAATCATTCTGGTATATGCTCATAACATTTAGAGCATAGGACATATTTGGATGTGTACATCTCAAAGAATGATTGATCAAAATATTCTTGTGATTTCACCAAGTGTCAAAAACACTTGAATCTCGTGTCAACACACTCGAATCTTGATTCAGTCCTTTCCGTGCGTTACGAACCTTTCTTGTTGTTTCCATATTGAACTCATTCAACGTCTTATCTATGTACATTTGGCAAAGCCATATTAGCGCCTCAATCTATCCATATAGACATTGATGTCTAATTCTTGGGTTATGCCTAAGTCTTTCATCAAAATGAAATTCTTAACCTGTGTCAATACAAGATACATCATTTCCAATCAACAATATGTCCTCTACATAATGTAATAGAAATATGTCTCAGCGCTCCCACTTAATTTCTTGCAAATGCAAGCATCTTCATCATCTCCGATGAATTTAAACTCTTTTAACAGTTTCATCATGGTGAAGATCCAACTCCGCTATGCTTACTTCAACCATTGAAGTTTTGCATACTCTTTTAGCATCCTTTGAATAAACAAAACCCTTTGGATCGTGTCATTTACATGTCCTAGGTAACCATTCTATTAGAAGAACTTGTTTTGTTTGTTCAACTACCATATACCAAAATATATGTAGTGGTTGCTACATTAATCCGTCCAGACTAAATATCGCTATGAAAGATCAAATCTTATCATAGTCAATTCCTTGAACATTGTCGTAAACTCTTTCCGACATGTCGACTATTTCATAGATTTGAAACATCCATGTCTATTTCTTTATAGATCCAAACACGACCGATAGGCTTCACGCCTTTCTGTAGGGTCTTCAAAGTTCATAAACTTGATTTCTCGTGTATGGATGCTATCACGGATTCCATGACTTCTGGTCATTTTATGGAGTCAGGGCCCATCATCGCTTCTTTGCATGTAGTCGGTTCATCATTGTCAAAACAATAACGACTTGCTTATCAAATCTTACTATTTGATTCTTACCGACCCACATGGTTCTATAGGAACTCTAATCTCCGAGATCACACCTTTTGTAATCACGAGAGCCATGAGCATTGTGGCCATCACCGGGACACTTTCCGGTGCTGCGCTACTTAGCACATATAGCTAAGGTTCAACAACCTTATCAAAGTTCTATTGTCCTCCCACTTAACTTTTCACGAAAAATTCCTTCTGAAGAAACTTGACGTTCCAAGTAACAAACTCTTTTGTCCTCAGTGTTACGGAGAAATGTTGGAGATATGCCCAAGAGGCAATAATAAAGAGGTTATTATTATATCTTTATGTTTATGATAAAAGTTTACATCCCATGCTATAATTGTATTATTAGGAAACACTAATACATGTGTGTTTTGTAAACATAAAAGAGTCCCTAGTAAGCCTCTTGTTAAACTAGCTTGTTGATTAATGGATGATCATGGTTTCCTGATCATGGACATTGGATGTGATTAATAACAAGGTTATATCATTAGGAGAATGATATGATGGACATACACCCATAGTAAGCGTAGCATAAGATCAAGTCATTTTAGTTCGTATTGCTATAAGATTTCAAATGCATAGTAACCTAATCCTTCGACCATGAGGTTATGTTAAACACCATCACCGGATGGATACTTTGATGACATCAAACACCGCTTCGTAACTAGGTGGTCATAAAGGTGTCATTGGGTATTCTGAAAGTATGTGTTGAAGCACATGAACCAAGATTGGGATTTGTCCATCCATATGACGGATAGATATGCTCTGGGCCCTCTCGGTGGAATGTCATCTAGTTAGCTTGCAAGCATGTGACTAGATCACAAGGGATGACATATCACGGAACGAGTAAAGAGTACTTGTCAGTAACGAGGTAGAACTAGGTATGGAGATACCGACGATCAAACCTCGGATAAGTATAGTATCGTGTGACAAAGGGAATTGGTTTCGTATGTAAATGGTTCAATCGATCACGAAGTCATCGTTGAGTATGTGGGAGCCATTATGGATCTCTAGGTCCCGCTGATGGTTATTGATAGGAGATGTGTCTCTGTCATGTCTACATATTCACGAACCGTAGGGTGACACACTTAAGGTTCGAAGTTGTTTTAAGTAGATATGGAATGTGCGTTGGAGACCGAATGTTGTTTGGAGTCTCGGATTGGATTCGGGACATCACGAGGAGATCCGGAATGGTCCGGAGAATAAGATTCATATATTGGGGATCATTTTCTGAGTTAGGAAATGTTCCGGAGTATTTGTATGAGGGTTCTAGAAGGTTTCGGAATGTTCCGGAAGGTTCTGGAAGGTTTCTTGGAGTTTGCTTTGAAAACCAAGGAAGGGATCAAGGAGTCCTGGTGGGTCAAGACTAGGAGTCGTGGGGGACGAGGACTCCTCCCCCCACTCCCCAATCCGCCGGCCTAGAGGGAAGGGGAGTCCTACAAGGACTCCCCCTCCCATGGCGCCTCACCCCCCTTAAATAGAGGGGCAGGGGCGCCCCCTCCACCCCTGCTCCCATAACTCCCAATCTCTGCCGCCTCTCTCCTCCTCCTTTCTTCTGCACAGGCATAGGCGAAGCCCTGCAGAATTCTCTACTCCACCACCACCACCACGCCGTCATGCTGTTGGGATTCCGTGGAGAAGATCTACTACCTCTGCTGCTCGCTGGAACGAGGAGAGGAAGGTCTGCTTCGACTCAGCACGTGTGACCGACTGCGGTAGCGCTGCCGAAACGCGGCGCCGGAAGGATAGTCCACTTGACCGACCGCAGAAGCGCTGCTGGAACGCGACGCTGGAAGGATCGTCCACACGATCTTGAGATCGGCAAGTGATCGACTACATCAACCACGAGATCTAATCTCGTTAACGCTTCCGGATCTACGTGGGTTAGTTCCTATTTATCTCGTTGCTCATGTCTAATAGATTAGATCTTGGCTTTATCTAGATTAGATCTGGGTTTTGTTCGTTCTTGCGGTAGAAATTTTTTGTTTTCCATGCTACGAACCCATCAAGAAATTCCCAACAAATTCTTTGGGATAACCTACAAAGACGTGCTCATCCGACTTTGGTTGTAAACATTTTACTTATGCATAACATACCAAAATTTAAGAAAAGACAATTCTGGTTTTATCCCAAACCATGACTTATATGGTGTCATTTCAACGGATCACGATGGAGCTCTTTTCAGTGTAAAAGCGGTAGTCACTAAAGCTTTAATCTTTAATATATAATGGCAGTTTTATAAATGACACCTTTGATCTTACCATGTCAAACAAGGTTTCATTACATATCTTGAACACTCCATACTCCTATGGTGTTTTGGGAAATGCAAATCCATGGAACGATTCCTCAAATCTTAGGTGTTTTGCTAAACTTGTAACTCAAACATATTTCTTTATGATCGAATCATAAACTCTTTATTTTCTTGTTACAATGATTTTCAACTTCATCTTGAAAGTCTTTGAGCAACTTTCAAATGTTTTCATACTTCCTCCTTATTAAGTAAATATACAGATATATTCACTCAAATTTTCGGAGAAAGCATATGAAGCAAAAAAGATCCATCGCATATGGCTACACATAATGGACTATGCACATCAGCATGCTCAATTTCCAATAAGCTAGTCATCCGTTCCTCTCTGGCCCATGGACGGAGTTTCAATTATCTCGAGGAAAGTCTCACATGCGTCAATTGATCAAAATCAAAAGACTCCAAAATTCCATCAACATGGAGTTTCTTCATGTTTTCTTTCAAATATAATTTAAACAGCGATGTCACTTCATAAGTGATCTTTCAATCATTTGTCTTGCGACATTTTAGCAATAGTGTTTATGGATGTGATTTCTCCCACCAGACTTGTAAAAGTTCATCCATCCTTTATGGAATACGGTAATTATTTGAACAACCATTGTTCTCGTAATACCGGAACAAAATAACAACTATTAAAACAAATCTTGAAGGCTAGGTTTGATGTCAACGAAAAACACAATAATGTTTTATTTGTTTTCGATGAACATCATCACTCATTCTCTTGCTAGTTACTTAGGCCATTGTAGTTCATGAATTGTGTTGTCCTGTATGACACTTCATACCAACCAATTCGGTATCCAATACCGCAGAACCACATTGTTTAACAACCAAGGAATACAACCATAACATGTATCTTCTATATGCCTAAGTTGGACATCTCCAACCTTTTATTTTCTGCCAAATATTTTATAGATTCTCTTTCAGCAATTCCTTTTCTTTTAAAAGAATCTATCAACATCAATAGTGGTGTCATCAACATGACACATGGTACAAAGCGTATACAGTCAACTACTAATACCTTTGGACTTGCACTTTGAGGTGGATCACCATCATCAAATGTTTGGCATTCTTTCAAAATTCCATTCTTTAGTAATCTTTAAGTGTAGTAAACATTTTACTTACATCTTCTATTCATCCTTATCATGACAACTTTCATGATCAAGCTGCTATAGCTTATAAAGGTAAATTGCGAGTATAATGTTTCTTTTTCAAAACCTTTTGGAGGATTAGGACGACTAGTGTCTCCAACCTTCACAAATTCTCATCAAATATGAGGACGTATACTCTATCATGTTGTAACCAACACATAGTTTTAGATATCGCAATACCTTTCACATATGATGGTTTCTGAAACATTGCTTTCAGCTCTTAGATAAACTTGATATTAAAAACAATCTTTTGAGTATCAAGAATCATGGAGGCAAACATGATACATTAGATACTAACACTGGAATTGTTACTCTTGATTTAATACTATTTATTAAACTTCACAGAGTAAACGGAGTTTGCTGAAAGTTTGCAACAGGACTTTTAAACTTTAGATTGACATTCAAAACAATACGATACCAGTTCGTAAAGCAAATATCCAGAATTTCTATAGTTCTACTATCTCAACTATAACTAAGCGTAAGGTGGTGAACGGATGCCAATGACTACAACAAACTATGCAAATTCACTTTGATTGTGTTTATGATAAATTGAGTTCGACTAATCCAAATTACAAACGAACTCCCACTCAAAACAACATCCCTCGAGTTGTTTTAGTGATTACACGAACCAAATCCACTACACCAAGTCCGATCATCACGTGAGATGATGTAGCTTTAAAGGCGAACAATAAACATGTTCATCATATCATCCATATGACTCATGCTTTACCTTTCGGTATTCCGTGTTCCGAGACCATGTCTGTACATGCTAGGCTCGTCAAGGTTAACCTTAGTTTCCGCATGTGCAAATCTGGCTTGCACCCGTTGTATGCACACATAGAGTCTATCACACCCGATCATCACGAGATGCTTCGAAACGATGAGTCTTAGCAACAGTGCCAACTAAGGACGAACACTTTATTACTTGATATTTAGTGAGAGGGATCATCTTATAATGTTACCGTCGTGATCTAAGCAATACAAGATGCATAAAGGATTAACATCACATGCAATTCATAATATGTGATATGATATGGCCTTTCTTCTTGTGCCTTTGATCTCCATCTTCAAAGCATGGACATGAATTCCATCATCACCAGCGTGGCGTCAAGGTCCGTGGCGCCGCTTCATGGTTGTCCATCACCAACAGCAACTATTACAACTACTTGGAATAAAGCTATTACATGATGAATAGACACGCAGGTCTTAAACAAAATTTAAAGACAACCATTAGGCTCCTGCCGGTTGCCATATTATAATAAGGATCATTGCATACATCAAATATAATCACAATCACATAATGGCCATATCACATCACAAAACCCCTGCAAAAACAAGTTAGACGCCTCTAATTTTCTCTGCATGTTTTACGTGGTTTGGGGCTTTCGCATAAGACCGATCTTACCTACGAACAAGGACCACAACATTGATACAAGTGTTGTCAGATGCTCATTGTAAATTGAATCTTAAGTATGGTGGGAGAGACAGACACTCGCAAAGCCACTTGTGCAAAGCAAGTTGCACGTCAAGCGTGGAGCAAGTCTCATGTGCGATGACATGTAATGTTAGCCCGAGCCGCTTCATCCCACCATGCCGCTTCATCCCATCATGTGCGATGACATGTAAGTTTTAGATGAATCTTGGAAGTTATTACCTCTGTAATAACCACTCCTTATCCTTTTTATTTTCTTTTTGTGCCAAGAGTAACCTCTAATGAGAGAGAAGTAATGCTTGGAAAAGTTGCTGTCCCGAAACAGATTTCTGTGCTTCACCGTAAAAATTCGTGTAAAATATCTTTACGTCCTTTTGAAGCATGAATTTTTGTGCTTCTGCCCCAGGTTGTTATCTAACTTTCGTTAGTTCAACACTTTTCGATTTGAGCAACAGAAGATCTTCGAAAAAAAATCGTCTTTACCTGCTGTGTGTTTTGACATATTTCTGCCATTATTTGCATTTGCTTCTTGTTGGTTCCTTTTTTAGTTCTTTTGGGGAATTGAGCTTTCTGAGGGAAGTGCTACAGTATCTTGTGTTTTAATGGAAGTTTTATTGGTGTTAGAACTGAACCTAAATACTTATTATCTTGAGTGCACTAATGTTGCTAATAAAGATTGTGTGAAGTTTGTATGAAGGAAAAATTCCAGGTGTATGGAAGGAATGAGTAATGACATGAAAGATGGACTAAAGCTCAAGCTTGGGGATGCCACGCGTGTCACCCCAATAAATATCCAAGAAGTACAAGTGTCAAAGCTTGGGGATGCCCAAGGCATCCCCTCCTCATCCATAAAAATCCTAGGTTTCTTCCAAACGCTTCATTTTTATTGTTTCATGCACAGTTGTGTTGTTCTTGGAGCGTCTTCTTTTTCGTTTTCATTTTGGTTTTTCGTTTGCTTGGTTTGCTTAGTTTTCTGAATAGATTGGTTGGACCCCCTCTTTTATACATTGGTTTGCAAATAGTTTGGTTTGGTTTGGAGAAGAGTAGGAATGTTCATGCTTATGTGGTAAAAAGAGCTCGTTTTTGACTATGGCCTATGCTTTGTCATGCCATGCTTGATATTGTTTTGGATTTATGCTTAGTATTCTTTGCTGTAGAATGACTTGTTAGAAACAATTGAGATTGATTAATGTGCCTTGGATGAATCATGCGTTGTTTTAGCATATTAAAGCATAGTATAGTGGTATTCTCCTTTGATGCTTTATTTGGGTTGACTTGGCGCATGCTCACACCATGTTATGACTATCTCAAGTCACCATAGCCTTTATGATCCTTTAGTTTTCAACTTGTAGTATCACTTTATGCTTTGATCAATGATGTTTTGTCGCTCTACATGATTATGGCCATTATTGCTCTCTTAGTTTGTCGCTCCTAGTCTTTTGCTAGCCTCCACAACCAAGTATGAGTTCCACTCATGCATCTAACTCCCTAAACCAAGTTATTCCAAAGAGTCCACCATACCTACCTACTAGCATATGCTATTCCAAGTATATTCAGTCTTTTGTTTACCTTCCAAATTAAACTTGTTATGAGAAAACTAGTGATTAAAGCTCTCACGAACTTGATGTCACACTTTACTTTTCTTGCCCTTAATAAACTTGAACCATTGTGTCGTCTATGTTGTATATGCTTGCACTTATTTGTTGGGAATTAGCAGAACCATGTTGTCATGGGGAACGCTTTCAACATTGCACTTGGTACTTGTACCTAGTTGATATCATGCTCTTTTGTATATGGATGTCGTCGGTGTGAAATGAAAGGGGAGCTTGTAAGTCCATGGAATTATGTATATGTGTTAGATAAATGCCTGGGCCGCTGGTCTAATCCATGCTGACATGGTGGAAACCTGCAGCGTAACCATAATGAGCTGTTTATGATGCATTCTTCTTATAAAAAAAGAGTCCTATGTTGAGAAAAAAGAGAAAAGAGAAAAAAGAGATCATGAAACGAGGAAAGAGAGAAAAAAGCACCATATTCCCATGGTAAATAAGAAGATTGTTGAGATGCTCGTTGTCTGCTTGCCTTGTCATTTTGATATGGGGATTCTTCCGTATCATCGGGCAAGGGGTACCCCTTTGGCGGTTCTCTATGATACACATGTACTTACGATGACAAGAACTTACCAGTGACTAAACTTGAGTAGCATGAGGAGCGACCCTCATATTCAAGGGACATGAGATTTCTAACTTATACTTCGTCAAGCATGTACACCATAGTTTGTTCACTTTAACCTTAATCACTTCAAGATGCTTATGATAGGGGCAATGAGAGATGAAAGCTATAAGTACCATAATTTTTGGAAGCTCTTTATGAGACTTGAATCCCTGCTTCCTTCTATGAAGGCCTTTCTTCCACCATTATATTGAGTCTCCACCTTCTACCTTTATGCACCTACTTTGAGAGCATAGTGGCCATTCTTAGTTCTATGTGCATTGTCCCAAGACTAGTTGATTGATGCATAACTTGATATTGCTTGTTTTAAACTATTTGTATCTAGTCACTCTTATGAACTATGAAGGTGTCCTATGCATTTATATTTGCTACTCTATGAGGGACAAGCTGAATACTACTTTGCTATGTTTTCTTTATGTGAAACAAACGAACGTCTTGCAAAGCATTGTTATTCATGAATCTTTTGTTTGTGCCTTTTCATGGTGCAACATAGTTTATTTGCCTTATTGTTAGAACTTTGTCTTTCATGATATGATTGAAGTACTATGATCCCAGCTATCAATGTTTTACAAATACTTTGATCAAGTTTATGATGGTGCATGTCACCTTAAATATTATTCTTTCTTTTTATCACTTACCTACTCGAGGACGAGCAGGAGTTAAGCTTGGGGATGTTGATGACCCACAAGTATAGGGGGTGTATCGCAGTATTTTCGATATATAAAAGACAGTAGGAATAAATGCAGCAAGTGGCCCAATCCTTTATGCAGCAAAGGACAAGCCAGTTGTATTACTTAAGATGACCAAACGTTCTCGAGGACACATGGGAAGACTGTCAAGTGCTTTCGCTTCATATAGTGGATTAATCTTCTCTAGCTTGCTAAGTGTTGTGTGGGTGAACCTGTGCTAATGTACCGCCCCATCCAAGACTAATACATACTTGTGATTATACCCCTTGCAAACATCCGTAAGTACAAGAAAGTAATTAAGGTAGAAACCTAACCACAGCTTTAAACTCTAAGACCCTTACATCCCTTTTGCAATGGTTTCCTAATGGGGGTTCAGGTTTCTGTCACTCCGGTAACCCCTACGATTAGTAGCCAAATACACAATGCATTCCCCTAGGCCCATATAGGTGAAGTGTCATGTAGTCGACGTTCACATGACACCACTAGAAGAAGTACACCACAACTTAAATAACAATCTATTGAATCTTTCTCAACACAACTCCACTACTAACAACATGACTTCTCCCATGTCCTCAAGAACAAAACAAACTCATCTAAAAAAAAAGAACAAAATGAACTACTCACAAGACATCATATGGATCATGATCAGAGATGGAATAATGATGTATAACAATCTGAACATAAACAATTATTCAATGGTTCACTCAATAGCATCAACTACAAAGAGTAATCAACACCAGGAAAATTTCCCCTATGAACTAATGCAAGATTCAACTCAATTGTTACAGCAATATGGAGATGGTGATGAGGGTGTTGATGGTGATGATGATGATCCCGATGAAGTCTAGCTTGATGGTGGTGTTGCTGGCAACGATCTCCCCTCTCCGGGAAGGAATTCCCCCGGCAGAAATCTGTCTGCCGGAGAGATCTTTCTCTCTTGGTGTTTTCCGTCCCGCAGAGGCGGCAGAATCTTTCTGTGGTCGCTCCCTGAGTCTTAGGGTTTCGAGAGGATGATATACGCCAGAGGGGAGAGGCTGGAGTGGGCCAGGGTGGCCACACCACCTCCTGGCGCGGCCTAGGGCTGCCCGCGCTAGGGGTGGTGTGGGCCCCCTATGGCCCATCTCCACTCCGTCTTCTGGCATCCTTAGTCTTCTGGAAAAATAGGATTTTCCGTTTATTTTCCCGGATTTTCTGATCTTCGCGAATTTTGCCTCCAAACTGCACCTTTTCCATCAGAATCCTGACTGCAGCGGTCCATGCTCCAAAAGTCATCAACCACGCAAAAACAGATGAAATAACATAAGTATCACCTCTCAATATGAAATATATCAATGAATAATAGTGAATTATGACATAGAATAGTGATGCAGAATGGACGTATCAACTCCCCCCAAGCTTAGACTTCGCTTGTCCCCAAGCGAAACTGAGCTCAATAAACATGGCCTCGGGTTTATGGAGTGAAGAGTCGATAAAAGAATACGGACAAGAAGCATCACATTCATCAAAAGCATAGACCATAATAGAAGACAACTCACTATTATATAACTCAACATGTAATGAGTAAAGGAAACACAATAAAGATACATAAAGTGAATCATAATTGGTAATGGCAAACTTAGCTCTTGATCGAAGAATAGTTGATAATTTGCTGGAGTTCACAAATAGCTGGTTTTTCAATGAAAGCTTTCAAAGTAGTAAACATCAAGATAAGAGCAATGTGCAAAACAAGGAACATAAGAAACATGATTGAATAAATCATCAAATGAATGAATGAAACACAACAACTCAAAATACTTGCTGAGATAGAAGGGAATAGGTTTACTAACTCAACTACAAAGTAAAAGAAAGGGCCCTTCAAAGAGGGAAGAAGGGATTTCAAGTCTCATAAAGAGCTCCCAACAATTATGATACTTACTAGCTTTCAGCTCTCATTGCCCCTATCATAGGCATCTTTTGGTGGTTAAGGTAAAAGTGACACAACTAAGAGGATATGCTTGACAAGTTATAAGTTGAAATCTCATGCCCCTTACTTATGAGTGCCAATCCTCATGCTACTCAACTTCAGTCACGAGCAAGCTCTTGTCATTGTAAATACATGCGTATCATTGAGAACCGCCAATGGGGTACCCCTTGCACATGACACAGGAGCTATCCCATAATCAAAATGACAAGGCAAGCAAACAGTGAGCATCTCAGCGATCTTTTTATTTGCTATTTGCATAGGTTTTTATTGAGGATGCTTCATAGAATGCTCACTATAGTTATGCTGCAAGTTTCCACCATGATTAGGCATGGCTTAGGCTAGCGGCCCAGGTATTCCTCTGACACACATATAAACTCCATGATCGTACAAGTTCCACTTTTATTTCACACTGCCGGGATCCATAAGCAAAAGAACATGATATCAACTAGGTACAAGTACCAACGAAGTGTTGAAAGCGGTCCCCATGATGCATGGTTCTGCTAACTTCAACTCATAAAGCACAAGCATATACGCAACAAAGAAGGACCCAATGGTTCAAGTTTATTAAATGCAAGAAAGTAAAGTGTGACATCAAGTTCGTGAGAGCTTTAATCACTAATTTTCACATAACAAGTTTAATTTGGGAGGTAGATAAAATAGGAATTTACTTGGAATAGTAATAATGCTACTAGGTTGGTATGGTGGACACAAATGGCTAAGGTTTTGGTTTAAAGGAGGTGGATGCATGAGAAGAATTCCCTCTCAGTACAGGTTTTTGGCTAGCAAGGCTGGGTAGCAAGTACAAGAGTTGAAGGAAACAACCAAACATACAAGTGATAAAAACAAACATGCAATCTTCCTTGGAAGCAAAAAAGATCTTAACTAGAGAATACTAGACTTATGAGCAAATCAAGAAAGAAAGATGATGAAATTATTTTTCTTTAGAGGTACTTTTATCTTTTCTTTCAACTCTTGAAAATAGTGTTGCTACTGACCGAGCCAGGTTTGCCAAAACCAACTAAATTAACTCAATGATCCCAAAGTGATACCAATACTAACAACAAGATCAATCATATAACCACAAATTGAAAACTAATAAAAGCTATGAAAAAGAGTGAATGATAGAACTTCTCATTAATATTCCATAACGGCAACTCACACCAAGGGATACATATCTAACGAGAGAGGGGACACTTCCATAATGCAAACCATCCTACATAATAACTCCTCTATTCATGATATGAATCTACTAAAAAGGTAAAAAGATAGAAGATAGTGATGTGATACCGCGGCACTCCCCCAAGCTTGGAACAAACCAAGGGGATGCCAAACCTGATGACGAATTACTCCTTAGGTGGTGGTGGTATCCTCTCATCTTCGTCCATCTTCCAGGGTAAAGGCTTCCCATCAACAAAGGACATCGTGGTTTCCAACATCATGAAACTTGCAGCAGCACTTATGCGTTAATTCTAGCCTCATACTAACAGTTTTGATTTTGAACGTCATAGAACTGTGCTTGCAGTTCGTTGGTTGTTTGGCAGAGTGAGAGGACTTTGTCTTTGAGTTCAGCAGTCTCCTTTTGGTGCTCAGTGATGAGTTCGGAACAAATCTTATGGATGATATCCACTTCGCGCTCCGCCATCTTCTTGTACCTAAAGACTTCTTGCTCCAGTGCTTCCATCCTGTCCTCCATACTTCCTTCACCTTTAGGTCCTTGAACCTCTTTAATCCGGACCTCCGCACCTTCGAGCAACAACTCCTTGGGGTGAATCTAACTCTCTCATGTATGGGTTGATGATATCTTCTAAGGAATCTCCCTTGGATGATCCAGAGGAAGACATTGTGGCTCTAAATCTAGGATTCTACCTGGCAGAAACAGATTGAAACAAAAACACGATGAGAACACGATATACGAACCTCGGAGGATCTGGGGGGTTATATATTACGAAGTTTCATGTCAAAAGGAAGGTACTGGGTGAAAACGGGTCGGAGGCGGAGTCTGGGGTGGACTCACCACCTGGTGGCGCGGACAGGGGTGGGCTCGCGCCACAAGGTGGTGTGGGCCACCTTGGCTCCGGTTCCATCCCTTTTTCGCTTCGTAACTTCCCTTATCGACTAAAAACTGCAAAAACATAGTTGGGTAGTATTTTCGCGGAACTTTTCTTACCAAAACTGTTACCTAGTTGGAAACGGACTCTGCATGTCTCTGAATTTGGTCCTCGATGAATTTCTCCGGAGTTATAACTTGAAAGGCATCAACATCTTCATTGTAAGAATCTCTAGCAATATAGTGTTTGAGTCGCTGTCCATTCACTACTTGTGTAGTATTATCCCTTAGAGAAGAAATTTTTATTGCTCCTGAACGGTATACTTCTTCAATGATGAAAGGTCCTTCCCATTTTGATAGTAGTTTTCCTGCAAAAAATCTGATACGAGACCTATACAATAGAACTTTCTCACCAACATGAAATTCTCTCTTAAGAATTCGTTTGTCATGTCATCTTTTAACTTTTTTCCTTAAAGAGCCTAGCATTTTCATAGGCTTCACTCCTCCATTCATCAAAAGAACTTAAGTCAAATAATATTTTCTCACCAGCGAGCTTACAATCTCTATTTAGTTCTTTAACGGCCCAGTAAGCTTTGTATTCTAATTCTAAGGGTAGATGACAAGTTTTCCCATAAACCATTTTATAAGGAGACATTCCCATAGGATTTTTGTAAGCAGTTCTATAGGCCCATAAAGCATCATTCAACTTCTTAGCCCAGCTTTTTCTAGACCTATTAACTGTCTTTTGCAGGATAGATTTAATTTCTCTATTTGATAACTCTACTTGCCCGCTAGTTTGGGGGTGATAAGATGAAGCAATTCTATGATTAACATCATATTTAGCAAGGGTCTTCCTAAAACGACCATGAATGAAATGAGAACCCCCATCAGTCATGAGATACCTAGGCACCCCGAACCAAGGAAATATAACATCCTTAAGCATTTTTAGAGAAGTCTCCCCGTTAGCACTCTTTGTAGGAATGGCTTCTACCCACTTAGTAACTTAATCAACGGCAACAAGAATATGAGTGTTACCTTTCGAGGGAGGGAAAGGACCCATAAAGTCAAATCCCCAGCAATCAAAAGGTTCAATAACTAGAGAGTAGTTCATAGGCATTTCATTGCGTCTAGAAATATTACCAACACGCTGACATTCATCACAAGATAAAACAAATTTTCTTGCATCTTTAAAAAGGGTAGGCTAGTAGAAACCTGATTGTAGCACCTTTTGTGCAGTTCTATCTCCTGCATGATGTCCTCCATAAGCACTACCATGACATTTACGCAATATCTCCTTTTGTTCATATTCTGGAACACATCTTCGCATTATACCATCCACTCCTTCTTTGTATAAGTGTGGGTCATCCCAAAAATAGTGCCTCAAATCATAGAAGAACTTTCTTCTTTGCTGAGCTGTAAAAGTTGGAGGCAAATACTTGGAGACAATAAATTTAGCATAATCAGCGTACCAAGGGCTCCCTCGCGAGCTCACCCCTACTGCAGCTAACTGTTCATTTGGGAAACTATCATTAACAGGCATATGGTTAAAAGAGATGTTTTCCAAACGAGATAAATTATCAGCTGCAGGGTTTTTAGCACCCTTCCTATCTACTATATGTAGATCAAATTCTTGTAAAAGCAGCACCCATCTAATAAGCCTAGGCTTAGCGTCCTTCTTCGTCATAAGATATTTAATAGCAGCATGATCAGTATGAATGGTGACTTTTTAGTCTACAATATAGGGCCTAAACTTATCATAGGCAAAAACAACAGCTAGAAATTCCTTTTCAATAGTAGCATAATTCCTTTGAGAAGCGTCTAGAGTCTTACTAGCATAATGGATAACGTTTAACTTCTTATCAATTCGTTGCCCAAGGACAACACCTATAGCAAAATCACTAGCATCACACATTATTTCAAAGGGTAAACTCCAATCAGGTGGTTGAACAATAGGAGCTGTAGTTAAAGTCTTCTTAAGAGTTTCAAAAGCTTCCTTACAATCATCATCAAAAACGAAGGGTACATCTTTTTGAAGAAGATTAGTAAGAGGTTTTGATATCCTAGAAAAGTCTTTAATAAACCTTCTCTAGAAACCAACATGACCAAGGATACTACGAATACCTTTGATGTCTCTTGGACATGGCATCTTCTCAATTGCCTCAACCTTAGCTCTATCAACTTCTATGCCTCTTTCAGGAACTTTATGCCCAAGGACAATCCCTTCATTAACCATGAAGTGGCATTTCTCCCAATTAAGAACAAGATTAGTTTCTTCACATCTCTGCAAAACTTTATCAAGGTTGTGCAGACAATTATCAAAAGAAGTTCCATAGACAGAAAAGTCATCCATGAACACTTCTACAATTTCCTCACAGAAACCATGAAAGATAGCAGACATGCACCTTTGGAAAGTAGCAGGAGCATTACATAAACCAAAAGACATACGTCTATAAGCATAAGTTCCATAAGGGCAAGTAAAAGTAGTTTTTTCTTGATCTTGTTGTTTAACAACAATTTGAGAGAAACCAGAATAACCATCAAGAAAACAATGGGTCTTTTTAGACAACCTTTCCAACATTTGATCAATAAAAGGAAGCGGGTAATGATCTTTCTTAGTAAATTTATTGACTTTTATAAAATCAATGCACATCCTATAGCCTACTACTATTCTTTGAGGAATAAGCTCATCATTATCATTAGGAACAACGGTAATACCTCCTTTTTTAGGAACACAATGAACATGACTAACCCATTCACTGTCAGCAATAGGGTAAATAATACCAGCATCAAGGAGTTTCAATACCTCATTCCTTAACACTTCCTTCATCCTGGGGTTTAAGCATCGTTGGTGCTCTACTACTGGCTTTGCATCTGGTTTGATGTTGATAGAATGCTGACATATAGTAGGTGAAATCCCTTTTAAATCATCCAGAGTATAGCCCATAGCTCCTCGGTGTTTCCTCAAAACCTCCAATAGCCTTTCTTCTTCCTTTCCTAAAAGTTTAGCGCTAATAATAACAGGATATATCTTTTTATCATCAATATAAGCATATTTAAGATCATCAGGGAGAGGTTTTAGATCAAAAACTGGATCCTTTTTAGGTGGCAACGTGGTACCCAGGTCTTCTACAGGCAAGTCATGCTTAAGCATCTTAGGCTGATCACGGAGAATCCTGTCGATCTCGTTCCTTTCTTCCATGAAGACTTCACTTTCATGATCTTCCATAAATTGCTGCAAAGCATTGTTAGGAGCAAGAGAAATACAAGCAAGTTGTTCAACTCTAAAATCCTCATTATGGGTTTCCTCTTCGCAAGGTTCTTTAGCAAATTTCGAAAAGTTAAACTCATAAGATTCCCCATCAAACTTAGTCAAGATTTTCTCCCTCTTGCAATCAATAATAGCTCCACAAGTACTCAAGAAAGGTCTACCAAAAATGATAGGATAAGTTTTACTAGCAGCTGAACCAAGTACTAGAAAATCAGCACGATACTTAATCTTACCACAAAGAACTTCTACGTCTCGTACAATACCAATTGGAGAGATGGTATCTCTATTAGCAAGGTGAATAACCACATCAATCTCTTCCAACCCGCAAGGACTGATTTCATGCATAATTTCTCTGTAAAGCTCATAAGGAATAGCACTGGAACTTGCACCAATATCACATAAACCATAATAGCAATGATCACCAATTCTAACAGAAAGCACATGAACACTAGCCTTTTTAGTTCTATTAGGATGTGAAACAATATTAGAAGCATCCTCACAAAAGACTATGTGTCCATCTTCTATGCTTTTAGTGACAAGGTCTTTCACAATTGCTACCACAGGTTCAATGTTTATTTGTTCATCAGGTTTTACAGTTCTCTTTTCACTTTTGGTGATTACATTAGTTATCATAGGACGGTCCTTTACCTTTTCTAGGAATGGAATCTTCTCGATATAAGGTTCAAGTAAGATGGGATCAATAATGCAATACTCAGCACTCCCAACAGGAACATAGTCAACAATATCTTTGTAAGGTGCATGGTATTTATTCCATCCCCTTTTTGGAATTTCGATATAAGAAGCAAAAGATCTAAGGCAATTCGTAATAACTTGCAAATCAAGACCATAAGAATTACTAATATTTTGAAAGTCATCAGTTCCCATAAAAGATTCAATGCATTCATAATCATAATTTATACGTGACTTTCTACCTTTGTCATTCTCCCAAGCTTCAACATTGTCTTGAATACGGTCCAGAAGATCCCATTTAGCTTCTTCTTCCATACTAGTGAATGATCCAGCACAAGAAGCATCCAATAAATCCTTGTCATGTAGAGAGAGCCTTGCATAAAAGTTATTGATAATAATATTGTTGGAGAGCTCATGAATGGGACATTTGAGCATTAATAACTTCAATCTCCCCCAAGCTTGAGCTGTACTCTCTCCATCAAGAGGCCAAAAGTTGTAAATTTGATTCCGATCTTTATGAATATCACTAGGAGGATAAAACTTTGAATAAAAGAGAGGCACTATTTCCTCCCATTCTAGAGCTTGACCATTCTTCAGCAGCTTATACCATTCCTTAGCTCTTCCTTTCAGTGATAATGAGAATAACTTCTTCTTAACTTGATCTGTAGTAATACCTGCACACTTGAACAACCCACATAATTCGTGTATAAAGAGCAAATGATCACTGGGATGGACAGTTCCATCCCCAACATAGTAGTTATCCATAACACGATCAATAATTCTTGTAGGTATTTTGAAAACATCATTCTCAGCAGGTGGTGGTTTATCTACTACCTTAGTAGTGGTGGTAGCATTACCAAATAAGAAACTCAGCGAATTATCCATAACGAAAATAAAGCAACTAGCAGAAGTAAACAATACTCATAGTAGAAGTTTCCTTTACCAGTTCCACTCTCCAATAGCGCTTCACTCCCCGGCAACGGCGCCAGAAAATAGTCTTGATGACCCACAAGTATAGGGGGTGTATCGCAGTATTTTCGATAAGTAAGAGTGTCGAACCCAACAAGGAGCAGAAGGTGCTGGCTAGTGGTATGGATCAGGAATTCTCTACAAATACTTAGCAAACAGATTTTTAGGGGTTTCTGATAAAGCAAGTAAACAAAGTACAAGTAAATAAAAGACAGTAGGAATAAATGCAGCAAGTGGCCCAATCCTTTATGCGGCAAAGAACAAGCCGGTTGTATTACTTAAGATGACCAAACGTTCTCGAGGACACATGGGAAGACTGTCAAGTGCTTTCGCTTCATATAGTTGATTAATCTTCTCTAGCTTGCTAAGTGTTGTGTGGGTGAACCTGTGCTAATGTACCGCCCCATCCAAGACTAATACATACTTGTGATTATACCCCTTGCAAACATCCGTAAGTACAAGAAAGTAATTAAGGTAGAAACCTAACCACAGCTTTAAACTCTAAGACCCTTACATCCCTAGGTTTCCTAATGGGGGTTCAGGTTTCTGTCACGCCGGCAACCCTACGATTAGTAGCCAAATACACAATGCATTCCCCTGGGCCCATATAGGTGAAGTGTCATGTAGTCGACGTTCACATGACACCACTAGAAGAAGTACACCACAACTTAAATAACAATCTATTGAATCTTTCTCAACACAACTCCACTACTAACAACATGACTTCTCCCATGTCCTCAGGAACAAAACGAACTACTCATAAGACATCATATGGATCATGATCAGAGATGGAATAATGATGTATAACAATCTGAAAATAAACAATAATTCAATGGTTCACTCAATAGCATCAACTACAAAGAGTAATCAACACCGGGAAAGTTTCCCCTATGAACTAATGCAAGATTCAACTCAATTGTTACAGCAATATGGAGATGGTGACGAGGGTGCTGATGGTGATGATGATGGTGATGATGATGATGATGATCCCGATGAAGTCTAGCTTGATGGTGGTGTTGATGGCGACGATCTCCCCTCTCCGGGAAGGAATTCCCACGGCAGAAATCTGTCTGCCGGAGAGATCTTTCTCTCTTGGTGTTTTCCGTCCCGCAGAGGCGGCGGAATCTTTCTGTGGTCGCTCCCCGAGTCTTAGGATTTCGGGAGGATGATATACGCTAGAGGGGAGAGGCTGGAGTGGGCCATGGTGGCCACACCACCTCCTGGCGTGGCCTAGGGCTGCCCGCGCTAGGGGGTGGTGTGGGCCCCCTGTGGCCCATATCCACTCCGTCTTCTGGCATCCTTAGTCTTCTGAAAATATAGGATTTTCCGTATATTTT
The DNA here is from genome assembly GCA_910589775.1 of Avena eriantha. Lineage (NCBI taxonomy): Eukaryota > Viridiplantae > Streptophyta > Magnoliopsida > Poales > Poaceae > Avena > Avena eriantha. The sequence continues at coordinate 20,534,229 of OU342742.1, read as the reverse complement.
CCCGGATTTTCTGATCTTCGCGAATTTTGCCTCCAAACAACACCTTTTCCATCAGAATCCTGACTGCAGCGGTCCATGCTCCAAAAGTCATCAACCATGCAAAAACAGATGAAATAACATAAGTATCACCTCTCAATACGAAATATATCAATGAATAATCGTGAATTATGATATAGAATAGTGATGCAGAATGGACGTACCAGATGTTGATACATTGCAAATGTATCTATAATTTTTGATGTTTCATGCTTGGTTTTATCTACTTTTTTTATCTTTTGTCCACACTTTGGAGTACTTTTCATATGATTTCTTGGACTAACCTATTAACAAGATTCCATAGTGCCAGTTGCCTGTTTTCTGCTGTTTTTGGTTCCAGGAAAGTCAGAAAATCAATATTCTTAGAATTGGACCAGACAAAAGCCAAAGTTATTATTTCACTGAGGGACACCTAGAGCCAGAACGAGACGGAGAGGGGCTGGGGCCTGGCCACACCACCTGGCCGCGTGGCCAGAAGAAGAGACGGAGAGGGGCCATAGGGCGGCCACACCATGTGGTGGCGCGGGCTAGCCCTGGCCACGCCACCAGGTGGTGTGGGCTCCCTGGCCGCCCACCGACCTTGCCTCTTCGCCTATAAGAAGCCTCCCGATACCAAAACCCTAGATCGTCAATCAGAAATCCACGAAAAGTTCCGCAGCGCCGTCGCCACCGAAGGGGAGATTCGGGGGACATAAAGTCTCTGTTCTGGCACCCTGCCGGGACGGGGAAGTGCCCCCGGAGCCATCTCCATCGATCTCTACCACCATCTCCATCACTGTTGCTGATTCCCATGATGAGGAGGGAGTAGTTCTTCCTCGAGGCTAAGGGTTCTACCGGTAGCTATGTGTTCATCTCTCTCTATGCATGATCATATGATCATGAGCTTGTAATCTATAGATCTATCTTGCTACTCAAGTGTTTTAATAGATCTCTGCTCTCCCCATGTGTGTGAAGTTGACAGTGTGCACACCATGGTGGCAGTTAGGCTAGAGATTACAAATACTTGTTATGAGTTATATTTGGAGTTGGATGTCTTTATGAAATTGTGGTGTTTGTTGGACTCATCTAGTACTTAAGGCGACAGTGTGGGGTTTCTAGATGGGAAAGGCTTACTTTGAGGTGTGTTGTTATAGCCCTACCAACGATTAGAGTGTCCAACCGGAGAGTAGTTCAGCGTAGTATCAAATGAGGATAATATATTTATATGAGAGTGTTCACTAGTGAAAGTATGATCCCTAGGCCTTGTTTCTACGCACTGAAACACCGTTTGCTATTAGATCTGTTACATGTTTGCTTGGTTCCATCTTTATTTCAGTTTGCCTTTAGTCTTTTTCACGCCATCAAGCTATTTTCTATCACCATTACCACTTGTATTTTACTATCTCTTCACCGAACTAGTGCACATATACACCTGACAAGTGTATTGGATGTGTTGGGGACACAAGAGACTTCTTGTATCTTGATTGCAGGGTTGATTAAGAGGGGATACCTTTGACCACTTCCTCCCTAAGTTCGATAAACCTTGGGTGATCCACTTAAGGAAAAACTTGCTGCTGTTTTACAAACCTCTGCACTTGGAGACCCAACAACTGTCTAGAAGAATAGAAGTATAGAGACATCAAATGTCGGCGAAGGAGAGGCGGTGGGGCGGCCTGGTAGCCCCGGGGAGGGGGGGGGGGGGGGCAGATCGCGAGAGCTATGTTTCTTCTTTTGAACTGACATATACTAGTTCTCATAAATTTGCAAGATGTTTGTTTTGAGCAGCAATTTTCCATTTAATACACCATTTAGATTGGAACACCACGCGGCCATCCCAAATTGATAATGACTCAGCAACGACATCTAGTCCGGACATCAATTTGTACCCTTTTTTTTTTGCGAATCAAACTTTTTGTGGTACACCTGCAACTAGCAGCACGTTCGAGAGATGACAGCACGACGTCCGACAGTGTTTACTGCTGAAGATGCATGAGCCACGCCAACCACTAAATAATTGCTCAATTTAGTTCCCCACAGTTCCCCGGATCTTCCTCGCTTATCATCCGAGAGTCTCGTTGATCACCACCGATGGCAACCCCGACCGTCGTCTTGCTGCCCGTCTGGGGCGTCGGCCACCTCATGTCCATGCTCGAGGCCGGCAAGCGGCTGCTGGCCCGCAGCGGCGGCGCCCTGTCGCTCACGGTGCTCGTAATGCAGGCGCCCACCGAGAGTTACAGGTCCGACGTCGCCGGCCACATACGCCGGGAGGAAGCGTCCGGCCTGGGCATCTGCTTCCACCACCTCCCCGCCGTGGAGCCCCCGACGGAATACGTGGGCGGCGAGGACTTCATCTCCCGTTACGTGGAGCTCCACGCGGCCCACGTGAAGGCGGCCATATCCGGGCTGACGTGCCCGGTGGCCGCGCTGGTCATCGACTTCTTCTGCACGACGCTGCTCGACGTGTCCCGCGAGCTCGCCGTGCCGTCCTACGTGTACTTCACCGCCAGCGCCGCCATGTACGCGCTCTTCCTGCGCCTGCCGCGGCTCCACGAGGAGGTCACCGTCGAGTTCGAGGAGATGGAAGGCAACGTGGACGTGCCTGGGCTGCCGCCCGTGCCGCCGTCAGCCCTCCCGTCGCCGATGATGGACAAGACGAAGCCCAGGTACGCGTGGTTCGTGTACCACGGCAGGCGTTTCATGGAAGCCCAGGGCGTCATCGTCAACACGGCTGGCGAGCTGGAGCAGAGCGTTCTCGCCGCCATCGCCGACGGCCGCTGCACGCGCGGAGTCCCCGCGCCCACGGTCTATCCAATAGGCCCCGTGGTGGCCCTGAACCCGCCAGCGGAGCAGCCGCACGAGTGCGTGCGGTGGCTCGACGCGCAGCCTCCGGCGTCCGTCGTGCTACTCTGTTTCGGCGGCGGAGGGTTCTCCACCGCAACACAGGCGCACGAGATAGCCCGCGGGCTCGAGCGCAGCGGGCACCGCTTCCTGTGGGTGCTGCGCGGCCCGCCGGCAGCCGGCACGGGGCAACCCTCGGACGCGGACCTCGCGGAGCTGCTCCCGGAGGGGTTCTTGGAGAAGACCAAGGAGAAGGGCATGGTGTGGCCGACGAGGGCGCCGCAGAAGGAGATACTCGCCCACGCCGCCGTGGGGGGGTTCGTGACGCACGGCGGGTGGAACTCCGTCCTGGAGAGCCTGTGGTTCGGCGTGCCGATGGTGCCCTGGCCGCTCTACGCCGAGCAGCACCTGAACGCGTTCACTCTCGTCGCCTACCTGGGCGTGGCCGTGGCCATGGAGGTGGACAGGAAGAGGAACAATTTCGTTGTCGCGTCGGAGCTGGAACGGGCCGTGAAGACGCTCATGGACGGCGACTCTGACGACGGGAGGAAGGCGAGGGAGAAGTGCACGGAGATGAAGGCTGTCTGCAGGAAGGCCGTCGAGGAGGGAGGATCCTCCTACGCTGCACTGTGCAGGCTCTCCGAGGAGATGCGCAAAGGCGCAGTGCGCGCCAGTAAGTAATGTAAAGAGGAAGATGATGAGCTTGCAGTTCTTGTTCTGCCTGCTCAGTCTTAGCCTGGAATTTGATTTGCTCCAATAAATCGTCGACTGCTTCGACTGAAATATAATAATGCGTCGGTGTGATTCTGGTTTTTACCTTACTTTGGCGTCACTAGTGAACCCATTTAGCAAGTTCACGTCCAGATTATAAGGTTTTTCTTTTTTGGGGCATGTCGTGTGTTTATACATGATGAATAATGCAAGAGCTTGCAAGACCTCTAGAAGGAAAGAAAGAAAAGGATTGTTTAGTGGTGGAAATTTGCTGTGTTTGCCGCTTACATATTGGTGCGCCTACTTTTCTCTTGTTCAAAAATCCTATTGTTCATAGACTTCGGGCGGTGGTCCGCCCCTCTACCACCTCCTCCATTGGGCGGAAGGACGAACCACAATGATATTGGGAACAACGTTGTTGATTCAACCACCACTAGAGGGGCATCGATAGGCACAAGGCCACCAATGCGAGCAACCTGCGCATATGACCTCGCGAAGGGGCCCTCCCCATCAATCCGAGCCAAGGGGCGAGCCCCCTGAGGGTGAGGAAGATGGCATCGCCATCTCGCTTGTGTGTTGATCTTCTAGAATCTATTCTTCGGGGTGTTTTATCTTGATCAACATTTACCTTCTTTATGCTTTACCTTGATCTTTTGAAAGCCACGATGGATTCTTCACCAAGAATTGATCTTTCATTGCTCAGCTCAAACCCCAACCATGACCACCTTTAAGTTCCTCTAATGAACTCTCATCATATTGATCCTTTAAAGTTTGTTTCCTTCGTTTCCTTTTTACCATAATATAATCATATCTTGAACTCAACGGTGTTGATGCATATCATGACTTGATGACATACCTCTTGAACCCATCCAATATCCTTCGTGCATCCCACGTGGACATCTTTGCATATACTCTCTACGTTCAGAAATATAATACATTTTAGCTTTGTAAAATGAATCTATCTAGATGCTTTTTAGTGTATAGGTTCACTCCCACCCTCTACGAACCTATACACTAAAAGACGTCTAGATATACATTTGATTCACAAAGCTAAAACGTCTTATATTTCTGAACGGAGGGAGGGAGTACATCTCAATGAAATCACTGGTCTATAGGAATTATTATTAATTATCAAAACACACATGGGACTACATGCACTTTCAAGCAGAGGCATAGCTATATACAAGTCAAAGAGGGCCACCACGCCCCTGACTTGGAACAATCTTTGAATAAAAAAATTAGGCACTTGGATGAGAAATTTTTGAGTCATCCCCTCCCCCAAAACATGTTCATATTATCTTTTTCCCCTGGGCGATTGATAACCCCAAGTGCAAGAGATCATCGTAATACCTCTCAATGTGGAAGTAGGATATCGATCTGCAGGAGCAAGAAGGAAAAGTTATCTATTCTTTACATCTAAAGTGTCACAAGTTTTAGTTGATTATGCACTAAACAAGTTACGGAACAAGATGGTTGATTTAATAGATGCAAATTTAATGTAACAAAACAAGGATGTAAAAGGGTCCCAATCCTCTTCAATGCATGAGGACAAGACAAGGGTTTTCTATTATGGGAACAACGGATATGGGTTCATGGGTTTACTTAATCCTCTCTTTTCCATCTATGGTGATTATCATGTTATAGATAGTAAATGTACACACAATTGTAATGTTTTAATGGTACTTTTATGGTGGATACATGTTGTAAAAACACATAGGTGAAAAAAGTACTCCTTTGTGTTGCTAGGTCACCCTTGCAATAAGGCTAGCATTTGGTTTGTGTCACACCCCACATCATACTTCTCCCTTTCTACCCCTAGATAAAGGATGTTGGGCTGCATTGCTGTCACTCAATACACATGCCTCTGTCAATCGGTCATCCATTACCTACATACATTATACTTCTTAATGGAAAACATTCTAAACACTAGTGCAATGATTCATATGTTGTGAGTATTATCACATCTCTCTCATCTACCCCCACTTGGTGGTGTCAATCACCTCATGATATGGATAAACAAGACATTATGGTATAGATCTAAACCATTACATGCATCATAGAATATTCCCAAAGTATGATAAACCATACAAGATCCAACACAACAGTAAATGAATAACAAGTACTATCTCATAACACAATATCCACCATAGTGATTACATAGATAGATCCGTACTCATGCAAGGCACATCATATGGACTTTAACAATGATCATACATAGAGAGATTAGATCAAGTTACTACCATAAACCAAAAGTCGGGTGGACTACAACCCTGTCATCATGGAGAGTGATGAGGAGACGTTGGTGAAGGAGAAGACGCGTCCGGAGGCGATTCCGGCAGCGGTTTCCCCTCCAATCTTCCTCTAGCGGCGCCCATCAGACTCTATGTTCTTGGTGTTTTCTATCTCTGCCTCCTCTGTCTCGAGGACTCCTCGAGGGATCCTTATATAGGGTTTTTAGGTCAAGAGAACTTCGTAGGCGAAAGAATCAAGGTGATCGGACGTCCGAGGAGGAAAAGAGGGTAGGTGGCACGCCCACCTGGGCTGGGCACGCCACCCAATATATTTTGGGTCTCCTATCCCTCCAGGTGAGGTTCTCGTGCTCCAGAAGCTTCTCATGGATAAATATTGGCATTCCCAAAAATCCAGGTCCATTTGACTTCGTATAGGTCCTAAAACATCAAAATTATTGAAAACAGGGTTTTTCTGCCCTGCTGGGTTATAACCAAAATAAAGGGGATCATTGGTAAATCCCTAAAAATCAATGTAAAACATAGATATAACATTATATATGAGGCAAATATGTGGATAAACATGTTAACAAACTACAAAGTTCATGTATGCATTTTACATGCATCAGCGATCCTGGGCTAGCTCCACCACAACTTTTATCAAGGTATATTTGCTAGTGTTTCTTACGAGCTAAGTTTATCATCACGTGTATAGACTTCAATTGCAATTGATTTCATACACAATGTTCTAGATAAACGTACTAGTATGAGTTTGATGAACATGCCAGTGGCTCTAAGACATAGCAAATAATAGAGCTATTTGAAGCTATTTAAGTACTCACAACTACACAAGAACATTATCATGTTGCTTACCCATTGATATATGCAATGGCCGCTTTTGACATAGCAATTTTTTTAAACAATGCAGCCCACCGATATTTTCTAATGTATGTCATATCTTTGTTTTTCATGTGTTTTCAGTTCAACATCACCGTTTGCCACAACCTATAAGCCATGTTCATGTGTCTGGCACAATCTATAAGCACCACAATTAATATATGTTACTATTACTATGGTCTCCTAGTAACATGATGCAAGGTAGTTCCGTCTAAACTTTCCAACTAACCTAAATTTGCACATAACTCCAGTTGCTCTCGAAAGAAAATAAGTTGATTATGTACATACACCTTTTGTTGCTAAGTTGAAAACTATAAATAAGATGGTACCCGTTCCTTTCAAATGCATTTTTTGCCTCTTTCGACAGGTTGCAAGTGAGTTTTTCAACTATTGGTGTATGCAAATACATATAAAAAGTGGACCATAAGAACATCACCACGCCTAATAAGCGGACCATGAAATTTCATTTCACTATCCGACTCAAAATTGACACTAGGGTATCATGCTCTCTTACACGCGTGCACCACAATTTCTACTCTATAGGACGGACATATTAGGTTTACTTGCATTTTTTGACATGAATTGAGCATGATTCATACTCAGCTTATCTATATATGCAAGTCCCAAGTCCCAACTCAACTGGTTCTGGAGTTGCAAGGGTGATATGTTCGCTCCCCTAAGAAAACGCGTCTCGGGGGCGAACCCATCTGCCCCAAATTCTAGCTGATGCCGGTCCCTGCCTCCTCTGTCGTCCACTTACGCCACGGGAGGGGGTGGGGACCCCGGTGCCGAGGATCCAGCTGTAACTAGGGTTGGCCTAGTGTTTTCTTGGGGCACTGCTTCCATGGAGGAGACTGCGTCGCGTCAGAATAATTAGTGAAGGGTTCGTAGCATAGAAAACAAAAAAAATCCTATAATATGAACGCATAATTACGCCATGATCTAATCTAGTAGATTCTAGTAACGAGTAAAGGGGTAACCAGAATAACTTACCCTCGACACCGAAATCTTTTACTAAAACTAATTTCGTTGGTGATTAGTTGATCACTTGCTGACATGGGTATACCCTACAGGTACTCGAGCTTGGTATATACGGTCTAAATACATACAGGCCCACGGTGTCGCCAAGGCCCAGACCAGAGGACTCGAGTAACCCGCGGACTCTCGATTGCTTGAAGGACAAGAAGAAGCTAAAGATAGAAAGTTTGAAGGGGAAAACCCTAACTTGTAACCGACTCGACCTGCTACCCGAGACCTAGCCTATCTATATAAAGGCTAGGAGGGGGCGGCGAGAAGGACACACGCAACCCTAGTTTTCACAACCCTTGCCAGATTGCATCTGCGCACCATTGTAACTTTCGACTCCTTCGATAATTCCACGAGCAGACAAGCAGGAGTAGGGACCTCTACGAGGCCTGAACCTGGGTAAATCCTTTGTCCCCTGTGTGCTTGTTTGCTAGCCGATATATGTCTCCAGCGCTCCCTCCTTCTCCAAAACCCAAGTCCATAACAATGGGCATTGATGAGTTAAACCCTCGTCAATTGGCGCCGTCTGTGGGAACTGGGAGTGCTACTGTTGCGGCTTCTTCGGCTCCATCGACTGCGATCTACAACTCCGCAACAGCGGATATTCGCCAGCTCTTCGGCGCATTCGACTTCACTATCCACACGCCCGCCACCCGCGCATCCTTCGAATCCGTGGGCGACGGAATTAGTCTGGTGATTGGGAGCTTCCGCTTCCAAGTTGGTCAGATGGGCACGCTTCGCATGCCTGATCAACCGACAGCACCGGCGATTGCCCCAGCATCATGGTTCCCTCCATCGACCGGCACCCTCAGCGAGCTCAATGCTCCGGTGGCAGTCGGGAACACGATCAGCGACAGCAGTCGCGACTCCGATCTGAGCGATCTGGCCACAGAAGATGGAACCTACGGTTCCGAATCTGGAAGTTGTGGAAGCAACAGCTTCCCCAATCACTTCATGTGCGCCGTCATTAACACAGGCGACACCTCCGCTAATCGCGGCAACGGCGGTAACACTGGCAATGGCACCGATCCACCCAACGGTGGCAATGGTGGCAACGGTGGTAACGGCGCCAACGGGGGAGCAGTCGAACCTCCCAGCATAATCAATGAGCAAACCGGCGAACGCGTCATAATCAGGCTCAACGAGCAAGAGTGGGAGCGCTGCCGCGAAGCCCTACAAGGTGCACCTCTACCCCTTGGGTCCCCGCAGGAACTGCTGATGGGCTACCACTGGCTCCTAAAAGAAGAATTCAAGCGCCAAAAACATGTAATCGCGCAACTTGAGGCGCGTAAAAAGGCAGCGGACGAGTCAAGCCTTCGTCGCGCTAGGCTCTCCTCCTACGGAGGATCCTCCTCAAGAGGCAATGAGTACCTCGCCAAGAAGAGGCAGTCGCGGATGGCTCACCTCACCGAGCAAGAGCGCATAGAGGCCGCAAAAGTCCTCGACTTCGGCTCTATGACAGTCGATACGAGAGGCAACGTGGTTCCCAGGACGCCGCAGGCTGCGGTGACAGCAGCCACCATGTACCTCCTCAATAACCAGCCGCCAGCTGGAGATCCCCGAACTGCCATGCACCGATCTACGATCGCGGGTTTGGAGCTAATCGAGACCGCCCTCGACAAGGAGCCGGTACCAGACCCAAAAAAGGGCAAAGCGCTACTCCTCGCCCTCATCCAGCGATGACAGTCACGACCTGTCTCGACGTCGTCGCTCACGGCGACACGATCGCGACTATGATGCGTGCAATGACCTCATGCAACGCAAGATCGACAAGTCAAGGGCACGGCCTGCTCGGTCGACTGACTCGGAAGAGGAAGATGGGGAGCTCTACGGCGCCAGATGCTTCAGCAGATCCATTAGGCAGAAGCGAATGCCTAAAGGGTTTAAACTCCCGTCGGAGAATCCGAAATTCGACGGTCTACAAGACCCTAAAATCTGGCTAGAGGATCACATCTCCTCCGTCAGGCTCCACGGAGGCAGTCGAAGTACTGCCATGCAATGTTTGCAGCTACAGCTGCAGGGCGCCGCCCGAGCATGGCTCAAAAACCTCCCACGCGGATCCATTCGCAGTTGGGATGAGCTGGTTTACAGCTTCGTGCGCAACTTTAAGGGCACGTACAAACGGCCCGCATCAATCGAAGAACTGAGATGCTGCCAGGAAAGATCTGGCGAATCGCTGCGCTCATACATCCAAAGGTGGTCCATCATCAAGAACTCCACGGAAAACATCTTGGAGGACCGCGCGATTGATGCATTCAACGGTGGTGTCCGCCGCCTAGAGCTCAGGGAGGAGCTGGGCCGCTCGAAGCCCTAGACCATCGATCACCTGATGGAGATCGCGAATCGGTAGGCCGATGGAGAAGATTCGGTGAAGCACCGCGCTCACTCCGACGAGGAGGCGGAACTCGAACGCAGACGCGACCGCCGGGGCAAGCGTCGCATGCGCATCTATGACGATCGCGACGATGTCAACATGGTCGCAGCTGGCTACGCTGATAGACGCGACGACAACCGCAACAGCGGATACCGCAACGGCGGATACCGCGACTCCGGGAAAACCACGCAAGTGTGGCAACGCCGCACTTGCGACGAGGCACCCGCGACCTCCGTCGAGGAAAAACTGTCCGGGCCATGCACGGTACACTTCTACATCGACAAGCATGACGGCAAGAGAAAGTCCAGCCACCTCCTCAAGGACTGCCGCGAGTTCCTCAAGCTACACGAGGGATTGGTTCGGATGAACCGCAACGCAGTCGAAAGAGGCTACGGAGCCGCTCCAGGCGCCGTGGCACATGGCGCACCGCCACCACCACCTGGGCCACCCCCGAACCGAGCTGCACCGGACCAGCACCACGGAGGAGAACCGTACCCACGGGCCATGGGTACCATGATGATCCAAAAGGGGCGCCCCTCCAACAGGGTGCAGAAAGCCATCACTCGCCAAGTCAACTTGGCCGTGCACTCGCCACCATCCACCACTGAGTACCTCAACGGCAATGAGTCGTGCATTACCTTCGATAAACGCGACCACCCGCCTCAAGTACCTCGCCCAGGTCACTGCCCCCTCGTACTCGAGGCGCAAATTGGAGGCTTCGACATGAGTCACGTCTTCATGGATGGCGGAAGAGGCATCAACCTCATATTCGCGAGTACCTTGCGAGCAATGAGGATCCCTCTAACCTGCTTGGAGGCATCGGACACAACGTTCCACGGCATCGTCCCAGGGAAAGGCGTATACCCCATGGGCAAAATCAACCTCGACGTCATATTCGGCACGCCAAAGAACTTCCGGCGCGAGCGCATCGACTTTGAGGTCGTCGACTGGCCCTCACAATACCACTGCATCCTCGGACGCGTCGCGTTCGCTAGGTTCAAGGTGGTACCCCACTACGCCTACCTGCAGATGAAAATGCTAGGTCCCAACGACGTCATCACAATTAACGGGAGCTTTGAGCGATCTGACAGTTGCGACAGGGAATTCAACAGAATCTCCCAGTCCTTTGACATGCAGGAGGAGCTCGCGCGATTGAAGGAAACGACAGACAACAGCCTGCCTCCCCTGAGTAGGCCAAGCTCACCTGATCTCTCCTTCGACTCATCTGTGCACACAAAGAAGGTGCAGGTCCATCCGTCAGATCCCGCCAAAACGGCCCGCATCGCCAACAACCTGAGTCCCGCATAGGAACTCGCGCTAGTCGAATTCCTCCGTGAGCACTGGGAAATTTTTTCCTGGTGTCCTGCGGACATGCCAGGAGTTCCCAGGGAATTCGCCGAGCACGCACTCAACGTCAACCCCGACGCAAGGCCAGTCAAGCAAACAATCAGGCGATTGTCTGAGCCACGAGCGCAGGCAGTCGGAATGGATATCAACAGACTCCTCGAGGCCAAATTCATACGCGAGATCACGGAAAGCACTTGGCTCGCCAATACGGTGCTGGTGCCAAAAAAGGACACGGATATCCTACGGATGTGCGTGGACTTCACTTCTTTAAACAAGCATTGCCCAAAAGATCACTTCCTACTACCACGGATCGATCAAATCATCGACTCCACCGCTGGATGCGAGCGCCTCTGCTTCCTTGATGCCTACTCAGGCTATAACAAAATTCGAATGAAGGAGGAAGACTAGGAGAAGACCGCGTTTACAACGCCCTTCGGTGTGTTCTGCTACAACACAATGCCCTTCGGGCTAAAAAACGCGGGAGCCACCTACCAGCGGTGCATGCAGGCTTGCCTCAAGGAGCAACTGGGTTGCAACATCCAAGTCTATGTCGACGACATAGTAATCAAAACCAAGGAGGAAGCCTCTCTAATCGACGACTTGCGCGAAACATTCGCCAATCTCGATCGTTACCGGATCAAGCTCAATCCGGACAAATGCGCCTTCGGCGTACCATCTGGGCAGCTGCTCGGGTATCTTATCTCCGCGAGAGGGATTGAGGCAAAGCCGAAAAAGATAAAGGCCATACTGGCCATGGAGAAGCCAAAGAACATAAGAGGCGTCCAACAACTAGCCGGACGAATCGCGGCCCTCAGTCGATTTATCAGTCGAATGGGAGAAAAGGCACTTCCCTTCTATCAGCTCCTCCGCAAAGCTGACAAATTCGAGTGGACCAATGAAGCGCAATAAGCATTCGAAGATCTCAAGCGCCTGTTATCCACCTCGCCAGTACTGGTGACTCCACGAGAAAGGGAACCACTACTGCTGTACATCTCCGCTACCAACCAAGTGGTTAGTACAGTGCTCGTCGTCGAGCGGGCCGAGGAAAACAAGGTCCATGGCGTACAACGCCCGGTATACTACCTCAGCGAGGTCCTCACGCCAACAAAACAGCGGTACCCGCACTACCAGAAGCTGGCGTACGACGTCTTCATGACCGCCCGGCGACTGCGCCATTACTTCCAGGAACACCCAATCGTGGTAGTCAGCGACGCCCCATTGGGACATATCCTCAATAACCCCGACGCCACGGGACGAGTCGCGCTTTGGGGAATCGAACTGTCTCCACGAGGCATCACATACGAAAAGTGCGACGCAATCAAGTCGCAAGTTCTCCCTGACTTCCTCGTGCATTGGATGGAAAACCAACTCCCGGACAAGCCATATATGTCCTACCTCTGGACAATGCACTTTGATGGATCCAAGCGGAAAGATGGAGCAGGAGCAGGTGTCATATTGACATCACCTCAAGGGGACAAGCTGAAATACATCCTGCGAATGCAGTTCACAGCCTCAAACAACGAGGCTGAATACGAGGCCCTGTTGCACGGGATGAGGATGGCAAAAGCCTGCGGCGCAAAGAGGCTCATCATATACGGCTACTCCTAGCTGGTCGTCAACCAAACAATGCACGAGTGCGACACACTGAATGACAACATGATCGCATACCGCGACCTCTACGATACACTCGAGGGAGACTTTGATGGTTGTGAGTTGCGACATGTAGGTCGCGAAAGCAACGAGGAGGCGGACGCACTTGCCAACATAGGCTCTACCTGCGCCCCCATACCACTTGGGGTATTTCTCGAGCGCATCTGCGAACGCTCCATCAAGCCAAAGGCCGCAGAGAAGAAAACAAGCGCAGCAACGGACTCAGGGGCTACGCCACCCAATGAGCCAATGGCACTCGATGACTTGGAGCTAGACACAGGACTCGAGGGCCTAATGAGCGTCATGATGATCGAACAATCCTGGACGCAGCCGTACATTGTGTACCTCCTCAGTAAGCGCCTACCGGACGACCCGACAGACGCACGGCACATCGCGCGACGCTCCAAGGCATTCGCCATTATCAACAGTGAATTGTATAAACGCAGCATCATAGGCGTGTTACAACGATGCGTCTCCTTGGCCGATGGAAGAGCAGTCCTCCTCGACATCCGTGAAGGGAACTGCGGGCACCACGCCGGCAGTCGTGCCCTCGTCGCCAAAGCTCTACGAGCTGGATTTTACTGGCCCACGGCCATGCGCGACGCCAAGGACATAGTCCAAAAGTGCAATGCTTGTCAGCGATTCGCGGACAAGCCACACGCACCAGGCGCAGAACTACGCCTATTCCATTGGCCTGATCCTTCGCACAATGGGGGCTCGACATGGTGGGCAAGCTCCCAAGGTCCTTGCAAGGAGGCTACGTCTACCTCTTGGTCGCAATCGACAAATTCACCAAGTGGATTGAGGCCATGCCAGTGACCAAGCAATCAGGTCACAACGCGGTCAAGTTCTTCGAGTCCATCATCTACCGCTTCGGCGTGCCGCGCAACATCATCACTAACAACGGGACGAACTTCACATCCAAAGAGTTCCAAGAATTCTGCGGAAACTTAGGGATCAACATCAGTTACGCCTCAGTCGCGCATCCACAGACCAACGGTCAGGTGGAAAAAGCAAACGGGCTTGTCTGCAGCGGCATCAAGAAGCGACTCCTTCGACCACTCGAGCAGGCCGCGGGTTGCTGGCCAGATGAGCTCCAATCCATACTCTGGAGCCTACCAACAACTCCAAACAGCGCCACGGACTGCACGCCATTCTTTATGGTGCACGCAGCAGAAGTAGTACTACCCGCCGAAGTTCGGTACAAGGCGCCGCGTGTAGTCGCTTACAGCGAACAAGAGTCATCTCTTGCACTCGAAGACTCCGTCGACCTCCTCGACGAGTCAAGAGAAATGGCCGCAGAAAGATCCACGATCTACCAGCAGAACCTGCGCAACTACCACAGTAGAAGGCTTCGCCCCAGATCCTTCGTCGAAGGTGACCTGGTCTTGCGACTGAAGCAGCAGGGGCATCTCAAGCTCGAGTCCCCCTGGGAAGGACCGTACGTGATTACAGAAGTAATCCCAGGTGGCGCCTATCGCCTTCAAGATTTAGAAACAGGAGTCGCATACTCCAACCCTTGGAACATAGCACACCTGCGACGCTTCTACCCCTAGCTATTTTTCACTTTTACATCGCAAATAAGGCTACTCAGCCAAGGCTACTTAGCCACACATTGTACCTCGTACTGTTCTTCAAGTAAATAAAAGCTAAGTGCCCCAAAACTCTGTGTTTTTTCTTTTCACTTCTGCCAATTTTATACTCGGGGGCTGCGCCACCCTACATACATCTGTTCTTCGAACAAATAAACGCGATATCCTGAGTAGCTGGCACATCAATCAGACCCCTTAACGCAAACTCAACCCAGCTGAAACGCACCTGGCAGGTTGACAAAGGGATGGCCAGGCTAACGAAAAGGACTCGCATAGTGCAACGCACCTCATGCCAACAAAGTTGTTTATACACATTCAACAATAAAATATCTACAACCTATACATGAACTTTACAATACAAATACACTTATGTGCAGGATACAAATCTGGCTACTGCTGCAACAGAAGAACATTGGTTTGTTCCTCGAAGAAGTCGACAATCTCCTCTGCTGGATGGTCCACCGCCTAATAGTGCGGCACCATATTCCAAGCAGATCCGGCTGGCGGTGCTGGCGGACCGGAAGCTATGGCGGCGACATCCACGTCAGACCTGTGCAATCGCACCATCGAGAGGGCAGCCTTGGCACCAGCCACCAACTGCTAGCTCACGCACTCGCGAACAGTGGACATATCTTGAAATTTGGCCAGAAGAGCCAACAGGCTTGATGGAGTGTCATCCAACGGGAACATTGCCCGATAGATGTTCTTCAAACACGACTGCGACTTCTTCAAGAAGAGCAGCACTCGAAAAGCGTGATCCTGCAGGGTCGCCAATGCAGTCGCATGATCATGATCTACCCAGAAGTATCCACTATCTTAAAGTTGCTCCTGGGTGAGATCATGAAGGCGGATGGCAATCCTATCCCTCTCCTCCTGCGGATGGCGTGCGCTAACAACTACACGAAGCAGCACCAAAAGCATGAGCACAACGTACCATTGCGACTAACTACAAAGGAAAAGATGAGGACGAGCAAACTAACACTTAAACTGGTCGCCCAGCTACGTCACCTCACCAAGCAGATATTGCTCGCGGGCGGCGGATTTTTCCGCCTTCGACTTCCACACGTCTGCGTTACCACGGATCAGAGGCAACTCACGTTCCAGTTCCTTCACGCGATCACGAAGTCGCGACAGCAAGGACAGCTCCTCTACCCTGGAGTGCGGTGGTGCCACTGTCTCATCAAGACATTGCGAATCCTGGTTTCCCCCCACAGGACCACTCGATGCACCCTACCACAAGTCAAGACAAAGGCAATTAAGGCGACCAAATTAACACAAAGGCAAGGGGAACAGATGCATTCAAGATAAGCATAAGTGTTTACAAACACACTCCCCAGCAGGCACGCCCTTAGGCTAAAGAGGCAACTGATCAATTATTACAACAAGCTAACTACGGAGCAGCCGGCTTCTTCGACTTCGACGGCTTCGGGGGCTTCATCAAGTCCGTGGTAGTATCAGATGCCACTGACTTTCCGCCGGCCCCTGAGGCCGAAGCTTTCGCCGCCTTCTTCGCACGTTGGAGCTCCTCCGAATACTTGGCAACAGTATTTATCAAGGAATGGCCATATTTGGCACAAGCAGTCGCAAAGGAAGCGAAGACTACCTGCTGACCATCCGTGCCAATAGGCATCGCCTTCGACACCGCAGAGGGATCTATCTTGACTCCGTGGGCTTGCACCATGGCGAGTGATATCGTCGCACCAGCCGCCCGGAGGGAGTTCTTGTAGGTAGCAGGCACACCCCCGGCGAGTGACTCCACCAGCTTGTCCATATTATCGACCAGCTCCGCCTTCGGCATCAACTCCTCTCGGAGGCGACTAAGGGCGACCTTGGCCTTGGACAATGTATCCTGGATGGCAGCGCTTCGGTCCTCGACCGCAGATACTGCGCCGGCCAGAGCGTCATCACGACGAAGAGCCTGCGGGTCAAAATTCAAGTCGCCAGCATCTACACCGAAAATACACACATGGATCAAACTTCTAGTGCCACCGACAAAACTCTAGATGCATATAGGAACATCAATAAAATATCTACCAGTAAAGGTACCTGGGAGGGCCTTGGCGACTGAGAACAGTTGCTCTTCGAACAACTTTTCCCTGGCTGCAAAGGAGGCGCGCAGATCCTCTTCACGCTTCTGGGCATCATCACGAGCCGCGATTGCCTCGTCGCGCCCCTTCACAGCTGCGGCTAATGTCTTCTCCAACGTGGCAACATTGCGCAGTAAAGCATTATGCTCAGCTACATGGCAGTCAATAATTGGCTATCAGTCGATTACACCAAAACAGAGAGAATACGAAAAGATAAAGTGTAGAAGCACTCACTTTCGACCACGCGGTGACGCGTCTCCAGCATCGCATGCTGGCGACCCATCGCCATCACCTGCTTCGCCACTTGCGCAGCTTCCTTTACAAGGAGCTGTCACACAAAACAAGGAGTCAGAAGAGGGCAATAGAAGGCGTTGACTGCCACACTAAAAAAGAAGGAAAGATATACTTACATGGTCCTCTAGCGACTCCGAAGAAGTTTGTTGAACCGTCATCGGAGCAACTATTCGATGCTCCCCTACGTGAGGAGAGCTTGAAGAATTGTGCCCGGAGTGGGCCGCCGCCGGAGGAGAAGGAGCGCGCTCGACCTCTACTTTGGCCCTTGAGGTTGCGAATCCAGATTCCTTCACAAACTCGACGTCGCCAGAAGATGACGACGCCTCTTGGCTACAAGACCAAATTCACATTGAGAAAAGGAAAACTCCAGGGCAAAGCCAACAAGAATAAAACAGAAAAGAACTAGTGAACTCGCAAATTTACCAGTCAAAGTTGTCAAGATTAAACGTGGCCTCCGCCGACTCTGACAAAGACTCCTTCGGCAATCGCATCTTCTTGCGAGAAGATGGTGCCACAGCCCTCACAGGAACGGCGGGAATTGGCGACTCCGCACCAGCAGCTGTGCCTTCTGGAGTCAAAGGAGTCGACGCATCGGAGTCCTCGCTGCGCGAATGCTTGCGAGTATCCGGGCTCTCTGACTCGGGGGCTTCCTCTTCCACATCAGAAGGGACAGTCGACTCAGACTCGTCCTCTTCCAAAGCTTCGCGAGGAATAATACCCTCAGGGAGAGGAGGCATACAAGGCGACACCACCCAATCCTGCATATAGACAGTAAAGATCAGCAAACAGAACAAGTAAGCAACAGAAAAAGCAATCGCGAAAGTAAGCTACTGCGTAGCACAACAGTACCTCAGGAGGAGGATTCGAAGCATCGAAAGGAGGAACGACTGGCTCATTCGGAAGCACATCCTTGAAGGTGTACTTCGTGACTAGTCGCACCCTCTTATCTACCTCACTCGCGGACATGCCATCGGCAGACACGCGAGTGGCATCATCAGCGCCACCCCATTGAAACATGGGATGGACTCTAGCCTGGAGAGGCTGGACGCGACGACACAGCCAAGTCCTGACAAGGGCGCAGCCTCCCTCTTCCGTGCCTATGCAACTCTCGAGGTCGTAGACGCATTGATATAGCATGTCTGTCTCCACGAGTTCGGAAGGCATGATCACGTTCTTCCAAGAATGCATCTTCTTGCAGGGAGTCGCGGGATCGAAAGGCGCGAGTCCAAAGTGCTCGTCCTTGGCCTTCTGGTCGCGAACATAGAACCATTTGTCCCTCCATCCCTGGACGGACTTGGCGAGCTTGATGTCGAAGTAGGTGGCGGACGGGTTGACATGGATTCCACAACCACCTACGTTGTAAACTAGAGAGCTAGATGCGGGCTGACGCTTCAGCTTAAATAAGCGTTTGAAAAGGCCAAAGTGCGGCTCGATTCGGAGCCAGCACTCGCAAAGAGTGATGAAACAGGAGATGTGAAGAATCGAGTTTGGGGACAGCTGATGGAGCTGGAGCCCGTAGAAACAAAGGAGACCCCTAAGAAAGGGGTGGAGAGGCAAAGAAAGGCCGCGAATGACGAATGCAAAAAACATCACTCAAAAACCGGCGGGAGGCACAGGAATGGTCTCACCGCTGGGGACGCGCGCATCGGCGACTGCTGCAGAAATAACTCCGTCTTGGCGAAGAAGACGGAGATCCAACGCCTTGATGATAGAGGGGTGCCACGCGCCATTGGTCACGCGGGTGCCCGCGACCTTCTTTTTCCCGCCGGTGGCGGCACTGGTGCCCGCAGCAGCGGGGCCACCCTTCTTCTTCGTCGCAGCGACGGTGGCCGCGGATTCAGCGGCAGCGCCTCCTTTCTTCTTTCCCATTGTGCGGCGGCGATGAGAACGCAGAAAATAACTTGGAAAGGAGCGGAGATGGTCTAGAGTTGAGGAGGAGATGAGCGCAGGGAAAAGCAGATGAGCAGCAGCAATGGCGATGGCATCGAGGAAGAAAAGAGTGCAGATGGAAAATTACCGCCGTAGCGCCGCTACTTAACCCCTAGGAGATGCAATCCATTGGCTCACAAAAACCCTACTAGACGCGTGGCACGCATCGCGTTCGACACGTGGAGAAGAGGAAGCGCGAACTGTCCCTCCACTGCTCCCATTATGCGCGGAAATCGAGGAGGCACAGTTAATAATAAGATTATGCACGCCCAGTCAAATCAAAGTCAAAAGGTGGGACCCACCGCTCGTCACGTCCCGTCAAAATCGCTCACGCGGGCAACTAAGGTCATGCAAGCGTCAGCACTAACATCATCAACAGCTACGCAGCGGAAAACTTCGACTACTTTAGTCCTTGCTGGAGTCTTCGACTCCACCAAGCACTCGGGGGCTACTCCCATAGGGAGCGCTGGCCACGCACCCTACGATTTTTTCTTTTCTTATTGCAGGGATATAGGCAATCAAATTCAAACCCAACCACTCGAAACACGGTTCGACTACGGACATGGGTTACTCCCATAGGGAGCGCCGAAAACAATTTCGACTGAAACAAGCAAGCAGAAGACGACAACAGTTGCAAATGTGTTTTAGTTTCTGCCTGAGTCTTCGCCTAAAACAAGCAAGCAGAAGACGACAGCAGTCGCAAATATGTTTTAGTCCCTGCCTGAGTCTTCGACTCAACCAGGCACTCGGGGGCTACTCCCATAGGGAGCGCTGGCCGCGCACCCTATGATTATTTGCACAAAAACTGTGTGTTGATAACATCTGCACTCGCAGATCATGGCGACACCGCCTCATAATTTTCCCTACAAAGAGACTACGTCTCCTGGGTCGCCCGAATCATTTCCGTGATGATAAAATTTGGATGCCGCGCTTACAGCGTGAAGGTAAGACCTGAATAAGGCCTGGCAACGCATTTAACTGCGCACTACCAGAAAAATATCCGTGCCTGCAGACACGATGAACATGCCTTGACGGACGCGTCAAGTGCTCACACCCATATAACTGGAATTCGACTCCTGTAAGACCTCCGCGGCCTGAGTCGAATTACGCCAGCACTTTTCCGGATTCGAGTCCGGGGACTCGAGTTCGAGTAGATTGTGTTGTTTCACCCTAAGGTGGTTAACTGATACCGATATTTCGGCTATATCAGGCACGTATATCAATAATCCCTATGACATAAACGAAAGCAGTCGAAAATGTACTCATTCAGGCACTCGAAGACTTCAAAAAGTACCCAGTCGAATCTGCGATTCCACTGGATACTCGGGGGCTACTGACATGGGTATACCCTACAGGTACTCGAGCTTGGTATATACGGTCTAAATACATACAGGCCCACGGTGTCGCCAAGGCCCAGATGAGAGGACTCGAGTAACCTGTGGACTCTCGATTGCTTGAAGGACAAGAAGAAGCTAAAGATAGAAAGTTTGAAGGGGAAAACCCTAACTTGTAACCGACTCGACCTACTACCCGAGACCTAGCCTATCTATATAAAGGCTAGGAGGGGGCGGCGAGAAGGACACACGCAACCCTAGTTTCCACAACCCTTGCCAGATTGCATCTGCGCACCATTGTAACTTTCGACTCCTTCGATAATTCCACGAGCAGACAAGCAGGAGTAGGGACCTCTACGAGGCCTGAACCTGGGTAAATCGTTTGTCCCCTGTGTGCTTGTTTGCTAGACGATAGATGTCTCCAGCGCTCCCTCCTTCTCCAAAACCCAAGTCCATAACAATGGGCATTGATGAGTTAAACCCTCGTCACTTGCTGA
The DNA here is from genome assembly GCA_910589775.1 of Avena eriantha. Classification (NCBI taxonomy): domain Eukaryota; kingdom Viridiplantae; phylum Streptophyta; class Magnoliopsida; order Poales; family Poaceae; genus Avena; species Avena eriantha. The sequence continues at coordinate 20,513,410 of OU342742.1, read as the reverse complement.
TCTCAAGATCGAGTTGAAGAACACCACAACCCAGCAGCGTATCCATCCTCGAGCACACGTCTAGCTCTCGACAACCTCCATGGCCTGGCTCCAACAGAGTAGCGGAAGCAGCAGATCCTCCGAAGAAACCACCGAGAACATGTACGCTAATCCGAAGCATGAGGAATTTGCTAGAGGGGGAAGAGAAACTCCACGAGGAGGTGGTGCAAATGGATAGGAGGGAGAGACCTCCTTTTATAGGGGAGGGGTAGCCCTAAGGGGGATGGCCACCGACCATGGGAGGTGCCCCCACCTATCCCTCATTCATGTGGGTGGATTCTCCACTCACATAGTATCCACTTCTACTCACATGCATTTATTACCCACTAGTTTAAATGCATTTTTCTCTTTAAATAAAACACTTTTATTTATTTTATTCAGAATTTTGTTAATTACTTTAATTAACAAATATTTGCATAAACCTCTTGCGTTATTTCAATATCACATCTGAAACCAATTTCAGCAATTTGAACAACAATAATTCCTTTGATCATCGAAGCAATCTCATCTCTACTAAAAACTTTCTCTGGTATCTTTTATCTTCTCAATAGTGTCGGTATACCTTAAGTGTGTCACCCTATGGTTCATGAATAATGTTGACATGATAGAGACACTTCTCTTATCAATAATTAACAACGGGACCTAGAGATCTGTACTAATTCCTACACATTCAACGATAACTCTTGTGATCGTTTGAACCATTAACGTTGCACCCAATTCCTTTTGTCTCGTGATATGTTACTTTTCCAAGATCCAATCACATATCAGCCATACCCTAGTTCGATATCGTTCCCGGCAAGTACTCTATTTACTCGTTGATAAAATATCCTTGTGACCTAGTCACATGCTTGCAAGTGGTGTTGATGTGATATCACCAAGAGGGTCTAGAGTATATCTCTCTATCATTAGGATGGAAAAATCCCACTCTTAATCCATGAGCCTCTACATAACATTTTCGGAATACATGAACCCACCTTTATAGTCACCCTATTACGGTCTGACATTTGATGTTATCAAATTACTCTTCAGATGTCAGTGATTGACATGATCTCATGGTCCAAGGACTAGGGATACTTCGTATGTGTTTGCTGCAATAATGTAAACTTAATGATTAATCGTATTACTATATCTACTCTGGTTGTATGTTCATCATAATATTCTTCTAATGCTATGATCTTGTTATTAACAACATCCAATGTTCATGATTAGGAAACCTTGATCATCTGTTAATCAACAAGATAGTTTAATGAAAGGCGAAATGACCATGGATGCCGTTTATGGTTTGGACTCTAATAAATGTGGAATAAAACTAACTTTTAATTTATCAAAGAAAAAAACCTAAAGCCATTAGGTTCAACTAAGTGCACCAACAATCTATGCTAAGCAAGACAAGCAACAAGGTGATAGCAAGATATAATACTTCAAGCACGATGGATATCACAATGTAAATTGCATAAGTAGTGATACCTTCGATCCGGATTACGGATGTAGTATAGCTTCTTTTTCCCTAGTAGACCTAGGTTATCGAATCCTCGGGAAACGAATGAGTAGTGAAGTTACTTTAACAGACCTCCGGGAGTTTTAGAATTCCTTTGGTGTTTTACTGAACTAGTAATTCGTGTCTTTTTGTTGTTGTCGATGATGGAGAGAGAGGGCCTAGGGCGTTCGGTTTCACCTATAGCTGTGCAAAACATCTGATGGAAATAAAAGATAGAAATAAAGCATGCGTGTACTTGTTAGAGCAAGATAAATTATATGTGGGTAGTGCATCCATAATTGCTATTGCCTCCGTAACCGCTTATAGCAATAACCTACTAGTCTCGTCCATAGAAGAAAGAGAACTAATGATATGCATAGTGATGTCCCTATTAATCCCAAGCAAATCCCCCGCATATAGCCGTACTACCCCTTCTGTCACTGGGTTCCCAACCTGCAAATTAGTCATCACTCATACTCCCTATACCTGGCTCAACCCTCGAGGTCTTGGGTACCTGACAAGTCCTTGGATTGAGGCAAGAGAGGATACAATAATCATCATATCATACAAACTAATACACGATCCCATCTATGATAATTCACATGCACAATTGCTACATGGCTAGGCCGAAGCCCTTAGCCCAAAGAGAATTACTCACACATAGAGATGAGATCAACAATCGCAAACATTGTAATAAAAACCATAAGATTGATAGCAATAGTCTTACAATGTCGCCAATCGGAGAATATATCTACTATTACAAGTGGTGGAATATGGCTATGGAGATGGAGAAGGGTTTGGGGATCTGGAGGCGGTTGGTGGTCTGTGGCAGAGACTTCTGGATGGTGTGAACTCTGTTTTCTCGTCACTTGAGGCTTATTTATATAGGGGTCCCTTCATGAAAGTTGTTCTGTTTGACCTAACGGTGGCAGCGCCAACTATACAACCGGAGCTATACGGTTGGAATCTTTGCTCCGGCCGTATAGTTGGTCGTTATGGCGTCTGCCTCCAAGCTAAGGCTCCTGGTTTCTTTTGGTAGTTAGAAATCTCGTATCTTTGACTTAGAGAGATATTTCATCAAGAATATGACTAATATCTAGTTTAAATATGGACATTAGATGGCTATATTTCAGAGCCATCAACCTTCCCAAGCTTAAACTTGATCGTCCCGAGCAAGAAAACCAAAATCAAAAAGAAACTCAGCATTTAAACTGAAATAACGAGATGCAGATCTTACTCATGATTAGTAGTCTCATGTTTCCTCCACTTTATAAATCTAAAAAACTTCAGCATGGATAGAGTAATGGCAAGCATATCATACGAGTTTCATGCATCCTTATAGTGCAGCAAAATTATTGTAAGCATGGATGATTCAAATGAGTAAACGTTATTCCATGTCAAGTAATCAACTCATAGGCTTGCCTTTGAACATTAAGGTATAATCATGTAAATTAAGAGTGTGAGAGTTGTCATGAAAAGCATATATACTAGAGTGTCTCAAATCTCCCACATCAATAAATCAAGACTTTTCAAGCACTACTTTTCTATTCATTGTCCTTCAAGAATTTCAGATTTTAAGTAACTGAGAGTATGCCAAAAAAATATTTAGTTTATCGGGCTGTGATGGACACTCGTGGCATCACTAAGGTTTTTGTTCCTTTTGCATAATGATTTCTCATAACAACCAGAGGAGTGATTTCATCATGATTACAACTACCCGGGAGTGCCAAGAATCTTACCCACTATAGCATTACTTCTACAAGTGTTTAATCAACTCATAGCTGAAATATAGGAGTTTCCTCCATTAAGATCATTCGTAGGCCAGCGGAGTTGTCAGCATCCCATGAAGTTCGACACGCATAAAGCTATATCATTCTTATGATTAACAAGTCAAACTTTGGCATGCTCACAAAAAGCGCTAACCATTAATTCAATTGAATAAATCCTTTCAAACAGAGCTATCAAGTCAATTAATATTTTCAGTGGTGTTGAGTATCTCTAGAAATAAGCCTTCAAGACTAAGCACTACAACACCCAACTCTTCATTTGTGAGACTTTTTCTTATTACAATTGTTTAGCAATTTTTAGGCAAGACTTGGTTAATTACGAGAGCTGGAACAAAACGTGCCCAATTAAATACCCATGCAGATGAAAATCTTACGAAAATACAAAGACTCACTCCACCAATATAATATCTCAACATTTACAACTAACTAGCATGGGTATCTCAAACTACAAAAGTGGGGAGTGATACGTCCATTTTGCATCACTATTCTATATCATAATTTACTGTTATTCATTGATATATTTCATATTAAGAGATGATACTTATGTTATTTCATCTATTTTTGCATGGTTGATGACTTTTGGACCATGGACCGCTGTAGTCAGGATTCTGATGGAAAAGGTGTTGTTTGGAGGCAAAATTCGCGAAGATCAAAAAATCCAGAAAAATACAAGGAAAATCCTATTTTTCCAAAAGACGAAGAATGCCAGAAGGGGAAGTGGAGATGGGCCACAGGGGGCCCACACCACCCCCTGGCGTGGGCCACCCCAGGCCACGCCACAAGGTTGTGTGGCCGCCCTGGACCACCCCCTCTGGCGTATATTATCCTCCCGAAACCCTAAGACTCAAGGAGCGACCACAGAAAGATTCCGCTGCCTCTGCGGAGTGGAAAACACCGAGAGAGAAAGATCTCTCTGGCAGAAAGAATTCTGCCAGGGGAATTCCTTCCCGGAGAGGGGAGATCGTCGCCATCAACACCACCATCAAGCTGGACTTCATCGGGATCATCATCATCATCACCATCATCTTCACCAGCACCATCATCACCACTTCATACCGCTGTAACAATTGGGTTGAATCTTGCATAGTTCTTAGGGGAAACTTTCTCGGTGTTGATTACTCCTTGTAGTTGATGCTATTGAGTGAACCATTGAATTATCGTTTATCTTCAGATTGTTACATATCATTATATCATCTCTGATCTTGATCCATATGATGTCTTGTGAGTAGTTCATTTTGTTCTTGAGGACATGGGAGAAGTCATGTTGTTAGTAGTGGAATTGTGTTGAGAAAGATTCAATAGTTTGATATTTAAGTTGTGGTGTACTTCTTCTAGTGGTGTCATGTGAATGCCGACTACATGACACTTCACCTATATGTGCCTAGGGGAATGCATTGTGTATTTTGCTACTAATCGTAGGGGTTGCTAGAGTGACAGAAACCCGAACCCCCGTTAGGAAACCATTGCACAAGGGACGTCAGGGTCTTAGAGTTTAAAGTTGTGGTTAGGTTTCTACCTTAATTACTTTCTTGTACTTGCGGATGTTTGGAAGGGGTATAATCACAAGTATGTATTAGTCCTAGGAAGGTTGGTACATTAGCACAGGTTCACCCACACAACACTTAGCAAACTAAAGAACATTAATCAACTATATGGAGCGAAAGCACTTGATGATATTCCCATGTGTCCGCGAGAACGTTTGGTCATCTTAAGTAATACAACCGGCTTGTCCTTTGCTAAAGAAAGGATTGAGGCCACTTGTTGCATTTATTCTTGTTGTCTTTTATTTACTCGTACTTTACTTACCTGCATTATCAAATACCCCTAAAAATCCATTTGCTAAGTATTTACAGAGAATTCCTTATCCTAGCCACTCGCCAGCACCTTCTGCTCCTCGTTGGGTTCGACACTCTTACTTATCGAAAATACTGCGATACACCCCCTATACTTGTGGGTCATCAAGACTATTTTCTGGCACCGTTGCCGGGGAGTAAAGCGTTATTGGAGAGTGGAACTGGTAAAGGAAACTTCTACTATGAGTATTGTTTACTTCTATTAGTTGCTTTTTTCAATATGGATAATTCGCTGAGTTTCTTATGTCGTAATGCTACTACCACTTCTAAGGTAGTAGATGAACCACCACCTGCTGAGAATGAAATTTTTAAAATACCTACAAGAATTATTGATCATGTTATGGATAACTATTATGTTGGAGATGGAACTGTCTATCCCGGTGATCATTTGCTCTTTATACACAAATTATGCGGGTTGTTCAAGTGTGCAGGTATTATAACAGATCAAGTCAAGAAGAAGTTATTCTCATTATGACTGAAAGGAAGAGCTAAGGACTGGTATAAGCTGCTAAAGAATGGCCAAGCTCTTGAATGGGAGGAAATACTACCTCTCTTTTATTCAAAATTTTATCCTCCTAGTGAGATTCATAAAGATAGGAATCAAATATACAACTTTTGGCCTCTTGATGGAGAGAGTACAACTCAATCTTGGGGGAGATTAAAGTTACTAATGCTCAAATGTCCCATTCATGAGCTCCCCAACAATATTATTATCAATAACTTTTATGCAAGGCTTTCTCTTCATGATAAGGATTTATTGGATGCCTCTTGTGTTGGATCATTTACACGCATGGAAGAAGAAGATAAATGGGATCTTCTAGACCGTATTCAAGACAATGCTGAAGCATGGGAGAATGACAAAGGAAGAAAGTCAGGTATAAATTATGATTATGAATGCATTGAATCTTTTATGGGAACTGATGACTTTCAAGATATTAAAAATACTTATGGTCTAGACTCTCAAGCTATTGCATCTTATTTTAAGGCTCTTGCTTCCTATATTGAAGTTCCTAAAAAGAAGTGGAATAAGTATCATGAACTATATAAAGATGTTTCTAAGTGTGTTCCTGCAAGAAATACCGAAGTTTATACTGCTAATCATGTTTTACCTGAACCTTACATTGAGAAAAAACCTTTCCCAGTTAAGATAAAGGAACATTCTATGATAGCTAGTATGGTTAATGAAAGTACAAATAAAGGTATTGAACCTGATAAACAAATGGATGATGAACCTATAATAGCAAATGTGAAAGACTTTGTCACTAAATATGTGGAAGATGGACGCACTATCCTTTGTAAGGATATCCCTAATATTGTTTCACAAAGTAGTGTTATGAGAGCTAGTGTCCCTGTGTTTTCTGTTAGGATAAGTGATCATTGCTACAATGGTTCTTATGATAGTTATATCATTAAGTTTATGCATGATACTGAAAGTTATTATGAGAGAGGAAAGACTGTTCTTATGCACCTCAATAATATCAAGTTTCCTTGTTTTATGCTTAAAGTCTTTATGTTGCACTTGTTTTGCCTTCCTATGCTTGCAGCTTATGGTTTCAACAATTTGTTTGCTTACAAAATTCCCTTGCATAGGAAGTGGGTTAGACTTAAACATGTATATTTTTGCTTCTTAATGATCTCTTTCACTTCAATTCATATCTTATGTGAGCTTCATTGAAATTGTCATGCCCATCTTAATGGCTATAAAGAGAGAGCTTTTTGGGAGACAATCCAATATATTCTTCCTTTCGGTTTGTTTTTGTTTCTTTGAGTCTTGTAAGTTATTACTTTGGTAATAACCTCTCCTTATCCTTTTTGTTTGGTTTTTGTGTCAAGATCAACCTCTAATGAGAGAGAAGTAAGATTTGGGGAAGTTGTTGTCCCAAAACAGATTTTTGTGCTTCACCGTAATTTTTTTTGAGAGATCTCTGTATGTCGGATTGAGCTGTAATTGTTTGTGCTTCTGCCCTAGGTTGTTATTTAACTTTCGTTAGTTTCGCACTTTTTGATTTGAGCAATATAAGATTTTCGGAAAAAATGATCTTTACCTGCTGGTCTGTTTTGACAGATTTTGCCACTCTTGCATTTGCTTCTTTAAATCGATTTCTTTTTTTGAATTCCTTTTGGGTTTTCGGAAGGAGTTGCTACAGTAGCTTATGATTTGATGGATTTCAGTTGAAATTAGACTTAAAAGGTTTATTACCTCGCTTACACTAATGTTGCTAATGAGAATTGTGTGAAGTTTTGTGTGAAAGAAATTTCTAGGTTATTGGAGAAAATGGCGTAATAAGAAAGTGAAAGGTTTCATGACTCGAGCAATATGAGTATGAAGATGAAGATATTGATGTTATTCAAGTGGTAACTCCAGAAAAATTTATCAAAGACCAAATTCAGAGACCTGCAGAATCCGTTTTCGAATACGTAACAGATCTGGTAAGAAAAGTTCTACGGAAATTCTATCCAGTTATATTTTTGCAGTTTTTATCCCACAAGGAAAGCTACGAAGCGAAAGAGGGATGGAAACGGAGCCAGGGTGGCTCACACTACCCCCTGGCGTGGGCGCCCCTGGCCACACGAGCAGGTGGTGTGGCCGCCCCGGACTCCGTCTCTGACCCGTTTTCTCCCAATACCTTCCTTTTGTTGTAAAACTTCTTAATATATAATCCCCCGGATCCCCCGAGGTTCGTATATCGTGTTCTCTTCGTATTTTTGTTTCAATCTGTTTCTGGCAGGAACTATTCTTAAAGTTAGAAGCACAATGGTGTCCGCCAAGGATAAGGGAAAGGAGCCTATGGAGGAAGATCTCCAAGACCCCGGGCAGGAGAACGAGATCAAGAGTGAAGATGAAGAGGAGGCAAAGCAAAGCCAACATCCGCACACCGGAACTACCATTGCAAGCATTGGAGTGTTGGCAAACCCTGCCAAGATCAAAAGGACTGCACAGATGTCAACTAGAGGGAAACCTTTGCGTCACTGTTTGGCTCCACGGTCACTTCCTCCATGCACCAAGAATCCTTTCCATACCCTTATCCATGAACATCAATACCAGAATATGCCCAAGGAGAAACTACCCTCCAATTGGAATTTGCCTCGTTCTAGCCATGCAGGAAAAGAAGACTTTAAGGAGGAAGAGTGGGGAAAGAATCGCAAGAGCTGGAATTCGCAACCCGACATGATCATGATCCGCATTGAGCAAAACTCGGAGTTGATTCATACTCTCACCTTCGAGATTGAGGACTTGGGGAAACTAATCAAAAAGCTCATCGAGAGAATACCACCACCACCGAAGGAGTAATTCGTCGTCAGGTTTTGGCATCCCCTTGGTTTGTTCCAAGCTTGGGGGAGTGCCGCAGTATCACATCACTATCTTCTATCTTTTTACCCTTTTAGTAGAGTCATATCATGAATAGAGAAGTTATCATGTAGGATGGTTTGCATTATGGAAGTGTCCCCCATCTTGTTAGATATCTATGTATCCCTTGGTGTGAGTTCCTGTTATGGAACATTAATGAGAAGTTCTGTCATTTACTCTTTTGCATACCTTATTTTAGTTTTCAATTCATGGTTATATGATTGATCTTGTCATTAGTATTGGTATCACTTTGGGATCATGGAGTTAATTTAGTTGGTTTTGGCAAACCTGGCTCGGTCAGTAGCAACACTATTTTGAGAATTGAATGAAAAAGATAAAAGTACTCTTAAAGAAATATAATTTCATCATCTTTGTTTCTTGATTTGCTCATAAGCTTAGTATTCTCTAGTTAAGATCTTTTGTGCTTCCAAGGAAGATTGCATGTTTGTTTTTGTCACTTGTATGTTTGTTTGTTTCCTTCAACTCTTATGCTTGCTACCCAGCCTTGCTAGCCAAAAACCTGTACTGAGAGGGAATGCTTCTCGTGCATCCAATCCTTAAACCAAAACCTATGCCATTTGTGTCCACCATACCTACCCACTAGCATTACTGCTATTCCAAGTAAATTCATGTTTTTATCTACCTTCTGAATTAAACTAGTTATGTGAAAATTAGTATTTAAAGCTCTCACGAACTTGATGGCACACTTTACTTTCTTGCACTTAATAAACTTGAACCATTGTGCCCATCTATGTTGCGTATATGCTTGAGCTTTGTAAGTTGTGAATTAGCAGAACCATGTTGTCATGGGGAACGCTTTCAACATTGCACCAGTACTTTGTACCTAGTTGATATCATGTTCTTTTGTCTATGGATGTCATCGGTGTGAAATGAAAGGGGAGCTTGTAAGTCCATGGAGTTATGTATGTGTGTTAGAGAAACGCTTGGGCCGCCGGTCTAACCCATGCTGTCATGGTGGAAACCTGCAGCGTAACCATAACAAGCATCTATGAAGCATTCTTCTTATAAAAAAGAGATAGAGATTGATAAAAAGAGAAAAAGAAAAAAAGATGAGAAAAGAGGAAAGAGAGAAAAAAGCACCATATTCCCATGGTAAATAAGAATATTTCTAAGATGCTTGTTATCTGCTTGCTTGTCATTTTGATATGGGGATTCTTCCGTTGGCGGTTCTCCATGATACACATATACTTACTATGACAAAAACTTACCGGTGACTAAACTTGTGTAGCATGAGGAGCGACCCTCGTATTCAAGGGACATGAGATTTTCAACTTATAGCTTGTCAAGCATATCCTCATATTTGATCACTTTAACCTTAATCACCTAAAGATGCCTATGATAGGGGCAATGAGAGCTGAAAGCTAAATAAGTACCATAATTTTTGGAAGCTCTTTATGAAACTTGAAATCCCTGCTTCCCTCTACGAATGGCCTTTCTTTTACTTTTTAGTCGAGTCAGTAAACCTATTCCCTTCTATCTCAGCAAGTATTTTGAGTTGTTGTGTTTCATTCATTCATATGATGTTTTATTCAATCATGTTTCTTATGTTCCTTGTTTCACACATTGCTCTTATCTTAGTGTTTACTACTTTGAAAGCTATCATTGAATACCAGCTATTTGTGAACTCCCGCAAATTGTCAACTATTCTTCGACCAAGAGCTAAGTTTGCCATTACCAGCTATGATTTACTTTATGTATCTTTATTGTGCTTCCTTTACTTATTGCAAGTTAAGTTATATAATAGTGAGTTTTCTTCTATTATGACTTATGTATTCATGAATGTGATGCTTCTTGTCCATATTATTTTATCGACTCTTCACTCCATAAACCTGAGGTCATGTTTATTGAGTTCAGTTTTGCTTGGGGACAAGCCAAGTCTAAGCTTGGGGAGAGTTGATACGTCCATTTTGCATCAATATTCTATATCATATATTACTCTTATTCATTGATATATTTCATATTAAGAGATGATACTTATGTTATTTCATCTATTTTTGCATGGTTGATGACTTTTGAAGCATGGACCGCTGCAGTCAGGATTATGATGGAAAAGGTGTTGTTTGGAGGCAAAATTCACGAAGATCAGAAAATCCGGGAAAATACATGGAAAATCCTATTTTTCTAGAAGACGAAGAATGCCAGAAGGGGAGGTGGAGATGGGCCACAGGGGGGCCACACCACCCCCTAGCGCAGGCCACCCCAGGTCACGCCACCAGGTGGTGTGGCTGCCCTGGTCAACTCTAGGCTCTCCCCTCTGGCGTATATTATCCTCCCGAAGCCCTAAGACTCAAGGAGCGACCACAGAAAGATTCCGCCGCCTCTGCGAGGCGAAAAGCACCGAGAGAGAAAGATCTCTCCGGCAGACAGAATTCTGCCAGGGGAATTCCTTCCCGGAGAGGGGAGGTCGTCGCCATCAACACCACCATCAAACTAGACTTCATCGGGATCATCATCATCATCACCACCATCATCTTCACCAGCACCATCATCACCACTTCATACCGCTGTAACAATTGGGTTGAATCTTGCATAGTTCTTAGGGGAAACTTTCCCGGTGTTGATTACTCCTTGTAGTTGATACTATTGAGTGAACCATTGAATTATCATTTATGTTCAGATTGTTACATATCATTATATCATCTCTAATCTTGATCCATATGATGTCTTGTGAGTAGTTTGTTTTGTTCTTGAGGACATAGGAGAAGTCATGTTGTTAGTAGTGGAATTGTGTTGAGAAAGATTCAATAGTTTGATATTTAAGTTGTGGTGTACTTCTTCTAGAGGTGTCATGTGAATGTCGACTACATGAGACTTCACCTATATGTGCCTAGGGGAATGCATTGTGTATTTGGCTACTAATCGTAGGGGTTATCGGAGTGACAGAAACCTGAACCCCCGTTAGGAAACCATTGCACAAGGGACGTCAGGGTCTTAGAGTTTAAAGTTGTGGTTAGGTTTCTACCTTAATTACTTTCTTCTACTTGCGGATGCTTGCAAGGGGTATAATCACAAGTATGTATTAGTCCTAGGAAGGTCGGTACATTAGCACAGGTTCACCCACACAACACTTAGCAAACTAAAGAAGATTAATCAACTATATGAAGCAAAAGCACTTGATGATATTCCCATGTGTCCTCAAGAACGATTGGTCATCTTAAGTAATACAACCGGCTTGTCCTTTGCTAAAGAAAGGATTGGGCCACTTGCTGCATTTATTCTTATTGTCTTTTATTTACTCGTACTTTATTTACCTGCATTATCAAAAAACCCTAAAAATCCATTTGCTAAGTATTTACAGAGAATTCCTGCTCCTAGCCACTCGCCAGCACCTTCTACTCCTTGTTGGGTTCGACACTCTTACTTATTGAAAATACTGCGATACACCCCCTATACTTGTGGGTCATCAGGGAGTCATAAGGCATACCTCTCATGTTTGGTTCCACTTCTCTCTTCCTTTTTTATTTGTTTCTTGAAAACTCAAAGTCGACCACTCTCCTGCAAATATATGAAGACCTCGAGGCGGAAAGAAAAATAAAGAGGACAATAAAGAAAAATGGAGAAATCTTTTTATGATTTTTAAGAGAGGAAAATTAAAGAATAGAAAATTGGCGGCAAAGCTCGGCTAGAAAATTTCAAAAGCAGATAGAAAGAACTAAAGATAAAGTGTTGGGGAAACCAACACGAGTGCTTATAAACTCAAATAAAAACACAACCTCTAAAATAAATAAAAGCAAATGAACGCCACGTAAAGATACATGAGGAAACTTCCCCAAGCTTAGGCTTTTGCAAGCCCTTCAAATCATGTTGGTGGCGGGGAAAAGTCGTTACTCCAGTTCACGAATTGAGTTGAGAGGTTAGTTGTTGATTCTCGGAGGTACAAAGAGAGGTTGTGCATCCTCTCCACAGTTCCTCCAAGTCCTTGGAAATCTTGGTATGTGTCGAACCATGTTTGTGGCTGCTCCTCTTGACGAGGAACTTCTTGCTCCTCTTCTTGGTCCTCGTCCTCTTCAGGAATCTCTTCCTCGGGTTGGTGTTGCTCAACCTGCACATCATATAGCAAATGTCCTTCCTTGGTAGATAAAAGACCATTAGGCATAGGAGAGGGGTAGATACACCCAGCTCCAGCAATATGTAAGTAATAAACACCACCTCTCCTAGTACGCATTCCACAGGCTCTCAAAGTGGAGAAACTAACACGTGTCTCACCTAGTACCGATTGCAACTCACCTAGGTCGAGGCCTAGGGCAGTGGCAAGTACAGTGATGATGTCTCCTCCTGTGATTGGCCCTTGGCTTTGGGAGGCTCGGTTCTCTAGGTAGCGCACAAGGATGGCGCCCAAGTTGAGTGACAAGCTGCAGTTAATGTAAGCAGCCTTTGCGAGGACTAGGATGTCCTCCTCGTTGAGTCTCGTGAACTCATTACGTGCCTGCAAGGTGTTAGCAATAACATAGAACAAATAGCGAATTGCAGGATGTTGAATATTCTTCCCCTTGTTCACTGTACTAGTAAAACTCATTCCATTATAGTATTGATAGCAGAAGGATTTAAGCCAGTAAAGGATGCGCGTAAAGCATGAATATCATTGTTTGGAAAATTAAAGCATGCGCACTATTCATTGAATGTTAAAGTGTAGTTGTTGTTCATCAGGCGGAAAGAAATAGTATCCTCCCCTTGCCATTGTTTAACGGTGCTTTTCAATGAACTAGGGAATTCAATGGTTAAGCGGCGATAAGTAGGTACATCATTGTACCCAAAGTATTGTAGGCCAGCTCTATTGCAAAGTAAATTAAAGTCATCAGCAATACCGAGTTGGTTTAATATGATGGGGCAAGCCCACTTGGCGGCCTTCACTTTGCGGTTCTTGATCCTGTTGAAGCGATCACGATGGGCCTTATTCTTGAACCGTATCCCCATGCGTTCTTGAGCGGCAGCCCGAGAAGCGCTAGCGATGGCTTGAGCACGAGTTCGTCTCCTTGTGTTCATCATCTAAAACATTGAAGAAAGGCAAAAACAAAACTTTTTGATCCAACAACATTAAGTGCATCATATTCCTCATCATAGCACACTAAAGAATTCTCCTCAAAATAATAATCTAGGCAAGATAATCATGGCAATTGGTTCATAGTAGGTCTCACCCTAGATTGGTAATGACAATAGATCGAATATAAATTTGCAAAAAGTAATTGGAGGATCGAAGGAGAAACATACCGTAGATCACTTGTGTGTAAGGAAATCGAACGAAATTGAATAGAGATGGAGATCCCTTGAGGTTTTGAGAGAGTTTGGAGGTAGAAGAAAGAAATGGAATTGAAGTTTTGGAGTTGGGAGTACCTTCCCGTGCGATTTTCTGGTCAGACGCATCTATACCGGCGCAGCTATACGGTCGGAACAATGTGTTCTGGCCGTATAGTTGGCCTTTTGTCAAAAAATTAGGTTTTCCTCCTAGCGGCACAGCTATACGGACGCAGCTATACGGGCGGAACAAAATGTTCCGGCCGTATAGTTGGTCATTAAACTGTCTGTCCCTGTGAAAGAAAATTTGCAAAGGCATCGATATCTATACGACCAGAATTTTTATTCCCGCCGTATAGTTGATCGTTAAACTCTCAGACCATATGAAAAGAAATTGTATGGAGGCATTGATATCTATACGACTGGAGCTATACAGCTGGAATTTTTTATCCTCGACGTATAGTTGGTCGTTAAACTCTCAGTACATATTGCAGAATAATTTTCAATGCAAAGATATCTATACGACCGGAGCTATACGACCGTAATTTTTATTCCCGCTGTATAGTTGGTCGTTAAACTCTCTGTGTGCGTCAAAAATTTATGTTTCTTTGTAGACTATTTATTTTCCTATAACTTAGTGATATACCTTGTTTTTGACAGAAAATTGTCAGTAAATATTGTCAACCAACAATAGCATGAATAAAGCAGAATTTCAAGTACTACCAATTTCTTCTCCTCGAATGGAGTTTTCTAGCACTCTTTATTAAACATAAACTAAAACTAAAACTAAAAACTTAACTGAAACCTTTATTTCACATGGTTGCCTCCCATGGAGCGCTCTTTTATGGTAAATAGCTTGACCTTGATGATACTCACTTGGGCCAGATGAGTGGAACACCCACTCCAAAGTAATTGGCCTTCAAAGTGATGGCCTCCTTTTCATCATACTTGGCTTTCTTCTTCCTGGGGAAATGAATAACAAAAGGATCCTCCGAAGGCAATTGCAGCTTCACGTTCCCTTCATGCAGATTAATCAAAGCCTTAATAGTTCTTAAGAAAGGATGGCCTAATATAATAGGAGTAGTAGCATCTCCAGGCATGTCAACAATAACGAAATCAATAAGAGCGGGACAACCTTTAATGTATACTAAAGTGTTCTCCTTAATTCCTATAGCTTGTTTGTAGGTAGAATCTGCTAGATGCAATTTTAACTCGGTAATTTCAAAGGAGCCAAGATTTAACTTGTTAAAAAGACTCTTCGGAATTGTTGAGACGCTTGCACCTAGATCACAAAGTGTAGCTATCTCATTGGTTCCAATTTTAATCTTAATAGTACGCTCAAATATGTCATCTAGTTTAACGGGTAATTTTTCAGCAATTTTCTTGTATTCTTCTTCAAGCTCGTACCTTTATTCCTACTTGATTGACAAAATGTTGGTACATAGCTTCATCACTACCTTCACTTACCGGAATCTCGATGTTGATCATTTTTACGAGATCTTCAGCGGTGTAGGTTGGTGAAGGAGCATTACTATAATCAAGTTCTTCAGGCTCCTCCCTTTGGATCCTCATCATTTTGAGTTCCTCAACCGGATTTAGCTCAGCTTTACCTACAAACTTAGCTAGAACGAGAGTTTGACTTTCGGTTATCTTACCTAGCTGTGCCTCAACGATCCTCATTCTTTCTTGAAGGGCGTGTAAATCATTTCTCAAACTAACAGCTTGGTTAAATAGTTTACCAAGCATAGCATCATGGTTCTCCGTAATTTTAACTAGAATATTATTTTGTTTGTTTTGTGAGTCTATGAAATACTTCAGTGTTTCTTGGAGACTACCATTATTATTTCCTATATTATTATTAGAGTTACCTGCAGAACTAGCATAGTGTTTTTGGAAGTTAGGATTGTAACTCTTCTTCCAAGCAGGATTATAATCATTACGAGCTACGAAGTCTATTTCTTCAATATTTGTTTCAGGGGTGGCTCTTACCTAAGTTTCCTTACCTTTTACGGATAGTATGAGCTCATCCAACTTAACATTGAGATCTCTGTTCTCTTGTGATGAGACAGAGTTCACCTTCTTCGTGTTTGATCTTTCCACATGCATGCCATTGGGCATTGTTGTCTTGCATATTGTCTAGCAGCTGCTTTGCTTCGGTAATATGTTTACCCATAAATGTTCCTCCAGCTGCAATATCTGATGGGTTCGTAGCATGGAAAACAAAAAAATTCTACCGCAAGAACGAACAAAACCCAGATCTAATCTAGATAAAAGCCAAGATCTAATCTATTAGACATATGCAACGAGATAGATAGGAACTAACCCTCGTAGATCCGAAAGCGTTAACGAGATTAGATCTCGTGGTTGATGTAGTCGATCACTTGCCGATCTCAAGATCGTGTGGACGATCCTTCCGGCGCCGCGTTCCAGCAGCGCTTCCGCAGTCGGTCACACGTGTGGATTCGAAGCAGACCTTCCTCTCCTCGTTCCAGCGAGCAGCGGAGGTAGTAGATCTTCTCCACGGAATCCCAGCAGCACAACGGCGTGGTGGTGGTGGTGGAGTAGAGAATTCTGCAGGGCTTCGCCTATGCCTGTGCAGAAGAAAGGAGGAGGAGAGAGGCGGCAGAGATTGGGTGTTGTAGAGGAGGGGCAAGGGGTGGCGCCTCCCCCTTCTATTTAAAGGAGGGAGGGCGCCTGGGGAGGGGGAGTCCTAGTAGGACTCCTCACCTCCTTGGGCCGGCGGATTGGGGAGTGGGGGAGGAGGATCAAGGAGTCCTGGTGGGTCAAGACAAGGAGTCGTGGGGGAGGAGGACGTCCTCCCCCACGACTCCTTGTCTTGACCCACCAGGACTCCTTGATCCCTATCTTGATTTTCAAGTAAACTCCAAGATATCTTCTAGAACCTTCCGGAACATTCCGAAACCTTCTAGAATCCTCATACAAATACTCTGGAACATTTCCTAACTCAGAAAATGATCCCCAATATATGAATCTTATTCTCCGGACAATTCCGGATCTCCTCGTGATGTCCCGGATCCAATCCGAGACTCCAAACAACATTCGATCTCCAACGCATATTCCATATCTACTTAAAACAACTTCGAACCTTAAGTGTGTCACCCTACGGTTCGTGAATATGCAGACATGATGGAGACACCTCTCCGATCAATAACCATCAGCGGGATCTGGAGATCCATAACGGCTCCCACATACGCAACGATGACTTTGTGATCGATAGAACCATTAACATACGAAACCAATTCCCTTTGTCATGCGATACTATACTTATCCAAGGTTTGATCGTCGGTATCTCCATACCTAGTTCTACCTCGTTACTGATAAGTACTCTTTACTTGTTCCATGTTATGTCATCCCTTGTGACCCAGTCACATGCTTGCAAGCTAATTAGATGACATTCCACCGAGAGGGCCCAGAGCATATCTATCCGTCATATGGATGGACAAATCCCAATCTTGGTCCATGCGCTTCAACACATACTTTCAGAATACCCAATGATACCTTTATGACCACCCGGTTACGAAGCGGTGTTTGATGTCATCAAAGTACCCATCCGGTGATGGTGATTAACATAACCTCATGGTCGAAGGATTAGGTTACTATGTATTTTAAAGCTTATAGCAAACGAACTTAATGACTTGATCTTATGCTATGCTTACTACGGGTGTGTGTCCATCACATCATTCTCCTAATGATATGATCTTGTTATTAACAACATCCAATGTCCATGACCAGGAAACCATGATCATCCATTAATCAA
Organism: Avena eriantha; assembly: GCA_910589775.1. Classification (NCBI taxonomy): domain Eukaryota; kingdom Viridiplantae; phylum Streptophyta; class Magnoliopsida; order Poales; family Poaceae; genus Avena; species Avena eriantha. The sequence continues at coordinate 20,495,874 of OU342742.1, read as the reverse complement.
CAAGCTAGTTTAACAAGAGGCTTACTAGGGACTCTTTTATGTTTACAAAACACACAAGTATTAATGTTTCTGGTTAATACAATTATAGCATGGGATGTAAACATTTATCATAAACATAAAGATATAATAATAACCACTTTATTATTGCCTCTTGGGAATATCTCCAACAGTATCAAGCATAGACTTAGATACAGGATTAAGAGCATTGTAAAATATATGGAGGATTAACCAATCTTCCATCCCATGACTAGGACAGTTTCTTAGGCATTCTTTCATCCTCTCCCATGCAAGCGCCAGTGGCTCACGCTCTTCCTGTCTAAAGCCTGTAATATTAGATCGAAGTTGCATAGTCTTTGCAGGTGGGAAAATTTTAGTCATAAATAAAGAAGTACATCCCACCCATGATGTAATAGTATTTTTAGGCAAAGATAGCAACCATTATTTAGCTCTCCCTCTTAGAGAGAAAGGAAATAGACGCAATTTGACCACATTAGGGTCAACATCTTTTATACGCATCATATCACATATTTCAGTGAAAGTATTTAAGTGCATACCTACGTCTTCAACATCAGAGCCTCTAAATTGATTCTATTGAACCAAACTTAAGTAATGGGGCTTAATTTCATAGTCATCAGAAGCGATTGATGGCTGAGTTATAGGAGTACGCAAATAATCATTATTGGGAGTAGCAAACTCCCCAAGATTCTTTTCAGCCATACTTCCTATGTTTTTGGGTTTTCTTAGATAAAGAATTATAACGGTAAAAGCAAGAATTTAAAGGCTAACTAATTTTTTGGTTTATCAAATAAAGACTGAAAGCAAACTAACAAAATTAAAAATAAGAATTAAAACTAGCAAGATTCCTAATAACCTCACCAGGGTAGTGCGGTGTCCCAGCATACACTGCATGATGTAGTATACTATAGTCGTTGACATAACACCAATGAATCACCGTTCACTAGTATTACATCCCTCAGAATGGTACAACAGAAACACAACAGGTCCAAGACATGACTATAGATTACAACTCGACTCTTTACAAAAGATCCAGAGAACACTATAGGTTAGAGAGAGAGAAAGAAACTTCTTACAAAGAAGAACCAGAAGTAATAACTCAGAACTATCTGGCTAATAAGACTAGCATCTAAACTAATTGGCTTGCAATTGCTGCTAATGCAAAGCTCTACAAAAGTAGGTTTTATGGCTAGAGTATCTACTCCTATCTTAACAGAGACTTTGTCTTCACTTCAACTGATGTATATGTTGACTTCATTGACTTTATTGAAGAACTTGAGCTGTCGATGATGGTTTCTTGAGTAGAAATTGATGTTGACGTCATCTTCAGGGGCTTAGAACCTAGCAAGGGTTAAGAAGGTATGGTTGAGTACGAGCGTACTCAGCAAGTTCACTAAAAAGGAGTGTATGATGCACTATCACTACAGGCATAGACCAAAGGTCATAGGCAATGAAGGTTTTCGTAAACATTTCTTCAAAGGTTGCTTTTATTCTGAAAACTATGTTCGATAGCCTTCATGGGGTTCCTTTCCTGCCGTGTTCCTAGCTCCTTCCTTGAATAGGGAGTAACAAGTTACAGTTCTTACACTCTGCAGAGGTGCGTTACTTTACCCATGAGAGACCTTAGCTTTGTTGCACAACTAAGTCATGAGCTTTTCCATACTTCCTTGGTATGGGGCCTAGTCTAAGATCCAAGCCAATCACTGCCCACTTCGCGACCCCGGATGTTCCCTTGGTGTACGCCATGCCCACATCTTGAATTACGGCAATGGTTAGTACAGACCATTCAGATGCCAGAACTATCATGGGACGTTGAGGGTTCCCACCCATATGTTGCATATCCTCTACGAATTATCAATTAATGCATGCTACAAGGATAACAACCACGACCTGCACATCCGGATGCATGTGAGAGGAAGAAGGTACAGCTGACTTCTCCATCCCATTCCAAACCTCATGGTTAACGCGTAATATACGGCGCTAGAATCACTGGCGACATTGGTTGTTAAGTCCTAGATATTATGTTCCTTTACCACTAGAACTGTATCAATAGATTATTACCACTTGGTAAATAATCTATAATCATATTATTATGAAAATAGTGTTTTCTGACCTTTTTGAAATGCAGGTGATGACAATATTTGAGTTACCAGTATTTGACAGAAAATAATCAAAGTACATGAGCAAGTTTTGAACTTGCCTTTCGTGATTGCAAGAATATGCATTCACGGTCTTCAAGACAATAGAAGATCCAAATTCTATAAACAGCATCACTGGTCCGATAAGGACTAATGTTTAAAGAAGCAAGATGCAATTATGCATAAGTAATGTAATGCAATTTGATGAACGCGAATCCCCGGGACAATCGTATCCGATTTAGGGTTTGGAAACTGGTGATGAGTTCTTAGGAATGTGTTGCACTTTTATGCCAGTTTCACACTTGTGCTTCTTATTAAGGCTTGTGATAGTGTGTGAAATAACATGTAGGTAAAATAAAGTACCCTTAATAATAGAATACTCAAGTGTGGAATGTATCCAAAGACTGTGTATATAAGGGTTGTTCACTATTTAGCGATTTCATAGGATTGCTTATGTTTTGCTTTATAATGTATATTACAATAATAATCTTTGAAGAAAATCATATTTAACTAAACAAAAGCATTTAAACTATAAGTTAACACTCTTAGGTTTTCTTTCTAGTTATAATTCTTAAGGAAGACAGAATTACTTCATTTGAATAAGGACCACACTAGTAGTTGCGACTTATCTATTTTGGTCATTATATGGTATTATAGTTTGTTCACTTCATAACGTTTCTTTAAGGTTAATTAAGAGTGGTATTACTTTTATTTGAGTAGTAATTTCTTAACTTTATGATTGAATAGAATCATTTGTCTCCTTATAAATGGGTGGTTATGATTTGTAAACAAGGAACAATATTATTTAACTACTTATGAACTACATTTGGATTTTTTTTTAAATATGTTTATAAACTTGTGGTTGAAGTAATGGTAAAAGGTTTTATTAAGTCAAAAAAATATCATCCTTGAAGATTTTATATTTGATAAGAATTCTTTTGGAAAATAATATACACTTATTGGTGAGTGGTAATTGAACAAAGTTGTATTTAAAATGTTTTGAACTATTTTGTCTTGATATTATCAATACTTTAATACTAATACTATTTTTATACCTTTAATGAACAATATTAGAGGTATTAGCAATTTTATACATATTTTTATGAATTATCAACTAAGGAAATAAGTTTAATTCAAGTTTATTAGAGTACTAAACATTTATCTAAGTCAAAAGTGGATTATTATATTTTTAACGTGTAGATATTATTTTTGTGATCATTTTGGTATATTATAAATATGTTTGTGATTTTTAAATAATAAAATATGATTTTTATAAGTTTTAAGACTTTATAAATACTAAGTAAATAATAAATATTTAGTTAAGTGTCACAAAAATGTACAAAATAAGTTTACAAATGTATATTTTGTTTTTCTAAGAATTTTGATCTATTATACTTATTTTTATGAATTTTAAATAATAGAATATATTTATTTAAGATTTATCCCTAATAGGTTATTTACTAATAATAATTATTATCTGATTTAAGTTGGAAAATAAAATATAATAATAAGTTTAGAATATAGAACTTTTTATTTATTATCTGGTTTAATATATATTTTTTTGAATTATAAAACAAAAGATATTGATTTAACAAGATTTAGTTATTTTCTGGAATTATTTATATTTGAATTTAGACTATTTTTAAATATTTTCGAAACCGGTAATACTTTTTATATCGAGGCTATACCTACCCTAAGTCACTGACCCATGGATCAGTGGCCATGTTTGATGCCACGCGAGCAAAGACTAGTCAAAGAGCACTGACGTGGCCAGGGTGACGCAAGTGTGACGTCATGATGACGTCACCTTGTCGGTGATGCACAGATGGCGAATGACGGTGATGATCTGGCAGGTTTTGGCAAGTGTGGTTGGTGTGGTTCGAAAGGGTGCAACGCGGGGATCCTAAATATGGTGGCACCGCTACTTATTGGTCGACGGAGCATCAACTACGACGAGCTTCTACGACGGTGCATGGTGGAGCACGGCGGCAGAGCGATGCGGGGCAAGAGAGAGAGATTGGAGGGCACAAGAAGACTCGCAATCTTAGCCTTGATGCGTTGGTAGCCTCAGATGAAGCAGTGGAGGACGGAGATGACGGAATAGTCTCGACGGCGCTCGGTCGGAGTTTAGGAAGAAATGGTCGATGCGCGTGATTGTGGTCTCCCCGACTCGATTCCTTCCTTGTGGAGATGAAGCACATCATGGCAGAGCTCGTAGCATCCACGACTGGCCTTGGGGTGGTCTCTATCGGCGGCGTGAGGCAACGGCGGTGTCGCTAGGGTTTCGGTGACCTTGCGCACAGAGAGGAAGAGAGAAGATGCGAGGGAGGGAGTGAAGGGATGAGGATGGGCAGAGGGACTCCGTGGCGTTCTTATCCTCCTCCCTAGCAACGGCGGGCATCCCGGTGGTCGATTCTTGCTGACAGCAGTGGACGGCATCAGCGAGCACACGCAACTGCCTGTGTGCATGGGGATGACGACGCCGATGGCTTTTGCAGAAAACCCCCTAACATTTCTATGAATTAACTTGCGGTCCATCTGTGGTCCCACCTGTCAGTGAGAGAGAGGGAGACTAACTGGGCTAGTGTTGTTGGGCCATAGCAAAGCGAGCAGTTTTTACTGATGCTACTAGCGGCGTTGGGTTAGAGAATGGGTCACGGGCCCGCGCCTGGCTATTCTTTTTCTTTTGCTTAATCCTGTTTCTATTTTCTGTTTTCTTTTCTATTTACAATTTTCTTTCAAATTTGATTTCTACAAGGGTTTAAATCCTCAGAGTTCTGGTGGAATATTCCAAATGGTTTAAAGATTCGTTATAATAAATCCTCTCTTCATTTTTCTTTATATTTTCCAAATTCATGAGTGTACGAAAGGTTCTTTTATTTAGTAAAGTAAATACAAATTAAGGTTTTATGGATTTGTTTCTTAAATAAAAATTGTTCTTGTTTTCACTTCGTAATTGTGATGGTAAGGATTTAAAATGGTGAATGATATATAGAGAATTCTATTCATACTTAGCCTCATATAGGAATTTATATATTTACATTATAATGCATTAATCCTTGTGGTTTATAATATGATGATTTATATTTTAAGGTTCTTTAAAGTTTGGAATTTATTTTATTCCAATTCCATTACACTTTCTTCATACCATTCTACTCTTTTTCAAAGTAGGCATGGATCACTTCTTGAACTAATTGTTCACTACTTTCTTAAGTGTGGTTAATGTTTTGATAGAAGTTTATTATATAATGGTGAACAAGCATTATAAACCATGTGACACAAATTATCTCAATGCCTAGCAACATTTATTTAGGGTTTCCAATACCACACTTACTATGGATCCTAGATGATACACTACCCTTAAGTTTATTAGTGAATGTTGCCAGGGATGAAGATTTAAGGATTGATCCTGAATTTATAATATTGAATGATAACTCAACTTAGAGTGAGCTATAAAGATTACTTCTTAATATTGTCTTGATGGTATATGAGACTACTAGGTCTTTATTAGGGTTTAAGACAATAAGGTGGCAAGGCTTTCAGCAACACACTCCCTTAACCGGGATTCTAATAATCTCTTAGAAGTTTCATTTGACTAAGAGTTATTGTTCAATGGTTACCTAGGAATAGGAAATGGTTCCACTGTCAATTTGATTCTAGGGCTTTGAACAAAAATGTAGACATGAGTCTTGTCATGGCTTGATATACTGTTTGTTAAAGGTTTATCAAGCACTCCTACCTTAATACCTCACTAAGCCTATCTTTAAATAAAGAACTCCTTTCCTAAATATACTCTATACCTCTTTCTTATCTTATTCACAAAGATCCCTTTTTCCTGAATAGGTTAATCATCAGACTCCACCATATCCATCATTATATGATGACATGGTCATGCCACTTCAACAATATTCCTCCTTCATTCTTCTTCTAGTACATATGACTTCCATTTCTAAACTACCCTTGATGAATCCATCAATGTAGCTACTTCTAACTACATCCATTAATTCCTTTAATTCCATCTTGCAACTGCTACCAAGGGTTGCAAGACTACAATCCTCACTACATATAACAAGGGATATCAATCCTCTGGAATAGGTATGGTGCTACTCCCATAATACAAGTTTGTTCTTGTACTAGCTTGGTTAAACTACTATACCTCCAACTACTCCATCCAACTCATATTATATACTTCATCAAACTCTAGCTTGACTCCTCATGATCAAGCTAGATGATTCATCTTACTAGGGCTTTACCTAATTTGGTATACTCACAACTCTTCTTTATCAACACCTAGTCATCTATTCTCAAGTGAATTGAGAATAAGGCTTTCATACCTTGATCATAATAAGCTTAGGCTTATAATTTTTTGATCAAGATCTATATTCAATTAAATAGTAAGCTTGTACTAGTCTCTCTATAGGCTTATCTTGTTAAGCAAGCTTACTCTAAGGTTATACCCCCTTGACATAATAAGATTATTATTTGATGTACTAATACTACTAGCTTTCTTATAGCTTCATAATTACTATCTAAACTCTTGAGTTTAAATACTTCTTCTAGTTAACTCATGAGTGAGTTAACTCCTCCAATATCAAATGGTTTGATCACCACTAAGGATCACATTCCATTGAGGATGGCACACTCTACCATATATAGTTCCTCCTTCTTATTAAGTTTACTTAAGGTCTTTTGAAGGTTAATATAATATGTCAAAGGCTAAGAGTCAATAAGTTCTAGGTCAGGAATTGATTACTCAATAGTGATGATCAATTGACACTAGAACTTGTTTAAATAGATAGGTTACCTCTTAATATCATATTAAGGGTATGTGCTGGATGGTCTTGGCTTGACTTCCTTTCCTACTCTATTTGTAAGAAGAGTTAGTGTTTAGAAACTACCATTATTCTCAATGTAGGAATAACTATGGCAAACAAGTGTTTCAAGATTTTAGTTATTAAGTTTTCTTTTACTTGGGCTATATAATTAACTTGGTATTTAGGGTTTGTTGTAGGTAATACCTTGATATCATTTTTGGAATATTAAGTATTCATCCTTGAGTTGTTGTATGGAATACCATTTAATGATCTCTAAAAGATCTAGTACTCCTTATTAAGTAGTGTGTTGTGACTCAATTTTATTACATTTGATCTACCCTTAGATCAAATTATATTACCCAAAGATAAGGTTTTAGCAAAGGTCATATTGAAACTTATCGCAGTCAACTTGATGATCTACTTCATTTCCACCAAGTTAAGAGAAGCTTCAATCACTTTGACAAGTTTTATTTAAAAGCGCGAAAATTATCCAGATTTGCTATGCAAGAATGCAATGCACACACCTCATCTCAGCTTATTTCTAAGTTCTAATGCTGAGGTGTTACAGGTAGCTATTTCTTCCCCGGCAATGGCGCCAAAAAAAGGGTTGATACCTTCGATCTGGATTACGGATGTAGTATAGCTTCTTTTTCCCTAGTAGACCTAGGTTATCGAATCCTCGGGAAGCGAATGCATAGTGAAGTTACTTTAACGGACCTTCGGGATTTAGAATTCCTTTTGTGTTTTCACCGAACCGGTAGTTTGCATCTTTTTGTTGTTGTCGATGATGCAGAGAGAGGGCCTAGGACGTTCGGTTTCACTTGTAGCTGTGCAAAACATCTGATGGAAATAAAAGATAGAAATAAAGCATGCGTGTACTTGTTAGAGCAAGATAAATTATATGTGGGCAGTGCATCCATAATTGCTATTGCCTCCGCAACCGCTTATAGCAATAACCTACTAGTCTCATCCATAGAAGAAAGAGAACTAATGATATGCATAGTGATGTCACCGTTAATCCCAAGCAAATCCCTCACATACGGCCGTACTACCCCTTTTCTCACTAGGGTTTCTAACCTGCAGATCAGTCATCACTCATACTCCCTATACCTGGCTCAACCCTCGGGGTCTTGGGTACCTGACAAGTCCTTGGATTGAGGCAAGAGAGTTTACAATAATCATCATGTCATACAAACTAATACACGATCCCATCTATGATAATTCACATGCATAATTGCTACATGGCTAGGCCGAAGCCCATAGCCCAAAGAGAATTACTCACACATAGAGACGAGATCAACAATCGCAAACATTGTAATAAAAATCATAAGATTGATAGCAATAGTCTTATAATGTCGTCAATCGGAGAAGAGATCTACAATTACAAGTGGTGGAATATGGCTATGGAGATGGAGAAGGGTTTGGGGATCTAGAGGCGGCTGGTGGTTGATACGTCCATTTTGCATCACTATTCTATATCATAATTCACTATTATTCATTGATATATTTCATATTAAGAGATGATACTTATGTTATTTCATCTGTTTTTGCATGGTTGATGACTTTTGGAGCATGGACCGCCGTAGTCAGGATTCTGATGGAAAAGGTGCTGTTTGGAGGCAAAATTCACGAAGATCAGAAAATCCGGGAAAATATACGGAAAATCCTATTTTTCCAGAAGACGAAGGAAGCCAGAAGGAGGAGTGGAGATGGGCCATAGGGGGCCCACACCACCCCCTGGCGCGGGCCAGCCTAGGCCGCGCCACCAGGTGGTGTGGACGCCCTGGCCCACCTCCAGCTCTCCCCTCTAGCGTATATAATCGTCCCGAAACCCTAATACTCGGGGGGCAACCATAGAAAGATTTCGCCGCCTCTGTGGGGCAGAAAACACCGAGAGACAAAGATCTCTCCGGCAGACAGAATTCTGCCGGGGGAATTCCTTCCTAGAAGGGGGAGATCATCGCCATGAACACCACCATCAAGCTGGATTTCATCGGGATCATCATCATCATCACCACCATCAGCACCCTCACCACCATCTCCATATTGCTGTAACAATTGGGTCGAATCTTGCATAGTTCTTAGAGGAAACTTTCCCGGTGTTGATTACTCTTTGTAGTTAATGTTATTGAGTGAACCGTTGAATTATTGTTTATGTTAAGATTGTTATACATCATTATACCATCTCTAATCATGATCCATATGATGTCTTGTGAGTAGTTCATTTTGTTCTTGAGGACAATGGAGAAGTCATGTTGTTAGTAGTGGAATTGTGTTGAGAAAGATTCAATAGTTTGATATTTAAGTTGTGGTGTACTTCTCCTAGTGGTGTCATGTGAACGTCGACTACATGACACTTCACATATATGGGCCTAGGGGAATGCATTGTGTATTTCGCTAATAATCGTAGGGGTTGTCGGAGTGACAGAAACCTGAACCCTCGTTAGGAAACCATTGCACAAGGGACGTCTGGGTCTTAGAGTTTAAAGTTGTGGTTAGGTTTCTACCTTAATTACTTTCTTGTACTTACGGATGTTTGCAAGGGGTATAATCACAAGTATGTATTAGTCCTAGGAAGGTCGGTACATTAGCACAGGTTCACACACACAACACTTAGCAAGCTAAAGAAGATTAATCAACTATATGAAGTGAAAGCACTTGACATTCTTCCCGTGTGTCCTCGAGAATGTTTGGTCATCTTAAGTAATACAACCGGCTTGTCCTTTGCTGAATAAAGGATTGGGCCACTTGCTGCATTTATTCTTATTGTCTTTTATTTACTCGTACATTATTTACTTGCATTATCAAAAAACCCTAAAAATCTGTTTGCTAAGTATTTGCAGAGAATTCCTGATCCATACCACTAGCCAGCACCTTCTTCTCCTCATTGGGTTCGACACTCTTACTTATCAAAAATACTGCGATACACCCCTGATACATTGCAAATGTATCTATAATTTTTTATGTTCCATGCTTGGTTTTATCTACTTTCTTATGTTTTGTCCACACTTTGGAGTACTTTTCATATGATTTCTTGGACTAACCTATTAACAAGATGCCACAGTGCCAGTTGCCTGTTTTCTGCTGTTTTTGGTTCCAGAAAGTCAGAAAATGAATATTCTCGGAATTGGACGGGACAAAAGCCAAAGTTGATATTTTACCGGAAGACTCACGGAGCCAGAAGACGAGACGGAGAGGGGCCATAGGGTGGCCACACCACTCCATGGCGCGGTTCCCCTGGTCGCGCCAGGGTATGGTGTGGGCCCCCTGGCCAGCCACCGACCTTGCCCCTTCACCTATATATTCCTCCTGGGACAAAAACCCTAGATCGTCAAGCCTCCAGCCACGAAAAGTTCCGCAGCGCCGCCGCCACCGAAGGGGAGATTCGAGGGACAGAAAGTCTCTGTTCTGGCACCCTGCCGGGATGGGGAAGTGCCCCCAGAGCCATCTCCATCGATCTCCACCACCATCTCCATCACCATTGTTGATTCCCATGATGAGGAGGGAGTGGTTCTCTCTCGAGGCTAAGGGTTCTACCGGTAGCTATGTGTTCATCTCCCTCTCTATGCATGATCATATTGTGATCATGAGCTTTGTAATCAAGATGATCTACCTTGCTACTCAAGTGCTTTATTAGATATCTGCTCTCCCCATGTGTGTGAAAGTGACAGCGTGCACACCATGGTGGCACTTAGGCTAGAGATTACAAATACTTATTATGAGTTATATTTGGAGTTGGATGTCTTTATAAAATTGTGGTGTTTGTTGGACTCATCTAGTACTCAAGGTGACAGTGTGGGGTTTTCTAGATGGGAAAGGCTTACTTTGAGGTGTCCTGTTATAGCCCTACCATGCATGGATTAAAGTGTCTAACCGGAGAGTAGTTAAGATTAGTATCATAAAGAAGAATATATTTATATGAGAGTGTTCACTAGTGAAAGTATGATCCCTAGGCCTTGTTTCTAAGCATTGAAACACCGTTTGCAACTAGATCTGTTACATGTTTGCTTGCTTCTTCTTTATTTCAGTTTGCCTTTAGTCTCTTCCACGCTAGCAAGCTATTTTCTAGCACCGTTACCACTTATAATTATCTATACCACTTGTATTTCACTATCTCTTCGCCGAACTAGTGCACCTATACACCTGACAAGTGTATTGGGTGTGTTGGGGACACAAGAGACTTCTTGTATCTTGATTGTAGGATTGCTTGAGAGGGAATACCTTTGACCACTTCCTCCCTGAGTTTGATAAACCTTGGGTAATCCACTTAAGGGAAACTTGCTGCTGTTCTACAAATCTCTGCACTTGGAGGCCCAACAGCTGTCTACAAGAATAGAAGTGCGTAGACATCAAGCTATTTTCTGGCGCCGTTGCCGGCGAGGTAAGGTAAAAGGTACTCACATCCTCCGGTGTGAGTGCTCGAAGTTATTTCCCTTATATTCTGCAATTTTGCCTTTTTGTTTCTTATTTTCACTAGTTAGGCTTAATAGAAAACAACAACAAAATTAGAGAGCTTTATAGTATTTATCTTGAGTTAGGACATGAAGTGTTTGAAGAGAAAATTAAAAAACCTATGGAACTTTATTTGCATGCTAATAGCAATGTTGTTAGTATGAATTCTTTGGACACCATTATTGCTAATGCTATGGAAAAGTCTAAGCTTGGGGAAGCTAGTTTTTATGAAAATGATCTTTTTAGTTCCCCAGCTTTGGAAGATAGCTATTATATTGCTTATAATAATACAAAACCTCCAATATATGATGATTACAATGATGAATATGATATTTTCAGTACACCTACTATTGAGGAGGAAAATAATTATGACTATAATATGCCTCCTATATTTGATGATTCTGGTGATGAGAATAATAATGATAGCTATTTTGTTGAATTTGCTCCCGCTACGATTAATAAGAATGACTATGTTTATGTGGGGAGTATTAATTCTTTTATGCATGTGGCTCATGATAAGAATGTTTTATATGATAGTTATATTGTTAATTTTATTCATGATGCTACTAAAAGTTATTATGAGAGAAGGAAACATGGTATTATGCATCTCAATAATATTAAGTTTCCCCTCTTTATGTTGAAAGTCTTGAAGTTGCACTTGTTTTGCTTTCCTATGCTTTTTGCTTTGTGCTTTTATGACTTGTTTCTTTACAAGATTCCTATGCATAGGAAGTGGGTTAGACTTAAATATGCTTTGATTTTGCTTCTTGATGCTCTCTTTTACTTCAATTCATATTTCCTATGTGAGTATCTTCTCAAACTATCATGCCTAACTTAAAGGCGTTAAAGAAAAGTACTTATTGGGAGATAACCCAAAAGTTTTAGATGAGTCTTGGAAGTTATTACTTCAGTAATAACCGCTCCTTATATTTTTTATTTGCTTTTTGTGCCAAGAGTAACCTCTAATGAGAGATAAGTAATGATTGGGAAAGTTGCTGTCCCGAAACAGATTTCTGTGCTTCACCGTAAAAATTCGTGTAAAATCTCTGTACGTCCTTTTGAGGCGTGAATTTTTGTGCTTATGCCCCAGGTTGTTATCTAACTTTCGTTAGTTCAACACTTTTCGATTTAAGCAACAACAGCTCTTCGAAAAAATTCGTCTTTACCTACTGGTCTATTTTGACAGATTTCTATTTGCTTTTGCTTTTTGTTGGTTCCTTTTTGAGTTCTTTTGGAGAATTGAGCTTTTTGAGGGAAGTGCTACAGTAGCTTGTTCTATTATGGAAGTTTATTGGTATTAGAACTGAACCTTAAGGCCTATTATCTTGAGTGCACTAATGTTGCTAATAAAGATTGTGTGAAGTTTTGTATGAAGGAAAAATTTCAGGTTTATGGAAGGAATGAGTAATGAGATGAAGAATGGACTAAAGCTCAAGCTTTGGGATGCCACGCGTGTCACCCCAAGAAATATCCAAGAAGTACAAGTGTCAAAGCTTGGGGATGCCCAAGGCATCCCCTTCTTCATCAATAAAAATCCCAGGTTTCTTCCAAACGCTTCATTTTTATTGTTTCATGCACAGTTGTGTTGTTCTTGGAGCGTCTTCTTTTTCGTTTTCATTTTGGTTTTCGTTTGCTTTGTTTGCTTAGTTTGCTGAATAAATTGGTTGGACCCCTCTTTCATACATTGGTTTTCAAATAATTTTGTTTGGTTTGGAAAAGAGTAGGAAACCTCATGCTTAAGTGGTAAAGAGAGCTTGTTTTTCACTGTGTCCTATGCTTTGTCATGCCATGCTTTATATTGTTTTGGCTTTATGCTTAGTATTCTTTGCTGTAGCATGACCTGTTATAAACAATTGAGATTGCTTAATGTGCCTTGGAAGGATCATGCGTTGTTTTAGCATATTAAAGCATAGTATTGTGGTATTCTCCTTTGATGCTTTATTTGGGTTGAGTTGGCGCATGTTCACACCATGTTATGACTATCCAAAGTCACCATAGCCTTTATGATCCTTTAGTTTTCAACTTGTAGTATCACTTTATGCTTTGATCAATGATGTTTTGTCGCTCTGTATGATATGGCCATTATTGCTCTGTTAGTTTGTCGCTCCCAGTCTTTTGCTAGCCTCTACAACCAAGTATGAGTTCCACTCATGCATCCAACTCATTAAACCAAGTTATTCCAAAGAGTCCACCATACCTACCTACTAGCTTATGCTATTCCAAGTATATTCATGCTTTTGTTTACCTTCCAAATTAAACTTGTTATGAGAAAACTAGTGATTAAAGCTCTCACAAACTTGATGGCACACTTTACTTTTCTTGCCCTTAATAAACTTTAACCATTGGGTCCTTCTTTGTTGCGTATATGCTTGCGCTTTATAAGTTGAAGTTAGCAGAACCATGTATCATGGGGAACGCTTTCAACATTGCACCTATACTTTGTACCCCGTTGATATCATGTTCTTTTGCTTATGGATCCCGGCGGTGTGAAATAAAAGTGGAACTTGTAAGATCATGGAGTTTGTATGTGTGTTAGAGAAACGCCTGGGCCGCTAGCCTAAGCCATGCCTAATCATGGTGGAAACTTGCAGCATCACCATAATGAGCACTCTATGGAGCATCCTCAATAAAAACCTATGCAAATAGCAAATAAAAAGATTGCTGAGATGCTCATTGTCTGCTTGCCTTATCATTTTGATTATGGGATAGCTCCTGTATCATGTGCAAGGGGTACCCCGTTGGCGGTTCTTTATGATACATATGTACTTACAATGACAAGAGCTTACTCGTGACTAAAGTTGAGTAGCATGAGGTTCGGTCTTCGTAATTAAGGGGCATGAGATTTCGGCTTATAACTTGTCAAGCATATCCTCTTAGTTGTGTCACTTTAACCTTAATCACCTTCAAGATGCTTATGATAGGGGCAATGATAGTTGAAAGCTAGTAAGTACCATAATTTTTGGAAGCTCTTTATGAGACTTGAATCCCTACTTCCTTCTATGAAGGACTTTCTTCCATTTATACATTGAGTCTCCACCTTCTACCTTTATGCACCTACTTTGAGAGCATAGTGGCCATTCTTAGTTCTATGTGCATTGTCCCAAGACTAGTTGATTGATGCATAACTTTGATATTGCCTGTTTTAAACTATTTGTATCTAGTCACTCTTATGAACTTTGAAGGTGTCCTATGCATTTATACTTGCTACTCTATAAGGGACAAGCTGAATGCCACTATGCTATGTTTTCTTTATGTGAAACAAACAAACGCCTTACAAAGCATTGTTATTCATGAATCTTTTGTTTTTGCCTTTTCATGTTGCAACTTAGTTTCTTTGTCCTATTGCTAGAACTTTGTCTTTCATGTTATGATTGAAGTACTATGATTCCAGCTATCCATGTTTTACAAATACTTTGATCAAGTTTATGATGGTGCATGTCACCTCAAAAATTATTCTTTATTTTTATCACTTACCTACTCGAGGACGAGCAGGAGTTAAGCTTGGGGATGTTGATACATTGCAAATGTATCTATAATTTTTGATGTTCCATGCTTGATTTTATCTACTTTCTTATGTTTTGTCCACACTTTGGAGTACTTTTCATATGATTTCTAGGACTAACCTATTAACAAGATGCCATAGTGCCAGTTGCCCGTTTTCTGCTGTTTTTGGTTCTAGGAAGTCAGAAAATGAATATTCTCGGAATTGGACGGGACAAAAGCCAAAGTTGATATTTTACCGGAAGACTCACTGAGCCAGAAGACGAAGAGGGGCCACATGGTGGCCACACCACCCCATGGCGCGGGTCCCCCTGGCCGCACCAGGGCATGGTGTGGCCCCCTTGGCCGGCCACCGACCTTTCCCCTTCGCCTATATATTCCTCCTGGGACAAAAACCCTAGATCGTCAAGCCTCTAGCCATGAAAAGTTCTGCAGCACCGCCGCCACTGAAGGGGAGATTTAGGGGCCAGAAAGTCTCTGTTCCGGCACCCTGCCGGGATGGGGAAGTGCCCCCGGAGCCATCTCCATCGATCTCCACCACCATCTCCATCAGCATTGCTGATTCCCATGATGAGGAGGGAGTAGTTCTCTCTCGAGGCTAAGGGTTCTACCGGTAGCTATGTGTTCATTTCTCTCTTTATGCATGATAATATTGTGATCATGAGCTTTGTAATCAAGTAGATCTACCTTGCTACTCAAGTGCTTTATTAGATCTCTGCTCTCCCCATGTGTGTGAAAGTGACAACGTGCACACCATGGTGGCACTTAGGCTAGAGATTACAAATACTTATTATGAGTTATATTTGGAGTTGGATGTCTTTATGAAATTGTGGTGTTTGTTGGACTCATCTAGTACTCAAGGTGACAGTGTGGGGTTTTCTAGATGGGAAAGCTTACTTTGAGGTGTGCTGTTATAGCCCTACCATGGATTAGAGTGTCCAACCGGAGAGTAGTTAAGAGTAGTATCATAAAGAGAATATATTTATATGAGAGTGTTCACTAGTGAAAGTATGATCCCTAGGCCTTATTTCTAAGCATTGAAACACCGTTTGCAACTAGATCTATTACATGTTTGCTTGCTTCTTCTTTATTTCAGTTTGCCTTTAGTCTCTTCCACGCCAGCAAGCTATTTTCTGGCACCGTTACCACTTATAATTATCTATACCACTTGTATTTCACTATCTCTTCGCCGAACTAGTGCACCTATACACCTGACAAGTGTATTGGGTGTGTTGGGGACACAAGAGACTTCTTGTATCTTGATTGTAGGATTGCTTGAGAGGGAATACCTTTGACCACTTCCTCCCTGAGTTCGATAAACCTTGGGTAATCCACTTAAGGGAAACTTGTTGCTGTTCTACAAACCTCTGCACTTGGAGGCTCAACAACTGTCTACAAGAATAGAAGTGCGTAGACATCAACCCCCTATACTTGTGGGTCATCAAGACTATTTTCTGGCACCGTTGCCGGGGAGTGAAGCGTTATTGGAGAGTGGAACTGGCAAATGAAACTTCCACTGTGAGTATTGTTTACTTCTGTTAGTTGCTTTATTTTCATTATGGACAATTCGCTGAGTTTCTTGTGTCGTAATGCTACTACCACTACTAAGGTAGTAGATGAACCACCACCTGCTAAGAATGATGCTTTTAAAATACCTATAAGAATTATTGATCGTGTTATGGATAACTGTTATGTTGGGGATGGAATTGTCCATCCCGGTGATCATTTGCTCTTTATACACGAATTATGCGGGTTGCTCAAGTGTGCAGGTATTACTACAGATCAAGTTAAGAAGAAGTTATTCTCATTGTCACTGAAAGGAAGAGCTGAGGAATGGTATAAGCTACTGAAGAATGGTCAAGCTCTTGAATGGGAGGAAATAGTACCTCTCTTTTATTCAAAGTTTTATCCTCCTAGTGAGATTCATAAAGATCGGAATCAAATATACAACTTTTGGCCTCTTGATGGAGAGAGTACAAATCAAGCTTGGGGGAGATTGAAGTTACTAATGCTCAAATGTCCCATTCATGAGCTCCCCAAGAATATTATTATCAATAACTTTTATGCAAGGCTTTCTCTTCATGATAAGGATTTATCAGATGCTTCTTGTGCTGGATCATTCACTCGCATGGAAGAAGAAGCTAAATGGGATCTTCTAGACCGTATTCCAGACAATGCTGAAGCATGGGAGAATGACAAAGGAAGAAAGTCAGGTATAACTTATGATTATGAATGCATTGAATCTTTTATGGGAACTAATGACTTTCAAAATATTAAAAATTCTTATGGTCTAGACTCTCAAGCTATTGCAACTTATTTTAAGGCTTTTGCTTCCTACATTTAAGTTCCTAAAAAGAAGTGGAATAAGTATCATGAACCTTATAAAGATGTTGCTAAGTGTGTTCCTGCAAGAAATACTGAAGTCTATACTGCTAATCATGTTTTACCGGAACCTTACACTGAGAAAATGCCTTTCCCAGTTAAGATAAAGGAACATTCTATGATGGCTAGTATGGTTAATGAAAGTACAAGTAAAGCTGTTGAACCTGATAAACAAATGGATGATGAACCTATAATAGCAAATGTGAAAGATTTTGTCACTAAATATGTAGAAGAGGGACACACTATCCTTTGTAAGGATATCCCTAATATTGTTTCACAGAGTAGTGTTATGAGAACTAGTATTCCTGTGTTTTCTGTTAGAATAAGTGATCATTGTTACGATGGTCCTTGTGATAGTTATATTGTTAAGTTTATGCATGATACTGAAAGTTACTATGAGAGAGGGAAAAGTGTTCTTGTGCATCTCGATAATATCAAGTTTCCTCGTTTTATGCTAAAAGTTTTTATGTTGCACTTGTTTTGCCTTCCTATGCTAGTAGCCTCTGGTTTCAACAACTTGTTTGTTTACAAAATTCCATTGCATAGGAAGTGGTTTAGACTTAAACATGTGTATATTTTCTTCTTAATGCTCTCTTTCACTTCAATTCATATTCCTAAGTGAGCATCATAAAAAATATCATGCCCATCTTAATGGCTATAAAGAAAGAGCTTTTTGGGAGACAACCCAATTTATTTTTTGCTTTCAGTTTGCTTTTGGTTTCTTTGAGTCTTGGAAGTTAATGCTTCGGTAATAACCTCTCCTTATCCTTTTTATTTGGTTTTTGTGTCAAGATCAACCTCTAATGAGAGAGAAGTAAGATTTGGGGAAGTTGCTGTCCCGAAAAGAATTTTTATGCTTCACCGTAAAAACTCGTGAGAGATCTCTGTCTGTCGAATTGAGCTGTAATTTTTTGTGCTTCTGACCCAGGTTGTTATTTAACTTTTGTTAGTTTTGCACTTTTTGATTTGAGCAACAGAAGATTTTTGACAAAAATGATCTTTACCTGTTGGTCTGTTTTGACAGATTTCGCCGCTCTTGCATTTGCTTCTTTATTCGATTCCCTTTTTGAATTCTTTTTCGGTTTTTGGAAGGAGTTGCTACAGTAGCTTATGTTTTGATGGTTTTCAGTTGAAATTGGACTCAAAAGGTTTTATCACTTCACTTATACTAATGTTGCTAATAAGAACTGTGTGAAGTTTTGTGTGAATGAAATTTCCAAGTAGTGGAGGTAATGGTGTAGTAAGGAAGTGAGAGGTTTCATGACTCAAGAAATATGTGTATAAAGATGAAGATATTGATGTTATTCAAGTGGTGACTCTGGAATAATCTACTAGATACTTAATTCGGAGACCTGCAGAGTCCGTATTCAAATAGGAAACATTTCTGGTAAGAAAAGTTCCGCGAAAATACTATCCAATTATATTTTTGCAGTTTTTAGCCAATAAGGAAAGCTACGAAGCGAAAGAGGGACGGAAACAGAGCCAGGGTGTGAAAGTGCATTTGTGCCCCCAGGTGTGGTTTTGGTAATTAATGACAATCTTTATGGACTTATGTTTGCATTGAGTTTTACTTGTAGGATTTGTCCATAGGCAATGCTTGAACCATATGTTGGCTTCAAGGTTGGGACAAGAAGAAAGTAGAGAAGATCACGTGTTGACCAAGGTTTTAATGAGTGATTCGGAGATTGGTCAAATAAGCGTTGGGCCTATAGCAAGTGTGTCTTGAAGAATAAAGTTGGAGTGATATCTCTTATGTACCTTCAAGACACCAACATAATGAAGAAAGAAGAAATGATGTGCAAGTTCAAGTTGAGTCATCTTGAAGAGATCATTTGCTTGAAGCTTGCCATCCTATGGTGTTCATGGATATGGGAAGATGATATGCCCAAAAGAGAAGCTCTACCATAGTGGAGTATGGGGAGCAATTTGCAAGTCTTCCCCAAGCTAGCGCAACCAATCAAGAAAGGTGTTCCATCTTAAGGTGGAGAAGATCGTCATCATCAAGCTCAAGTGGAATATGCGCAAGGCAAAGGTATGGTCTTGATAGGGTTTCCTTCTTACCGGTCTCGTGGTGCTAGTTGGAGAGACCGGTTTATAGGATAGATAACCGTTCTATCAAGAGGGGCTCTCGAGTGAGTAACTTGATCATATCCTTTGGAGAGAGAGCTCAAACCTTTGCATTCTTGGCATCATCTTTCTTGGTTGTTATTTGGATCTTATCCATGTGAGGTCCTAGAGCTTGTGGTAATATTCATAACAAGCTCTAGTTCATCAAAAACGGATTTCCCCTTATACCTTATTGCGTTTTTGATCTTGGAGGTTTTTCCGGTTTCTCACCAAGAGAGGTATCTCACATCATAATACATGAAATGTTCTATCTTGGTGGTATCCAATATTTCGACTTTTTATTGGGTAGCTCTTGTCCCCCCTCTCCAACAAAATTGGTTTCGAGTCAATTAGAGTCCGGATGCAAATGTTATGATCGTTATAGTTTTGTTGTTTCCATCAGTTTGGTCTCTGGCAGGTTTTTCAGACCGGAGACTCCGGTGTGCAGGTCCGGAGTTTCCACACAAGTCTCGGAGTGGATCAAAGTTGAAGACCTGGGTCAGCCAGATTGGTGGTCCGGAGCAAGGTCTGGAGACTGATCGGAGTCTCCGGTCCAAGCCCCTGACCGAAGTCTACGGTGTGGTTAGACAGGAGTCTCCGGTCCTCTTAGCCCACATAAGGGCTGGGTCATTCTGTTTGGTGGTCCGGAGATGGGCCGGAATCTCTGGTGTAGACCGGAGTCTCCGGTGTGCAGGCCGGAGTCTCCGGTCTAACTCTTCTCCAACGGTCAGAAATCAGTGGGCCTATAAATAGGGGACCTCTTATTCAACCTCAAGCCGCTCGTTCTAGAAAAAGAAGAACACCATTTTCGAGCCACCAAAACTCCAAGATCTCCCTCTCCAACCACCCAAAGTCCCTGATCTTTGGGGAATCGAAAGGAGGAGGCCTTGATCTACAGCTTCACCAAGAGAGATCTTCATTTCCCCCTCATTCACTTGAGGGCCCCTTGCTCTAGGGTTTCATTGGAAACCCTAAGCCTTATTTTGGTTTGAATTGATTCTTACAAGCTTGTCTTTGATTGTTTGACAGCTTGCTTGTATTCGGGAGCCTCCAATTAAGTTGTGGATGTGTTCCTCGAACTTGTGGTAAAGGTGCCGGCTACCACCTCGAAGGTTGTCGATAGTGGAAGGGTGGATCGATCCCATTGGGGTGAGATTCATCGGAGAATAAGGGAGGCCTTTTGTGCCATTGGTGGTTTGATACCACCCCCTCTCTAAACTAGACGTACTCCATTGTTGGGAGGAACTCGGTAATACATCGTCGTCTCTGCGTGCCTCGGTTATCTCTATACCCGAGCTCTTACTTATGCACTTTACTTTGTGATAGCCTTTGTGCTTGAAGTCTATATCTTGCTATCACATAGTTGCTTGTCTTGCTTAGCATAAGTTGTTGGTGCACATAGGTGAAACCTAGTTGTTATAGGTTTGTGCTTGACAAAGTAAACGCTAGTTTAATTCCGCCTTTGTTGAGCCCTCTCGTAAAAGTTTTAAATCGCCTATTCACCCCCCTCTAGGCGACATCTGTATCCTTTCTGGGTGGCTCACACCACCTTGTGGCGCGGGCCCACCCCTGGCCGCGCCACCAGGTGGTGTGGCCACTCTAGACTCCGTCTTCGACCCGTTTTCTCCTAGTACCTTCCTTTTGATGTGAAACTTCGTAATATATAATCCCCCGGATCCCCCGAGGTTCGTATATCGTGTTCTTGTTGTGTTTTCGTTTCAATCTGTTTCCGCCAGGAACTATTCTTGAAAGTTTAGAAGCACAATGGTGTCTGCCAAGGATAAGGGAAAGGAGCCTATGGAGGAAGATCTCCATGACCCCGGGCAGAAGAAGGAGGTCAAGAGTGAAGATGAAGAGGAGGCAAAGCACACCAGCACTACCATTGCAAGCATTGGAGTGGTGGCAAACCTTGCCGGGACTATGTCAATTGGAGGGAAGCCTCCTCATCGCTGTTCAAATCCCTGGTCACTTCCCCCATGTGCCAAGAATCCTTTCCATACCCTTATCCATGAGCATCAATACCAGAATATGCCCCAAGGAGAAATTACCCTCCAATTGGGATTTGCCTCGTTCTAGCCATGCAGGAAAAGAAGACTTCAAGGAGGTAGAGTGGGGAAAGAATCGCAAGAGCTAGGATTCTCAATCTAACATGATCATGCACCGCATCGAGCACAACTCGGAGTTGATTCGTACTCTCACCTTCGAGATTGAGGACTTGGGGAAACTGATCAAAGCGCTCATCAAAAGAACACCACCACCACCGAAGGAGTAGATCGTCATCAAGTTTGGCATCCCCTTGGTTTGTTCCAAGCTTGGGGGAGTGCCGCGGTATCACATCACTATCTTAATTATTTTTTTACCTTTTTAGTAGAGTCATATCATGAATAGAGAAGTTATCATGTAGGATGGTTTGCATTATGGAAGTTTCCCCTCTCTCGTTAGATATGTATCCCTTGGTGTGAGTTGCCGTTATGGAATATTAATGAGAAGTTCTATCATTTACTCTTTTGCATATCTTATATTAGTTTTCAATTCATGGTTATATGATTGATCTTGTTGTTAGTATTGGTATCACTTTGGGATCATTGAGTTAATTTAGTTGGTTTTGACAAACCTGGCTCGATCAGTAGCAACACTATTTTGAGAATTGAATGAAAAAGATAAAAGTACTCTAAAGAAATATAATTCCATCATCTTTCTTTCTTTCTTTCTTGATTTGCTCATAAGTTCAGTATTCTCTGGTTAAGATCTTTTGTACTTCCAAGGAAGATTGTATGTTTGTTTTATCACTTGTATGTTTGTTTGTTTCCTTCAACTCTTATGCTTGCTACCAGCCTTGCTAGCCAAAAACCTGTACTGAGAGGGAATGCTTCTCGTGCATCCAATCCTTAAACTAAAACCTATGCCATTTGTGTCCACCATACCTACCTACTAGCTCTATATCTATTCCAAGTAAATTCTTGTTTTATCTACCTTCCAAATTAAACTTGTTATGAGAAAATAGTGATTAAAGCTCTCATGAACTTGATGGCACACTTTACTTTCTTGCAATTAATAAACTTGAACCATTACGTCCTTCTTTGTTGCGTATATGCTTGCGCTTTATGAGTTGAAGTTAGCAGAACCATGTATCATGGGGAACGCTTTCAACATTGCACTGGTACTTTGTACCTCGTTGATATCATGATTCTTTTGACTATGGATCCCGGCGGTGTGAAATAAAAGGGGAACTTGTAAGATCATGGAGTATATATGTGTGTTAGAGAAACGCCCGGGCCGCTACCCTAAGCCATGCCTAATCATGGTGGAAACTTGCAGCATAACTATAGTGAGCATTCTATGAAGCATCCTCAATAAAAACCTATGCAAATAGCAAATAAAAAGATCGCTGAGATGCTCATTATCTGCTTGCCTTGTCATTTTGATTATGAGATAGCTCCTGTATCATGTGCAAGGGGTACCCCGTTGACAAGAGCTTAGTCGTGACTGAAGTTGAGTAGGATGAGGTTCGGTCTTCGTAAGTAAGGGGCATGAGACTTCAACTTATAACTTGTCAAGCATATCCTCTTAGTTGTGTCACTTTAACCTTAATCACCAAAAGATGCCTATGATAGGGGCAATGAGAGCTGAAAGCTAATAAGTATCATAATTTTTGGGAGCTCTTTATGAAACTTGAAATCCCTACTTCCCTCTGCGAAGGGCCTTTCTTTTACTTTTTAGTTGAGTCAGTAAACCTATTCCCTTCTATCTCAGCAAGTATTTTGAGTTGTTGTCTTTCATTCATTCATATGATGATTCATTCAATCATGTTTCTTATGTTCCTTGTTTTGCACATTGCTCTTATCCTGGTGTTTACTACTTTGAAAGTTATCATTGAAAACCAGTTATTTGTGAACTCTAGCAAATTATCAACTATTCTTCGATCAAGAGCTAAATTTGCCATTACCAATTATGATTTACTTTATGTATCTTTATTGTGTTTCCTTTACCTATTGCAAGTTAAGTTATATAATAGTGAGTTGTCTTCTATTATGATCTATGTATTGATGAATGTGATGCTTCTTGTCCGTATTCTTTTATCGACTCTTCACTCCATAAACCTGAGGCCATGATTATTGAGCTCAGTTTCGCTTGGGGACAAGCGAAGTATAAGCTTGGGGAGAGTTGATACGTCCATTTTGCATCACTATTCTATATCATAATTCACTGTTATTCATTGATAGATTTCATATTAAGAGATGATACTTATGTTATTTCATCTGTTTTGCATGGTTGATGAATTTTGGAGCATGGACCGCTGTAGTCAGGATTCTGATGGAAAAGGTCTTGTTTGGAGGCAAAATTCGCGAAGATCAGAAAATCCGGGAAAATATACGGAAAATCCTATTTTTCCAGAAGACGAAGGAAGCCAGAAGGAGGAGTGGAGATGGGCCATAGGGGGCCCACACCACCCCCTGGCGCGGGCCAGCCTAGGCCGCGCCACCAGGTGGTGTGGCCGCCCTGGCCCACCTCCATCTTTCCCCTCTAGCGTATATAATCCTCTCGAAACCCTAATACTGGGGGGGGGGGCGACCACAGAAAGATTCCGCCACCTCTGCGGGGCAGAAAACACCGAGAGAGAAAGATCTCTCCGGCAGACAGAATTCTGCCGGGGGAAATCCTTCCCGGAAGGGGGAGATCGTCGCCATCAACACCACCATCAAGTTGGACTTCATCGGGATCATCATCATCATCACCACCACCATCATCACCATCAGCACCCTCACCGCCATCTCCATATTGCTGTAACAATTGGGTCGAATCTTGCATAGTTCTTAGGGGAAACTTTCCCGGTGTTGATTACTCTTTGTAGTTGATGCTATTGAGTGAACCATTGAATTATTGTTTATGTTCAGATTGTTATACATCATTATTCCATCTCTGATCATGATCCATATGATGTCTTGTGAGTAGTTCGTTTTGTTCTTGAGGACATGGGAGAAGTCATGTTGTTAGTAATGGAATTGTGTTGAGAAAGATTCAATAGTTTGATATTTAAGTTGTGGTGTAATTCTTCTAGTGGTGTCATGTGAACGTCGACTACATGACACTTCACCTATATGGGCCTAAGGGAATTCATTGTGTATTTGGCTACTAATCGTAGTTGTTACCGGAGTGATAGAAACCTGAACCCCCGTTAGGAAACCATTGCACAAGGGACGTCAGGGTCTTAGAGTTTAAAGCTGTAGTTATGTTTCTACCTTAATTACTTTCTTGTACTTACGGATGTTTGCAAGGGGTATAATCACAAGTATGTATTAGTCCTAGGAAGGTCGGTACATTAGCACAGGTTCACCCACACAACACTTAGCAAGCTAAAGAAGATTAATCAACTATATGAAGCGAAAGCACTTGACAGTCTTCCCATGTGTCCTCGAGAACGTTTGGTCATCTTAAGTAATACAACCGCCTTGTACTTTGCTGAATAAAGGATTGGGCCACTTGCTGCATTTATTCTTATTGTCTTTTATTTACTCGTACTTTATTTACTTGCATTATCAAAAAACCCTAAAAATCCGTTTGCTAAGTATTTGCAGAGAATTCCTGATCCATACCACTAGCCAGCACCTTCTGCTCCTCATTGGGTTCGACACTCTTACTTATCAAAAATACTGCGATACACCCCCTATACTTGTGGGTCATCAGTCGTCTATAGTAGAGACTTCTGGATGGTGCGACTCTGTTTTCTCGTCGCCCGGGGCTTTTTTATATAGGGGTCTCTTCACGAGAGTTGTCCTGTTTGACCTAACAGTGGCGGCGCCAACTATACGACCGGAGCTATACGGTCGGAATTTTTGCTCCGGCCGTATAGTTGGTCGTTATGGCGTCTGCCTCTGATGTAAGGCTCCTGGTTTCTTCTAATAGTTGGAAATCTCATATCTTTGACTTTAATGTAGTGATTCCCTCCTTTAGATGACATTATCTGCGTAGGAAAAATATAAAAGAAAGGATTGCATACCCCTCTAAATATTAGCATTAGTGGCAGGGTTTAGAGATATATTTCATCAAGAATATGACTAATATCCAGTTTAAATGTGGACGTTAGATGGCTATATTTCAGAGCCATCAAGTAGAGGGCTCGGTTGAGAGATAACCGATGGACACATAGACGATGAATTTTATCCCGGAATTCACTTCCAAAGAAGCTACGTCTCCATTGAAGAGGTGCGATGGCACAATGCTATCCGAATGCTACAAATGTCTCACCTTGAGGTGTGGTGGCTCGATGCTCACCCAACGCCACACAAGGCCTCACCTCAAGATGCAAAGGCACACAACTCACCGACGCCACAACAAGCTCATCCTTTTCTCCCGTGAGCTCACCACAAAGACCTACTCACGATTCACTATGGGACACTTGAGGGCGGTCACCGAACCCGTACAAGCTTGGGGCAAACTTCACAACTCAATTGGAGGGATCCCAAGAATCACCACAAAGGCTTCGACCTTGAGGAATCTCCACAACTCAATTGGAGGCCCCAAGGGTAACACACTACTACCACACAACCGTCTAGGGTTCCAAGAACCCAAGAGAAATAAGCCTTCAATCTTGAACTCGCCGAATCTGCGAGGAGAACTCAAACCTATGCACCAAATGCAAGGGCAAGTCCTTCACTCTCAAATTTCACCAAAGCTACAAAAGCTATTGGAGGAATAAGAGAGGAAGAACACAAGAGGAGAACACAAAACTCTCCAAGATCTTGATCCAAAGGATTCCTTCACAAAGAAAGGATTTGGTTTGGTAGGGTTGTAGATCTAGATCTCCTGTCTCAAATCCTGTAGATCTAGATCTCCTCTCTCAAATCTCTCAAAGGGATGTAAGAATCATATGAGGGGGAAAGGGATAGCACAAACTCTTCAAGATCAATAATGGAGGAGAGAGACAAAGCCAATAACCAAGAAACGAGCTCATTGCCATGAAGGAGAAGAGGAGCCTCTTTTAAAGGGCTCATAGATCTGACCATTTGGGTCAAAACGTGCCTAGCCGGTAGTAACGGTGAGCCACCGGAAGTTCCGGTCAGCCCCGACTCCAACGGCTCGAAGCAGTTGAAATGACCTGGTTATACATGCCAGAAGTTCTGCCCGACCCGGGCCGAAACTTCCGGCCGGTACTACTACTACCGACCAAGTATCGATAAATAAAACGCGACCAAATAGAGAGATGACTGTGGGGTATCACAGGCTGAACGGAAGTGGGCCGGAATATCCACTGGTACTACCAGCGAGAAAATATGCCCGAGCAGTACTTTCGGTCAACTACCGGCCCAAGTACCGGTAAATATGCATCAAAAACAGAACGAGTGCTATGAGCATTCCCATGCTCACCGGAACTAGCCCGGTACTTCAACCGGTACTACCGACGCCAAACTGGCCTAGCGGTACTTTTCCGGTGAGGCAGTGGTACTTCCGGCCAGGGAAAACTCCAGAACCAAAACAACCATAACTTTTACATCCAAACTCCAAAAGGGATGAAACCAGTTTTGTTCGAAATATTGGGTATCACCAAGGGAGAAATATACCATGAATAAATATGTGAGTTTTCTCCCAAGGTGTGGAGCCGGAAAACCCGCAAGAACAAAAACGCAATAAGATATTCAAGGGAAATCCATTTTTGGTGAACTAGAGCTTGTTATGAAGATAACCACAAGCTCTAGATCCTTTCACGAACAAGATCCAAACAACAACCAAGAAATATGATGCTATGTATGTAAAGGTTTGAGCTCTCTTGAAGAAAACGAACGAGCTACTCACTTGAGAGCCCCTCTTGATAGTATGAATATTGATCCTAAACCTAGTCTCCCAACACTACAAGAGACTGGTAAAATAAAAAACCTATCAAGATCATACCTTTGCCTTGAGCATTCCACTTGAGCTTGATGTAGACAGTCTTGTCTTCCTCAAGATGGAACATCTTTCTTGATTGCTCTTGCTCGCGCTTTGCTTGACGAAGACTTGTGAATTGCTCGCCATACTCCATGGAGAAACCTCTTCTTTGAACTTGTCTTCATCACACCATGATCATTGAGGATGGCAAGCTTCAAGCATGAGATCTTCTAGAGATGGGGTGCACCTTGAGCTTACACTTCTTCATTTCTTCTTGAGTGTTGATCCATCTTGAATCAACTCTCTGCACTTGTCTTGATCAACCTCCAAACTTCTTCTTTCTTTAACAAGATTCCAATAGGTCCAAAGCCCTTGAACATTTCTTCTTCTTCATTTCTTCACCTTTCATCCTTGAAACCAACACATGATCCAAGCGATGCCACTAAACAAATCTTACAAGTGAAACTCAATCCAACCATTAGTCCATAGAGATTGTCATTAATTACCAAAATCACACATGGGGACATACATGCACTTTCAAGAGGCATTACTAGAAACTTTCGTTTATTTATTAAACACACATGTATTTATGTTTCCTATTAATACAATTCTAGCATGAGAAATAAACATCAACCATAAACTTGGAATAAGATAATAACATTTTATTATTGCCTCTCAAGCATATTCCCTTCAATTACCCCTGCTTTTCTTCTATCTCGGCGTTGCTCCAACCGGTAGCGTCGGGGGGCTAGTGGCTCGGTCTTCTCGCCGATCTCTGGATTCAGTGAGATTCATGTCTGATGGTCGACGTTCGTCACTCTCGTGGGTGGCGGTCACGTAAACTACTGCAGTAGTGTTTGGCGTCTTGCGGATGTGCGCATGGAGGACGGCATGCGGCGGCGTTTCTCTTCTTTGACTGTATTGAATGAAGACTACGATGTCGGGATATGGTGATCACGGGAAAGATCCCCGGTCGATGTGCCACAAAGTCTCGGACTTGTCGCTTGTGACGACTCGGTTCATCTGCTCGAAAAGCATTCTTGCATGTGATGGTGCTCTCCCAGATCTAGGTATGACGGTTGTTCGCATATTTTCAGGCGCTGCCATGGTGATGGCGGAGGACGATGGATGACTGTTCGGCGAGACACAAGTTTCTCCAAGGGTAAAATTATAATTTTATTTGCGGGGTTCTTTGTGCAAAATTGTTTGACAAAACATGTTTATCTTATGTGTTGACCATATATGTAATCTCTGAATTGTGTGATGTTTTACTTAAAAAAAACTCAACTGACAATACACCACACAGTCCAACTCGCAATACGTACTGGCTGGAACTACGTTTCCCGGCGGCTCCGGCGTACGGCGACGAGCCTACAACACTAGAACCTTCCTCTATCCGCACCGACCCTGACAGCGCGTTCCACGCGGGGCCTACCTACCCCGCGCCGCGGACCCCACAGCACGTAAAAGAGCCACAGCCGTCCATCCCTGTCCCACGAGCAGTCTCCGCCGTCGAATCCTCCGCCCAGCTCTCACCTTCTTCCTCCTCAAGCGAAGGACCTCGACCCCCGTACAAAGCCGAGAGGAAAAAGGGGAACGGACTAAACTCACACACACAACGCAAACCCCCCTCTCCTCTGACCTCAGACACACGCTCGAGCGCACGCCACAGACGAATCGGCGGCCGGATCGGACCTAGGGCTTGGGAGGGAATGGGCGGCGGGGGCGAGGGCGAGGGCGAGGCGGGGCCCGCAGGAGCGGGAGCGGCCGCGCCGGCGACGCTGCACATCCGGGGCACCAGCGGGAACAAGTTTGCCGTGCAGGCCGACCTGGGCTCCACCGTCGGCGCGTTCAAGGCGATCGTAGCCGAGAGCTGCGACGTGCCGGCGCCGCAGCAGCGCCTGATCTACAAGGGCCGGATCTTGAAGGACGAGCAAACCCTAGCCAGCTACGGTGCGTGTCTACTTGCCTTGCTCCTAGAAGCTTGCTCCTCGGTGCGATTTGGTCTGATACGGTGTGGTTGATGATGTGCTTAGTTAGTTTTATTTATCTTGCGTGTGCTACGCTGGTCTGCCTAGGTGCTACCTGTATGTTGTTAGATGCAATGCCTGCAAGGAGGAGTACGAGATGCAGCTTAGCCCCCCTTTGATGACGTATATCATGATCTCGAATATGATTCGTGCCCCTTCCCTACTTGGTTGATGGATTGATGCAGAGGCGTAGCAGCATACCTAGCCCAACGTCCTGCAAAAATAAGCAATCGTAGCTTATGTCATCGAGTGACAGTGCAGCTTAGTTAATATATGCTATAGAAGGGAACGAACACAGCTCTGATGCCTCGACGTGAATGCAGTTCCAGACATCATGGAGCCATGCAAGTGCCAGCGCACTCTGCACCGGTAAGCAAAATTCTAGTTGGTGGTACATGGATAGGATGGTATACAGCTAATAGGCGGTGCATGAATCGACATCTCTTGCTGGATTGCAGCATCACGACATCTAGCGGTCACTGATCAGCCAATAGAAAGGCTTATTTTATTAATGCTTTTGGGTTTCCTGCGTGTAACTTTATTCAGTTTGATCTCAAATGCTTGTTAGTAGGGCTTACGTGTTATCAACCATTGCCATCCACGTGTAAGGTGTTATCACACAGCTGGTGTGACGTTATGCTATTATTTCTACTATGGGATTATTGAGTCTTGTCGTCTTTTGAGTACAAATGGCACCATCTCTCATTGTGTTATCCACGTGGTACACTCCTGGAACAGATAGATTCATGTGTCGAAGTATTGCAAAGTGTAGTGCTTTAAAATTGTGATCCATAGATGTCAACATTGCATTCTAACCTATTTTAATCTGCATCCACAAATTACCATATCAGATCTACAGTAAGCTTTATAGGTATCTTTTTGTACACGTAGTTTTGGATGATGATGTGCTTAGTTTTATTTTATTTTGCGTGTGCTGCACTGGTCTGCCTAGGTGGTACTTTTATGTTAGATGTAATGCCTGCCTGACTTGTTTTGCCAGGAGGTGGACAAGATGCAGTAGGACCTTTGATGACCTATATGAACGATCTCCTATAATTTTGGTGGTACTTGCCTCCTTGGTTGATGGCTTGATGCAGAGGTGTAGCCGCATATGTAGCCCAAAAGGCGTTGTGTTTCAGTGCATCTTAGTTAATATATGCTATACAAGGGAAATGAACACAGACGTGAATGTAGTTTTCTGGACATCACGGAGCTATGCAAGTGCCGGCGTCAAGCGCACACTTTGCATTGGCGAGCAAAATTCTAGGTGTGATAATGGATAGGATGGTATACAGCTAGCAGGAATTGTAGCATGATGACATCTTCGTGCTCACTGATAAGCCAATAGGAAGGCTTATTTTATTACTGCTTTTAGGTTCCCACGCATAACTTTATTTAGTTTGGTTTCAAATGCTTGCTATTTAGGGCTTACGTGTTATCGACCCTTGTCATCCACATGTTTATCATGCAGCTTGTATGTTGTTATGCTATTATTGCTACTATGGGATTAAGTTTTGTACACCATATTTCTGTGTCAAAGCATTACAAAGTTTTAGTCTTCTACAAATTTTGATCCATACCTGTCACCGTTGCATTGCATCATAACCTTTTTTAACCTGCACCCATAATTACCATATCAGATCTACGGGAATAAATAACTTTTTGTAGTACATGTAGTTTTTGATCTTCCTGGATAGTTTTCTCTCTCTAACCATTGTATATTTGTATCATTGATTCATGTTCATGTTTGGTACTTGCAAAGTTAAGTAAGTCACAATCTGGATTTAAGTCACAACGTCAACATGATATGTTTAGCTTGTTTATTTTGAAAAGTGTGAGTAGAATTGCAAATACAGTGCTATCCTAACGTCACTTGACGTACAAATAAGAAATATAATTTGGAAGTTCTTTGCAATTCCATTAACTCCATGTAAAAAAGATCCAAATCCAAATGCTAAATGACTGTTATCTTCAGTAAAATATATCAACTATCAGTATGCGACAAATTTAAGTTAAAGAATATTTCGTTTTGTTTGGGTCTTTGAGCTTTGCTTCATCAGTCAACACAGAACAATGAGGAGTTAGTAGCACTAGCATAGCCATACCACTTACGGAACGCATTATGTTTGGATACCTAAATGCATTCTGTGATTTAGTAAGATTTGTTTCTTGTTGTTTCGGCCCACAATCTGTTGTTTGATTGTGGGAGCTTTAATAAGGAGCCTGATGTTTCAATGGGTACACACATTTTGATGCACAAATGTAGGGTCAATTCTAATAACTCATCTCTTTGTGTGCTTTAGGATCTGTAAACCTACCCTTGAATGGTTGATGCTTGGAAGCACATCTTATTATTTTTTCAGATTCATTCATCTTTGTCTTTTTTTCCCTTTTGAAGGTGTGGAGACTGACCACACAATCCATATGGTGCGTGGGGCTGCACCGGCAGCAACATCGGCTGCACCAGCTGCAGCCAACCAGACTTCAACTACGGCGAATACCACACCAGCTGGTTTTGGGGGCTTGTTGCAAGGTCTTGGCACTACAGGAACTGCTGGCAGCGGAGGTTTTGGTTTGTCTGGCCCCGGCCTTCCTGGATTAGAGCAGATGCAACAGCAGTTAACTCAGGATCCCAACTTAATGAGGGACATATTGAATATGCCAGCCATGCAGAATATAATTAACAGCCCTGATCTAATGCGCAATTTAATTATGAACAATCCTCAAATGCGTGAGCTCGTTGACCGTAATCCAGATCTTGCACATGTCCTGAATGATCCAAGCATTCTCCGCCAAACTGTTGAAGCAGCTAGGAATCCTGAACTTATGAGGGAGATGATGCGGAACACAGACAGAGCCATGAGCAACATTGAGTCTTCTCCAGAAGGGTTTAATATGCTCCGCCGCATGTATGAAACTGTTCAGGAGCCTTTCCTTAATGCAACAACAATGGCTGGGGAGGGTGATAGAAATGCGAACCCATTTGCTGCTCTTCTAGGAAACCAGGGGGCTAACCAAGCCAGCGATCCAGCTGGAGATGCATCAACTACTGCTCCTGTTCCAAATACTAATCCACTCCCGAACCCCTGGAGTGCAAATGGTAGGTTTGGGTACTCCCACATTTTTGTTAGTCGCATATGCATTTATTCCTGTCTTTTTCTGCTATCTAAGAATTAAATCTACAGCTGGGGCTGCACAAGGAGCAGCAAGGCCTGCTCCTGCTGCAAGGAGTGCAACAAGTGGTGGCCTAGGAGGATTGGGTTCTGCAGATTTGGGAAGTATGCTGGGTGGTGGCTCTGATGCTTCCTTCTTGAATCAGGTTTTGCAAAACCCTACCATGATGCAAATGATGCAAAACATTATGTCTAACCCTGAGTCTATGAACCAGGTACACTGTTTAAACTATTTCTGTTGTGAGTAGTTGATTAGGAACCTTTCTTCTTGTCCTGATTACAGAATGTTTTGACCCCCTGCTGATGTTTTCTTCCACGTAGTTGCTCAACATGAACCCAAATGTACGTAACATGATGGAATCAAATACCCAAATGAGAGAAATGTTTCAGAATCCAGAATTTCTTCGACAGTTGACGTCCCCAGAAACATTGCAGGTGAGATTAACTGTACTTCTATAGTTGCATGCAGTTCATGTGACTGTATGATAGACTAAATCACCTCCTTTTATGTAGCAATTGATTCAATTCCAGCAGGCGATGACGTCGCAACTTGGTCAACAAGCTGGCCAGTGAGTATCTTCATCTCAACTTGATCTCTTTAGCTCACGATGTATTTTATCCTACTTCCTGTATTGTAGTAATATAGTAAGCCTCCCTCTGTACCATTTGTTGAGTCTGTTTTTTGTTTTATTCAGGGAGCAGACTCAAGCAGGCACTAATCCAGGTACTTTGCTCTGCTTAGTCTGCTAGACATCACTTGAATAATCTTTCCTAGCAATGATATGTGCATTCATTCATTAGCTTCCTGCCCCATTCATATAAATTTTGTTTTTATGGCAGTTGCTGTACATTCTTTTTATAAATCCAAGACCACTTATGAATATTACTCTCCATAGTTTTTGTACCAAATTAAGAACGTTAGAGCACTAAGCTTTACCCCCTTTTGAGATCTGTACATTGGTTATGTAAAATTGAAAATTGGCAACAAATTAGCACTCTTTAGGTGAACAACAAACTCTACTAGAGAACAGTTTTTGTTATATCCTGATTACTTGACAATGCACTGATTTACTTTCTATTTAAAATCCTCGAGATGCCTCATCCAACTCCTGCATAGTCGATGCGACTTTTATCTTACCCATGCAAGTTTGCAGCAAATGAGACCTGCAGTTTTTTCTAACGACAATGTATGAAATATACTTGGATGCCAGGCAATGTTAACCTCAACAGCTTGATGAGCATGTTCAGTGGGCTTGGTGCTGGCGGTGGACTGGGTGTTCCAAATGCCCCAAGTGGTCAGTACCTATTTCTTTGTTAGACGTTTGAGGATTAAACAACGTGTCACATAGTGTGACCGTGTGTTGTCCATAAATCTTGCTCACTAGTTGTGTTTCTAAATCCACAGTGCCACCGGAAGAGCGCTTCGCAACACAGCTAGCTCAGCTCCAAGAGATGGGGTTCTTCGACACAGTGGAGAACATCCGAGCGCTGACAGCTACCTCTGGAAATGTCCATGCCGCGGTGGAGCGGCTCCTCGGGAATTTTGGGCAATAGGCTATGCTGACCAAAGCTCTGTCTGTTGTTACCTGGCTGTAGTAGTTGGCATTGTGAGGTTTCATTGGTTTTATATATACCGGGTCAGATTGAGAGAAGGCAGCATCCGTCTAGATTCTATGTGTTTTTAAGATGAAAATAAACCAGTGTCTACTGGCTATGGTTGGCGTACATGTCGTGGTTAAAACAAGTGGTATATTGGTACCTTGGGGTCGGTGTACATACATATTTGAATTGTGGGGTCTTAATGCAGTGTACATGGTCTCCCTATCCTGATTTTATTACCACCCGTGTGCTGCTGAGTTCTTAATTTCAGCGTGCGAAAGTGTTTGGTTCTTTGTGTAGTGGGATCATGGAATGGAAAAAAGGCTATTGTTCAGCAAAACCTTTTTATTGTGGACGGTGATTTTCGGTTTTGTATTGTCTGACGTTTCCTTCTTTTCTGTTGGCAAGAAGGGAGGCCACGGCGATACTGTGGAATGCAATGCTAGGGCATCTGTTGGAAAAAAGAGAACGTGTAACACCACATTTACCACATTTATCGGGTGAAAAATCTTCGGTTGATCCGTGGCTCACGTGGACAGTATAGCGCCTCTTGTGCCGTGCAGGGGAAAACCCTCTGTTGGCTAGTGCCTCTTGTGCCGTGCAATGGTCGAAGACAATGTGAACAGCATCTGCTAGACTGCTACCCATGGCCAAAATTCCCATTCCCCGCCGTGTTCACACCCAGTTCCGTTTTTCTGCGTACGTTTATCTGAGGACCAAAGGCGGGAAGAACCAGATTTCGTAAATGGCTGACCATTTTTCTCTGGACGGCGATCGCCGTGGGGGAGCGTGTGGTGGAGGCGCGGGTCATATCCATCGGGGCAGCGGAGCATGGCGCAGGGGCGCGCACACGTCGCACACGGCCACACGGGGAAAAGGCCCCAGAAGCGTCCCGGCACGCGACAAACCTCCCTCGCCCTCTCGTTCCCGCTACAAGTACCCGCGCCGCGCGGCGAGCCTCGCGTAACCGTAACACTCCGCCTCCCTCTCTCTCGCGCACCGCACCGCCGGCCGGCCGCCGTCGATCCCTCCGCCATGGACCCCTACAAGGTGCGTGCTCTCTGCCCTGCTCTATAGAGCTCTCCTCTCCTCTCCTGCTGGTTCTTGGTTTTGATGTGTGCTCGCGTGGTTGTCCGGTGCAGTACCGCCCGTCCAGCTCCTTCAACGGCCCGATGTGGAGCACCAACTCCGGCGCGCCCGTCTGGAACAACGACAACTCCCTCACCGTCGGCTCACGAGGTACCCTATATATCCTTTCCGCACCACCCACTCCCTCTCGTAGCTTTGTTCGAGCTAGCGGGAATTAGTATACAGTTGGAGCTTCGGTGTAGCTCAGTTTTGGCCTTCTTCTCCTGTAATTTTGACAGACATGGAACCAACTTACCTTCAAGGGAAGCTCAGCTAGCTAGGAATAGGATACTAACCTTCTGTTTGTGCTCAAATTAACTAGCCGATCCAACTGCACACTTCACAATTTATCTGAAGTCCAGCAGCTTTAAATGTTTACAACACAACCATCTCGTGCTTTTATCCGTGAAAAGTAAGTACTAGGTTCTTGGCTGTCAACTCTGAAAAACTGTGCTCAGCTTCCGGTATACACTGTAGCCAGTATGCATGTCGTGTTTGTTCAGATTAACCACAAATCTACCAAGCGATATTTCTTCCTCAAGTCCAGTTTGGCAGACCAGTCTCGTAACTGCATCCAACAAAAAATAGTTTATCAAGTTGAGATTATTACTACTAGCTCCGTTCCATAATATAAGTCTTGGATGAAAAGGGTTGCCCTCGATTTTTTCCCCATTAATAACAGAAATCAACACCATAAGATCCATCAGCAACACAAGCAACAAACGATCGAGCCGCATGCAGCTGAAGGTTGAAAAAAGCCGAGCGAGATCTAAAGCTTGCTACGACGGTAAAAGGAAAACACCCTGGCATCTGCAACACAGAATATAGTTTTTTACACCCGAAACCCAGCATCAGGTGTGCTACAGCAAAAAATGGACCAACTTCTTCTCCTCGAGCTCCCAGTCTCGGAATCCACAACCGCCAGTTTCCTCTTGCCGCGAAAACCTCCTCGGCGATTTTGCCCAGCAGCCTTGCGCCCATTCGCAGCTCCAGTCTTTGCGTCCTCCTTCACCTTCAGATCACTCCAGTACCTGATCTGTAGATTAGTTCGATAGGTTCTGCAGTCCATCTTTGATCGAAACACGCTGCGTTTCGTGGCATTCCAAATGGCCCAAAAGACCACAGCGATGCCGACAGTAACAAAAACGAACACCGTCCCAAATCAATTCAGTGTTACTGTTGACTGACTGACGATTCCTGCAAAATGATGTACCGTGTGTCAGGCCCGATCCTGCTTGAGGACTACCACCTGGTGGAGAAGATCGCCAACTTCGACCGCGAGCGCATCCCGGAGCGCGTGGTGCACGCCCGTGGCGCCAGCGCCAAGGGCTTCTTCGAGGTGACCCACGACATCTCCCACCTGACCTGCGCCGACTTCCTCCGCGCGCCGGGCGTCCAGACCCCCGTCATCGTGCGCTTCTCCACCGTCATCCACGAGCGCGGCTCCCCCGAGACGCTCCGCGACCCTCGCGGGTTCGCCATCAAGTTCTACACCCGGGAGGGCAACTGGGACCTCGTCGGCAACAACTTCCCGGTCTTCTTCATCCGCGACGGCATGAAGTTCCCGGACATGGTGCACGCGCTCAAGCCCAACCCCAAGACCCACATCCAGGAGAACTGGCGCGTGCTGGACTTCTTCTCGCACC
Source organism: Avena eriantha (assembly GCA_910589775.1). NCBI lineage: Eukaryota > Viridiplantae > Streptophyta > Magnoliopsida > Poales > Poaceae > Avena > Avena eriantha. The sequence continues at coordinate 20,459,027 of OU342742.1, read as the reverse complement.
ACCCGGAGTCCCTCCACATGTTCACCTTCCTCTTCGACGACATCGGCGTCCCCGCCGACTACCGCCACATGGACGGCTCCGGGGTCAACACCTACACGCTCGTCAACCGCGCCGGCAAGTCCCACTACGTCAAGTTCCACTGGAAGCCCACCTGCGGCGTCAAGTCCCTCCTAGAGGACGAGGCCGTCACCGTCGGCGGCACCAACCACAGCCACGCCACCAAGGACCTCACCGACGCCATCGCCGCGGGCAACTACCCGGAGTGGACCTTCTACGTGCAGACCATCGACCCGGACCACGAGGACCGCTTCGACTTCGACCCGCTGGACGTCACCAAGACGTGGCCCGAGGACGTGGTGCCGCTGCAGCCCGTGGGGAGGCTGGTGCTCAACCGCAACATCGACAACTTCTTCGCCGAGAACGAGCAGCTGGCCTTCTGCCCCGGGATCATCGTGCCCGGGGTCTACTACTCCGACGACAAGCTGCTGCAGACCAGGATCTTCTCCTACTCCGACACGCAGCGACACCGCCTCGGCCCCAACTACCTGCTGCTCCCGGCCAACGCGCCCAAGTGCGCCCACCACAACAACCACTACGATGGGCTCATGAACTTCATGCACCGCGACGAGGAGGTCGACTACTTCCCCTCCAGGTTCGACCCCGCCAAGCACGCGCCCAGGTACCCCATCCCGTCGCGCACGCTCAACGGCCGCCGCGAGAAGGTATTGTGTATATAAATCCTACTGACTACTGATCATCATCCACAGTACTCTCCACCTCCACTAGCTCCTCTTCTTCTTTTTCTTACATGCATGTGCTGCAGATGGTGATCGAGAAGGAGAACAACTTCAAGCAGCCTGGGGAGAGGTACCGCTCCATGGACCCGGCAAGGTGCGTACAAGCTAGTGTCTGTTACTAGCATATTTGACACTCAAACTGTGGGTTAAATTGCTAAAGCTGAATTGATGTATGTGCAGGCAAGAGCGATTCATCAACAGGTGGATCGATGCGCTGTCCGACCCTCGCCTCACCCACGAGATCAAGGCCATCTGGCTCTCCTACTGGTCACAGGTGATTCATCAACCATTTTTTAAACATATTGATTGATTGTGTTTACCGCATATGCGTAATCCCTGAATAGAATTGCATTTTCTCTGACGAAAAAAGATACAGTACTGTACTGAATTCATTCTTGTGCGACCGACGCGTGCAGGCTGACAGGTCTCTGGGACAGAAGCTCGCCGGCCGTCTCAGCGCGAAGCCGAGCATGTAAGATCAGTCAAATGTGGCGCGAGCAAATCAAATCTGCTTCGGCCGTGGAAGCATTCCCCCTCTTATCGGCAAGGATTACATATGTACCCGATGCTGAACCTACTTTAGCATACTGAGCCTATTTTGGAAAGAGGACATATGATTCTGTACCACATTTCGCGCATAATTGTCGTCTGTCATTCATGTAATAATTTGTACAAGAGCCCGTTTCTCCTGATACTTCATGATTATTGTAAAGTGCATGCAGCTTGATTAATAAACCAGAACAAGAATAAGTTGAAATGAGTAGATTAATTATTATTATCATGTTTGTTATTCTTAATGGATATCTTGTTTTAGAGCCTTGCTACCTTGTGTTGTCGGTTCGTGATCTGTCAAGGTACAAATGCAATGACGGGTGTTGAACTAATCGCATGAGACGACCGGCTGTGGCTGAAGCTGAAAATACCTGAAGGGTGGACACACTTAAAAAAAAAAGCACTAGCCCATGTGCGATAAAAATTGTTCGGATAAATAATATAAGGGGACGAAAATCGTAAATTCCAATTGACTCATAACATTGTAAATAGCCAATTGACTCATAACATTGTACTAGTTTAATACATATTTTTAAAATATGCATGATTCCACTACATATATGTAAGATACTGGCTTCCATTTGTAAACACAAATCGTCAATTATATACACTTCAATACCATTACATATTTGACAGCAGTCATGGTTGGCAGTAACACAAAACAATGGGGGCAATTTGATGTTTGGTAGTGGATTAATGGGGGCAGGGCACGAAGAGCTTACTTTCTGATTGAAGGTATCAATTTCGTTTGGATTTTGGCTTGCTGCAGCTAGCGCTGCTTCTGCTCTGCGCCTCTACTTTCGCGGACAGCGGTGGCCGAGTGGCGAGCGGCCGAGCAGCAGCGGCCGAGCCAGTGAGAATTGGCGGCCGGGAGGAGTCGGAGAGGGGGCGAGCCAGCGAGGGGAGGAGTACGGGTTAGGCCGCGCCCGACGGCGGAACGCGCTGGCTTCCCGGAAATCCTCAGATCCTACTTCCCGGTGCCTCGCCAGCTTCCCGACTGGAGCGCGAAACGTTCGGCCAGCTCCTCCTCGTTCAGTTGTGATGTGGCCCATTCAAGCTGGGCTGGCCTGCTATGGCGCCGGGTGATTTTCTAGCGTGATTTGTTTGCCTGGATTGACCGGCTGATCGGTATCGAACGAACTAGCTGGTACACGTACGTATATGTGCTGAGATCGATCCACCTGCTTCTGGTGCTTTTTAGGGAGAGGTTGGGGACAAGTTCGGAGTGCGGGCGGAGGCGTCGGAGCACGGCTTGCGGGCAGAGGCGTCGAAGCTCGGTGATGCCCTTCTGTTGCTTCCTCATGACGACAGCAGAGGTGGAGGAGCTCCGCGTGTGGGAGGAGGACTGGGGCACGGCGGCGGAGGGAGTACTAGGGCGCGGCGGCGACTCGGCGCTGGCCAGAGGAGAGGTCTCCGGCGGCGGTGCGGTAGGACCCCCGTGGTGGCGACTGTCAGGGTCGCGCTCGGTTTGGGAACGATGGAACATCGACGAGATTGAGAGCGAGTTCGTTTCCAGCGAACAGTTTTCTCACTTCGCGGTGGCACGAAGTTGTAATTTTTCACTGCTCCGCCTTTCTGCTGATCCGGGAAGCCACGGAAGTGTTGCTCCGCGATTTGTACAACAATTTTTGCCAGCTTCTCAGATCCAGCTCCGTGGAGTTCTTGCGTTCGGTGCTGCTCCGCCGCAAATTTTGGAGAAGCTGGAAGCTGGCTGTTTTCCGAACACGCTCTAGGTCTCGCTTGCCGATCCCTTTTCCGTTCAGAGAAAAGAGTCGAGAAAAGCAACTAGTTACGGTACCGCTACTCTCATGGTCCGTCCCAAAGCGGCCCAGTTAACAGGTAGTCTTTTTCTCTTTTCCCTTTCCCCCTTATTTTTTAAAATTCGGTTTCCATTTTTCTTTTCTATTTCATTTTTCTGTTTTATTTTCTGTTTTTTTTTCAATATGAAAATTTATGTTGTTCGAATGATTTTTCAAAAATAACATGAATTTTTGTTTGAACAAGAAAAAACTACTAATAAAAACATAAGAACAATATGAACATTTAAGTTATTTGAACAAAGTTCTAATAAACATCGATTTTACAGAAACCGGGGAAGAAGCTTTCAGGATCGAAAGGGAACGTGTTATCTACATGAGATATGGTTACCTTAGTTAATGCATGCCTGAGCAACGTTACCCTGTACATGCTTTCCTTTTTGGTTGTCCTAAAAGGTGTCCTAACCAAGTGGGACATCCAGAGAAAGAGAATGGTCTCGCATGAATTGGATGAGAAGAAGAGATATCATCTAGTGAACTGGGAACTGTTTGCCTACCAAAGAGAATGTGGTGGTCTTGGAGTTCTTGACCTAGCTACAATGAACACCTGTCTCTTGTGTAAATGGCTCTGGAAGGTAGAAAATACAGAAGAGACCTAGCAGGAGTTGTTGACAAAAAAAATACCTCTCCAATAAGGTATTATCTCAGGCTGGTGAAGACTCAGGAGGTTCTCACTGCTGGAAAGGTCTGATGATTGTTAATGTTGTTTTCCATCAATACTCCTCTAGGATTGTCAACAATGGTGTAAAGACTCTATTCTGGGAGGACAAATGGGTGAATGATTCACCCTTGAACTGTCAATTCCCTAGATTGTAGAACTTGACTTTCGACTAGTAGATCACAGTGAAAAAGGTCCTGGACACTGGTTGGGGTTGTCTGAGATTCAGGAGAGTTCTGTGGGGTGAAACTGCTGATCAGTGGACAGAGATGAAAATACTGGTGGAGGGAGTGCATATGAATGGTGGGAAAGACAGAGTGAAGTGGAAAATTGGCCATTATGGTGAGTTTAAAGTGAAGGACTTGTATCTCCAACTGAGATCACAACGGGTCTTTCCCTTTAAACACATCTGGAAAATCAAAATTCTTCTCAAAGTCAAGATTTTACTTTGGTTGATGCTAAAAAATAGCATTTTAACCAAGGACAATTTGCTGAAGAGAGGTTGGACAGGAAACAAAAAACGCCACTTTTGTGACCACGATGAAACTGTAGACCATCTGATGTTTAATTGTAAAGTAGCTAAATTTGTTTGGCAGGTGATTGCTTGTGCCTTAAACCTAGCCAGAGCTCCCACTAGTGCAAATGACCTTGCTGGAGATTGGTATAACTCCTTCCTGACAGAACAAAGGAAGTTGGATCTGTGTGGAGGGGCAGCTGTTTGTTGGATGGAAGAGCAGAAATGACGCTTGCTTCAGGAAAAAGTTTCCTGAGGATCTAGCTAACATAATATACAGATTTTACAATATGCTTAACTCCTGGTCAATCTTACAGACAATCCAAGGAATAGGAAGACTTGGGGACGGAGTGAAGATGATTTTGGACGTGATCCACGAAGCTTTCTCTCGTTCACATGGCTAGGCTCCTATGGTTGCTAGATTGACATGATAGCTTGCTTTTGCTACTTTCTCCCTATTATGTTCCATGGTCCCCAAAATGTTCTAGGAAGTTAAAAAAAAGCCCTATAATAAGTCTGTTGGTCTTTTGGTTAGATGTTTGCTGGTTAGAGCGTTCTCCTACCAGCTAGAATTGTTTTTCTCTTTCTTTGTTGATTTCCTTTTTTCTCTTGTAAGACATTGTGGCAGTTTCTTTAAATGAAATCGGTGAGAGCCGCTCGCTGGGTAAAAAACATTTATTTTACTTGAAAAAAGCTACTAATGTCTTTTTCACAATATAAACGTTTATTTTAATATAAAAACAAAAAATATTGGAAAAAGGAAATAGAAAATAAAAAAGAAGAAGAAAAGTAAAAGATAAATGAAAAGTGGAAAGTAGCAAAACCAGAAATAAAGCCCGAAGAACTATGATGAAAATCCCTTATATCTACTGTAATGGGCTGGCCCAAAACGTACATCCGCATAGGGCAGAGCGCTTTAACACACACAATGAGCGGGATATAGGGTTATTGGTTGGCCATGAAGAAATGATACGAAAAAGGCAAATTGGGCCACAATCTAAACTTCAAATTAAGGGTAGTTAAAAATTCCTAAAATTCTAGGTGGGCCACGACCCACCCACTAGGTCTGCTAGTCCGCACCAAAATATAAACTTTAGCATTCTAGATTCAGGGTTCAAACAAGTATTTCACTGCGTACCAAAAGGTATGGAATTCCAAAGTTATTTACAAATTTCAAGAAAATTGGAAATACCATAAAAGTATTCTTGAAAATGTAATGATGATTTATTACCCTTGGGTCTTTGCCCGAATTCTTAGAGGCGGACCTCTTGACCTACTAACTGAGGTGAAAAGAATTCACCCAAAGTCCCTTTGTTACTTATGCAAATAAAATGTATATTTTCTACTCTCTGTTCTGTAATATAAGATTTTTTAGCTTTTGTGAAATGGATGTATCTAGATATCTTTTAGTGTGTAGGTTCGAAGTGAACTTACATGCTAAAAGGTGTCTAGATAAATTTGTTTCATAAAGGCTAAACCATCTTATAATAAAACAGAAGGAGTATTAATCAAAGTATGATTCCAACAAGCATCCAAGCGAAAGGGAAGATGATGGGATGAAAAAATGAAGGCGAATGATCGTCATTGGGTAGAAGCATATGCAAGTGTTATCGATGTTAATATGTTATCTAGTTTGATGCCTGCATGTCATATAGTGATTTTATGTTTTGAAATGAGGGCGTCATACATTTATGAAATGCTAATATATTTTTGAATGTGAAATACTAAGAATTGAGCCGTGCAACCGAAATAGTGGTTAGCCTGAAAGTCTTTTTTTGGGTCATCAGTTTAGCTTGGCAGCATCTCCTGGCCCAAACAAAGGCCCATGAGTCGGGTCTCTAGCATATGTGAGTCATGGGAGTTGTATGGTTATAGAATAAAGAAGATGATAGCTTCGAAACATGTAGTTGCTAAACATGGTTATCCTGTACAATCTAACAAAATGTTTACCCTATACACACGTAAAAAAAAGTTACCCTATACTCATGTAAAATAAGTTAACTCTATACACATCACACAAATTTTTTCATAAAAGGTCATTAGATGAAACTATAATTAAGAATGGTGGTCCTCATTTCATGTGTTGTGAATTTGTGGTGTTGTAACTAACATGAGGGTAAACCTTCATCTTTGTCGTGTTCGTTTTCCGGTTTCTCTTGTTAAAGCTTGAGTGGAGGCTTTCGTAGAGACATACGTTTATCAAGTGTTTTTTTGAGAATGGTCATTTATCAAGTGGTGTATTTTTGCCGCAACGGTTAGAAAAAAATAAGACCAGAAGGTGGTTATTTTTGTCTGCACAAGTCGATGCGGTGACCACTGAATAACACCTTCATTTGAAGAAGGGAGAAGGAAAACAAAAGATCCTAAAATGGGTAGCTACGTAGTACCCTCCAACAAACCAACTAAATGGGTAGCTTAACTAAACCATGCTAGTACCAACACTAACACAGCATCACCGATTCACCATTAAATCTAATCCCAATGCAGCTTTCTCTGCCACGCTTTCCCACTACCGCCCTAATTGTATAGATCAAAACCATGTACAGGTGACCACAGGAAAGAGACCACCCAACACACGTAAAGACACATCACTCGCCCAGCCACGCTCCCCGGAGCTAAATCTAATCGGCGTCACCATCGTCGATGAGGTAATAGAATCTTCATATTTTCTAAGGGAATCTCCATGTTTCCGGCCGAGCCGGAGATGATTGGCAGAGGAGGATTTCTCGCGGCTGGGAGAATCGGCAGGTAGAAGTTTAACAAACGGAGTCTTGGGCCAATGGCGGTTGACTACGTACGCCTGAATAATCCACACCATAATTTGTGCGGGGCCATTGAGTTAGTTAAATTGAATGGGGAGTATATATATCCAGTTTGCGTGAGTGGCCAACCATATTTATGCATGTACCAATTGGAATACATGCATGAGAGAAGTGGGAGTAAAAGGAGAACATGCATTTGACAAGAGAGACTAATAAATAAGATAGTCCTTATAATCTTAAACAATATAAAAAAGCTCTCCGCTTATAATCCCGAACAGAGGTAGTAGTATCGGAATCTCAATTGGTTTGAGCTTGTCGCCATATATATCTGTCCGAATCTTGATTGGGCGGATTAGTGGTAACTATGTTCTGTTCCCCGCCAAGCAAGCAGCTAATTAATACCAACGGAACCTTGGACCAATTAACGGTCAAAAGTACATACGCCCGAATAACCCACAACATAAGTCAAGTGTGAGCCGCATTTGGTGTGGTACACTCTATATCTGAATCCTGCTTGGGTTAGTGCTAGTTTATGTTTACGGTCCCTATCGAGCATATATATCTTCGCGGTACTCGGCCCTCCTATCTACTCCTTTCATAGGTAGGGCGGGTAACTACATATGTTGAGGAACCCACGTTGTCAAAAGTTCTGCAGGGCAACTTTGTAAACTTATAACGGGCACACCGCGTTCAAGTGGGTGTGATATTATCTGAATCTCGGCTGGTTTAAGTTTGGCTGATTTTCCTTAATTAACCATATCTTGTATGGTTTTTAGGTCCGGTTTTCCTTATTAACTGAACCAACTGTTCTATGTGAGCTCCCTGCCTCTCACAAGCTCTCGTCAAAAGTTTGACTGGTTGATAGTGTGTTCTTAAATTTTCCAACTATGACTAGAAGTAAAAAAAACATTTATATTGGGTAATCGTGAAAATAGTAGCATCTAAAAGGCTTCTTGTAATATATGTCTAAAAAACTATTTGGCGAAAGAGAAAATCCACTTTAACTTGTAGGTTTATAACCATGTTATCGTCTAGAATGTTACCCGTTTACAAGTGGTTGGGTTTAACAAACCGTTCGTTAGTTAAAGTCTTCTGTGTCTCTCTCCATATCCTTCACGATTCTTGTCAGGAAAAAAAATCTCTTAGGATTAGTTTACTTTGTCTGAGCTCTGGACTATGATTAATGGTTGTGTTTGTTTATATGGTGCTTATTAGTGTGGAAGCAGGCGCTAGCTGCGGTCGTGTTTCCGAAAGTGCACGTCCAATGGGAGGCCAAGCTCAGTGTGGTTCCTGATCCACAAGTTGTTTTCAAAAATAAAAAATCCACAAGTTGGAAGATGCTACTCCCTAAGTTCTCTATTTTGGTCCAAAAATCGCGAACCGAGCAAATAACAATGTATGTAGCTTTGCCTGATTTGCCATCGGCTAACGGGTGCCAACCTAAGCTGACAGGTGTTGTTGTTTTGACGCGCTAATGCTGATTAATTAATCATTGCGATTTCTTGAGATGAGAATAATAATGTGAAAAATACTTCTTCTAGTCAGGGACCATGGTTATGAACTACTACTAGTAGTAGAGAGCAGGGTTTGGACGGGTCTTCGATCATGATATGCGCAAAACCTGCAGAAGAATCAACCAAACAATGTACTCCAACTTGTGTCCATAAATAGTAAGCAAGTGTGCGACTGAAGTATACTTAACTATTCGCGTTTAATCGTAAGCTGCGTGCTGCCCACGGGTGCTACGCACCGACGAATACCGCTCAACTCAGCTCAAATACACATGTAGTACTACTAGTTTTCACACCATCGACCGCATAGGTGATGTTACCTTCGGCTATACCTGGGCGTGGGCAGCCCGGCCTGGCCCTGGGCTCCAGATTTGTGGCCTGAACGTTGCGCGGGCCGGGCTCGGGCCAGAGGAAATTGCAAAATAGGCAAAGGCCCGGCCTGGTAGAAAACACGCACCACGGGCCGGGCTCGGGCTTGATTTTCAGGCCCGGGCTCGGGCCTGAGATTTCCACAGGCGGGCTTGGTCAGGCCTGGCCCGAGCCCGGCCCGGTCCGGTCCGGAAAATGCCCAGGTATGGCTTCGGCCCCTATTTTGCAGGGTGTGACAACTGCATCACGCCACAGTCGTTCAAAGGGAGAAGAATGTCACGAGCCCGGTGGAGAGAGGCCATGTTTTAGTGGATGTGAGTCATCAGGGCACACACGGCGGATGAAGGGCATGCGGAGGAGCGAAGACCCTGAAGGTGTTTTTTGTGATAATGCTCATTTATCAAGTGGTGTTCTTTCGCTACAACTGTTTAAAAAAAAAGACCAAAAGGTAGATTTTTTTGTCTGCACAAATCGATGTAGTGACAACTGAATGACACCTTCATTTCAAGAAGGAAAACGAAAACAAAAGATCCTAAAATGGGTAGCTACGTACCCTCCAAAAAACCAACTAAATGGATAGCTTAACTAAACCATGCTATCCAAGAATAACCTCTTTGTGCCAAGAATAACCTCTTTTGAGAGGTAAGATCAAAAAATTGCAACTTGCTGTCCAGAAAACAGATTCCTGAGCTTCACTGCGAAAAAAATTAAAAATCACAGAAGAGGAATTTTGACCTAAAATTTCATGTTAGCAATATTCATCTCTTTACCCACATTTCATTAATTAAAAGTTTTTGATTTGAGCAACGTAAGTGCCTCTGAAAATTCGATCTTTAGAGACTATCCAGTTTTTGACAGAAGAAGGTAGTTATTTTTGTCTGCACAAATCGATGTAGTGACCACTGAATAACACCTTCATTTGAAGAAGGGAAAACGAAAACAAAAAATTCTAAAATAGATAGCTAGCTATCCTCCAACAAACCAATTAAGGCTAACTTTTTTTAAGCTTGTGATTCTAGAGAAGCCAGTTTTTGGTAGATTGTGGAAAGAATCTGTGGTGGGGAGAAGCTTGTAAAATCATGCTCCTTCTATTCTTTTTAGCTTCTGGATATTTGACTTGTTTAATATGTTGAGTTGTGAAATGACCGTGACACCCTTAGAATTTATGTGTGATCTAAATAAGTGAATAATACCCTATGTAGCAGTACAATAGGAATCACTAATTGAAGTTGTACAATTTATTAAAATTTGGATATATCTAGACTAAATATTGTCTAGATACATTTAAATTTTGACAAATCTACGACATCTATTTTGAGACAGAGGAAGTACATCATTAGCTATCAGCCTACTAGAACATGATTAGCTACAGTACAAATTGCTCGAAATTGTAGTGCCAGGAATTGCTATCAACCTAAATTGTATTAGGAGAAATTGCACAACGTCACACGGCACTACGGCACTAACAGGCATGTTAGGATTTGAAATCAGCGGTAGCAAAATAGGGGCAAGAACGCGCTGTAGAAAATGGAAGCGAGTACGACGGGCTCCCGTACGGAGCTGTAGGGAGCTGCGCGGAACTCCATGGCGTCAGGGTGGAGCGGATATGCGTCCTTCAACTGTGACTGCGGCTGCGGCTGGAAGGAAGACATGGGGAGGACGACCTCACGGCGGCTGACGGCGGCGGCATCACGTTAGGTGCGGGCGGCGGGGCGGTGGCGGCTAGGCCAGGCGGCGGTTGTCGGTCGCTGCGGCGGCGGGCGAAACCCTAGTGGCAAGCGCGGGCGTCACGCGGGCAAGAGGCTCCCGGCTGATGCGTGTGAAACGATGTAGCTGTGCGGTGGCATTTTTTGTAAATACAAGGAAGCAGAGGGGCAACTCACGGTACCGTTTCGTTTCCATCGGCAGAAGCTCGGGAATCGCTCGAGAATCAGCTTGAGCGCCGGTTCTGGTTTTATCAAGGAACTCAGATTCGCGGTGGAAAAAAGCTGAGCACAATCGGACCCATTCTTTGTGCCTGTGCGATTCTGAAAAGAAGTCAGCCTAAATGAGTAGCTTAACTAAACCATGCTAGTACGAACACTAACAACGCATCACCGATTCACCGTTAAATCTAATCCCAACGCAGCTTTCTCTGCCACGCTTTCCCACTACCGCCCCAAAATGTATAGATCAAAACCATGTACTTTTTTTTAGCACACACATACCTTTATTCAAAAGTTCAGAATTACAGGCATGTTTAAACCCCCCGGTGGCTCTAGCAGCCACACATGACGACCTACAGGCAAGGTCGAAGCCATCCTCGCCAAATTATGAGCCTCAAAATTTGACTCCCTTTTCTCGTGGACGAATTTTATTCCACCCCGAAGACTTGACCGATCTTTAATCTTGGTCAATATGCTCCCAAAAACCCCTAGGTTTTCCGAGTGCAAACCCTTCACCACCTCGAGGCAGTCCGAGGCGACCTGAACTGGACCAAGCATGAGGTCTTCGGCTACCTCCAGCGCCTCTCTACAAGCTAGCGCCTCCAAGGTACCAGGGTGAGCTATCCCCTCGTACACCATCACCGAAGCCCCTGTGAAAACTCCTTCACTTGAGCAACACACAACAGTCGCTGCTCCCCTCTGACCGGACCTCGCGTAGTCGCATCGAAATTAACCTTTGTCCACCCTTCTTGTGGTGCAATCCATTTCAGTTTGGCAACCGTCACAGGAATCCTAGTTCCTCCCCTCGGCCTGTCCTCCTTGCCCATCTCCAAGTCGGCAAGGAAACGATCCACTAACAAAATCGTCGCTATTAGGCTCTGGTATATTTCCTCGTGGATGGCTTTTCGCTTCGCATGCCAGATAGCCCACAGCGTAACCAACATCCGAGTGAGATCTTCTTTGTGCATTGTTTCCATCATTGCAAATAACCAGGTTCGCGTTGATGGCTCTGTTGACATGGATATGTGCTCGACAATCTCCTCCGCTGTCAAAGCCCAGATGCATCTTGCCATGTTGCATTCAATAAGCGGGGAAAACCATGTACGAGTGACCACATGAAAGAGACCACCCAACACACGTAGGGCGTGTTTGGTTGGTCGGGCCCAAATTTCCCGTTTTTCGTACTTGACTCGGCGGATGCTGCATGGGGGGAGATTGTGCTTGGGCCAAGTTTGGCAGTTCGTTTGGTTGACCATATCTAGTTTTTCTGCAATTTTGGCAAGTTGTTTGGTTGGCAAAAAAACTGATTTTCTCTCGTTTGATGCAAAAACCTGCATGTTTGGTTGCTCATGCCAAAGTGATGCGCTCACCATTCCTCACAGCTGGTGATGTTACCACATAATACCAAATAGGCAGAAAAATAAAATAGCAGTTTCAAATAAGCGGCAAATTAAACTAGCAGTACCAAATTACGACCCTAGCTACTAGCAAATATGAGTTCATGATAATGTTACCTAGCTACTAGCAAATGACAGTTCACCACAATATTACCTACTACTAGCAAATGACAGTTTAACACCCACATCAAAGGTTGTTCATGGAACACAAGACCAACACTTTATCAACAAACCATCATCATCTTCTTCAGATCCTATAGTTGCCTCTCATCGCCCACATGTCGAGCGCCCACTCTTGTCACCTGCTCTTCCAAGTAGCACAGTCGTTCTTGAAACACCATGGCCACCGTCAGTGTCGTTGTCGTAAGGAACTACGTCTTCCTCAGCTGGGAAGTACTCATCGGTGCTGAATTGCAAGATCCAGTTGTGCAAAATGCAACATGCAAGACAAACTTAAATTGAGTGGGGAAAGAGTGGAAAATCTTCTGACCAAGGATCTTAAACCCGTTCTTGAGAGCAGGGAAAACCCTATCAACCGTGACTCTAAGGCTGGAGTTCCTAAGGTTGAAAAGTTCTTCCAGAGTCCTTGGGTAGTTCCTAGCAGAGAACTCATTGAGATGATACCTTGTGGACCTTAAAGGTGGCAGAATTCCAGGCCGGCAAGGTAGAATTTGCCGCCAGGGAGCTTGAGGCCATTAGGTCTGCTAAGGCTGTTAGCCAGAATCGTCGCATCGTGTGTAGATCCTTCCCACCCAACAAGCACATATGTGAACTTCATGTCGAAATCAACGGCGACAAGCACATTCTGACTAGGGAAGTGCTTCCCCCTATATGCAGTCTGCTCAGCTTTTGACACTCTAGCCATGATATGAGTACCATCAATTGCTCCAATACAATCCTGACATTATAAGATTGTTAGCCGATATTCTAATACACTCATCCAACACAGAAAATGAGAGAGTTGCTCACCTTGAAAAAGGGGAACCATCGACCGTTGCCATGTATCTTCGCGGGGATTTGACCAGATGGTGGCTTGATCATCTCTTGTTTGAGTTCTCCAACAACATACAACACCTGATGGAAATACCGGGAAATTGTCTCGGTTGATCTCCTCCATGTGCTGTGAATCACTCGGAATATCTGGTTATGGCCTAGAACATGAAGAAACATAGCCACCTATTCTTCGATACAACAGTTGATGTTGCCCTTGAGCAACCCCTAGATCTGAATCTCTGCACAAGATGGTTAAATGGTGCTTTTCTCATCCTAAGCATGGCGATAGCCTCCACATCGTTGTTGTTGTAGATGTAGTTCAGATTAGCCATCCTGTCTCTGTCGCGCTGCATCAGGGGACCATATTTGACTGCCGGCCTGTTATTCCTACCAGCCGCTCGTCTGTTGATCAGGAACATCCATGCATGAATCATAGCAACTAGAGCAACTGTCTAGATGATAATCTTCAATTCTTGGTCCTAAATGGAGTGACATTGCTTAAGCACTATGTATGTACTACCCCAAATGTCGAGCTAACTACCTAGGTAAACAAGTGAGGGTGTGGTTCTTACCTTCATTGTAGCGGACGATGAGGACCTTCCGCAGGTGGAGAAGAAGACGAGGGAGAAGTCGGCGCCACAGATCTGCGAGCCAGCAGATGCCGGAGTCCGACAAAAGACGCTCGGCGGTGCCGGAGTGTGCTTAGCAGCTACTGCCAGAGATCTAAATCGCCACCGCCGCCAAAGCCGCCGCACAAGGGGAAAATAGGGAGGGATTTGTCTTCCAGCGGGAGGTGGTAGCATAAAAGGAAGGTGAGACTACTTTTCGCGCCATATGGCGCTGCGAATCTTTTGGCTCCCGCCATCTCCCGTTGCCTCCCCGCGCACGCCATTCCTCCCCTTGCACTCGGCAGGGCCTGTCCCGATGAAAACGCTCGATTTTGGCGTTCCTCTGGAGCCAGGATAAGACCTGCTTTAAGACCCATGCATGCCAAATCCCCGGCACGCCGCGAAACATCAAACGAGTTTATTTCTTCTGGCCAGGTGCGAGAAACAAAGATCAAGCCAACCAAACATGCTAGTAAAGACCCATCACTTGCCCAACTACACTCCCCGAAGCTAAATCTAATCGGCGTCACCATCACCGATGAGGTAATGGAATCTCCATGTTTCCGGCGGAGCCGGCGATGATGATTAGCAGAGGAGGATTTCTGGAGGCTGGGAGAATCGGTGGGTAGACGAGTTGGGCCAAATGGTGCCTCACTAGGTACGCTGAATAACCCACACCATAGTTGTGCAGGGCCATTGAGTTAGTTAAATTGAATGGGGAGTATCCTAAAGAGATCTAAGCTCTCTGATTTTGGAAGCAGATGTATCTTTCAACCATGTATGTTAGGCCCACCTGATAGGTGAACGTGTGGGAACGGCACAGACCAAGTATGGAAAGTAAAAGCGAAATACGAGTCTTAATCTGACCTTTCCTCCTCTCTCTTGTTCGTGAAATCGGCTGCCAACCAATAGCCGTTGGGCACATGCACAACAAAAGTGGCCCTCCTAGTGCTGCACTTGGATGAAGCAGGGAGGAGATGGCAACCGGGGCAAGCTGTACGTGGTTGTTAAACAGGCGGAAGGAGCCGGTAGCGCCTACGCTCGCGGACGTTGACGCGGTCGTCGGAAGCCGGCGCGGGCGTCCCGCACTGCGGTGCTGGAGATATGGAGGTGGCGAGTTAGAACCGCTGGGAGCATGGGGTGGTGGAGACGGAGCCGAGCGACGCGTGTGGGTCAAGGGGATGGAGCCCGGGTGCATGTCGATGGCGGTGGGAACTGGGAAGTGGGAACCACCAGGGCCAGGTGGCGGCGCTGAAACGGGGTCTCGAGCTAGGGCTCACCGCTCATGTCGGCCATGAGAGGAGGCGAGCGGCGGCGCGGTTCATGCTAGGGATTGGAGAAGCACTGGCTGCGGGTCTCATGTGTGTGGTGTGTGGGCGATGGTGGTGGGGCGGTCGATCGATGCGGGGAGGGTTGCGTGCGTGGTGTGCTATTTGGTGGGGTGTTAGGCTGGGTTGTGGCCGGCTGGGCTATTTGGCCTGACTGGTTTAGGGTCCTTCTCTCAATATTTATATAAGAAAGTTTCATTATTTATTTTTCTTTGTTTTACAAACATCTGCTGAATTGATTTTCCAGAAAGAGAAAACTGATTAAATTATAAGGTTTTAAATTTTAAACCTAAGGAGAGGAGTTGTATAGCACTATTGAGCGAAACAAAAGAGGGTATTGGACCTTCGGCCCTACTTGGCGACGTCTTAATTATTTTAGCGTGCTGTGAACATGCCCAGGCCACAATGAACAAAAATAAAACCATAAATAATCCGGCAAACAACATCACTGTTAAATATATTAAAACGTTATAAGAGGACGGCGCGGCAGAACGCGCTTGGTCCATCTTATAGATCCAGTTTGCGTGAGTGGCCAATCCTTGGGAATCTCGATTGGTTTAAGCTTGACGCCATATATATCCATCTGAATCTCGATTAGGCGGATTAGTGGTAACTATGTTCTGTTCCCCGCCAAGCAAGCAGCTAATTAATACCAACGGAACCTTAGACCAATTAACGGGCAAAAGTACATACGCCCGAATAACCCACAACATAAGGGGCTGTTTGGTTTAGAGCATGCCATTTAGTGGATGAGGATATCCCCAACCGGCTGGTTAGGATAGCTATTTTTTGTGTTTGGCTAAAGTGGGACAAAAAGTGGTTAGGGATAGCCAGTCAAAATGTACAAACAGGAAAACACTTCGGAGGAGCTATCCAAAAATGGTTGAGCTCATCCAGCTCTTTTTTGGGATATACCCAACCACCATTTTGAACCAAAAGTGGTTATCCATATCCTCCCACCCTCTAAACCAAACACTGGATACCACAAAAAAAGTGAATATCCTTTGTCATCCACTGAACTAAATAGCCCCTAAGTCAAGTGTAAGCCGCATTTGGTGTGGTACACTCTATATCTGCATCCTGCTTGGGTTAGTGCTAGTTTATGTTCACGTTCCCTATCGAGCAGATATCTCCGTGATCTCCTCCTATCTACTCCTTCCGTAATCAGGGCAAGTAACTACGTATGTTGAGTAACCGGCGTAGTTAAAAGTTTTGCAGGGCGACTTTGTCGACTGATAACGGGCGCACCGCGTTCGAGTGGGCGCGATCTTATTTGAATCTCAGTTGGTTTCAGTTTGGCCGATTTTCCTTCATTAGCCGTGTCTTTTATAGATTTTGGGTCCGGTTTTAATTATTAACTGGAACAACTCTTCGATGCGGGAGCTCCTTGCCCTCTGACGAGATCTCGTCAAATGTTAATACCTTCGTTAATTCAAAGCCAATCTTTTTTCGAGAATTCGGTATATATATCCAATCACTGGGTTCCGTTCGTGGAAACAGATGTCTTCCTAGATAGCATGCTCTCAAATTTTCCAACTACGGCGAGAAATTCAAAGAAAGAAAAACCATTTATATCGGCTAACGTGAAAATAATACCATCTAAATAAGTATTGGCGAAAGCAGAAATCCACTTTAACTTTTCTTTGAACTTAAATCCACTTTAACTTATAGGTGTAGATTACGTATTAAAACCATGTTATCGTCTACTAGAATGTTCCTCCGCAGTACCTATTTACAATCGGTTGGGTGTTAACAAACTGTTCATTAGTTAGTGTATGTATGTTTGGCAACACGATTTTTTCTCTGTATTTCAAAGATGCCACGGTATTTTAAAATACTACAGTTTGCAATACTTTGAGTTGTTTGGCTACAATTAAATACCAAAGTATTGGAACCGTAGTATTCCAAAAACTGAGTTATTTTCACACTAAAACAGAAAAAGGTTTGGACCACTTTTTCAAAAAACTATGGTTTTAGGAAAACTGAATTATCCCATGCCCATGCGCTGAAATACCATGTTTTCCGAATACTTTGTTTTACAAAACTAAGCTGCCAAACAGAGACTTAAAGTCTTCTGTCTCTCTCCATATCCTTCATGATTCTTGTCAGGACAAAAATTTCCTTTTGGATTAGTATACTTTGTCTGAGCTCTTGACGACCATGATTAATGGTTGTGTTTGTTTATATGCGGATACATGGTGCTTATTAGTGTGGAAGCAGGTGCTAGCTGCGGTCGTGTTTCGAAAGGTACACGTCCAATGGGAGGCCAAGCTCAATGTGGTTCCTGATCCACAAGTTGTTTTTCCAAAAATAAAAAATCCACAAGCTGGAAGATGCTACTCCTTAAGTTCTCTATTTTGGTTAGAAAAACGCGAACCGAGCGAATAACAATGTACTCCCTCCGTTCGGAAATATAAGATGTTTTAGATTTATGAATCGAATGTATTTAGACATCTTTTAGTGTATAGGTTCGTAGAGGTTCGAAGTGAACCTATACACTAAAAAAATGCTAGATACACTCATTGCACAAAGGTAAAACATCTTATATTTCTGAACGGTGGGAGTATCTAGCATTGCCTGATTTGCCATCGGCTACCGCGTACCAACCTAAGCTGTTGATAGGTGTTGTTGTTTCGACGCGCAATTGCAGATTATTTATTTAAGCATTGCGATTTCTTGCAGATCAGAATAATAATGTGAAAAATACCTTGTTCTGATCAGGGACCATGGTTATCAACTAGTAGTTGACATGAGGGTTTGAATGGGTCGTGGATCTTGATATGAAAACCTGCAGAAGAATCAACAAAACAATGCAGCAACTTGTCTATAAATAAGCAAGTGTGCGACAGAAGCATACTTAATTCTTCGACTTTAATCGCAAGCAGCGTGCCGCCCACGGGTGCTAGGCAGCAACAATGCCGCTCAACTCAGCTCTATGGCCCTGTAATATATACCTCTAGTCAACACGCACAAAAGGCAAAGATGACTAAATCACCCTACCATCCGCATACACACTATTACTGTTGTTGCATTTTGGGTCACATGTTGCATTATACACCAAACAGACATGCCAAACATTTTTTCTTTGGCATGGGCCACGGTTTTTTCCTATTGGGAGAAAACTGGGCCAGTTCTCCTACATATAATTCCCACACACCGGGTGTTCATATTTCGTTTTTGATGTTACTTGTTTGGTGTGATCGCACGTCACTACCCGCGATTCTTTCTTCTTCGACTTTCTTTTCTGATTCTCTTTTCCTTCGAGATCCAATTAGACCTTATTAGACATGTAATATGGACCTATACGATATGGTGTAGTACACCAATTGTATAGGACCTAAACTCTGTAATGCCACCGAAGGGGGCTTTTCCCTTCTATATCAACACGTACACGACGGCCCCAAAGGGCACGATCGTTCTCTCCTTCTACTACGTTCAACATGGTAATTTCCTAGGGAATTGGTAGAGGAGAGGGAGGGGAAGCTTTTGGTGATGTCGATCGAAGGATCGGAGGTCCTGGTGGGCGGCGATGGTGAGGGGACACCGGCGGCGGCTAGAAGGGTGGAATGGAGGGGGCTTCTATATCAACACGTACACGACGGCCCCAAAGGGCACGATCGTTATCTCCTTCTACTACGTTCAACATACCTAACATGTGAGACTAGGTAAGTGAACCGTTCGGTTTTCCTAGGAACGGTAAAATCTCATCCAAATTGCAAGTTATTGTTCCACACCAGTGCAAAGTACAACTTTTGAACAGATTAAGAAACATTAAGACAGAGCAAGACCCAAGCCCTCCCGTTTGTTTGGTTTTCAACACTTTGCATCTCATATGGATGTTAAGATCTTTGGTGTTAGGCATGTCGGGTGGCATAGAGGGTCGGCGTGTAGAAGTCAAGGTGGAGCTGTGAGTGCGCAACTGCTCCGTGCACAAAATGTGACTTTTATGTCTATGCGGTAGGGACCCACCATTCTACGGTTGGGAAGCCCCTTCACTGGGACAGATGATCTGCATCTGCCTCCTTCCTTTTCGTGCTATCTATCTCTAGCTCCTCGTGAAACCCTAAAGAAGATCTTCTTTAGATTGATCGATTTTTTTGCAACCAGAATATCACTTTAAGCATAAAAGAAGTCACACTCAGCTAACAAAGATGCACACTGTCTATACACTTCGAGAGAGAATTTCACTTTTCCGGCCCGTGCATCAGTTAGAGATGCAGACAACCTCTACGTACAAGTACATGGATTTTAATGTTGGTTGTGTACCAAACCTAGTTCTTAGAGATAACTAGTATTGAGTATCATGATTCAAATCTTGGTTAAGCATTAATCCTAGTTCTTATACCCGGGAATTTTGACCCCGGTGTTAGGCTTGTACATATAACTCCTAACTAGGTGAGCTAGGCTCACTCCCTCTTATTAAGATCTAGGGTATCATAGATAATAATTTGGGACATCGATCTGCGTTCGTCCGTAATAATCCCTAGTCCAAAGTGTAACTTAGTTTACTCCTTCTACAGATAGAATCTTTCTGAAGAATAGTTAATCAAGCAGCATCTCCACAAAGACATACACAATTAGAGAAGCAAGTTAGGTTGTAATTTTCTTCCTAGAGACCGGCAATGGCAGAATGGGCACAAACACATGGAGTGCTGATCGATGCAGCAACCAGAGATACGGTCAAGTATATCATTGATGGGGGAATAGCTATATTTTTACACTTTTTTCCCCAATCGGAGAAGATTCACATGCAGGCCCAGCTCACAAGTGGAGAGCAATCACTCGCTGTAAGAGAGTAAACAAACATGCCTATAGCGTTACACAAGTTGATGTAGGCATCATGTAGCCTAGCCACTAATATAACAACATCAGCTAACCTCCATCCAGGTAAAGCCTCACGGTGGGTTATTCCTGGTCCCCGGTAAACAGATCGGTTGGTCTCGCCTGAATCTTGGACCGCCATGTGATCGATCGATCGATCGATCGGGCGATATACCCTAGTGACCACAACACTAAGTTTTACCTCCAATTATTCCCCCTTTTCCCTTAAGCTTTTCTGATTGCACTTGCACAAAATTCAGAAGCTGTGGCTTTGTGTCCCACTAGCCGGGAGATCGTAATTATTAAGAGAGTGATCAGTTGCGTGTTAATGGCTAATTGCAGTACTACTTGGTCTTCACAGAGCAACTTAATCAACTTTGTATAAAAAGATTTTCAAGAACATGATCGACGGTTAGAAGTCCAAAAGGGTTTGGTACTAGCTGAATCTTTTATCAAGCCAACAGGGTCACACGTCACTGTCGACCACACCGAGCTAGTACGACTGATTCCAAATCCAGCAAACACTATCTCAACCAGCGATTCAGCTGCCAGCTTAGCTTTGCTGCGATTAGGGTTTCGATCCCCGATCTCCCACATATACTATTGGGCAATTTGAGATTGGAGAGTTGAAGTACGAACATGTCTCGAGATTCACGACAGCCAAGAAGGATTCTTTTTTTTAGCGCAAGCAGTACTACGCACGAACGTACGTACGCGGAGGCGTACGTGTTATCGATCACCTGATATTTTTTGTACGAAATTACTATAGTAGTAATGAACTGCTTGCTCTCGATCTGATATTTTTGTATGACATCGAGCTGATGTGGACACCGCCGGTCTTCTGCTTGTGCGAGGATGTCCAAGCCGACGCCAGCTGGATCTCAGGCAGTTGCTAAACTCCAGTAGTGAAATAGTCAGAGCATAATGTCATGTCAGAGGTCCGGTGGCTGCGTACGTGGACGGCTACGTATGTAAGTTTATCGACGAGAGTCGCTTTGGCCAACTCGGCTATTTTTCTTCACCCAATAAAAGAAGACATAAACCTCTCTTCAATTCTCTCTCACTTTGGTCAAGCTATTTTTTTAAATAATACACTTTTTTTATTCAATTTCGAAAATAATACATAAAATCAGAAATTTGCAAAACTAGCACGGCGTCAGCTCCGTGCCGGCCGATAGGACCTAGTGGGCTGACCGCCGGCTAACAGGTGCAAAATCGTGTCGGTGAGCCGATGAGCCAGTCGGCTCACCGTGTGCGAACTAGCCCTGTCGGCACACTGTGTGCCAATTAGTTGAAGTCCTGGCCGAAGCCTGCATTGATCATGCAGGATTGCTAGGTGCGTGTTTTTGGCTGATGTTGCCTAATCTAATCCGATTCTCCTGCCACCGGTTCCCGTCAACTTTCCGCGCCACCCATTTTCGCCACCGCTTCCCGCCAACTTCTCCCACCAATTTATTAGATTGCTTCTATAAATTCGGACGTCGATATGTTTTTATTCACCAATTCACCCGTTCCTCTTCTTTCTCTCGCTACGAGATTCGGCCATGAGTGTGCCTTATTCGGATCCTGACTACATGCCGATGAAGATGAAAGGCGCAAGGTAGCCAACGGGGGTGAGAGCGGAGCGGTGTTGGTGTGGCCATCTTGCCAAGGTAAAGGAGAGCGAGGATTTCTCTGATAAGATGGGCATGAAGTTTTTCATGTGTGCCAACTATGACCAAAGCACGCCTAGTCAAGCTAGTTCGTCGTTCCAGAGACCTCCGGTATGTTTTGAAAGCCTGATCAATATGCCTATTTTACGTCTTTTTTGTTATTTTAGTCATTCCATTAATATGGTTGCAGTCTCCTCCTCCTCTCTCCAAGTGGTACCATTGGTTTGATACGAGGAAGCTAGCTTGGGCCGTGCAGGAGATTGCAAATAGGAACCGGCGTGCATGGGCTAGCTTTTACGCTGAGGGACGTACCGAAAGGATTATCGAACAGGAGAAGAAGGAGCGAGAGAGAGAACTGAAAAAAGTAATAGCGGAATAAGCTCGAAACCGTGAGCTGAATAGGAGGAGGAGGGGGAAGAGGAGTGCATGGAAGAGGTGCGCAAGGAGGCCCGTGCGGCAAAAATGCAAAGATTAAGAGAAATGGATGTTGAGGGGCAAGCAACAAAAGAACGTGGGGACAAGACCAGAAAGTACCCGCGTTGCACGAAAGACAAGTAGATGTATGCCTCGGAAGCGATGGTATCTTCATTTTAGTTGTAGCGTTGTGATGTATCTTAATTTCAGTATCAGTGTCACGATGTATCTTAATTTCAGTTTTAGTGTATGTTTAGTTCAAGATGCGATAAAAACTGTTGTTCCAAAAGTATTCCCGCCCTTTTTCTTCCCGATGATGAGTTTCCTCCAATCTCTTCCCGTCATTTTTTCCTGCCATATTCTCCCACCGGTTAGTTCCCGCAATTTTTGTCTTCTTGCTCTATAAGACCCCCTCCTCCATTCTTGTTTAAGCAGGATAGTGTTTCCTTGTTAAGATGTCGGGTTTTCCTTCCGATCGTAGCTTTATAAGATGGATGTTCCTTTGGATTTTATAAGATAGCTTGTTAAGATGTTTTAGCAGGATAGTGTTTCTCTCCAGAGAGTTTAAAATATATAATACTCTAGTTATATTGGATGCTCTCATCAATAGTGACATCCTGCTCAATGAGATGGGTGAGAAATTATATAGGTTAGGGTGGCCCCGGAGGAAATACGCCAAGAGCTACTCAGGATCAATGCAAGGTGGGAGAAGGTAAAACTTAACACCAAAAAGGCATTGCAAGTTTTAGCAAATGACGCTTATTATTGGATAGAAGAGAGCGAGGACGAAGATGATATCCTCATACCGCCGATCAACAAGAGCAAGAGAGGTGACATGGAGAAGGCAAGAGCAAAGAATGACAAGGGCGCTTCATTGTCGACGAGCAAGGGAAATTGCGATGCATCATCGTAGTTAGGTTACGTAACACCCTCGAATCAACCCTGTGCAGATTTTACCTATTCCCGCCAGTTTTAGAACAATACTTCAGTGATATCCCTCTTTTGCAAGATACACTTTTCTGTAGAGAAATGGGGAACTATTCCAATATAGAGGGTTTTAGATTCCTTATATTGTTCGGTGAGAAAATTTTAAGTCGATATTTGGATGAGCATGTAAGCAAAAAATAAATCTTAGAACAATACTAGTTTAACAAGCAAAAGTAAAGACATTATTTTACGGTAAGTGCAAATAATTTTATGTATTATTGATGACAGTCCGAAGATATAATTATTTTACATGCTTAAACGCAATGTGTTTGAACTTAGGTGCTCGCTAGCGCCAAAGTTACATTCAACACCTGCTTTTACGCAAAATGACTATTAGAGGTGATATACACAAAGCTCCGTAAAGAATATACACGAAAGAATTATACTAAATCAGCAACAACTAATATGAAATAGAGCAAGTAGTATTCACAGTGATTTGAGAGTTTCGGTCATGGAAGCCTGCGCTAGGGGAGAGATGGCACGAAATTGAGGTTGGAACGCAGCTTTTGTGATTTCCATATTGAATCCACACATCAGGACATAATTTGAGATACATCCTCAATCCGTGATGGAGAGGGAGGAGGTTTAATAGTTTTCAGCTTGATTTTATCGTGTAGCCTAGCAAATACCGTTGCCTATTTCTAAATTTTCAAGAAAGCTAGTGTTGTTCGGAAATTTAGTTGAAAGTCAAGGATTACTAAGTTTGGTCAAATACATATAACTCAGTATCTACAATATTGAGTAAAATTGTGTCAGATTTTGGCAAAATGTTGCCTAAAAATCTATGTATATTCAGTGAAACTGAAATAAGTAATTTGGATTAGAGATAGTATAACATTATCTTTTACGGGGTCTAACCATATTGATATGATATTGTTGATGTTCGGTTTTTTCGCTTCTAGACTTCGTTAAATTTAGCAAATATATAACTTGTGCCAAAATTTATACGTCTTACTTCTTCTGAACCAAGAAAATATTATCTGAACACGACACCTTACTTCCTCACATCCTCGCAAGATGCTTACAACATGATTACAATCTTGCTGATGAGTAATAAGGTCAATGATTCAAAAAAAGAAAAAAAAGACCAGCATATGCAGAAGTCCTAAGTCAAGCCTTGCAATCTGTTTCCCCCGAAAAAGAAAAAAACCCTCCCCAAAGTATTTTACGACCACGATAGCCGTAATTCCAAAGCGCCCAGCCAGTCTCTAAAAATTAAAGTACAATTGCGTCACTGTCGATCATATCAAACTAAGATCCCAAATCAAACGCTATCTCTCAACCATTTCAGCTGTCAGCTCCTACTACCTTAGCCAGGTTCCAATATTAGCCGTACCTTGGAGTGGAATCAAGAACATGTCTTGAGATCCAGGACAGCTAATAAGAGCAAGTTTAATAGTAGAGCCTAATACTGACTATAAGTCGTCGCCATGTCATCTATAGTCAATCTAATTGCCAGTAGTTAGATATAAATAAATGTTACTCCTATTTTATTAGTCCATGGTCCACCTTTCACTCTCATAAATTGCCTAGGAGCAATTTGTGCTGGAGTTAGCTTTTATATGAGTGTCCACTTTTTTTTCTCTCATATTCTCTCTCCTCCACCTCATTTAAAATATAGTATTTAAAGTCTTATAGTCTGCTTAAGCTTTTTTTTTGCGGGTATTGCTTAAGCTTATTGTACTAGTTACTCCCTCTGTTTCACAATATAAGATGTTTTAGCTTTGTGAATAAAATGTATCTAGACACTAAAAGAGATCTAGATACACTCCTTTCACAAAGCTAAAACATCTTATATTTTGAAAACGGAGGGAGTAAAAACCAGTTACCATTACTACACGCGTATCGGCTGAATTCTGTAGTACGACTTTGAACTGCTCGATGACATACGCATGGTTTTTCGCTAAGGCAATATTAGTTTTTTTAGGCAGGTTGATGCGACAGTTTGTGTAGGTCGACGTATCGCTTGCATCCCCATGGGCAACTGCTAGGCTCTAGTGCAATAGTCAGAGCATAATATCGGACAAGAAACAATTATTACCGTCACAATCAAGACCGTGCTAGCAGCGTAGCTAGCTTAATTAGCTACATGACAAGAACGCATCACGGTTGATCCATACTAAAGTGAGTGAGTGATGGTACATGTACATCAGCTCCTACAATCATGGAGGGAGTAGTAAGAATTATATATACTCTCGCCCAATTAGACGATGCCAGTACGTGCCTTGCGGTTGTGGACTACTATGCGCTATATTTCTCTGCCGTTGTATACGAAATTAAGTATGGGGTACGTCCAACTCATGACCTATGAAGCACAAAAGAAATGACAGTCCATCTACAGAGGTCGTTGTGCTCCGTTCCGATTGAACTATCGCGGGTTTAGGGCATACTTAGACAAAAGTTTGCCTAAACCTGTGAGAATTAAATGGGATCCATACTAAAGTGAGAATTAAATGGGATCAGAGAGTGGCATTCCCAACATCCGTGGGTTTACCTAGCTACTCAGTACTCCGGTACCATCCCCCCGAGGCGACACCGGGGCGAAACCCTAGCCGCCGAAAAACCTAAGGCCGGTGGCCTTCCCTGTCGCCGCTGCCGCCGGCAAGGCCCGCGGTGGTGGCGGGCCCCGGTGCCGAAGGTGCTAGGGGGCGGCGGCGTTACGGTAGATCTCCAGTGGAGGTTGTGGACGACGTTGGTGATCTTCTGCATGCGGGATCTGGGGTGGTGACCCCGATCATGCGACGACGGTGGTGTTCCCTCGGGTGTGGTGTCCGCGCAAGGTGGAGTTCTTCTGCTCACGGCCATGGGTGGTGGCCTATGTCTTGGTAGTGATGAGGACCTTGCTTGTTTATTCTTGACTTCTAGCAGCGATAGTGAAAAGCGGGGGCGGCAACACAGGAAGAGTACATGGTCTTATCTTTCAGGGTAAAAATCCAAGGTCTGGCCTTAACTAGTTGTGCCTGGCAATGGTATTGAAGGTATTATTTTGAGAGAAGAGGACTTGCTCCAGGGTGAAAATCCAAGGTTTGACCTTAATTGGTTGTGTCTGGCAATGTCCTTATTGAAGACATTGTTTTGTGAGCGCGGACTCTAGGTGTTGTCTTGGTGGAGTTCGGTGTTGCAGCTACAATGTCTTGATCAGCGTAGTGGGATCTTTTAGTTTTGTTTTTCTGGTCTTCTTGTTATTTTGCAATAGGGTTGTGTGCATCCGTAATGTCTTTAGGACATTGCATTGTTGCAGAGGCCGGTTGTAATTGGTATCTTTCGTGATATTAATATATGCTCTTTTTCAAAAAAAAAGTTCACAAAGCTTGCGCATCCGTATTGCATTTTATGACATCAAGTCCGGTTACTTTATTGATACACCTCTTTTGCAAGATACACACTTTTCTATAGAGAAATGGGGAACTATTCCAAGATAGATGGTTTTAGATTTCCTATGTTGTTCGGCGAGCAAGTTTCAAGTCGACATTTGAATGAGCATGTAAGTAAAAAAATCTTAGAATGATACTAGTTTTGAAAACATAAGTAAGGATATTATTTTTATATAGTAAGTGCATATAATTTATTTATTATAGATGACAGTAGATGATACGATTTTTTACATGCTTAAACGTCATGTGTTCCAACTTAGGTGCTCTCTAGTGCCAAACTCACATTCAACACCCGCTTTTACGCAAAATGATTATTAGAGACGATACACGAATCCAGCAAATAATGTCCGTCAAAGCATTATACTAAATTAGCGACAATTAACATGACACAACGTGAGTAGTAAACAATACATATTGATTTAGCTGAAAGTTAAAGCTTACCAAGTTTCATCAAATATATAGAACTCAACATCTACAAGATGGAATGAATATACTAGGAAATTATCTTTTATGGTGATTCTGTCGATGTTGATATGATATTTTTGATGTTCGTTATTTTTCCTCCAGACTTAATTAAATTTAAAAAATCAATTTTGAATAAACTTATATGTCTTATTTTTTCTGAACCAAGAAAATATTGTCTAAACACGACATCTTACTCCCTTGCATCTCGCGAGATGCTTACAACATAATTATGATCTTGCTGATGAGTAATGGGAGAAGCTCCATGGTTTAAAAGAAAAAAGAGAGACCAGCATATACGAGAGTCCTAAGTCAAGCCTTCTGACCTCTTTCAATCCGTCTACAAATAAGTGTAATTTAGCCAGGCGTAAAATTTTGGCTCTGGAGTGCGCTAGAACCCTTTTTCAATGAATCATTAAAAAGTATATATGTGTATGTCAAATGCCAACCTAAAACATAAAAGTATGTAACTTACATAAAAATGACAAATTGTATTGTTCACAATACAATTAGCGGGCGTATACTATTCCCAGTATAACAAAGTTCGAGGTTCTCTTTTTTGTATATTTCACAGATGGTCGTATTTTTCCTCAAAAAATTGCATGAGTAAGTATCAAGGTGACATGTACTTGCGTGAATTATTTTGACATTTCTTCAAACCTTTAAAACATATATTTTTAATCATTTTCTAAATACCAGCATGCATAGCAGCACGGGTTCTCCACCACATTTCTCACTTCTAGCTTCCTCTTAAATCAAACTTATAAAATTTGACCAATTTTATAGAAAAACGTAGTAATATTTGTGACACACCATTAGACCTGTAGGTTCATAATATATCCATTTAGTGGCATATACGTTGCTAAATTTGTTTATAAAGTCAGTCAAATGTTCAACAAGTTTGACATAAGGCGAAGTAAACTACTCCCTCCGTCTCAAAATAGATATCCTGAAAATTTGGATCTAGACACTACTTAGTATATAGATTCATCAAAATTTCAACAAACCTATGATATATCTTTTGAGACGGAGTGAGTATATCTGTGGACCGAGGGAGTAACTCTGAAGCGCCATCGGTCTCTATATGAAACTACGATTGAAACCATGATCCTAAATTTTTTTAGAGCAACTAGTAGGAGCTTCAACTTTTCTATTAGAAGAAGAGAATCGGCCAGTTTGAAGGAAAATTGGCCAAAGACCGATACAAACTCACGCGTCCGGTTTATAGGAGAAACTAAACGACCTATTTTTTAGGAAAACAGACAAAATCGCACACATGGCCACACAACCTATCTCGACTAGGTATGGAGCGCCGTCGAAGGACACCAACACGACGGCAACGACAAGCGCTATGAGAGCCTGGTCCACGTCTCCGGAGAGGAAGTCGGAGCTGAAGGAACTACTAGGCCTCTCAAGCTTCATGGTGAGAGGCAGGCCGCAACAAACATGCCAGCGGCACTCGCACACCGACAGAACTCGAAGATGTCGACTCTACCGGTAACACTAGCATCCTCAAGAATGGGCTCCACACACTACGGAAAATAACGCCTCCAAGGAGACAACGACATCAAGAAGACGTTGTCGCCATCCAATCCGGCGAGCCAGATTTTGATTTTCGCCTCGAAATGATGCACAGAGAGCATGACAGAAGGAAAACGGCGCCCTCAAGCGCTGCCCGATGTCGGCACCGGTCCCAAATCAAACGCTATCTCTCAACCATTTTTAGCTGCCAGCTCGTACCTTGGAGTTGAATCAAGAACATGTCTCGAGATCCAGGACAGCTAGCTACTAGTAATAAGTAAGAAAATACCTCGTCTAGCTAGCTAATAACCAGTTGCCAGTACTGCACGCGTACGGCTGAATTCTGTAATACGACTTTGAACTGCTCGATCGATAGGTTTTTTTAAGGCAATATTTACCCCTTTTTTAAAAGGAAAGACAGACGCAGGCAATACAGTTTGTGTAGGTCGACGTATCGGCTGCATCCCCATGGGCAACTGCTGGACTCTAGTGCAATAGTCAGAGCATAATATCGGACAAGAAACAACTATTACCGTCACAATCAAGACTGTGCTAGCTGAATTAGCTAGGTGACAAGGTGTATACCAAATTAAGCTCCATACTTAAGTGAGTGAGTGATACCTGCACACCATCTCCTGCAATCATGGAGGGTGTGGTAACAATTATATATACTCCTGCCCAATTAGACGATGCCAGTGTCTTGCGCGTGTGAACTGCTATACCCTACTATATTTTTCTGCCGTTGTACAAAAATAGTATCTGGTACGTCCACCTCATGACCTAGGAAGCACAAAAGAAATAACAGTCCAGTTACAGAGGTACAACGCGTCCTTCTCGTCATCATCGCACACGTCAATTCCCTTCATTGTTTTAGTAAAGTCCAGCTCATAGTTCAGATGATCAAAGGTAGGAAAGGAACTACTCCCTTCGTCTCAGTGCATGCGTGATCAAATTTTGATCATAAATTTAACCAAGAATGCATGTGTCATTTGGGATAAAATTACTAGCATTTGAAATTAAATCCAAACATGAACTCAACAGTATAACTTTTGTGACATACAATCCATGTTTTGGTAGTCAAATTAGTGGCCAAACTTAAGTCTTGGAAAAGATGTGCTTCACCTAAATTTGGACGGAGGGAGTAGGAGCATCTCTAGCACATTCCGCAAAAAGCGATTGTAAGAGAGGTTTTCGGTACGGTACGAGAAGTGTTCTATTGGAACAGATACCGTAAAACAGTTTCCCAAATATCAAGCGGGTCCCGCGTGTCATTGGAAAACCCATTTCTTCCTTCTTTTTACTATACTCTACTTTCGCATAGCCCCATGCCCCAACACATGCAGACCCCATCCCCAGTGCCGCCCCATCCTGTAGGCAGCTCCACCTCATTATCGACTGACCCGCGTTGTAGCCTAGCCTCAGTTGTCATGCCTCCCTCCCAGAGCCGGTGGTTACGCCTCCTCCGAGAGGTCTATGCCGTGCTTCCCTCCCAAGCCAGCCGTCACTCTTCCCTCTTGGAGGTTCTCCTCGCCGGTCCACTCTTGGAGGTTCTCCTTGCCAGACGCCTATCTCTTGCTCAAAGTATGAAAGGTACTAAGGGCTCCTTTGATTCATATGATTTTCATAGGGATTCCGTAGAATTTGGATCCAATGGATTTTTTCCTACACAAGATTTTTGATTCATAGGATCATATTCTATAGAAACTATACATATAGGAATCTTGTGTGTAAATTTCATAGAAAAAACACTAGGTCATACCTCATGGAATATTCCTTTGCTACAATTAAAGAGGACTCTTCCCATAGGATTCAAATAGCTATGACATCCCAATCCTATACCTTTTCTATCTCTAAGATGTGGTCTTAGATCCATTTCATCACATAGTGAATGCCTCTAACCCAATTCTTCCATCGATATTCCATCTCTTTCATTTTTTTCTATCGTGTCTCTCACCCAACCTCCAACTGTCTCCTCCCTTCACCCGATTTCCGTGCATCGTCCACTTTAGCACACTGCCCTTCAACACACTACCCCTTTTATTTTGTCTACTGAATATTCTTGTTTCCCCTCCCCCTTTCCTATCACAAGTGTATACACTTCCCCTCTTTCTAGAACAATAGTTGGTGAAAGATTATTTCCAAAGTCCAGCGAACAGATGTTTGCTCACTAGTCTAGTGAAAGATCCTTTCCCTCTTCTTACACATCTCAATCTCGTTGTCCTGCCTCATTCAACGCATTGTTATCTCCTTCTACATTCACACTCACCCAGGGCGGTTGTGTTAAGGTGAACCCAACAAATCACATATATCTTTCACTAATCTAATATTTTTCAGTGCTTATTCATGAAAAGTTTGACCGTAAACAAGATATTGACCCCAATGGCTTTATTCCCTAGCTTTGCCACTGCATTTTCTCTTCTTTCTCTCTTTTTTCACTCCTCGGTGGACCAGTTGTCTAACATCCCAAAACTTCAAACTCCAAATGCTTAGCTTAAGTGAGCCAAAATTTGGAGCCAACAAAAACTTTTGTTGATAAATGAGATGGATTGATCTGATGCATGATTTCTGTGCTTGATAGGAGTTTTTGGATGTTTGGTTTGTTGTTGAACATGATTGTGAACCTACACAACCCACTTCTAGTGATCATGACTTTGCAAGAAGCTATGGAAGATGCTAAACCCTATTTTGGCCAAACTCCTATTTAAAGGCTTTGCTTTAGCCCCCCAAACCTTAGACCTTGAGTACACCAAAATCTTTTGAAGGCAAAGTGTTTCAAATTTACGTGAATCTATAAGATAGTATCTCCACACCATTTTCAAGATATTCCTTACAAGATTTTTAGAGAGTCTTGTTTTAAACGGAGGTGGTGTTTCGGCTCCTAGGTGCAAATGCACCTATTATGAAAAATAAATAAATAATAAAATTTTAATTTTCAAAAAACATCCGAACAGAAATTTCACACATACATCTAGATATTCTATGTCCGTACACAAGGTTTTAGAAAAATGAACATTTTATGTGGCTTGTGTAAAAAAGACAAAAACATGTTCGTGAATAGACATGTTAGAAAACTGAAATTTTTCATTTTTACATGGAGGTGGTGTTTTGGCTCTCGGGTGCAAATGAACTTATTTATGAAAAATACATTAAAATAAAATTTAAAACTATAAAAAAATGAAAAAAAATTCCGCATGTATATCTGATCATTCTATGTTGATACACAAGTTTTTAGGAAAAATGAACAGTTTATGTTGCTTGTGTAAAAAGGATAAAAATAAATGTCCGTGAATAGTCATGTTGTACACCAAAAAATGTCCTTTTTTACGTGGGACAGAAAAAATGTTACTTTTTTCGAAAACTTTTGTACGAACATATAATGTCTATATGTGCATGTATATATATTTTTCTATTTTTGACATTTTGAAATGTGCTTTCTAATAATTGGTTTATTTGCACACGCGAGCCGAATTGAATTTACGGTTTTACATGGGACATCAAAAATGTTCTTTTCTCATGGAAACTTGTGTATGAACATGTAGTATCTAGATGTACATGCAAATATTATTTTTGGAAATTTTTGGCATTTTGAAATGTGTTTTCACACAATTGGTTTATTTGCACCCGTGAGCTGAATTGGATTTCTGGTTTTAAACATCATTTTGGGAAACTACAAGAAGGTATTTTCCTGAAAGACTTTTTTGACCCTTGTCTTCATCTATCTAACCTTGTTTTCACAATACTTTGAAAACTATTTATATAAAAATGTAACTATAGATACCCATGGAGTTCTATAGTATACTCTCTTAAAGTTATATTCTCAAAACTAGTGTTTATAAAACCAAGTGGAAAATTGTTTAAAATCCCATTCCAACTAAGCCACAATAGAAGGAGATATAGATTATTCCATGGATTTTTTGTGCACTATGTTACTTAAGAAAAACACCAAGCTTCTCCTTAAATCCTTCTATCTCATCATGATCACCCTTATGCCAATAAGTTCAATCTCTTATGGTAAATAAAATTGAAATGTGTATTTGCTTGTGTGTTTAACCAAACACCACCGTCTGAATGATATTATCTTATGATCGTAAAATCTTATATGATGATCATTTGGTAGGTGCTCAACAACAAAATAGCCAACCTCTACTTTCTATCTACATGAAAATCCTACTTTAGAGAAAAGATTATACTTCAAATATATCACTTACTTAGCAACAAAACCATCTCTCCTTGATTCTTTACTCCTCTATGCATATCTTTATTTTATTTCTAAAAATGAGAATGGTATGTGAGGAGTATAATACCTCACTTATTTTCTAAAAATAAATAATTCAAGTATTTCTTGAAACCCTCTTAAAACAATATGTCTTTAATGAGAGGTTTAGGAAATCCATGTAAAGGTGGATTTTAATTAATGAACTAACTCCAACAAAAATGCCCACAAGCTTCTAAAAATGCCCCCGTCTTACCAACAAAGAAATTCGGGGAAAATCAAATAAAAGTTCCTTTCGACCATTTGATCGAACAACTTGCAGGCAAGATTTAGAAACAACCAAATATGTGAAAAAAATCCAAAGACCTTAGTACACTCATCTTACTAGAAATGTAGTTTCCCTCCAATCCACCAAAAACCCAAAACTCTATGGTCAGTCGATACTATGGGTCTCCCGCGTGCGATGGAGACATGCTCTAGAAAGTTGAGGTGTGCTCGTATGCGTGGCATAGAGAATAAGCCCATATGGTAGGTTACTATACTAGCGTAGACAAGATAAAGGCTTTGATCAATTATTCGAACCCTGCATACTTTAATATGAAGATCTGTGGGTAATCATGACATATGTATTGAATCTTGTGGGTGAAGTGTACAACCTCGGTACAGTGTAAATTTATTCGAATGGCCGCATCCGTTGTTATGAATAGATGGAAGGTTGTTTATTAGCTATGTTTTTTTGTTTTGAAAATGGATTCTAAAAGGAAAATAAAATGTTGGAGTGCCGAATAATGTTGGAGATGTTTTGGTCACATGGGGTTGACCAAAGATGAAAAAGGGTTATCCTATGCTAGTATTTTTCAAATATAACTTGTTTTTAAAAAATCAACAAAGATATAAATATGCTATATCTATAAGAGAAACTTCTGTCAAAAATATTTTTCAACAAAGATACAAAGATTCTATATCTATAAGAGAAAATTTTGTTTCAAAAAAAAACAAGCCATAGATTAAAGACTTCTTATGTTGCAGCCAAATGCTGCAAATAATAAGAATGATTCGTCGACGACTTCCTAGTCAGTTGCATATAGGGTTAAGACATGGCATGGGTCGATGATGCGTTTGATGTTTCCACTACTATCTTTCGATGAACTTGGACCGACATGGCATTTACATAAGACTTGGTCATGTTACGTTTGTAAGACTTTAAATTTGGCATCATATTGGATGTTGTACTTTGATATCATTTTGATTATGCATTCACGGCATGCTGATCATGGGATCATGAATTGGATGCACAACAGATACTTCGGACAGCTATCCCGGGGACCCACAAGTTGTTCCTCCATCCAGATTAACGTTGAGTGAGCAACAACTTATTAATCCTAGGGATAGGATGTTCACTCGTTAACTTTTCTGTTGCTAATTAAGGGTGCTCTCCTTAGGGAGGAAACCACATAACTTGTGATCATCATCCATCCATCAGTGACATCACAAAATATGATGGCATACAAATTATTTGAAGTAGTTAGAAGCGCTATGCAGTTGTTGAAGTCCCTCCACCCTAATTAACACCATGCGTGTTTGATTTATACTCTTATATTTGTGAAATACACATGTTGTCGATGTCTTTGTTGACCATTTTGTTTCACCAATATCGTTACACATGTCTTAATACCTTGGAAATATGTTTCTTTATCACACTTCTATGGTTGTTTGATAATGTTTAGGGGGGGCATTCATTATTCTATGTATTTGAAGTTATAGGGAAAGAAACATCATAGATTTTTTTGAGCTAAAAACCATCAGAGCTTCTTTGTAAAAAGAAACAAGGACACAACTCTAGTGTAAGCATTTATCCGTAAGAGTTGAATAAATAGTGGGGTCGACAACAACTTGCACTTTATGTCTATTTCGACCTTGACCATCAACTTAAAGAACAAAATATATGTTTTTCACTATGAAAATTATACGATCATATTTAAGTTTGAATATTTTGCAAAGGAATAATTTCAATAAGTACTTATAATGTACTACTGATAAAATTTCCGATCAAAGTTAAATCATGGAAATATGGCCAACATGGGTAATGGCACCGAAAAAACTTGGGTGAGCTAGTTAGAGAATCTCTAATATGACCCCACAAACCTCTCCATCGGTCTATTTCTTTCTGTGCAGACACGCGAGTCCAAAAAACTGCACCCATTGCTTCACTAAATTGAGTCTGTTGGTCCGCTGATGACTGCAAGTGCACAGACCAATTGTAACTAGTTTCGAAGTAAAGATATCGAACCCACATAGAGCTATTGGTAAAGGTCTTTATGCCCCTCGTTACTATCTACCAAAGAATACTTATAAGCTATCTTTAATCTCAAGTAAAGGGTGTTTGAAAGATTTATAGTTGTTTGCATAAAACTAATTAAAACAAGTAACAAGATTATAGGAAAGCGTGGTTGGACTCAATAGGCTAAAACGTTCTTGGGGATGTAGGGTAAACTACTAACATAGTATTATTGTTATATGTAATCGAGATAACATACTTCTTGTGTCATGATATGTGTGGAGAGAGCCCCATAATAAGATGTTCACTACAAGGATCGTAGGAAGCCACTTTGTTGAGCCAAGAGTGAGGTCACCTATAAATAACCATTGCGATGTCTGAGAGCAATCACCCACACAAACCACCACAATTAAGGGTTTTCCCATGGTTATCATAATTAGCTTAGGAAGTCCCTCTTTAATGCTCCTTTGATCGTGTAGGTTACGAGTCGACGCCAATCTGTCACGAGGCATTCTAGGTACGCTTCCAAGACACGTCCAAAGGATTTCTCCCTCCCTTTAGTCCCCAAGGCACATGATATGCGACTGACTACGCATACCATCTAAAGGGAGATCAAACACAAATCATGATTATATCATAGACAAGCAAGTCATGCGCACACAAGAATATATCATCTTTATTACAAGTTCATAATTGTGCTAGGGTTTATCCATCTCCCAAGGACGAAGGAACTACTCACTCATGGAAGCAATGAACAACATCATCATAATCAAATGAATGGATAAAAGTACGAAGGTATATCTAATGCAAACCACAAATTGGATCTAGAATTACAAAGAGATCTAATAGATGAAAGATGGGAGTAATAGTGGTAATGGAGATGCAGCGGTTGATAATGAAGAGAATGATGCATTGTCCTCCAATGATCTGTGAAGCACCCAGAATTTTTCCCCAGCCAAGTTCCTCCTTCATATCCCTTTCGGATGTGGTTTTTCTTGGTTTCTGGTGGCTATGAATGTCGGATCCCCCTCTCGTATTTGCTAGGGAGAAGTATTTGACGAGGCGATCGCGATGGCGCTTGGTACGGGCGGGCTCCGCCCGTACCTATGGTCGTTATCGGCACTGATGCCTTCTCCTTGTTTGGTATTCTTCCAGGTGCGAAGGTAAATTCATGAAATGACTTTTATCACTTAGAAATATCATATAATTATACAATATGACAAATCTAATTGATATATTCATATATGACTCCATGATTTAGGATCCTATTGAAACAAGAACAAAATAGTGCGCGTAGACGTAGTGAAATAAAAAAATCCCTATTCTATTTATGCCAAAATAGTGATGGCTTCGTAGCATGGAAAACAAAAAATTTCTATCGTAAGAACGAACAAAACCCAGATCTAATCTAGATAAAAGCCAAGATCTAATCTATTAGACATGAGCAACGAGATAGAAAGGAACTAACCCTCGTAGATCCGAAAGCGTTAACGAGATTAGATCTCGTGGTTGATGTAGTCGATCACTTACCGATCTCAAGATCGAGTGGACGATCCTTCCGGTGTCGCGTTCCAGCAGCGCTCCCGCAGTCGGTCAAGTTGACGATCCTTCCGGCGCCGCGTTTCGGCAGCGCTTCCGCAGTCGGTCACACGTGCGGAGTCGAAGTAGACCTTCCTCTCCCCGTTCCAGCGAGCAGCGGAGGTAGTAGATCTTCTCCACGGAATCCCAGCAGCATGACGGCGTGGTGGTG
Source organism: Avena eriantha (assembly GCA_910589775.1). NCBI lineage: Eukaryota > Viridiplantae > Streptophyta > Magnoliopsida > Poales > Poaceae > Avena > Avena eriantha. The sequence continues at coordinate 20,422,324 of OU342742.1, read as the reverse complement.
GTGGTGGAGTAGAGAATTCTGCAGGGCTTCGCCTATGCCCGTGCAGAAGAAAAGTGGAGGAGAGAGGCGGCAGAGATTGTGAGTTATGGGAGCAGGCTAGGAGGGGGCACCCCTGCCCTTCTATTTAAGGGGGGGGGAGGCGCATCAGGGGAGGGGGAGTCCTAGTAGGACTCCCCTCCTATGGCCGGTGGTGGGAAGGGGGGAGGAGTCCTCCTCCCCCACGAATCCGTGTCTTGCCCCACTAGGTTTCCTTTGACCCTTTCTTGGTTTTCAAGCAAACTCCAAGAAATCCTCTAGAACCTTCCAGAACATTCCGAAACCTTCTAGAACCCTCATACAAATACTCTGGAACATTTCCTAACTCAGAAAATGATCCCCTATATATGAATCTTATTCTCCGGACAATTCCGGATCTCCTCGTGATGTCCCGAATCCAATCCGAGACTCCGAACAACATTCTGTCTCCAACGCATATTCCATATCTACTTAAAACAACTTCGAACCTTAAGTGTGTCACCCTATGGTTCGTGAATATGCAGACATGACAGAGACACATCTCCTATCAATAACCATCAACGGGACCTGGAGATCCATAATGGCTCCCACATACTCAACGATGACTTCGTGATCGATTGAACCATTTACATACGAAACCAATTCCCTTTGTCACGTGATACTATACTTATCTGAGGTTTGATCATTGGCATCTCCATACCTAGTTCTACCTCGTTACCGATAAGTACTCTTTACTCATTCCATGATATGTCATCCCTTGTGACCCAGTCACATGCTTGCAAGCTAACTAGATGACATTCCACCGAGAGGGCCCAGAGCATATCTATCCGTCATATGGATGGACATATCCCAATCTTGGTCCATGCGCTTCAACACATACTTTCAGAATACCTAATGACACCTTTATAACCACCCGGTTACGAAGCGGCGTTTGATGTCATCAAAGTATCCATCCGGTGATGGTGATTAACATAACCTCATGGTCGAAGGATTAGGTTACTATGTATTTGAAAGCTTACAGCAATACGAACTTAATGACTTGATCTTATGCTACGCTTACTATGGGTGTGTGTCCATCACATCATTCTCCTAATGATATAACCTTGTTATTAATCACATCCTTATGTCCATGATCAGGAAACCATGATTATCAATCAATCAACAAGCTAGTTCAACAAGAGGCTTACTAGGGACTCTTTTATGTTTACAAAACACACAAGTATTAATTTTTCCGGTTAATACAATTATAGCATGTGATGTAAACATTTATCATAAACATAAAGATATAATAATAACTACTTTATTATTGCCTCTTGGGCATATCTCCAATAGTCTCCCACTTGCACTAGAGTCAATAATCTAGTTAAAAACTTGTGCATTCAACACCTATGGCTTTCTGGTGTTGTATAGACACTATTGCTAGTGGTAAACATAATCTTCGGATCTGACACTTCCAGGTCCGTGTGTATTTGCATGTCCTTGCGTCTCTACACATTATTCATTCTCCAATGAGATGGCATTGTATAAATTTGGTCCTTTGGTGAGACCTTTAGTTCCTTCGGCTCAAAATATGTTGATATTATTGTCACACAATATATCTTCATAGTATTAGCCCGCTAGGAACCACAGCTAGTTTGATAACAAACTACTTGACGCAAATGCCCTCATTTACTGCTACAATAGTAGTCATATACTTAGCCTTTTGTTGTAGTATCTGTTATAATGTTTTAACTTTGGTACTCAACCAAATCCGTTATGGAACTTCCTTTCCATTACATTGTGCCACCCATAGTTTAAATTGAGATAAATTTAATTTGTATCTTGTGACAAAATTAGTATCAATGTAACGCTTTACAATGAACTACCTTTAACTATTTTTCACTTATACATGGTATATTCTTAGTTCTTCCAAAGCTCATAAGAATATCTTTACTATTGTCCAATGATCATCTTATGAATCATTCTGGTATATGCTCATAACATTTAGAGCATAGGACATATTTGGATGTGTACATCTCAAAGAATGATTGATCAAAATATTCGTGTGATTTCACCAAGTGTCAAAAACACTTGAATCTCGTGTCAACACACTCGAATCTTGATTTAGTCCTTTCCGTGCGTCAAGAACCTTTCTTGTTGTTTCCATATTGAACTCATTCAACGTCTTATCTATGTACATTTGGCAAAATCATATTAGCGCCTCAATCTATCCATATAGACATTGATGCCTAATTCTTGGGTTATGCCTAAGTCTTTCATCAAAATGAAATTCTTAACCTGTGTCAATACAAGATACATCATTTCCAATCAACAATATGTCCTCTACATAATGTATTAGAAATATGTCTCAGCGCTCCCACTTAATTTCTTGCAAATGCAAGCATCTTCATCATCTCCGATGAATTTAAACTCTTTTAACAGTTTCATCATGGTGAAGATTCCAACTCCGCTATGCTTACTTCAACCATTGAAGTTTTGCATACTCTTTTAGCATCCTTTGAATCAACAAAACCCTTTGGATCGTGTCATGTACACGTCCTAGGTAACCATTCTATTAGAAGAACTTGTTTTGTTTGTTCAACTACCATATACCAAAATATATGTAGTGGTTGCTACATTAATCCGTCCAGACTAAATATCGCTATGAAAGATCAAATCTTATCATAGTCAATTCCTTGAACATTGTCGTAAACTCTTTCCGACATGTCGACTATTTCATAGATTTGAAACATCCATGTCTATTTCTTTATAGATCCAAACACGACCGATAGGCTTCACGCCTTTCCGGAGGGTCTTCAAAGTTCAGAAACTTGATTTCTCGTGTATGGATGCTATCACGGACTCCATGACTTCTAGCCATTTTATGGAGTCAGGGCCCATCATCGCTTCTTTGCATGTAGTCGGTTCATCATTGTCAAAACAATAACGACTTGCTTATCAAATCTTACTATTTGATTCTGACCAACCCACACGGTTCTATAGGAACTCTAATCTCCGAGATCACACCTTTTGTAATCACGAGAGCCATGAGCATTGTGGCCGCCACCGGGACACTTTCCGGCGCTGCGCTACTTAGCACATATAGCTAAGGTTCAACAACCTTATCAAAGTTCTATTGTCCTCCCACTTAACTTTTCACGAAAAATTCCTTCCCAAGAAACTTGATGTTCCAAGTAACAAACTCTTTTGTCCTCGGTGTTTATGGAGAAATTCCCAACAAATTCTTTGGGATAACCTACAAAGACGTGCTTATCCGACTTTGGTTGTAAACATTTTACTTATGCATAACATACCAAAATTTAAGAAAAGACAATTCAGGTTTTATCCCAAACCATGACTTATATGGTGTCATTTCAACGGATCACGATGGAGCTCTTTTCAGTGTAAAAGCGGTAGTCACTAAAGCTTTAATCTTTAAAAACATAATGGAAGTTTTATAAATGACACCCTTGATCTTACCATCTTAAACATGGTTTCATTACATATCTTGAACACTCCATACTCCTATGGTGTTTTGGGAAATGCAAATCCATGGAACGATTCCTGAAATCTTAGGTGTTTTGCTAAACTTGTAACTCAAGCATCTTTCTTTATGATCCAATCATAAACTCTTCTATTTTCTTGTTACAATGATTTTCCACTTCATCTTGAAAGTCTTTGAACATTTTTCAAATGTTTCATACTTCTTCCTTATTGAGTAAGTATATACATATACTCACTCAAATATTCGGAGAAAGCATATGAAGTTGAAATCCATCGCCCACGACTACACATAATGGACTCTATACATCAATATATAAATTCCAATCAGTTAGTCGTCCGTTCCTCTTTTGGCCTACGAACGGAGTTTTAATTATCTCCAGGAAAGTATCACAAACGTCATTTGATCCAAATCAAAGACTCCAAAAAATCTATCAACATGGAGTTTCTTCATGTATCCCTTTCAATATAATTTAAACGGCGATGTCACTTTGCAAGTGATCTTTCAATCATTTGTCTTGCGACATTTTAGCAATAGTGTTTATGGATGTGATTTCTCCCACCAGACTTGTAAAAGTTCATCCATCCTTTGTGGAATACGGTTATTATTTGAACAACCATTGTTCTCGTAATACCGGAACAAAATAACAATTATTAAAACAAATCTTGAAGGCTAGGTTTGATGACAACGAAAAACACAATAACACTTTATTTGTTTTCGATGAACATCATCCCTCATTCTCTTGCTAGTTACTTAGGCCATTGTAGTTCATGAATTGCGTTGTCCTGTATGACACTTCATACCAACCAATTCGGTATCCAATACCGAAGAACCACATTGTTTAACAAGCAAGGAATACAACCATAACATGTATATCTTCTATATGCCTAAGTTGGACATCTCCAACCTTTTATTTTCTGCCAAATATTTTATAGATTCTCTTTCAGCAATTTCTTTTCTTTTAAAAGAATCTATCAACATCAATAGTGGTGTCATCAACATGACACATGGTACAAAGCGTATATAGTCAACTACTAATACCTTTGGACTTGCACTTTGAGGTGGATCACCATCATCAAATGTTTGGTGTTCTTTTAAAATTCCATTCTTTAGTAATCTTTTAGTGTAGTAAATATTTTACTTACATCTTCTATTCATCCTTATCATGACAACTTTCATGATCAAGCTGCTATAGCTTATAAAGGTGAATTGCGAGTATAATGTTTATTTTTCAAAAACTTTTGGAGGATTAGGACGACTAGCGTCTCCAACCTTCACAAATTCTCATCAAATATGAGGACGTATACTCTATCATGTTGTAACCAAAATATTGTTTTAGATATCGCAATACCTTTCACATATGATGGTTTCTAAAACATTACTTTCAGCTCTTAGATAAACTTGATATTAAAAACAATCTTTTGAGTATCAAGAATCATGGAGGCAAACATGATACATTAGATACTAACACTGGCATTGTTACTCTTGATTTAATACTATTTATTAAGCTTCACAGAGTAAACGGAGTTTGCTGAAAGTTTGCAATAGGACTTTTAAACTTTAAATTGACACTCAAAACAATACGATACCAGTTCGTAAAGCAAATATCCAGAATTTCTATAGTTCCACTATCTCAACTATAACTAAGCGTAAGGTGGTGAACGGATGCCAATGACTACAGCAAACTATGCAAATTCACTTTGATTGTGTTTATGATAAATTGAGTTCGACTAATCCAAATTACAAATGAACTCCCACTCAAAACAACATCCCTCGAGTTGTTTTAGTGATTAGACGAACCAAATCCACTACACCAAGTCCGATCATCACGTGAGATGATGTAGCTTTAAAGGCGAACAATCAACATGTTCATCATATCATCCATATGACTCATGCTTTACCTTTCGGTATTCCGTGTTCCGAGACCATGTCTGTACATGCTAGGCTCGTCAAGGTTAACCTTAGTTTCCGCATGTGCAAATCTGGCTTGCACCTGTTGTATGCACACGTAGAGTCTATCACACCCGATCATCACGAGATGCTTTGAAACGACGAGTCTTAGCAACGGTGCCAACTAAGGACGAACACTTTATTACTTGATATTTAGTGAGAGGGATCATCTTATAATGCTACCATCATGATCTAAGCAATACAAGATGCATAAAGGATTAACATCACAGGCAATTCATAATAAGTGTGATATGATATGACCATTTCTTCTTGCGCCTTTGATCTCCATCTCCAAAGCACGAACATGATCTCCATCATCACCAGCATTGCGTCAAGGTCAGTGCCGCCGCTTCATGGTTGTCCATCATCACTAGTAACTATTACAACTACTTGGAATAAAGCTATTACAAGATGAATAGACACGCAGGTCTTAACAGAATTAAAAGACAACCATTAGGCTCCTGCCGGTTGCCATATTACAACAAGGATCATTGCATACATCAAATATAATCATAATCACATGATGGCCATATCACATCACAAAACCCCTGCAAAAACAAGTTAGACGCCTCTAATTTTCTTTGCATGTTTTACGTGGTTTGGGGCTTTCGCATAAGACCGATCTTACCTACGAACAAGAACCACAACGTTGATACAAGTGTTGTCAGATGCTCATTGTAAATTGAATCTTAACTATGGTGGGAGAGACAGACACCTGCAAAGCCACTTGTGCAAAGCAAGTTGCACGTCAAGCGTGGAGCAAGTCTCATGTGCGATGACATGTAATGTTAGCCCGAGCCGCTTCATCCCACCATGCCGCAAGATGCAAAGTACACGCTAAGACACCGACAACAAAAGCATCAACGCCCACAAAAACATTGTGTTCTACTCGTGCAACAGATCTACGCATAGATACGGCTCTGATACCACTGATGGGTTCGTAGCATGGAAAACAAAAAATATTCTATCGCAAGAACGAACGAAACCCAGATCTAATCTAGATAAAAGCCAAGATCTAATCTATTAGACATGAGCAACGAGATAGAAAGGAACTAACCCTCGTAGATCCGAAAGCGTTAACGAGATTACATCTCGTGGTTGATGTAGTCGATCACTTGCCGATCTCAAGATCGAGTGGACGATCCTTCCGGCATCGCGTTCCAGCAGCGCTCCCACAGTCGGTCAAGTTGACGATCCTTCCGGCTCTGCGTTTCGGCAGCTCTTCCGCAGTCGGTCACACGTGCGGAGTCGAAGTAGAACTTCTTCTCCCCGTTCCAGCGAGCAGCGGAGGTAGTAGATCTTCTCCACGGAATCCCAGCAGCACGACGGCGTGGTGGTGGTGGTGGAGTAGAGAATTCTGCAGGGCTTCGCCTATGCCTGTGCAGAAGAAAAGTGGAGGAGAGAGGCGGCAGAGATTGTGAGTTATGGGAGCAGGCTAGGAGGGGGCGCCCCTGCCCTTCTATTTAAGGGGGGAGGCGCGCCTGGGGAGGGGGAGTCCTAGTAGGACTCCCCTCCGATGGCCGGCGGTGGGAAGGGGGGAGGAGTCCTCCTCCCCCACGAATCCGTGTCTAGCCCCACTAGGTTTCCTTTGACCCTTTCTTGGTTTTCAAGCAAACTCCAAGAAATCCTCTAGAACCTTCCAGAACATTCCGAAACCTTCTAGAACCCTCATACAAATACTCCGGAACATTTCCTAACTCAGAAAATGATCCCCTATATATGAATCTTATTCTCCGGACAATTCCGGATCTCCTTGTGATGTCCCGAATCCAATCCGAGACTCCGAACAACATTCGGTCTCCAACGCATATTCCATATCTACTTAAAACAACTTCGAACCTTAAGTGTGTCACCCTACGGTTCGTGAATATGCAGACATGACAGAGACACATCTCCTATCAATAACCATCAGCGGGACCTGGAGATCCATAATGGCTCCCACATACTCAACGATGACTTCGTGATCGATGTAACCATTTACATACGAAACCAATTCCCTTTGTCACGCGATACTATACTTATCCGAGGTTTGATCATTGGCATCTCCATACCTAGTTCTACCTCGTTACCAATAAGTACTCTTTACTCGTTCCGTGATATGTCATCCCTTGTGACCCAGTCACATGCTTGCAAGCTAACTAGATGACATTCCACCGAGAGGGCCCAGAGCATATCTATCCGTCATATGGATGGACAAATCCCAATCTTGGTCCATGCGCTTCAACACATACTTTCAGAATACCTAATGACACCTTTATAACCACCTAGTTACGAAGCGGCGTCGGATTAGGTTACTATGTATTTGAAAGCTTACACCAATACGAACTTAATGACTTGTCTTATGCTACGCTTACTATGGGTGTGTGTCCATCACATCATTCTCCTAATGATATAACCTTGTTATTAATCACATCCTTATGTCCATGATCAGGAAACCATGATCATCAATCAATCAACAAGCTAGTTCAACAAGAGGCTTACTAGGGACTCTTTTATGTTTACAAAACACACAAGTATTAATGTTTCCGGTTAATACAATTATAGCATGGGATGTAAACATTTATCATAAACATAAATATATAATAATAACTAATTTATTATTGCCTCTTGGGCATATCTCCAACAAATATAAGGTAAATATGCTTCAATTTTGGATCCATCAACTCCCCCAAGCTAGGCTCTTGCTCGTCCCCGAGCAAGATGGTGGATTATGGACAAGATCATCATGTTCATGAGACGCGAGTCATTACAATAAATGAGGTAGGAATTGAAGCAGGAATACAACATCGAATGAAAAGACAGGTCAGGGGTATTACCATACCCTTACACATTACATAACTTAGAGGCTTCCACACATTTTTCAGTATTAATAAAATTATAAGAAGCTGCTAGTGATTCAACATATCATATAATCACAAAGTTTAAAGATATAGAGCACTAAGTTTAGTAATGAAGATTTATGATCATTTTCTTTCTCTCTCCTTTTTTTCTATGTTTGATTATTTTGATAGCTGCTTTGTTCTTTTCTTTTGATACTTGTACATCTATGTTTTTACTTTCTCTCTTTTCTCTCTTTCTTTCCAGCACGACTATTTGATCATGCTCACTACTTTGAATGGCTTTCAAAAACTCTTAATTATAATATGCTACCAGAGTTCTTCTTCTCATAACTTAATCAATACTTTTGTTTGTGTGGAAGTCTCTAAAATTATGACAGCTGTACAAGTATCATAACGCTCTAGTTCAATCATCTCATATAATAATCATGAATCAAACACAACTTCAATTATCATAAAGTCTCATAACTCAACGGATATAAATCTTCTATTGAATAAAGGGAACTCGAAGTTGATGCAAATTCAGAATTTCAAACCTAACCATGCGTGCAAAAAAGTAAATATGCAAAACCGTAAGATAGATTACAAGGTTCTCATAGATCCTCCAAGCTTGACATCAAGCCGGGTGGATCAAATAATCCCTTGCAATTATTCGATACCATGGTGTGCTCCTCTAATTTGCAGGGGGGAAGCTCCGTAATCGCGAAGACTTGCACGGAGCATCTTGTTTGATGTCTCCAATCTCAAGATACGGATCCAGCGTTTCTCATTGACTTTATCCAACTGCTCAACAAGACCCTTATACATCTATATTGTTTGCTTCTGAGTGTTAATGGATCTGAGGCTGATGTTGATATTCGCTTCTAGTTCTTTCATTATCTTCAAATCCATTTGGTCTAGGTAGCGACACAACAATTCAATATATTTAGAAGATCCAGGAGATTTTACCTCAATCTTCTTGATGCGGCGATCGAGCTTGTCCAGGGAACCTTGGATCTCCTCCCCTTGTCTCATCACCTTCTTCAAGAAGAGCTCCCCGTCTCCCTCTAAAATCAAGTTGAACTTTATCAAAGTCGCCTTCTTCTCCAATGCCTAGGCTGAACACCTTGCGCCCATACTTTAGTGTTTCCATCAGCTTAAATCATCCTCATCTTCTAGTCCCTCGTCTTATGGTACAACAACTTTATCTTCCTCTGTAATCCTTGAGGACGATCCATAGAGATCTTCCTTCTCTTGATGGTTACTCCATGTGAAGGACATGGCTCGAAAAAGTTTATAAGGAAGAAGTAGATTGTGGAGAAGGTCTGTATTGTCAATACAAGAATAGAGCCCTTCTAGAAGGCTTATAAAGCGTTAGATGTAGGATAAAATTCGTACTAAGAGGAAAATGGTCACCCAAGAAAAGAATCTTAATAAATATGGAAACAAATAAGTGCAAAAGAAGGAAATTCGGGTCGTAACGACCAGTCGGTACGGGCGGACGCCCATACGACGCGCTCGTACCAGGTCGTTTCTAAAAAACAACGCGCGGTGAAATCGGTAATTAGTCAACCGACTAAGCGGTATGGGCGGGTCCCGCTCGTACTGCCCGTCCGTACCGACTTCACGACAACTCTTTTTTCAGGAATAAAATGAAAAGCGGAAGACGGTCACAGAATAGATAACGACCAGCCGTACAGGGGTTACGCCCACACGTCGCGGTCGTACCGATTATGCGAAAATGAGACAGAGGCATCCATAGTCTTAATGACCATCGGTACGGGCAGATCCGGCCGTACTATCCGCCCGTACTGATCTCGTAAGACTGGCAATGAACTCAGAAAAACGAGAGAAAATCAAATATGCAAAAAGAAATAGCAGAAAATCATCTAGAACAAAGATGTGTTTAGGATTTCATAAGCTATGATCATCGAGGGAATATAGACTCATTTGAGTTTCTTTTCTTCCTCTCTTTGAATAAAATAGGCCGTAGAAAATCGCCAAAACATTTGCAAGAAGAAATAGAGAACTTCCTTTTTGGTAGTGTGGTTCCCATAGGTATGTACACGGATGACACCTTCTTAGGATGAGCAACTTCTTTAGTGTCCATGCATGTTTCCTCAATCTCTTCCTTCCTTTATAGGATCTGTAAATCAAATTCTTGCAAAAGCAGAGTCCAACGAATCATTCTTGGCTTAATATCAGTCCTTTCTAGGATTTCCTTTAAGCCAACATGATAAGTGTGTACTCTCACTTTGGAGTCCATGATATAAGATCTACATTTATCACAGAAGAAAACTACTACAAAGAATTCTTTTTCTGCCATAGGATAGTTCTTTTGGGCCCCGTTTAAGGTACAACTAGCATGATAAATGATATTAAGGTCATCACTATCATACTGACAAAGAATTGCTCCTACAGTTTCATGACTAGCTAGGCAAAATAGCTCAAAAGGTTTCTTCCAATTAGGTGGTTTTATAATGAGAGCTTCAAGAAGGGCTCGCTTTAATATGTTGAATGAAGTAAGACACTTTTTGTTGGAAATATGCCCTAGAGACAAATAGTAGTAAGGACTATTATCATATTTCATATAGTTTATGATTAAGTTTTATATCATGCTATAACTGTATTGAGTGGAAACATCAATACACGTGTGATATACAAACAACCAGGGGTTCCCAGTGAAACTCGATTTACGAAAAGGTTGTTTGAATTTACGAAAAGTTTGCTTCGATTTACGAAAGGTTTACTTGGATTTATTAAAAGTGTGTTTGGTTTACGAAAGGGTTGCTTAGATTTAAGAAAAGGTTGTTTAGATGTATACATGATTTATTCCTTATTTAAAATTTTAAAATTGAACAAAAAAAATTCATTTATTTATTTTATTATTTTATGAATTTAGGATGCAGAAGAAGTAGTCTTTCTTTGATCCATATCTTATTTAATTAATCTTATAGTATATGAATACCCTCTATACATATGAAATAATATCCCTTGGGAACGCGGACACAGGTGGTGCATGGCTGTCGTCAGCTCGTGCCGTAAGGTGTTGGGTTAAGTCTCGCAACGAGCGCAACCCTCGTGTTTAGTTGCCACTATGAGTTTGGAAACAGATGATCATGTTTCCTGATCATGTGGCATTTATGCCAGTTGAAAATGAGGTCATCTCATTCGGAGAATGAGATGATGAACCAATCCCAACCTAAACATCGTGACCCGATCATGTCACGAAGTTCAAGTTACGATGATTAGAAATGGATCCTCGTAGACTATTCCTTAGACCGTGAGGCTATATCAATCACTGTCTCCTGAGGGTGCTTAGATATCATCAAACGCCATCTGGTAAAACGGTGGTTATAAAGGTGTGTTCAGGTATTCGGAGTAAACCGTAGAGGCAATATATGTCGAGAGCAAGATTTGTTCGTCCATGTGACGGGAAGATACTCAAGGGCCCACTCGGAGAAGTTATAACCAATAGCTGCGCAGCGTGTGATTGGATCACGGGGATATCACTTGTCGGGACAAGTTAAGTAGCATTGTTCAGTAACGAGATTGAACCCGACATGGTGATGTCAATGATCAGATCTCGGGCAATGCAAGTATCGACTGACAAAGGGAATAAGACATGACTGTCCCAGTTCAAACGACGAAAGATCTTCGTGGAACGCACAGGGTTCACATGGCCATCCAGGTCCCTTTGTTGATCATTGGTGCGGGAGTGTCCCGACCATGTCTGGAGTGTTCCCGAACCGTAGGGTATCGCGCTTAAGGGTTTGATGATGCTTAGAGAGTGTTTATAGGATCGGTAGAATCACTAAAGAAAAGAAGGGAGAAAACCGGAAGGGTTTCGATAAGTCCGGAGGATGTCCGGAGTGGAGGTGGAAGGTGTTCCATGGCCACGGAGATTGAATGATATATGAATGAATGTTAAATATTGATTTAATCATTTATTTATAATTATTTAATAAAGAGAAAATAAATTAAAAGGCTTAATGGGCCAATTTCCAGAGGGAGAAGGCCCGTTAGGGAAAGGAGAGAGGGAGACGGGGCAAGGGGCTGGCCGGCTGGGCCTAGCCCCCCGCGCGGGGCCCACTAGGGGCTGGCCGGCAATCTCCCCTCCCTCTCCTCTCCTTTAGTCCCACCCCGGGACTTGAGGGGAGGTAGTACCTCCCCTCCCCCTATATAAGGTGGGGTATTTGGCCTAGAAAATACAACCAATAATTAATAAAGGTCTCCCCACTTTTGAGAGGACCTCCAATTGATATTTTCTCTCTCCCCCTCTCTCTCTCGTGACCGTGGTCCAAGGTCTGGATTGTGCGAGCGAGACACATCTTCACCGCGGAGCGCCGTCGCGCTGCGGGATTCGGATCCGGGAGCTCTACTTCCGCAACTGCTGCTGGATCGGGGAAGCGGGAGTCATCGCCAGGCACCTGACGTGTGTAACTCCCACGAGGTGTCACACTTGAGGCACTCAAGTCGTTGGAGCCAGAAGGAGCGCAAGGACTTCATCACAACCTTGAGGTCGGCTTCAGCTCGTCTACATCAACCACGCTCTCCTGAGCGTTGACAATGCTTTTCGGGCTTCAAGGGTAAGTTCGCGAAAAGACCCTCCCGTTACTGTATTATTAATAGATAGGTCCTGGTAGCTTCAGGGGTTCAGGGGCGTAGAGTAAAATTTATAGCTTTTATGCACGGAACCCCTACAGTGGTATCAGAGCTAGATCTATGCGTAGTAATGCTAGTACGGGTAGAACACACGAGATGTAGCGTGTGGGCGTTGATCTTTTAGTTGTTACCCTCCCACGTGTACTTGTGTATACCGTAGTAATGCTTGATGAAGCGGCCCCCAACCAACTTTACACGTTCATTCGCGAGACTGGTCCACGCTTGACATACGGCTTGTACCGTATAAAGTGGCTTAGGGGGGTGTCTGTCTCTCTCGCATTAGTTGGTATACCATTTGCAATGGAGGGCCCCGAAAGGGGTGTAGTAGAGACAACTACTTGATCAGCGTTGTGCTGAAAGTTCGTAGGTAAGAACGGTTCTCATACGAAATCCCATTCAGCCACGTAAAACATGCAAAGATAAAGTAGAGGCGTCTAACTTTGTTTTGCAGGGGGCGTTGCTTTGTGATATGGTTGTGGCAAAGGTAAAGTATTTACCTTTTGTTGCAAAGTAGTAGATAGTCACGGTAATGGCGAACTACCACGCCGGAATGACACCGGTACCCTGGTGTCTACGGCACCGGAACCCTGGCGCCGGAACCCGGTGACGACGGATGGAGATCACGACGTGAAGGACCATATCACATAGCATTTACATTCAATGTTATTGTTTGTATGTCTTATTGTGTGCTAGTATTAGATACTCGACGGTAGCCTAATAAGATGATCCCTGTTAAAATAACCAACGATTGTGTTCCCCCTTAGTGTGCACCACCAAGAAAGTTCTTCGGTATGAGGCAGGTTGTGATGATCGGGTGTCAAACATATCTACGTTCGCATACAGTGGGTGCAAGCCATGTTGCACAGCGAATACACTAAGATTGAGTTGGCGAGCCTAGCACGCTAGAGAAGCGTGGCCTCGGAACGTGGATGGTCGAAAGATCGAGCACGAGTTGCATGAATGATGTGACCGACGTTTAGTGTCCACCCTTGAACCCACATTGATGGCTGTGATGATCGGGGGAGATGTGGCTGACAGGGGTCATGTTATCACTAGGAACCCTCTTTGGGGATAGGTGTTTCTGAGTGGAGTTATCATTAACTCATTTAATTATAAACTTAGTCTAAATTCCTTTTGCAATTATAAATGTAGATGGCTCACCGTGAAGCTTACTTTGAGATTGAGGATTGGGTAAAGGGTGAAAAACTTAGACTTGTTGGATCCAACTTCCCTAGTTGGCTTGTGCGCCTAGATGATCTCCTTACTAGGAATCATGTGGTAGACTACATACACCGCACGATGGATTTGACTGAGCCAGAATACTATGAGACCCTACAAGAGCTGGCAGACCGCTATTATCGCCAAGAGATGTCCACCTACATTCACATAATAATGCGTTACGGGATGGTGAATGAACTGCATCCGCTCATGGGTGATCTTGACCCATATTCGATGGTGGATCAGCTGAGAGTAGAGTTCATAGGCCATGTGCGCATGTGGAAGCACGAGTTGCTTGGAGAGTTCCTTTCCATACAGATGGAGGAGCATACGTGTCTGAAGAGTCACTTGGAGCGCATGCTTGATGCACACACAAGACTGGTTCACTTCGTGGATTATTGGATGGCTGATCCATTTGCGATAGACGTTCTGCTGCGGTCATTGCCTCCTAGCTACAAAGGACATCTCCAGAGTAGCATCATGAGTGGTGATACGGAAGCATTGGATTTCCATGAGTTCATATTACGTTTTCAGAACGTAAAGGTTGAACCAATCGCCGGAGAGGTCATTGATGACCAAGGTATATATTTGATATACAGTTTTATAAATGTTATAATCTTGCAAACACATTGCAGTGTTAAGTATATCTGATACTTGTTCTGTTTTACCGAAAACAGGTCGCATAGAGGTGCTTGCTGGAGAGGAGGTGACGTTGCGTGTTGATGGCGAGCATGATGATGATGGTCGACGACACACTCCCTCGACATTTATCATTTAGTTTGTGTTTAGGATGATTTTTTGTAATCAACGGATTGTGAACTTCTTTAGTGTGTCTCACACTTCGTGAGACGGTTATTCATATAAGTTTGTAAAAAACAGTTGTTCTGCTTTTATGAATGATTTCTATTCGTGTTCATATCTTGTTTGATTATGTGTGAATTATCCTTATTGTTTGAAACTAACTGGTAATGTATGAACATTTGTAAAACATTAAAATGCCTTGTTTAAAATACCTAACTTAATGATATTTCATTAATGAATGAAACCATTGTTTAAATTCAAAGTTATGTGATAATATGTGAAAGTCATTCGATTTCTTCTCACATATAAATCATGCCTAAGTTCGGCGAAATAACTTGAACACCGTGTATTACTTGAATACAAAGTGTTTAAAGAATTGTTAAAAGTAAATACATATTCGATGTATTGTGTTTTAACGAAAATGGTAATTATCATTAAATGATTGTTTAAATGTGTAAAGTAAGTTTACCAAAGGAAACATGAATATGAAACTATTTGATTTGATCAAAATGTTTCATCAATAAAAGGGTATAAATATAAAAGAGAATCCAATTGCTATGATTTGATCAATAGTAATGAAATTCAACTTTATAAGAATGGCATAAAAGAAATTGTGGAATGCAAAGTGTTTTGAAACGTCAAAATACAAAGCATCACAATATGATATAAGATATCAAAGGGGTTGAATAGAAGGCACCAAACAAATCGTTGTAGAGTATATGTAGAGACCATTAGTTAGAAATAGTTAGCACTCAATTAGAATTGGTAAACCATTTGAATTCGTGAAAGTTTTGGGGTTATTCGATATAACCAAAACAATAGCGAATAAGTCCTTGTAGAGTATTCATTGGAAACTTTGAATACGAAACCCATAGCTCAAACCAAAAGAAAAGCAAAATTCGTATTGCTTGGATTTTGGTGCATTCTTGAGAAAGCTCACTTCTAGTGATGTTTCTCAATTATGGAGTAAATGGAAACTAGTGTAAAACACGATGAGGATTCAAAACCCTGCATCAGAGTGTTGAGAAGCGCAATGGACAGCATTCCTGAACGATTCTCTTCACAGAAGGAAAGAATCAATGATTTTGATCATTGTGTTTTTCACTCCACTATTGTTATTCACTATCTGAAGTAGGATTCAAAATGTAAATCCATATCTTGTATGGAGACATTTGTGAATCACTTGTCATGATTTTTGGAATATGACATACCTACGAACTACAAAGGAAATGATGGTAAACTAGAATTATGAGAAATCCTAGAAGCAAGATTCCCTTGAGATTAGAAAGCAATTCGTTGCTGAATCTCACAAGTAAAGGAGTTGCTTGGAATTTTCCCAAATGACTGCAAAGCCATAGTAGGAAAAGGGGTAAATGACAAAAGCACAATTTATCAAGAATAGGATGAATTCAAATGAATTTGATTCATGTGTGCTAAAATGTCTAGTGGATTTAAAACTAGTAAAGTACTAGTATCTCATAGTAAATCTCCAAGTTTGATATTTGATCAAAGGATTTTGAAGTTATTCAAAATAGTAAAGGAGATATGCAATTTGCATAAAAATGAGTGGGAGCTATGAAAGTCTTCCTGAAACAATATGTGATTGACATATTTTTAAGTGGGAGCAATATAAGACTCAAATTCAAATATGTAGGAACATAGTTTGAGTAAGAGTACTGACTCGTACCCAAATATGTTAGCAACATATTTTGAGTGGGAGCTTATAGGAGTAATTCTTAAAGTAAGTTAAGGATGAAAGCGCAAATACTTATAAATAATGATTTATAAGATGTAGAAGTTGATAATAGGTGTATTATGATATTATGTAGTATTCCTTAAGGGATTCTGAAAAGTGTTTCAGAATAGAAGTTAATTAAGGAACTGGTCCTTAATAACTCAAATTAGGAATAGTATTACATCAACGGTTGAAAGAAAGAAAAGGATGATCGTCATCCACTATGTTGAGACATAGGTTCTATCTTAGTAAACCATGATGGTAACTTAGCATAATATGTGATCCAAAGTAAGAAAGTTTGAAAGTGATTAAGTCCAAATCACAAAACGTTGAGCTAAGTTTGTCCGCAATATCTAGTAGAAAATTGTGGATATATTTTCCAAATCCATAAAGGATAACATATCTTAAAACATAAAGGGTTATGTTATAAGGGAATATGTTGGAAACTCCTGTAGATACCAATTAAAGTCAAATAGGAAGCGAGGTGAACAAAACATCGAAAGTTGCACAGAGTGCACTAGTGTTTTGATGAATACATTTATAATAATAAATAAGGGTACCATCTAAAGTGTTGTATAATGTTATGGCAGGGCTAATTCGCTTTTAACGTATAATGATGTGTCCCAGGGCACAGTGCCCATGAGAAAGCCCTCGAGGTTGATCTAACGTCACTATAGGCTCCTGGAATCAGACCTCGTTCTGCTGCCATGGCGACGATGCATACACACAGATGCTATCATGTGATGATAGAGTATTAATGTCAATCAAGGTGACATTAGTAAGTTGCAAAGGATTTGGGACTGTAAAGTATAGACCCAAGACTCAACCTCTTCCATGAGCAAGCATGTTCAGGGTACCGGATATATGGTGCCAATGATTGAGAACAAATGCAGCTAGTGTATTTGTACTCTAGTGCAAGTGGGAGACTGTTGGAAATATGACCTAGAGACAAATTGTAGTAAGGACTATTATCATATTTCATATAGTTTATGATTAAGTTTTATATCATGCTATAACTGTATTGAGTGGAAGCATCAATACACGTGTGATATACAAACAACCAGGGGTTCCCAGTAAAACTCTAGTCACTGGTTCATTGGTCAACAGATGATCATGTTTCCTGATCATGTGGCATTTATGCCAGTTGAAAATGAGGTCATCTGAGATAACCAATACCCAACCTAAACATCGTGACCCGATCATGTCACGAAGTTCAAGTTACGATGATTAGAAATGGATCCTCGTAGACTATTCCTTAGACCGTGAGGCTATATCAATCACTGTCTCCCGAGGGTGCTTAGATATCATCAAACGCCATCTGGTAAAACGGTGGTTATAAAGGTGTGTTCAGGTATTCAGAGGAAACCGTAGAGGCAATATATGTTGAGAGCGGGATTTGTCCGTCCATGTGACGGGAAGATACTCAAGGGCCCACTAGGAGAAGTTATTTCCAATAGCTGCGCAGCGTGTGATTGGATCACGGGGATATCACTTGTCGGGACGAGTTAAGTAGCATTGTTCAGTAACGAGATTGAACCCAACATGGTGATGTCAATGATCAGATCTCGGGCAATGCAAGTATCGAATGCCAAAGGGAATAAGACACGACTGTCCCGGTTCAAATGACGAAAGATCTTCGTGGAACGCACAAGGGTCACATGGCCATCTAGGTCCCTCTGTTGATCATTGGTGCGGGAGTGTCCCTACCATGTCTGGAGTGTTCCTGAACCGTAGGGTATCACGCTTAAGGGCTTGATGATGCTTAGATAGTGTTTATAGGATCGGTAGAATCACTAAAGAAAAGAAGGGAGAAAACCGGAAGGGTTTCGGTAAGTCTGGAGGATGTCTGGAGTGGAGGTGGAAGGTGTTCCATGGCCAAGGAGATTGAATGATATATGAATGAATGTTAAATATTGATTTAATCATTTATTCATAATTATTTAATAAAGAGAAAATAAATTAAAAGGCTTAATGGGCCAATTTCCGGAGGGAGAAGGCCCGTTAGGGAAAGGAGAGAGGGAGACGGGGCAAGGGGCTGGCCGGCTGGGCCTAGCCCCCCGCGCGGGGCCCACTAGGGGCTGGCCGGCAACCTCCCCTCCCCCTCCTCTCCTTTAGTCCCACCCCGGGACTTGAGGGGAGGTAGTACCTCCCCTCCCCCTATATAAGGTGGGGTATTTGGCCTAGAAAATACAACCAATAATTAATAAAGGTCTCCCCACTTTTGAGAGGACCTCCAATTGATATTTTCTCTCTCCCCCTCTCTCTCTCTCGTGACCGTGGTCCAAGGTCTGGATTGTGCGAGCGAGACACATCTTCACCACGGAGCGCCGTCGCGCTGCGAGATTCAGATCCGGGAGCTCTACTTCCGCAACTACTGCTGGATCGGGGAAGCGAGAGTCATCGTCAGGCACCGGACGTGTGTAACTCTCACGAGGTGTCACACTTGAGTCACTCAAGTCGTTGGAGCCAGAAGGAGCGCAAGGACTTCATCACGACCTTGAGGTCGGCTTCGGCTCGTCTACATCAACCATGCTCTCCTCAGCGTTGATTACGCTTTTCGGTCTTCAAGGGTAAGTTCGCGAAAAGCCCCTCCCGTTACTATATTACTAATAGATAGGTCCTAGAAGCTTTAGGGGTTCAGGGGCGTAGAGTAAAATTTATTGTTTTTATGCGCGGAACCCCTACACTTTTCATCAAAATTAAAATGAACATCATTTTGAAGAAGGTTAGTTAATGGTCTAGCAGTTTTCGAAAAATTCTTAACGAATCTTCCATAAAATCCTACATGACCTAAGAAGCTTCATATACCTTTTATGTCTCGAGGAGGGGGTAACCTTTATATTGCTTTAATCTTTGCCTTATCGACTTCTATGCCTTTACCCGAGACTTTGTGACCAAGTACTATACCTTCTTAAACCATAAGATGACATTTCTCCCAGTTCAAGACCAAGTTAGTGTCTTCACATCTCTGCAAAATTTTATGAAGAATATGGAGACAATGATTAAAGGAAGTTCCATAAACAGAGAAATCATCCATGAATACTTCCATAATACTTTCAATATAATTGGCAAAAATAGTAGTCATGCATGTTTGAAAAGTGGCAGGGGCATTGCAAAGACCAAAAGGCATATGGTGATAAGCATAAAGGCCATAGGGACACATAAAAGTGGTTTTAAGTTGATCATCAGGGTGCACAACAATTTGGGAAAACGGAATAGCCATCTAAGTAACAAAAATGAGAATGCATAGCTAGCCTTTCTAAAGTTTGATCTATAAACGGTAAAGGGTAATGGTCCTTCCGAGTTTCCATATTTAGTTTCGTATAGTTAATGCACATCTTGTGTCCAACAACGGTTCTAGTAGGTACCATTTCATTATGTTCAGTTTCTACAACCGTAAACCCACCTTTCTTTGGAACACAATGAACATGACTTACCCATTCACTCTCCTCCACATGAAATATGATGCATGCATCCAACAAACATATTATTTCTTTTCTTACCTCCTCTTTCATGTGAGGTTTAAGACGTCGCTGAAAGTCCGCGACCGACTGAGCTCCTTCTTCCATGAATATTCTATGGGTGGCTATCGAGGGACTAATCCCCTTCAAGTCACTCATCGAATACCCAAGAGCATTTCGATGCATGCAGAGAACCTTCATCAAGTTTTCCTCCTCTTTCTCTTCTTCCTCACGTTCATCCTCATCATCATCTAATTCTTCAATAGCCGTCTTATGGTCAAATTTAGAGAAATTAAAATCCATTTTCTCTTCACCAAACTTGAGAGACACAGTTTGCTTCTTGCAGTCTATGTTTGCTCATACGGTATTTATAAAAGTTCTTCCAAAAATGATGGGACAATAAACGTCAGTGGGCACATCAATAGCACAAAATCAATGGGATATTTGTAAGGTCCAATGCAGATTGGTACATTCCTTATTATTCCCATAGGGACTCTGAGAGGTTTATCTGCAAGCATTATGGTCATATCCATATCTTCCAATTCTGCTGGAGCTTATTCATTTTGAATTTTTAAATAAAAATTAAAAGGGATAACGTTAACAGCGTACCAATATCACAAAGTCCATAATAGGAAGTTCCTCCAAAAGTGCACGGGAGGATAGGCTTACCCACTTCTTTAGCTTTTACCTTTACTTCAACAAATTGCGAAGCTTCGGTATCTAGCTCAGTCACGTTGCAATGTACAAACATGGTTAAAATATCTTCCTTTATTGATGCCTCTACTTCTTATACACGCTCTTCTTCAGTTTTCGTTATTTGTGTTTTCTCTTCCAGCTCCCTGAGAAATAATTCTTCCTCATTGCGTTGATCCTCCAGTTGCTGAGCCATCATATGTTTTCTCACCATCCTTGGAAAAGGAAAGGGTTCAACATATGGGGGTACGTCCCTTAATGGCTCAATAGGGGCCATGATTATTGTATCTTCTTCTACAACTGGCTCGGGTGGTGGAGTATAATGAAGTCAGTCTTTCTTTGGAGCTTCAATATATTCTGTAAAAGACTAAAGGATTTGCAGAATAATATCATCATCAAGTTGCAGTTTGTTAGCAGTTTCTTTTACTTTACCAGAGTCTTTATAAGCATTAAGATAGTTGATACATTGCAAATGTATCTATAATTTTTGATGTTCCATGCTTGGTTTTATCTACTTTCTTGTGGTTTGTCCACACTTTGGAGTACTTTTCATATGATTTCTTGGACTAACCTATTAACAAGATGCCACGGCGCCAGTTGCCTATTTTCTGCTGTTTTTGGTTCCAGAAAGTCAAAAATGAATATTCTCGGAATTGGACCGAACAAAAGCCAAAGTCGATATTTTACCGAAAGACTCACGGAGCTAGAAGACGAGACGGATAGGGGCCACAGGGCAGCCACACCATGTGGTGGCGTGGGCTGGCCCTGGCTGCGCCGCCAGGTGGTGTGGGCCCCCTGGCCGTCCACCGACCTTGCCTCTTCGCCTATAAGTTGCTTCCCGATGCAAAACCCTAAATAGTCAAGCCTCTAGCCACGAAAAGTTCCGCAGCGCCACCGCCACCGTAGGGGAGATTCGGGGGACAGAAAGTCTCTGTTCCAGCACCCTGCCGGGACGGGGAAGTGCCCCCGAAGCCATCTCCATCGATCTCCACCACCATCTCCATCACGATTGCTGATTCCCATGATGAGGAGGGAGTAGTTCTCTCTCGAGGCTAAGGGTTCTACCGGTAGCTATGTGTTCATCTCTCTCTCTATGCATGATCTTATTGAGATCATGAGCTTGTAATCTATAGATCTATTCTGCTACTCAAGTGCTTTAATGAATCTCTGCTCTCCCCATGTGTGTGAAAGTGACAGCGTGCTCACCATGGTGGCACTTAGGCTAAAGATTACAAATACTTGTTATGCGTTATATTTAGAGTTGGATGTCTTTATGAAATTGTGGTGTTTGTTGGACTCATCTAGTACTCAAGGTGACAGTGTGGGGTTTTCTAGATGGGAAAGGCTTACTTTGAGGTGTGCTGTTATAGCCCTACCATCGATTAGAGTGTCCAACCGGAGATCAGTTAAGAGTAGTATCACAAAGAGAAGATATTTATATGAGAGTGTTCACTAGCGAAAGTATGATCCCTAGGCCTTGTTTCTTAGCATTAATACACCGTTTGCTACTAGATCTGTTACATGTTTGCTTGCTTCCATCTTTATTTCAATTTGCTTTTAGTCTCTTCCATGCCATCAAGCTATCTTCTATCACCGTTACCACTTATAATTATCCATACCACTTGTATTTCACTATCTTTTCGCCGAACTAGTGCACCTATACACCTGACAAGTGTATTGGGTGTGTTGGGGACACAAGAGACTTCTTGTATCTTGATTGCAGGATTGCTTGAGAGGGGATACCTTTGACCACTTCATCCGTGAGTTCGATAAACCTTGGGTGATCCACTTAAGGGAAAACTTGCTGCTGTTCTACAAACCTCTGCTCTTGGAGGCCCAACAACTGACTACAAGAAGAGAAGTGCGTAGACATCAGGGATCATCTCCCGCAAAAGTTTTGTCTTTAATAATAGAGATAAAGCAAGGGTTGACCTCGTATTCTAGTTCGCTCCCACTCAGGAATTCTTTAACTAGTCCTCTATTAAACTTCTCGAGGTATTTATTAGCATCGAGTTGATTAATCAGTCTGAGTGTCGTCATGGTGCTCACCTAAAACTAGTAAACAACTTAGTAAATAAATGAGTAAAATAAGTAACTAAGAACAAAGACCAAAAGCGCTTAGCTCCCCGGCAACGGCGTCATAAAATAGCTTGATGACTGCAAGTACACAAACCAATTGTAGCTAGTTTCGAAGTAAAGATATCGAACCCATAGAGAGCCAGTGGTAAAGGTCTTTATGCACCTCGTTACTATCTACCAAAGAATACTTATAAGCTGTCTTTGATCTCAAGTAAAGGGTGTTTGAAAGGTTTATGGTTGTTTGCAGAAAAGTAATTAAAACAAGTAACAAGATTGTAGGAAAGCGTGGTTGAACTCAATAGGTCTAAAACATTCTCGGGGATGTAGGATACACCACTAGCATAGTATTATTGTTATATGTAATCGAGATAACATACTTCTTGTGTCATGATATGTGTGGAGAGAGCCCCATAATAAGATGTTCACTACAAGGCTCGTAGGAAGCCACTTTGTTGAGCCAAGACTAAGGTCACCTCTAAATAACTATTGTGATGTCTGAGAACAATCACCCATACAAACCACCGCAATTAAGGGTTTCCCCGTGGATATCGTAATTAGCTTGGGAAGTCCCTCTTTAATCCTCCTTTCACCATGTAGGTTTCGAGCTGGCGCCAATCTATCATGGGGCATTACGGGTACGCTTCCAAGACACGTCCAAAGGATTTATTCCTCCCTTTAGTCCCGAGGGCACATGATATGCGGCCGACTACGCATACCATCTAAAGAGAGAGATGAAACACAAATCATAATTATATCATAGACAAGCAAGTCATACAGACACAAGAATAGATCATCTTTATTACAAGTCCATAATTGTGCTAGGGTTTATCCATCTCTCCAAGAACAAAGGAACTACTCACTAATGGAAGCAATCAACAACATCATCATAATCAAATGAATGGATAAAAGTATGAAGGTAGATCTAATGCAAACCACAATTGGATCTAGAATTACAAAGAGATCTAATAGATAAAAGATGGGAGTAATGGTGGTAATAAAGATGTAATGGTTGATGATGAAGGGGATGATACGTTGTCCTCCAATGATCCGTGAATTAACCGTGATTTTTCCCTAGCCAAGTTCCTCCTTCAGATCCCTTCCGGATGTGGTTTTCCGTGGTTTCTGGTGGCTATGAATGTCGGATCCCCCTCTCGTCTTTGTAATGGAGAAGTATTTGATGAGGCGGTCGTGATGGCGCCTGGTACGGGTGGATGGTACGGGCGGGCTCCGCCTGTACCACTGGTTGTTATCGGTACTGATGCCTTCTCCTTGTTTGGTATTCTTCCAGGTGTGAAGGTAAATTCATAAAATAACTTTTATTACTTATAAATATCATATAATTACACAATATGACAACTCTAATTGATAAGTTCATATATGAATCCATGATTTGGGATCCTAGTGAAACAAGAACAAAATAGCGCGCATAGACGCAGTGAAATACAAAAATCCTTGTTCTATTTATGCAAAAACAAAAGGTAAATATGCTTCAATTTTAGACTCATCATCTGGTGAAAATCATTTCCCCCAAACTGGCCACAAACTTGGGGGTGCTTTGGGGACAAGAGGAAGATGTCCGCGTTCCGCCTTGTCTGAGACTGGACCACCTGCCGGACACACCGACAAATCTCCCTATCCAGCCCGAAGCCCCAAGCTCCTTTCCTACTCCATTGCTGGTTTGCCACGACCACTCACTGTTCATCTTCCTCCCTGGCCCGGTTGCCGTCCTAACCCCCACTTTGCCGACCACAAAGGAGCGCTTGGAGCTACCAAATACACCATAGCAGTTCCATCAATAGGTGCCATCATTCAGGATACGTGAGCTCCACCGCAACGACATCGACCTCTGCGAGCTCTATCACATCGATCACGAGCTCAGCGCACCTTCCCAACGCCATTCAATTCCACCACCACCTCAAGCTCAAGCAGTCAGAGGTGCACCCACAAGGTCTTCGGTAATTTGCATGGCGACACTATGAGGTACAAAAATTCACAAACAACATTTTCTATAAATTTTGTGTATAGTTGGTGATTATAGTTGGGGACTTTGTAGAGAATGGCGCGGCAAAAGATGATGTCACAATGTTTTTCTCCAGGGAGTTCATTGATACGTCATTGCACGAATCGTCCAATGATGACTCAGAAACCTTGCTCACAGCTGCTCTCGTGCTCCACGATAATGTCATTTCAAGGTTCAGGGGGTTGAAGATGCTAGACCATGATAGAGTTGTGGCTCACAGTCATCTTTTCAATGACTAATTCAACCTGGAGGTACCCTCTACTCCTTCTCAGCTCCGGCAATACTTCCGCATAAGAAAGCATGTGTTCAATTGTATAGTAAATGGTTTGGAAGCCTATGGTGACTACTTCAAGATGAAGAAAATGTCGTTGGCAAACTAGTGTTTTCTTCCATTAAAAATGCACTTTCGTGGTTTAGATGCTTGCATATGGAGTAGTCGGTGATCTTGTTGATGAGAATCTCTGCATGGGAGAATCCACATGTCTTGAATGAATGTACAGGTTTTTGCAGAGCACTGGTAGCAGTGTTCGGTGAACACTTCTTGAGAGGGCCAAATGTTGAGTACATAACTCGGCTCATGACTACTAGCAATTTAAGGGGTTTCCTAGGATGCTTGGTACTATCGATTACATGCATTAAGAATGTAAGAAGTATCCATTTTCTTGTTGGGGTCAGTACAAAGGGCACCAAGAAGGTTACACGGTCATTCTTGAGGAAGTGGCATCTCAAGATCTCTAGATTTGTCAATATTTCTTTAGCATGGCAGGATCTCACAATGATATCAACGCGATGCACCGTTCCCCGATGTTCTCAAGGCTTGTGGAGGGTGAGACGTCGGAGTGTAGCTTTGAGATCAACAACCACCCCTACACAAAAGGGTTCTACAAGATTGCATTTATCCTGAATGGTCAACATTTGTGAAGGAAATCCGTATACAAATCAAAAGAAGCATGTTTTCCAAGGGACAAAGAAGCACGTAAGAAGGGTGTGGAGAGTATATTTGGTGTCCTTCAAACTCGTTGGTCTATTGTTCATCACCCCACAAGAACATGGAGTTTGAACACAATTGTGATCATGCGTAATGCGACTTTGTTGTGTGGACTTTGTGTATTTTCAATTTTGAATTTGAATAACTGTACTTTCAAATTTATTGTGGACTTTGAATACTTGTTGAACTTTCAAAGCATGTTTTATATTAACCATGTGCATCATTTGGTTTAAATGGTAAAAAAACGAGAAAATGCATTTGAGGGACACCGGTGGAGAGGTTGACAAAGGGCCGGCAGACACATAGTCCTCCTTTCTCCAAATCAATGTTTCGAGAATGTCATGCTCTTAGCAGAAGGGAAGAAAAAGAAACTGCATATGCTTGATAGAGTTTTTTTTTTTTTTTTTTGAGGGAGCTTGACAAAGAATATCGTTGCCAGGTAAAATACGCCGTCGTCCAGAACCCACGGCTCACAGGTGCGGACCGCGGAGCCACGGGCGGGCCCATCTCTTGCACGTCCGGACCACGTCACGGCCGGGCCCGGACCCACAGACTCCCCCTCGCGGATCCTCCGGGCCCACGGGATAAGGAATGGAGATTCCGTCGTCATCGTGCAACACAAACAAAGATGCAGACCAAGCGCATGTCACCGCAACTTGGAGGAGAGAGAGAGAGAGAGCGCGCACTCCGAGGCTGCCTACTTGCGCAACTAGTACAAATCCGCCTCCAGCTCCGCCACCACCAACCCACATCACATCTCCCACCGTACCACCACTAGCTCGCGCGCGCTGCTGGACTTTATTCCTCGTTGGCGGCGGCGGCGGCAGAATTCGTCCGGTCCCGCAGTCCCGAGAGATCGAGACCGGAGAGTGATCCGGAGCCGCTCAAACTGTCTGTGAAGTCCTATCGGTTCCGCCCCGCGCGCCCCGCTGAGCAAGGTCGGTTCATGGCGTTTGATCTCTGATCTGACGCGGCTTTGTTGCTTGCTCCCCCCTCTGCTTTTCACTTGTCGTTTTCTTCATCTCCTTCCTCGTTACTCCTCCTGCGGGGAACTAGCCAGGAGCACGAGCACTAGCGCTGGCCGGCGGCAAGTTGCAGCTGCCGCACGACGGGGTGTGGGTTTACCGGGGTGGTCGTGCGTTTGTGTATCGTCTTGTCTCTCTCTTTTTACTACTTACTTTCTTCCCGGGGGCCGGGGCTTGACGGCGATGTGTCTTGCTTTCCGTTTCCATGATGGGGATAGGGATGTCTCGTCCACTTCCCCGCCACTCCTCTCCGTTGCGTTGCGTGGTGCGCTGCGTCGCGGCGACGGCTAGAGCTAGTGGCCTCCGTCGCGGCGGCCATGCGCATCAAAATCCTTCTACTATTTTCTTGCACGCTGGAATGATTCCTTGGATTGCTCCGTGACGAGATTTTCCTTCTCCTCTTCTTTTTTTCCTTTTCTGTCCCAGCTAGCTGATCCAAGGCTCGTGGCTCGCGTTGCTTTGCTCGCCACCGGTGGCCCCGTCTCCGTCTCCGGTATGCGGAGGGTCTGAGGTCGGCCGGGCGAGCGAGAGAGTGGGCTAAGGGTGTGGCCATGGAGCAGCAGCCCCCGCCGCGGATCGACGACGACGGCTTGCGGGGCTACGGCATGGGCCTGCGGAGCGACATGGTCGTCGGCGACGACCTGGATCTCATGGAGGAGTTCCTGCTCGCCTCGCCGTCGCCGAGCTTCGATTTCCCCGAGTTCATGCACCCGGGCGCCGCCGAGTCCCCGGTCCCCTTCTCCCCGCTCTTCGACGTCGGCAGCTGCGTCACCGCTGCAACTCCCCCCGCGCCCGCCGACGACAGGGACGCCGAGTCGCGCCGCGCGTGGCCGCTCCAGCAAGGGCACGCGGCGGCGGCGGGCGTGAGGGAGCGGCTGCAGCGCGCGCTGCAGGGCATCGCGGCGCGGTGGCAGGCGCAGCGCGGGGCGGGCGGCGAGCTGCTGGTGCAGGCGTGGGTGCCCACGCGCAGCGCCGGCGACCGGGAGGTGCTCACCACCCACGGCCAGCCCTACTGGCTCGACCGACGCAGCGACCGCCTCGAGAGCTACCGGACGGTGTCCATCAAGTACCAGTTCTCCGCCGACGACAGCGCCCGCGACGGGCTGGGCCTCCCCGGACGCGTCTTCGTCGGCCGCGTCCCCGAGTGGACCCCCGACGTCCGCTACTTCACCGACCAGGAGTACCCGCGCGTCCGACACGCGCAGTACTTCGACATCCGCGGCAGCGTCGCCATGCCGGTATTCGAGCGCCGCACTGGGGCATGCCTCGGCGTCGTCGAGCTCGTCATGACCACGCAGAAGATCAACTACAACGCCGAGATCGAGAACATATGCAATGCTCTCCAGGTACATAGCGCGCATTGTCTAATCTCTCAAGCCATCCCTTCGTGTTCCCTTCCATTCTCCAAACCCCTGTGCGGCGTATGTTGTTATGCGCTTAACCTGTTCGATCAAATGCCCTTAGGGAAGGATGTGATAACTACCGGGCACGCCAATCCCCGAAGTAATCAGCCTTTTCACCCCTCTTTTATTGAAGATATTCTTGTCTTAGTAATACCTTGTTTGTGTAAAAACTGCAGGAGGTTGATCTCAGAACCTCTGATGTTACAAGTAGTCCTCGCGCACAGGTGAGCCGAAGGATAACATGATCGTGGTGTTATGGGCTATGCCAAACTGTTCTTATCACTGAGAGTTTGTGCTTTCTTCTTGTCAGGTGTTTGGTTCTTCTTACCAAGCAATTATACCAGAGATCATGCATGTTCTCAGAGCAGTCTGTGAAACCCATAAGTTGCCGCTGGCCCAGACATGGATATCTTGCGTCTGCCAGGCCAAAAAGGCGAGCCGCCACTCTGATGAAACTTACAAGTGCTGTGTCTCTACTGTGGACGAGGCATGTTATGTCCGCGATCAATCCGTGCGTGGCTTTCAACAGGCTTGCTCTGAGCATCATCTGTTCAGAGGCGAGGGTGTTGTCGGCAAGGCGCTCGTGACAAACGAGCCATGTTTCTCCCCGGATATTACTACCTGCAGCAAGGTCGAATACCCTCTCTCACATTATGCAAAGCTTTTCAGCTTGAAGGCTGCAGTGGCCATTCGACTGCGAAGTGTCAGGACTGGAAGTATGGACCTTATCCTGGAATTTTTCTTGCCAATGGACTGCATAAACAGTGAGGATCAAGGGGACATGCTTAATTCTTTGTCCAATACCCTACAGCAAGTCTGCTCTACATTACGAGTTGTCGGTGTGAAAGAACTGGCGAATGATGGTTCACCTGAAACTTGCTCACCGGTTACACCAGAATTTTGTGTTCAGCCTACTGAAAACTTGGATGTGCTCTCCTGTGGCATCAATGTTCCTGCTAGGACAGCATCAGTGGAAGCTACTGAGGAGGTATCCTCATGGATTGCAAGCCTTGTGGATGTTCAAAATAAGGGGGTGAAGGGAGAAATAGATTCTGACCTACCATTTGGATTCAGCAACCAAGAGGATGAAGGCTTTAGTGTTACAGCTGGCTGGGGAACTTCACCTGTACTGATACCTGAAGATAGCAGCTTCTTTTCAGGGTTTAAGAAGCATGAAGAATACGAGGCCAAGGAAGCAAGCGGTTCCAGTGATCCAAGCCTTTCGAATTCAGATAAAGCAGTAGAGAAGCGGCGGACTAAGATGGAGAAAACTGTTAGCCTGCAAGAACTTCGGAAGCATTTTGCTGGCAGCTTGAAAGAAGCTGCCAAGAATTTAGGAGGTAACCTATGACTCATGCTCTCAAAGTATCTCTATTGTTTTCCTTCCTTTTAGTTAGATTTACTTGAAATTTATCTCTCTAGATGACTTGTTAGTAGATTTCAGACAACTCGCTATAAGTATGATATCACAGTCTATTCTTAATACCTTGACCAAGTGTTTTGTTTGATAATTTCATATTGTAATCTTTTGTTTGATAATTCATGTATTTCTGCTAACTAAGTGTTAGTATGTAAGATGGATGTGAACTGTGTAATCAGGCAGTGATACATAGGTGTGAACAAACTTACTTAATAAAATTAGTTTAGTTCAGCTAATGTTGTTCTTGCAACAGTTTGCAAGCTAAGTGTTAGTATGTAAGATGGATGTGAACTGTGTAATCAGGCAGTGATGCATAGGTGTGAACAAACTTACTTAATAAAATTAGTTTAGTTCAGCTAATGTTGTTCTTGCAACAGTTTGCAAGCTAAGTGTTAGTATGTAAGATGGATGTGAACTGTGTAATCAGGCAGTGATGCATAGGTGTGAACAAACTTACTTAATAAAATTAGTTTAGTTCAGCTAATGTTGTTCTTGCAACAGTTTGCAAGCTAAGTGTTAGTATGTAAGATGGATGTGAACTGTGTAATCAGGCAGTGATGCATAGGTGTGAACAAACTTACTTAATAAAATTAGTTTAGTTCAGCTAATGTTGTTCTTGCAACAGTTTGCAACTTGAAAGTCATACTAGTCTTGATTATTCATCGACTACTCACATACATATAAACTGCAATGTCTATGGTTGACTATAACTGTTGTCTTTCTCCCATTCCTTTCAGTGTGCCCTACTACACTGAAGAGAATATGCAGGCAGCATGGAATTAATCGTTGGCCATCAAGGAAGATCAAGAAAGTTGGTCACTCCCTCAAGAAACTGCAAATGGTCATTGATTCGGTACATGGAGCTGATGGAACTGTTCAGCTGACTTCACTCTATGAAAACTTCACCAAGACTACATGGTCAGAAAGAGAGCTACAGGGAGATCTCAGTTGTCCAGCATCAGAACAAAAGTTTCACCTGGAGCCTTCAGTTCCTGACCGACTGTGCGAGAGCAGATTCAGTTCGCGCACCTCTGGCTCTAATTCACACTCCCCTACCTACAGCCAGAGCTCAAATTCTAGCCCTGGTTGTTCCAGTGATCCGAAGCCTCAACAACAGCAAAGCAGTGCTCCTGAGCTTGCAATCAAGCAAGAGATTTCTATGGAGGAGAATCAGAGTTCCACAGAGATGATAGCTGGGAGCCATGCCGAGCTGCAGATATTAACTGAAGAAAGACCCATCACCCTTTCTAGGTCTCAGAGCCACATGCTTGCAAGTGAACAAAAACCAATGGAGAACATGCCAAGCATGCAAGAAGCTAAGCCTGATATTCTCAAGATAAAAGCAATGTATGGCGAGGACAGATGCATATTCCGGCTTCAGCCCAGTTGGGGCTTTGAAAAGCTAAAAGAAGAAATCGCAAAGCGGTTCGGCATTTCTCAGGAAACATGTGACCTCAAGTACTTGGATGATGAGTCAGAGTGGGTTCTTCTGACATGTGATGCAGATCTGGTGGAGTGTGTTGATGTGTACAAGTCATCAAGTGCTAAAACAGTCAGGATCTCTGTGACAGTTAAACCGGCGATTAGTGGTTCCTTTGGTCTGACTGGTCTATCCTGAATGCTTTTTTTTGCTTCCGAAACAACCACCCCATCTTCCAAGTAGACAGTGTGCTGACCCTGCCCTCGGTTTTCAGTAATGGTGATATGCACATGCCACTCTGTAAATACTTGTAGCTGTGGTACCATCCAGTGGTCAGATGCTCGGTGAATTATCGCCAACCTTGTCTGTGATGACCGAAGAAAAGATGGCACTCTGTACTTGTCTGAGTAGTTTTTTGTTCAGGCATAGGGAAAGAAATAGTTTGTTGCAGTTACCAGACTAGTGTACAGAATAGGAAGGAATAGGAATTTGTCGAAATGAAGGTTTGCATTAGGGTCTTACATCTCATGCTCAAGTTACATAAGAAATGCAAGTTATTCCGGGGCTTTTTCTGTCTCGCCGTACTGAAACCTTATCTAAAGGTTGTCTGAAAGGTGCTAGCTGCTGAATCAAGGTCATTACACCTTGTGGCATCACATGTCGGTTTGAGCGCCACGAAGATGCATTTCTGAATTGTCTTCTCAGTTGTGTAAGTATTACTAGAACTAGTTTTTAATTTTGAAACTGTTTTCTTTTTTGGAAATCACATGCATGGTTAAATGATCTTTACTTCCTCATATTGCAGAAGGGTACACGAGATGAGCAGAGCACCTGGATTGTTGACAAGGCAAGAGTACATGCATCAAGCTCGCCTCCAAAGTGTTAGCATGAAATTCTTGTACTATATGTATTGTAGCTGGATACCTTAGCAGTGTTACTCATATATGAAAGGAGGCAAGAGCAGTCTAGGCTCCTAGACAGCTTCTGGCGTTTTTTTTTTTTGAAATGGGGAGCATAGCCACGAACTCCGCCGGCACTTTTTGGTAGAAGCATTCAGTATAATACAATCATGGATCAGCTTCTGGCAGTTAGACTAGAAAATGTTTCAATTTCCTTGCTTTTCTTTGCTAACAATGTAAATTTGGGATGCTGCTAGAGTTGTAATTGTAAGAAGCAATGTGCTGCTGCGTAATGACTCTCAGGTTTTACATGTGTACAGTCTGGAGTTTAACTGACAATTGTCCTCCACTAGTACTAACTTTCTCCCTACAAAAAATTAAGAACACGCTACAAACACAGACGGATCGATCAGTGGATCATGTGCTGACCGTACGTCAGGGCTTGGAAGAAGCACGGTACGGCGACCGCCGCGCCGTTGCAGGCCTGGGCGGCAGCGCGTCTTTCGACGCCACCATGGCCTCGATCTCCTCCAGCTTCGCCAGCACGTCGTCCATGGCAGGCCTAGACTTGGGGTCGCCGCAGAGGCATTGGTGCGCGAGCCTGGCAGCCCGGAGCGCCGCCTTGGGCGGGTACTGCCCCGCCAGGCGCTGGTCCATGAGGCTGGTGAGCTTCCTCCCTCCGGCGATGTAGGGGCGCGCCCACTCGACGAGGCTCACCTGGTGGCTGGGCCGGTTGGTGTCGTGCGCCCGGAGGCCCGTGAGGAGCTCGAGGAGGACGACGCCGAAGCCGTAGACGTCGCTCTTGACGTAGAGGTGTCCCGTGGCGACGTACTCGGGCGCCGCGTAGCCGTAGGTGCCGATGACCCGCGTGGTGATGTGGGAGCGACCCGCGGCGGGCCCGCTCTTGGCGAGCCCGAAGTCGGAGAGCTTGGGGATGAAGTCGGCGTCGAGGAGGATGTTGGAGGCCTTGAAGTCCCGGTAGATGATCTGCGTCTCCGGCGAGTGGAGGAAGGCGAGGCCCCGCGCGGCGCCGACGGCGATCTTGAGGCGCGTGTCCCACGGCAGCGGCTCGAAGGCGGCGCCCCGCCGGAAGAGGTGGTTCTCCAGGCTGCCCTTGGGCATGAACTCGTAGACCAGCAGCAGCTCCCGGTCCTCGCCGCAGTACCCCAGCAGCTTCACCAGGTTCGGGTGCTGCAGCCTGCCCAGAAAGTTCACCTCCGACTGCACGACAAAACACAAAACAGGTGCCACGTCAGCGCACACGCCGGTGAGTTGCGGTTCCTTCGTTGACCATCCAGCACAGCGTAGTAGTACTCAGGTGAACATGGACAGCTGGGAGGGACTAAACAAGAAACTGATGAGTAGCATTGCAGTTGCAGGCACAGCTTGTGTCTCAATCATAGGGAAGCTTCATGGTTAGTATAACTCTGACGAAGCAACGGCATGATTGGACACTAATGGAGTTGGAAAATGTAGCAGCCTACTGGGCATTGGGGCGGCTCATATCAGCCAAGGAAGATTTGCACAAGGGTTGACTTGTACTGCAGAAACAGGCCAAGGAGTATATGTGTTATTTTTTCGGACAAAAGGATCTTTTCTTCGTGCATGAAAATGACTAGGTAAAAAGATCGAACAGCAAAGGGATATTTTGTTCCTTATCACAAAACAGAAAGGGGGAATTTGTTTGTCTTTCCTACCCGAGTGCAATTTGGAACAAGTTGATGAAACGCAAACTGACCGGGGACGTACTCTCTCCTAGTAGTAGCTAGCTTACGACTGAATCAACTCGAGCTGCGCAAGAAAACAATAATGGACGGGAGGAAAGTCAGAGGGATGGATCACGAACGAACGCACGCACGCACCTGCCATTCCTGGAGGCCCTGGACGCTCTCGGAGTTGAGCTTCTTGACGGCGACGACGACGCCGGCGGAGCTCTTGGCCGGGTTGAGGCTGCGCTCGTCGGCCCACCCCTTGTACACCCGCCCGAACCCGCCCTCGCCCAGCACCATCTCCGGCTTGAACCCGCGCGTCACCGCCCGCAGCTCTGCCAGCGTGAACACCCGGAGCCTGGGCGCGTCCAGGACCCGCCCGCCCACTCCCACGCCGCCGCCCGCGCTCGGCGAGCGGCGGTAGTCTTCACTCCCGCTGCTAGCCCCGCCGGCGCTTGCGCTGGTCCCGCTGCTCCCGCCGCTGGTTCCGCTGCTTCCGGTGCTGATAGGCCACGACGGCGGCGACTTCCCTGCGCACGCACGAAAGCACAGAGACACAAGCTCGAATTAAGGCGCGATTCCAAGCCCAAGGAACCGGAGGCGGAGGAGCGGATCGTACCTTTGACCGGAGCCGGAGATTTGTCGCGGCATCCGAAGCAGTTCCCCATACGTAGATCGACTGATTTGCTCGATCTTCTACCTGTGTGCGTGTTCTTGCTTGGTGCTCGGCGATGGTGGCGTGTGTGCGTGCTTATATGTGACGCAACTGAGGTGATGGGACGTGGACAGGGGCGAAGTCGACGGCGCGTTGGCGCCAACGGACAACTGAACTGGTCGTACTCGTACTACCCCAGGCGGCCCAGTACTGGGGAGCTATAGCGTGGACCCGGTTCACGGCCGCAGCCTCGCCAGTCAGGAACCGGAACTGTGACTCCCCCGTGTGCGTTGGAACACCTCGCGTACCGCGCTGTGTGTTTGGTCCGGCCACCGTTAAGTGCCTCGTGTGGTCGGTACCGTCTCCTCGATAGATTGCCCTGTCTGCTTCCTTCATGCGTACCAAGCGCGCACGAACGCCTAGACGCATATTAGTTCATACTCCCTCCGAGTTTAGAAATATAAAACGTTTTAGCTTTATGAATCGAATATACTTAGATATATTTTAGTGTATAGTTTCGTAGAGATTCGGAAAAAACATAAACACTAAAAGAGTATAGATATATCCATTTCACAAAGCTAAAATGGCTTATATTTTCGAACAGATGAAGTATATATATATACACACTAATTTTCCTTTTTTGGGCCAAAGAAGTACCAATCAAACTTGCTTATTCTGGTTCTGTCTCAGGGTACCCATTTTTCAACTATCATCCGCTTCTCGTTCAACTTCCATCTTGCGTAATAGCCACCGATAGAGGGATGTGGGGGAAAACTAGGGTTCTGAGTTTTGCAACCCTTCATGTCGCCTTCAAGAGGGCGACGGTATGAGATGGACACTGTTAAAGTTTGATCCAAATTTAGAAAGGAGACTAACTTCTGAAGAGAGGAGTGAGACCCGTCACCGACAGGCTAAAAAGCTCATATGGGACACCATGGTGTCCGGGCATCATACATGTATTTCCTTTAAATCCGTACATATCCGGTGGTGTATATATGCAAATTTCTCATAACTAAGGTGTACATACCTAAGGTATATGTATCCAAGTTATATATATCCAAGGTATGCATATCTAAGGTGTATGTTCCTAAGTTTGTCAAGACTGTGTGTTCTTCAATGTCAAGATTGAAAAAGTATTGTAACTGGTAAAATATGCAGGTTTTGTCAATCATATGAATGTTGGTGACTCACAGAAGTATCGTTGCATTGGAAACGACAGTGCCTAAGAAGGCAAGATAGAGGTGTGGGGACTAATAGGAAAGCTCTCGACGGTATCCGCAAGCGGAATTGGGTACAAGCAAGCGTAGCGTGACACCAGAAGTACCCAGAGTTGGATCCCTCGTGGTGAGGTAACACTCCTACTCCTGCCGATCTGACTAAAGATGGAATACGAGATACACAGGCTCCTCGAGATGTATGAACTAGCTACATCATAAATGCTCACCCCTTGCTACGAGAGCCTTGGCCCTCCTTATATAGGCAAAGGGGCAACGGTTTCACTAGCCAGGCTGGATAGCAGGTCCCACAGACGGTTGATCATCTACAGTATCTGGTAGTGTCTGTCTTGTCGAAGGTACACGCTGTTCGGGTCGTTGTGGGTACAGTGAACGTCGTGCGAGCCTATCGTCAGCAACCAGCCACTGTGTCTGCGTCACCTGCAAAGTCTTTGGTATGGTCTCGTAGTGGTATGTCTTGTCGCTGTACCAGGGCATATAGTGCAATGTGCAGTACGTCGCCCTGCCTTGTCTATCTTGATTGCGTCCGGCTACGCCTGTGTAGCCGGATTCGTGTCTTGCCGCTCCTTCCTGTTCCGGCTATTGGCTAGTAGTCGGAACAATGTGTTCGTGTCCGGCTACGATCTACTAGCCGGACCCGAGGCGGCTGCCCTTGTTCTTGTCTGGTCAGGGTACTCGGAGGTCATCCCCCCGACACTAGCCCCCGAGTATGCGTGGATTTCGCCCTTAGGTGAAATGTGTGCGCGCTCCCTCTTGCGTTTGAACCTTTAATCCGGCTACTGGCTGGCGGTTGCGATGCCCGTGACGTCAGTTCTGGGCTGGCCACGCGCGCACGCGCCATCATTGTGCTATGGCGCGCAGCGCTGCGTCCCATCGCACGTCGCGCATGTCGCTGGGGAACTACCGCTTCGGTTTTCTGGCCTAGGATCCTTTGCATGCACGGTGCCGGCACTACGGGCGCCACGCGGCGACCCAAACGGTTTCCCTCCCTCGGGCTTAAATACTGCCCAGGGGGGCAGTTCTCCCCTTCCGCTCCTTGCCTTCGGATTTCCCCATGTGCTTCCTCTGCTTCTTCGCTGCCTATGCGCGCTTGCCACCTGATTCGCTGTGCTACCCGTTTAGCATCACTGGCGACACGGGCTCGCGCTTCTCGGCACCCGCCGCCACGACCAACGAGGAGGTGATGGCTTCAGAGCATGGTGTGTGGTGCGGTTCGTCCGTCACGGCGGACCACATCGTGAAGTATCGCGTGATGCGGGTTCTGCCGCCGGAGATGGAGGTGACGGTGCAGCTTGCGGCACGGGAAGAGGAGTCGTCGCACCCCCAGGAGGGGGAGCAGGTGATCTTCCTCTCCCATCTCGCGCACGGCTTCGCTCTGCCGGCGAACCCCTTCCTCTTGACCTTCCTCGCCTTCTTCGATCTCTGCCTCCATCACCTTGGCGCCAACGCCATTGGTATCCTTGCGCACTTTGCAGCCTTCTGCGAGTGCTACCTCGGGATCCAGCCAGATCTCGGGCTCTTCTGCCGGCTCTTCCACGTCCGGTCGTAGGTCCAGTTCTCCTAGGGCCCGCTGGTCCCCTGCGGCGGCGCCTCCATCTACTCCCGCGCGCAGACCGGCTACCCGAAGTTCAAGTTTCAGGACACGGTCCGACTGTGGCAGCAGCCATATTTCTATGTCTGCAACGTCACCAACGTCGATCGGATCAACTTGCCGGCTTTCCAAGACATGGAGTCCTCCTGGGAGCACTGGGATTTGAAGATCCACGGCTCTAAGGCGGAGTCGGTTGATATGATGTAGTGGATGCGGGCACACGTCATCGCCGGCCTAACTAGCTTGGACATCATGCTCGCCTGGATGTCCCAACTGATGATGCCGCTATAGCAACAAGCGCACAAGATGTGCTACTACTCCGGCCGACTGGACCCTAGCCGGTTGTCTCGTCGTGATCCTCGCTACCCTAACCTGAAGGAGTGGGTGTGGACGATCACAAAGTAGAAGCTCGTGGAGGGCTGGAAGTTCGGGCTGGCCCCATACACGCGCGAGAACCGTGCGCCCTAGGTAAGTTTCTTATATCCTCTGTCTTTCGTTTCTTCGGGTGTTGGTTTCTTCCTTTTCTGTCTAGGCTGCCCTATCCGGCTGTGTTTTTGTCATTTTCCTTTTGCAGACCTTCGCTTGCATCATCCGGGAGGAGGGAGAGGCTCCCCTCCATGCCTTCACGGCCGACCTTCCGGAGCCGCTCTCGCGCCGGTCCGGCGAGGAGTCTGACGGCGACGCTGACATCGTCCCCAACCGGAACGACGAGCCAGAAAATGACCCCCATGCGCCGGTTGTCGAGGAGGAGGAGGAGGCCGCCGGCTCCCGAATCGACCCGCCGCCGGATGACGGATGGCAACTCTAGCCGCTCCGACCCGGGGGGAGCGGGTCCAGCCGGGCCTCGGTGGAGGAGCCTCCTGCCAAGAGGAGCCGGACCGGCATCCTACCGTCGAGCCGTCTTGCACGCAAGAAGGCGCCACCCCCGGTGGTGCAGGGGTAAGACTTCTCCCCCCTCTCCTTAACCTTTTTGTCTTGCCCCTTCTTGCCTTTCTCACTGTTTTTGCTCCTTTTCCCTTTTTAGTTTGCTCATCTCCTTCGGCGCTGCCAGTCCTGCACGCACGCCGACTGGCTCGCCGCCTCACGTGCCGCCTGCCAACCCGGCTCCTACCTCCACCACGACTCCTTCTCCAATGCCTCGCGCGTATCCTACTATGGGATCCGGGGCCGACGATGCTCCACCGACCACGGTGGTCCAGCCGTACACCGCCACGCCGAGCCCAAAGAGTAGAGGTGGCTCCTCCGTGGGGGGCGAGGGAGGCCACGACCAGCAACGAGCTGGTTGTGGTCACTGACGACAACTCCGACGGCGAGCCGAGGGAGGATTGGCGAGTGTCGCTCCGCAAGGCAAAGGAGTCCCTGACCCTTAACATCGTCGACGACTCCTTCTCCTCCGCCGCATCTCTGGAGGATCTGGCTGCCAGCTTGGAGTTAGCGGTGAAGGAGATCCGGCTGCTCGAGGCTTCGGCTTGGAGCAATCAGACGCTGGAGCAGAAGCTTGCCATAGCAAATGGCACTTCCAGAGTAAGTCTTTTTACCCAGTCTTCTTCTCTTCTTCTTCTTCTATTTTTTTGCTGATAGCCGGCTTCTTGTACCCATCATGGTCTGTGCCCAGCGGGAGATCGATCGGCTGACCAAGGCGAATGATCGCCTCACCCGGTCCAACTCCTCTCTCCATCTCCAGGACAAGGAGTGGCACTCCAAGACGGATAAACTGGAGGCCGTCATTAAGGAGCACGACTCCGCTCTTGCTAGCCGGGCCCAGGCCTTTGACCTCCTCGATGCCCAGTGCAAACACTAGGAGAAGGAGGTCAAACGCTGGGGAAACGGGAGAAGGCCCTTCTGGACGAGCTGATGCAGGTTGGTCATAC
Source organism: Avena eriantha (assembly GCA_910589775.1). Classification (NCBI taxonomy): domain Eukaryota; kingdom Viridiplantae; phylum Streptophyta; class Magnoliopsida; order Poales; family Poaceae; genus Avena; species Avena eriantha. Next base: position 20,383,174 of record OU342742.1, on the reverse strand, counting down.
TATCAAATGTAAACTTTCTTGCCGACTCGCCTTCCTTTGTCTAGATCTAGTAGCCGGACCTAATCTTCTTTTCTGACAGCCTTTTATCCGGTCATAGACCTGTTGGCCTACAACCGGCTCTAGGAGTGAGGGAGCAGCCTACCTCCCAGGAGTTGGTTGCCCTTCTTAGTGAGGAGGCTGCCAAGCTACAGAAGGCCGCCCATGCGGTCTTCAACTTCCTATGGCCGGATGCGGCTGCGTCGGAGACCATTGCGCAGCTGGCGGCGAAGGTTGTGGAGGTGCCGGATGCCATCGACCGGCTGAGGGACTTGGTGGCACGAGCAGAAGCGGAGATGGCCTTGGCACTGATGCCGTCCTAGTACAAGGACGCTCGCGTTGAAAATATCGACAGAGGCTTCCGTGCCGGCGTGGACCTTGCCGCCATCCGCTAGGCTTACCACAGACTTCGCGCCTCCGCCATCAAGATCGCCAACTATGTCGATGTCGACGAAGTCCTCACTAACTCAGATTCCGCCGGGATGCCGGAGATGGAGGCCGAGCCGGTGCCATAGTCAGGTGGTGGAGACGTCGAAGCCGGCACGTCCAGAGCGCCTCCTCCGCCTCCTGAAGCCACGGCCAGCCAGGACCATTCGCACGGCAAGGGCTCCGCCACTTAGGCTTTGATCCCTGGAATGTCCGGTGAATTTGTAATGATTCCTTTTGTTGAACCTTGTTACCTATACTGGTGAACTTGTGGGAGCTTCGAATCCCTTTAATTTTATGCATTGCATGCTTCCATTTTTTCCTTGTGATCTTCTGTACTTTGAAGCTTTTCTCTTTTTTCAATTATATTCATCCGATTATCTTCGTCCAGCTAAACTCCTTTAAACTCACTGGGTTTAGCCCCACCGGGTGTAGCCCCACCGGGTGTAGCCCCCGAGATTCGGAGTTCTTGGCGAAGACAAGGACTTCGAATCTTCCCTTCTTTCTTTCCTTCAAACTCTTAGTTTCTTCCAGCTAGACTCCTTTAGCCGGTTAGCTTGGCCTTGCTTGGACCAACCGGACAACCACGACCAACAGTGGGGGCATGCTAGCGCACCCACTGGGTGTAGCCCCCGAGATTCGGAGTAGTTGCGAAGCCAAGTGCTTTGAATTTTCTCTTCTCTTGATCTTGCCCTTGCCCTCACCTGGGCCCGGATACCCGGCTAAAAGTCCTTAGCCAGTCGGAACTACATGATTCCACTAGGGGCGCGCGAGCACACCCAATCGGTGTAGCCCCCGAGATTCGGAGCGCTTGGTGAAGACAAGGACTTCGAATCTTCTCTCTTTTTGATGATCGACTCGGTGTAGTCGTGCAAAACAAACACATATGTAGGTTCATTGTTAATATGTTAGTCGGTTAAGGTGTTACTTATTTAACCGGATAATAGCTTTGTTTTTTTCAAAAATTAGCTTGCGGTTCTCAAGTTACTTAGTCGTTTTCCCATGCGCTCTGCAATTTACACTGTGTCCTTGCCGGCCAGCCGGGTTGCGGTCTGGAGCCACAACCGAAGGGGTAGCTAACAATACATTGCCCACGGTACTGGAGGCTTAGTAGCCGGAAAACTGCGAACTAGGCACAAGGCCGGAATGTCCAATCTGTCGCATCCTTCGCCGTTTTTCATGTGGGAAGCCTCGGGCTTTTCCTCTTGCTAGCCGGACAGCCGGGTTGGGGTCTGTAGCTTAGACAAAAAGTGGGCATCTGGCACCATCGCACACTACTCAGTCGGTTTACAGAATTAGTAGGTCGAGTCAACCGGCGATCCCCTGGGTAGGGGTTGCCGGAGCCGAAAAAACTGAGTCGGAGAAGAACATATGCAAATTTCTGGCAAGGAGCCCTCGAGTGTCTTTCGGGTTCCACATCTTTCAGTAATTCATAGGGTTCACGGGATACATACACTGTCCGGCGACTAGGTGTAAAATGGGCTGAGTAGGGCCACATTCCAGGGGTGCTCTGTCTCCTCGTCCGACTTGTCCATCTTGTTCTTGCGCGGCTGCTGCGCGTCGATGAGGTAGTAGGAATTATTGTGCGGCGCTCGGCTGATGATGAAGGGGCCCTCCCAAGGAGGTGACAACTTGTGCATGCCCTTCGTATCTTGCACCAGCCAGAGCACCAGATCGCCCTCGCGGAACGTGATGGGCCGGATCTGGCTCGAATGGTAGCGGCGCAAGCCCTGCTGGTACAATGCCGATCTAGACAACGCTAGCTCGCGGGCCTCCTCGAGTAGGTCCACGTCGTCCTCTCGTGCATCTTGATTGGCCTTTTTAGAGTAGAGGAGCTTGCGGGGCGAGTTGAACTCGATGTCCGCGGAGAGGACGGCCTCCGAGCCGTAGAGGAGGAAGAACAGGATGCAACCGGTTGGCCGATTTGGCGTGGTGTGGAGGCTCCACAGCACAGCCGGAAGTTCTTCGATCCAGCATCCGGGTGACTACTCCAAAGGTTTGATGAGGCGTGGCTTGATGCCGACTAGCACTAGGTCGTTTGACCTTTCGACTTGCCCATTGGATTGCGGGTGCACGATGGATGCGAGGTCCAGCCGGATACCCTTGTTGCTGTAGAATCGGGGCGAAGGCCCCCTTGGTGAAGTTTGTGCCGTTATCCATGATGATGTTGTTGGGGTAGCCATACCAGTTGATGATGTCCGTCAAGAAGGTGACGATTGTCGCCCCGTCCAGCTTCTGAATCAGTTTCGTCTCGATCCACTTCATGAACTTGTCCATCGCCACCAGCAGATGGGTCATGCCCGCGTGTTCTTGCTTGAAGGTGCCGACCATGTCGAGCCCCCAGATGGCGAAGGGCCACGTAATCGGTATGGTCTTGAGTACTGAAGTCGGCATGTGCCTCAGCTGGCCGAAACGTTGGCACCCGTTGCATGCGCGGACCAGCTGCTCTACATCCTCGAGGGCGGTGGGCCAATAGAAGCCATGGCGGAACGCCTTGGCGACTATTGCCCTTGATGAGGCGTGATGTCCGCACTCGCCCTAGTGGATGTATTTCAGTTGCCGGTAGCCTGTGTCTACATCGGCACACCGTTGGAAAATGTCGGATGTGCTGCGCTTGTATAGCTCCTTGTTGATGATGGTGTACGAGTGCGCGCGCTGCCGAATCTGTCTGGCCTCGACCTTGTTGTTCGGAAGCTCTCCGTTGGCGATGTAGTTCATGAAGGGATGCGCCCATGATGGCACATCTCGGATGGTGAGGACGCTTGTGTACTCCAGCTGAAGGATGTCGGGCGGTCGTCTGGGTGGGGTACCCGGAACGGTACCCCTCGAGCCGCTTGAAGAGCCCGCAGCCTCTAGGTCTTTTGATCCGGAGGGTGCAGGCGTGCCGGAGTTGGTGCGAGCCTTTTTCTTTGTCGGCTCTGACGGCTCCTGGTCCACCAAGCCGGTAGCCCTCGGGTTTCTGGCCTAGATGATGGAGTCCGACTCGGGAGACAGGGTGATGGAGGGCTTGCACAGATGCTCCAAGGAGACCCCTTGCGGGATCGCCTGCTTGATGGACCCGATTCGGGCGAGTGAGTCGGCTGACTCGTTGTTTAGGCGAGGGACGTGATGGAACTCACATCCGTCGAAGCAGGCGATGAGCTTCTGCACGTCAAAGCGGTAGAGGGACATGTTCGCATCGCGGGCATCCCATTCCCTGGATACTTGCTGCAACACCATATCTGAATCACCGAAGCAAAGGATCCGGTTGATGCCAATCTCCCTGGCCAGCCGGAGGCCATGCACCAATGCCTCATACTCGGCGACGTTGTTGGAGGCCTTGAAGTGGATCTGGAGAACATATTCCAGTCCTCCCCCCTTGGGTGAGGTGAGGACGATGCCAGCCCCCGAGCATCCTCGAGCCGTCGAAGTGCATCTTCCAGTGGTCCGAGTCAGGAACCGGCGGCAGGTACTAGGTTTCGGCCCAGTCGACCAGGAAGTCCGCTAGGGCCTACGACTTGATCGTGAGCCTTGGCTCATACTGGACGGAGTAGGCAGCGAGCTTGATTGCCCACTTGGCAACTCGGCCAGTGGCATCCTTGTTGCTGATGAGTTTCGAAAGGGGCGCGGTGCACACCACCTTAATCGGATGCTCCTGGAAGTAGTGCTTGAGCTTCTTGCATGCCAGGTACACTTCGTAGTACATCTTCTGGTAGTGGGGGTAGTTCTGCTTGGAGAGCGAGAGGACCTCACTGAGGTAGTAGATGGGTCGCTGAACCGGGTGAGCCTTGCCTACCTCGGGGTGCTCCACCACTAGGATGACGCTGACAACCCGGATGATGGCCGCTATATAGAGCAACATCGTCTCCTTGCTAGCCAGTGTGGCTAGGACCAACACTGTGGATACCATGCGCTTGAGGTCGTGAAACGCAGCATCAGCTTGGGATGTCCAGGAGAACTTGTCAGTCTTCTTCATTGGTTGGTACACTGGGAGAACCTTATCCCTCAGCTGCCTGACGAAACGGCTGAGGGAGGCCAGGCATTCGGTGTACTTCTGGACTCCGAGCAAGCTCTTTGGCGGCTGCATCCTCTTGATGGCTGCGATCTTCTCCGGATTTGCCTCAATTCCCTATTGCGAAACAAGGAAACCGAGTAGCTGGCTGGACGGGACGCCGAAGACGCACTTCTCTGGGTTCACCTTCATCTGGTACCGGCGGAGGTTGCTGAACGTATCCCCCAAGTCCTCGAGGAGGGTGCGCTTCTCATTTGTCTTGATGACAATGTCGTCCATGCAGGCATGCACATTTTTGCCAATATGAGAGTGCAAGCACTTCTGCATGCAGTGCTACTAAGTGGCACCTGCATTTTTTAGACCGAAAGGCATGGTTACATAGCAGAATGCCCCATACAGGGTGATGAATGATGTCTTTAGCTGGTCAGCCAGATTTAACCAGATCTGATTGTAGCCAGAATAGCAGTCCAAGAAGGACAACAGGTCGCAACAGGCCGTGGAATCGATGACTTGATCGATACGGGGTAAGGCAAAGGGGTCTTTCGGGAACGCCTTGTTTAGGCTGGTGTAGTCGATACACATGCGCCAGGTCTTGTTTTCCTTTAACACCAGGACTGGGTTGGCTAGCCAGTCCGGGTGGTATACTTCCATGATGAATCTAGCTGCGAGGAGCCGGTGATCTCATCACCAATGATCTTTCTCTTCTCCTCCGCGAAACGACGGAGGGGTTTCTTGAACGGTTTGGCATCTGGCCGGACATTGAGTGAGTTCTCAGCGAACTCCCTCGGGACACCTGGCATGTCTTTTGGCAAACATGCGAAGATGTCCCGATTCTCACGGAGGAAGTCGACGAGCGCGCTTTCCTATTTGTTGTCCAAGTTGGCATTGATAGTGATGAACTTGGTTGGGTCGAATGGACCGAGCAGGATCCTCTTGGTCTCTTTGGCCGGCTGGAAAGCCGCATCGCCAGCCGGCTTCTTGCTAGCCGGGATCCCTTCCTGAGCGAGCGCAATGTTGCGCATGATCTCGCGCTTCTCCTCAGCGATGATGAGGGCCTCAGCTATCTTTGAGCCTGCCGATGCGCAATCCATCGACAGTTTGAAGAAGCCAGCCATGGTGATCACGCTATTTGGCCCCGGCATCTTTGTCTTCAGGTATGCATAGTGGGGGACAACCATGAACTTGGAGAGGACGGGGCGTCTGAGGAGGGCGTGGTAGGTGCTGGTTAAGTTGACCACTTCGAACCACACTGGCTCGCGGCATAAATTCTCCTCAGTCCCGAAGATGACATTCAGCCGGATTTTCCCCAGCGGAGCGCACGCTGGCCCCGGTAGTACGCCATGGAACTCTGTGGTAGTCGGGCATAGGTCGCACTCGCGAATGCCTAGCTTCTCTAGGGAAGATCGTTAAAGTAGGTTGAGGCTGCTCTCCCCATCGATGAGGACGCGGGAGAAGCGATAGGTACGCTCGTTGGAGACGATGAGGGGGTCGAGCACCATCGCGTAGCCCCCAGGATTCGGCAGGTGATTCGGCTGATCTTACCGGCACCAAGTGATAGGAGTTTCTGATCAACTTAGGTACCGGGGGGCCCGGGGAATGATGGCGTTCACCTCCTTTGAGCGTCGCCTGCGACTGTGCTTGTCGTCCGGCTCGATCTCGAAGATATGGTAGTTGGCATGCGACTGCAGGTAGCCGTTGTTGTTGATGATGATGTTGTTGTTGTTGTTGTTGTTGGCTTCTCCCCTAGACGGAGGCGATGGTGGCCCTCTGGGAGGGGGTGGGGGTAAGCCGTCGTGTTCCTTCATCTGGTGGGTCCAGCTGCAGTTCCAGGTAGTATGAGTAGCCGGCTTGAAGGGTCCGCTATGCCACTTGCACGGGTCATAGAACATTTGTTCGAAGGTGCGCCATGGCTTCTGTCTTCTTGCGTTGCCGGTCGGCGCCTCTGGCATGCCCTCCATGTCATTGGCCTGCCTCACGTGGTAGCGAGGCTTCTACTGTTCGGCCTGGCGGTCGCCCTAGAAGCGGTTGTCACTGTCGTGGCATCTTGATGATCCGGCTTCGCCGCTCGGGTTACTTGGTCGTTTGCGACCCGGATCCGTGGGGATCGGTCGACCATCGGCGTTCACCTAGAGGGGCTTCTTCATGGCGGCATCAGTCGTGGCGTACTGGTCCGCTAACGTCATGAGCTCAGCCATGGTTTTCGGCTCGTCACACAGTAGCCATTGGAGGAGCATGGTGCCTTCTCGGCATCCTTCCACGAAGAATCCGATTGCTTGGCTCACCAGGATGCCCTTGCAAGTGTTGCGCAGCTCCGTCCAGCGGGCGAGGTACTCACGGTCCGACTCACGGTCTCCCTAGATGCACAGGGCTAGATCACGAGGGTGACCCGGACGCTTGTATGTGTCGTTGAAGTTGCGGACCAACACCTTCTCAAAGTCGGGCCAAGCATTGATGCTGTTGGGCGCGAGGCTATTGAGCCATGTTCTTGTTGGTTCGCTTAACATGAGGGGGACATAGCGCACCGGCACGCGCTTGTTCCCGTGGGTGATCCCAACTATCGTGGCATAGTCGGTTAGCCAGTCTTCCGGTTTCAAGCTGCTGTCATACTTGGGGGTGTCCCACGGCAGCATGAACTTGCCCGGGAACGGCTCGTTCCGGATGTGGGGTCCGAAATAAACCGGGTTGGTGGAATCTTCCTCCTCCATGATACGCGCTTGAGATAGGAGCTCAATGCGGTCACGGGCGTCTGGGGTATCCGGATTGGGCGCGCCTACCCGGCCCGAGAGGCGGGATCCGGCAGGTCATGGCGCTCCGGTTGGTGGAAGGGGCGGTGGTGGGTGGTTGTTCACCGTTTGCCCCTGGCACGGTTGGCCCTTGTGGCTGGAGTCGCGACGCTTGCTGCGGGATCTCCCTGCCGGAGGGAAGGATGACTGCTAGGTCTCACGGGGTGCGCCCTTGCTATTTTCGGGTGGCTTGCTTCCCCTAGAGCCGCTGGGGTCCTCGTGCATCTGCCGGATGGCGTCAGCCTGCTCGTCCGTGATCTGGAGGAGCTCCTGCACCCGGGCGTGTTGTTGGTCTCGCTCCTCACCCTCCAGGTTGGGCAGCTCGTCTATCATGGCTCACGTCGCGCGCAGGTTCTTGATAGGCATGCCGGAGAAGGAGCGGTGGTGGATCCGACTCGCCGGTCCCTCTCCATTCTTCCGCCTAGATTGCCGCCTTGGTGTCGCACTTGCCGCGTCAGCTTGGCTCCTTGGTAGCCGGAGTGTGGTCGTGAGCACGGTCATACTCGCGCATGGTTATGTCGACCTGCTTCTTGGCGGCGGCTAGGTCGATGGCCTCCTGGAGGAGGAGCTCCCTCTCCCTGGCAAAGTTAGCGGTGGCCTCTTCCGGGTTATCCCCGAGGTTAACCGACATGAGGAGTCGGTCGATGGCATCTGCCACTGGGTCCCTCGGCTGTGGCGGGGCGGAGGTTTCGGCTTCCTCACTGGCACGCTCTAGAAGATGACGGTTCTGCGTGCTGGAACCGGCCATCATGACTTCCACGCCGCGCGATGCGGCGGGGGCATCGCTGTGTGGGAGCAGCGGCTCCACGACAGAGACGATTTCCCTAGGGAAATGCTCTGGCATGGTGGCAACGTAGATGGGTAGGTCGCCGAATAGCAGGATGGAGCCATTCACCGAGAAGGTGGAACCGGCGAAGCACGATGTGTTGTCGATGATGTAGTCGAATTTGCCCAAAGTAAGCACTAGGCCGGAGGCCACACACTCACTGGCTGAAGTGTGGGGTCCCATGCGGAACGAGACTCCGGTCGAAGCCATGTTAGCCCCACGGTGGGCGCCAACTGTCATTGTATTGGAAACGACAATGCCTAAGAAGGCTAGATAGAGGTGTGGGGACTAGCAGGAAAGCTCCCGACGGTGTCCACAAGCGGGATTGGGTACAGGCAAGCGTAGTGTGACGCCAGAAATACCTAGGTTCAGAGCCATCGTGGTGAGGTAACACTCCTACTCCTGCCGATCTGACTAAAGATGGAATACGAGATACACTGGCTCCTCGAGCTGTATGAACTAGCTACCTCATAAATGCTCAACCCTTGCTACGAGAGCCTTGCCCCTCCTTATATAGGCAAAGGGGCAACAGTCTCACTAGCCATGCCGGCTGGCGGGTACCACAGGCGGGCCCCAGGCGGCTGGTCATCTACAGTATCCAATAGTGTATGTCTTGTCAAAGGTACACACCATGCTGGTCGTCGTGGGTATAGTGAACGATGTGCAAGTCTGTCGTCAACAACCGGCCACTATGCCTATGTCACCCGCAAAGTCTTCGGTATGGTCTCGTAGTGGTATGTCTTGTCGTTGTACCAGGGCGTACCATGCACTGTGCAGCACGCCACCCTGCCTTGTCTGTCTTTATTGCGTCTGGCTACACCCGTGTAGCTAGATCTGTGTCTTGCCGCTCCTTCCTATTCCGGCTACTGGCTGGTAGTCGGAACAACATCTCCGCGTCCGGCTATGATCTGCTAGTCGGACCCGAGCCGGCTGCCCTTGTTCTTGTCTGGTCACGGGTACCCGGAGGTCATCCCCCCGACAAGAAGGAAATTCTTGATTTGATGGATGACCAAAGAATTTTATAATTACTGAAATTATCAAGAAGACCCGCATTTACGACAAGTTGAGTGGGAGCTAAATAATTTGCTAGTCAAATGTGTGGATGACACATTTGACTGTGAGCTATGTGAATTCCTGATCTAAATATGTAGATGACATATTTGAGTGGAATTTTGATGATATCCTAATCTCTCATATATGGATAGCATATTTGAGTGGGAGCGTAACAATATTCTTGCATATATAGATGACATATTGTGAACGATGTGAACGATATTAGTTAAATATATTTATATATACGATGGATGAAGTTGAAGAGATATTTAGACATATAGAAACCGTAAAGATAGATCAATATGTTTAATGAGCATTCATGTCGAAATGTTACATAAAAAGGATTCTAAAAGTAGTTTAGTATGTTCTGGTTTCAAATTCTAATAAGATCATAATAAAACAAGTAAAGAAAGTATTTCCTGCTTGTGAAACTAGTGGAAAAATTGGGTTAATATAAGTATTAACATCATTGTTAAAATAAGAAGAATAGAGAACATCTTCTATGATTGGATCATAGATTCTTTCATAAAATCATAGTGTGTGCTTGACATAATATGACCCATGTTCTTGGTTAGAAGAACAAAGTTCTAAAGTGACTCTTAAATGAATCACATGAACAAAAGTCCTTATCTTTTGCGTCTCTAAATGAGTTTATAGGATCTACATTGATATTGAAGTATGCGGATACTTCATAATCAACAAGTATGATGTTTGGCTAAAAAAGTTCGACTTCTAAATTGAGTGTGTTTTCGGGTATACGTGACAACATTGAAAGTTCAATCGACTGATCGACCATCATGTTATACACAAGGAAACAAAGTCTCACTCTGTCGCCAAATAAATACTTTGACACATTATGTGATAATGATATAAATGTCAAAATAAGTAACATTAATGATTTGCAAAGAATACACGGATCTGGTAAAATAGATCTAGGACATGACGTTTTTCATGTGCAAGCATGATCATGAGATCATATATGATATGATATTATGATTAGTACGAAATACAACTAGATTATTTGTATCCTAGTGCAAGTGGGAGACTGAAGGAAATATGCCCTAGAGGCAAATAATAAATGTGTATATTATTATATCTCAATTAGTTCATAATAGTTTCATATTGTGCTATAACTATATCAAGCGGAAATATTAATACACGTGTGGTATGTAAACAAACCAAGTCCCTAGTAGCCTATATTTATACTAGTTTGTTGGACAATCGATGATCAAGGTTTCCTAATCATGGAGCATTTATGCCAGTTGACAATGAGGTCATGACATTGATGAATGTCATGATGGACATTACCCAATATAATTATTGCAACATGATCAAGTCATAAAGTTCATAATTGCAATAGTTAGAAATGAAGGATCATATTCCTTTGACCGTGAGATCATATTTAATCATTATTACCCACGGCTGCTTAGACTTCATCAACCGTCACACTATAACAAAGTGAGCATAAAGGTGTATCTTGGGTATTCTAGAGGTACACGTTGTGGTGTATGCATCAAGATCAGGATTTATTGTCCCACGTAACGGGAAGATGCACTAGGCTGACACAGTGAGATTACACTAGGCCCACACTGCGCAACATGTGACTAGGTCACGGGGATGAAATATCACGGAACGAGTAAAACTACACCCGTTGATAACAATATTGAACAAGGTATCATGATACCATTGATCAGATCTCAAACAAGTCAGGTATCTAAGTAACAAAGTAAATTGGAATCGGTGTTTATGGTTCAAACAACAATGAAATTGTGGAATGCACAGGGGTCATTATGGGCATCGATATGAGAGGTGTCTCGATCATGTATGTGATGTTCCCGAACCATAGGGTAACACACTTAAGGGTTTAACGATGCTTGAGATCGCTCTGGATTTATCGGAATCTTGGAAGAAAGAGATGAGAATACCAGAAGCATTCTGAGAGAGAACCAGAATCATTCCGGGAGGATCCGAAAGAGTTCGGAATGAACCGAAAGAGTTCAAAGAATTTAATAATATGTATTTTATATTAATTATTGGAATTCATATTTAAATTAAATTTTATTGGGCAAACTTCCCTAATGGGCCAAGTCCTCGGAGGGAACAAGGCCCAAGAGGCAAGCCATCGTAAGGGAGCGACCGCCGCTAGGGTATGGCACGGGTGGGGCCAACCCGGCCGGCCGACTGGCCCTCCTTCCTCTCATGCGTGTTTGCCTCCACCTCCCCTTGGTTTAGTCCCACCCTGGAACTTTAAAGGTTGGGGTAGTCCTTTTTCTCCTATATATAGAGGTCTATATGGGTGGGAAAAGACACAACAAATATTCTCTAAGGCAATTTTCCTTAGGGATATTTCTCTCTCTCTTCTCTCTTGCAATCGTGGTTCCAAGAAATGATTGCACGCGTAAGGGGCTGCTTCGCTGCGGTACGTCGTTGTTTTGTTGTGTTTCCGGACAGAAGATCTACTTCCACATCCCGACTGGATCAGGGAGAACATGAGACGTCGTCGAGCACCAGACGTGTGTGAGACCTCAGGGGTGCTGCCATTTGTGGCACCAAGAGTTGTCATGCCAGAACCAAGAGGTTATGTGCGAGGAGCTTCGCGACCTTCAGGTCAGTTCGAGTACGACTACATCATCCATGTTCCTGCATGAGCATTGATGGCTATAAAATAGCCATCTTTCTCTGTGTTTAAACTTCATTTTTAGTCAAACAAATGACCAAGAATCTCTTTAGCCTTTCACTAATGACTAATTATTGCAAAGATGTGCAATCCCTTCCTTTGAATTGTGTTGCATAGGAAATCATGATTTTCAGGCGAAATTAGGAGCTATTAATGAAGATTTTTAGGTTGTTTACACGACCAAGCAATCCTAGGTAAAAATCCATTAAATGGAGGCTTAACGACCATTGGTACGGGCAAGGTCTGCACATACGACCCGCTTGTACCAGGTGGCGTTGGCTTCATCTAGTTAAACCCTATACCTTTCGTGAAGGCACCTATATATTTCGAGGTCCCAGCCGCCATGCAGAGGGCCGCCATTCTCAGATTGCATCACAACACCACCAAAGGAGATCTACCACCATGGTTCATCCTCTCCATATCCATAGCCATAAGCTTGTACTTGAGATCTCCGTGTGATTTGGCGACCATTGTAAGAATATTTGATTTATCTAAGTATTTGGCGCAATGTTTTCTACCCTTGATCTTATTGTTATGAGTGAGTAGTCATCATGGGATATGGGTTGGGGTGAAACTTCGGAGCGATTATGTGCATCTAATTTATGGGAGTATTGTGTATGGATTGAATAGAGATTTGTATCTTTGTTTATTTGTCTCTTGTATCGATCTATGGACTTGTAGGTGCCCAAGATCCCAGAGATTGATAAAGGCTTGATGTGAGATACTTGGTGAGTGGATATCTTATAAGAAACCCAGTGACAGAAAGCGGAGTATGATCTTCGTTTAGCGATCCATTTGGAAACTATAGTGACGTGGGCATACCCTACAGGTACTCGAGTTGAGCATATACGGTCTGGATATGGTAGAAGCCCACAATGTTACCAAGGCCCAATGCATGATTCGGGTGATTCACAGAGACTTTGATTGCTTGTAGCACAAGACAAATCTCAAGATAGAACGTTTGAAGGGACGAACCCTAATTTGTAACCGACTCGACCTGCTACCTGAGACTTAGCATATCTATATAAAGGCTAGGAGGGCGCGGCGAGGAGGACAATCACAACCCTAGTTTCCACAACCTTGCCAGATTGCATCTGGGCAACTCTGCAACTTTTGACTCCTTCAATAATTCCAAGAGCAGACAAGTAGGAGTAGGGACCTCTACGAGGCCTGAACCTGGGTAAAACTTGCGTCCCTATGTGCTTGTTTGCTAGTCGATTGATGCCTCCAGCGCTCCCTCCTTCTCCAAAACCCAAGTACATAACAATAGGCATCGATGAATTAAACCCTCGTCATATAGCAACATCACTTCTTAAGGCTTTGATTTGTGTCTTCATTTAATAATTGTTGTAGCCCGGTATTTCATGGTATGATGGTTGGATCAAAAGACTATTGCTATGTCTGTGACTCACAGGGGATCTAGTATATCGGAATGTGTTGCACATAAATTTTATCTTTATTAAATCATTACACATAAATATGCGTATTACTATCTTTATCCCATATGATGTGCAGCTACAGGTGAATTTTCAACCCTGGCATATCTCCATCCATTGCGACAAACAATGTTCTAAAGTAAACTAGAAAGGTCCAGTAAATGAAGGTAAAACAAACAAATAAGTCTTGTAGATGTGTCTCATTTATTTCCTATTTAGCATTGTTTCCCAAGGTTCGATTAAACCTTGGTCTATTAGGGAAAAAGCTACTATACTACATCCGTAAATCCGGATCGAAGGTATCAAGCGTTAAGCGTTTTAGGTCTACAAGGTTATGTCACCGAAGTCTCTTTCCGTTACAACATTACTCTTAGATAGATCTTAGTCATATTGGTGGTACGCTAGTTAGGAAATTGTTTTTTCTCTACTACGAACCCCTTCAAAATCTGCTGGGAGGAGGGTACATCGACCAATACGATGGACGGGAAGCAGTATGCTGCCCACATCAAGGTTGGATTAGTTGCCATTGTTTCATACATGCACTTATTTGTAACTTCACATATGATCAAGAGCTAACTAATTGTTGTGTTGCCACTTAGGATCACCTAAAGGACACTTTGTTGATGTGCATGCCCATTGAGAACTCAGCTCAGCTCAGTATGATATACTCTAGTTGTATTCCCATGACACATGTCTCTATGTATTACACGGTGCTCTTTGCCACCTCATGGAGAACAAGGTATGAGATAATATCTATCTTGCGATGACCCTTCTATGCAGGGTGAGGTGGTTTAGTGCCTTCCTCAACAATCACTACCTATGAGGAGCCAGCTCCCCTGTGGTGCTTGTGGTGGTGCTGATGGCGGTGACGCTGCGATGATGGTGTATATTTTTTAGTAGCTATGAGTTGATGAAAATTGCGGCCAGGTTTTCATATTTTGTGAGCTAGTATGTACTAACCCATCAATTGAAAAACTTGTGTTGCATCAAGAATTTTTTTTTGTGAACTCGAGGTGCGGAAATAACATCGTCACTATTTAGATTATGTGCTACTAGTTTATTTGTCATTTACTAAATTTCTTAGCCCTATTTACACTTTCTCTATTTTACACTATTTTGTTGGAAATCCATAGAGGCAATAATAAAGTTGTTATTATACTATTTCCTTGTTCATGATAAGCATTTACATTCCATGCTAGAATTGTATTAACAGGAAACATAATACGTGTGTGGTTTCACAAACGATACAGAGTGCTCGTTGAATTGCATGTATCAAGACTAGGATTTGTCCATCCATGTGATGGAAAGATATTCTCTAGGACCGCTTGGTAACTCACATTATATATTGCTTGCAAGCACGTGATCAGTTAATTTGATCACAAGGAATGGTGTGTTATGGTACGATTAAAGAGTGCTTGTCGGAACCAAGATTGAACTAGGTATGGTGATACCAACAATGAAATCTCGGGCAAGTAATATATAACGAGACAAAGAAAATGGAATCACTTGACATCGTGGTTCAACCGATATAAGATCATTGTTAAATGTGTAGGAATCATTATGGGCATCTAGCTACCGTTGATGATTATTGATCGAAGAGGGATCTTGATCATGTCCACATATTCCCGAACCCATAGGATCGCACACTTAACGTTCGGTAACGCTTAGTTATAGGATATATTTGATGGTGAGATCGAATATTGATTCTGAGTCTCGGATGGGCTTCGAGATATTACGAGGAGCTCCAAAATGGTCTAAATATAAAGAAACATATATCTAAAATTGTTTTCATTGTTTTGGAAAAGTTCGAGATTTTTTGGGTATCATATCGGGAGGGTTCTATATGGTTCATGGGGTCGCATAGTGGGGCACACATGCATGGACGGGTCACATGGGCATGAAAAGGGGGCACCCCAGCCTACATGGGTTAGGTCACCACAACCCCAAATGACCCATGCGCCCCAAGAAGCAAAACCCTAGGGAAGGGGTGTATGGAAAGTGCAGGAAGTGCGGGAAGGGGGGTTCCCCACATTAGGCCACTACCCCTTGTATTGGAAGGGGCAAGACTTGGTCGCCCATAGACCTAGGGAGAGGGCAAGGGCGTCCCATCCCACTACTGGCAGCCGCCTCTCTCCTTCAGATCTTCCTCCTCCTCCTGCGCACATAGCAAAATGAAGGGGGTCCGCAGCAGAAAACAAAAAAATTTCTACGTTGGAACCCCAAAAACTGCATAGGATCTATCTATGTAGTAATGCCGTAATGGCCAATGCGTAGAGAATACATACCCTTGTAGACCGTACGCGGTTAACGTTCCGAGGGGAACGTGGTTGATGTAGTCGTACTCGTAGCCGACCTCAAGGTCGCGAAGCTCCTCGCAGGTCACCCCTTGCTCCTTCTTCATCATGCAGCAGCTCCGGCTCACGACATTTAAGCGCCCCAAGTGTTGCGCCTCGTGTCTTCGTACACATCCGGTGCATGATGAGACCTCCGGCTCCCCGATCCCTCCGGGAGTGCAGAAGTTTATATCCGGCTAGGAATCCCTGCAGCGCAACGGCGTACTGCAGGTGTGCCTTGTTCGCACAGCGCAAACTTGGGGCCATGGTCACAAGGGCTAGAGAGAGAGGGAAGGAGGAAGTCAACCAAAGGACTTCTCCAAATTTTGGTGTGTCTAATCCCACCCATGGGCACCCCTTTATATAGGCGGAGGGGGTGTGACCTCCCCATTAGGTTAGCCATGTGCGACTATTAGTAAAAGAAAAATACTAGGTATTTTTGTCCTGGCCGATTGGGCCGAATTAGTACATCCCAAAGCCAAAAAGGAGGCAACAAATAGCAGCCTGGGAAGGGGGCTGGCCAGGTGGGCCTTGGCGTGGCCCACCTCGCGCATGCCTGCCTCCCGCGCGTGGCGGCCTGGAGCGAGTGGCCCGGGTGGGCCGGCTGCCCACCCCGCGGCCCACGCGCAGCCCCCGTGGCCTGCTCGGCGCTCCCGCCTGGACCTCGCTCGCTCAGCTGCCCGGGTGGGCCGCCTGCCCCGCCGGCCCGGCTGGCTGGCCGGCTCCCCCGCGAGCCCCGCATGGGCCAGGGTTGAGCCAGGCCGGCTGCCGTGGCTGGTAGCTGTTGCCTGCCCTAAGTGGGCCGCCTGGCCCACAACGGCAACTACTATTTTCTTTTCCTTTTATTTTTCCTTTTTCTTTTTCTGCAACTTTATTTCTAGGCCTTTTCCCTCCAGGATTTGGCCTAATATTAAAGTTGCCTTTATAAATCTTAATTTAAATATTACTTAGAATATATTAATTCATAATTAACATATACTAAATGTATATTCAAATTCCCATTTATCTAAAAACACTTTTCCGGGTCTTTTCCTTTATTCTTTCTCCGAACAACTTTGGATCTCTCTGCGGAACAATTCCGGCTTTCTCTTTCTCTATTGTGATTCTGTCTTATGAATTATCACTCTCATCATACCCTTAAGTGTATCCTCTCACGGCTCGGTAATGCTCTAGACATGATCTGTATCAATGATCAACAGAGGGGCTAGGGATATCAATGTGACCCCTATACATTCTTGATGACAATATCGTTTGAACCGCTAATTGTAGCATCCAATTCCTTTTGTTTCTTGATACAACTTGTCCAAGATCCGATCATTGGTATCACATACCTTGTTCAATCTTGTTCACAACAAGTTCTGTTTTCTTGTTATCGTGATATTACATCCCCGTGACCGAGTCACATGTTGCAATATTTATGGATGTAATCTCACCAAGCTGGCCGTATGTATCTTTACCCGACATGTGGTTGAACAAATCCCGATCTTGAAGTCACATGTCATCTACTATTCCTTTGGAATAGCCAACGTACACCTTTATTGCCACTGTATTACCAGATGAGGGTTGATGCAGTCTAAGCAGCCTCGGGAAACAGTGAGTAATATGAGATCATGGTCTACAGAAAAGGAGTCTAGGTATAGCTGTTGCAACAATGAACTTATATGACTTGATCGTGTTGCAATCCTTCGAGAAATGTCCATCACATCATTCTCTAATGATATGATCCTGTTGTCAATTGGCATAAATGCCCATGATCTTGAAATCTAGATCATCCTCATGACCAATGAACTAGTATGAATAGAGGCTACTAGGGACTTGGTTGTGTCATACCACACCTGTACCAATGTTTCTACTTGGCACAGTTATAGCATAATATGAAACTATTATAAACTAATTGAGATATGACAATAAAAACCTATTTATTATTTGCCTCCAGGGCATATCTCCTTCAGTCTCCCACTTGCACTAGAGTACAAATAATCTATCTCGCATTTTACTCATATAAACCATGTACCATATGCGTTTACAGATCATGCATGCTCATGGGAAACATCATGTCCATGTTCTGTTTTACCAGATCATTATGTCTTCTGCAAATCGTTAATGTCTTCCTAATTTTACATTCACTCCATTATCTTATAATGGGCCAAAGTATTTGTTTGGCAACAAAGTGAGACTTTGTTTCTAGTGTTTATAATGACGGTCGTTTTCACCTTTGTCATCTAAACTTTGAGACACACTTTGCTATCCTTTGTGTATATACTGTAGTCATGGCAGCAGAACAAGGCCGTATTCCAGGAGCTTACAGTAACTTTAGATCAACCTCGAGGGCTTTCTCATAGGCACTGGGCCCTGGGACACATCATTCTATGTTAAAAGCGAACTAGCCCCGCCATAACATTATACATCACACCAGATGGAGCCTTTATAATTATATATCTATGTAGATCCTAGTGCATGAAATGCAACTATGCCACTTACATTGCTTCTTGCCATTTAAGTACAAACTTAATTCTGGTTCAGTGATCAATTCAGGAATCACTTAAAGACACATTCTTACAGTTAAGACTTTGTCCTACCAACCAGAACTTAGGGTCACTTTATGTCGAGTATACAACCTGGTTATATGGAAGAACCTATGACTGAGGCATAGGAGATGCAATGCATCTATTTCTTCCAACCATAGTTGCAATACTAACTCAATGCTTCATATAGTAAGAACTACTTTCTTACCTTGTTCCATTCTGAGCTTCTTCAGAATCTTGCTTAGGACATTCTGAACATCTTTCAGAATCAAGTCCAGGAAGCATTCGACATTCAGTGTTTATTAAACTTACCAATGTATCTCGATAGATCTTATTGTTTAATAACTTCAACTTCATCCTTATTTGTCTAATTTAAATATTATTAACACCAATCACAGCATTCACATATGTCGTCCACATATCCCAGAATGATTTTACGCTCCCACTCAAATATGACATACATGTTTGAGATCCAGGGATTTCACTTAGCTCCCACTCAAAATATGGCAGCTACATATTATGAATTAGCCAAGCTGATTTGCTCCCACTGAAATCCAGGTCCTCTCGACAATCTTGGACATTCCAAAATTCTTCGATCACCATCAAATCAAGAATTCCACTAACGAGATTTCAATGACCATTCATTTCTCGTACTTAGGTCCATCACGCTTCTTTATAATTTGTAGGTATGTCTTGTTCAAAACATGACAAGTGAATCAACAATATAATTCCACAAACTTGTGGAATATATAGTTGAATCTTACCTCCTTCAGTAAAAGTATTTTCTTGAAACTTTATGATCATTATCATTAGTCTCTCCTCTATATGTAGAGTTTGGATTCACGAAACAAATTCCGTTGCGCCACTCAACAATTCGGAGGTAAGGTCTAATATCTTGTATTCATCTTTTACTTTCTTCCACCTGTATCTTCATCAAGACACATCAACTTAGGACAACAGCAGGTTTTTCCCATTGTGGATGATGCATTCATAGCTTCCTAAGAATGCTCTACAAAGACTTGTTTATTCACCACGATTTCGACTTATCGAAATCTCCAGAAACTCAAACGTACCATAACACTTATGGTGTTGTTTCCACGAATCTTTTAGATGTTCGTTTGTATTTCAAATGAGTGTTTGCTTATTTTGATCTTTAACTCTAAGCGATAACTATAACTCCTACAAGAGATGATATTATACCATATGTATCTTAATACATAATGATTATGATGTTTAGATATTTCAACACAATTTGAATTCATCCAATTATCATAATTTGTGAAACATCTTTCACAAGTCCCTTTTATGCTAAACTTAACTTGAATATTTCAGTCATGTCGATCAAATCGAAGAGACTTCGTATTCTCGTTAATTTCAATGTCCTCTTATTGTTGTGAACTCATTTGAACAATTCAAATCATTTCGAACTCATGTTTCATTAAGTAAATATGCGTATTCACTTAAGTCCACAATAAATGATTTCCACTACTTGTTGAAAATACGATACATCACTATGTATAAGATTCAACATTTCTTTGCATATCACCGTTTTACCAGAATGCGGAGTTTTAGTCATTCTGCCCAAGAGGCCTGGTTTTGCAAAGTCTCTAGATTAAGCATCTAGGACCCCGATCTTCATAAAGAACATGCAATAACCAAAATGACTTAAACTATAGTGTCATCTCATTATTAAACTTTGGATATCTTTTAGCATTCTAACCCTTTATAAATGTTTAAACTATTATCATTAACACAGTGATGAGAATAACTTGTTTGTAATCGTAATGTGACCATAAGGTATTGTTCATAAGAATAGTACAATCTGGCTTGTAACTTGTTCATATGAATAATCGTCTTGCCAAAATCAAGACACACAAATAAGGATTACAAAATTATATTCAAGTCCACTAATCCAAATGATAAACTTCGAGGAAATAGGTGATGTTGGCCATCAACTATTTTGCTTGCCATCATCAAGCCACATTGCCTCAAATCCAGCAATTCTCAAGCAGATCATCATGGTTTCACAAAACAGGAAAAGTATCAAATACTTTGCAAACTGCAACGAGTTTTGCAAGAACCACATTTATAATTTTTCTATCTTACATATACCTTTTTCATCCATGACCTACATTGCAATCAAGCCCTTTCAAGAGTTCTCAACTCTAATGCAATATCGCTAAGTGTTTTTCCAAACAATCTCTTTTCATCCATGATGGAGGAAAACCCATCCAATGGCTCATACTCTATGTGCCTTATTCTGTAGAATACAAAATGTAGCCCAACTGTCCGTCGAATGGAGAATGGCTTATTGGATGATTATGGGGAAAACACAAACATTCTGGAGTCGTCGAATTATCTCCTAATGGTTATTGTATCAAGAAGAGAAGATCACCTTTTACGAGGATATCCATCAGGCGTGGGTATTAATCTATGAAGTTGGACCCTTTTGCTAAGTTTCAAATTAAGAAATATATTCTCATGGTCACAAATGGCCTCAAAGGGATAGGCCAAGATCTACTAAGATATTTGCAAACATACATCTAGACTAAGTTTATAATAAGAGATCAATTTATAATTGGTCTCCACTAAAATTGTCATCCCTTGGACGATTTTAGTGATCACATGATCCCTATCCTCTGCACCTCCCCGATCATCACGGCCATCAGTAATGTAGTAACGGCCTATGCGTAGAGAATATATACCCTTGTAGACCATAAGCAGTTAACGTTCCGAGAGGAACGTGGTTGATGTAGTCATACTCGTAGCCGACCTCAAGGTCGTGAAGCTCCTCGCAGGTCACCCCTTGCTCCTTCTTCATCGTGCAACAGCTCTGGCTCACGACATTTAAGCGCCCCAAGTGTTGCGCCTCGTGTCTTCGTACACATCCGGTGCACGATGAGACCTCTGGCTCCCCGATCCAGTTGGGAGTGTGGAAGTTGATATCCGGCAAGGAATCCCTGCAGCACAACTGCGTACTGCATGTGTGCCGTCGCACAGCCCAAACTTGGGGCCATGGTCACAAGGGCTAGAGAGAGAGGGAAAGATAAACTCAACCAAAGGACTTCTCCAAATATTGGTGTGTCTAATCCCACCCATGGGCACCCCTTTATATAGGCGGAGGGGGTGTGCCCTCCCCATTAGGTTAGTCATGTGGGACTATTAGTAAAAGGAAAATACCAGGTATTTTCGTCCTGGCCGATTGGGCCGAATCAGTACTGCCCAAAGCCAAAAAGGAGGCAACAAACAGCAGCCTAGGAAGGGGCTGGCCAGGTGGGCCTTGGCGTGGCCCACCTCGCGTTTGCCATCCTCCCGCGCGTGGCGGCCTGGAGCGAGTGGCCTGGGTGGGCCGGCTGCCCACCCCGCGGCCCACGCGCACCCCCGCGGCTTGCTCGGCGGTCCCGCCTGGCCCACAGCTCAGCTGCCCAGGTGGGCCGCTTGCCCCGCCGGCCCGGCTGGCTGGCCGGCTCCCCCGCGAGCCCCGCATGGGCCGGGGTCGAGCCAGGCCGGCTGCCACGGCTGGTAGCTGGTGCCTGCCCACAGCGGCAGCTGCTGTTTTCTTTTCTTTTTCTTTTTCCTTTTTCCTTTTTCTTCTTCTGTAGCTTTATTTCTAGGCCTTTTCCCTCCGGGATTTGGCCTAATATAAAAGTTGCCTTTATAAATCTTAATTTAAATATTATTTAGAATATATTAATTCATAATTAACATAACTAAATGTATATTCAAATTCCCATTTATCCGAAAACACTTTTCCGGGTCTTTTCCTTTATTCTTTCTCTCATAATTACGAATGATCGTTCTCATCGTACCCTTAAGTGTATCCTCTCATGGCTCAGGAATGCTCTAGACATTATCTGTATCAATGATCAATAGAGGGACCAGGGATATCCGTGTGACCCCTATGCATTCCTAATGACAATGTCGTTTTAACCGCTAAATGTAGCATCCAATTCTTTTTGTTTCTTGATACGACTTGTCCGAGATCCGATCATTGGTATCACATACCTTGTTCAATCTCGTTCACAACAAGTTTTGTTTTCTTGTTACCGTGATATTACATCCCGTGACCGAGTCACATGTTGCAACATTTATGGATGTAATCTCACCATGCCGGCCGTATGTATCTTTACCCGTCATGTGGGTGAACAAATTCTGGTCTTGCAGTCACATGTCATCTATTGTTCCTTTGGAATACCCAACGTACACCTTTATGAACACCGTATTACCAGATGATGGTTGATGCAGTCTAAGCAGCCTCGGAAAACAGTGAGTAATATGAGCTCACGGTCTAAGGAAAAGGAGTCTAGGTATAGTTGTTGCAACAATGCACTTATATGACTTGATCGTGTTGCAATCCTTCGAGGAATGTCCATCACATCATTCTCCAATGATATGACCCCGTTGTCAATTGGCATAAATGCCCATGATCTTGAAACCCAAATCATCCTCATGACCAACGAACTAGTATGAATATAGGCTACTAGGGACTTGGTTGTCTCATACCACACCTGTACCAATGTTTCTACTTGACACAGTTATAGTATAATATGAAACTATTATAAACTAATTGAGATATGACAATAAAAACCTATTTATTATTTGCCTCTAGGGTATATCTCCTTCACAAAGCTCTATCGGCGGATCTCTCCACATAGAATTTCCACCCCGTTGTGATGGCAGTTCAGATCCCATCTACTACTCCCTCTATATTGTTGGATCGAAAAGATGGATTCATTGTTGCATTACACGTATGGATATATCGGAGGCGTCGTTGCGTTGCTAGATCAAATGAATCGTAGCGGGGGATTCTTTGCTAACTATGTTTGACAAAATGTTTCTGCTCGTGTTCTGCAAGGGTATGTTTTGATATTGCACTCATTACTTGCATCTAGTAGATGAGATCTTAGTTTTAATACGTACTCATAGAATTTTTTGTTTTCTATGCTGCGAATCGCGACATTCTTCTATTATGGTTCACTCCTAGTATGCTCACCAGTCAGGCGAGGAGGTAACCATATAATGGAAACTGCACATATAACCAAAGGAAAAGTATGTATCCGAAATGCAAACTACAACCAACCAGACATAGATGTTGATTTCTACTATGACGTAGGAAAAATAATTATGGTCAACCAAACTGGTTGCAAAACTTGACCGAAATCCTGCATGCGTCCACACAACATAGCCAGGGCGATGATGCCTAGATGCCCAAAATGGTTACAGGCACCCATAGGGATCAAATGGTTGCAAAACTTGACCGAAATCCTGCATGGGTCCACACAACTTAGCCAAGGTGATGATGCCTAGATGCCCAAAATGGTTACAGGCAACCAAACGCACCCATAGAGATCAGATGTAGCATGTCTTCTCCACTAGGTTAACCGTGCACTGCTTTCATGGCCGATCACCAACCTAATCTAGGTCATAATAATGGCAACTAGAAGGGAGGAGTCTAGAAAGCGGACAATCTAGCATGCACGGTATCTATAGTGTGCTCCTCACAATATGTCCACTCCACACTTGATGAGATATTGTGAGGATACCTTCTCTCTTTATATAGTTTACTATATTTAGTTCTAAAACTTTAAGCTTTTGTAGGGTTTGAATCAAAAGACCAATTTGTGAATCATTTGAATATCTAGGTTCCTAATGAATAAATCTTCAAAACAACACCGATATTGAGTATATTTTAACAATATTTAACAACTTTTGAAACTTGGTGAAACTTTGAAAAAGATCATGAAACCTTGTGAAAATATGTTTCGAAACAATTTGTTCCATTGTGTTTCAAACTTTGTTCATCACAGTTAGAAAATAATTGCAATTGGCTTAGAGTTCAAACTATAAAATATATCGACATTCAATTTTGAGTCCAAATCAAAAGAGAAACACATAATGGTTGCAATAAACTATAGTAACCACAACTCGAAGACACAATATTTTTATCCATTTTATAGGGGTATGTTGTGTATCATCATGTTTGAATATGTTTTACCATACTTTGAACTTCTATTAGATGCGTTCAATAAATTTATTAGATTTCGGAGATGTTTAAATTTTGTATGTATGTTTACATTATTTTATTCGGTTTAATTGGGTTGCAAATTCCATCATGAGGTTTCATTGTGCTTCAAATTTCAAGCTTTGAATTTTTTCAGAACAAAATCTATTTTGGTCTTGTTTAAAATATATTTTTCATATAGATACAAAGGTTCAAAAGCATTGTTATTTTGATATTTATTCAAACGCGTGTGACACTTTCAAATATAGAATTAGAAATTAACTAGGTGTACTAATAGAAGAGAAAGAGAGAGAGTGTGTGTGTTACCGTGGTGTGTAGGCATAGTATAATGTGCATGCAAAGTGGCATAAAGTTGCTAGACCCTAATTGAAAATGTTTCATGCATATACAAATCTTATGCAATCATAAAGTCCATCAATGACGCATGGACTAAGCTACAACGCAATGCATGCACGCATGACCATTGCATCACCATTGACATGCACCCTTTTGCGGGCATGCTAGTGGTGACTAAGCCCCTACCCCCGCACCCAGACTTGGTCATCACAAGCATGCCTGATTGCAAAATGTGGATGAGATGGTTAGAACACCTTCATCGAAACCCCTTATAATGTGCTCAGATCGTCCCAAATTGTGGTTGGGGGCATTTGGACACATGTACCGACTGATTGGTCGGGTACTCCTAGCGTTACCCTATCTGGTCGATCATATTAATTTTGGCCCATTTTCTTAGCATTTAACTAGTATTTCTATTTTTTCTATTTTGTTGTTATTTTGTAGTTTCAAACACGCAATATTGAGAAATAATAACACCCCAAATATGCAGCCATATATTCAAAACTTCACCCACCAAATCCAACCACCATAAAACACGTCACGCGTATACGGAATTCAATATTTGCTCCCTACGCTCTTGCATGGGCTTTATCAAACCAAAACTTTGTCTTCGGGTTCATGTTGCTCTGTCAGTTTTCAAGATCTTTGTCTCCTCGGCCATTTGTGTAGCCCTGCAATGTTTGCCTCTGATTCCAATTTGATCATATGTTTTTCTTGTTTCAAGCCTAAACTTTTCCTCTTCCATACCAAAGTAGTTTGTTCACCATTCGTCAATCTTTTATCCATCAACTCGGATCTATTCTCTCTTGAGCTTACCTCCTTCACCATTTCGGCCAATGATTCTTGCATCGAGCTAGATGATGCCGCCCTTCCGTCCGCCATCTATACCTTGTCCGGTTGGCCAGTCTGAGACTTTTGTGGGCACTTGCTCTGCTATATCAAAGATCTCATGCTTCTTTATCAGATAGCCACCCTTCACCAATTCTTATAGATGGCTTAGATGTGCTCGAAGAGATTTTAACTTTCAGGATTGTTGAATCCTTGTCCAGTGGTGGAGCTATGTACATTCTGGGGGGGGCACCCCCAGCCCAAGAATTTTTTGCCTAAAATCTATTCACATTTGGCAATTTTTGCTAAAATACACTCTATTTGGCCCATTTGCCCCGCCCCCCAATAGTGGCCCAAAAGGTCTCCCTGGCCCATCGTAGTGGCCCAAGATCCACCATTGTCCTTGTCTAATAATGCATCAAACTGAAAGCTTTATTTTTCTAGAGTTCTTGGTACATAATCACAACATCTACCACCTAAGAAAAAAATGGTACACGTCAATATATGGAAATTCGATAGTGCCAAATTGAACACAGTTCAGAAGAATCATTTTGTATCATGACACCGTCTAATGTATGATCATAGATCCACTTCAGCACTACGTCGCGCTGAGAAAACCCTAAACTGAAGTTCGTGAGATCCAAGAACCAAAATGCAAAGAAAAAACCTGATATGATATTGATCGACAGAGAATGAAAGAATAACTTACAAATCCTCCGCCGATCTCAGAGCCCATCATCGTCTTTGCGTCTCATTGATGGGGGACCTCGCCTCAATCAACGCCGCCGTTGCTGCCTAGGTCGCCAAGGGAGGGTCGGGAGATGAATAAACTATGGACTACGGTTGCGCTATTTAGAACGAAAGGCTTGGACATGGTGGGCCACACCAGTCAGTGACGTGTGGTATGTGAAGTCAAATCCATGGCGGGGAGAATCCACCACCGCTCACCTACCGCATCATTATTAAGCGTCGCTCCATCTAGCCATATACCTGGGCACTAAAATGTGCCAGCGCCACGGCGGCCATGGCGTATAATTGGCCGCTACGACAAAATGGTGCCACGACAGTCCATTCGCCATGCATCCAACTTTTGTCGGTTCTTTCGTTTTATGTCGCCCCAAAAATACGCCGAGTATGGGGGTACTTTTCTAGTGAAACTTAATGAAAATTAGAAAAATGGAACTAGGTGGAGGTAGGGAGACTGATTTCTGGCATGATCAATGGATTGAGGATTTCTCCCTCTGTGAGAAATTTCCTGACCTTTTTGAGATTTGCGATCAACAAATTGGTGTTGTTAGAGAAATGTATGACCTAGGGTGGTTCTTTACTTTTACAAGGTGGATGTCCCCTAGATTAGCTTCCCATTGGCAGGAGCTAAGGAAGATGCTATCTCTGTTAAGAATAAGTGAAGAACATGATAAACCCATATGGAAGTATACTAAATCTAGTGTCTTCTCTATTAAATCTCTTTATAATAAGTTGGATGATGTATGACCTGATAGATCCTTTAGACACTTGTGAAAAGCTAAGTTTCCTCTCAAAATCAAGATTTGGCTCTCGCTTATTTGGCATAATGCAATTTCTAGTAAGGATAACATGAAAAAGAGAAAGCGGTGGTTAGTTATGTCTGTTCCTTTTTGCCCTTTGGATGAAACCATCAATCATCTATTTTCACATGTCCTGCTGCTATTTACATGTGGAGTTCTATTGCAAATGTTATTGGTGCAAAAACCAGGCCTTCTTGATTTACTCAATATTTTTGGTGGATTGTGAAATTTCTTGCTTTTGGATTTAACTTTCACATTGTTTGCATTGATGCTCTTTGTTGGGCTCTCTGGATGACTAGAAATTGGGCTTGCTTTGAAGGAAAATTAATTTCTTCCCCTCTGAGATTAATTTGTTACATGTGTGCTTTTCTTCGTTACTAGGAAGGTCTCCAGAATGAAAGGGATAGGAGTTTGCTGGTTGATGGTGCTGATCGTCTACAGCGAAGGGCCACTCAGGTGCATGATATGGCGAGCCACGGTTCGACGCTGAGAGTCCATAATGGTGAAGAGGATGAAGATGTGGATGTCACTTGGGATTGATTGTTGAACCCCTGGAGGAGTAGTTTACATGGCAATATTTTGTGTATCTCTGGTTTAGAATCTTTTGTTGGTGGATATCCTATGTGTGATGGTCTGAAAACTTATGTACTTTGGTCGTACCTTGGTGATTGTGTTTTATCTTTAGTCTAGCCGAACTTAGTTTTTCCTTTATTGTAAGACTTTGTTCTGTTATCTATGTGATAATGGAACCCGGCTCTAGTGAGAGTCGTATGGAAAAAAGGAAGCTTCACCGCCGCGAGAAGAAATGCAAGCCCTCCCTAGCCTAGATGGGCCTAAGGGTCCAGATTTGGGCCAACCTGGAGCCGTCGCCGCCTGCTACGCACTAGTTCCACCCCGCCAACCAACGAGCCACCATGCCGCAACTCCGGACCACCGCCGCCTAGCAGCACCTACCGGGGTCGGATTACCCCTTGCCATCCTTATCGAGAGGGGAGAGTCACGGCGCAGCGTTGCCCGACCTAGGGCCAGCACCGCACGCTGGCTATGGTGGAGGGGAGGAGGGGAGGGAGGGAATAGGGAGGAGAATGGTTGGGGAGCAACACAGGTCGCGAGAGGGAGAGGGAGGTTTTTTTTTACGAGGCTGCTAGCTCTCGCGGAAACCTAATCTGAGGCTACATTTTTCGGGAGGGACACTACTTAGTACTTATAGCTTAAGTTGCAAGTGCAACCTAAGAATAGATCCGTATGAGAAAGATGTGGCAAATATCATCTTCTTTCACGACGCAAGTATTTTTTCTTTCTAGAATACACCCTGGGAGGTGTATCAATCATATAGAAGAGAGGCCTAGACGGCCGGTACAACACCAAGAAGGCTACGCCGATACAAACACAACACCATATGACATACAACACAACCCCCAACAACCAAGCAACGAGGACTTTCCATGCCATGTCTCCCGCGACGAAACGAGAGGAGGTGAAACACCGAGCTCATGAGCCGCGTCACAATCGAAGGAGGAGACTTTGGAAGACTGACTTGCCTCAAAGAGGCACAACCAATGCACTACCTGCACAACTGCGCTAAGGTGGAAAGCGAGCGGCAGGACTGGACCGTCCGAGAGAAGTAGACCGAGAAGGGCCGCCAACGATGTACATTGCGCCCTGAGCACCCATGCTCAAAGCGGCCGCCAACCTGGACTCCGTCATGCCGATCCGGGGACTTCTTGAGCAACCTAGACAACGCCTCCAAGAAGGGGGGCGACACCATGGTGTCGTCGTTGCCCGATCCAGCGAGGCGGATCAAGCGTTTCCCCCGGCGCTCAGTACGGGGCAGCACGGACAGAGCCATGACGATGCCCCCAAGGAGGAGACGGCGCCCGCAGGCGTCGCCGTCATCAGCATCAAGCAGCGCTTTCACCGAAAGGAGCAGTCTTGAGCCAACGCTTGGCCGCACAGCCGACAAGAGGAGAGTTGGACCCCGATGTCGGCGAAGGAGACGCGCTGACCGCCGTTCCACCACCAACAGACGAGTTGGACGGTGGAGGACCAGCCCGCCGCCACCACCTAGCCAGTCACCAGCACCACCACGGTGCCAGGGGCCGCTGTTACTTGTTGTCAGCCCCATGCCACCTGCCGCCATGGGCCGAGACCCACAGGCCTGCCCGAGCCCGAAGGGCATGGATGTTGCTGGAGCCACCGTCCGCAGCAATAGGGGAACCACCCCCGAGCAGAGGCGAGCCCCCACGCCCGCCGCCGATGAGCCGCCCGACACCGGGAACCCGCTGCTCCATGCCGCCGGATCCAGGGGAGGCCACACGCCGCCGCCACCTGCAGGGGAACCGCCGCTCAGGGAGAGAGGCCCCGCCGCCGCCATCCGCAACTGGGCTTTGCCCGGCGGAGTCTCCTGGCGGCGGCGAAGAGGGGGAGAGGCTAAGGAGGCCACCACCGGCGAGATCTAGGGTTCCCCCCATGTCGCCTCCTACAGGAGCTAGTTGATGATTTGATTTGGAGTCTTGCAAATACTCTATGTCCGACACAAGTATTCTGCATCTTCATTCTTGCATGTGAAGGAAGAAAGAAAGAACAACGTTATTGTATCTTCAAGAAACGACCATGTCAAAGAAGCAACAGAGTGCAGCGTCCTCGCTTCTCCGTGTAGGGTAGATGTTTTTTCCCTGGACCTATGATTTTCAGCACTACAGGGGCACTATACCCGAGTCGTTTGACAATTTGACATGACATGGCAAGAAAAAAAATCTCATTTTATTAACTTACCATTTGCCATTTTCTAACATCCATTCTGTTATTTTGTAGTATGACAAAGCATTTGATAACCTATCCAAACTTTGTGTGTCCGAAAACAAAGCTAGTACTACCTTTCTAGATGGGAGGAAATGCCAATGTCCTTTGACTAAGCAATGCTAACAAATCATCACTATTGAAATTTATTGCATCTCCAGGGGTGGCCAACATGCACCAAGCCATGACAAGTTTGTACTACATGACAAAATTAACCTGACCAGTATTCCAAAGAGTAGTACATTGGCGCTCCCCAACCTTCTTCCCAGGACTACCGATGCACCGCCGACCATATGTACACACATGCCACATAATTTTATGAACTATAAGACCAATGAAGGAACACGAAAAAACCAACAGTCATCGTCAGCTCCAGCTACCATCTCACTCTCATACACCTCCCTGTCATTCAAGACCAGGTCCTGAACCCAGAAGGCTTTGACTCTATGACACTTTGACAGTTTCAAGTTCAACGACCCTCTACGCATCACTCACCAGGAGGAGATCTACCTAGGCTACGAGGTATACTGCGCAACCCTTCTACCACCTCGCCGTCTGGATGGAGTGCGGGCAAATTGCGGCGACCCAGACTGTGCCGGGGAACCCAGAGATGCCTGTGGGCGTTCAGAGACAGAGACATACGGCTGGCTTGCAACATGTTTCAGGCCAACTGCAACATCGGCGACGATTGGGCGGAAGCGGGGCTGGTCCTGCAGGCACATGATGCTGATCACGACTAGCTGGTTGAGCGCCGATGCTGGGTACGCGCCCTGAAGAGCTGGATCAGCGAGCCTCTGGAACTTCCTCTTGTCTAGCAGAAATGGACTTGCCTACAAAATCCCAGCGAGAAAGGAAAGCGTCAATAAGCAGCCTCAAGAGATTTAGATAACAAAATTTGGTTTTACTCCATTTCTAACCAGCCTAAGGGCCTGTTTGGAAGAGGGGTATTTCTTGGTAGATTTACGGTCTTTAGTTCAAATTTGACTTAAATACGATAACTTTACAAATTAATACAATCAGCCCTAAGGGGATAAACAAGAATATATCATGTTCATTGGCATTGATAATACAATCATGATAAGAGGGAAAATATGAAACATGATATATTCTAGAAATAGAGGGACTATATCAGAGAAGAATATACTCTGTTATAACACAATGTTACTCTGTTAAAAGAATTTGCGAGAAAGCAGAAGAGAACAAAGAACTGTTAAAAGAATATACTCTGTTAAAAGAAGCATTAAGTATGACAAGATAGAACTGATTACCCATGTTAGTAAATCCCGCTCTGGTTTAGGCTTTGATGCATCATAAATCCTTCTGCCAGTGATCAGTTCCAACAGTAGAACACCGAAACTGTATATGTCAGATTTCATGGTAAGCTTGCCACTCACCACATAATCAGGGGCGCAGTATCCATAGGTACCCATAACCCTGGTAGAGACATGAGTTCTATCACCAACCGGTCCAACTTTTGCGAGTCCAAAATCAGAGAGCTTTGGGCTGAAATCCTCATCCAACAAGATATTGGCAGCTTTCATGTCGCGGTAAATGATCGGTGGATCTGCCACATTGTGCAAATACGAGAGCCCTTCTGCTACTCCAACAGCTATCTTCACACGCGTATTCCAGTCTAGTGGTTGCTTACCAACAGGCACATCTATTGAAAAGTAAACAAATTATCAGTCGAATGAAGTGCACAGGGATAATGTAGAGCAGACAATTGTATAAGGTTGATGGCAATGATTCGTTTAGTACATAAATAAAAGTGATGTAGCATTAAACGATGGACCCACAATGTATCAAGCGTAGCGACACAAGGCACAGCTCCAAAACGTTTACACAATTCTTCAAATTTAGTTACAATAGCCCATCTTTTAAAAGACTTGAAGGATTAGCCTATGCTAGTAATGGCGTGTCACTGAAACAGATTATGGTGAGGGCAAATAAAAGAACTTTGCAGAAAGGTTTAGATGGTTCACATCATGCCCATCACCTAGTACTGCTATCATCATGGAGAGCATGTGATGTTCAGGCATGAGACAAAGCACGAGGACCTGAGAACTTCAATAATTTCTGTGGGGACAACTTTGGCTAACCTAAGGCATTATGTGCTCAACAATTTTGGCAGGTAGGAAAATGGTCAATTGGCGTAGCTATTGTGGAAAGAAACTCAACTAAGTGAGTGTGACAACATTTTTGTGCTGAATACACACTGGAAGCCTGGAACCGGTTTGTTTTGTAGTTTTGGAGCATACACAAAACAGAAGGTCCACACTAAACCAAGTAAAGTAAAAAAACTCAACCAACAGGAATTTTAATTAAGGAGAGACATGAGTCACCCTCTGTGAAGAAGAGGGCTCAAACGAAGTACGAGGGTGGTGCGCCTGTGGCACCCCCTGCAAAACACAAGGTTCGAATACAGGTGGTGGGCTTGCCGCGCATATGGGCGCACACCTCTAGCAAACTGGGCGAGAACCAGTTGTCACTAGCAAGACTAAGTAATCAAGTCAATAGTATTTCCCAACTTAATTATACTAATACTTTCAATTCAGTGGGAGTGTTGGCAATGATCATCAATGACCATCGTAAACTATATTGTCCCTCAAACCTTATTCAGTCCCTAAAAGAAAAGACACCAGGAAGTCAAAGATAATGGCAAAGGGCATAAGGGGAATACAAAGTATTTTAAAACAGGAGAGAACCTCTTGCCCCGTCAGTCTCAGAAAAAATTATAACATAGGCATATACTATTCTCCGTCTGACAATCAACTTATATTGTCGCAACTTTGAAATCCTTAAATATGAAATCAAGATTGCAAACCAAGTAATGGGCACAAAATAGCCACCCTATAGTTTCTTCAAAGATTTTTGTGGAAACGAAAACTTCAACATATAAAAGAATAGATAGCATCCTCAATTCTAGTAAAGCAGAAATGAAAGCAACAAAGAAAATTGTAGATCCAGATGAGCTGCCTGAATCCACTTCATAGTACAATTTTCAATATTTCAAGATATAATTTTTGTACTCAAATGCTTTTACTATGGTGTTCATACTGCACTTTACTGTGATATAGTACACAAAAATATAACTGAGAATCCTGATCAAAATACAACATCTTTCACAATGGAAGGAATCAACCACCCAAATGCTGAAAAGGTGTAAATAAAAATAAACTCTCATATGGTTTTGAACAGGAGAAGGAGAATATTGCGGCAGTTGGAAGTATGACCATATATTTTGTTCATAGTAGTAACCAGATTCGTTATTCCATCATTACCAGAAGCTATTATAGCAGAAAGTAATGTCGTAACAGTGCTATTGAAGCCTCAAACAACTAACAAACAGCAGCAATGTCATAGATTGTTCCCAAAAAAGTGAATGGAAAGAAAATTATAAAGACATATCTTTTCCCAATACATAAAAGAAGACAACTTAGGAGGTTCACATATCCTCTGTTTATTGGATAAGGTTGTTGATTTTGCAGTCTGCATATTATGTCGTACTGAGGTTTGAGATACACCAGTCCCCCATTTCTTTTCTCCTTTTTTTCCCCTAAATTAATATTTAGAACTTAGTGAAAGAAAGGGAATGGGAGAGAAAAGTTCGCAAAACAAAACAGAGCTATTTTAAGCTACCGAGAAAGCACATTACTGGTCTGAAGGTTTGTCACAGGCACAGGCATAAGGCACAAATTATTAAAAGTAAAAGGCAAAACATTTCAACAATAGGGATGCTAGAGCAGAGACAGATTCATATAAACCGCAATACTGGACTGCATTTCACAGACGAAATAGACCAAACAGACAGCAGGTCTGAAATCTGAGAAGAAGGAAAGGAACTCACCAAAGAGATGGCGTTCCAGGCTGCCGAACGGCATGTACTCGTAGACGAGGAGCCTCTCGTCCCCCTGCGCGCAGAAGCCGACGAGGCTGACGAGGTTGGGGTGGCTGAGCATGGTGAGCATCAGCACCTCCACCAGGAACTCGGTGCTCCCCTGCACGCTCTCCCGGCCGAGCTGCTTCACGGCCACCATCTGCGCATCAGAAACGCCCTGCTGTAAGAAGAAGAAGAAGAAGAAAATCAATCGAAATTTTTTTCGTCAGAGAATCAACCGAAGACAGGAGCAGAATCAGGGGCGTGGGTACGGGCTACGGAAGAACTCGCCTGCGCGTTGGGCCTAGAGATCCTGCCCTTGTACACCTTGCCGAAGCCGCCTTCCCCGATGAAGTTTGCCTGGTTGAAGTAGCCGGTGGCGACGAGCAGATCCTTGAAGGTGAAGCTATGCGCGCAGCCGTTCCCCACGTCCGGCGCCACCTTCCTCCGCGCGTCGACGACTGCCACGAGAAACGGCGGCGGGTCAGGACTCAGGAACACGGATGAATGAAAACAAAAATGAAAGAAGGCTCGCGGGAGCGGCCAGCGACGGACGGATGGAATGAAAATCGAGAACCTGAGGAGTCGTCGGTGCAGTGGTTGACGAGCCGGGAAGGCTTGAGGTCGCCGGCTCCGCCGCGCGCCCGAGGCCCAAAGCACCCGAAGCAGCCCATCCCCGCGCCGGCGCGGCCGTCCCCCTCAGGACCCCTCGCGGCGGCGGCGGTTTCGCCGAGGGAACCGACTCGTAACGGAACAGGCAAGACGCGTCGCGGCGCAAGAAGGCACAGGAGAGAGGGCGAGTGCGAGCGCGAGAGGATCACCCAGGAATGAGGGGAGGAAGAGAGGCTATTAATGCGCGACCAAACCCCCGGGTCCCGAGAAAGGGTCCAATCTGATGAGCAGCAGGCGGCGGGGGGGAGGGCTGGGTTGGGTTTGCTTGCGGGGACAGGAGGCAACACGCCGGGGGATTTGGCAAATGAGGCAAGAAATTATGGCCGGCATCGACGGGAGGAGACCCCGCGCTCGATCGGCGGCCCACGCGTCGACGGAGCGGTTCGGGAAAGCATTAACCGCGCGCGGCGACGGAATCACCTCCACCACCACCGCCGCGTGGGAAATCAAAATCGACCGATCCCCTATCTATCTGTGGCCGGTGGACGGAAATCGGTGGGGCTGCCGCTCGATTTGGAAGCCGGCCGTCGCTCTCGCGGCTTGCTCCGGGAGAGACTCGTGGCTTGGCTTTTCCCGCGAGCTGAAGCTGACGAGGAGTGTGTGTGCGTGTGTGAGTGAGTGAGTGCGAGTTTCCTGGCGTGGACTGTGCTGCCTTGATTGCCGCTGCCTCCGCTCGCGCCTACCTAGCGCAGCGCAGTGGTACTGAGTAGATCTGACGAGCAGGCTGCACTCTTGTAGGAATGGTACGAGATATTTGTCTTTCCGCCTTTCACAGAATGGTGAGATGATGCTATGCCATGTCATGTGTGAAAAACTCAGCAGGGCCCACCTGTCATTGTCACCACTTGCGTGTCTTTCCGTGGTTTTCCTTTCAAGCAAGAACAATAGTATAGTCAGCAACGGGTGTAAGCAAAGTGTCGAGCCATCTATAGTTATGTTATGGTCGCCATGTACAATAGTTAGCTATAAAAATGTACTACTTTATCAATACATAACCCATCTTTCACTCTCACAAAGTGCCTAGGAGCACGTACTAGAGCTCGCTCGAGCCCACTTAGCTTCTCTATCTTCTCCTCTCTACTCCAACTAAGCAAAACTATTGTATTTAAACTCTTATAGCCTGCCGAGTCATCCCTATTGTACTTGCTCTTAAGCGCATATCTCTCACCCGGTGGCGAACCTTGGAAAGAAATTAAGAGCTGATCAAGCCATTTAATAGCTATAATTATTCTTAATTCTCCTTAATTTAGTCTTAATAACACTACTAATTAGAGGATTTGCAACACCGTTGGAGGGCCATGGTCCAGTTTGGGCTCCATGAAGGTCTGTCACCGCTCTAAACGTCGGTTTGAACTTTGGGCTTTCTAAGGTGTAAGCGTGATCCCACCAAAATCCAGCACTTCTAGTTTATTTTTGAAAAAAATTACTCTAAAAGTTTTTAAAATGAACTAGACGTGAGAATTTGGTGGGATCCCACTTAACAAACTAGTACTTTCCGATTTTTGATCGAGCGGTGTGTACAATGTCTGATAACTGGATATTGCAGTGGATATGTATAATAACTTGTGTAATTCTGCTCAAAATAGGCTACCGCCCCGCTTTATGAATAAAACATAAGCATCCGAGTACAACACAAGGTCCAGTGCAGCCGAGAAAGAAAAAAAAAAGTCCGATGAAACACATGCAAGCCCCAAGGGAAAGAAAAAGAGCCGGGGCACACAACCGCCTCCAAGAACAGTTGCTCAGCGGAGGGGAGCTGAGAAGCGGTGCGCCGCCATCCTCAAGTCTCGAACATGACGTCCAGGTGCTTTGTCTCACTGCTTAGATAGTGGGTGCCACTACTAAAAGATAGGCAAGAAATTTAAAAATGGAGTCAAAAGCACGCCTCGAAAAAATACGCTCAATAGCCATATTGTTTCCCATGTTTCAAAGCGTCCA
Organism: Avena eriantha; assembly: GCA_910589775.1. Lineage (NCBI taxonomy): Eukaryota > Viridiplantae > Streptophyta > Magnoliopsida > Poales > Poaceae > Avena > Avena eriantha. The sequence continues at coordinate 20,347,069 of OU342742.1, read as the reverse complement.
AGTCAGCGCAGCAAATACTAACCAGAAGAGGCGGCGCCTCCTCCCGTTACTGTTCACCTAAGTCTCAAGGAATGTACTGAGGTTGTGGACCTTCCAGTAAGGTTGTAAATGGTACGGATAATTTGTGCTCCGAATCCGCATCCGCGTCCGTTTTTGATGATATGGTATGCATTTTTAGATAGCCTGCGGATATGGACGCAAATGTGGATATTTGTCGAGCGGATATCCGATCGGATGTGATAGCGGATATGGTATTGATAAAATCCGACTGATAAGGATAATTCTACATTCTATGCAGATTATCCGAGGTACTCAAATAGGATAATCCAATAAATTTAGTGCAACCCTAATATCTACATAACCTGGATAGTCTATCAGTCAGCTATGCATGCTACGTATGCATGTTATATTATGCTATTCCAATCTTGCATGTTTATACTACTACTATCTAATGTTGCACGCATTCTTGTCACTTTTTCTTTATAAACTAAATAAAATTTATTTTTCTACGTGTACTTGTTCGATTATCATCTTCCGATCCGAGACCGCTCCGAATCCACTCCATATCCGCAATCCAATATAATTCGATTGAAATTCGCATACGACTATTATTCGCTCCGATCTGAATTCAAAAAAAAATATGGTAAAGGATATGGAAATAGCAATATCCAACCCAATCCATTTACATCCCTACCTGTCAGGCAGGTCCTGGATCTTCTCAGACAAAGCTCCATAGAAACCGGAAAGTAGGATAAGTGAACATTATGTGATTCCTCGTCTTCGGGGTCCCAAACAGCGGGCATTGGCCATCACCGGGCCCATTCTGCTTGGCCACCTCCACCCCTAAGGGTAGACGACCCCGCAGAAGCTACCATACAAAATCTTGAGATTGAGGGGTAGTGGCGCTTTCAAAAGGGGTCGTCCAAGGAAGTTCAGGCCCCTAGAATAGGACCCGGTAGGCCGAACTAACTAAAAAACCTCTAGAGGAAGAAGGGTCGCTAGGAAACCAAATCAAACGTCTTAGGAAGGGACAAAGGGGGAAACCCTATAAGCACCTCATAAGCCGTCGCCTCAGCCATGTTAAAGGTTCTTTGGAATGGGATATTCCAGAGACCTTCCTGACATGCCTGAGCCACTAAGAGCATTGGGGTAGCGCAAATTGCAAAGAGGGAGGGGAATTCCGTGCAAAGGAGGGGCCCGAAAGCTAAGGACTCCAGCCAAAATAGGATCCCCTTTCCCATTACCTTTGGAAAAGGAAATGCCAAGGCGGATGTCATGCTTGATATCCTGGATAGCTCTCCAGAATTGAGAGCCCTCTCGGTGCTAGAGGGCGACCCCGAAGGTATTTGGCTTTAATAAGATGGATTCATAACCCTCCATATTCCGCAAGAATTCTCCACACACATTTTAGCATCAAAGCAACGTTGAAGCGACGAGAGTTTAGGGTACCTATGCCCCCAAGAATCTTGGGGGCGCAAAGGTCAGCCCACTTCACCATGTGGTACTTCTGGCGACCGTCCATGGCTACCCAAAACAATCGGGATAACTCCTTAGCAAAGTCATCATGGGTCCCCTCGGGTAACAGGTACATCCCCATCTGGTACATGGGGAGGCTGGACACGCATGAGTTGATCAGGATCATCTTGCTAGCCTTGGTCATGAGCCACACCCTCTAGGGTTCATCTTTAGACCCGACCCTCATAACCAAGGGAGCAAGATCATTGATCAGAACTCTTATATCCCATACCGGCACCCCTAGGTTTGTGATGGGGAAGTCCACCAACCTACAATTAAGGTTGTGGTCTATACGCTTCATGTTCTCATCAGAATGCCCCAAGATCATAACCTCACTCTTATCAAATTTGATCTTAAGGTCTGGCATAGATTCAAAGCATAGGAGTAAGAACTTGAGATTGATGATGTCAAGCTCCAATCCTTGAACCATGATCATAGTTTCATCCGCATATTGAAGGTGGGAGACCCCTCCTCTAGGAATAAGATTCCCTACCACACCGGAGATGTGGCCAGCGATTTGGTTCCTATCCAAAATCCCCGCTAGGGCATCCATTGCAGAGTTAAATAGAAGGGGAAATAGGGTCCCCCTATCTTACTCCACAGGAAGGTCAAAAGTATGGACCAGCGTCCCCATTGAAGTTGATCTCCGTCTTGCCACTTATGACAAACTTCATAATCCAGCAGATCATCCTATTAGCAAACCCCCTCCTTTCAAGCACTTGGTAGAGGAAGGCCCAGTCCGATCGGTCATATACCTTCTAAAAATCCATCTTAAGGAACACGCCCTTGTGGCGTCTCACCTAACCTTGTGAATAATCTCATGAAGAGCTAGAACATCGTCGTGAATGAGGTTGATACGTCATAAACGTATCTATAATTTTTGATGTTCCATGCTTGTTTTATATCTACTTTCTTATGTTTTGTCCACACTTTGGAGTACTTTTACACATTTTCTGGAACTAACCTATTAACAAGATGACACAGTGTCAGTTGCCTGTTTTCTGCTGTTTTTGGTTTCAAAAAAGCTAGTAAGGAAATATTCTCGGAATTGGACTGGACAAAAGCCAAAGTCAATATTTTACCCGAAGCAACATGGAGTCCGGAGAGGAGACGAAGTGGCGCACCAGGGCGGCCACACCTGGTGGCGGCGCGGCCTAGGGGTGCGCCACCAGGGGTATGGGCCCCCTAGTACTCCACCGACCTAGCCCTTCCGCCTATAAAAGCCTCCCGGGATGAAAACCCTAAGTACCCAATCAAAATTCCACGAAAGAGTCTATAGCCGCCGCCATCTCCATCCCTAGATTGGGAGGGATCTGAAGCTCTTCCCGGCACCCTTTCGGAGGGGAGGGATCACCCTGGAGGCCTTCTTCGTCACCATGACTGCCTCCGGTGTGATGCGTGAGTAGTGCATCCCTAGACTACGGGTCCATGTAGTAGCTAGATGGTTGGTTCTCCTCCTTTGTTATATCATGTTTAGACCTTGTGAGCTCCGTTCATGATCAAGATCATCTATTTGTAATCTTACATGTTGTGTTTGCGGGGATCCGATGGATATTGAGATGCTATTTTAGATTGATTATTGATTCTATCATGTCTTTGTTATTTGTGATCTTGCATGCTTTCCGTTGTTAGTAGCTATCTTGGCCAAGTAGATGCTAGCAACTCCAAGAGGGGGTATTTATGCTCGATAGTTGGTTCATGCCTCTAGTAATATGGGAAAGTGACAGAAATCTCTAAGGTACTAGATTTGATGTTGCTACTAGGGAGAAAACAGCAATCCTTTGTTCATAGAACAATCGTATTGTTTTCTTTACACGCAATGCGTAATGCATTTATATGTTGCTTGCAACTTAATACTGGAGGGGGTTCGGCTGATAACCTGAAGATGGATTATTAGTCATAGATGCAGTTGGATTACGGTATATGTATAATGTTGTAATGCCCAATCAAATCTCAAAGGAGTCAAGATGATTAGTATATGCTTGTATGCATTCTCGATGTTTGTCAATTGCCCCACTGTAATTTGTTCACCCAACATGTTATCTATCTTAAGGAGAGCCACCACTAGTGAACTATGGACCTCGGTCCATTCTTTTACCATCAATCTACCATCTATTTACTATTTACTGTTTACTTTCTGCAAGCTTTTACTTTCTTCCACACAATACGTTTAATCCTTTGTTTTCAGCAAAACCGGTGAGATTGACAACCTCACTGTAAGTTGGGGGCAAAGTTCCGTGGTTGTGTTGTGAAGGATTCCAACTTGGAAACAACACCTTGGAGGTGTTTCCTTGCTCCTACTAGTTCGATAACCTTGGTTTCATAACTGAGGGAAACTTACTGCTGTGCTCATCATACCTTCCTCTTGGGGTTCCCCAACGAGCTCGTTATTACACGAGTCAGCAAGTATTTTTCGGCGCTGTTGTCGGGGAGTCAAGGACATCTTCGCAAGGGGAGTCCCTCATAACCAATCTCTTTACTTTGTTGTTTTTGTTTTGCTTAGTGTACTTTTGCTTTGTTTGCTTGTTTCTTTATCAAAAACACAAAAAATTAGTTTTACTAGTTTGCTTTCTTTATTAAAAACACAAAAAAATGACTACTCTTGAAAACACTAAGTTGTGTGACTTCACTAGCACCAACAACAATGATTTCATGTGCACACCTATTGCTCCATGATGGCCCAAAATATATCGAGCTCGTTGGGGAACCCCAAGAGGAAGGTATGATGAGCATAGCAACAAGTTTTCCCTCAGTACGAAACCAAGGTTATCAATCTAGTAGGAGCAAGGAAACACCCCAAAGGTGTTGCTAGCTGAGCCTTGGCAGGGCGCACTACCAGTGCTAGTAGCAACGTGGAGACCTGCACAACACAACCACAAAACTTTGCCCCCAACTTGCGATGAGGTTGTCAATCTCACTGCTTTTGCTGAAAACAAAGGATTAAACGTATCGAATGGAAGAAAGTAATAGTTTGTAGAAAGTAAACACAAAGCAGTAAATAGTTTGATTGTAAATTGAATGTAAAAGAAAGGACCGAGGTCCATAGTTCACTAGAGGTGGCTCTCCTTAAGATAAATAACATGTTGGGTGAACAAATTACAGCGGGAATATTGACAAACATCGAGAAAGCATACAAGCATATATTACTCATATTGACTCCTTTGAGATTCGATTGGGCATTACAACATTATACATAGACCGCCATCCAACTGCATCTATGACTAATAATCCACCTTCAGGTTATCATTCGAACCCCCTCCAGTATTAAGTTGCAAGCAACAGATTATTGCATTACGAATTGTGTGTAAAGTAAACAATACGATTGTTCTATGAACAAAGGATTGTTGTTTTCTCCCTAGTAGCAATAGCACATCTAGTACCTTAGAGATTTATGTCACTTCCCTAGATTACTAGAGGCATGAACCCACTATCAAGCATAAATACTAACTCTTGGAGTTGCTAGCATCTACTCGGCCAAGATAGCTACTAACAACGAAAAGAATGCAAGATCACAAATAACAAAGACATGATAGAATCAATAATCAATCTGAAATAGCGTCTCAATATCCATCAGATCCCCGCAAACACAACATGCAAAATTACAAATAGATGATCTTGATCATGAACGGAGCTGACAAGATCTAAACATGATAGCACAAAGGAGGAGAACCAGCCATCTAGCTACTACATGGACCCGTAGTCCAAAGATGAACTACTCACGCATCACACCGGAGGCTTGCATGATGATGAAGAAGGCCTCCAGGGTGAATTCCCCTCTCTGGTAGGGTGCCGAGAAGAGCTTCAAATCCCTCCCAATCTAGGGACAGAGACGATGGTGGCTATAGACTCTTTCATGGAATTTTTGATCGGGTACTTAGGGTTTCTATATCGGAGGCATCTTATAGGCGGAAGGAGAGGCCGAGGGGGTGCCTGGGCTGGCCACACCACCCCCTGGCGTAGGCCAAGCCTGGCCGCGCGGCCAGGTGGTGTGGCCGCCCTCTGGCCCTTCTATGTCTCGTATTTTGGCTCCGTGTGTGCCTCGGTAAAATACCGACTTTGGCTTTTGTCCCGTCCAATTCCAAGAATATTCATTTTCTGACTTCCTAGAACCAAAAACAGCAGAAAACAGGCAGCTAGCACTATGGCTCTTGTTATTAGGTTAGTCCAAGAAATCATATGAAAAGTACTCCAATGTGTGGAAAAACACAAGAAAGTAGATAAAACCAAGCATGGAACATCAAAAATTATAAATACATTTGCAATGTATCAACATCCCCAAGCTTAACTCCTGCTCCTCCTCGAGTAGGTAAGTGATAAATAGAAAGAATAATTTTTGAGGTGATATGCACCATCATAAACTTGATCAAAGTATTTGTAAAACATTCAAAGTTGGGATCATAGTACTTCAATCATAACATGAAAGACAAAGTTATAGCAATAAGACAAAGAAACTATGTTGCAACATGAAAAAGGCACAAACAAAAGATTCATGAATAACAATGCTTTGCAAGACGTTTCTTTGTTTCACATAAAGAAAACATAGCATAGTAGCATTCAGCTTGTCACTCATAGAGTAGCAAATATAAATGCATAAGACACCTTCAAAGTTCATAAGAGTGACTGAATACAAATAGTTTAAAGCAGGCAATATCAAGTTATGCATCAATCAACTAGTCTTGGGACAATGCACATAGAACTAAGAATGGCCACTATGCTCTCAAAGTAGGTGCATAAAGATAGAAGGTGGGGACTCAACATAAAAGTAAAAGAAAGGCCTTCATAGAAGGAAGAAGAGATTCAAGTTTCATAAAGAGCTTCCAAAATTATGGTACTTGTTAGCTTTCAACTCTCATTGCCCCTATCATAAGCATATTTAAGGTGATTAAGGTTAAAGTGACACAACTAAGAGGATATGCTTGACAAGTTATAAGCCGAAATCTCATGCCCCTTACTTACGAAGACCGAACCTCATGCTACTCAAGTTTAGTCACGAGTAAGCTCTTGTCATTGTAAGTACATATGTATCATAAAGAACCGCCAACGGGGTACCCCTTGCACATGATACAGGAGCTATCCCATAATCAAAATGACAAGGCAAGCAGACAATGAGCATCTCAGCGATCTTTTTATTTGTTATTTGCATAGGTTTTTATTGAGGATGCTTCATGATGACCCACAAGTATAGGGGATGTATCGTAGTATTTTCTATAAGTAAGAGTGTCGAACCCAACGAGGAGCAGAAGGTGCTGGCTAGTGGTATGGATCAGGAATTCTCTGCAAATACTTAGCAAACGGATTTTTAGGGGTTTTTGATAAAGAAAGTAAACAAAGTACGGGTAAATAAAAGACGGTAGGAATAAATGCAGCAAGTGGCCCAATCCTTTATGCAGCAAAGGACAAGCCGGTTGTATTACTTAAGATGACCAAACGTTCTCGAGGACACATGGAAAGACTGTCAAGTGCTTTCGCTTCATATAGTTCATTAATCTTCTTTAGCTTGCTAAGTGTTGTGTGGGTGAACCTGTGCTCATGTACCGACCTTCCTAGGACTAATACAAACTTGTATACCCCTTGCAAACATTCGTAAGTACAAGAAAGTAATGAAGGTAGAAACCTAACCACAGCTTTAAACTCTAAGACCCTTACGTCCCTTGTGCAATGGTTTCCTAAAGGGGGTTCAGGTTTCTATCACTCCGGCAACCCCTATGATTAGTAGCCAAATACACAATGCATTCCCCTAGGCCCATATAGGTGAAGTGTCATGTAGTCGACGTTCACATGACACGACTAGAAGAGGTACACCACAACTTAAATATCAAACTATTGAATCTTTCTCAACACAACTCCACTACTAACAATATGACTTCTCCCATGTCCTCAAGAACAAAACGAACTACTCACAATACATCATATGGATCATGATCAGAGATGGAATAATGATGTATAACAATCTGAACATAAACAAAAATTCAATGGTTCACTCAATAGCATCAACTACAAAGAGTAATCAACACCGGGAAAGTTTCCCCTATGAACTATGCAAGATTCAACCCAATTGTTACAGCAATATGGAGATGGTGATGAGGGTGCTGATGGCGATGGTGATGGTGGTGGTGATGATGATGATCCCGATGAAGTCCAACTTGATGGTGGTGTTGATGGCGATGATCTTCCCTCTCCGGGAAGGAATTCCCCCGGTAGAAATCTGTCTGCCGGAGAGATCTTTCTCTCTCGGTGTTTTCCGCCCCGTAGAGGCGGCGAAATCTTTCTGTGGTCGCTCCTCGAGTCTTAGGGTTTCGGGAGGATAATATACGCCAGAGGGGAGTGCCAGGGGTGGACCAGGGTGGCCACACCACCTGGTGGCGTGGCATGGGCTGGCCCGCACCAGGGGGTGGTGTGGGCCCCTGTGGCCCATCTCCAGCCCCCTTCTAGCTTCCTTCGTCTTTTGGAAAAATAGGATTTTCCGTATATTTTCCCGGATTTTCTTATCTTCACTAATTTTGCCTCCAAACAGCACCTTTTCCATCAGAATCCTGACTATAGCGGTCCATGCTCCAAAAGTCATCAACCATGCAAAAACAGATGAAATAACATAAGTATCACCTCTCAATACGAAACATATCAATGAATAACAGTGAATTATGACATAGAATAGTGATGCAAGATGGACGTATCAACTCCCCCCAAACTTAGACTTCGCTTGTCCCCAAGCAAAACTGAGCTCAATAAACATGACCTCAGGTTTATGGAGTGAAGAGTCGATAAAAGAATACAGACAAGAAGCATCACATTCATCAATACATATATCATAATAGAATACAACTCACTATTATATAACTCAACTTGCAATGAGTAAAAGAAACACAATAAAGATACATAAAGTAAATCATAATTGGTAATGGCAAACTTAGCTCTTGGTCGAAGAATAGTTGATAATTTGCTAGAGTTCACAAATAACTGGTTTTCAATGATAGCTTTCAAAGTAGTAAACATCAAGATAAGAGCAATGTGCAAAACAAGGAACATAAGAAACATGATTGAATAACTCATCATATGAATGAATGAAACACAACAACTCAAAATACTTGCTGAGATAGAAGGGAATAGGTTTACTGACTCAACTACAAAGTAAAAAAGAAAGGCCCTTTGCAGAGGGAAGTAGAGATTGCAAGTCTCATAAAGAGCTCCCAAAAATTATGATACTTACTAGCTTTCAGCTCTCATTGCCCCTATCATAGGCATCTTTAGGTGATTAAGGTTAAAGTGATCTAATATGAGGATATGCATTGACAAGTTGTAAATTGAGAATCTCATGTCCCTTGAATACGAGGACCGCTCCTCATGCCACTCAAGTTTAGTCACCGGTAAGTTCTTGTCATCGTAAGCATGTGTGTATCATAGAGAACCGCCAATGGGGTACCCCTTGCCCGATGATACAGAAGAATCGCCATATCAAAATGACAAGGCAAGCAGACAACAAACATCTCAGCAATCTTCTTATTTACCATGGGGATATGCTGCTTTTTCTTTCTTTCCTCTTTTCATAATCTCTTTTTTCTTTTTCTCTTTTTCTCAATATCGGACTCTCTTTTTTTTATAAGAAGAATGCTTCATAGATGCTCGTTATGGTTAGGCTGCAGGTTTCCACCATGTCAGCATGGATTAGACCAGAGGCCCAGGCGTTTCTCTAACACAGATGCATAACTCCATGGACTTACAAGCTCCCCTTTCATTTCACACCGACGACATCCATAGACAAAAGAACACGATATCAACTAGGTACAAAGTACCACTGCAATGTTGAAAGCGTTCCCCATGACAACATGGTTTTGCTAATTCACAACTCACAAAGTGCAAGCATATACGCAACATAGATGAGCACAATGGTTCAAGTTTATTAGATGCGAGAAAGTAAAGTGTGCCATCAAGTTCGTGAGAGATTTAATCACTAATTTTCACATAACAAGTTTAATTTGAGAGGTAGATAAAACAAGAATTTACTTGGAATGGCAATAATGCTAATAGGTAGGTATGGTGGACGCAAATGGCAAAGGTTTTGGTTTAAGGAATTGGATGCACGAGAAGAATTCCCTCTCAGTACAGGTTTTTGGCTAGCAAGGCTGGGTAGCAAGTACAAGAGTTGAAGGAAACAAACAAACATACAATGATAAAGACAAACATGCAATCTTCCTTGGAAGCACAAAAGATCTTAACTAGAGAATACTAGACTTATGAGCAAATCAAGAAAGAAAGATGATGAAATTATTTTTCTTTAGAGTACTTTTATCTTTTTCATTCAACTCTCAAAAGGTGTTGCTACTGACCGATCCAGGTTTTCCAAAACATACTAAATTAACTCAATGATCCCAAAGTGATACCAATACTAACAACAAGATCAATCATATAACCACGAATCGAAAACTAATATAAGCTATGCAAAAGAGTAAATGATAGAACTTCTCATTAATATTCCATAACGGCAACTCACACGAAGGGATACATATCTAACGAGAGAGGGGGCACTTCCATAATGCAAACCATCCTACATGATAACTTCTCTATTCATGATATGACTCTACTTAAAAAGGTAAAAAGATAGAAGATAGTGATGTGATACCGCGACACTCCCCAAGCTTGGAACAAACCAAGGGGATGCCAAACCTGATGACGAATTACTCCTTCGGTGGTGGTGGTATCCTCTCATCTTCGTCTTACTTCCAAGGTAAGGGCTTCCCATCAACAAAGGACATCGTGGTTTCTAGCATCCTGAAACTTGCAGTAGCACTTATGCGTTTAAACCTAACCTCATACTCACAGTTTTGATTTTGAACATCGTAGAGCTGTGCTTGTAGTTCGTTGGTTGTTTGGCGGAGTGAGAGGACTTCATCCTTGAGTTCAACGGTCTCTTTTTGGTTCTCGGTGATGAGTTTGGAATAAATCTTATGGATGATATCCACTTCGCGCTCCGCCATCTTATTGTACCTAAAGACTTCTTGCTCCAGCGCTTCCATCCTGTCCTCCAGACTTCCTTCACCTTTAGGGCATCGAACCTCTTTTATCCGGAGTTCCCCATCTTCAAGAAACAACTCCTTGGGATGAATCTTCAACTCTCTCATGTATGGGTTGATGATATCCTCTAAAGAATCTTCCTTAGCTGATCCAGAGGAAGACATTGTAGCTCCAAATCTGGGACTCTACCTGTCAGAAACAGATCGAAACGAAAACATGACGAAAACACGATATACGAACCTCGGGGGATCCGGGGGTTATATATTACGAAGTTTCATATCAAAAGGAAGGTACGGGAGAAAACGAGTCTGAGGCGGAGTCCGGGGTGGACTCACCACCTGGTGGCGTGGCCAGGGGTGGGCCCGCGCCACAGGGTGGTGTGAGCCACCCTGGCTCCGTTTCCGTCCCTTTTTCGCTTCGTAGCTTCCCTTATTGACTGAAAACTGCAAAAATATAGCTGGATAGTATTTTTGCGGAACTTTTGTTACCAAAACTGTTACCTATTTGAAAGCGGATTCTGTAGGTCTCTGAATTTGGTCCTTGATAATTTTTTCTAGAGTTATAACTTCAAAGGCATCAACATCTTCATTATAAGAATCCCCATCAATATAGTGTTTGAGTTGCTGCCCATTCACTACTTGTGTAGTATTATCTTTCAAAGAAGAAATTTTTATTGCTCGTGAACGGTATACTTCCTCAATAATGAAAGGTCCTTCCCATTTTGACAGTAGCTTTCCTGCAAAAAATCTGAGACGAGACCTATACAATAGAACTTTCTCACCAACATGAAATTCTCTCTTAAGTATTCGCTTGTCATGCCATCTTTTAGCCTTTTCCTTGAAGAGCCTAGCATTTTCATAGGCTTCACTCCTCCATTCATCTAAAGAACTTAAGTCAAATAATCTTTTCTCACCAGCGAGCTTACAATCTCTATTTAGTTCTTTAACTGCCTAGTAAGCTTTGTGTTCTAATTCTAAAGGTAGGTGACAAGCTTTCCCATAAACCATTTTACAAGGAGACATCCCCATGGGCTTTTTGTAGGCAGTTCTATAAGCCCGTAAAGCATCATTCAACTTTTTAGCCCAGTTTTTTCTAGATCTATTAATAGTCTTCTGCAAGATGGACTTAATTTCTCTATTTGATAACTCTACTTGCCCGCTAGTTTGGGGGTGATAGGCTGAGGCAATTCTATGATTAACATCATATTTAGCAAGGGTCTTTCTAAAACCACCATGAATGAAATGAGAACCCCCATCAGTCATGAGATACCTAGGCACTCCAAACGTAGGGAAGATAACATCCTTAAGCATTTTTAGACAAGTTTCCACGTCAGCACTCTTCGTAGGAATGGCTTCTACCCACTTAGTAACATAATCAACGGCAACAATAATATGAGTATAACCTTTCGAGGGAGGGAAAGGACCCATAAAGTTAAATCCCTAGCAATCAAAGGGTTCAATAACTAGAGAGTAGTTCATAGGCATTTCATTGCGTCTAGAAATATTACCAACACGTTGACATTCATCACAAGATAAAACAAACTTTCTTTCATCTTTAAAAAGGGTAGGCCAATAGAAACCTGATTGTAGCACCTTTTGTGCAGTTCTATCTCCTGCATGATGTCCTTCATAAGCACTACCATGACATTTACGCAATATCTCCTTTTGTTCATATTCTGGAACACATCTTCGCATAATACCATCCACTCCTTTGTATAAGTGTGGGTCATCCTAAAAATAATGCCTCAAATCATAGAAGAACTTCCTCCTTTGCTGAGCTATAAAAGTTGGAGGCAAATACTTGGAGACAATAAAGTTAGCATAATCAGCATACCAAGGGCTCCCTCGCGAGCTTACCCCAACTGCGGCTAACTGCTCATTTGGGAAACTATCATTAATAGGCATAGGGTCAACAGAGATGTTTTCCAATCGAGATAAATTATCAGCTACAGGGTTTTCAGCACCTTTCCTATCCACTATATGTAGATCAAACTCTTGTAAAAGCAGCACCCATCTAATAAGCATAGGCTTAGCGTCCTTCTTCGTCATAAGGTATTTAATAGCAGCATGGTCAGTATAAATGGTGACTTTTGAGTCTACAATATAGGGCCTAAACTTATCACAAGCAAAAACGACAGCTAGAAATTCTTTTTCCGTAGTAGCATAATTCCTTTGAGCAGCGTCTAAAGTCTTACTAGCATAATGAATAACGTTTAACTTTTTATAAATTCGTTGCCCAAGGACAGCACCTACAGCCAAATCACTAGCATCACACATTATTTCGAAGGGTAAACTCCAGTCAGGTGGTTGAACAATAGGGGCTGTAGTTAAAGCCTTCTTAAGAGTTTCAAAAGCTCCCTTACAATCATCATCAAAAACAAAGGGTACATCTTTTTGAAGAAGATTAGTGAGAGGTTTTGATATCCTAGAAAAGTCTTTAATAAACCTTCTATAGAAACTAGCATGACCGAGGATACTATGAATACCTTTGATGTATCTTGGGCATGGCATCTTCTCAATTGCCTCAACCTTGGCTCTATCAACTTCTATACCTCTTTCAGAAACTTATGCCCAAGGACAATCCCTTCATTAACCATGAAGTGGCATTTCTCCCAATTAAGAACAAGGTTAGTTTCTTCACATCTCTACAAAACTTTATCAAGGTTGTGCAGACAATTATCAAAAGAAGTTCCATAGACAGAAAAGTCATCCATGAACACTTCTACAATTTCCTCACAAAAACCATGAAAAATAGCAGACATGCACCTTTGAAAAGTAGCAGGAGCATTACATAAACCAAAAGGCATACGTCTATAAGCATAAGTTCCATAAGGGCAAGTAAAAGTGTTTTTTTCTTGATCTTGTTGTTTAACACCAATCTGAGAGAAACCAGAATAACCATCAAGAAAACAAAAATGGGTCTTTTTAGACAACCTTTCCAACATTTGATCAATAAAAGGAAGCGGGTAATGATCTTTCTTAGTAACTTTATTGAGTTTTCTAAAATCGATGCACATCCTATAGCCTACTACTATTCTTTGAGGAATAAGCTCATCATTATCATTAGGAACAACGGTAATACCTCCCTTTTTTGGAACACAATGAACAGGACTAACCCATTCACTATCAGCAATAGGGTAAATAATACCAGCATCAAGGAGTTTCAATACCTCATTCCTTACCACTTCCTTCATCCTAGGATTTAAACGTCGTTGGTGCTCTACTACTGGCTTTGCATCTGGTTCTATGTTGATAGAATGCTAACATATAGTAGGTGAAATCCCTTTTAAATCATCCAGAGTATAGCCCATAGCTCCTCGGTGCTTCCTCAAAACCTCCAATAGACTTTCTTCCTTTCCTGAAAGTTTAGCGCTAATAATAAGAGGATATATCTTTTTATCATCAATATAAGCATATTTAAGATCATTAGGGAGAGGTTTTAGATCGAAAACCGGATCCTTTTAGGTGGTAACGTGGTACCCAAGTCTTCTACAAGCAGGTTATGCTTAAGCATTTTAGGCTGATCACGGAGAATCTTGTCAATCTCATTCCTTTCTTCCATGAAGATTTCACTTTCATGATCTTCCATAAATTGCTGCAAAGCATTGTTAGGAGCAAGAGAAATAGAAGCAAGTTGTTCAACTCTAAAATCCTCATTATGGGTTTCCTCTTCACAAGGTTCTTTAGCAAATTTTGAGAAATTAAACTCATAAGATTCCCCAGCAAACTTAGTCAAGATTTTCTCCCTTTTGCAATCTATAATAGCTCCATAAGTACTCAAGAAAGGTCTACCAAAAATAATAGGATAAGTTTTACTAGCAGCCGAACTGAGTACTAGAAAATCAGCAGGGTACTTAATCTTACCACAAAGAACTTCCACGTCTCGTACAATACCAATTGGAGAGATGATCTCTCTATTAGCAAGGTGAATAACCACATCAATCTCTTCCAATTCACAAGGACTGATTTCATGCATAATTTCTCTGTAAAGCTCATAAGGAATAGCACTAGAACTTGCACCAATATCACATAAACCATAATACCAATGATCACCAATTCTAACAGAAAGCACAGGAACACTAGCTTTTTTAGTTCTATTAGGATGTGAAACAATATTAGAAGCATCCTCACAAAAGACTATGTGTCCATCTTCTATGCTTTTAGTGACAAGGTCTTTCACAATTTCTACTACAGGTTCGACGTTTATTTGTTCATCGGGTTTTACAGTTCTCTTTTCACTTTTGGTGATTACATTAGTTATCATAGGATGATCCTTTACCTTTTCTGGGAAGGGAATCTTCTCGACATAAGGTTCAAGTAATATGGGATCAATAATGCAATACTCAGCACTCCCAATAGGAACACAGTCAACAATATCTTTGTAAGGTGCATGGTATTTATTCCATCCCCTTTTTGGAATTTGAATATAAGAAGCAAAGCTCTAAAGCAGTTCGTAATAACTTGCAAATCAAGACCATAAGCATCACTAATATTTTGAAAGTCATCAGTTCCCAGAAAAGATTCAATGCATTCATAATCATAATTTATACCTGACTTTCTAACTTTGTCATTCTCCCAAGCTTCAGCATTGTCTTGAATACGGTCTAGAAGATCCCATTTAGCTTCTTATTCCATGCGAGTGAATGATCCAGCACAATAAGCATCCAATAAATCTTTATCATGAAGAGAAAGCCTTGCATAAAAGTTATTGATAATAATATTGTTGGGGAGCTCATGAATGGGACATTTGAGCATTAGTAACTTCAATATCCCCCAAGCTTGAGTTGTACTCTCTCCATCAAGAGGCCAAAAGTTGTATATTTGATTCCGATCTTTATGAATCTCACTAGGAGGATAAAACTTTGAATAAAAGAGAGGCACTATTTCCTCCCATTCTAGAGCTTGACCATTCTTCAGCAGCTTATACCATTCCTCAGCTCTTCCTTTCAGTGACAATGAGAATAACCTCTTCTTAACTTGATCTGTAGTAATACCTGCACACTTGAACAACCCGCATAATTCGTGTATAAAGAGTAAATGATCACCGGGATGGACAGTTCCATCCCCAACATAGTAGTTATCCATAACACGATCAATAATTCTTGTAGGTATTTTAAAAACATCATTCTCAGCAGGTGGTGGCTTATCTACTACCTTAGCAGTGGTAGTAGCATTACTAAATAAGAAACTCAGCGAATTATCCATAACAAAAATAAAGCAACTAGTAGAAGTAAACAATACTCACAGTAGAAGTTTCCTTTACCAGTTCCACTCTCCAATAGCGCTTCACTCCTCGGCAACGGCGCCAGAAAATAGTCTTGATGACCCACAAGTATAGGGGGTGTATCGCAGTATTTTCGATAAGTAAGAGTGTCGAACCCAACGAGGAGCAGAAGGTGCTGGCTAGTGGTATGGACCAAGAATTCTCTGCAAATACTTAGCAAACGGATTTTTAGGGTTATTTGATAAACCAAGTAAACAAAGTACGAGTAAATAAAAGACAGTAGGAATAAATGCAGCAAGTGGCCCAATCCTTTATGTAGCAAAGGACAAGCCGGTTGTATTACTTAAGATGACCAAACGTTCTCGAGGACACATGGGAATACTGTCAAGTGCTTTCTCTTCGTATAGTTGATTAATCTTATTTAGCTTGCTAAGTGTTGTGTGGGTGAACCTGTGCTAATTTACCGACCTTCCTAGGACTAATACATACTTGTATACCCCTTGCAAACATCCGTAAGTACAAGAAAGTAATTAAGGTAGAAACCTAACCGCAGCTTTAAACTCTAAGACCCTTATGTCCCTTGTGCAATGGTTTCCTAACGGGGGTTCAGGTTTCTGTCACTCCGGCAACCCCTATGATTAGTAGCCAAATACACAATGCATTCCCCTAGGCCCATATAGGCGAAGTGTCATGTAGTCGACGTTCACATGACACCACTAGAAGAAGTACACCACAACTTAAATATCAAACTATTGAATCTTTCTCAACACAACTCCACTACTAACAACATGACTTCTCCCATGTCCTCAAGAACAAAACGAACTACTCACAAGACATCATATGGATCATGATTAGAGATGTAATAATGATGTATAACAATCTGAACATAAACAATAATTCAATGGTTCACTCAATAGCATCAACTACAAAGAGTAATCAACACCAGGAAAGTTTCCCCTATGAACTATGCAAGATTCAACCCAATTGTTACAGCAATATGGAGATGGTGATGAGGGTGCTGATGGTGATGATGGTGGTGGTGATGATGATGATGATCCCGATGAAGTCCAGCTTGATGGTGGTATTGATGGCGGCGATCTTCCCTCTCCGGGAAGGAATTCCCCTGGTAGAAATCTGTCTACCGGAGAGATCTTTCTCTCTCAGTGTTTTCCGCCCCGTAGAGGCGGCGAAATCTTTCTGTGGTCTCTCCCCGAGTCCTAGGGTTTCGGGAGGATAATATACGCTAGAGGGGAGTACCAGGGGTGGACCAGGGCGGCCACACCACCTGGTGGCATGGCCTGGGCTGGCACGCGCCAGGGGGTGGTGTGGGCCCCCTTCTGGCTTCCTTCGTCTTCTGGAAAAATAGGATTTTCCGTATATTTTTCCGGATTTTCTGATCTTCGTGAATTTTGCCTCCAAACAGCACCTTTTCCTCAGAATCCTGACTGCAGCGGTCCATGCTCCAAAAGTAATCAACCATGCAAAAATAGATGAAATAACATAAGTATCACCTCTCAATACGAAACATATCAATGAATAACAGTGAATTATGACATAGACTAGTGATGCAAGATGGACGTATCACTTCATAGAGTGCTCATTATGGTGATGCTGCAAGTTTCCACCATGATTAGGCATGGTTTAGGCTAGCGGCCCAGGTGTTTCTATAACACACATACAAACTCCATTATCTTACAAGTTCCACTTTTATTTCACACCGACGGGATCCATAAGCAAAAGGACATGATATCAACGGGGTACAAAGTACAAGTGCAATGTTGAAAGCGTTCCCCATGATACATGGTTCTGCTAACTTCAACTTATAAAGCGCAAGAATATACGCAACAAAGAAGGACCCGATGGTACAAGTTTATTAAATGCAAGAAAATTAAAGTGTGTCATCAAGTTCGTGAGAGCTTTAATCACTAATTTTCTCATAACAAGTTTAATTTGGAAGGTAGATAAAAACAAGAATATACTTGGAATAGCATAACCTAGTAGGTACGTATGGTGGACTCTTTGAAATAACTTGTTTTAAGGAGTTGTATGCATGAGTGGAACTCGTACTTGGTTACGGAGGCTAGCAAAAGAGTGGGAGCGACAAACTAAGAGAGCAATAATGGCCATAATCATGCAGAGCGACAAAACATCATTGATCAAAGCATACAGTGATACTACAAGTTGAAAACTAAAGGATCATCAAGGCTATGGTGACTTTGGATAGTCATAACATGGTGTGAGCATGCGCCAAGTCATCCAAATAAAGCATCAAAGGAGAATACCACAATACTATGCTTTAATATGCTAAAACAACGCATGATTCATCCAAAGCACATTAAGCAATCTCAATTGTTTATAACAAGTCATGCTACAGAAAAAAAATACTAAGCATAAAGCCAAAACAATATCAAGCATGGCATGACAAAGCATAGGCCACAGTCAAAAACAAGCTCTCTTTACCACTTAAGCATGAGCTTTCCTACTCTTTTCCAATCCAAACCAAACTATTTGAAAACCAATGTATGAAAGAGGGGGTCCAACCAATTTATTCAGAAAACTAAGCAAACCAAGAAAATGAAAAACCAAAATGAAAACGAAAAATAAGACGCTCCAAGAACAACACAACTGTGCATGAAATAATAAAAATAAAGCGTTTGGAAGAAACCTAGGATTTTTATTGAAGAAGAAGGGGATGCCTTGGGCATCCCCAAGCTTTGACGCTTGTACTTATTGGATATTTCTTGGGGTGACACGCGTGGCATCCCCAAGCTTGAGCTTTAGTCATTCTTCATCTCATTACTCGTTCCTTCCTTACACCCGAAATTTTTCCTTCATACAAAACTTCACACAATCTTTATTAGCAACATTAGTGCACTCAAGATAATAAGTCTTTAGGTTCAGTTCTAACACCAATAAAAATTCCATTAAAACACAAGCTATTGTAGCACTTCTCTCAAAAAGCTCAATTCCCCAAGATAACTCAAAAAGGAACTAACAAGAAGCAAATGCAGAAAATGGCAGAAATCTGTTAAAACAGACCAGCAGGTAAAGACGAATTTTTTAGAAGACCTTCTGTTGCTCAAATCAAAAAGTGTTGAACTAACGAAAGTTAGATAACAACCTGGGGCAGAAGCACAAAACTGCACGCCTCAAAAGGATGTACAGAGATTTTACACGAATTTGTACGGTGAAGCACATAAATCTGTTTCGGGGCAGCAACTTTCCCAATCATTACTTCTCTCTCATTAGAGGTTACTCTTGGCACAAAAAGCAAATAAAAATAATAAGGAGCGGTTATTACAGAAGTAATAACTTCCAAGACTAATCTAAAACTTTTGGGTTATCTTCCAATAAGTACTTTTTCTTTAACGCCTTTAAGTTAGGCATACGAATTTCGATGATGCTCACATAAGAAATATGAATTGAAATAAAAGAGAGCATCAAGAAGAAAATTCAAAACACATTTAAGTCTAACCCACTTCCTATGCATAGGAATCTTCTATGCAAATAAATTCACAAAGAACAAAGTGACAGGTATAGGAAGATAAAACAAGAGTAACTTCAAAACTTTCAGCACATAGAGAGGTGTTGTAGTATCATGAAAATTTCTACAACCATATTTTCCTCTCTCATAATAATTTTCAGTAGCCTCATGAATAAACTCAACAATATAACTATCACATAAAGCATACTTTTCATGATCTAAAAACACATAATTTTTATCAAGCTCAAAAACAGTGGGATTAATACCTTCATACCCACTTTTAACAATTTTATAACAAGATGACTGATCAATCTCATTTTCAATAGTGGTAAAATTAATATTATCAATCAATATAGGACCATCATCTAGAGCTTTATTATAAACATTTTCAAAAGAATCCACAGGAACATAACATTCATCCTCCTTTGGTAAGCATGGAGGACAATCAAATAATGTAAGGGGTAAAGAGTTACTCTCATTAGAAGGTAGGCATGGGTAGATCCATTCTTCCTCCTCTAGATCATCACTCTCCTCCTCTGTTTCATCCAATGAGCTTCTAGTTTTAGCAATTTCTTCTTCCATAGTCTCCTGCAAGGCATTAGTCTCTTTCATTGGTGGAGAGCATCTATTAAGGTAGGCTTCAGTAATAACCTCTCCTTATCCTTTTTTATTTGGTTTTTGTGCCAAGAGTAACCTCTGATGAGAGAGAAGTAATGATTGGGAAAGTTGCTGTCCCGAAACAGATTTTTGTGCTTCACTGTAAAACTTCGTGTAAAATCTCTATACGTTGTTTTGAGGCGTGAATTTTTGTGATTCTGCCCCACGTTGTTATCTAACTTTCGTTAGTTCTACACTTTTCGATTTGAGCAACAGAAGGTGTTCAAAAAAAATTGCTTTTTACCTGCTGGTCTGTTTTGACAGATTTCTGCCATTATTTGCATTTGCTTCTTGTTGGTTCTTTTTTGAGTTCTCTTTGGGGAATTGAGATTTTTGAGGGAAGTGGTTCAGTAGCTTGTGTTTTCATGGAAGTTTTATTGGTGTTGAAACTGAACCTAAAGACTTATTATCTTGAGTGCACTAATGTTGCTAATAAAGATTGTGTGAAGTTTTGTATGAAGGAAAACTTTCAGGTGTATGGAGAGAATGATGTAATGAGATGAAGAATGGACTAAAACTCAAGCTTGGGGATGCCACCCCGTGTCACCCCCAAAAATATTCAAGAGGTACAAGCGTCAAAGCTTGGGAATGCCCAAGGCATCCCCTTCTTCATCAATAAAAATCCCAGGTTTCTTCCAAACACTTTATTTTTATTGTTTCATGCACAGTTGTGTTGTTCTTGGAGCGTATTCATTTTTTGTTTTTGGTTTTAGTTTGCTTGGTTTTTTTAGTTTGCTTGAATAAATTGGTTGGACCCCCTCTTTCATGCATTGGTTTTCAAATAGTTTGGTTTGGATTGGGAAAGAGTAGGAAAGTTCATGCTTAAGTGGTAAAGAGAGCTTGCTTTTGACTGTGGCCTATGCTTTGTCATGCCATGCTTGATATTGTTTTGGATTTATGCTTAGTGACCTTTGCTGTAGCATGACATGTTATAAACAATTGAGATTGCTTAATGTGCCTTGGAAGAATCATGCATTGTTTTAGCATATTAAAGCATAGTATTGTGGTATTCTCCTTTGATGCTTTATTTGGGTTGACTTGGAGCATGCTCACACCATGTTATGACTATCCCAAGTCACTATAGCCTTTATGATCCTTTAGTTTTCGACTTGTAATATCACTTTATGCTTTGATTAATGATGTTTTGTCGCTCCGCATGATTATGGCCATTATTGCTCTCTTAGTCGGTCGCTTCTAGTCTTTGGCTAGCCTCCATAACCAAGTATGAGTTCCACTCATGCATCCAACTCCTAAAACCAAGTTATTCCAAAGAGTCCACCATACCTACATATTAGCATTTGCTATTCCAAGTACATTCATGTTTTTATCTACCTTCTGAATTAAACTTGTTATGAGAAAACTAGTGATTAAAGCTCTCACGAACTTGATGGCACACTTTACTTTTCTTGCCCTTAATAAACTTGAACCATTGTGTCGTTTATGTTGTATATGCTTGCACTTATATGTTGGGGATCAGCAGAACCATGCTGTCATGGGGAACGCTTTCAACATTGCACTTGTACTTTGTACCTAGTTGATATCATGCTATTGTGTCTATGAATGTCATCGGTGTGAAATTAAAGGGGAGCTTGTAAGTCCATGGAGTTATGTGTGTGTGTTAGAGAAACGCCTGGGCCGTCGGTCTAATCCATGCCGTCATGGTGGAAACCTGCAGCGTAACCATAATGAGCTGTCTATGAAGCATTCTTCTTATAAATAAAAGATTCAGATATTGAGAAAAATGAGAAAAAAAATATGAGAAAAGAGGAAAGAGAGAAAAAAGCACCATTTTCCCATGGTAAATAAGAAGATTGCTAAGATGCTCGTTGTATGCTTGTCTTGTCATTTTGATATGGGGATTCTTCCGTATCATTGGGCAAGGGGTACCTCGTTGGTGGTTCTCTATGATACACATGTACTTACTATGACAAGAACTTACCTGTAACTAAACTTGAGTAGCATGAGGAGCAACCCTCGTATTCAAGGGACATGAGATTTCCAACTTATACTTTGTCAAGCATATACTCCATAGTTTGTTCACTTTAAACCTTAATCACTTCAAGATGCTTATGATAGGGGCAATGAGAGCTGAAAGCTAACAAGTACCATAATTTTTGGAAGCTCTTTATGAAATTTGAATCCCTACTTCCTTCTATGAAGGCCTTTCTTTTACTTTTATGTTGAGTCTCCACCTTCTATCTTTATGCACCTATTGAGAGAACATAGTGGCCATTCCTAGTTCTATGTGCATTGTCCCAAGACTTGTTGATTGATGCATAATTTTGATATTGCTTGTTCTTAAACTATTTGTATCTAGTCACTCTTATGAACTTTGAAGGTGTCCTGTGCATTTATGTTTGCTACTCTATGAGGGACAACCTACTCGAGGACGAGCAGGAGTTAAGCTTAGGGATGTTGATACGTTGCTAACATATCCATAATTTTTGATGTTCAATTCTTGGTTTTTCTCTACTTTCTTATGTTTTGTCCACACTTTGGAGTACTTTTTATACACTTTCTTGGACTAACCTATTAACAAGATGCCACAGTGCCAGCTGCCTGTTTTCTGTTGTTTTTGGTTCTAGGAAAGTCAGAAAATGAATATTCTCGGAATTGGACGGGACAAAAGCCAAAGTCAGTTTTTTCACCGAGGGGGACACGGAGCCAGAATATGAGATGTAGAGGGGCCAGAGGGTCGCCACACCACCTGGTCGCGCGGCTAGGACTGGCCCATGCCAGGGGGTGGTGTGGCCGCCTAGGGCACCCCCTCGGCCTCCCCTTTTGCCTATAAGATGCCTCCGATACATAAACCCTAAGTACCTGATCAAAATTCCACGAAAGAGTCTGTAGTTGCCGTCATCTTCATCCCTAGATCGGGAGGGATCTGAAGCTCTTCCCGGCACCCTGCCAGAAGGGAGAATTCACCCTGGAGGCCTTCTTCATCACCATGCAAGCCTCCGGTGTGAAGCGTGAGTAGTTCATCCTTGGACTACGGGTCCATGTAGTAGCTAGATGGTTGGTTCTTCTCCTTTGTGCTACCATGTCTAGATCTTGTGAGCTCCGTTCATGATCAAGATCATCTATTTGTAATCCTACATGTTGTGTTTGTGGGGATCCGATGGATATTGAGATGCTATTTCAGATTGATTATTGATTCTATCATGTCTTTGTTATTTGTGATCTTGCATGCTTTCCGTTGTTAGTAGCTATCTTGGCCAAGTACATACTAGCAACTCCAAGAGTTAGTATTTATGCTCGATAGTGGGTTCATGCCTCTAGTAATCTGGGGAAGTGACAGAAATCTCTAAGGTACTAGATGTGTTGTTGCTACTAGGGAGAAAACAACAATCCTTTGTTTATAGAACAATCGTATTGTTTATTTTACACGCAATGCGTAATGCAATTATCTGTTGCTTGCAACTTAATACTGGAGGGGGCTCGGATGATAACCTGAAGGTGGATTATTAGTCATAGATGCATTTGGATTACGGTCTATGTATAATGTTGTAATGCCCAATCAAATCTCAAAGGAGTCAAGATGATTAGTATATGCTTGTATGCTTTCTCGATGTTTGTCAATTGCCGCGCTGTAATTTTTTCACCCAACATGTTATCTATCTTAAGGAGAGCCACCACTAGTGAACTATGGACCCCGGTCCTTTCTTTTACCATCAATCTACAACTATTTACTACTTTCTGTTTACTTTCTGCAAGCTTTTACTTTCTTCCACACAATACGTTTAATCCTTTGTTTTCAGCAAAACCGGTGAGATTGACAACCTCACTGTAAGTTGGGGGCAAAGTTCTGTGGTTGTGTTGTGCAGGATTCCAAGTTGGCAACAACACCTTGGAGGTTTTTCCTTGCTCCTACTGGTTCGATAACCTTGGTTTCATAACTAAGGGAAACTTACTCCTGTGCTCATCATACCTTCCTCTTGGGGTTTCCCAACAAGCTCGTTATTACACGAGTCAGCACCCCCTCCCGAGGAGAGAAGGAGAGGGTATAGTCGGAGCCAATCTTGGTAACCGCGCAAGGGGTCACAGAGGAATATCAACCTCCCATTCCACCAATACAAAGACTCGTTCAAGCACACTACACATGAGGTTAAGCTATTTATTAGTCGATGCATATCTTGTGCCCACCCGCATGATCTCCCAAAGAGCGAGATCCGTGATGCCGTCGTTGAACATACACATCCTAAGGAGGTCCACGTTTGCCAAACTCTTGTCATCTATGAGGTGAATGAGATTGAAATCACCAACCACAATGACCGGGGTAACACTTCGCTCCACCTTCGACTTGAGTTCTAGCAGAAACTCGGCGGACCTCCTATGGTATGTAGGGCCATAGATAGTAATTACCTCCCATTTGAGGTTTAATTATCTATGGGTGATGGCCATACTCACAAATAATTCTCCTCGGTCCATATAATCTACCTCGAAGGTATCCTCTTTAACGCCAAGGAGGATACCACCTGAGTGTCCATTAGCCGGTAGCCAATACCAGATGAACTTATGGCGACTAAGCCCGTCTAACTTTGTAACAGATAAATCTTGTCGAATGGTTTCTTGTAGGCCCACAATGTCGACACATTCTTGTCGTAAGTACTCTTTAAGCTGTCGTCAATGGCCCTCCTGCCCGAAGCCCCTAATCTTTCAAATGAATGCTCTGATAGCTTTGAGAATGTCTAGTAGAAAATATCATTGGGGCAGTCCCCTTACTAGGGACAGATCGGGCTATGCTAGAGGGTAGGGGCCTAGCTGAAGCCTTGGGAGGTCTCCTTGCTAGGGGAGTCCTATGGGGGTCATCCCCGCCATCTAACCTAAGAGGTGGCAGTGTGCTAGAACCAGGATCTGTGGATCTAGGTCCTCCAAGCACTAGGTGGCGCGAGGTTGGAGGCGGCGCCTAACGAGGGGCACGAGGGCGACGAGCCTTGGTGGTAGTCACGGTGGGGTCGGTGATGACTGTGGCTGAGTCCTAGACACAGGGGTCGGGGGTGTCCGGTGTACGAAGCAACAACGACATGAGCATATGTAATATTATGATTGTGCCATATTGAGACAATCACTTTTTGTTAGACGTCCGTTGTTAGATTTTCTAACTTAACTAGTATCATATTCTGAATGAAAACTCGACTTAAACCTTCAAAAAATGTCCTTTTTAAGGAACCTTCAAAAATGGTACATTTAGCAAAGGTGACTCTTTTAGCATCTTTTAGCAAATTGCCACATACTTCTAACTTCTCGCTAGTAGGGTTATAGTGGGATGCTTATGCGATGCCTTGCTAGTATGAATAGTAAGACTGGTTATAGTAGGAGTAACTTCGCTAGTAATTAACAGTCCAACTCAACACGTTTGCTTACGTGGAAGTGAGTTGATGTAGAGAGAAATAGATAGAGTAGTCTATGTTAATGTAACATCACACATACCAAGACAAAGTGGGACTATAACCTAATAAATATGACATTGCATGTTACACATAATTTATTTACTACTATAGAGGTAATCTAAATTAGTAATATACGCAGGTTATTAGTATAAGTTACTCTCCATTATAACTAGCCTAGTACCCTGGAGAAGTTCCGTTCAATATTTTGAACTGAATTCTAATTTTGCGTGCCTAAGCGGCCTGCCACTCGCAACCCTGATTCGGCCGAACCAACTAACAAGCCATACTTGGTTTCCCGACAGTTACAGTTGGTTTGCAAGATAAAGCATGCATACACGAAAAAAAGTATGTCTCCTTTCCAAATTAACTGGCTCAACTTTATCTAGATATAAATGTATCTAAACCTATTTTATGTATAGATGCATTTATACCTGAACAAAATTGAGTCAGTTAATTTGGGAGAGAAGGAGTATACACTATGTCATGTCACGACAGCCTCGGGTTTCATGCAGTTGGTAAAAGAGTGTACCTTTTGCGTGGTACTAACTTTTTTTTTAATTATAGAGCAGAATATGGGTCGGATGATCATCTAAATTAAAGTCCTAATAACAATGTGTGTACGTTCCTACACTGCACAGTTGCACACAGTGCAGTGTAAACCATCTGGACTCGCTAGCCTCCTCCGATTGAATGAAATGAAGGCACGCACATTACAGCGAGATCGGTCGACAGGGAGTGGTACTACTATAGCAGCTGAAATTTATCAGATGCGTCGTATTGATTCAGTCAGACCAGACCAAGGAACATGCATGGATGCATGCCACCCTTGCCCGGCTGCCCTCGGTTTTAAGTGTGGACTGTGGAGTAAAACTGCACAAGGTACGTGCCCCGGATGCAACAACAGTGCATTGTGTTACTGTTCCAGAAGTAATCATGGAAGATAAGATGCCGGTGCATGCATGGTCATGGTTCATTGCTTCATCTCTAACATGTACTCATGTCTCTGTGCTCTGGCGTGTTATGATCACTGGAGCCAAGAAAATTCTGGGATATATGATGTGCTACTAGACACGATCAGTTTGGGAGTTCTTATGCTAGCTATCTGGGCTCTTGGGGATGATTGGTGAAGAACACAAGGGACGACCAAGGGAGGCACAGCCCAAGAGAAGATATAGTACTACTCCCTCCGATTCAAATTAATTGACTCGGATTTGTTTAGATTTGGATGTATCTAGCACTAAAATATGTCTAGATGCATTCGAATCTAGACAACCGAAGTCAATTAATTTGGATCGGAGGCAGTAGTAGATTGGCCAGGAGCTAGACAAGTAGCTTAACCTGTTGGAAACTTGGACCATCAACGTTGTGGTCAGGGCTGGTGCATGCATAGTTAGTGGTAGTACATAGTGAGTAGCGAACGTGCTGTGTACTCTTCAGGGAAGACAAATGCATCTTCCAATACAAGCAGTGCGAGAGAGGCTTCCTGCATGGTGATGGAGTGTGCGACAAGAGTCGGGGTACAATTCCTAGGCTGGTCAAGTGCCAGGACAAACTAACTTGTAGGCACAATGAAACAACAATGTGTACTAGTCTACTGCACCCTCCCTCCGGTCCAAATTAGTTGACTCAGATTTGTTTAGATTCAAATGCATCTAGACTTGTTTTTGGTGTTAGATACATTCGAATCTAGACAAAGAAAAATCAAGATCGGAGGGAGTAACAAGATGATTATGGTAATATGGTTGATTACCCTCCACGCTTCACGAAATAAAATGGTTGATTAACATCCGCACCACCACCGTTGACGACAGTATGGAATAAGAAGATTCTGTCTTTCTTTAATGTTTTTTCTTATATGGGGCCCAAGAAAAAAAACGGGGGGAGAAGAATCTGTCGGTGCCGTTTCGATCTGCCCACCTCGTCCTGTTCAGTTGATGTGCCTGTGGTCAAACGTGGTCTGCTCCGCTGGGCCCTGTCAGGCACAAGTGTCCCCCTAGCTAGAATGCACTGCGTTCCCGATCTGTTCCAGTGCAGCCTCTGATGTTGCACAGAACGAAAACAAATGCTGCCATTATGGCCAAACTCTGCATCCAGTACCACGCTGAGTGGCCCACGTATTGCTACATGTGACGAATCAGCACCGAAACTCTGATGTCTAATCGACACTTGTGGCTGCATTATTTGCATCTATCTGAACCGTCGATCGAGAGCAGTGCTTCCACGGGATAAGAGTCCTGGACCGCATGGTTTCGGTTCCAGGGCAAGCTGCAGCTTGAGGGGAAGGGGATTAACAGATCTCATATGGTACTGCTCATGAGAAAGGAGAATGACAACTCTGCTAGTAGCTACAGACCCATCTCGCTCCTTAATTGCACTGTCAAGTGGATTACCAAGGTTTTGGCTGCACGTCTTCAAACTGTTATCAAACTTCTGGTTAACGAAGATCAGTCCGGCTTTGTCAACACACGGTGTATCGCAGACAACTTTATGTATGCAATGGATTTGGTACAAACTTGCAGGAAGAGGAAAAAGAAAGCCATGATATTAAAGCTGGATTTCAGTAAAGCTTTTGACACTGTTTCCTGGAATGCTCTTTTCTCTATCATGCGGGCTAGAGGTTTTGATGACAGATGGATCATGTGGATGGAAGAACTGCTCAAGTCGGCAAAATCTGCTGTCCTTTTGAATGGTATCCCGGGGAGTTGGATTTAGGTTAAGAGAGGTTTACGACAAGGGGATCCACTGTCGCCACTGCTGTTTATTGTGGTTGTGGATGTCCTGCAGCAGGCCATCAGAAAAACTGCAGCTACATGGGCTCTTAAACACCTGGTTTTAGACAGCCAGCCTTGTCCGGTGTTGCAATATGCAGACGACATGCTGATCGTTATTCAAGGAGATGTTGAACAAGCAAAAATTCTCAAACAGATCTTGGATGATTTTGCCAGCACTACTGGACTTAAAATTAACTTCTCCAAGTCAACTTTTGTTCTGATTAACCTCACTTCGCAAGAAAGTGATGATATTGTTGCTGCTCTAAGCTGTGAGATTGCTTCTTTCCCTCATATCTACTTGGGGCTACCACTTTCAGATTCTAAGCTGCCAAGGGAGGTCTTCCTATCATACATTTTGGTGGTGGAAAAAAGAATTTGTTTCTCACTTGACTTCATTACTCGTGGTGGAAGACTCACTTTAACAAAATCTTTCCTATCTGCTTTGCCGGTATATCTCATGTCATGTATCAGGCTGCCTCAATGGGTAATTGTTGAAATTGAAAGGTTGTTGCGGGCTTTCTTCTGGAAAGGAAAAACACTGCCAACGGTTGGTGGCTTGGAACTATGTCTGCATGGATGTTTTAGAGGGAGTGTTGGGTATCAAGAACTTGCAGATCCAAAACACCTGCCTGCTGACAAAATTCGTCCATCGTTTTCTTACTCAACCTGACTCGCCTTGGGCCAGATGGGTCATGGATGCTCACCTGAATGGTACAAACTTTGGTGAAAGTTCTAGGACTCACAATAGAGCCTGGAAGCAGATTAGTGAGCTTATTGGCATGTATAGAAATGCCACTTGTGTGCAAATCGGTAATGGAATAACCACTTCGTTATGGAGAGACAAGTGGACCACTAATGGACCTCTCTGTTCCCAATTCCCAGCTCTTTTTTCACACACTAGCAGGCCAAACATTTCTATCGCTGATTGCTTGGTGGATGGAGAATGGTCTATCCCTCTAAATCATATTACTTCTGACCAAGCAGAGAGGGAAAAGGATGCCCTTATGTCCTTCCTTGAAACTTGTGAGCTCAACCTTTTTGAAAATGATAAAAGAGGCTAGAGAATGGATTTGACTGACACCTTCTCTGTTAAAAATCTCTATAGGATCATGAATTGGGGAGGGGTACAACACATCTGTGCAGACATGGTATGGAAGTGTGCAGCTCCGAAAAAAGAAAAATCTTTGCTTGGTTGATGATTAGGGGGAGACTCAAGGTAAGATCGGTTTTATTTCAGCAGAATATTGTGGATGAGGAAAACTGTCCCTTTGGTTGCAACACAAAGGAAACGGTTGAGCATTTTGTGCTTGAGTGCATCCGAACAAAGCAAATCCTCTCACTTCTTGGGATTGATCTTGCTGATGTTGATGACCTTCCAAGCATCTTTGATGAGGCTAAACGAAACTATTGTGCGCCGAAAAGTAAAGCTTGGGATCTGGTAATTATCGGATCCTTGTGGAGCATATGGTTGTCAAGGAATAAGAAAGTTTTTGATGACATTGAAACCCAACTCCGTCGTTGCCAAACAAAGTATGGAAACCTGTAGTCTATGGGCTCGCAGAGCCAAGTTCGAAGAGAAGGTTGCCTTCCAACGCTGGGTTGAAGACTGGCCAGATTAGTTGACAGCGCTTTGTTGTGCTCTCCTCTTCTTCTTTTTCCTCTATGGTGTTTTCTTTTGCTTTTCTTCTATTTGCTTCTACCCCTCTTTGCAATCTCCAGACTGTTTTCTGAAGAGCTGCCTCAGGTTTGGTGTTTTCAATAAAATTTCAGGTAGGGGATGACCCCCTCCCGTTGATCGTTAAAAAAAAAAGCAGTGCTTGTCTCCGAGCTGCATCACTGCCTGTATCCCAGGCGAGGTAACACTGACGGCGACGAGTCGGCGGACACCTATTATGATACGGGCGATGCGAGGGGAATGATAGTACGCATGGTTGCAGCATGGAGGCAACGCACGCGTCATCAGTCATCAGGCACGTGAGGATTGGAATCGATTGCAGCACCGGTCCGCCTCCGGCGTGTATGCGCATGTCCCCATGCAAGTGCCTGATAGATCAGGGAGGCTTTGCAACGAGTAGGGTAGTCATTAGGGACCAGTCGTCACTGCTCACTCGTCTGTGAATCGAAAAGTAGTTTGTTTAGTTAGAGCAAGTACAATAAGTCACTATAATGATTAAAATAATATTTTCTTGTCTAGTTGGAAGAGAGAGAAGATGAGAGAGAAGAAAAGTGAGCTCTCATGCAATAGCCAGCTCTAGCACGTGCTCCTAGGCACTTTGAGAGAGTGAAAGTTGGATCATGTAGTGCAAAAATATTATATTTTTTAGTTCACTATTGTACATGCTAGCTCTAAGTTGGTTATAGATGACATGACACTTAGCTTATAGCCAGCATCTGGCTATACTATTGTCCTTGCTCTTAGTTGGGCCGAACTGTGCGTGTGTTCCCATGCTGTCAGCAGCTGAAAATGTAGGGCGTGGACAGCTCAGGTTGGGGGAGTAACTTAAACTAGTGTTACCCACACGACACTACTAGTCTAAGTTATCATCTTCATAGTGCATATTAGCCAATAGGTACTCTCATAATTGACTACATTAATTAGTTCGTTATAAACTTATTTTGTACGGAAAAATAACATAGTTAGTCACCACAACTATATCTTTTTTCATTTAATAGCATGTCATGTCATCAAAATGATTAATTGACAATACATGTAGCTGCATGTTACACTACGTACTACCTCCATCCCAAAACTTAAGGCTTACTTACATTTTTTTTAAAGTCAAATTACGAAAAGTTTGATCAAATTTTAGAAAAAACTATAAAAAACTATAATATTATATAAATAACATGTGAAACTATGTTTCATGATGTACCAAATGGTATGGATTTCATATTATAAATATTAACATTTTTTCTAAAAACTTAGTCAAAATTTTACATAATTTGACTTTTTTTTAAATATAAGCCTTAAGCTTTGGGATGAAGGGGGTACTACTTATGTTTCTCCCACTATGACTAGTCTTAGAGGAACTCTGGCAGATCCTTTAAAACAGTGCCCCTTTAAGCACGTATAAAGGTTGCGGTAAAAGTACTTGTAGGTATCTCGTGGGCTCCGGCGGAATAGATTTGGAAAACGCAAACTATTAAAGCTTCTCGGCATATTCTTTAATTGATATTCCTGTTTTTCCCTCTTCTTCAACCTCACCACCATGAACATTTTATGTCTCGTCGCTCGCATTCCACCTCCCACCGCCAGGCCACACGGCTACGGCTTGCCCACACAATCGCGAGCCTGCAAAGCCGCGAGGTCGGCCATGCGAGGGCCGGTCGCGGCCCCACAACCCTCTTCACTACTCCCGCCGCCACCTCAAAGCGAGGGACATGCGACCACTCCCGTCCTCCAAATTTTGGTCGGTTTGCCGGAATTTGGGTGAACTTGGTGTAGGTCCAGTGGTGGAAGAGTAACGTACAACCCAAAACTTCCCTCCTGCCAACGGTTTGGCGGTTTTCCTGTCCACTGAAAATTTAGCCTTCAAAACTAGGAATACAAGCTTCTCTTTTGTCGATATTCGGTACCCCATAAAAATATTTATGGATCAACCATTTTTACGGGATCTATTCGGTGCACCTTTTATCGACCAAAACCATAAAAACTTGGTTATTTTAAGGTTTTATCCTCTTTAAAGGACATGCTGGATTTGTTCTTAGCTATTGCTAGTGTAGACTGTACACTAGTGGCTATAGATCAATGGCACCAGTTCTCCATGTGGAATTGCTTCGAGTCATATGGATCACATTTGTCAGCAATTCTAGCTAATCAAATCATTGCGTTAGGGGAAGCAACTTGTGACTGATTGCCTAGTGCAGTACTAGGCTCCCACGACATCGTCTGATCGAGCAGCTAGCTCTGTGACGGAACCGACAAAAGACCAACTATCTAGCTAGCCTTCCTTGTGAACCACTCCAGTCTATACGTTGACAATTCGCCGCAATCCACGGGAGTTTTAACTTAGGTTTGAAGCCATCTTTGCAGCGTTCTAGTCACTCTAACCCGTGAACCAATGATTAGCTAACAAAGTTAATCTGGCGCCTTTTTGTCAGAGTGTACACGATCTGAATTGATACATGTTTTTTTTTTGCTAAATCACCCCCTTTGTTGGGACACAAATTCCCTGATAAATTGCTCCAACTTGTTTTTTGTCCTCCAACATGTACTTACACGATGTTGACCAAGATCGCACTCATGTGATAGATAAAGAATACTTGGGAATTTCCTTTATGGCATCGAATTACAGAAGTTAGAATGCTAGAGTGTCGTATCCCGTTGCGGGTGGTACGACGGCCGCACCTAGGATTGGGGTGGAAATGGAAAAGGAATCAACATAAAGTGAGACTTGGGGAGGAAGAACAACAGGAATGGAAAACTAGTTGATTCATTTCAATCAATTTTTTTGGGAAATAGACACTTTATTACTTATTTATTACACCCGGCTCTACATAGCCAGGATACACACATCCGACAAATACTGAAAGTAAACAACAAAGGAACTAGAGCATCATTACAACAAGATCTGTTTAATAAGATGCCTAAAGCTAGGGAAGATCGATCCGCAGATCACGCTGTCATCCATGTCAGAAAAAAATATCTCTCGTCGTATCCTCTAAGCGTGTACATCTCTCCGTAAACATGTCTCGAAACTCCACACGTTGTAGAGATGACCATAAACGACGAGTAGCCGTACTCTGATAGATAACCTGCAAGTTAGAATACAAGTTATTATTAAAAATCTTTTCACTTCAAGCACTCCTACCTAAACAAAGTCTTGTATTTATCGCTAATCCCATGTAACTAGTTACCAAATACATTGGTAACTAAACTTGAAGGAGATAAACCAAAAACTACTTGGATGACTGACCATATAGAACAAGAAAATTTACACTGAAAGAATAAATATTTAATCGTCTCCTCCCGGTGACAGAGAACACATTGTGTACTTCCATGTCAATTCCTCTTTAAAAGATTGTCTTTTTCGAGAATAACACTTTTACAAAGATAACATGTGAATATCTTTGTCTTTAATGGTATCTTCATGTTCCAAATTTTATTATTGTCATCGACCATAATATCAGATTGTATCAATACTCTATACATTGAGTCAACTAAAAATTTACCATTCTCTAATAATTTTCATTTGAATTCATCCACAACTTACGACAACTATACCATGGACAATCTTGATAATAGATTATACCAAGGTACCAATTTAGGACCGATAAGATCTCTTCTAAAAGACACATTCGGAGGATTCGATTCCATTGGTGTGAAAAGTGTATCCCTTTTATATATAACAATAGAATATAAAGTTGGATATTACACGCGTAGGGTAGTGTCGCCAAGCCACCTATCTTCACAGAAGCGTATCTATGATCCATCCTTGATGTTAAAAGCACCAAACCGGAAGAAATGTTTTTTGGACACCATAAGTCTAGCCCAAAAGTGTGAATTATCGGCTTTCCATACCACTTGAGACACAGCTTTAGAGGCAACATATTTTCTCCACAAAATAATTTGCCAAACACCTTCTTCTGTCAGTAGCTTAAAAAACCATTTACCCAACAAAGCAGTGTTCTTAACTTGTAAATCATGTATTCTAAGTCCACCTTGTTATTTTGGACGGCAAACCACGTTCCATGTGGCCAGTCGATTTTTTTCACTATCCCCTTGCCAAAAGAATTCTTTGTCGGAAATAATCCAATCTGTTCAAGACACCTTTGGATAACTGAAAAATGAGACCATATACAGTACCATATTAGTAAATATTGAGTTTGTGAGTACAAGTCTTCCCCCAAGAGAGAGAAATTTGTCTTTCCAGCTATTGAGGCGTTTCTTTAATCTTTCTCCTATGATTTTCCATTCAGTGTTTGTGAAACGCCGATAGTGAACCAGAATTTCCAGATAGTTGATTGAAAATTGCTCTTGCCCACAGCTGAATAAATCTGCATATAGGTGAGCCTCGTTTTGAGCCTCGCCAAGACAACACAAATCACTTTTATGAAAATTTATTTTCAACCCGAAAAGTTGTTCAAATGCTGATAGAATTAATTTCAGATTCTTTTCTTTCTCCAAATTATGTTCCATAAATAAGATTATATCATCGGTATATTAAAGAATAGAAAGTCCTGCATCAACAAGGTGAGGGACTAATCATTCAATCTGGCCATCAGTCTTTGCTCTCTCAATTAGGATTGCTAACGTGCCCGCCACTATATTAAATAGTATAGACGATAATAGATCCCCATGTCTCAAATATTTTTTAGTCTAAAAGTATTTACCAGTGTCATAATTAACTTTTATAGCAACGCTACCTCTCATTATTGACTTTTATAGCAACGCTACCTCAAGACACAATAGACTGTATAAGAGCACGCCACTCTTCTGAAAAACCTTTCATACAGAGTCTTTGCAGAATGAAATACCAATTAACTTTATCATACGTCATTCAAAGTCAATTTTGAACAGGACCCCAGTTATTTTTTGGAGTGTAGTTCGTGAATCGTTTCATGCAGAATTACTACACCATCTAAGATATTTTTTTCTTGCATGAAAGTAGTTTGAGAAAAACGAACAACATGGTCAGCTAGTGAAATTAGTCTAATCGTAGCAATTTTTGTGAATATTTTAAAACTAACGTTAAGAAGGGAGATGGATCGATACTATTGTATATGTTCTGCATTATTAACCTTGGGTAATAAAAATAATATTGCCAAAATTAAGTCTAAATAAATCTAGCTGACCCACTTGAATATACCCAAACAAATTCATCAGATCCATCTTAATAACGTTCCAGAAATTTTGATAAAAATATGCAGGGAAGCCATCATGACTTGGAGCTTTGTTATGTTTCATTTGGAAAATGGCCTTCTTGACCTCCTTCTCTGTGTAAGGAGTGGTTATAAAATTATTTTCTTGATCAAAAACTTGGGGTATATTCGTGGTTTGGGACTCATCCATAGAGAATGAATTCTCCGGAGGTGCCACATAGAAAACCATTTGTAATAACTTGTAGTGTAAGACTTAAGTTGCTCATGTCCCTCAATCGTACCCTCATCCTATATCAGAGTGTGAATAAGTTTCTTCTTGTGTTTACCATTGGCCACACCATGAAAGTATCTTGTATTCGCATCTCCTTTGAGAATGGATTTCTCTTTAGAGCGTTGGTACCACTTGAGTTCCTCCTCTCACAGCAGTCACACAATCTGCGCATTCGATTGGCTCTTTATCTCAATTTCTTGTGCGGATAAAGGCCTGACTTTCATAAAAGCTTCTATGTCTTAATAATAGATAAAATGCGCAATTTTTTTTCTTTAGGATACTAGTAGTATGTTTAGGCCAACCCGTAGGAATTTGTGCAAGGCACACATTTCATTATTTCAACGTTTAACCACTTACATTTTTTCCCAAATGGTCGTTACCATCTCATGCAGGCCATCACGAATCAACCAACCAAGTTCAAGTTTGCACTCATGCTTGTGTTTCATTGACAGTAATCCAACAGAAAAAAGTAATGATGCGTGACCTGACAAAGCCTCAATACGCTCTAGAGCACAAACAATTACCATATGAAACTTCTCTTCCCACTTGGTATCCATAAGCGCTCTATCTAATTTCTCGTATGTCGGCTCAGAAAGACTATTAGGCCAAGTAAAGTGTCTTCCTAATATGGTTACCTCTCTGAAATTTAAGTTGCCAATGACATCATTCAAGAAGCAAGGCCAATGTTCATCGAAATCCCTAACTTTTGTCGTGGGGAAATCTTAGCAAATCAAAATCTCCAGCTACAAGAATAGGATACGGATTGTCTTTTGCCAGATTACCTAACTCCCGTAAAAAATCACATTTATAAACATCCTGGACAGCCTCATACAGAGCGACGAGAGCCCAACAACTCCACACCACACGACCCATGACCCATTACAACTAACTGAATCACAGAGTACTATTGCATGGCATGGGCGAATCCAGTGTCCCTCCAGCCCGGGCATCCGCACAGGCTCATTGACGGCACGAAGTTTGCATTTTTATAGATTTTTATCACAATTTTGTTTAAAAATCACATCTTAAACTTGTTCGTTCAGGCTTCCGAAAGTTTCTATTCCCGCCACTGACCTCAGGTGCATCCAATGTAAATGTTACATATAGACAGTTGTCAAAATTAGCAGGGTAAAAACCAGACAACGGTGCTCGAGGGTTATCTACAAGTGTTGTGCTGCTAGGTGAAACGGGTTGAGTGATGCACCCTAGATGGCTAGATTGCTGAAGTCCAGTAGCCGAAACTGCCTGTGACGGCCGTGGTTATCGAAGTCAAATGCCAGCACTGTCTTCATGAGCTTAGCAAGTGGTGGCGGCGACACGCGTGATTTCTAGTATTAGGAAGTGCTTTCTTGAGCAGCGGTCTTGTGTGCTCTAGGTGAAAATCCTATGACTACGCCTTACTGATTGGTTCTATCTGGCAATGACAGTTGTTTTCGCGATATTCCTGTGCCGGAGCGTATGTTTCACATTTGCTCGGACTTTGATCTCGTTGGTGAAAACCTAGTACAATTTGGTCTTAGACTAGTCACACTGGAGAGTATCATATACTCCCTCCGTTCAGAAATATAAGACGTTTTAGATTTGTGAAATGAATGATTTAGACGTCTCTTACTGCATAGGTTCACTCCGAATCTCTAGGAACCTATACACTAAAAGACGTCTAAATACATTCGATTCACAAAGCAATCCTTTTCAATTCAATATCTCGCACGCAACCAACAACATGCAATCTGGTTCGGTTTCTAACCTAGCTAAAAGAAGAGAAAGGAGATGTGGGGAGTAATTATGAGGGTTACTACTCCAAATTAAGTGCATGTAGGCCTTAGATTGAGATAATGTGAGACAAATGTTTTTTTAGATTGAGCCTAGTAAACCGAGACAGAGGGAGTAGTACTCGCTCCGCACGCATGCTTATCTAGGTAGACTAGTACTCTCTTATTTTTTATCTAAAAAATTCTTAAGATTTTTGATATACGTAGTACATATTTCATACTATCTATTTCAAAAAATTCAGGATTTTTTAAATGAAAAATAAGAGAATCCTAGTCCACCTACATAAACGTGCCGGCGGAGTAATTTGAAACAGAGGGGATACATCGGGGTACCTATTGTTCGTCCTCATGCCTACTCCTCGCTTAATCTCTACAGATAGGCTCGGGCCACCGGCCACAGGTACACATCGCTGTGCAAAACAAGAAGGAAGAAAGGCCAGCACAAGTCGGCAGAATCTTTCTCCAAACGGAAAAAAAAGACAGTGAAAATCTCAGTAAACCCCATTTTCAACACATCAAGATTCAAGATCTCATGTCATGTGTCGAGTCATCCCGAAGCATAGACCAGTACTACCATATATATAAAAAAACGGCATGTACGTAGACCGTCTGGCGTCCCGGGGCCTTCAAATCCTGAATCTGAAACAAAGTTTTTCTACTTGCTCCTCTTCAGAAAGGTTCCTAGTCAGGCTATGCTTCGTTTGATCCGTGATTCTTCTAGGAACTTTGTTGAACAGAGCTTCATCTTGGTATTTGTAAAAAGACCATCTGCTCGGGATGGTGACCGGTAGCATATCCGATCTCTGCGGATCGGAGAGACACGAGTGCGACTTGGCAAGAACCATGGCACGGCACCGTCGTATCTATCCATGAGATCCATGGTACATCGGGTACCTAGTAACGTTCGTCCTCACGCCTACTGCTGGCTTGATTTCCTCTACAGATAGGCTCAGGCCACAGGTAGTGCACATCGCTTGCCTACGCTGTGCAAAACAAGAAAAAAGGACAGCAGCACAAGTTAGCACTACAGAATCTTTCTCCAAACGGAAAGAAGAAGAAAAAATGAACGGTGAAAAATTCTCAGTAAACCCGATGCAACGGAGTAATACTATCAAGATTCAAGATCCATCCGGACTCGCCGGATGAAAAATTGAAACTGTACGAGGGGGGCTTGACTGGGCGTGGTATTCGCGTCTGGTGGGCTACGGCGAGGCTGCTGTAGATGCTCTCATGGCCGCCATTAATTGGGAAGTGGTGTGCGGTGTTCTCCCGATCCCGGGGGACACGACGACATGGTGACGCGCTGACATCGTGACATGCTTTCAAGTTTAGTAGGTGCTCGCCCTCGGGCAGGCTAGGTCGCGTCGCGTCACGTCACGTGTTGCCATGCCAAGGATACGTCACCGCCATAACGCGTGACGCGACGCGGTACGAGGAGCCGCAGCTACCTACCGGCGTCATTGGTGGAGTACCTCACTGCTAGAACTATCTTTTTTCTCAGGACACTGCTAGAACTATCTGCTCGGGGTAGTGCTCAGGATGGTAAACCAAACTTGGGCATAAAAAAACGGCCCGGTTGGCACGGCTCGACCCAGACCCAAAATGGCCCGACAGGCCAGGATTTTTTGGCCCATGGTCCTGGCCTGGACTAGCATCTACGGCTGATGGGCAACTTGGGCCGGGCTCGAGCCTAGGAAATAGGAAAGCCCAGCCCGATGCCTGGTGGTTTTCTTCATGTTCGAGCCAGGCCTAGGTCAGGCAGTCGGGTCGGCCTCGGGCTGGGTTTTGGACATCAGGCTTTTCCTGGACCGGCCCAAAAAATGCCTAGCTATAATGGTGACCCATAGCATATTCGATCTCTTGGAGAGAATTTTTTTTTTGCTTCATCGTCATTTTTTGGGGATGGGGTCTAGAAAGACCCGATGCTGCCCTAAAATACCATTGGTGGAACAGCAATTACAACAGGAGTCTCAAAAGAAAAAGAAAATACAACATGGCCCTGCGAAATTGCAAAGAAGATCTTGAAACTAACTGCCAAAACGCGATCAGGTCCTGGACTTCTTCTTGCTCCTCCTCCACCGCATCCAGAGCACTGCCGAGCACGGTCAACTGCACCACCACTTGGGACTTCGCCACTTGGAGTGGAGCAGCGAGAGCAACGCCCTCTCGGAGCCAGAAGACCTCTCAGTCGGCATCATGGCCTAGAGGAAAACAATCATGTACCAGCAGCGCAGCGAACAGGGGGAGCGTCTACCCTACAACCGTTGAGTTCGGTGACTAGATGGAATCTTGTCGTCGATGCGTCATCGAAGAAGAGCTCCCCAGAAGATGGAGCGGCTACCCTTCAGCTGATGTAGTCAAAAGCGACCCCGCCATCAGGATATCACTCTAGCAAGGCGCAACACCGGTGCCTCCACACCTCCGACCTCCCCAACCGTAGAGAGGCAAGCCGCCGCTCTTCCTTCCCTCGCCGCTATGGCCGGCCAGAAGGAGAGAAGCAGCAAGACTCCACTGTCGCGGAGGGTCACCCCGCCAAGCACCTACGCCATGGGAAGGGGAGATGGCATGCGTCCTCTCCTCGCCACCACGGCAGGCTAGAAGATGCCCATCTCCATCAATACTCCTCCATAGGAAAGCTCAGCCCAACTTGATCTTATTGGAGGGAGCTGAGCCGCTCTCCTTCATCTTCCCCTTCGACCAGAGGAAGAAGAAGACGCCAATGAGAAGCCCACGCCTCTAGATCTGATCGAAATCTAGGCAGCTGCTCCCAACTGCGGGTACAGAGCCCACTACCGGCACAAGCCCGAAGAAACTCCAGCATCCCCTCCATCACCGCTTTCCGCCAGCTATTCCGAAGGGAAGGGCTCGGGAGAGACCCGGCCACCTGTGCACGACTCTCAAAGCAGCTGGGCGAGAGGAGGGGAAAGTGGGCTTGATTTTGCTTCATCGTCGTGACTTTGGAAGAATCATGGCCGGCCACCGTCGTATCCATGCAAACCCACGGTGCATCGGGTACCAATTTCTACAGATAGAGCAGATGTATACATGGCTTGTCTATGTTGTGCAAAAGAAGAAAAAGACCGCACAAGTCGCACAGGGTCTTTCTCCAAACAGATAAAAAATAACAGCGAAAATCTCAGCAAACCCCATTCAACAGATCAAGATTCAAGATCAGGCAAACAGTAGCATCGGCGACCAAGAAACAACAATACGCCACATAACATATCGCATAACTTATCATCATGTCAACAGGTTGTTACTACTGCTAAAAACAGGATGTCGGTCAGAGGCTCCGAGCACACAGCTCACCGCCCGAATCATCGTCGCCGTACACTTTGGAGCGGATCCTCCTCTTCCTCTCTCGCAGGAAAACGGCACAAATATTCACCTCGCCTCTTCCTGCCGGCCGTGCCTTGTATGCTAATTCTTCTACTATAATGTTACACATTCGACCATACCACCTCCAGGTGCTGGAACATTCTCGGTCTCCAATAGGATTAGAATCTGTACATGCTAACTACCCTTTTACAACAACTCTCGTTTCATCCACTAGGGGTCAGATCATCAAATAGCCCTGATTATTTCCCTTCACCTCCCGCGACCTTGCCTTGGCCCGTTTTATTCTCCACTTGGCCGTGATATCTTTGTTCCAGGCTCCTGGGCACCGCTCGGTGTACTACAAGTGCCACTGCAAGTGTCAAACAGCCCTGGAGAAGCAGGATTTTGACCCATATCGTTCCATCAGGGACGGAGATGCAATGGATTCTGAACTATGTCAATGGCTGCTACTGTGCTCACAGCTGCAAGACCAAGTCCGGATGCTTCGGGTTTGCTGCTTTCCCCATAGGCGGGGAGCCAGCATTTAAGCTTGGTGCAGCAGCAGTGTTATTCTCGTTTTGCGGAAATGAGCCCTTTGGGTTATCATGATGACCTGCGTCTTGCGAGGGGATGGCGGACGCCTTTCCAACAACTCCATTTTGTGCTGCCTTAACACTCTCCGCAGCCAGCGGGTGCCCATGGAGAAAGCCGTTGGCTCTACCGTTGACTCCAGAAAACATCCCGAGCACTTGGGCGTGCGTCATCTGCATGCCTGGTCCGAATAATCCTTGTCCAGCATACTGACCAATGGTGTTCGGTACAGCAGCAGCAGCAGCAGTGATTCCGTTGATGTTAGAGGGGATTTCTTGGCTATGACTCTGCTGCTGCTGCTGCATCGGAGGTGTTGGTCGAGTATTACCCGCACTATCAACTCCATTTTCGTATGTGGGTACATTACTGGCAAACGTAGAGCTCCTTTCAACGCCTGAAGATGTGGACGCCACTGGCATGTTTTTAGCTAGATGCTCTTCGACAGTGGAATCCACAGTGGGAGATTGCTCAGAACTTCGACGGAGATCATCACTTTTGGGTGTTATACCACATGATGGAATACTGGGCTCGGCAGATGGATCAGTGGACTCAGGAACTCGAGACCACTGGGAGTTTTGAGGTGGCTCGCCATCTACAACCCATCCTGGGCCAAACTTTGTCCCAGGAGGTAATGCCCGTCTGATACCCTTTGCTGCTATATCCCATCCAATTGGACCAAGTGTTGCCGCAAACCGTGCCAAACTCCGAGCATATGCGAGTTGCTGTTGAACCCCAATCTATTTCATGACAAAAAGTATACAGTCTTAAAATATTGATGTAGCATGCAGACGTTTCTACTCTAACAATCAAGATTATAGAATTCAATGTAAGATGATCAGAATGTGCTTACTGGAATTAGTTGTTTCCTCTCACAATCAAGGGCGGAAAACAAAGGACTATAATGTGAGTCTTGCTGATCATATGTACTCCGACGATCATCATCTAAATAAGTAATCTTCTTTCCATACTTCGAAGGCCCTACACGAAGACAGTAGCATTAGCCATGATTATGTTCCACAAGTACAGCGCTGCACCGCACACATGAGAAGTAAGGTACTACAAAAACAAACCTGAGTAAGCAGCAGTTTTCTCTGTTCTTTTACCACTAAACGAGCCGAATGTGTGTTGGTGAAGAATGGATGAATCTCTCGTGGAGATACTTGTATTTCGAGCTCTGTCACTAGTCCATCTTTTTCTTGTTTCAGTGTTGTCTGCAGATCTGTTCGCTTTTACGTTGGATAAATCTGGAGAAACATCGCCCTCAACCTTCTCAATTGGTTTTTTTGCATTCTTCGGCGGCCTGCCTCTTCTAGGTGCTGGCTTCGGTTCTTCTTCTTCGCTATCACTAGCTTGCCTCAAGTTCTCAAAATCCTTTTTGGCAAGAGCTTCGATAGACCGTGCCTAGGGAGATGTTTAACATTTTAGCTAAGTTGCTAGGAAGATTACAGCTTACCATACACAACAAAATACTGTAAGAAGCAAAAGAAGAGAAATAACTATTTCATGTATCAGTTCTTTTTTGCATGGTGGATGCACAATATTTGCTTGCCTTTTGGAGGACATATGCTGTGGAAAATAGTAGACTTGTGTCCTGTTTTGTATATAAACTAATAGCAGAAGATCAGGTTACATGCTTACAGAGCAGTTCTCAAAGGACTGCGCCAAGGATAAAAAATTATGACTAATTTTGGTTTGTGTGTGAGCCAACCCTGAAAAAATTTAGCTAGCCAAAAAATTGCAAATGTTCTAGACACCAACCAAACACATTGTACATAAACAAATAGCTACCGAATAACATACATAGACCAGATAATAGAACAGTACATGTGCCAAGATGGATTGACTAGTCTTAATACAAGTTAACATATGCACTACATCATAGTAAAAAAGATACCTGGCGATGGTATACTGTGTCATCTGAATTGTAGGACATGGCATTTGATGTAAGTAGAAATACATCACTCTGCACAGAAAAACATAGATATCAAGAACAGATACATGCAACGGGAAGCAGAACATTAGTCGACTATGATATGCAACATGCCTTAAGCCAATAATCAATATCAATAGAGTTAGCACATATATATCCAGGAAAATGAACAAAAAATTGTAAAGCACCGCCCAATGCATCACCTCTACAACAAGACCAGGTCATTGGATCTGATGCAGTATGTAGACTCTAGAAACGGGATTTCAGCAAAGTAATATACAGCATTTGCTACAACCCTAACACACTAGCAGCTGAAAGCCAGCTGTCAGGAACAGATACAAACATATGCCAGAAGTATCACTATGGAGTTTGTACCACAGAAGCTCTTGAGATGCTGAGATTTCCTATTAAAGCTATCAACTTGAGGGGGCATAAGAATGATTTATGGGATTATTATCAGCATAAATCTGGATAGACTTCCCATAAAATTTCAGCTTGCAGTGATCTAGCCTATGTTAGCTGAAAAGAATAATCTGGAGGTTCGACTGTGTTGGGTAGATTGATCATGTACAATATACTAGCATATCACTTCAGGGTATAAACTATGGGCTTAATTAACAAGTACATCAAAGCTGAAACAATAATCTCACTGGATTTTTCCCCACAACAGACTACAGCATAATACATCATTAGATCGCAACATAGGAATTCTCTAAATGCCAATGCGAAGAGTGTCTCCCAGTGATGAAAATAATTTTTGGCTCCATTTAAAAGTAAAGATAAATGCAAAAGAATCATGCAGACGACCACCTCGACTATGTGAACATATTGTAATCAAGAAATTCCTGGCCATTCCACCCAAAATGCAGAAAGCACAAGGAAACAACACCAATAAGCATTTAGTCTGTCTGTAAATTACAAGCAGTGCCGAAAGAAGAACAAAGCTAGAACCAAGACAGCATAGAACAGAGGGCAAAAGTCCAAAACAGAGGCAGTAACACAATTATCATGCAAAGAGATAGTAACAGGAAAAAACAGGAATCATACCTCGAACTGCTCTAAGATGGTATACGAGTCATTCAACAGCTTCTCGCGGATGGTTGAGAAGTCCATTGGGTGCTCGATAAGCTCATGGTAATCAGGGAGCTGCAGCCACACAAATCAACAACCAGTGTCAGCATCAGCACTCCAACACCAGAACAGCATGGCTATAGCTAAATCGCTCACCTCCTCGGGGTCGACGGGCTCCGAGTAAACTCCATAGGTATCCTTCCTGGGAGCAAGTAGCGCAAGGTAATAAGTGAGAAACACACGCTCGCATAGTGCAGAAGAAACCAGAGGCAAAGCAAAGGCTATCACTGGAGGAGAACTACACACGAGGATGATGGGGCCAGGGCACTCACTTCTGGAGCCTGTCGAGGATGAAGAGAAGCAACTTTTTGTCCG
This sequence comes from Avena eriantha, assembly GCA_910589775.1. Classification (NCBI taxonomy): domain Eukaryota; kingdom Viridiplantae; phylum Streptophyta; class Magnoliopsida; order Poales; family Poaceae; genus Avena; species Avena eriantha. The sequence goes on along the minus strand of OU342742.1, from coordinate 20,302,870 downwards.
GGAGGGGCGTCCCTGTGGGCCCACCATCCGACGCAGCGGCCCCTGCTCCCACAAGCAGCAGCGCGAGGTGAGCAAAACGCGAGCTCAGAGAAAAATTCAAATTCTTTAACCACCTCAAGACCGATGCTAGGTTCCCTCCAAGACCTCACCTTTCCCGGTCGCTTTCGCCGCATCCTTCCTCTCCTCCTCCACCGCCTCCTCCTCCTCCTGCAGCAGCAGCAGCAAAAGAACAGCAGTTAGAGCTTGAGCCCGCCATGAAATCGTAAGCTTGCGTCGACATTAAAAGCGTCGAATTCCGCGACAGCGAGTGCGAGCTGCAGCAAAAAATCTTGTCTCTGCGCGGCAGAGGCGACGACTTTTGCTGCTTTTTTTGCCACCCGGACTGGCTCGCTCGCTCCCGGCGTTAATACGGGGAAAAGGCAGTCAAATCCGTCAAAAACTTGTCAGATCCGCGTACTGTTACCGCCAAAGGAAAGGATTAAAGCGCTGACGAGGTCAAGATCCCTACGCCCAGACTCCCAGACTCAGACAGAAACTTAAAAATAAATCCAAACCCGCCCAAAAAAAGCAGGAGCTCAAAAATCCCCAACTGCCACTGCCCGCGGCCGCACTGATCTCCGCTCCCGCCAGATTCCCCCACCACGGAGCGAGCCGTACAGGATAGGCCCCCCGAAAAAAAATCCCAAACCCGCAGATCCAACTACTGCAGCGCCGCATCGCCGCGTGTCCCGCAGCCAAAACCCCGTCCAGGAGGCCGCAAAACCTCGGGGAATATCGAAATTGCGGCGCCAAGGAGGGAGGGAGGAGGAACCCCACCTCGCCGGCACCGGAGAGGACGCTCCTGAGCCGCTTCTGCCGCCTGCGCCCGCTCCCGCCGCCCGCGTCTTCGTCTTCGTCGGAGGGGTTGGGGTCGCGGTGGGGCGGGGAGGAGGCGGCAGCCTCGGGGCTCTGGGCCTGGAGGCGGAGGCTGCGGCGCTGGAGGTCGAGGAGGGAGGGGCGGCCCTTCTTCTTGCGCTTCCGCTGCGGGGACGGGGTTTCCGCGGGGGCCGGGGGCGGCGGCGGGGGAGGAGGAGGCGGGGGCTTCCGGGTCTTGGCCATCGGTGGCCCGCGACGCCGGCGGCGGCAGCGGCGAGGAGGAGGGGGGGCGAGGCGGAGGTGGGATGGCCTGCCTGGGAACGGGTCGGGGTGCGTGTGGCCTTGCGTGCGTTTGGTATTTTTCTCCGGGGCTCTTTCGGTTGCGACGGTCTCCCTCTTAACCCTGACATGTGGGCCCCGGTACGCCGGTCCCACACGGAAGTGAGAGGGCATATCGTGATCGGCCGGCCTCAGGCGCGTTTGGTGCGGTGGAGGGGGCCGGCGCGCGTGTGTGCCGTGGGCGGAGCTGATTGGTGGGTCTCCCAGGGGTCCGTGTGGGTGCCTGTTTTGTAGTCGGAGCAGGAGTGTGTGGGCCCCTCTGTCAGTGCGAGGACGTGCTGGTTTCCCGGAAAAAGAAACTTTGATAGACGGTCCATCAAGTGTGTTAATCCACGGGACAAAATAATGTGTTAATCCAAATTTGATCTTTCAGGTTCGAAAAAAAAACTTTGATCTTTCGATCATGAGACGGTAAGTGGCGATGACAATCCTGGTTCAAAAAGAAACATATGCCTGTCCCCCCGCGTCGCCCTTCCCTAGCGACTCGCATCGCCGCCACCGGACGGGTCGCGGCGAAGCCTAGGCGCATCCCTAGGAAGGTGGCGGCGGGGCGCTGATTTGCGGGCGCTGCTCTGCTCGAGCGCGGTGGCGGCTCGTTGCGGCGTCGCAGCAAGGCGCTCCGTGGTTGGTGGTTGCGGGCTCATCTAGGCCCCAGGGCCGCGGTTCGGCCCGTGCTCGCTGGGCGTAGCGCGGTACTGGCGTTGGCGTTCTGCGGGTGTGCAGGTGCTGGAAAAGCGGGGTGGGGCAATGGTGGTGGCCTTGGTGGTGGTCGGGAGGCGGCGGGGGTGATGGTGGTTGTTGTTGGCCCATCGGGGTTTGATGACGGGGTGGTGGGCAGTTCGCGTGGCGGTCAGCGGGCTTCGACGAGCATGGTGGTGGTGGCGGGCGGTTGTTTCAGGTTGTAGGTTGTCGAGCACCACCGTGAGAAATCCTTGCTTCGGTTTTGGCCGGAGCCGGCGATGGTGCCGCCCGCGGGTGTCGCAGACTTTTCTGGAAGCATCGTCGCGTGTGGTACTCTCTCCTCCTCCTGCGGCCTTGGCTCCGGTGGGAAACCACAGATCTGGGATCAGGCGTTGTGCGTCTCTTTCCTTCTTGGGGGCATCGTCTTCGGAGTCGCCTGTGGCTAGGGGTTCGGCGAAGAGGCTTGTTGCTGGGCAGCTGTGCAAGGTCCGAGTGTGCAGTTTGGCAAAGATGGTGTGTCATGTTGAGGTTGGGTTGCGGCAGGGCTTCGGTAGTCGGTCCTCCCCACGTGTCCGATGGGTTCTTCTGCCTCGTTGTGTTGTTGTGGAGTCGGAGCTGCGATGGAGCGTGTCTAGGTGGCGACGATGACCGGACGCCGATGGGTCCGCAGAGTGCTCGGTCGACACAAGTCTAGCATATTTCCCTTGTGAAGCTCATTGTCTAAAGTTGGAGCTATTTGTCCTTGGCGCGTGTGGCCAATTGTTGGCATAGGTCTGGCTTCGTCTACTGTAAAGCTCAGTTTGGGATGTCGATGGTGAAGTCAGAGTCGCTGGCTCTTGGAGGAGTGATGACGACGACACTTCTTGGCAACCTCGACATTTCTTCCTCGTGGCGTGGGTGTCCTCATGTGGGTAGCCGGGTTGGCTGTGGTGGTGTGCCCAATGTGGTCATGTTCATGACGACATTGGTGCATTGTACGGATTTTCGGACGGTTGCCCCACAAATGAACCAGTCAATTCTCTTCGGGGTTTTTAAATAAAATGAGGCAAATTGCCCGTTTTGTTCAAAAAAAGACAATCCTGGTTCCACAAGACAGTCCTAGCTATAAGAACATATTATATTTCATATAACGTCCTCTTGTTCTATCATCTCTCCATTCAAAGGAAGACGTGTGGAGTTGTGTATAGGAACTGGCCATGTTTTTATCCGTTGGTGTGCTCTGATGTCAGTCTTTTCTTATCTGCAGTTGTCATCTTCGATGATGGTTGTTGTTATGGTGTGTTTATCCTTTGGGGCTTAGCACGACGGCTTTCTTATTGTCTACTGCAATAAACTTCGGTACTAGAAACTTTGCACAGCTTCGGTGATGACGGGTGAGGACGGTGTTATATTGCGATCCAAATTCAATAATAAGGCTAACGACAGAGTGAAACGAGACCGGTCGCTGGTAGGCTTTATGGTTTAAACCAATCTTCGAAACAGTGGTACAAAAGATTTAATTCATTTATTATCTTACATGGATTTAAGAGATCACAATATCATATATCATAGTTGTGTCTACATTTTTTTATGGATCACCTATATACTTGCAGTTATATGTTCATGACATGTTGATTTCTACCAAGAGCAAGAAAGGAATCACTATTTTGAAGGCACATTTAAGTAGTGAGTTTGAGATAAAAAATCTTGGTGTTGCTAAGAAAATCTTCGGTACGAAGATTAACCGAGACAGAAAATCTGGTTTGTTATTTCTTAGCCATCGTCGTTTTAATATGCATAGTGCAAAGTCAATTATAGTACTCATATTGCTCCTTATTTTAAGTTGTCAGTTTCTCAATGTCCTACTACCGATGAATAGTTTGAGTACATGTCAAAGATGCTACATTCTAGTGATGTTGGTTATTTGATGTATTTCATGGTTTGTTCTAGTCCTGATTTATCTTATGCAATGAGTTTGATCAATTGATAGATGGCTAATCCTGGTTAGACCATTGGAAAGTTGTTTAGTGGGTTTTCCCTCCAATGCTTGTTTGAAATTTGGCAGGACCGATGAGGGACTCGTTGGTTGCGTGCCTTCAGATTATCCTACAAATTTGAATAAGAGAAGGTCTCTCACAGGTTATATGTTTAATGTTAGTGGTTGTGTTGTTAGCTGGAAGGCAATATTGCAGGCAGTTGTTGTCTAATCTAGCCGATGAAGCTGAAAACATGATATTGCTGAAGTTTCCAAAAAATCTATTTGGTTGAAAAGTTTATTTGTTGAGCTTTCTTGAGATGATTTTTGCATTACTTTATTTTGTGACAGTCAAAGTGTCATATCCTTACATATAGCAAAAATAGTAGAGTCTCTCAATTAATGAAGTTAGCACATGGGACATCAAGTTGTAGTTCCTTAGTGTGTAGCACCCACAAAATAAAAGGAGGCGGATGCCTAGGGTTCCACCCTAGCCGCCACCTCCATCTATCATGTCTTCTTCATCATTTTCGACCAGAAATCAATGTGTCCCCGCTTGCTCTGCTTGCCGCTCCTGTGGGGGGAGGGGGAGGGACCTCGAACCTAGAGATTGGTTAATCGGCATCGACGTTATGGTGGCTATGATGGTGCTATGTGGGACAATAATGAGGTATACCCGTCTCCTCGTTCACCTCGTCGGCGGTGATCTCTCTGGTGGCATTGAGGAGAGCGGAAAATTGCCTGGTCAATGCTCCCATGCAGCAGTCGATCTCATCCAGTCTACGTGTGTTTCGAGTTTTGTGTCAGAAGATTCGGATCTTTTCAACGGTTTAATCGCGACGACTTTGGCTCTGGGGCGTTGGTCCTTAGCGGCACGTGCACGAAGAACTCCAGGCTATCATCAACAACATCAGAACGACTTCGGTAGTGGGGCGGCAACAACATGTCAGTGGCTCACTCTAGGGACAATAGTGGCCGATAAGTGGTCCAATGATCTAGATGTGATTTCATTATGATTGAGATTTCTTGTACTTCTTGTGAACATCTATAATAGATGTGTATTTTTCTCGTAAAAATGTGTCATGTACCTTGGTGCTGCTAAGAAGATCTTTGGTATGGATATTACTCGAGACGTAAAATCTGGTTTGTTATTTCTTAGCCAGCAAAGTTATATTGAAAAAATCCATCTTAATTTTCACATGCATAGTGCAAAATCAATTAGTACTCATATTTCTCCTCATTTTAAATAGTTAGTTTCTCAATGTTCTACTACATATGAAGAGTTTGAGTATATGTCAAAGGTGCTATATTCTAGTGATTTTGGTTTTTATGTATCCCATGGTCTTTTCTCGTCCTAATCTATCGTATGCAATGAGTTTGATCGGTAGATATATGGCTAATCCTGGTTTAGATCATTGGAAGGTTGTTTAGTGGGGTTTTCCTCAAATTCTTGTTTGAAGTTAGGTAGGACCGGTAAGAGACTTGTTGGCTACGTGTATTCAGATTTTACTGCTAATTTGGATAAAAGAAGGTCCCTCGCATGTTATGTTTTTAATGTTGGTGATTGTTTTGTTAGCTGAAAGGAAATATTGTAGGCAGTTGTTGCCCAATCTACCCGATGAAGTTGAATACATAAATATTGTTGAAGTTTGCAAAAAATCTATTTGGTTAAAAAGTTTGTTTGTTGAGCTTTCTGGAGATGATTTTTGCATTACTTTGTTTTGTGATTGTCAAAGTTAACTATACCTTAGATGTAGCAAAAATAGTAAAGTCTCTCAATTAATGAAGCTAGCACATGGGGACAGCGAGTTGTAATTCCTCACTATGCGGCACCCGTAAAAGAAAGGGGGCGACTGCCTAGGGTTCCATCTTAGCCGCCGCCTCCATCTATATTGTCTTCTTCGTCATCTTAGACCAGAAATCGGCATGTCCCCGCTTGCTTTGGTTGCCGCTTCGGTGGGGGGGGAGGGGCGGGGACCTTAGACATGCGGTCGTTGCTGCTATAGGTTCCGTAAAGTTAGAGACTGTTCAATCGGAAGTGGGGTTATGGTGGCTATGACAGTGCTATGCGGGGCAATAATGAGATATAGCCGTTTCCTCGTCCACCTCGTTGACGGTTGATATGTTGCTAACGTATCTATAATTTTTGATGTTCCATGCTTGTTTTATATCTACTTTCTTATGTTTTGTCCATATTTTGGAGTATTTTTATACACTTTTTGGGACTAACCTATTAACAAGATTCCATAGTGCCAATTGCCTGTTTTCTGCTGTTTTTGGTTCCAGGAAAGCCAAAATGAATAATCTCGAAATTGGACGGGACAAAAACCAAAGTCAATATTTTACCGGAAGACTCACGGAGCCCAAAGCAGAGACAGAGAAGGGCCAGGGCCTAGCCACACCATATGGTGGCGCGGGTGACCCCTGGCCACGTCACCAAGTGGTGTGGGCCCCCTGGCCGGCCACCGACCTTGCCCCTTCGCCTATAAGAATCCCCTGGGACGAAAATCCTAAATCGAACAGCCTCCAACCATGAAAAGTTCCGCAGCGCCGCCGCCACCGAAGGGGGGATTCGGGGGACAAAAAGTCTCTGTTCCGGCACCCTGCTATTCCTCGAGGCTAAGGGTTCTATTGGTAGCTATGTGTTCATCTCTCTCTCTCTCTATGCATGACCATATTGTGATCATGAGCTTTGTAATCAAGTAGATCTACCTTGCTACTCAGGTGCTTTGATAGATCTCTGTTCTCCCCATGTGTGTGAAAGTGACAGCGTGCACACTATGGTGGCAGTTAGGCCATAGATTACAATTACTTGTTATGAGTTATATTTGGAGTTGGATGTTTCTATGAAATTGTGATGTTTGTTGGAACCATCTAGAGCTCAAGGTGACAGTGTGGGGTTATCTAGATGGGAAAAGCGAACTTTGAGGTGTGTTGTTATAGCCCTACCATGGATTAGAGTGTCCAACCGAAGAGTACTTAAGAGTAGTATCATAAAGAGAAGGTAGTTATATGAGAGTGTTCACTACTGAAAGTATGATCCCTAGGCCTTATTTCTAAACATTGAAACACCGTTTGCAATTAGATTTGTTACATGTTTGCTTACTGCCATCTTTATTTTAGTTTGCCTTTAGTCTGTTCCACGCTGACGAGGGTTTAACTCATCAATGTCCATTGTTATGGACTTGGGTTTTGGAGAAGGAGGGAGCGCTAGAGAAATATATCGGCTAGCAAACAAGCACAAAGGGGACTCGAAGATTTACCCAGGTTCAGGCCTCGTAAAGGTCCATACTCCTGCTTGTCTGCTCGTGGAATTATCATTGGAATCGAACATTACAATGGTGCGCAGATGTAATCTGGCGAGGGTTGTGGAAACTAGGGTTGCGTGTGTCCTCCTCGCCGCCCCCTCCAAGCCTTTATATAGATAGGTGATACGTCCAAAACGTATCTACTTTCCCGAACACTTTTGCTATTGTTTCTTCTCTATACTTGTGTGATTTGGATGCAACTAATGCGAACTGACGCTGTTTTCAGCAGAATTGCCTTGGTGTCTACTTTTTGTGCAGAAAATCAACTATCAGGAAAAATCCCGGAAAATATGCAAAAAATCCTATTTCACCCGAAGACTCCAGGAGCCAGAATACGAGACGGAGAAGAGCCCTAGGGTGGCCACACCACCTGGTGGCGCGGGCCAGGCCAGACCACGCCAGGGGGTAGTGTGGGCCCCCCAGGCACCCCCTCGGTCTCTCTCTTTGCCTATAAGGAGCCTTCTGACCTAAAAACTTCGGGGGGTTCGACGTTTTTCCAGGAGGAGTTCCGCTCCGCCGCCACCACCAGATTCCACGAAACAGCACCAGAAACTCCGTTCTGGCACCCTGCCGGGACGGGGAATTAGAGGAGATCATCGTCATCATCACCATCGCTTCTCCATCGACCATCCATGTTTCCCCCATCTATAAGTGAGTAATCCCCCGCTGTAGGCTATGGGGATGGTAGGGATTGGATGAGATCGTTCATGTAATGGCATCAGATTGTTAGGGCATGGTGCCTAGTATCTTTTATTAGTGCTTTATGACTTTGTTGCGACTTGTTCTGCTTAATGCTTGTCACTAGGGCCCGAGTGCCATGATTTCAGATCTGAACTTATTATTGATTCATTATGATAGTATTGTTTCTGGTCTTATCTACAAGTTGTACACACGTTGTTGTCCGAAACCTATGGCCCTGAAGTGACAGAAATCAGGATAACCGGAAGGGAAAGGCTTTGATATGAGGATCACATGTGTTCATGGAGTGTTAATGCTTTGCTCTGGTGCTCTATTAAAAGGAGCACCTTAATTGCCAGTAGTTCCCTAGAGGCCCCGCTGCAAACGGGCTGGCATGACAAAAGATGTTGTGCAAGTTCTCATTGTGAGCACGTATAACTATATATGGAACGCATGCCTAGGATTGTCTAGTACTTGGGTGCTTTATCTTATTTATCTGCAATTGCCCTATGTTCTGATTGCTATGTGAATTGTCTTGTCCATGCAACACCTGTCCATCCATCCCTATGCCTACCGCACTCGAATCCCACTGTTTACTGCTTTTGTTACTACTGTCTCTGCTTTGCTACTGCTGTTAGTTTGCTATTCCTACTACAAAACTGTTGCTACTGATAAACTGTTGTGAGCAAGATTGTTTCCAGGTGCAGCTGAATTGACAACTCAGTTGTTAAGGCTTATAAATATTCTTTGGCTCCCCTTGTGTCGAATCAATAAATTGGGTTTAACTTCCCTCGAAAATACTGCGATACACATAGCTATTGTCGAGAAAGAACCTTTTTGTGGGACTGAGAATGAAAGTGCGGTAGCACATATGAATGAACTTTCTACCATGAGTGGCTTGTTTTCTGATGATATTAAGATGCGTACTTATTTTGTTGCTAAGATTTTTCCCTTTTAACTGAAAGGAGAAGCTAAAACTTGGTTTAGTAATTTACCTCCTGGATCTATTGATAGCCCTGAGTGCTTGATTAGTACTTTCCTGCAGAAATGTTTTCGTCCCAGTGCTAGACATGCTATTTTGCATGAACTTTTTGATTTTAAACAGGGAGAAAAAGAGGTATTTCCCGAATCTTGGGCAAGGTTTTGTGCTTTGATCCATGCACAGGCTGGAAGTCCATTACCTAAGAATGAGCTTCTTGATATATTTTATAATGGACTAACCGAAGAATCTAGGACATACCTAGATAGTTGTGCTGATTGTGTTTTCAGGAATAGGACTCCAAAGGAAGTTGAGGAATTAATGGCTAAAATAAGCAAGAATTATGAAGATTGGACTCCTCCTAAACAAGTTACACCTGAAGTGATTGTACCTGAACCATCTATTTCGGCGCCTATTCCAACATCAAAGAAGAGGGGAGTTATTGAATTAAATGATGAAGTGATGAAGGAAGCTAAGAAATGTCTTAAGGAGAAGGGAATTAAAGCTGCAGATGTCAAGAATTTACCTCCTATAGAAGAATTATGTAAGCCTATTCCCTACTCACCCACTATTGAGGTACACTCTCTCCAACACTTTGATGAAGGCGATATCCCTTACTTGAAACCTCCTGATCAATGCTTAGAAGAATTTGATATCTTTATTGTTAAGCAAGATAACTTTAATAAAAGGGTGCAAAATCATCTAATGGAAAACACTAGAGCTATTGTTGAGTTGAAAGATATTGTGGAAAGAACCTCTAATGATGTTAAAATGATTGTTAAACACTTTCAAATGGTTCAAACTCAAATAGATCAACTCGTTAAAGTGCAAAACGACTTGCTAGTAAATGCTGCTAAAGAAAAACATGCTTATGAAATTAGAACTAGAAGTGGTGTTGCTACCCAGGATCCTCTATATCCTGAGGGGCATCCCAAAAGAATTGAGCAGGATTCACAACAAGCTGAAAATAGTGGTTCTACTCGTAAGAAGAGGAAAAAGAAACATAAAACTGTTGTAGAACCCTCTGAACCTACTATAGATCCTAATAGTATATCTATCTCTGATGCTGAAACTGAAAGTGGTAATGAAGAAAATGTTGTTCCTAATGAAGAAAAAGTTGAAGAAGAACCTGAAAACCACACTAAGAATACTAAATACACCAAAGAAGATTGTATTGCTAAGAAACATGGTAGTGAAAGAGAACCTTGGGTCCAAAAACCTATGCCTTTTCCTGATAAGAAACACAAGTCAAAAGAAGATGAACACTATAATAAGTTTTGTGAGTGGATGAAGCCTTTATCTTGCAAATTCCTTTGACTGATGCTATTAAATTGTCTCCTTACTCAAAGTATATGAAGGATATTGTCTCGAATAAAAGGAAGATCCCTAATGAAGAAATTTCTACTTTGCTCGCTAATTATTCCTTTAATGGTAAGGTTCCAAAGAAACTTGGAGACCCATGGATTCCAACTATCCCTTACTCTATTAAGAACAGTTATGTTAGAACTGCTTTGTGTGATTTGGGAGCTGGAGTTAGTGTTATGCCTTTCTCTCTCTATAAGAGGCTTCAACTAGAAAAATTAATACCAACTGATATATCTTTGCAAATAGCTGATAAATCTACCACTATTCCTGTGGGTATATGTGAGGATGTACCTGTTCAGGTGGCTCACAATTGCTTGATATTAACTGATTTTGTTGTGCTTGAAATGCCTAAATATGATAATATGTCTATTATTCTTGGGAGACCTTTTTTTAATACTGCAGGAGCTGTTATTAATTGTAATCAAGGAAAGGTGACCTTCAATGTTAATGACAAGGAACATACTGTCTAGTTCCCCAAGAAGATTGAAAGGACTTATGGTTTGAATTCAATTGAACATGTTGAAGGCATTCAAGTTGGAGAAATATATTGTCCCATACCAAGAGAAAAATTTGAAACTATTATGATTGGGACAATTGCTATGAAGGTTGAGGTAACATAATCATTAGTGGAATACAAAGTTTTGCCTCATATGGAATTGTTTTGGTAGCAAGACCTGATCAACCTTGCTAACAAAAGGATTCCATTGAACAAAACAATGTTTTCATTATGATTATCTCCATTTATTTCTATCCTTTGCATCTTAGTTTTTTTTTCGTTTAGTTTTCTTTGTGTTGTTAGTTGCTTGCATGTTAGAACTTCTGTAGTTCTAGCCTTGTTTTGTCCTTGCATCATGTTTCCAAAAAGAAAAAAAGTCTGTCTGTCAGAAAAATCATTCTTCTATTTCTGAAAAATGCCCAAAAATAAAGTGTCTCGAAAAATTCCAGAAAATTCATATTAAATTTTTACGTGAAAAAAGGGGCAGAGGAGTACCTGGTAGGTACCAGGGGGGCCACCAGGCAGGCACACCATGTGGTGGCGCGGCCAGCCCTGGGTGGTGCCATGCCCTGGTGTGGGCCACCCCTGGCCCCCCACTAACTCTCTCCCTGCCACTTTCTTGTCTCTCCCGAGTAAGCTCCAGTTCATAGCTCAAAATCTCGTTCTTTCTATGCTTGCTCTCGATTTCTTCGATCTCTTTGCTCAGCCCATCTTTCTTGCTAAAATTTGGAGCAATTGTTCCTTGGTATGTGACTCCTCCCCTTGTCCAAGTAGATTTGTGTTTAGGGGATTATATGTTTAGTATTTTGCTGCTGTAGGTGACTGGTTATGAGAGCTTGTAAGCCTGTTTGATTATTAGAGATATAGTTTTGATGCATGTTTAGGCCTCTTGCGAGTCCCTATGAGTAGAATCCTTCGTTATATTTACTTTGCAATCACTTGTTTGATAGGTGTTTAAATTTTAGAATGCCAAGCATGAACAACCGTACTTTTGGAGAGATATTTGAGAGTGATGCACCTAGGAGGTCGAGGCCCTCAAGAACATCCTCTCAAGTTAGGCCATCATACAATGAAGACCTCATTGCAACACGCATTGGCAGTGAAAGGGATGATGGAGATGCTCACCCATCCTCTTTTCCTTGTTTTACTTTCTTGCAAGCTGCAGGTGTTCTTGATGATTTCTTGCTACTGATTGAGAGGGTTGGTTTGACCTCTTATATGCAAGATGAGAGTGCATAATACGCTATGCTCACCAAAACTTTTGTTGAGAGCTTCTGATTTACTAACACACCCTATCAATCTACTGTCTCTTTCAAAATCTATGATATGCCCTTCAGCATGCCTTTGGAGAGATTTTGCAGTATTGTAGGTGTGCGTATGACAGGGACCGTGAAGAAAATTCAGGGGCGACCCGCTGATTTGTTGGAGCTTTACCGAGGGGTGACCAATGATGATGACCGCGTAGCGCGGCGTGGAAAGATAAGAAATATCCAACTCCCTGCTCTTAGATACTTTGCATATTATCTTGCCACTAGTGTATTGGGTAGGGAGAACACTAGTAACATCTCCAACTATCATTGAGTATTCCTTGCTGCTGCACTTAACAATGATACTCGGTACAATCTTGGCTCGCTTATTGCTCGCCGCCTAGCTGCTAGGGGCCTATCTTATGGGGGCATCATTGCTTCGCGAATAGTCAATGCATTAGGTCTTTCAGTGGATCCCGATGATGCTATGCTAGCACCACAGAGGCTCGACCTTGTTGCCATGAAAACTCATCACTTTGTCACTACTACCTCTGATTTGAACAATCTAGTATATAGGATGCTTTTCACTGACGGGGATGAAAGGGGGATCCTTTTGCCACAGCCTGCTTTGTTTAGTGTTGACAGGAGACCGTGGTCGCGCTCCAAGGAGGTGGACGAGCAGCTTCGCTTGCTGGGTTTCCATGAGCAGCACCAGGAGGATGTGCCCTCCTATGATTACTCCGAGCACTACGGAGGGACGTACTCGAGCTCGCACCAGGACGAGGGTACTTCCTCGTCATACCACGCTGACACTTCATCCTGGCCACTTGGGATTGATACCCACTTAGGCCAAAAGCCTAAGCTTGGGGGGAGGTACGTCGACACCGCACTCATCTCCATATCATGTTGCGTCGGTACTTTGTATATTCATGTTTTCGTTCTCTTTTTAGTTTTCGTTCTTCTTTGCTTTTGCTTTCTAAAAACACAAAAAGACCAAAAATATTTCTGTTGTTTCTCTTTGGTTTGCTTTTTCCTTTTTTTTGCTTTGTTTGAACTATTCAAAAAAACCAAAAAGATTTTGCTTTGTTTGTTTTTCCCTTTTGGTTCTTGTTTAAAAATCGAAAACACCAAAAATATTTGTCGTTCTTCTTTGGTTTTTGCAAGTTTGCTTCAGGGTTCAGCAGTCCTCAGTGGATATTGGTTTCATATTATTATTCAAGCCATACAAGTGAAGAGCAATAATGAGGATCAATGACAACTTGAGGCGTGGTAAGAGGCTGGTAACGAACTCTATTTGTTTTTATTTTTGTACATATACTCATCACTGTGGGCATGCTAGTTTGTTCATGTAGAGTGTATGTTTTCTTTGGATGCTTAGTAGTTCTTGCTTTCTTATGATTAGCTCCATCTCGCTAATAGTTTGTAGCATGTCTTATGAATGTTTGCCTGCATTGGTCTATTCATAAATTGGTATGACACCGTGGTATCCTCCTATGAATGTTTCATTTGATTGACTTGGCACATGCTCACGCATGCACATGACTGTAATAATCAGTTAAGCCTCGATGAATTATTTTGCCTTGAGGATCTTGAATCACTTTCATGCCATGAGTAGTCCTGTTTTGTTGCAAGCATGATAATGACAGCTATTGCTCTATCGTTTGTCGCTCCCTTACTACTGCTAGCCTTCATTCCCACTGAGTGTTTTACTCATGTTTGCAAACGCCCTAAACCGAATATTGCCAAAGTGTCCACCTTACCTACCTATTAGCATCATTTGCTACTTCCGTGCATATTCAATATGCCTTGTTTTCTTCCGAATAAAACGTTTGCTTGTTATGGGAAAGTTAGTTAGTAAAGCTCTCACGAACTTGATGGCACACTTTATTTCCTGCACTTAATAAACCTGAACCATTGTGAACTCTACATGAAAGATATATGCTTGCAAATTATAGGCTGGGGATTAGCAGAACCGTGCTATCATGGGGAACGCTTTCAACACTTGAAAATATATACCCAGTTGATACCTTGCTCTTTTGTTTGCGGATGTCGTCGGTGTGAAATAAAAGGGGAGCTTGTAAGTTCATGGAGTTATGTATGTGTGTTAGAGAAACGCCTGGGCCGCTGGTCTAATCCATGCTAACATGGTGGAAACCTGCAGCGTAACCATAATGATATCTATGAAGCATTCTTCTTATAAAAAAAGATACTTATAGCTATTGAGAAAAGGAAAAAAAGAGTTTTATGAAAAGAGGAAAGAGAGAAAAAAGCACCATTTTCCCATGATAATAAGAAGATTGATGAGATACTCATTGTCTGCTTGCCTTGTCATTTTGATATGGGGATTCTTCCGTATCATCGGGCAAGGGGTACCCTGTTGGCGGTTCTCAATGATACGCACATACTTACGATGACAAGAACTTACCGGTAACTAAAGTTGAGTAGCATGAGGAGCGGCCCTCGTACTCAAGGGACTTGGGATTTTCAGTTTATAGCCTGTCAAGCATATAACTCAGATTGGACCTCACTTTCACCTTAACCACATTAAAGATGCCTATGATAGGGGCAATGAGAGCTCAAAGCTAATGAGTACCATACTTTCAGCATTTGGAAGCCTTTCAAAATTATTCAAAACCTTTTTCTTCTACTTGTTGAGTCTCCACATATTCTTTGAGCACCTTCTTGAGAGCATAGTTGTCATTCTCTGTGTTTGTTCCATTACTTGATTATTTGTGTTATAACTTTGATGCTTGTATCTTTGATATCTTTACTTCTAGTCATCACTTGAACTTCAGAGGTGCCTTGGCATTCATAATCAAAGGCAAGCGAGATACCCCACTATCATGCCTTTTTATGAGCATTGTAATGTTGCTTATGTTTGTGCTTCATGCTACTTATTATTCTTGAGTTGGAATCTCTTCATAGCTTGCAATGACTATTAAGTAGACTCAGTTGCATACTCTTTATTATGAATTGTCTAAGTAGTTGATCACATTGCTGAGAATATTTACATCATATGAAGCAAATGTGTTCGTGAAAGTTCTTTTATCGCACTCATTTTCAACTGAATTGCTTGAGGACAAGCAATAAGCTAAGCTTGGGGGAGTTGATACGTCCAAAACGTATCTACTTTCCCGAACACTTTTGCTATTATTTCTCCTCTATACTTTGTGTGATTTGGATGCAACTAATGCGAACTGACGCTGTTTTCAGCAGAATTGCCTTGGTGTCTACTTTTTGTGCAGAAAATCAACTATCAGGAAAAATCCCGGAAAATATACAAAAAATCCTATTTCACCCGAAGACTCCAGGAGCCAAAATACGAGACGGAGAAGAGCCCTGGGGTGGCCACACCACCTGGTGGCGCGGGCCAGGCCAGGCCGCGCCAGGGGGTGGTGTGGGCCCCCCAGGCACCCCCTCGGTCTCTCTCTTCACCTATAA
The DNA here is from genome assembly GCA_910589775.1 of Avena eriantha. Classification (NCBI taxonomy): domain Eukaryota; kingdom Viridiplantae; phylum Streptophyta; class Magnoliopsida; order Poales; family Poaceae; genus Avena; species Avena eriantha. The sequence continues at coordinate 20,287,527 of OU342742.1, read as the reverse complement.
GGAGCCTTCTGACCTAAAAACTTTGGGGGTTCAACGTTTTTCCAGGAGGAGTTCCGCTCCGCCGCCACCACCAAATTCCACGAAATAGCACCAGAAACTCCGTTCTGGCACCCTGCCGGGACGGGGAATTGGAGGAGATCATCGTCATCATCACCATTGCTTCTCCATCGACCATCCATGTTTCCCCCATCTATGAGTGAGTAATCCCCCGCTGTAGGCTATGGGGATGGTAGGGATTGGATGAGATCATTCATGTAATGGCATCAGATTGTTAGGGCATGGTGCCTAGTATCTTTTATTAGTGCTTTATGACTTTGTTGCGACTTGTTGTGCTTAATGCTTGTCACTAGGGCCCGAGTGCCATGATTTCAGATCTGAACTTATTATTGATTCATTATGATAGTACTGTTTCTGGTCTTATCTACAAGTTGTGTACACACGTTGTTGTCTGGAACCTATGGCCCCGAAGTGACAGAAATCGGGATAACCGGAAGGGAAAGGCTTTGATGTGAGAATCACATGTGTTCACGGAGTGTTAATGCTTTGCTCCGGTGCTCTATTAAAAGGAGCACCTTAATTGCCAGTAGTTCCCTAGAGGCCCCACTGCAAACGGGCTGGCAGGACAAAAGATGGTGTGCAAGTTCTCATTGCGAGCACGTATAACTATATATGGAACACATGCCTAGGATTGTCTAGTACTTGGATGCTTTATCTTATTTATCTGCAATTGCCCTATGTTCTGATTGCTATGTGAATTGGCTTGTCCATGCAACACCCGTCCATCTATCCCTATGCCTACCGCACTCGAATCCCACTGTTTACTGCTTTTGTTACTACTGTCTCTGCTTTGCTACTGCTGTTAGTTTGCTATTCCTACTACAAAACTATTGCTACTGATAAACTGTTGTGAGCAAGATTGTTTCGAGGTGCAGCTGAATTGACAACTCAGTTGTTAAGGCTTATAAATATTCTTTGGCTCCCCTTGTGTCGAATCAATAAATTGGGTTTAATTTCCCTCGAAAATACTGCGATACACCCCCTATACTTGTGGGTCATCAATAGGCTAGGTCTCGGGTAACAGGTCGAGTCGGTTACAGGTTAGGGTTTTCCCCTTTGAACTTTCTATCTTTAGCTTCTTCTTGTTCTTCAAGCAATCGAGAGTCCGTAGGTTACTCGAGTTCTTCATTTGGGCCTTGGCGACACCGTGGGCTTCTATGTATTCAGGCCGTATATACCAAGCTCGAGTACATGTAGGGTATACCCATGTCAGTAGCCCCCGAGTGTCCAGTGGAATAGCAGATTCGACTAGAGACTTTATGAAGCCTTTCGAGTGTATGACTGAGTACATTTTTTGACTACTCTTGTTTATGTCATAGGGATTGTTGATGTGCGTGCCTGATTTTAACCGATGTATCGGTATCAGTTAACTACCTTCGCCACCTACTCGAACTCGAGTCCCTGGACTTGAATCCAGAAAAGTGCTGGTGTAATTCGACTCAAGCCGCGGAGGTCTTACATGAGTCGAATTATAGTATATGGGTGTGAGCACTTGACGCGTCCGTCAAGACATATTCATCGTACCTGTAGGCACAGATATATTTTTGGTAGTGCGCATCTTAATGTGTTGCCAGGCCTTATTTAGGTCTTACCTTCACGCTGCAAGCGTGACATCCGAATTTTATCATCGCGGAGATGATTCGAGTGACCCAGGAGACGCGGTCTCTTTGTAGGGAAAAATTATGAGGCGGCGTCGCCATAAATTTTGAGTGTGGATGTTATCAACACACAGTACTTTATAAAAATAATCATAGGGTGCGTGACCAGCGCTCCCTATGGGAGTAGCCCCCGAGTGCCTGGTTGAGTCGAAGACTCAGGCAGGGACTAAAGAACTTTTGCGACTGCTGTCGTCTTTTATTTGCTTGTTTCAGTCGAATTTGCTTCCGGCGCTCCCTATGGGAGTAACCCATGTCCATATTCGAACCGTGCTTTGAGTGATTGGTTTTTGTTTTGATTGTTCATGTTCCTGTAAAAGAAGAAGAAAAAATCGTAGGGTGCGCGACCAGCGCTCCCTATGGGAGTAGCCCCCGAGTGCTTGGTGGAGTCGAAGACTCGAGCAAGGACTAAAGTAATCGAAGTCTTCTTCTGCATAGGTTTTGATGACGTTAGTGCTGACGATATCATGACCTCAGTTGCCCACGTGAGCGAGTTTGACGGGACGTGACGAGCGGTGGGTCCCACTCCCTGACTCTGATTTGACTAGGCGTGCGTAATCTTTATTTTAACCGCGCCTCCTCAATTTCCGCACATAATGGGAGTAGTGGGGGGACGGTTCGCGTTTCAGCTCCTCCACGTGTCTAGCACGATGATCACCACGCGTCCAGTAGGGTTTTTCTGAGCCGTTGGATTGCATCTTCCAGGGGTTAAGTAGTTACGCTGCAACGGTAAAATTCACATCTGCTTTTGTTCATCCTTTGCCTTCATCGCCATTGCCGCTGCTCCTCTGCTTTCTCTGCGCTCTTTTCCTCCACGGTGCTGGACCAGCTCCGCACATTTCCCAGCTATTTCCTTTGGTCGCATCGCCATCGCGTAATGGGGAAGAAGAAAGGAGGTGCTGCGGCCGATTCCACGGCTTCCGCTGCTGCGGTGAAGAAGAAGGGCGGCTCCGCCGCTGCGGGCACCAGCACCGCCGCCGGCAGGAAGAAGAAGGGCACGGGCACTCGTGTCACGAATGGCGTGTGGCGTCCATCCGTCATCAAGTCCTCTGATCTTCGTCTTCTTCGCCAAGACGGAGTGTTGTCTGCCGCAGTCGCCGACGCGCGCGTCCCCGGTGGCGAGGTAATCCCCTCTCCTCCTGCCGGTTTTCGAGTGATGTTCCTAGCGTTCATCATTCGTGGCCTCTCTTTGCCCCTGCATCCTTTCTTCAGGGGCCTTCTTTGTTTTTATGGGCTCCAGCTCCATCAGTTGTCCCCCAATTCCATCCTCCATGTAGCTTGCTACATCACCCTCTGCGAGTGCTGGCTCAGGATCGAGCCGCATTTCGGTCTCTTCAAGCGTCTCTTCAAATTGAAACGCTAATCGGCATCTGGTTCCATAGTCTACGTTGTAGGCGGCTGCAGAATTCATGTTGATCCATCCGCCATATACTTCGACATCAAGCTGATGATGTCCGTCCAAGGGTGGAGGGACAAGTGGTTCTACATTCGCGACCAGAAGGCCGACGGAGACCACTTCGGACTCGCGCCCTTTGACCCCTCGACGCCGTGCAAGAGGAGGTGCTCCTAGAAGAATGTGGTTATGCCCGGCGAGTCCGCGGAGACAGATGTGTTGTATGAGCGCATTTGCGACCTCGAGAGTCGCATAGGCAAAGAGGAAGGAGGCTGCGCCCTCGTTTGCACTTGGCTGTGCCGTCGCGTCCAGCCCCTGCAGGCTAGAGTCCACCCCATATTTTAGTGCGCTGGCGTTGACGATGTCACTCGCGTGTCTGCCGATGGCATGTCCGCGAGTGAGATAGATAAAAGGGTTCGACTGGTTACTAGGTACACCGTCAAGGACGTGCTCCCCGGTGAACCAGTTGTTCCTCCTTTTTACGTGCTTCTTGTTGCGCGATTGTTTGTGCTTGGCGCTTAAATTCCTCCTTCAGGATCCAATGGTAGCCCATCAGAAGTTCTTGCAAGGAACCGGGGGGGTAAAGGGTTCCCCCGTAGGGCCTCGCGGTAGCGATCCCATTTAAGCTCATTAAGCCTGACCACGACGCGTTCGCCAGTTTGCTCGTTGGTTATGGTTGGAGGTTTGATCGCTCCTCCGTTGTTGACGGGGGCGCGATTGCCACCGTTGCCACCGTTGTCGCCATTGCCACCGTTGGGCGGGTCGGTTTCGTTACCGCGATTGCCCATGTTGTCGCGGTTGGCGGAGGTGTCACCTGCATTGATGACGGTGCACATGAAGTGATTGGGGAAGCTGCTTCTTCCACAACTCTCAGATCCGGAGCCGTAGGCTCCATATTCAGTGACCAGATCGCTCAGATCAGGGTCATGACTACTGTCGCTGACCGTGTTCTCGACTGTTGCCGGGGCGTTGAGCTCACTAAGAGTACCGATCGATGGAGGGAACCATGATGCTGGGGCAATCGTCGGCACCGTCGGCTGGTCAGGCATGCCAAGCTGATTCCATCGCCCACGGACTCGAAAGCCGGGCGAGTGGCCAGTGTGTGGACGGTGAAGTCGAACGCGCCGAAGAGCTGGCGAATCTCCGCTGTTGCGGAGTTGTAGATCGCGGTTGATGGGTCCGAAGAAGCCGCAACATCAGCACTCCCAATTCCCACAGACGGCACCAATTGACGAGGGTTTAACTCATCAATGCCCATTGTTATGGACTTGGGTTTTGGAGAAGGAGGGAGCGCTGGAGACATCTATCGGCTAGCAAACAAGCACATAGGGGACTCGAAGATTTACCCAGGTTCAGGCCTCGTAAAGGTCCCTACTCCTGCTTGTCTGCTCGTGGAATTATCAAAGGAATCGAAGATTACAATGGTGCGCAGATGTAATCTGGCGAGGGTTGTGGAAACTAGGGTTGCGTGTGTCCTCCTCGTCGCCCCCTCCTAGTCTTTATATAGATAGACTAGGTCTCGGGTAACAGGTCGAGTCGGTTATAGGTTAGGGTTTTCCCCTTTGAACTTTCTATCTTTAGCTTCTTCTTGTTCTTCAAGCAATCGAGAGTCCGTAGGTTACTCGAGTTCTTCATTTGGGCCTTGGCGACACCGTGGGCTTCTATGTATTCAGGCCGTATATACCAAGCTCGAGTACCTGTAGGGTATACCCATGTCACATGCCATCAAGCTATTTTCTGGCACCATTGTCTTTTATCCATAGCACTTGTATTTCACTATCTCTTCGCCAAACTAGTGCACCTATACACCTGACAAGTGTATTGGGGACATAAGAGACTTCTTGTATCTTGATTGCAGGGTTGCTTGAGAGGGATACCTTTGACCACTTTCTCCCTGAGTTCGATAAACCTTGGGTAATCCACTTAAGGGAAACTTGCTGCTGTTCTACAAACCTCTGCACTTGGAGGCCCAACAACTGTCTACAAGAATAGAAGTGCGTAGACATCAAGCTATTTTCTAGCGCCGTTGCCGGGGAGATAAGGTAAAAGGTACTCACATCCTTCGGTGTGAGTGCTCGAAGTTATTTCCTTTAGATTCTGCAATTATATCTTTTTGTTTCTTGTTTTCACTAGTTAGGCTTAATGGAAAACAAAAAAATTAGAGAGCTTTATAGTATTTATCTTGAGTTAGGACATGAAGTGTTTGAAGAGAAAATTAAAAAAACTATGTAACTTTATTTGCATGCTAATAGCAATGTTGTTAGTATGAATTCTTTGGACACCATTATTGCTAATGCTATGGAAAGGTCTAAGCTTGGGGAATCTAGTTTTATGAAAATGATCTTTTTAGTTCCCCGGCTTTGGAAGATAGCTATTCTATTTCTTATGATGATACCAAACCTCCAATATATGATGATTACAATGATGGATATGATATTTTAAATCGACCTACTATTGAGGAGAAAATTAATGATTACAATATACCTCCTATATTTGATGATTATGGTGATGAGAATAATAATGATAGCTATTTTGTTGAATTTGCTCCCACTATAATTAATAAGAATGACTATGCTTATGTGGAGAGTAATAATTATTATATCCATGTGGCTCGTGATAAGAATGTTTTATATGATAGTTATATTGTTAATTTTATTCATGATGCTACTGAAAGTTATTATGAGAGAGGGAAACATGGTTTTATGCATCTCAATAATATTAAGTTCCCCTCTTTATGTTGAAAGTCTTGAAGTTGCACTTGTTTTGCTTTACTATGCTTGTTGCTTTGTGCTTTCATGACTTATTTCTTTACAAGATTCCTATGTATAGGAAGTGGGTTAGACTTAAATGTGCTTTGAATTTGCTTCTTGATGCTCTCTTTTACTTCAATTCATATTTCTTATGTGAGCATCTTCTCAAACTATCATGCCTAACTTAAAGGCGTTAAAGAAAATTACTTATTGGGAGATAACCCAAAAGTTTTAGATGAGACTTGGAAGTTATTACCTATGTAATAAGCACTCCTTATCCTTTTTATTTGTTTTTTGTGCCAAGAGTAACCTCTAATGAGAGAGAAGTAATGCTTGGGAAAGTTGTTGTCCCGAAACAGATTTTTGTGCTTCACTATAAAAATTCGTGTAAAATCTCTATACGTCGTTTTGAGGCGTTAATTTTTGTACTTCTGCCCCAGGTTGTTATCTAACTTTCGTTAGTTTAACACTTTTCGATTTGAGCAACAGAAGTTCTTCGAAAATTTTGGTTTTTACCTGCTGGTCTGTTTTGACAGATTTCTACCATTATTTGCATTTGCTTCTTGTTGATTCCTTTTTTGGGAATTCAGCTTTTTGAGGGAAGTGCTACAGTAGTATGTGTTTTAATGGAAGTTTTATTGGTGTTGAAACTGAACCCATAGACTTATTATCTTGAGTGCACTGATGTTGCTAATAAAGATTGTGTGAAGTTTTGTATGAAGGAAAAAATTCAGGTGTATGGAGAGAATGATGTAATGAGATGAAGAATGGACTAAAGCTCAAGCTTGGGGATGCCACGCGTGTCACCCCAAGAAATATCCAAGAAGTACAAGCGTCAAAGCTTGCGGATGCCCAAGGCATCCTCTTCTTCATCAATAAAAATTTCAGGTTTCTTCCAAACACTTTATTTTTATTGTCTCATGCACAGTTGTGTTGTTCTTGGAGCGTCTTTGTTTTCGTTTTTAGTTTTCGTTTGCTTAGTTTTATTGAATAAATTGGTTGGACCCCCTTATTCATACATTAGTTTTCAAATAAGATTGGTTTGGATTGGAAAAGAGTAGGAAAAGTTCATGCTTAAGTGGTATAAAGGGAGCTTGTTTTTGACTGTGGCCTATGCTTTGTCATGTCATGCTTGATATTGTTTTGGCTTTATGCTTAGTGATTTTTGTTGTAGCATGACATGTTATAAACAATTGAGATTACTTAATGTGCCTTGAAAGAATCATGTGTTGTCTTAGCATATTAAAGCATAGTATTGTGGTATTCTCCTTTAATGCTTTATTTGGTTTGACTTGGCGCATGCTCACATCATGTTAAGACTATACCAAGTTCACCATAGCCTCTGTGATCATTTAGTTTTTAACTTGTAATATCACTTTATGCTTTAATTAATGATATTTTGTCGCTTTGCATGATTATGGCCATTATTTCTCTCTTAGTTGGTCGCTCCCAGTCTTTTGCTAGCCTCCATAACCAAGTATGAGTTCCACTCATGCATCCAGCTCCAAATAAAACCAAGTTATTCCAAAGAGTCCACCATACCTACCTATTAGAATTTGCTATTCCAAGTATATTCATGTTTTTATCTACCTTCCGAATTAAACTTGTTATGTGAAAATTAGTGATTAAAGCTCTCACGAACTTGATGTCACACTTTACTTTCTTGCAATTAATAAAACTTGACCCATTGTGTCCATCTTTGTTGCATATATGCTTGCGCTTTATAAGTTGAAATTAGCAGAACCATGTATCATGGGGAACGCTTTCAACATTGCACTTGTACGTTGTATCCCGTTGATATCATGTTCTTTTGCTTATGGATCCTGACGGTGTGAAATAAAAGTGGAACTTGTAAGATTATGGAGTTTGTATGTGTGTTAGAGAAACGCCTGGGCCGCTAGCCTAAGCCATGCCTAATCATGGTGGAAACTTGTAGCATAACCATAATGAGCACTCTATGAAGCACCCTCAATAAAAACCTATGCAAATAGCAAATAAAAAGATCATTGAGATGCTCATTGTCTGCTTGCCTTGTCATTTTTATTATGGTATAGCTCCTGTATCATGTGTAAGGGGTACCCCGTTGGCGGTTCTTTATGATACATATGTACTTACAATGACAAGAGCTTACTTGCGACTAAAGTTGAGTAGCATGAGGTTCGGTCTTCATAAGTAAGGGGCATGAGATTTCAGCTTATAACTTGTCAAGCATATCCTCTTAGTTGTGTCACTTTAACCTTAATCACCTAAAGATGCTTATGACAAGGGCAATGATAGCTGAAAGCTAAAAAGTACCATAATTTTTGGAAGCTCTTTATGAAACTTGAACCCCTGCTTCCTTCTATGAAGGCCTTTCTTTTACTTTTATGTTGAGTCTCCACCTTCTATCTTTATGCACCTATTTTGAGAGCATAGTGGTCATTCTTTGTTCTATGTGCATTGTCCCAAGACTTGTTGATTGATGCATAACTTTGATATTGCTTGTTCTTAAACTATTTGTATCTAGTCACCCTTATAAACTTTGAAGGTGTCCTATGCATTTATGTTTGCTACTCTATGAGGGACAAGCTGAATGCCATTATGCTATGTTTTCTTTATGTGAAACAAACAAACGTCCTACAAAGCATTGTTATTCATGAATGTTTTGTTTGTGCCTTTTCATATTGCAACATAGTTGCTATGTTTTATTGTTAGAACTTCATCTTTCATGCTCATGTTTATAGTACTTTTATCCTAGCTTTCAATGCTTGCAAATGGTTTGATCTTGATTGAGATGGTGCATGCCACCTCAAAAATTATTCTTTGCTTTTATCACTTACCTACTCGAGGACGAGCAGGAGTTAAGCTTGGGGATGTTGATACGTTGCTAACGTATTGATGACCCACAAGTATAGGGGGTGTATCGCTGTATTTTCAAGGGAAGTGAAACCCAATTTATGATTCGACACAAGGGGATCCAAAGAATATTTATAAGCCTTAACAACTGAGTTGTCAATTCAGCTGCATCTGGAAACAATCTTGCTCACAGCAGTTTAACAGTAGCAACAGTTTTGTAGTAGCAATAGTAAAGTAATAGAAGTAGTAAAAGTAAAGACAATAGTAACAATTGCAGTAAATAGCAGGATTAGAGCACGGTAGGCATAGGGATGGATGGACGGGCGTTGCATGGACAAGACAATTCGTATGGCAATCAGAACATAGGGCATTTGCAGATAAATAATATAAAGCATCCAAGTACTAAATAATCATAGACATGTGTTCCATATATAGTCATACATGCTCGCAATGAGAACTTGCACAACATCTTTTGTCCTTCCAGCCTGTTTGCAGCGGGGCCTCAAGGGAACTACTGGCAATTAAGGTGCTCCTTTTAATAGAGCACCGGAGCAAAGCATTAACACTCTGTGAACACATGTGATCCTCACATCAAAGCCATTCCCTCCGGTTATCCCGATTGCTGTCACTTCGGGGCCTTTGGTTCCGGACAACAATATGTGTATACAACTTGCAGGTAAGACCATAAACAATACTATCATAATGAACCAATAATATGTTCAGATCTGAAATCATGGCACTCGGGCCCTAGTGACAAGCATTAAGCATAACAAGTTGCAACAAAGTCAAAAAGCACTAATAGTAGATACTAGGCACCATGCCCTAACAATCCGATGCCATTACATGAACGATCTCATCCAATCCCTACCATCCCCATAGCCTACATCGGGGGATTACTCACTCATAGATGGGGGAAACATGGATGGTCGATGGAGAAGTGATGGTGATGATGATGGCGATGATCTCCTCCAATTCCTCGTCCCGACAGGGTGCCAAAATGGAGTTTCTGGTTCCGAATCACGGAATCTGGTGGTGGCGGCGCAACATAACTCTTTCTGGAAAAACGTCCAACCCCCCTTGGTTTTTAGGTCAAGAGGCGACTTATAGGCGAAGAGGGAGGCCGAGGGGGCAGCCGAGGCGGCCACACCACCCCCACGCGTAGCCTGGCCTGGCCCGCGTGGCCAGGTGGTGTGGGGCCCTCGTGGCCCTACTCCGTCTTGTGTTCTAGCTCTGGGAATCTTCTGGTGAAATAGGACTTTTGGCATATTTTCCGGGATTTTTCCTGATAGTTGATTTTCTGCACAAAAACTAGACACCAAGGTAATTCTGCTGAAAACATCGTCAGTCCATGTTAGTTGTATCCAAATCACACAAGTTTAGAGGAAAAACAATGGCAAAAGTGTTCGGGAAAGTAGATACGTTTTGGACGTATCAACTCCCCCAAGCTTAGCTTATTGCTTGTCCTCAAGAAATTCAGTTGAAAACTGAGTGCGATAAAAGAAACTTTCATGAACACATTTGCTTCATAAGATGTATATATTCTCAGCATATGATCAACTACTCAGGCAATTCATAATAAGGAGTATGCAACTAAGTTTACTTAATAGTCATTGCAAGCTATGAAGAGATCCCAACTCAAAAATAATAAGTAGCATGAAACAAAACATAAGGAACATTGTAATACTCATAAAAAGGTATGATAGAGTGGTATCTCGCTTGCCTTTGATTATAGAGCAAACATAAATGCCAAGGCACCTCTGAAGTTCAAGTGAAGACTAGAAGTAAAGATATCAAAGATACAAGCATCAGAGTCATAACACAATTAATCAAGTTTTGAGACAAGCACATTACACTAAGAATGACAACTATGCTCTCAAGAAAGTGCTCATAGAATGGGTGGTGACTCAACAAGGAAATGAAAAAGTTTTGAAGAGTTTGAAAGGCTTCCAAATGCTGAAAGTATGGTACTCGTTAGCTTGGAGCTCTCATTGCCCCTATCATAAGCATCTTTAAATGGTTAAGGTTAAAGTGACACAACTAAGAGGATATGCTTGATACGTTATAAGCTGAAATATCATGCCCCTTACTTATGAAGACCGAACCTCATGCTACTCAACTTTAGTCACAAGTAAGCTCTTATCATTATAAGTACATATGTATCATAGAAAACCGCCAACCGGGTACCCCTTACACATGATACAGGAGCTATCCCATTATCAAAATGATAAGGCAAGCAGATAATAAGCATCTCAACGATCTTTTTATTTGCTATTTGCATAGGTTTTTATTGAAGATGCTTCATAGAATGCTCATTATGGTTATGCTGAAAGTTTCCACCATCATTAGGAATGGCTTAGGCTAGCGACCCAGGCGTTTCTCTAACACATATACGAACTCCATGATCTTACAAGTTCCCCTTTTATTTCACACCGCCGGGATCCATAAGCAAAAGAACCATGATATCAATGAGGTACAAAGTACCCGTGCAATGTTGAAAGCGTTCCCCATGATACATGGTTCTGCTAACTTCAACTTATAAAGCACAAGCATATACACAACAAAGATGGACGCAATGGTTCAAGATTATTAAGTGCAAGAAAGTAAAGTGTGCCATCAAGTTCGTGAGAGCTTTACTAACTAACTTTCTCATAACAAGCAAACATTTTATTCGGAAGAAAACAAGGCATACTAAGCATGCACAGAATAACAAATGATGCTAATAGGTAGGTATGGTGGACACTTTGGGCAATATTGGTTTTAGGGAGTTGGAAACACGAGTAAAGCTTATACTCAGTGTAGGTGAAGGCTAGCAATAGTAAGGGAGCGACAAACGAGAGAGCAATAACTGTCATAATCATGCTTGCAACAAAACAGGACTAAACATGGCATGAAAGTGATTCAAGACCACTAAGGCAAAATAATTCATCGAGGCTTAACTGATTATGTTTTAGTCATATGCATGCATGAGCATGTGCCAAGTCAATTCAAGTGAAACACTCATAGGAGGGTACCACAATATCATACCAAGTTATGAATAGAGCAATGCAAGCGAACATTCATATGACATGCTACAAATTATTAGCGAGCTAGAGCTAATCATAAGAAAGCTAGAACTACTAAGCATCCATAAATAACATACACCCTACATGAACAAGCTAAGCATGCCCACAATGATGAGTATATGTACAAAAATGAAAACAAATAGAGTTCGTTACCAGCCTCTTACCACACCTCAAGTTGTCATTAATCCTCATTATTGCCCTTCACTTGTGTGGCTTGAATAATAACATGAAACCAAATTCCACTGAGGACTGCTGAACCCTGCAACAAACTCACAAAACCAAAGAAGAATAACAAATATTTTTGGTGTTTTTGATTTTTAAAGGCAAGAACCAAAAGGAAAAACAAGCAAAGCAAAACCTTTTTGGGTTTTTCAAATAGTTCAAACAAAGCAAAAAGGGAAAAACAAACCAAGGAAAAAAGAAGAAGAAGCAAACAAAGAGAAACAACAGAAATATTTTTGGTCGTTTTGTGTTTTAGAAAGCAAAAATAAAGAGAGAACGAAAACTAAAAAGAGAACGAAACATGAATATACAAAGTACCGACGAAAAATGATATGGAGATGAGTGTGATGTCGGTGCACCTCCCCCCAAGCTTAGGCTTTTGGCCTAAGTGGGTATCAATCCAAATGTGAGTAAGGGTTCCAAGCAGGCGGGTCATTGTAAGAATGATCGTGGTTAGGCCCTTGGGAAGAAGAAGCTCCCCAATCATAGGTAGGCTACTGGTATAAAGACCCCCCCTCATATGAGGGTTGGACCTAATCATATGTAACCTCCCTTCTAGTATCCTGCTCCTGTTGGGAGAGCTCTCCCAAGTACGTATCAAGCTCCTCCTCAGTGAGTGACCATCCTACCCTGGTATCATGGTTAAACAAAACAGGTGCAGGCAAAAGAACAAATCGCTCGGACTTACTCCTTCTCCAACCAGCCTTGAGAAAGGTTATTTCATAAGACAACTCACTCAAATTAGCCCAAGAAGAAACAAAATTATGTTGTATCATGGAATTAAGGTCAAGCCTTTCTATGGGAAACTGTAGGTCTAGATGATGAGGCACTAAACCATGCAACGCTAATAAACGAGAAGCAATGAGGCCTCCACAAATTCCACCTTTCTCGCGGTTAGCAGCAAGACGGAAAGCTATCAAGGCACCCAAATTATAAGTCCTATCTCTTTTAAGAGCAGCTGAGATGAATGCTAGATCATACGAGGATAACTTATTGGCAGTTTTCCTAGTAAGAACACACTTGGTAATAAAGTAAGCAAAGTAGCGAATAGACGGGAGATGAATGTTATGGATTTTCTCGCTCTCCTTCGAGAAGCTGCTCCCTTGGCAAATCTCCGCATACAAGTCCATCAGTGGTGCATGTCGCTCTTTAATCCTTCCATACGATCCCCACTATGGTACCTTAATAGCTGCACAAAAGTCATCAAGAGGAAGGTCGACAACTATATTGTAAATTTTGTAGTGAACCATGGGGTTAGGCAAAGAGTAACTAAATCGAAAGTCCTGCACTACAGACCTAGTTAGTTTCACAAATTGACAAGGTTCATCTTCCATAAAGCGCTCCAATCCTGCATTAGCAACTAAGGTGTGGAAGTCCTGGGAAATTCCTACAGCCCTCATGAATTCGAAGCATGGATAGATGGAAGGAAAAAACTTCCTCCTCTCGGTGAACCTTCATAACCTCATGCACCCTCAGTTCATGTTGGTTGAGTTGATGCTCATTCATCTTCTATTCTAAAATTTCAACATCCATTAAACAAGTGATTGCAAAGTGAATACATAATGAAGGGCACTACTCATGGGGACTTGTAAGAGGCCTAGACATGCATCAAAACAATATCTCTAAGCATTGAGCAAGCTTACAAGCTCTCATAACCTATCACCTACAGCAGCAAAATACTCAATATATAAACCACTAAACACAAATCTACTTGGACAAGCGGAGGAGACACATACCGGAGAACAAATGCTCCAAATTTCAGCAGTAAAGATGGGTTGAGCAAGGAGATCGAAAAATCATGGGCAAGAACAGCAAGAATGCAATTTCGAGCAAAGAACTGATGTTTTCTCGAGAGAGAGAAGAAAGTGGGAAGTGAGAGAGTGAGTAGAGGGCTAGGGTGGCCCACACCATGGGCAGGCGCGCCCCTGGGCTGGCCGCGCCACCAGGTGGTGTGCCTGCCTGGTGGGCCCCCCTAGTACTATCCAGGCACTCCTCAGCCCCTTTTTTCACGTAAAAATTTAATATGAATTTTCTAGAATTTTTCGAGACACTTTATTTTTGAGCAATTTGCAGGCATAAATGAATGATTTTCTGACAGAAAGAGGTTTCTAGAATGAATGCAATGACAAAACAAAGCTAGAACTTTAGAAGTTCTAAGACACTCTAACATGCAAGCAACTAGCAACAGAAAAGTAAACTAAACGAAAGCAAAAACTAAAATGGATAGAATAGAAGTAAGAAGAGATAATCATGGTGAAAACATTGTTTTGTTCAATGAAATCCTTTTGTTAACAAGGCTGATCAGGTCTTGTTACCAAAACAATTTTATATGAAACAAAACTTTGTATTCCACTAATGATTATGTTACCTCAACCTTTATAGCAATGGTCTCAATCATAGTAGTTTCATATTTTTCTCGTGGTATGGGAAAATATATTTCTCCAATTTGAATGCCCTCAACATGTTCAATTGAATTCAAACCATAAGTCCTATCAATCTTCTTGGGGAAATAGACAGTATGTTCCTTGTCATTAACATTGAAAGTCACCTTTCCTTGATTACAATTAATAACAGCTCCTGTAGTATTAAGAAAAGGTCTCCCAAGAATAACATACATATTATCATCTTCAGGCATTTCAAGCACAACAAAATCAGTTAATATCAAGCAATTATGAGCCACTTGAACAGGTACATCCTAACATATACCAACAGGAATAGTAGTAGATTTATCAGCCATTTGCAAAGATATATCAGTTGGTATTAGTTTTTCCAGTTGAAGTCTCTTATACAGAGAAAAAGGCATAACACTAACTCCTGCTCCCAAATCACACAAAGTAGTTCTAACATAACTATGTTTAATAGAGCACGGGATAGTTGGAATCCCTGGGTCTCCAAGTTTCTTTGGAACCTTACCATTGAAGGAATAATTAGCAAGCAAAGTAGAGATTTCTTCATTAGGGATCTTTCTTTTATTCGAGACAATATCCTTCATATACTTTGAATAAGGAGGCAATTTAATAGCATCAGTCAAAGGAATTTGCAAGAATAAAGGTTTCATAAACTCACAAAACTTATTATAATGTTCATCTTCCTTCGACTTGTGTTTCTTATCAGGGAAAGACATAGGTTTTTGGACCCAAGGTTCTCTTTCATTACCATGTTCCTTAGCAACAAAATCTTCTTTAGTGTATTTAGTATTGTTTGTGTGCTTTTCAGGTTCTTCTTCAACTTTTTCTTTATCATGAGCATCATTTTCTTTATTACCACTTTCAGTTTCAGCATCAGAGACAGATATACTATTAGGATCTTTAGCAGGTTCAGAGGGTTCTACAATAGTTTTATGTTTCTTTTTTCTTTTCTTAGGAGTAGTACCACTATTTTCAACTCGTTGAGAATCCTGCTCAATTCTTTTAGGATGCCCCTCAGGATATAGAGGATCCTGGGTAGCAGCACCACTTCTAGTTTTAATTTCATAAGCATGTTTTTCTTTAGCAGCATTAACTAGCAAGTATTTTTGTACTTTAACAAGCTGATCAATTTGAGTTTGAACCATTTGAAAATGTCTAACAAGCATTTAACATCATTAGAGGTTCTTTCCACAATATCCTTCAACTCAACAATAGCTCTAGTGTTTTCCATCAAATGATTTTGCACCCTTTTATTGAAATTATCTTGCTTAACAATAAAAATATCGAATTCTTCTAAGCATTGATCATGAGGTTTAGAGTAAGGAATATCACCTTCATCAAAATGTTGGAGAGAGTGTACCTCAATAGTGGATGAGTGGGGAATTGGCTTACATAATTCTTCTATAGGAGGTAAATTCTTGACATCAGCAGCTTTCATTCCCTTCTCCTTAAGACATTTCTTAGCTTCCTTCATCACTTCATCATTTAGTTCAATAACTCCCCTCTTCTTCGATGTTGGTCTAGGCGCAGGTATAGCTGGTTCAGGTATAATTGTTTCAGGTATAGCTGGTTCAAGAGGAGACCAGTCTTCATAATTCTTGCTTATTTTAGCCATTAATTCCTCACCTTCCTTGGGAGTCCTATTCCTGAAAACACAATCAACACAACTGTCGAGGTATGTCCTAGATTCTTCAGTTAGTCCATTATAAAATATATCAAGAAGCTCATTCTTAGGTAATGGACATCCAACATGTGCATGAATCAAAGCACAAAACCTTGCCCATGATTCAGGCAATATCTCTTTTTCTCCCTATTTAAAATCAAAAAGTTCCTGCAAAATAGCATGTCTAGCACTAGGAGGAAAATATTTCTGCAGGTGAGTACTAATCAAGCAATCAGGGCTATCAATAGATCCAGGAGGTAAATTATTAAACCAAGTTTTAGCTTCTCCTTTTAGTGAAAAAGGGAAAATTTTAGCAACAACGTAGGTGCGCAACTTAATATCATCAGAAAACAGGCCACTCATGGTAGAAAGCTCAGTCATATGTGCTACCGTACTTTCATTCTTAGTCCCACAAAAAGGTTCTTTCTCAACAATAGCTATGTAAGATAAATCAATAGAGAAATCATAGTCCTTATCTTTAATGTTTATGGGAGATGCAGCAAACTTAGCATTAGGCGACAATTTGGGTTTTATAGTATGCTCTCAAGGAGATTCTTAATAGCACTCCTATCATGGGTGTTTTGACATTCTTTAATAAATTCATCGATCATCTCAATATAACCGTCTTCAATATCATAACTCTCTCTAGACTCAGGTGAACTAACAGGTGTAGTAGTGTCTTCATTAGGAGTTTCAGTATTTCTAGCTATAGTTCTAGCAATCATAGCATCTAGGAAAAGACCTAATGAACCACTCTTATCAAGCACAGTAGAAGCAGCATCATAAGTATCAGAAGTTTCAGATTCAGCAGTAGTAGCAGTTGTGTGTAGCATGTGTATGTGGTGGTGTAAGGAGCTTACTCATAATAGATGGTGAATAAAGAGCAACAGAGGTGTTCAGAACCGTACCTCTCCTTGTAGTGGACGGTAAAATAGGGACCTTGCCATCACGTGACTTACCCATGATGGATGGATGGCAGCGAAGAATAGTGATTCCAAGTGAACTTGATAAATAAAGCTATGGTCCCCGGCAACGGCGCCAGAAAATAGTCTTGATGACCCACAATTATAGGGGGTGTATCGCAGTATTTTCGAGGGAAGTGAAACCCAATTTATTGATTCGACACAAGGGGAGCCAAAGAATATTTATAAGCCTTAACAACTGAGTTATCAATTCAGCTGCACCTGGAAACAACCTTGCTCACAACAGTTTATCTGTAGCAATAGTTTTGTACTAGCAATAGTAAAGTAATAGCAGTAGTAAAAGTAAAGACAATAGTAACAATTGCAGTAAACAGTAGGATTAGAGCACGGTAGGCATAGGGATGGATGGACGGGCGTTGCATGGACAAGACAATTCATATGGCAATCAGAACATAGGGCATTTGTAGATAAATAAGATAAAGCATCCAAGTACTAAATAATCATAGGCATGTGTTCCATATATAGTCATATGTGCTCACAATGAGAACTTGCACAACTTCTTTTGTCCTACCATCCCGTTTGTAGCGGGGCCTCAAGGGAACTACTAGCAATTAAGGTGTTCCTTTTAATAGAGCACCGGAGCAAAGAATTAACACTCCGTGAACACATGCGATCCTCACATCAAAGCCATTCCCTCGGGTTATCCCGATTGCTGTCACTTTTGGGGCCTCTGGTTCTGGACAACAATATGTATATACAACTTACAGGTAAGACCATAAACAATACTATCATAATAAATCAATAACATGTTTAGATCTGAAATCATGGCACTCAGGCCCTAGTGACAAGCATTAAGCATAACAAGTTGCAACAAAGTCAAAAAGCACTAATAGTAGATACTAGGCACCATGCCCTAAAAATCCGATGCCATTACATGAACGATCTCATCCAATCCCTACCATCCCCATAGCCTACAACGGGGGATTACTCACTCATAGTTGGGGGAAACATGGATGGTCGATGGAGAAGCGATGGTGATGATGATGGCGATGATCTCCTCTAATTCCCCATCCCGTAGGGTGCCAGAACGGAGTTTCTGGTTCTGAATCGCAGAATGTGGTGGTGGCAGCGCAGTGGAACTCTTTCTGGAAAAACGTCCAACCCCCTTGGTTTTTAGGTCAAGAGGCGACTTATAGGCGAAGAGGGAGGCCGAGGGGGCAGCCGAGGCGGCCACACCACCCCTAGGCGCGACCTAGCCTGGCCCGCGCGGCCAGGTGGTGTGGGCCCCTCGTGGCCCTACTCCATCTCGTCTTCTGGCTGCGTGAATCTTCTGGTGAAATAGGATTTTTAGCATATTTTCCGAGAATTTTCCTAATAGTTGATTTTCTGAACAAAAACTAGACACCAAGGTAATTCTGCTGAAAATATCGTCAGTCCGTGTTAGTTGTATCCAAATCACACAAGTTTAGAGGAAAAACAATGGCAAAAGTGTTCGGGAAAGTAGATACGTTTTGGACGTATCACGTATCTATAATTTTTGATGTTCCATGCTTGTTTTAATCTACTTTCTTATGTTTTGTCCACACTTTGGAGTATTTTTATACACTTTCTGGGACTAACCTATTAACAAGATGCCACAGTGTCAGTTGCCTGTTTTCTGCTGTTTTTGGTTCCAGGAAAGCCAGAAAATGAATATTCTCGGAATTGGACAGGACAAAAGCCAAAGTCAATATTTACCGGAAGACTCACGGAGCCCAAAGCAGAGACGGAGAAGGTCTAGGGCCTGGCCACACCATATGGTGGCGCGGGTGACCCCTGGCCGCGCCACCAGGTGGTGTGGGCTCCTTGGCCGGCCACCGACCTTGCCCCTTCGCCAATAAGAAGCCCCTGGGACGAAAACCCTAAATCGAACAGCCTCCAGCCACGAAAAGTTCTGTAGCGCCGCCGCCATTGAAGGGGAGATTCGAGGGACAGAAAGTCTCTATTCCAGCACCCTGCTGGGACGGGGAAGTGCCCCCGGATCCATCTCCATCGATCACCACCACCATCTCCATCGCCGTTGCTGATTCCCATAATGATGAGGGAGTAGTTCTTCCTCGAGGCTAAGGGTTCTACCGGTAGCTATGTGTTCATCTCTCTCTCTCTCTATGCATGATCATATTGTGATCATGAGCTTTGTAATCAAGTAGATCTACCTTGCTACTCAAGTGCTTTAATAGATCTCTGCTCTCCCCATGTGTGTGAAAGTGACAGCGTGCACACCATGGTGGTAGTTAGGCTAGAGATTACAATTACTTGTTATGAGTTATATTTGGAGTTGGATGTTTCTATGAAATTGTGGTGTTTGTTGGAACCATCTAGAGCTCAAGGTGACAGTGTGGGGTTATCTAGATGGGAAAAGCGAACTTTGAGGTGTGCTGTTATAGCCCTACCATGGATTAGAGTGTCCAACCGAAGAGTAGTTAAGAGTAGTATCATAAAGAGAAGATATTTATATAGAGTGTTCACTAGTGAAAGTATGATCCCTAGGCCTTGTTTCTAAACATTGAAACACCGTTTGCAATTAGATCTGTTACATGTTTGCTTACTGCCATCTTTATTTCAGTTTGCCTTTAGTCTCTTCCACGCCATCAATCTATTTTCTGGCACCATTGTCTTTTATCCATACCACTTGTATTTCAATATCTCTTCGCCGAACTAGTGCACCTATACACCTGACAAGTGTATTGGGTGTGTTGGGGACACAAGAGAATTCTTCTATCTTGATTGTAGACCTTTGACCACTTCCTCCCTAAGTTCGATAAACCTTGGGTAATCCACTTAAAGGAAACTTGCTGCTGTTCTACAAACCTTTGCACTTGGAAGCCCAACAACTGTCTATAAGAATAGAAGTGCATAGACATCAACGGTGATCTCGCCGGTTGCGTTGAGGAGAGCTGGAAATCGTATGGTTGGTGCTCCCATGCAGCGGTTCATCTCGTCCAGTCTACGCGTGTTTCAAGTTTGGTGTCAGAAGATTCGGATCTTTTCAAGGGTTTAGTCGCGACAAATTTGGCTCTGGCGCGCTGGTCCTTAGGGGCACGTGCACGAAGACCTCCAGGTTGTCATCAACAACATCAGGACGGCTCCGACGGAGCGGCAACAACGCATCGGTGGCTCACTCTAGGGACAATAGTGGTTGTTAAGTGGTCCAATGATCTCGATGTAATTTTCATTATGATTGAGATTCCTTATACTTCTTGTGAACATCTATAATAGATGTGTATTTTTCTCGTAAAAAGGTGTCATGTACTTTGCAAAGGATTAGATGTTTCAGAAGAGAACAAAGCACATTGATGACAAAATACCTTAGCGAGACATATGCCGCATGACAAACCTCAAGAGCAATGGGGGATGTGACATGTCGTTCCCGAGGACAGGCAAAGAGATGAACATTGTGCGAATCTGAAAAAAGAGCCAAGGACACAAAGGGTAACAACCAGAACCAAAGCGGAATTAATAAAATAACTTGTCATTTGCCCCAGTCAACATACAACAATTGCGGTTAATTTATTTTTTCTACTCCTAAGTTACATAAACCCAAAAGAGGACAAGGATGGGGAGGCTAAGAGTCACCCTTAGCATGCTTGGACTCTTGGTGCTCTTTCTCTTGGGAAGACGCCTCGAAGCGTCTCATCGCGTCCTCCAGAGCTTGCCGAGCGGCAGAATCCATCCACCCCCGTTTGGCCAAAGTATAAGCCATGGCTCTGGGACCAAGGTCGTTCATCCCAATGGATACCCTGGCAGATCAAGGTTGGGGTAGTGCTTCTTGGACCAAAGGAAGGCACGACTCACCCCTTCCAACTCTCCCGTGACCGAGAGGTCCATCAATCGTGTATGTAGTTCCTCGGTCTTCTTCACCGGTGACAAGGCCCTCTCAATCGGCGAGGGCCTCGGAATTCATTTTGAGCCATAAGACCCGAACGAGAGGCTCTAGGACTTCCACTTCTTTGCCGGCTGAACTAGCCTCTTTGAAGTTGTCATGGTGTGTTTCTTCTGATGGGACGAGTGCCTGTGTAAACTTGTTGCTAGTTTGCCACTTCTTTGCCGGTTGAACTAGCCTCTTTGAAATTATCATGGCGTGTTTCTTCTGATGAGATGAGTGCTTGTGTAAATGTGTTGCTACTTCAGTTTTTGGATGATGTGGAGAGGGCCAGAGGTTAAACCGTGTGCTCGTTATTTGTAGGGTAGCAAAGATGCACCGGAGCACATAAGCTATGTCTAATGTGTGTAACCATCAGCCTGTGTAGTTTAGCAAGATGCTAATCCATGAGCTTTTATCTTTCAGGAGGTTTATTACTCCCTCCAATCCATGCTAATGTTCTCAGATTTATCTCGATTAGAATATATCTAGTCATATTTTAGTGCTACATACATCTAAAAATACACAATCTGATACATTAATTTGGACTGGATAGAGTATTAAGGTTTACTACACAGAGAAGCATATCATCCTACTACACAGAGAAGCATATCAGCCTACTTCTGCTTCTCTCTTTGCATTCTTTATAAGAAAGCAAAGCAACTAAAATATCTTTTCTTCACCTCCATTTAGGAATTTTATCCTAGTCACACATCTAACTTTGATCATAACATTGATTAATTTTCCAGACACCCATTGATGTGGACATACTTGAAAGTAAGTGGGAAGACGGGTATTCAGTTATCGGTCTCACAATTTTTCACTGGCACAACATATTGAATGGCTTTTACGTTTACCTGGCAATTTTTCATATAACTGGCTGTCATGCATTCTACTCCCTCCGTCTCAAAGGATGTCGAAAGTTTGTCTAAATTTAGAGAATGTAGATACTAAATAGTGTCTAGATATATCTGATTTTTGAAAAGTTTGCGACATCTATTTTGAGATGGAGGGAGTACTTTTTTTTTCCCTTTTATAAGACGTTTAGCTTGGCAAAAGGTTTTATAAAAAAAAGGAGGGAGTAGTTTTTAAACTTGCCAAAACGTCCTATAAAAAAACAGAGGGAGTAGTTTTTAGTCACATGTATATCAACCGGTCATTGCTTTGGTTTCCATATTCGATGCGCTCTACAGTCGACATATTCACATCGTTTTCCACTACTATTTGAGACGATGTGTTCTTTTCTCTAGTCAGCCCATGACCCCAGCCTACAAGCACACAAACGCTAATTGGTCAACAGAGACATAGACGAAATGATTGGAGAGAACGAGCGTGTGCAATGGGGGCGTAAGTACTAGCAAATCCAGGAGATGCCGCTGTGCTGGTTGTGGCGGCGGATGCAAAGGTGGATGAACTTGCTTGATGGCTCCTGGAGTGGAATTTTTGGATGTTCCGGCGTCCGGTAATGCCTCCGCCGGGCATGATTGGTGTGGGAGAAGGGGCAGCAGTAAAAAAAGGTATGGAGAGACGTGCTTCCGAGTCGTTGCCATAGTTTTGAAAATCGGACCGGTTCACTGATTAAAAAAACGAAACCAAAGGTCTCAGTGGTCTTTTAAGCGCACTGGACCATCCAGCCAACGAACCAGGAAAAACCGAACAAATAGCGGTTAAACCGGTGGAGGTTTTCCATTGAGTTGTCTTTTTTATTCTCTTCCCAAGAAAGAATTTCTTTCCTAAAGAGAAAGTTACATTTGTAGTAGTCCACGAATAATTAACCTTTTGCCAATTGGTTCCCCATAAAAATCCTTGTTTGGAATGGTAGGGGGGCACGGAATACAACAAATCTTTTCTTTTCAGTAGTTTCTCGATGTATGCGTTTGAAAAGGGGAAGCAGCAGCGATATGTCTGGCTCATCCACATCTCTCTCCATCGACTCCTCCTTCCCGGGAATAGAACATAAGATCAACGAGTTATGTTCTAAGCCCTTTCTTATTTCCTAATCTAGGTAAGGGCAATACAAGGCAAAGTACCACCATTCCCTCCTAGCTTGGGATGCCAGTTCAGAGCTTTAGAGAGAACGTTTCCCTCTTGCATTGCTTAGAAGAAAGTAGATAACTCCATGTATCCAGTGACAAGAAACTAAATCAACTCACTGAAGTGAAGTGCCTTGTTGTCTTAGTATGATAAGTAAAGCATTTTATTATCCGACTTTGATTTTTTTCTCTTGTGTGACATTATGTATTTTTTATTTAGGCAACGAAGTGGACTGATGGAAGGAATAATGACGACCTACTTGAACATCCCTAACAAGACGTGCATGAACATAGTACCATAGTTGTCGTTCAATCAATAATTATCGCTATATCGTCTATGAGCTACATCGTCTCAAATTAGATTTGACTATTTCTTGGGGAACCTTTCTTTCTAAGAAAAAATGCTACGATAGATAGACCTGAAGAAGACAAGTTTTGTTAAAATTTCTGGCGCCTACATAACAAGTAGCTTGCTTGTGCGAAGGCAGCAGGAATGAGCCTTCACCAGAGTAGGTTTTGAGACGAGATCTTGATTGACCACTTAGTCTACCTTTTTGACTCATTTCTTCGAACCTTTCCTCTCGACAAAACGGAACCGAGTGTGGGAGTAGCTAGGCAGGAGCCCTTGACCTGGCTGATAAACCAAGTAGATTCTCAAAAGAAGGCCCGATCAGAGAAGGATGGTGATTCGTCTGAGCGACCTGGGAGGGTGGAATGCCGAAGTATGCTTCGTGCCAGCCAAAACAAGCCTCACTTAAACCAATGGAAGGTTCAAAGTTGGATTTGGTCTCTCGATACCTGTCAGATTCTATAGCTGATGCATCATATTTCTCTGTGAGAAGATAAGATGAATTTCATGACCATTTGCCTTATTTATTATAGTGGTAGGGGATAGAAAATCCTCCTTGTGAACCGTGTTTGTCTGAGAAGAGAAATGCCAGTTCTAAAATGGTCCCTCTAGTGGCTATACTGATTGACGTAGGTATCTTTGGTAGTCAAAGCTCACTGGGACAAATGCCTTACTGGAGTGGGGACGAACACACACAAACAAGGTTCGAAGAACTTCTACTTCAGGCCTTGAGGAATCTATGAAGCTCAACCAATGGGGTTGAGGCGCTTGCGGGCAATCAATAAATGAGGAGGTCAAATTATGAATCAAGGAAGGCTAGATCAGAAGGAAGAGTAGGTGGCTATGTCGTTGGCAGGGACTGAGACAAAGAGAGGGGCTATGCCCCTATGATCCCGATAAAGAGTTCCAACTATGCTCTTCTCAGGTTCTTTCTTTCTCCTTCACCAGACCACGCAACTAATCGATCAACCTTGACCTAGACTTCCCATCTTCCCCACTTGATTCAGCTTGAAAGCAGAAAAGACGCGACTTGAAGACATCCTTTAGTTGGAAGCCCGATGGAATGCTTTCATGCCCTAAGAAGGAGTCATTCACGCAAAGAGAAGAGGTTGCTTCGCTTCCTAAGAATCATTCCTATTCCTAAACCTAAACTTGCTCACTACCCTTACTGAGACGGCTAACAACCGTCTTAAAGTGAGATTCAAATTCTTCGACTGAGAGAGTTTCTCTTTCGGCTAAGCCTTTGGTCGAGTACCTATTCTATAAGATATAGTTTCTAGACCAACAATCCCATCTGTCTATTAGTGATAACTCCATCCTAAACTTCGATTGAATGAAGTCCTTCTGAACTAAAATCATGAATTGGATTCGAACCGATATCTCTTTGCGACTTTTCCTTCGGTCCATCATGATGTGAGAATCCCATGATTGGGATCCTGGCGTCCCTCCCACCTTTCTGTGAGATATTAGCCTAAATTATCAACAACAAAAGAACTCCAATCCAACAAATAAAGTCGACCAAGGCAAAAAAAAACAAATAATCCTATTCTTTGAAAAAACAGCTAAAGATCAATGTCCATCTCACGACGTGGACTCGAACCACCATTTCTCATTTAGTAGATCATGATTTAGTCTGTCGTCCTCCTCATTATAGTACTCCTATAACTCTAGTCTTTTTGTCGGAATCCTAGCTTGGATAATCCATCAAATGTTGGTTAAGTGAATTCATATGTCAGACTATCAATTCATTTGCATCAGACCTTCCAAAAATAATGCAATAGTTCAGGATTTTCCCGCAAATAGTTTACCCAGTCAGTTAAGTCTCTACTTTAAAAAGTAGAAAGTTCTAATTCAGTGGCAATCCCCGATCTTATCCCATTCATACAAATGAACATATGATAGTATAGGCAATTCATCCCTATTATTAAGTAAGTCATTCACAATCCATATCATTATCCTTATATTTAGTAAGTCCAAATTTTAGAATACTTTTCCTTTTTTAGCCACTTCAATTGACGTAGATACAAGTACTCTACTAGGATGATGCACAATAAATGGTCGTGGTAGCTTAGTTGGTAGAGCATGGTAGAGCAGAGGATTGAAAATCCTCGTGTCACCAGTTCAAATCTAGTTCTGGCACGGAAAAAAGATCTGCCGAATATGTATTGATACAAATTACTCGAGATGGATTGGGATACATATTAGTGAATACTAGACCCATAATCGAGGACGAACTGAAGCCCTTGTTTCTAGTAGTGGTATATGCATTTGATCAGGTAAAATGCTGGTAGTAATTATGATTACTATTGGGATATATATATAGTAAATGTAACTCAGTGCAGTTATATACCTTCATCCCAATTTACAACACATAGTATTTCATCTGGTGATTACTCATCCTTTTGTACTTTGTATACTTGAATATCTTGAAACAAAGCAAACATCAGAATCACCTAGATGGAAGATATACACATTATTGTGTTATATTGTGAGGTAACTAAAGGACCTAATTTTATAGCATGCAAAACATGTGAAATTCCAGAATTACCTTTGGTTTCTAGCGCTCATGTAGTTATTTCCAATTCTTTGCACATAACCACTTCAATAATCAAATCATATGATAAATCTCTTCCTAGATGCAAGTAAGCTAACAATAAGTACTGAACTCTAATAATCTTCTACCTGTGAGGCAAACAACGAATGAAGCTTGAAGAATATTTTTGTACAGTTTGGACAACATCTGAAAGTGTTACTCTATCTCAGTGCTAGTGAACAACCTAATCGTATCAAAGACTCAAACCAACCATGTTGAATTCATGCATCTAAGCATCGTTGAAATCCTAATCAGGAATTAAAGTAGACAGATACCTAAACCTGAAAGTTGGAAGAGGCGGAGTTGCTTTGCTGATGGAACAACAGAGTTATCCCAGGCGGGCGATGAGGCATCGGAAATCAGAAATGGGGCAGGGGATGCAGAGCGCGCCAAGATGGCCATACCTGTGCTCCTGTGCCGTGAAGGCCGGTCAGCTGAGAAGGTCTATGCGCAAGAACCACTCCATGGGGCCCTCCCTACTGACGCACATCGACACATGCCTCTGTGCACTGGCATGTCGTCGCGGCCTTCATAGACTCATAGCGACGAGGGCCCTGGGCCCTCCCTTAGCGGTGCCACCGGTGTCCTCGGATAAGGCGCTAAGTCACGGAACTCCGTGAAGGCAGTGCTGACGGCCGCCAGCGAGGGGACTCACCCACTGCCCAAGTCGCTGCCCACCATTAGGGAAAGGGAGTCTTTGTGTCTTTATTTGCGTCATTTTTTTCGCTTTGCCCTTTTTAGTGCAACCTTAGAGGGCGTGGAAAGCAGGGAGGGATTGCAGGATAATTATATCGAAGTGTAACATCATGTGACACCACCCTTTTGCTTTTAATAGTAAAAATATAGATGGAGTATGATTTATTCATCTAAGTAGAGAAATCTCTAAATAGAGACTGACGAGGGTTTAACTCATCAATGCCCATTGTTATGGACTTGGGTTTTGGAGAAGGAGGGAGCGTTGGAGACATCTATCGGCTAACAGACAAGCACACAGGGGACTCGAAGATTTACCCAGGTTTGGGCCTTGTAAAGGTCCCTACTCCTGCTTGTCTGCTCGTAGAATTATCAAAGGAATCGAAGATTACAATGGTGCGCAGATGTAATCTGGCGAGGGTTGTGGAAACTAGGGTTGCGTGTGTCCTCCTCGCTGCCCTCTACTAGCCTTTATATAGATAGACTAGGTCTCGGGTAACAGGTCGAGTCGGTTACAGGTTAGGGTTTTCCCCTTTGAACTTTCTATCTTTAGCTTCTTCTTGTTCTTCAAGCAATCGAGAGTCCGTAGGTTACTCGAGTTATTCATTTGGGCCTTGGCGACACCGTGGGCTTCTATGTATTCAGGCCGTATATACCAAGCTCGAGTACCTGTAGGGTATACCCATGTCAGTAGCCCCCGAGTGTCCAGTGGAATCGCGGATTTGACTGGAGACTTTATGAAGCCTTTCGAGTGTATGACTGAGTACATTTTTCGACTGCTCTTCTTTATGTCATAGGGATTGTTGATGTGTGTGCCTGATTTTAACTGATGTATCGGTATCAGTTAACTACCTTAGGGTAAAACAACGCCACCTACTCGAACTCGAGTCCTCGGACTCGAATCAGGAAAAGTGGTGGTGTAATTCGACTCAAGCCACGGAGGTCTTACATCGAATTCCAGTATATGGGTGTGAGCACTCGATGCGTCCGTCAAGGCATATTCATCGTACCTGCAGGCACGGATATATTTATCATCGCGGAGCTTAATGTGTTGCCAGGCCTTATTCAGGTCTTACCTTCACGCTGCAAGCGCGACATCCGAATTTTATCATCGCGGAGATGATTCGGGTGACCTAGGAGACGTGGTCTCTTTGTAGGGAAAAATTATGAGGCGATGTTGCCATAAACTTCGAGTGTGGATGTTATCAACACACAATACTTTATACAAATAATCACAGGGTGTGCGACCAGCGCTCCCTATGGGAGTAGCCCCCGAGTGCCTGGTTGAGTCGAAGACTTAGGCAGGGACTAAATAACTTCTGTGACTGCTGTCGTCTTTTATTTGCTTGGTTCAGTCGAATTTGCTTCCGGCGCTCCCTATGGGAGTAACCCATGTCCATATTCGAACCGTGCTTCGAGTGATTGGGTTTTGTTTTGATTGTTCATGTTCCTGTAAAAGAAGAAAAAGAATCGTAGGGAGCGCGACCAGCGCTCCCTATGGGAGTAGCCCCCGAGTGCTTGGTGGAGTCGAAGACTCGAGCAAGGACTAAAGTAATTGAAGTCTTCTTCTGCATAGTTGTTGATGACGTCAGTGCTGACGATTTGATGACCTCAGTTGTCCGCGTGAGCGAGTTTGATGGGACGTGACGAGCGGTGGGTCCCACTCCTTGACTCTGATTTGACTGGGCTTGCGTAATCTTTATTTTAACTGTGCCTCCTCGATTTCCGCACGTAATGGGAGTAGTGGGGGGACGGTTCGCGTTTCAGCTCCTCCACATGTCTAGCACGATGATCGCTACGCGTCCAGTAGGGTTTTTCTGAGCCGTTGGATTGCATCTTCCAGGGGTTAAGTAGTGACACTGCGACAGTAAAATTCACATCTGCTTTCGTTCATCCTTTGCCTTCATCGCCATTGCCGCTGCTCCTCTGCTTTTTCTACGCTCTTTTCCTCCGCGGCGCTGGACCAGCCCCACACATTTCCTAGCTATTTCCTCTGGTCGCATCGCCGCCGCGTAATGGGGAAGAAGAAAGGAGGTGTTGCGGCCGATTCCGCGGCTACCGCTGCTGCAGTGAAGAAGAAGGGCGGCTCCGCCGCTGCGGGCACTAGCACAATCACCGGCGGGAAGAAGAAGGGCACGGGCACCCGCATCACGAATGGCGTGTGGCGTCCATCTGTCATCAAGTCCTCTGATCTTCGTCTTCTTTGCCAAGACGGAGTGTTGTCCGCCGCAGTCATCGACATGCGCGTCCCCGGCAGCGAGGTAATCCCCTCTCCTCCTGCCGGTTTTCGAGTGATGTTCCTAGCGTTCATCATCCGCGGCCTCTCTTTGCCCCTGCATCCTTTCTTCAGGGGCCTTCTTTGTTTTTATGGGCTCCAGCTCCATCAGTTGTCCCCCAATTCCATCCTCCACGTAGCTTGCTACATCACCCTCTATGAGTGCTGGCTCGGGATCGAGCCGCAGTTCGGTCTCTTCAAGCGTCTCTTCAAATTGAAACGCCAATCGGCATCTAGTTCCATAGTCTACGATGTAGGCGGCTGCGGAATTCATGTCGATCCATCCGCCACATACTTCGACATCAAGCTGATGATGTCCGTCCAAGGGTTGAGGGACAAGTGGTTCTACGTTCGCGACCAAAAGGCCGACGGAGACCACTTCGGACTCGTGCCCTTTGACCCCTCGACGCCGTGCAAGAGGAGGCGCTCCTGGAAGAATGTGGTTATGCCCGGCGAGTTCGCGGAGACAGATGTGCTATACGAGCGCGTATGTGACCTCGAGAGTCGCATAGGCAAAGAGGAACGAGGCTGCGCTGTCATTCGCACTTGGCTGCACCGTCGCGTCCAGCCCCTGCAGGCCAGAGTCCACCCCATGTTTTAGTGGGCTGGCGCTGACGATGTCACTCGCGTGTCTGCCGATGGCATGTCCGCGAGTGAGGTAGATAAAAGGGTTCGACTGGGTACTACGTACACCATCAAGGACGTGCTCCCTAGTGAACCAGTTGTTCCTCCATTTGATGCTGCTAACCCTCCTCCTGAGGTATAGTTGTGCTACGCAGTAGCTTAGTTTGTTGATTGCTTCTTTGTTGTTTCTTATATTTGTGCTAAATTGTTGTCTGTATGCAGGATTGGGCGGTGTCACCTTGTATGCCCCCTCTTCCTGAGGGGGTTATCTCTCGCGAAGCCTTGGAAGGGGACGAGTCAGAGTCGAGCGTCCTATCCGATGTGGAGGAGGAAGCCATCGAATCAGGTAGTCCGGATACTCGCATGCGTTTGCAAAACAAGGATTCCGATGCGTCATCTCCTTCGACTCCGAAAGGTGCAGGCGTTGGTGCGGAGTCACCAATCCCTGCCATTCCTGTGAGCACCGTGGCACCATCTTCTCGCAAGAAGATGCGACTGCCAAAGGAGTCCTCGTCAGAGTCGGGGGAGCTAACCTTTGACTTTGATAAGTTTGATTGGTAAATATTCGATTTGTCCTTTTGGATTCTTCACTGGATTTGCCTTGTCCTTGATGTTGGTTTTGTCTTGTAGTCAAGAGGCGTCGTCATCTTCTAGCGACGTACAATTTTTGAAAGAATCAGGAGTCACAACCTCAAGGGCCAAGAAAGAGGTCGAGCGTGCTCCTTCCCCTCCATTGGCGGCCCACTCTGGGCACAACTCTTCCAGCTCTCCGCATGATGGAGAGCATCGGATGGTTGCCCGGATGACTGCGCACCAATCGACTTCGGAGTCATTGGAGGATCATGTGAGTGTAGGGTTTCTTCTTTTGATGTTGCAATCGATGTTATCTATGGCTGCTGCTGATCCTTTGTTTCTTTTTGCGATAGTTCCTTGTGAAGGAAGCCTCTCACTTGGCAGAGCAGGTGCTTGTGATGGGCTGCCAGCATGCAATGCTAGAGACGCGCCATCGCGTGGTGGAAAGTAAGTGCTCTGCACTTCTCCTTCTTCTGCATTGTTTTTATGTAGTCGACTGATAGTTAATCCCCTTTTGTTTTGTAGCTGAACATAATGCTCTTCTGCGCGACGCCGCCACCATGGAGAAGACACTTGCTGCGGCTGTGAAGGGTCGCGATGAGGCAATCGCGGCGCGTGACGAGGCACAGAGGCGTGAAGAGGATCTGTGTGCCTCCATCGCAGCCAGGGAGAAGTTGTTTGAAGAACATCTTTTCTCGATTGCCAAGGCCCTCTCAGGTACCTTTCTTGGATATCGTTATCGTTCTCTGTTCGATTTTTTGCTGTTCACGCTGCTTTTCGTGTCCATGTATGGGTTTATGTACAAATGTTGGCGATTTGAGCTTTGACCCTCAGGCCCTTCGCCGTGACGATGCCTTGGCGGGTGTGCTTTCAGCAGTCGAGGACCGCAACGCCGCCGTTTAAGATATGCTCTCCAAGGCCAAGGGCATGCTCAGTCACCTCCGGGAGGAGTTGGCTGAGCTAATCGAGAACATGAACGAGCTGGTGGAGTCTCTCGCCGGGGGTGTTCCTGCAAGCTTCAAGAATTCGCATCGTGCGGCTGGCGAGTCGATGTCACTTGCCATGGTGCAGGCCCACGGAGTCGAAGTTGATCCTGCAGCGGTTTCGAGGGCGATGCCCGTTAACACGGACGACCAGTAGGTAGTCTTTGCTCCCTTCGCGACTGCCTGTGGCAAATATGGGCTGTAGCTGATTAACACAGTTGCGAAGTACTCTGAGGAGCTGCAGCGAGCCAAGAAGGCAGCAAAGGCTGCGGCGTCAGGGGCTGGCGGAAAGTCAGTGGCATCTGATACCGCCACGGACTCGATGAGGCCCCCGAAGCCGTCTAAGTCGAAGAAGCCAATCGCTCCTCAGTAGCTTTGTAATAGTTAATTAGCTTATGTCTTTTGTCAAGAACATGCATGTGGCTAGTGTATCTGCTGATACTTTTTCCAATCTTGAATGCACTCGAATCTTTTGTCTGTGTGTCGATTTGATCTTCTTATTGATTCTTGCTTGGCTTGTGGTAGGGTACATCGAGTGATCCTTTGAGGGAACCTCAGGATTCGCCACCCCTTGATGATACTTTGGCACCACCGTGCTCCAGGGTGGATGAGTTGTCGCTGCTTTCGCGACCGCGTGATCGTGTGAAACAGTTGGAGCGTGAATTGCCCGTGCTTCGCGGTAACGCGGGTGTATGGAAGTCAATGGCAGAGAAGGCCATCGCCCGAGAACAGTATCTGCTGGGGGAGATGACGCAGCTGGGCGACCAATTTAAGTGTTAGTTTGCTTGCTCTTATCTTTTCCTTGTAGTCACTCGCAATGGCGTGCTGTCCGTATGCTTCCGTTGTTGCTTTGTATAGTTGTCAGCGCGCGCCATCCGCGGGATGAGAAGGATAGGATTGCTATTCGCATGCATGATCTGACCCAAGAGCAACATCAGGAGAGTGGATACTTCTAGGTGGATCATGATCGTGCAATTGCGCTGGCGACCCTGCAGGATCATGCATCGCGAGTTTTGCACTTTCTGAAGAAGTCGCAGTCATGCTTGAAGAACATTTATCGGACGATGTTTCCACTGGATGTTGCTCCATCAAGCCTGCTGGCCCTTCTTGCCAAGTTCCAAGACCTGGCTGTGGTTCACGAGTGTGTAAGGCAACAGTTGGTGGCTGGTGCCAAGGCCGCTCTATCGCTGGTGCGACTGCATAGGCCTGACGTAGACGTTGCGGCAATTGTGGCTAGGCCACCTGCGCCACCAGCAGGTTCTGCTTGGAATATGGTGCCTCACTATCAGGCAGTGGATCGCCTAGCAGAGGAGATCGTCGATTTCTTCGAGGAGCAGACCAATGTTCTTTTGTTGCAGTAGTAGCTTAGTTTGTATCCTGCACATAAGTATACCAATGTTGTAAAGTTCGTATATACGTTGTGTATAATTGACTGTCGATTATGTATAAAGAGCTTGTTAGTGTGTGAGTGCGTTGCACTATGCGACTCCTTTTCGTTAGCCTGGCCATGCGCTTATCTCAGTCCCTTGTCAACCTGTCAGGTGCGTTGCAACTGGGTTGATGTTGTGTCAAGGGTTTCGATTGATGTGCCAGCTACTCAGGATATCGCGCTTTAGTTCGTAGAACAGATGTGTATAGGGTGGCGCAGCCCCCGAGTGGATAAGTTGCGGAAAAATAAAGGAGAACACAGAGTTTTGGGGCACTTAGCTTTATTTATTCGTGAGACAGTACAAAGTACAATGTGTGGCTAAGTAGCCTTGGTTGAGTGTCGTATTTGTGATGTAAAAGTAAAAACAACTAAGGGTAGAAGCGTCACAGCTGTGCGACGTTCCAGGGGTTGGAGTATGCGACTCCTGTCTCTAAATCTTGAAGGCGATAGGCGCCACCTGGGATTACTTCTGTAATCACGTATGGTCCTTCCCAGGGGGACTCGAGCTTGAGATGTCCTTGCTGCTTTAGTCGCAATACCAGGTCGCCTTCGACGAAGGATCTGGGGCGTAGCCTCCTACTGTGGTAGTTGCGCAGGTTCTGCTGGTAGATCGTTGATCTTTCCGCGACGATTTCCCTTGCCTCGTCAAGGAGGTTGGCGGAGTCTTCGAGTGCAAGGGATGACTCCTGCTCGCTGTAAGCGACCACGCGCGTCGCCTTGTACCGTACTTCGGCGGGTAGCACCGCTTCGGCCATGTGCACCATAAAGAACGGGGTGTAGCCCGTGGCACTATTTGGAGTTGTGCGTAGGCTCCAGAGTACTGATTGCGGTTCGTCTGGCCAGCAACCCGCGGCTTGTTCAAGTGGCCAGAGGAGTCGCTTCTTGATGCCACCGCAGACGAGCCCGTTCGCCTTTTCAACCTGACTGTTGGTCTGTGGATGTGCTACCGAGGCGTAGCTGATGTTGATTCCCAGATTCTCACAGAATTCTTGGAACTCCTTGGATGTGAAGTTTGTTCCATTGTCTGTGATGATGCCGTGTGGCACTCCGAAGCGGAAGACGATGGACTCGAAGAACTTGAATGCACTATGCCCTGATTGATTGGTCACTGGCATGGCCTCTTTCCACTTGGTGAACTTGTCGACTACCACCAGGAGGTAGACGTAACCTCCTCGTGAGGACTTGGGGAGCTTGCCGACCATGTCGAGTCCCCATTGCGCGAAGGGCCAGGCCAATGGGATTGGCCGGAGCTCTGCGCCAGGTGCGTGCAGCTTGTCCGTGAATCGCTGACACGCGTTGCATTTCTAGACGATGTCCTTGGCGTCGCACATGGCCGTAGGCCAGTAGAACCTAGCCCGCAGAGCTTTGGCCACGAGGGCGCGACTGCCAGCGTGGTGTCCACAGGTTCCCTCATGGATGTTGAGGACGATAGCTCTTCCATCAGCCGTGGAGACGCATCGTTGGAGTACTCCTGTGATGCTGCGCTTGTATTGTTCGTCTTTGATAACAGCGAATGCCTTGGATCGCCACGCGATGTGTGGTGCATCGGTCGGGTCGTCCGGTAGCCTTTTGCTGAGGAGGTACGTGATGTACGGCTGAGTCCAGGATGATTCGATCATCATGACGCTCATTGGTCCTTCGAGTCCTGTATCCAGCTCCAGGTCGTCAAGTACCATTGGATCATTGGGTGGCATAGCCCCTGAGTCTGTTGCTGCGCTTGGTTTCTTCTCTGCTGCCTTTGGCTTGATGGAGCGTTCGCAGATGCGCTCGAGAAATACCCCAGGTGGTATGGGGGCGTAGGTAGAGCCTATGTTGGCGAGTGCGTCTGCCTCTTCACTGCTTTCGCGGCCTACGTGCCGCAGCTCGCAGCCGTCGAAGTCCCCTTCGAGTGTGTCGTAGAGGTCGCGGTAGGCGATCATGTTGTTGTTCAGTGCGTCGCACTCATGCATTGTTTGGTTGACGACCAACTTGGAGTCGCCGTATATAATGAGCCTTTTGGCGCCGCAAGCTTTTGCCATCCTCATCCCGTGTAATAGGGCCTCGTATTCAGCTTCGTTGTTGGAGGCGGTGAACTGCATTCGCGGGATGTACTTCAGCTTGTCCCCTTGAGGTGATGTCAGTATGACACCTGCACCTGCTCCGTCCTTCCGCTTGGACCCATCAAAGTGCATTGTCCAGAGGTAGGACATATCTGGTTTGTCAGGGAGCTGGTTCTCCATCCAGTGCACGAGGAAGTCAGGAAGAACCTGCGACTTGATTGCGTCGCGCTTTTTGTATGTAATGTCTCGTGGAGACAATTCTATTCCCCAAAGCGCGAATCGTCCCATGGCGTCGGGGTTATTGAGGATATGCCCCAACGGGGCGTCGTTGACCACCACGATTGGGTGTTCCTGGAAGTAATGGCGCAGTCGTCGGGCGGTCATGAAGACGCCGTACGCCAGCTTCTAGTAGTGCAGGTACTGCTGCTTTGTTGGCGTGAGGACCTCGCTGAGGTAGTATACTGGGCGCTGTACCCCGTGGACCTTGTTTTCCTCGGCTCGCTCGATGACAAGCACTGTGTTGACCACCTGGTTGGTGGCGGAGATATATAACAACAGTGGTTCCCTTTCTCGTGGGGTCACTAGTACTGACGAGGTGGATAGCAGGCGCTTGAGGTCTTCGAATGCTTCCTGCGCTTTGTTGGTCCACTCGAACTTCTCGGCTTTGCGGAGGAGTTGGTAGAAGGGCAATGCCTTTTCACCCATCCGACTGATGAACCGACTGAGGG
This sequence comes from Avena eriantha, assembly GCA_910589775.1. Taxonomy (NCBI): domain Eukaryota; kingdom Viridiplantae; phylum Streptophyta; class Magnoliopsida; order Poales; family Poaceae; genus Avena; species Avena eriantha. The sequence goes on along the minus strand of OU342742.1, from coordinate 20,252,339 downwards.
CCGCGATTCGCCCAGCCAGCTGCTGAACGCCCCTTATGTTTTTTGGCTTCTCCATGGCCAGTATGGCTTTTATTTTCTTCGGGTTTGCCTCGATTCCTCTCGCGGAGATGAGGTACCCAAGTAGTTTCCCAGATGGGACGCCAAAGGCGCATTTGTCCGGGTTGAGCTTGATCCGGTAGCGGTCGAGGTTGGCGAAGGTTTCGCGCAAATCGTCGATTAGGGAGGATTCCTCCTTGGTCTTGATTACTATGTCGTCGACATAGACTTGAATGTTGCGACCAAGTTGGTCCTTGAGGCAAGCCTGCATGCATCACTGGTAGGTGGCTCCTGTGTTTTTAGCCCGAAGGGCATTGTGTTGTAGCAGAACACACCAAAGGGCGTTGTAAACACTGTTTTTTCTTGATCTTCCTCCTTCATTCAAATCTGATTATAGCCTGAGTAGGCGTCGAGGAAGCAGAGGCGCTCGCATCCTGCGGTGGAGTCGATGATTTGGTTGATTCGCGGTAGCGGGAAGTGATCCTTTGGACAGTGCTTATTCAGAGAGGTGAAGTCCACGCACATCCACAGGATATCCCTGTCCTTTTTTGGTACTAGCACCGTGTTGGCGAGCCAAGTGCTTTCCTTGATCTCGCGTATGAATTTGGCGTTGAGGAGTCTGTTGATCTCCATTCCAACTGCCTTCGCCCGTGGCTCAGATAATCGCCGGATTGTTTGCTTGACTGGCCTTGCGTCTGGGTTGACGTTGAGTGCGTGCTCGGCGAATTCCCTGGCAACTCCTAGCATGTCCGCAGGACACCAGGCGAAAATTTCCCAGTGCTCACGGAGGAATTCGACGAGCACGAGTTCCTATGCGGGACTCAAGTTGTTGGCGATGAGGGACGTTTTGGCGAGATCCGATGGGTGGACCTGCACTTTCTTTGTGTGCACTGATGAGTCGAAAGATAGGTCAGGAGAGCTTGGCCGGCTTAGGAGAGGCAGACTGTTGTCTGGCGACTCCTTAGTCTCGCGAGTTCTTCCTACATGCCGAAGGACTGGGAAATTCTGTTGAATTCCCTGTCGCAACTGTCGAACCTCTCGAAGCTCCCGTTGACTGTGATGGCGCCATTGGGACCTGGCATTTTCATCTGCAGGTAGGCGTAGTGTGGTACTTCCATGAACCTAGCGAACGCGACATGTCCGAGGATGCAGTGGTACTGTGAGGGCCAGTCGACGACCTCAAAGTTGATGCGCTCGCGCCGAAAGTTCTTCGGCATGCCGAAGATGACGTCGAGGTTGATTTTGCCCAGGGGATATACACCTTTTCTTGGGACGATGCCGTGGAATGTTGTATCCGAGGCCTCTAGGCAAGTTAGAGGGATCCTCATTGCTCGCAAGGTACTCGCGGATATAAGGTTGATTCCGCTTCCGCCATCCATGAAGACACGGCTCATGTCGAAGCCTCCGATTTGCGCCTCGAGTACGAGGGGGCAATGGCCTAGACGAGGTACTTGAGGCGGATGATCGCGTTTGTCGAAGGTGATGCAGGACTCGCTTCCACTGAGGTACTCAGTGGTAGATGGTGGCGAGTGTGTGGTCAAGTTGACTTGGCGAGTGATGGCCTTCTGCACCCGATTCGAGGGTTGTCCCTTTTGGATCATGATGGTACCCATGGCCCGTTGGTATGGTTTGCCTCCGTGGTGCTGGTCCGGCGCAACTGCATTTGGGGGTGGCCCAGGTGGAGGTGGCGGAGCTCCATGTGCTACGGCGCCTGGAGCCGCTCCGTAGCCTCTTTCGACTGCGTTATGATTCATCCGAACCAATCCCTCGTGTAGTTTGAGGAACTCGCGGCAATCCTTGAGGAGGTGGCTGGACTTCTTCTTTCCATCATGCTTGTCGATGTAGAAGTGCACTGTGCATGGCCCGGACAGTTTGTCTTCAATGGATGTCACGGGTGCCTCATCATGATTGCGGCGTTGCCACACTTGCGTAGTTTTCCCGGAGTCGCAGTATCCACCGTTGCGGTAACCGCTGTTGCGGTTATCGTTGCATCTGTCGGCGTAGCTAGCTGCCACCATGTTGACGTTGTCGCGATCATCGTAGATGCGCATGCAGTGTTTGCCTCGGCGGTCACGTCTGCGCTCGAGTTCTGCCTCCTCATCGGAGTGAACGCGATTTTTCACCGAATCTTCTCCGTTGGCCCACCGATTCACGATTTCCATCAAGTGGTCGATGGTCTTGGGCTTTGCGCGGCCCAGCTCCTCCCTGAGCTCTATGCGGCGGACGCCGCCGTTGAATGCATCAATCGCGCGATCCTCCGAGATGTTCTCTACGGAGTTCTTGATGATGGACCACCTTTGGATGTAGGAGCGTAGCGATTCGCCCGATCTTTGCTGGCAGCACCTCAGCTCTTCGATTGATGCAGGCCACTTGTACGTGCCCTTGAAGTTGCGCACGAAGCTGTAAACCAGCTCATCCCAACTGCGAATGGATCCGCGTGGGAGGTTGTTGAGCCACGCTCGGTCGGTGCCTTGCAGCTATAGCTGTAGGCATTGCATGGCCGTGCTCCGACTGCCGCCGTGGAGCCTGACGGAGGAGATGTGGTCCTCCAGCCAAATCTTCGGGTCCTGTAGGCCGTCAAACTTCGGTTCTCCGACGGGAGTTTGAACCCCTTAGGCATTCGCTTTTGCCTGATGGACCTGCTGAAGCATCTGGTGCCGCGGAGCTCCACATCTTCCTCTTCCGAGTCAGTCGACCGGGTGCATCACGCCCTTCATTTGTTGATCTTGCGCTGCGTGAGGTCATCGCGTTCATCATAGTCGCGGTCATGTCGCCATGAGTGGCGGCGTCGAGACAGGTCGTGACTGTCGTCGCTGGATGAGGGCGAGGAGTAGCGCTTTGCTAGCACTTTGCCTTTTTTAGGCTCTGGTGTTGGCTCCTTATCGAGAGCAGCCTCGATTAGTCCCAGGCCCGCGATCGTAGATCGGTGCATGGCGGCTCAGGGATCTCCAGCTGGTGGCTGGTTGTTGAGGAGGTACATGGTGGCTGCTGTCACCGCGGCCTGCGGCGTCTTGGGGACCATGTTGCCACGTGTATCGACTGTCATAAAGCTGAAGTCGAGGACCTTTGCAGCTTCTATGCGTTCTTGCTCAGTGAGATGGGCCATCCGAGACCGCCTCTTGTTTGCGAGGTACTCGTTGCCCTTTGAGGAGGATCCTCCGTGAGAGGAGATCCCAGCACGTCGAAGGCTCGACTCGTCCGCCGCCTTTCTACGTGCTTCGAGTTACGCGATTGTTTGTGCTTGGCGCTTAAATTCCTCCTTCAGGAGCCAATGGTAGCCCATCAGAAGTTCTAGCGAGGAACCGGGGGGTAAAGGGTTCCCCCGTAGGGCCTCGCGGCAGCGAGCCCATTCAATCTCATTGAGCCTGACCACGACGCGTTCGCCGGTTTGCTCGTTGGTTATGGTTGGAGGTTCGATCGCTCCTCCGTTGTTGACGAGGGCGTGATTGCCACCATTGCCTCCGTTGCCACCGTTGCCGCCATTGCCACCGTTGGGCGGGTCGGTTTCTTTACCGCGATTACCCATGTTGTCGCGGTTGGCGGAGGTGTCGCCTGCGTTGATGACGGTGCACATGAAGTGATTGGGGAAGCTGCTGCTTCCACAACTCTTAGATCTGGAGCCGTAGGCTCCATCTTCAGTGGCCAGATGCTCAGATCGGGGTCGCGACTACTGTCGCTGACCGTGTTCTCGACTGTTGCCGGGGCGTTGAGCTCACTGAGAGTACCGATATGGGAGTAGCCCCCGAGTGCCTGGTTGAGTCAAAGACTCAGGCAGGGACTAAAGAAATTTTGCGACTGCTGTCGTCTTTTATTTGCTTGTTTCAGTCGAATTTGCTTCCGGCGCTCCCTATGGGAGTAACCCATCTCCATATTCGAACCGTGCTTCGAGTGATTGGTTTTTGTTTTGATTGTTCATGTTCCTGTAAAAGAAGAAGAAGAAATCGTAGGGTGCGTGACCAGCGCTCCCTATGGGAGTAGCCCCCGAGTGCTTGGTGGAGTCGAAGACTCGAGCAAGGACTAAAGTAATCGAAGTCTTCTTCTGCATAGGTTTTGATGACGTCAGTGCTGACGATATCATGACCTCAGTTGCCCGCGTGAGCGAGTTTGACGGGACGTGACGAGCGGTGGGTCCTACTCCCTAACTCTGATTTGACTGGGCGTGCGTAATCTTTATTTTAACCGCGCCTCCTCGATTTCCGCACATAATGGGAGTAGTGGGGGACGGTTCGCGTTTCAGCTCCTCCACGTGTCTAGCACGATGATCGCCACGCGTCCAGTAGGGTTTTTCTGAGCCATTGGATTGCATCTTCCAGGGGTTAAGTAGTGACGCTGCGACGGTAAAATTCACATCTGCTTTCGTTCATCCTTTGCCTTCATCGCCATTGCCGCTGCTCCTCTGCTTTCTCTGCGCTCTTTTCCTCTGCGGTGCTGGACCAGCTCCGCACATTTCCCAGCTATTTCCTCCGGTCGCATCGCCATCGCGTAATGGGGAAGAAGAAAGGAGGTGTTGCGGCCGATTCCGCGGCTTCCGCTGCTGCGGTGAAGAAGAAGGGCGGCTCCGCCGCTGCAGGCACCAGCACCGCCGCCGGCGGGAAGAAGAAGGGCACTGGCACCCACGTCAAGAATGGCGTGTGGCGTCCATCCGTCATCAAGTCCTCTGATCTTCGTCTTCTTCGCCAAGACGGAGTGTTGTCCGCCGCAGTCGCCGACGCGCGCGTCCCTGGTGGCGAGGTAATCCCCTCTCCTCCTGCCGGTTTTCGAGTGATGTTCCTAGCGTTCATCATTCGTGGCCTCTCTTTGCCCCTGCATCCTTTCTTCAGGGGCCTTCTTTGTTTTTATGGGCTCCAGATCCATCAGCTGTCCCCCAATTCCATCCTCCATGTAGCTTGCGACATCACCCTCTACGAGTGCTGGCTCGGGATCGAGACGCATTTCGGTCTCTTCAAGCGTCTCTTCAAATTGAAACACCAATCGGCATCTGGTTCCGTAGTCTACGATGTAGGCGGCTGCAAAATTCATGTTGATCCATCCGCCACATACTTCGACATCAAGCTGATGATGTCCGTCCAAGGGTGGAGGGACAAGTGGTTCTACGTTCGCGACCAGAAGGCCGACGGAGACCAGTTCAGACTCGCGCCCTTCGACCCCTCGACGTCGTGCAAGAGGAGGCACTCCTAGAAGAATGTGGTTATGCCCGGCGAGTCCGCGGAGACAGATGTGTTGTACGAGCGCGTTTGCGACCTCGAGAGTCGCATAGGCAAAGAGGAAGGAGGTTGCGCCCTCATTTGCACTTGGCTGTGCCATCGCGTCCAGCCCCTGCAGGCTAGAGTCCACCCCATGTTTTAGTGGGCTGGTGCTGACGATGTCACTCGCGTGTCTGCCGATGGCATGTCCGCGAGTGAGGTAGATAAAAGGGTTCGACTGGTTACTAGGTACACCGTCAAGGACGTGCTCCCCGGTGAACCAGTTGTTCCTCCTTTTTACGTGCTTCGAGTTGCGCGATTGTTTGTGCTTGGCGCTTAAATTCCTCCTTCAGGAGCCAATGGTAGCCCATCAGAAGTTCTTGCAAGGAACCGGGGGGTAAAGGGTTCCCCCGTAGGGCCTCGTGGCAGCGAGCCCATTCAAGCTCATTAAGCCTGACCACGACGCGTTCGCCTGTTTGCTCGTTGGTTATGGTTGGAGGTTCGATTGCTCCTCTGTTGTTGACGGGGGCGCGATTGCCACCGTTGGCACCGTTGCCGCCATTGCCACTGTTGGGCGGGTCGGTTTCGTTACCGCGATTTCCATGTTGTCGCGGTTGGCGGAGGTGTCGCCTGCGTTGATGACGGTGCACATGAAGTGATTGGGGAAGCTGTTGCTTCCACAACTCTCAGATCCGGAGCCGTAGGCTCCATCTTCAGTGACCAGATCGCTCAGATCGGGGTCGCGACTACTGTCGCTGACCGTGTTCTCGACTGTTGTCAGGGTGTTGATCTCACTGAGAGTACCGATCGATGGAGGGAACCATGATGCTGGAGCAATCGACACCCATCTGACCAACTTGGAAGCGGAAGCTCCTGATCGCCAAGCTGATTCCGTCACCTACGGACTCGAAAGCCGGGCGAGTGGCTGGTGTGTGGATGGTGAAGTCGAACGCGCCGAAGAGCTAGCGAATCTCCGCTGTTGCGGAGTTGTAGATCGCGGTTGATGGGGCCGAAGAAGCCGCAACATCAGCACTCTCAATTCCCATAGACGGCGCCAATTGACGAGGGTTTAACTCATCAATGCCCATTGTTATGGACTTGGGTTTTGGATAAGGAGGGAGCACTGGAGACATCTATCGGCTAGCAAACAAGCACACAGGGGACTCGAAGATTTACCCAGGTTCAGGCCTCGTAAAGGTCCCTACTCCTGCTTGTCTGCTCATGGAATTATCAAAGGAATCAAAGATTACAATGGTGCATAGATGTAATCTGGCAAGGGTTGTGGAAACTAGGGTTGCGTGTGTCCTCCTCGCCACCCCCTCCTAGCCTTTATATAGATAGGCTAGGTCTCGGGTAACAGGTCGAGTCGGTTAGAGGTTAGGGTTTTCCCCTTTGAACTTTCTATCTTTAGCTTCTTCTTGTTCTTCAAGCAATCGAAAGTCCGTAGGTTACTCGAGTTCTTCATTTGGGCCTTGGCGACACCGTGGGCTTCTATGTATTCAGGCCGTATATACCAAGCTCGAGTACCTGTAGGGTATACCCATGTCAGAGACACTTCCTTTTCTTTTTAGAGAAGGATGGGTCAAAACCTTAGATTCTTTTCTTTATGGTAGAGAAGGAGGCGAGATTACGTCCCCTTCTATTCATTTATGTATTTCTTATTCTGCTATTCCGAATATTTTGATTTCTTGCTTATCTTATATTACTTTCCTAATTGCTCTAAGTAATGCACGTGGTACAAATTTCATGGTAGGGAACTTCTTTGAGTCATCATATTTTGCAATTCATACGAAGGAAATTAATATGTGATTTTCCTAATTGGAGAATCGAAATGAATCCCTTTTGCTCATTCTATCTAGACCCATATAATACGAATGAATTCAAATATAATAGGTATTCCGTTTTATTTAGGAAGAGAACGTAAAAAATCTGCATTGACTTTAATCAAATCTAGAGTATGCAAATGGGGGACTTCTTCACCGTAGAGCACCATCACACTGCGGGGTTCGGGATCCAAAAGAACTACTTCCACAATCTCTGCTGGATCAGAGGAGCGAGAGTGTCATCGTCAAGCACCGAATGCGCGTGACTTCCTCGGAGATGCTGCACTTTGGGCGCTAGGAGTTGTCGGAGCCGCCAGAGTTCAGAATGACCCTGAGATCGGCGTCAGTACGACAACATCGCCAACACTCTCCCGTGTGACAAAGCTTTTCATAAAGGTAATTTTTCGAAAAGCCCCTCCCATTACTGAATTACTAATAGATAGATCCTGACATTAGGGTCTTGGCATAGGAAAAATTATTGTTTGCAGGTGCGTAACCCCAACAATAATTCTGCTTGGAAGAGTCAAACTTTGGCTCAAATTTTAAAAAACAATATTCTAATCCTGCAGGTGCCCCACATAATAATAATTTTGATAATCATAGTGGATCAAATCATGTCAATCTCTCTTTAGAGAATTCTATTAGAACTTTTATGCAAGTTTAAACCAAGCAAAATAATATGCTTATTAAAATCATAGAGAATCATGAAAATAGTATTGGAAAATTATCTAACTAGGCCATTGCAATTAGAGATGATGGGTATGATCTACAGGAAAGAACCAAGACCGTGGAGGCACAATTGGGCAAGGTTGCCGAGAGTCAAGCTCTCATACTTGCAAAATTCGCTAGAAAGCCTGAGCCAAACTCGGTAGAAGAACTCAAGATGATAAGGGTAGAAAATAAAGATGAGAAGCATGAAGAGCTAGATTATAGCAATGCGTCATCGCCAGATTATACCGTGGAAGATCTAGTAAATATAATCACCGTAAAGAATCCATACATAGAACAAGGTAACGATGCTACATACCAACAATTTATAAAAGAAGTAGCATCTAAAGTTCGCGAGCTAGAGATGGAATATAAGAAACTAGCTGATAAATTTCTAGCTAAGCCAGATGATATTTTTGATCCCACTATTAAAATTAAAATAGGAATCGATGAAATAGTTGCTCTTTGTGATCTTGGTGCAAGCATTTAAACAATTTCTAAGAGCCTATTTGATAAACAAAATTTAAGGTCATTCACAACTACTGAAATGAAACTCCATCTTGCTGATTCAACAGATAAACGAGATGTTAGGATAAAATAATTAAAGGATGTCCTGCTCTTACTGATCTAGTTATAGTAGACATGCCTGAAGATCCCATAGCACCAATAATTATAGGTAGGTCATTTCTAAGAACAATTAAAGCGTTGATTAATCTACATGAAGGGAATGTGAGAATAGGACTATCGTCTAGAGATTCTTTTATAGTCCACTTTCCTAGAAAGAAGAAGGCCAAGCTTAATGATGATGGTGTAATCACTTTAAAAGATAATTACTTTGGAGTGAGAGTTCCGCTCACAAAGTCTAAATAATCATCTTGGTCAAGCTAATAGACCTTAACTAGAAGCGCTCGATGGGAGGCAACCCTAGTGAAATAAAGTTTCTATCTTGTGTTAGTTTTGTTTGTTTTTAATAAAGAGTGTTCAAGAAGGTCCTTTGAAGAGAGGATAAGAATCTAAGGTAATCCTCACTCTATGATATTCACTAACACATGGCCAAAAGGTACTGCGGTTTTATGAAGTTTATTTGTTGTCATTCTCTTGTTATTTGATGTGCAACGGCGTATGAAGCTTCTAACTATTTTTTTAGTTTTTGAAGCTTACTAGGCACTTAACGACCACCAGTACGACCAGACCAGGCCGTACCGTCCGCCCGTACCACATCTCGACACAAAAGGATGCAATCTTTGATTTTTTTGTCACAGGGTACGAATCGTATAAAGACCACTAGTACGACTGGAGGCCACCGTACCATACCTCCAAGCAAAATATCGAGTTGGAAGCAAATGATCTAAGCTTTTAACAACCTACATTACGGGCGCGAGCGACTATACCGCGTGCCCGTACCAAGTGCACCGCATGGAGGGACGTTGACCCCAAGGTAATACACTTGGTACGGGCGGGCTTTGGCCGTACCGCCCGCCCGTACCACCTACCCGGCTGTGATTTTAACCCCAGGAAGGAGGTAAACCTAAAGCTAAATTCATAATCCCTCTTTCTTCTTCCTCCAAACTCCAAACTACCTCTATTGTATCTTCAAATATTCTTGTTCTTTCTTCGTTTCCTCACACCTAATCATTCTAAGATATGTTTCTCATCTGATCCATAGTTTATTTTTATCAAAACCTTGCTCAATCTTTCACCATTATCAATCTAGAATTAGGTCTTGTTCTTGAGCTAACCTTGATTATGAGCATGCTTAGTTTTGTTTTTATAGGAGTTTATTTTGTAAGAAGTGTAGAGGATCGTTTTTGCTATGTTTCTATTGGAACAAATTCTTAATTACCTTTATTTTTACTTTTAGATGAACACAAGGAGCCATACACATGTAGTGGTTGCGGAACAAGCCGCACCACCCGTTGATGGGCTAACCCCCCGAGTCATTTGGCATCGAGTTCATCGAGGAGTCCCAACTCACTCGTTTAAACCGTCTCAAGAACCGAGAAATCAAGTCAACCAAGTGGGTGTGTCCTTATATCCTTAACCAACTAGGCATCCATCATAATTTTGATTTACTGTGCAACAATGCTGATTTGCATCACTTTGTCTTTGAGGACGCCGCCACATATCGCCGCTTGATGCTTGAGTTCCTCAGTACCTTGACGCATACGGTGAATATGTACTACTGCTCAGAGGAACATGTCCCTGGAGGTGATCTTATTATCTTCCGCCTCATGAACCGTGATTATACCATGACACTTAACTGATGGGCTCATTATTTTGGGTTTGCCAACAACAACACCGAAATTTGCTCCACCAGTTTTGTTCTTAATCCTACACCCTTGGAGTACTTTAATTATATGAGAATCCGTGGGAACGTACCCAAGGGAAATAAAATTGATCATCCTGTTGTTCGTTATTTGTTCTATGTTATTGCTAACACTTTGCAGGCACATTGTGAATTTACTAGAGCTAATGAAGAGGACATAATTGTATGGGTTCCGCACATAAAAAGAATAAATTTTACTCTACGCCCCTGAACCCCTGAAGTTGCCAGGACCTATCTATTAGTAATACAGTAACGGGAGGGGCTTTTCACGAACTTACCCTTGAAGACCGAAAAGCGTTGTCAACGCTTAGGAGAGCGTGGTTGATGTAGACAAGCCGAAGCCGACCTCAAGGTCATGATGAAGTCCTTGCACTCCTTCTGGCTCCAACGACTTGAGTGCCTCAAGTGCGACACCTCGCGGGGAGTTACACACGTTCGGTGCCCGACGATGACTCCCGCTTCCCCAGTCCAGCAGTAGTTGCGGAAGTAGAGCTCCCGGATTCCGCGGTGAAGATGTCTCTCACTTGCGCAATCCAGACTTGGGACCACGGTCACGAGAGAGAGATAGGGGGAAAGATAAAACATCAACTGGAGGTCCTCCCAAAAGTGGGGAGACCTTTATTGATTATTGGTGTATTTTTTCTAGGCCAAATACCCCACTTTATATAGGGGGGAGGGGAGGTACTACCTCCCCCAAAGTCCCGGGGTGGGACTAAAGGAGAGGAGGGGGAGGAGGTGCCCGCCGGCCACCTAGTGGGCCCCGCGCGGGGGGCCTAGGCCCAGCCGGCCTCCCCCTTTCCCTTCTCCCTCTCTCCTTTCCCCTAATGGGCCCTCTCCCTCTAGAATTGGCCCATTAAGCCTTTTTGACCTTTAATTAATTTTCTCTTTATTAAATAAATACGAATAAATGATTAAATCAACATTTAACATTCATTCACAAATTATTCAATCTCCGTGGCCATGGAACACCATCCACTTCCACTCCGGACATCCTCCGGATTTACCGAAACCCTTCCGATTTTCTCCCTTCTCTTCTTCAGTGATTCTACCAATCCTATAAATACTCTCTAAGCATCATCAAGCCCTTAAGCGTGATACCCCACGGTTCGGGAACACTCCAGACATGGTCGGGATACTCTCGCACCAATGATCGACAAAGGGACCTGGATGGCCATGTGACCCCTGTGCGTTCCACAAAGATCTTTCGTCGTTTGAACCGGGACAATCGTGTCTTATTCCCTTTGTCTGTCAATACTTGCATTGCCCGATATCTGATCAATGACATCGCCATGTCGTGTTCAATCTCGTTACTGAACAATGCTACTTGACTCGTTCCGACAAGTGATATCCCCATGATCTAATCACACGCTGCGCAGCTATTGGATATAACTTCTCCGAGTGGGCCCTTGAGTATCTTCCTATCACATGGATGGACAAATCCCGCTCTTGACATATATTTCCTCTACGGTTTCCTCCAAGTACCTGAACACACCTTTATAACCACCGTTTTACCAGATGGCGTTTGATGCTATCAAAGAACTCGCGGGAGACAGTCATCGATATAGTCTCACGGTCTAAGGAATAGTTTACGAGGGTCCTTTTCTAATCATCGTAACTTGAACTTCGTGACATGATCGAATCATGATGTTTAGGTTGGGTATTGGTTCATCATATCATTCTTAGAATGAGATGACCTCATTTCAAACTGGCATAAATGCCACATGATCAGGAAACATGATCATCTGTTGACCAATGAACCAGTGGCTAGAGTTTCACTAGGAACCCCTGGTTGTTTGTATATCACACGTGCATTGATGTTTCCACTCAATATAGTTATAGCATGATATAAAACTTAATCATAAACTATATGAAATATGATAATAGTCCTTACTACTATTTGTCTCTAGGGCATATTTCCAACAGTCTCCCACTTGCACTAGAGTACAAATACACTAGCTGCATTTGTTCTCAATCATTGGCACCATATAACCGGCACCTAGAACATGCTTGCTCATGGAAGAGGTTGAGTCTTGGGTCCATACTTTATAGTCCCAAATCCTTTGCAACTTTCTAATGTCACTTTGATTGACATTAATATTCTATCATCACATGATAGCATATGTGTGAATGCATCATTGCTATGGCAGCAGAACGAGACCTGATTCCAGGAGCCTACAGTGACGTTAGATCAACCTCGAGGGCTTTCTCATGGGCACTGTGCCCTGGGACACATCATTCTACGTTAAAAGCGAACTAGCCCCACCATAACTTTATACAACACTTTAGATGGTACCCTTATCTATTATTATAAATGTACTCATCGAAACACTAGTGCACTCTATGCAACTTTTGATGTTTTGTTCACCTCGCTTCCTACTTGACTTTAATTGGTATCTACAGGAGTTTCCAACACATTCCCTTATAACATAACCCTTTATGCTTTAAGATATGTCATCCTTTTATGGATTTGGAAAATGTGTCTACAGTTCTCTACTAGACACTGCGGACAAAACTCAGCTCAACGTTCTGTGATTCGACCTTAATCACTTTTAAACGTTCCTTATTGGATCATATATTATGTTAAGTTATCATCATGGTTTACTAAGATAGAACCTATGTCTTTAACATAGTGGATGATGATCATCCTTTTCTTTTCTTTCAACCATTGATGCTAAACTTAATACTATTCCTAATTTGAGTTATTAAGGACTGGTTCCTTAATTAACTTCTATCCTAAAACCCTTTTTCAGAATCCCTTAAGGAATACTACATAATATCATAATACACCTATTATCAATTTCTATATCTTATGAATCATTATTCATAAGTATTTGCGCTTTCATTCTTAACATACTTAAGAATTACTCGTATAAGCTCCCACTCAAAAATATGTCAATCACATATTGTTTCAGGAAGACTTTCATAGCTCCCACTCAATTTTATGCAAATTGCATATCTCCTGACTATTTTGAATAACTTCAAAAACCTTTGATCAAATATCAAACTTGGAGATTTACTATGAGATACTAGTACTTTACTAGTTTTAAATCCACTAGACATTCAGCACGCTTGAATCAAATTCATTTGAACTTGTCCAATACTTGACAAATTGTGCTTTTGTCATTCACCCCTTTTTCCTACTATGGCCTTGCAGTCATTTGGGAAATTCCAAGTAACTCCTTTTACTTGTGAGATTCCGCAATGAATTGCTTTCTGATCTCAAGTGAATTTTGCTTCTAGGATTTCTCATAATTTAGTTTACCATTATTTCCTTTGTAGTTTGTAGGTATGTCATATTCCAAAAATCATGACAAGTGATTCACAAATGTCGCCATACAAGATATGGATTTACATTTTGAATCCTACTTCATGTAGTGAAAAACAATAGTGGAGGGAAAAACACAATGATCAAAATCATTGATTCTTTCCTTTCGTGAAGAGAATCGTTCAGGAACGTTGTCCGTTGCGCTTCTCAACATTCTGATGCAGGGTTTTGAATCCTCATCGTGTTTTACACTATCTTCCATTTGCTCCATAATTGATAGACTTCACTAGAGGTGAGCTTTCTCAAGAATGCACCAAAATGCAAGCAATACGAATCTTGCTTTCCTTTTGGTTTGAGCTATGGGTTTTGTATTCAAAGTTTCCAATGAATACTCTACAAGGACTTATTCGCTATTGTTTTGGTTATATCGAATAACCCCAAAACTTTCACGAATTCAAATGGTTTACCAATTCTAATTGAGTGCTAACTATTTCTTAACTAATGGTCTCTACATATACACTACAACGATTTATTTGGTGCCTTCTATTCAGCCCCCTTTGATATCTAATATCGCATTGTGATGCTCTGTATTTTGATGTTTCAAAATGCTTCGCATTCCCCAATGTCTTTTATGCCATTCTTATAAATTTGAACTTCATTACTATTGATCAAATCATAGTAATTGGATTCTATTTTATATTTATACCCTTTGTTAATGAAACACTTTGATCAAATCAAATAGTTTCATATTCATGTTTCCTTTGGTAAACTTACTTTACATATTTAAACAATCATTTAATGATAATTACCATTTTCGTTAAACACAATACATCGAATATGTATTCTATTTAACAATTCATTAAACACTTTGTATTCAAGTAATACACGGTGTTCAAGTTATTTCGCTTAACTTGGGCATGATTTATATGTGACAAGAAATCGAATGACTTTCACATATTATCACATAACTTTGAATTCAAACAATGGTTTTTCATTTATTAATGAACATATCATTAAGTTGGGTATTTCAAACAAGGAATTTTAATGTTTTACAAATGTTCATGCATTATCAATTAGTTTCAATCAATAAGGACAATTCACAAGTAATCAAACAAGATATGAACACGAATAGAAATCATTCATAAAAGCAGAACAACTGTTTGTTACAAACTCATATGAATAACCGTCTCACGAAGTGTGAGACACACTAAAGAAGTTCACAATCTCTTGAATACAATAATCATCCTAAACATAAACTAAGTGATAAATGTCGAGGGAGAGTGTCGTCGGCCATCATCATCATGCTTGCCATCAACACGCAATGTCACCTCCTCTCCAGCAAGCACCTCTCATGAAGAAGGACCTATTTTCAGCAAAACAGAACAAGTATCAGATATACTTAACACTGCAAATGTGTTTGCAAGATTATAACATTTATAAAACTGTATATATCAAATATATACCTTGGTCATCGATGACCTCTCCGGTGATTGGTTCAACCTTTACGTTCCGAAAACGTAATATGAACTCATAGAAATCCAGTGCTTCCGTATCACCACTCATGATGATACTCCGGACATGTCCTTTGTAGCTGGGAGGCAATGACCAAAGTAGTACGTCTATCGCAAATGGATCAGCCATCTAGTAATCCACGAAGTGAACCAGTCTTATATGTGCATCAAGCATGCGCTCCAAGTAACTCTTTAGACATGTATGCTCCTCCATATGTATGGAAAGGAACTCTCCAAGCAACTCGTGCTTCCACATACGCACATGGCCTATGAACTCTGCTCTCAGCTGATCCACCATCGAATATGGGTCAAGATCACCCATGAGCGGATGTAGTTCATCCACCATCCCGTAACGCATTATTATCTGAATGTAAGTGGACATCTCTTGGCGATAGTAGCGGTCTGCCAGCTCTTGTGGAGTCTCATAGTAGTCTAACTCAGTCAAATCCATCGTACGGCGTATGTAGTCTACCACATGATTCCTAGTAAGGAGATCATCTAAGCGCACAAGCCAACTAGGGAAGTTGGATCCATCAAGTCTAAGTTTCTCACCCTTTACCCAATCCTCAATGGCAAAGTAAGCTTCACGGTGAGCCATCTATAGTAATAATTGCAAAAGGAGTTAAGACTAAGTTTATAGTTAAATGAGTTAATAATAACTCCACTCAGAAACGCCTATCCCCAGTGAGGGTTCCTAGTGATAACACGACCCCTATCAGCCACATCTCCCCCCGATCGTCACGTCCATCAATGTGGGTTCAAGGGTGGACTCTAAACGTCGGTCACATCATTCATGCGACTCATGCTCGATCTTTCGACCATCCGTGTTCCGAGGCCACGCTTCTCTAGCGTGCTAGGCTCTCCAACTCAACCTTAGTGTATTCACTGTGCAACATGGCTTACACCCACTGCATGCGGACGTAGATATGTATGACACCCAAGCATGTAACCCTGGATCGCCTCATATCGAAGAACTTTCTTGGTGGTGCACACTAAGGGGGAACACAATCGTTGGTAATTTTAACAGGGATCATCTTATTAGGCTACCGTCGAGTATCTAATACTAGCACACAATAAGACATACAAACAATAACATTGAATGTAAATGCTATGTGATATGGTCCTTCACGTCGTGATCTCCATCCGCCGTCACCAGGTTCCGGCGCCAGGGTTCCGGCGCCGTAGACACCAGGGTACCGGTGTCATTCCGGCATGGTAGTTCGTCACCTCCATGACTATCTACTACTATGTAACAAAAGGTAATTACTTTACCTTTGCCACAACCATATCACAAAGCAACGCCCCCCTGCAAAACAAAGTTAGACGCCTCTACTTTATCTTTGCATGTTTTACGTGGCTGAATGGGCTTTCGCACAAGAACCGTTCTTACCTACGAACTTTCAGCACAACGCTGATCAAGTAGTTGTCTCTACTACACCCCTTTCGGGGCCCTCCGTTGCAAATGGTATACCAACTAATGCGAGAGAGACAGACACCCCCCTAAGCCACTTTATACGGTACAGGCCGTATGTCAAGCGTGGACCAGTCTTGCGAATGAACGTGTAAAGTCGGTTGGGGGCCGCTTCATCAAGCATTACTCTGGTATACACAAGTACACGTGGGAGGGTAACAACTAAAAGATCAATGCCCACACGCTACATCTCGTGTGTTCTACCCATACTCGTATTACTACGCATAGATCTAGCTCTGATACCACCGTATGGGTTCTGCGCATAAAAACAATAAATTTTACTCTACGCGTCTGAACCTCTAAAGCTGCCAGGACCTATCTATTAGTAATACAGTAACGAGAGGGGCTTTTCACGAACTTACCCTTGAAGACCGAAAAGCGTTGTCAACGCTCACGAGAGCGTGGTTAATGTAGACGGCTGAAGCCGACCTCAAGGTCGTGATGAAGTCCTTGCGCTCCTTCTGGCTCCAACGACTTGAGTGCCTCAAGTGCGACACCTCGCGGAGAGTTACACACGTTTGGTGCTTGACGATGACTCCCGCTTCCCTGATCCAGCAGCAGTTGCGGAAGTAGAGCTCCCGAATCCGAATCCCGTAGCGCGACGGCGCTCCGCGGTGAAGATGTCTCTCGCTCGCGGAGTCCAGACTTGGGAACACGGTCATGAGAGAGAGAGAGGGGAGAGAGAAAATATCAATTGGAGGTCCTCCCAAAAGTGGGGAGACCTTTATTTATTATTGGTGTATTTTTTCTAGGCCAAATACCCCACTTTATATAGGGGGAGGTGAGGTACTACCTCCCCCAAAGTCCCGGGGTGGGACTAAAGGAGAGGAGGAAGTGGCCGCCGGCCACCTAGTGGGCCCCGTGCGGGGGGCGGGGGGGGGGGGGGGATAGGCCCAGCCGGCCTCCCCTTGCCCCTTCTCCCTCTCTCCTTTCCCCTAATGGGCCCTTTCCCTCCAGAATTGGCCCATTAAGCCTTTTTGACCTTTAATTGATTTTCTCTTTATTAAATAAATATGAATAAATGATAAAATCAACATTTAACATTCATTCACAAATTATTCAATCTCTGTGGCCATGGAACACCTTCCACTTCCACTCCGGACATCCTCCGGATTTACCGAAACCCTTCCGGTTTTCTCCCTTGTCTTCTTCGGTGATTCTACCGATCCTATAAACACTCTCTAAGCATCATCAAGCCCTTAAGCGTGATACCCCACGGTTCGAGAACACTCCAGACATGGTCGGGACACTCCCGCACCAATGATCGACAGAGGAACCTGGATGGCCATGTGACCCCTGTGCGTTCCACGAAGATCTTTCGTCGTTTGAACCGGCACAGTCGTGTCTTATTCCCTTTGTCTCTCGATACTTGCATTGCCCGAGATCTGATCAATGACATCGCCATGTCGTGTTCAATCTCGTTACTGAACAATGCTACTTGACTCGTTCCGACAAGTGATATCCCTGTGATCTAATCACACCCTGCGCAGCTATTTGATATAACTTCTCTGAGTGGGCCCTTGAGTATCTTCCCGTCACATGGACAGACAAATACCGCTCTTGACATATATTGCCTCTACGGTTTCCTCCAAGTACCTGAACACACCTTTATAACCACCGTTTTACCAGATGGCGTTTGATGCTATCTAAGCACTCTCGGGAGATAGTGATTGATATAGTCTCACGGTCTAAGGAATAGTCTACGAGGGTCCTTTTCTAATCATCGTAACTTGAACTTCATGACATGATCGAATCGCGATGTTTAGGTTGGGTATTGTTTCATCATCTCATTCTTAGAATGAGATGACCTCATTTCCAACTGGCATAAATGCCACATGATCAGGAAACATGATCATCTGTTAACAATTGAACCAATGAGTAGAGTTTCACTGGGAACCCCTGGTTGTTTGTATATCACACGTGTATTGATGTTTCCACTCAATACAGTTATAGCATGATATAAAACTTAATCATAAACTATATGAAATTTGATAATAGTCCTTACTACCTTTTGTCTCTAGGGCATATTTCCAACAATAATAATCCTCGCAAAATCTACTATTCCAAATTGTAACTTGACGCCAAATATGGGCGGCCTTCTCGTGTTTGATCTAAATCATCAAGCTCTTTAATCCCGTGGTCCCATATGTGGAGGAGGAGTTGTCACCGTTCTTGCTCGAGCACTTCTTATCAACCTAGGTAATATCCAACCGTTGGTAGGTGCTCGCCGTCTCAGTTTTGCTACTCTCAAATGTTGTGGTATGGTTTCTAAATCAAATGGTAGATACTTTATTGATATATCTAGAGCCAATCACTTGATGCTAGCTCCTTTGCCTAATGGTTTGTTCTCTATCAAGGCCAGACGTTTGCTTTTTGATGCGCAGGTTGAAGAAAGTCTACCCCAACAATAAGAACTCGTGGGTGAAGAAGGATAAGATGGAGAAGTGGAACAAGAAGGACCGAACAAGAGCAACAACCACCAAACTACTACACCACCTATGAAGACATCTATTCTCTTGAAGGAAGCATTCAGAATATGAGAGACTTCTCCATCAACCTTCGAGATGTTACCGCCAATCTCTCAACCCAGTTCACCAATTGAAGCAGCCAATTGAACTTGGGAGATTATCCACCACCACCATAATGAGGAACAAAAGGGATTATAAAATCCTAAGCTTGGGGATTTGTCCCCTAACATTTTATATTTCTGTAATACTGAGGTTGTACTCCTGCTCCGTGTGGGCTTTGAAACACTTGTGTTGGTTTGTTCCAACACTTCGCTTTTTGTTTTCGTTTTATTTTGCTTTTAGTTTGTTTGTTTTATTTTATTAGCTTCTTGCTTGGTCGCAAGCTTTTTCTGTTCTTTAATCCCCATCCTCAAAAATACAAAAAGATTTTCCCTTTTATCCTTTTTTCATGAAAGTGGATTTGCTTATTGCCTCTTTGCTTTAATAATATTTTGAGAGTGATTTGATTTGAGTTTTGAAGGAACACATCCCAACAAGGAAGAGAATTATGAAGTCA
This sequence comes from Avena eriantha, assembly GCA_910589775.1. NCBI lineage: Eukaryota > Viridiplantae > Streptophyta > Magnoliopsida > Poales > Poaceae > Avena > Avena eriantha. The sequence continues at coordinate 20,232,992 of OU342742.1, read as the reverse complement.
CTCATGAGAGGTATGTCCTATATCTCCCACTTTAGAAGTTTGAAACGTTTATCCTAGTTAGTTGATTTGTTAAGATGCTATGTTAGTGGGAGTAATTCAAAATAGTTAGAGTAAAGATTTTTATTTATATGAGTAACTAGTTGTGGAAATTTTTTCTCTAGTTTTTTTAGTTAATCGAGTCTTGCCTTGAAAATAATATTGCCAAACAAGTAAAACAAGAAAAAGTCTCCAATTTGTGACTTGTTTGATGAGTGATTGTATTAAGAGTTTACCTTTGAAGATACTTAACCCCATAGATATTTTGATGGACTTGATGGCACTCTTGAAAGGAGTTGTTTGATTGAAATGAAGTCTAGTGGTAATTGTGATTCATGCCAAAGCTAAAACTTGTCGATCAAAATGTGATATTGCTTAAAGTCTAAATGTTTTTGATGCATACCTTTGGATGCCAACAACTCCGCTGGCCTACAAACGATCAATGGTGCAACCCCTAATTTCGGCCATGAGTTAATGACATGGGTAACACTTGTTATCGTAATGGGAAAAAGTATTGGTACTCTTAAAAGGCTGTGAAAATCATTGCTAAGAGAATCACTCAATGATCCTTGTTGAGAATTATCTTTGAATAATGAAGATCCACACAAAACAGTCTTTGGCATGGCCTCGTTACTACTCTATGATTTTTCTTGAAAGACAATGATTCGAATAGTAGTGTTTTGATATTCTTGATTTATTGATGTGGGCGTCAATGAGACACTTCACTGTTATGCTACTTGGAACATGATCTCTCTTACTTAAATTTGCTATTTTGAAATTTTCAATTGTTCTTTGGCAGGCTGAGAGTAATTGTTACACTAGAGGAATTGGAATAATTGTTACACCCCGTTATTTATACTTATACTAAACTCTACTTTGATTGTTTTGAGTTATCAAAGCTTGTATAGTAATCTTGGCAACTCTCTAACTTTGATGAGTTTTTCAAATGGAAGAAGTGTTGTATGCATACGAATACCAATCGTGAGTGGATTCATCTTCTCGTTGTGTTTAACCGCTGAGTTCTTTACGGTTTTGTTGTTTTCTTGCTCGAGGACGATCAAGGTTTGAGCTGTGGGGAAGTTGATGGCTGTGAAAATAGCCATATTTCTCCGTGTTTAAATCACACTTTTAGTCAAACAAATGACCAAGAATCTCTCTAGCCTTGCTTGCTACTAATGACTAATTATTGCAAAGATGTGCCATCCTTTGTTTGAATTGTGTTGTGCGGGAAATCAAACTTTTAAGGCGAAATTAGGAGCCATTAATGAAGATAATGAGGATGCCTACACAGCCAAGCAAACCTGCATCAAAACCAACTTCCAAAGGGTTTAACGACCAATGGTACGAGCAAGGTCCACCTGTAGCACCCGCCTGTACCAGGTGGCAGCGGCTTCATCAAGTCAAATCCTACAACTTTTGTGAAGGAACCTATATATTTCGAGGCCCCAGCTGCCGTGCAGAGGGCAACCATTCTTAGATTGCATCACAACACCACCAAAGGAGATCCATCACCATAGTTCATTTTCTCCATAGACATAGCCATTAGCTTGTACTTGAGATCTCCTTGTGATTCAGCGACCATTGTAATAATATTTGATTACAATCTAAGTATTTTGCACAACGTTTTCTATCCTTGATCTTATTGTTATGAGTGAGTAGTCCTTAGGGGCTGCGGGTTGGGGTGAAACCTCGCAGCCATTATGTGCATATAATCCATGGGAGTATTGTGTATTGATTGAATAGAGATTTATATCTTTATTTCTTTGTCTCTTGTCTCGATCTATGGACTTGTAGGTACCCAAGATACCATAGATTGATAAAGGCTTGAGGTGAGATGCTTGGTGAGCGGTGACCTTGTAGGAAACCAAGTGACAGAAAGGGGAGTACGGTCTTTGTTTAGTGATCCATTTGGGGACAACAACAACATCACTTCTTAATAAGGCTTTGATCTATGTTTTTGAAGGAAATATGCCCTGAGAGGCAATAATAAAGTTGTTATTATATATTCCTTGTATATGATAGATGTTTATTTTGCATGCTATAATTGTATTGATAGGAAACATCAATACATGTGTGTTTAATAAACAAAAAGGGTTCCTAGTTATGCCTCTCTTATAGACTAGCTTGTTGATTAACAAGATGATCAAAGTTTCCTGATCATGGACATTGGATATTGTTAATAACAAGGTCACATCATTTGTGAAATGATGTGATGAACATTCATCCGAAGTATAGCATTACGATCAAGTCATTATGTTTATATTGCTATAACATCATAAAAAGTAGTCTTAGTCCTTAGACCATGAGATCATGTTAATTGCTAACACCGGAAGAGTATCTTGATAACATCAAACGTCACACCGTAACAGGGTGACTATAAAGATGGGTTCAGTACTACGAAGGTGTTATGTTGAGGCTCATGGATCAAGAGTGGAATTTGTCAAGCCAGATGACGGATAGATATACTCTGGGCCCTCTCAGTGATATCACATTAAGATAGCTTGCAAGCAAGTGATGTGATCACTAGAATGTTATATCACGGGAACGAGAAAAGAGTGCATGTCGGTAACGAGATCAAACTAGGTATTTGGATACCGATGATCGAATCTCGGACATGTATTATATCATGAGACAAAGGGATTAAATTGCTGACGTTAAAGGTTCTCACGATCACAGAAGTCATCGTTGAATGTGCAGGAGTCGGTATGGATCTCTAGGTCCCGCTTCTGATTATTGATCTGAGAGGAGTCTCAATCATGTCTGCATTATTCGCGAACCATAGGGTGACACACTTAAGGGTTGCCGGACACCATTTAGGAGCACATATGTTCCAGACAAAAGGTTTGCAAAGCGCAGGAAATGTTTCGATAGAAACAGGAATTGTTTCGATAGAAACCGGAATTGTTTCGGGTGAGATTGCAGAAAGTGGTTCTGCATGTAATATTGAAATGTTGCAAGGGGTTTTATGTGAATGTTTGTTAATTAAATTAATTAACAAAATTCTGAATAAAATAAATAAAAGAGTTTTATTAAATGAGAGAGCATTAAATTTGGAGAAATTTAATGCATTTAAAGTGGAGACTTTAAAAGAGAATGTTAAGGGGCATTTTAATGTGGAGGGGTTACCACCACATGAATGGGGGAGGTGAGGGGTCACCCCCCCATGCGCCGGCCATGGAGAGAGGGGGCACCCCCTCCTCCTATAAAAGGCCACCCATTCCCTCCTTCATCCTCACACCTCCTCGTGAAGGATCTCTCTCCCCCTCTAGATATTCCCCCATGGTCTCGGATTAGCGAGATACATGTTCCCAGTGGCCTTGCGTCTAGAAGGAGTTGCTTCTTCCGCTGATTCGCTGGAGCGAGGAGGTGGAGGTTGTCCGGTGGCTTGAACGTGTGTGCGAGGATGGATGCGCTGCTGATTTGCGGCGCTCGGACTTCCACACGATCTTGAGATCGGCAAGCGTATGACTACATCAACCACGAGTTCCTACTCATTAACAAAACTCATTGTCTTCGAGGGTAAGTTCTCCATGGATGTATGTCCACCCGTTGCTCTGTATCTAGTAGATAGGTCTTGGCGTATAGTTCTCATCGTAGGAATTTTTTTGTTTTCTATGCTGCGGACCCAACAGTGGTATCAGAGCCTGATCTATGCGTAGGTTCTTTGCACGGGTAGTACACATATGTTTATATGTGGGCGATGATGATCATGTTATTGCATCTTCTATGTACTTTGGATATTGGTGGCATAGTGGGATGAAGCGGCCCGGACCAACCTTACATGTCATCGTACATGAGACCGGTTCCGCGACTGACATGCAACTTGTTTTGCATAAGTGGCTGGCGGGTGTCTGTCTCTCCTACTATAGTCAATATCTGATTTACAACGAGTTGCTAATAACTTGGTTATCCTCGTTGTGGTTCATGTTCGTAGGTGAGAACGGTTCTATCTCTGAAAGCCCTAAGCCACGTAAAACTTGCAATTGATAAATTAGAGGCGTCTAGTTTAGATCGTTGCTGGGCTAGTGTCTTGATATGGTATTGTTGTAAGTAGATGTATGATAGATACTCTTACAACTCACTTACGTGTAAGTTCCATAGACCTTGGCCTTACACACAAAGGAATGATAGAGATCATACCACGATGCAAATGATAGAGATCAAATGCATGGACCATATCACCTCACTTCACACATTAGATGTTAGCATCTTATATTGCTAGTTTGGCGCTTTTGGTAGCATTATAAGATGATCCCTCATTTAGATATCAAGATAAAATGTGTTCTTCCTTAAGTATGCACCGTTTTGTGGATCGTGTTTTGAGGCATCACGTGATGATCGGGTGTTCTCGACTCTACGCTTTCATACAACGGGTGTAAGACAGTTTTACACACGCGAATACTAAGGTTCTTACTTGACGAGCCTAGCATGTACAGACATGGCCTCGGAACACGCACCGAAAGGTTAAGCATGAGTCATATAGTTGATATGATGCCCATATAGATGCTCGCCTTTGAAGCTACACCGACTCACGTGATGATCGGACTTGGTGTAGTGGATTTGGTTCATGTCATCACCAAAAGGACACGAGGGATGTCGTTTTTGAGTGGGAGTTCATTAGTAATTTGGATTAGTTGAACTCAATCTATCATAAAACTTAGTCTAAATATATTTTACAAATTCTGTTGTAGATGGCACCACCTGCTTTTAATTTCAATGTGTTCATGGAGAAAGAGAAGCTTGCTGCGAATGGTAGCAACTTCACCAACTAGGCTATGAATTTGAGGATTCTCCTCACTGCTGCACAAAAGCAATATGTGCTAGAGGCGCCGCTAGGCCCCCCACCAGCTCCTGATGCCCCTGACAAGGAAAAGAACGTCTATATAACTCGTCAGGAGGACCACAACTTAGTTCATTGCGGCATACTGTATGGGCTAGAGCCAGAACTTCGAAAACGTTTCGAAAATGGCAATGCCTTTGATACCATGGGAGAATTGAAAATGATTTTCGATACCCATGCTGCCGTAGAGAGTTATAATGCTTCTGAAAAGTTCTTTAGCTGCATGATGGAAGAGAACAGCTCCGTTAGTGAGCACGTACTCAAAATGTCTGGGTACGCCGATAAGCTTGTGTCCTTGGGAATAACGATTCCCATTGACTTAGGCATACATCGTGTTCTCCAATCTCTGCCACCTAGCTACAAGAGCTTCATGATGAACTATAATATGCAGGGCATGAAGAAGTCTCTTCCCAAGCTTCTGTCAATGCTTAAGACTGCAGAAGTGGAGATTAGGAAAGAACATCAAGTGTTGATGATCAATAAGACCACCGGTTTCAAGAAGGACAAGAAAGGCAAGCAGAAGGGAAAGAAGGGCGACAAATCTGTTGCCGCGCCTGAAAAGAAACCCCGAGCTAGCCCTAAGTCTGACACCGAGTGCTACTATTGCAAGGGGACTCGCCATTGGAAGCGCAACTGCCCCAAGTATTTGGCGGACAAGAAGGCCGGCAAGGCAAACAAAGGTATATGTGATATACATGTTATTGATGTGTACTTGACTAGTACTCGCAGTAGCACCTGGGTATTTGATACGGGATCGGTTGCTAATATATGTAACTCGGTTCAGGGGCTGCGGAACAAGCGACAACTAGCAAGGGATGAGGTCACGATGCGGGTCGGCAATGGATCAAGAGTTGATGTGATCGCCATCGGAACGCTGCCTCTCCATATGCCGTCGGGATTAGTTATAAACCTAAATAATTGTTATTTGGTGCCTGCACTAAGCATGAACATTGTATCCGGATCATGTTTGATGCAAAGTGGTTATTCGTTTAAGTCTGAAAACAATTGTTGTTCGATTTATATGAATAATATCTTTTATGGTCATGCACCTGTGGTGAATGGTTTATTTCTATTGGATCTCGATAGTAGTATTACGCATATTCATAATGTTGATGCTAAAAGGATTAAACTTGATAATGATATATCTGCATATATGTGGCACTACCGTCTAGTTCATATTGGCGTTAAATGCATGAAGAAACTCCATTCTGATGGACTTTTGGAATCACTTGATTTTGAATCATTTGATACATGTGAGCCATGCCTTATGGGCAAGATGACTAGAACGCCGTTTTCCGGTTCAATGGAACGGGCGACAGATCTATTGGAAATCATACATACTGATGTGTGTGGACCAATGAGTATGTCGGCGCGAGGTGGATATCGTTATTTTGTTACTTTAACGGGTGATTTGAGTAGATATGGATATATCTATTTGATGAAACACAAGTCTGAAACTTTTGAAAAGTTCAAGGAATTTCAGAATGAAGTGGAAAATCATCGAAATAGAAAGATCAAATTTCTACGGTCTGACCGTGGAGGAGAGTATCTTAGTTACGAGTTTAGCACACACATGAAAGATTGTGGAATAGTTTCACAACTCACGCCTGCAGGAACACCACAACGTAATGGTGTGTCAAAACGTCGTAATCGTACTTTATTGGATATGGTTCGATCTATGATGTCTCTGACTGACTTGCCACTGTCATTTTGGGGTTATGCACTGGAAACCGCTACATTCACTTTAAATAGGGCACCATCTAAATCCATTGAAAAGACACCGGATGAATTATGGTTTGGAAACAAACCTAAGCTGTCATTTCTTAAAGTTTGGGGATGTGATGTTTATGTGAAGAAACTTCAACCGGATAAACTCGAACCCAAAGCGGAAAAATGCTTCTTCATAGGATACCATAAGGAAACGATTGGGTATACCTTCTATCACAGATCCGAGGGCAAGGTCTTTGTTGCCAAGAATGGATCCTTTCTTGAGAAGGAGTTTCTCGCGAAAGGTGTGAGTAGTCGGAAGGTAGAACTCGAAGAGGTTATTGAACCTTCTCTTCATGAAATGGCGAGTAGCGCAACACCGAAAGTTGTTTCGGAGTTGACTTCACCTAATGAAGAGAGAGCTAATGATATTGATCATGAAACTCCGAAAGAGGACACTACCGAACCTCGCAGGTCAAGCAGGACACGTGCAGCTCCTGAACTGTACGGCAATCCTGTTATGAATTTCATGATTGATGAAATAGATGACCCTACGACATATGAAGAAGCGATGATGAGCCCTGATTCCAACAAATGGCTAGAAGCCATGAAATCCGAGATGGAATCCATGTACGAAAACCAGGTTTGGACCTTGGTGGACTTACCTCACGATCGAAAGGCCGTTGAGAATAAATGGATTTTCAAAAGAAAAACTGATGTTGATGGTAATGTAACCATCTATAAGGCTCGACTTGTCGCAAAGGGGTTTCGACAAATTCAAGGAGTTGACTATGATGAGACATTCTCTACCGTAGCGATGCTTAAGTCGGTTAGGATTATGTTAGCAATTGCTGCATATTTCGATTATGAAATATGGCAGATGGATGTCAAAACTGCGTTCCTCAATGGTAATATTGAAGAAGAGTTGTATATGATACAACCAAAGGGTTTTGTCGATCCTAAGGATGCTGATAAGGTGTGCAAACTTCAGCGATCCATCTATGGACTGAAGCAAGCATCCCGGAGTTGGAATCTCCACTTTGATGAGGTGATCAAAGAGTTTGGATTTGTCCAAACTTATGGAGAGGCTTGTATTTACAAGAAAGTGAGTGGGAGCAATGTGGCATTTCTGATATTATATGTGGATGACATATTATTGATTGGAAATGATATAGATCTTTTAAACAGTGTTAAAAGTTATCTAAACAGCAAATTTTCGATGAAAGACCTTGGTGAAGTGTCATATATATTAGGCATTAAAATCTATAGAGATAGATCAAGACGCCTAATTGGGCTATCGCAGAGTACATACCTTGATAAGATATTAAAGAAGTTTAATATGGACGAAAGTAAGAAGGGGTTCTTACCTATGTTCCAAGGCAAGACATTGAGTAAGACTCAAAGTCCGGCTACGGCGGAAGAAAGAGAGATGATGGATAAGATCCCCTATGCCTCGGCTATAGGCTCTATAATGTATGCCATGCTATGTACAAGACCGGATGTGGCACATGCTATTAGTTTGACTAGTAGGTACCAATCTGATCCAGGTTTGGAACACTGGATAGCGGTAAAGAACATCCTCAAGTACTTGAGAAGAACTAAGGATATGTTTCTTATGTACGGAGGTGAAGAAGAGCTAGTCGCTAAGTGTTATGTCGATGCTAGCTTTGACACCGATCCGGATGACTCTAAGTCTCAATCCGGATACGTATTTCTCTTGAACGGAGCAACACCTAGTTGGAGGAGTTCCAAACAACCTGTGGTGGCTGGATCAACAACGGAGGCGGAATATGTTGCTGCTTCAGAAGCAGCGCAGGAGGCAGTTTGGATGAAAGAGTTCATTACAGAACTGGGTGTGGTTCCCAGTGCGTTGGACCCGATAGTGATCTATTGTGACAACAATGGAGCCATAGCCAACGCAAAGGAACCAAGGTCTCACAAGAATTCCAAACATATTAAGCGCCGGTTTCACTCCATCCGCGAGCATTAGGATCAAGTCATTATGTTTATATTGCTATAACATCATATGAAGTAATCTTTATCCTTAGACCATGAGATCATGTTAATTGCTAACACCGGAAGAGTATCTTGATAACATCAAACGTCAGACCGTAACAGGGTGACTATAGAGATGGGTTCAGTACTACGAAGGTGTTATGTTGAGGCTCATGGATCAAGAGTGGAATTTGTCAATCCAGATGATGGATAGATATACTCTAGGCCCTCTCGGTGATATCACATTAAGATAGCTTACAAGCAAGTGATGTGATCACTAGAATGTTATATCACGGGAACGAGAAAAGAGTGCATGTCGGTAACGAGATCAAACTAAGTATGGAGATACCGATGATCGAATCTCGGACATGTAATATATCGAGAGACAAAGCGATTTAGTTACAAGCGTAAAAGGTTCTCACGATCACAGAAGTCATCGTTGAATGTGCAGGAGTCAGTACGGATCTCTAGGTCCCGCTGCTGATTATTGATCGGAGAAGGGTCTCGATCATGTCTGCATTATTCGCGAACCGTAGGGTGGCACACTTAAGAGTTACCGGACACCATTTTGGAGCACATATGTTTCAGGCGAAAGAATTGCAAAGCGCAGGAATTGTTTCAATAGAAACCGGAAATTATTTCGGGTGAAATTGCAGAAAGTGGTTCTGCATGTGATATTGAAATATTGTAAGGGGCTATATGTGAATGTTTGTTAATTAAAGTAATTAACAAAATTCTAAATAAATTTAATAAAAAGAGTTTTATTAAATGAGAGAGCATTAAATTTGGAGAAATTTAATGCATTTAAAGTGGAGAATTTAAAAGGGAATGTGAAGAGGCATTTTAATGTGGAGGGGATACCACCACATGAATGGGGGAGGTGAGGGGTCACCCCCCCATGCGCCGGCCATGGAGAGAGGGGGCACCCCCCTCCTCCTATAAAAGGCCACCCATTCCCTCCTTCATCCACACACCTCCTTGTGAAGGATCTCTCTCCCCCTCTAGAATTATTCCCCCATGGTCTCGGATTAGCGAGATACATGTTCCCGCTGGCGTTTCGTCTGGAAGGAGTTGCTGCTTCCGCTGGATCGCTGGAGCGAGGAGGTGGAAGTTGTCCGGTGGCTTGAACGTGTGTGCGAGTGCGGATGCGCTGCTGAGTTGCGGCGCTCGGACTTCCTCACGATCTTGGGATCGGCAAGTGTACGACTACATCAACCACGAGTTCCTACTCGTTAACAAAACTCGTTGTCTTCGAGGGTAAGTTCTCGTTGGATGTATGTCCACCCGTTGCTTTGTACCTAGTAGATAGATCTTGGCGTGTAGTTCACACCGTAGGAAATTTTTTGTTTTCTATGTTGCGGACCCAACAGTGGTATCAGAGCCTGATCTATGCGTAGGTGCTTTGCACGGGTAGTACACATATGTTTATATGTGGGCCATGATGATCATGTTATTGTATCTTCTATGTATTTTGGATATTGGTGGCATAGTGGGATGAAGCGGCCCGGACCAACCTTACATGTCATCGTACATGAGACTGGTTCCACGACTGACATGCAACTTGTTTTGCATAAGTGGCTGGCGGGTGTCTGTCTCTCCTACTATAGTCAATATCTGATTTACAACGAGTTGGTAATAACTTAGTTATCCTCGTTGTGGTTCATGTTTGTAGGTGAGAACGGTTCTACCTCCGAAAGCCCTAAGCCATGTAAAACTTGCAATTGATAAATTCGAGGCGTCTAGTTTAGATCATTGCTGGGCTAGTGTATTGATATGGTATTGTTGTAAGTAGATGTATGATAGATACTCTTACAACACACTCAACGTGTAAGTTCCATAGACCTTGGCCTTACACACAAAGGAATGATAGAGATCATACCACGATGCAAGTGATAGAGATCAAATGCATGGACCATATCATCTCACTTTACACATTAGATGTTAGCATCTTATACTGCTAGTTTGGCGCTTTTGGTAGCATTATAAGATGATCCCACATTTAGATATCAAGATAAAAATGTGTTCTTCCTTAAGTATGCACCGTTCTGTGGATCGTGTTTCGAGACATCACGTGATGATCGGGTGTACTCGAATCTACGCTTTCATAGGAACGGGTGTAAGACAGTTTTACACATGCGAATACTAAGGTTCTTACTTGGCGAGCCTAGCATATACAGACATGGCCTCGGAACACGGACCGAAAGATTAAGCATGAGTCATATAGTTGATATGATGCCCATATATATGCTCGCCTTTGAAGCTACATCAACTCACGTGATGATTGGACTTGGTGTAGTGGATTTGGTTCATGTAATCACCAAAAAGACACGAGGGATGTCGTTTTTGAGTGGGAGTTCATTAGTAATTTGGATTAGTTGAACTTAATCTATCATAAACTTAGTCTAAATAAACTTTACAAATTCTGTTGTAGATGGAACCACCTGCTTTTAATTTCAATGTGTTCATGGAGAAAGAGAAACTTGCTGCGAATGGTAGCAACTTCACCAACTGGGCTATGAATTTGAGGATTCTCCTCACTGCTGCACAAAAGCAATATGTGCTAGATGCGCCGCTAGGCCCCCCACCAGCTCCTGATGCCCCTGACGAGGAAAATAATGTCTATGTGACTCGTCAGGAGGACCACAACTTAGTTCATTGCGGCATACTGTATGGGCTAGAGCCAGAACTTCGAAAGCGTTTCGAAAATGGCAATGCCTTTAATACCATGGGAGAATTGAAAATGATTTTCGATACCCATGCTATCGTAGAGAGTTATAATGCTACAAAAAAGTTCTTTAGCTCCATGAAGGAGGAAAACAACTCCGTTAGTGAGCACGTACTCAAAATGTCTGGGTACGCCGATAAGCTTGTGTCCTTGGGAATACCGATTCCCGTTGACTTAGGCATACATCGTGTTCTCCAATCTCTGCCACCTAGCTACAAGAGCTTCGTGATGAACTATAATATGCAGGGCATGAAGAAGTCTCTTCCCGAGCTTCTGTCAATGCTTAAGACTGCAGAAGTGGAGATTAGGAAAGAACATCAAGTGTTGATGATCAATAGGACCACCGGTTTCAAGAAAGACAAGAAAGGCAAGCACAAGGGAAAGAAGGGTGGCAAGACTGTTGCCACGCCTGAAAAGAAACCCCGAGCTGGCCCTAAGTCTGACACCGAGTGCTACTATTGTAAGGGGACTGGCCATTGGAAGCGCAACTGCCCCAAGTATTTGGCGGACAAGAAGTCCGGCAAGGCAAACAAAGGTATATGTGATATACATGTTATTGATGTGTACTTGACTAGTACTCGCAGTAGCACCTAGGTATTTGATACGGGATCGGTTGCTAATATATGTAACTCGGTTCAGGGGCTACAGAACAAGCGACAACTAGCAAGGGATGAGGTCAGAATGCGGGTCGGCAATGGATCAAAAGTTGATGTGATCGCCGTCGGGACGCTACCTCTCCATTTACCATCGGGATTAGTTATAAACCTAAATAATTGTTATTTAGTGCCTGCACTGAGCATGAACACTGTATCTGGATCGTGTTTGATGCAAAGTGGTCATTCCTTTAAATCTGAAAACAATGGTTGTTCGATTTATGGTCATGCACCTATGTTGAATGGTTTATTTCTGTTGGATCTCGATAGTAATATTACACACATTCATAATGTTAATGCTAAAAAGATTAAACTTGATGATGATATGTCTACATATATGTGGCACTACCGTCTAGGTCATATTGGCATTAAACGCATGAAGAAACTCCATTCTGATGGACTTTTGGAATCACTTGATTTTGAATCATTTGATACATGTGAGCCATGCCTTATGGGCAAGATGACTAGAACGCCGTTTTCTAGTTCAATGGAACGGGCGACAGATCTATTGGAAATCATACATACTGATGTGTGTGGACCAATGAGTGTGTCGACACGAGGTGGATATCGTTATTTTGTTACTTTCACGGATGATTTGAGTAGATATGGGTATATCTATTTGATGAAACACAAGTCTGAAACTTTTGAAAAGTTCAAGGAATTTCAGAATGAAGTGGAAAATCATCGTAATAGAAAGATCAAATTTCTACGGTCTGACCGTGGAGGAGAGTATCTAAGTTACGAGTTTAGCACACACATGAAAGAGTGTGGAATAGTTTCCCAACTCACGCCTGCCGGAACACCACAATGTAATGGTGTGTCGGAACGTCGTAATCGTACCTTATTGGATATGGTTCGATCTATGATGTCTCTGACTGACTTGCCACTATCATTTTTGGGTTATGCACTGGAAACAGCTGCATTCACTTTAAATCGGGCACCATCTAAATCCGTTGAAACGACACCGTATGAATTATGGTTTGGAAACAAACCTAAGCTGTCATTTCTTAAAGTTTGGGGATGCGATGTTTATGTGAAGAAACTTCATCCGGATAAACTCGAACCCAAAGCGGAAAAATGCGTCTTCATAGGATACCCTAAGGAAACAATTGGGTATACCTTCTATCATAGATCCGAGGGCAAGGTTTTTGTTGCCAAGAATGGATCCTTTCTTGAGAAGGAGTTTCTCGCGAAAGGTGTAAGTAGTCAGAAGGTAGAACTTGAAGAGGTTGTTGAACCTTCTCTTCATGGAATGGCGAGTGGCATAGCACCGGAAGTTGTTTCGGAGTTGACTTCACCTGATGAAGAGAGAGCTAATGATATTCACTCCATCCGCGAGCATGTCAAGGATGGAGATATAAAGATTTGTAAAGTACACACGGACCTAAGTGTAGCAGATCCGTTGACTAAAGTTCTCCCTAGGTCAAAACATGATCAACACCAGAACTCCATGGGTGTTATATTTATCACTATGTGAACTAGATTATTGTCTCTAGTGCAAGTGGGAGACTGAAGGAAATATGCCCTGAGAGGCAATAATAAAGTTGTTATTATATATTCCTTATATACGATAGATGTTTATTTTACATGCTAGAATTGTATTGATCGGAAACATCAATACATGTGTGTTTAATAAACAAAAAGGGTTCCTAGTTATGCCTCTCTTATAGACTAGCTTGTTGATTAACAAGATGATCAAGGTTTCCTGATCATGGACATTGGATGTTGTTAATAACAAGGTCACACCATTGGTGGAATGATGTGATGAACATTCATCCGAAGTATAGCATTAGGATCAAGTCATTATGTTTATATTGCTATAACATCATACGAAGTAATATTTATCCTTAGACCATGAGATCATATTAATTGCTAACACCGGAAGAGTATCTTGATAACATCAAACGTCACACCGTAACAAGGTGACTATAGAGATGGGTTTAGTACTACGAAGGTGTTATGTTGAGGCTCATGGATCAAGAGTGGAATTTGTCAATCCAGATGACGGATAGATATACTCTAGGCCCTCTCGGTGATATCACATTAAGATAGCTTGTAAGCAAGTGATGTGATCACTAGAATGTTATATCACGGGAACGAGAAAAGAGTGCATGTCGGTAATGAGATCAAACTAAGTATGGAGATACCGATGATCGAATCTCGGACATGTAATATATCGAGAGACAAAGGGATTTAGTTACAAGCGTAAAAGGTTCTCACGATCACAGAAGTCATCGTTGAATGTGTAGGAGTCAGTACGGATCTCTAGGTCCCGCTGCTGATTATTGATTGGAGAAGGGTCTCGATCATGTCTGCAATATTCGCGAACCGTAGGGTGGCACACTTAAGAGTTACCGGACACCATTTTGGAGCACATATGTTTTAGATGAAAGAATTGCAAAGCACAGGAATTGTTTCAATAGAAACCGGAAATTGTTTCGGGTGAAATTGCAGAAAGTGGTTCTGCATGTGATATTGAAATATTGCAAGGGGCTATATGTGAATGTTTGTTAATTAAAGTAATTAAAAAAATTCTGAATAAATTTAATAAAAAGAGTTTTATTAAATGAGAGAGCATTAAATTTGGAGAAATTTAATGCATTTAAAGTGGAGACTTTAAAAGGGAATGTGAAGAGGCATTTTAATGTGGAGGGGTTACCACCACATGAATGGGGGAGGTGAGGGGTCACCCCCCATGCGCCGGCCATGGAGAGAGGGGGCACCCCCTCCTCCTATAAAAGGCCACCCATTCCCTCCTTCATCCACACACCTCCTTGTGAAGGATCTCTCTCCCCCTCTAGAATTATTCCCCCATGGTCTCGGATTAGCGAGATACATGTTTCCGGTGGCATTTCGTCTGGAAGGAGTTGCTGCTTCCGCTGGATCGCTGGAGCGAGGAGGTGGAGGTTGTCCGGTGGCTTGAACGTGTGTGCGAGTGCGGATGCGCTGCTGAGTTGCGGCGCTCAGACTTCCTCACGATCTTGAGATCGGCAAGTGTACGACTACATCAACCACGACCACGAGTTCCTACTCGTTAACAAAACTCGTTGTCTTCGAGGGTAAGTTCTCGTTGGATGTATGTACACCCGTTGCTTTCTACCTAGTAGATAGATCTTGGCGTGTAGTTCACACCGTAGAATTTTTTTTGTTTTCTATGCTGCGGACCCAACAATTTCAGAGTATATTCTAGCCATCATACCATACCTTCCACAAGTGATAGAAGCTACGGGCATATACCCCTGCCTCGGGGGAACAAGTTCCACCGCAACTGCTATATTCAAAATCATTAAGCCTTGCAACCCTTTACTATGTATCAGACCTTTACCGCTTTTATTACTTGGCTAGTTCAAAAATCCATTTTTACACTTTGCTTTGTTCATACAAGAAGTCATAAAATAAAGAAGTGACAACTCAGATTCATAAGACTTCCTATTCAGAAGAACTGGCTTTTCAATTGAAAGGAGGTGGAAGCTCTACTAAGACAGAGATGGAAAGGATGGCACTTAGCTCGTCATTAGGTAGTTAGGAGAAAAGGTAGTACGAGGCAGATCCAAGACTAAGAGTGGATGGAACCATCAATATGTCATGGAGAGAGTTCCACTCTTGCCAGGTGGGGAAGCTTGACTTTGACTTTAGGAATCAGATTGATAGAATTTTAGTGAGGCGAGGCTAACGGTTCCGATAGAAAGCGATGCCTACTAGACTAGCTCGAATAAGCCTTTAAATAGTCCCCATTCTACACTTAGAAGAAGCAGAAGTTAGAGATGCAAGGAAAAAAAGTTTGTTCGAATTAAACCTAAACCTTCACTAGATAGAGTTGGAGATTTCTTTTGAGTTGCATTTAGTTCAGTAGATGTCTTGATAGTCGTGAAAGTCAAGTTGCTTTCTTCTCTCCTTGCAGTCAATCCTATAGCCTATTCCTAACCTTGTTAATACTTGGAGAATGAATGCAAGGTTTAATCTTCAGTCTTCAGTAGGAGGAGAAGTGGATTCTCTTGCAAAGAACAAGAAATACTTGATGCATTTAAACCACATAAAGATTGAACTCACCAATAATAAAAGATACTAACACATCTATTGTTCCCCTTATTTCTTATTCTTGCCTTGCCTATCTTAAACACAAGAGGCTTGGTTAGACTCCTTCCTATCAATAGTTGTTCTTGCAACCATATATTATTTAAGTACGTAGTGAGTAAGATAATAGGGACCTTGGTGGCACTAGAAGCCACAAGAATTGTTGGTATACTGCTTGTATGCTTAGTCTATCCTTGCAAGAAACCTCTTCCTACCATAGGAATACCATATACTGATCCTTGCAGTTACCGCAAATCGATCAATTCATTACTTTTCATTAGAAGAAGTGGCACACAACTTGGAAAGAAAAAACCTCTGATGCTCCTTTTTTTTGCTTATGATGCAACTAATTTAATGCGTAGAACTGATCTATTGCAAGCCCAGATATTCTATTCCTAATAGAACTTATCATGTGTGAAGTAGATATATAAGTAGAGTTGCTTCTGCTTTGTTAACTTACGTAAGATATGTGAATGTAGTTACGTGAACTTGCTTACCTCACTTTCCTAATATATTGTTTACAACGCTTGCAATAGGGAGTAGTGTTCCACTGGGTTGTCTTGTTCGGAAGCTGATTGAGAAGATATGCAGGCGGAAATAGGATGCGTAAATCTTAGACTCATCATAGCTATGTTATGACTATGTACTAGTTGACGAGCTTGCCTCCAGTACTTGATAGAAGCCCATGACTCTCTATCTGAAAGTGGTCTTGGTTGTAAGCTGATAGACGTAGTTGTATCAAAGCGGTGTATAATGTAGTTGTTTGGATAGCAAGATACCCGATGTGATAAGGCTAATAATCCTCCACTCATGCCTACTTTCACTAACTTATAGCTATTGTATGCAAGCTCAATCTTCTATCTAGCATTGATATGCGCTCGAAAACAGCCAATTCGCTTGTATAGCTAATGCAACCAATAGAGTTTTGGGAGTATAGGGAGTATGATGGATGAAGGAGTGATAACAACTGACGATAGAGCTAGGGCAAGCCTTAATTCCTTCTCCTCTCAGTCGAATATACTTTCGTTCCTTAGACTACAAGTTATTCTCGAACAATGGAGTTCTCTAGCTTCCTATTTTCCCCTATCCCATAGCTTCTTCTGGCAAAAGCCACTTTGGGCATGACCCAACAGAATTTCATTGCCTCGACTTAGCTTGCTTGTAGCCAGTTTGACTATAAAAAAACCGCTCCCATGATCATTCTTTCGTGAAATGTAGAGACTAGATCAATATGATACTCTCATCTCAGGAGTCACTTCTTCCATTATGCTAATCTCTAGTTCCCATCGCATACGTTCCAGGATCATCGTAATAGTATGGTCCTAGGTTTCCAAGCTATGGATCAAGATCATATTTAGTCACATTTCTACCGGTGCACTTCTCATGAAATAATTCCTTTTCCAAGGAATGGAAAAGAAGAACTCGAATACTCATAATAGCGATCCTGATCCACCTACTTTTTTCTATTCTTGTATTTGAAATGTGCTAAATCACAAGCCATTTTTATACATGGGGCATAGGATTGGAAAATCTATGTTATCAAAGGAAGTAAATAACAACACTTTAAGGCTGGTCATAGTGGTAGTATCATACTACCACTTTAAGGCTGGTCATGCATATGATACTAGTGTATGATACTATCTCCATAGTGCATGGTATCATATGGTAGTATCATACTAGTACTATATTTAATGATTTATATAATATCAATACAAAATTGTGTACAAGATTTATTTGCATGAGGATTTTCTAGTTTTACGTGTTATGATACGGTATCTACCTATGATACTCTAACCATCTCTTTTTTCATTAATTGTTGTGCCATGTCAGATATTTGCCAACATGGCATGCATGATACTAACTATGATACTCCCACTAGGACTAGCCTAATGTTTCGGTCTACCCACCCTCATTCAGTAAACCTATAGGATTGCAGCATTGGAATTAGAGTTAGCCAGATCCTCTAAAAAGAAGAAACTACTTAGAATAGATAAATGCCATTGGTTTTCTGATACTACGATCTTTTTTGTTTTGTTTTTGACCATGATTGTGCTGCTCCTGTGAAGGCTAGTGGGAAAGCTCACCGTTCGTTGTTATGAGTGGGGGCCTTGTATCCGTATTCAGATTAGCTCCTTAACATAATTTTCTGCTTGAACCCTGTCTAGGAGCTAGGAGAGGTGTCCCACTACAGGTGAAAATAAACCATTTTACCTTTCAGGTGAAAGGAAACAAAACACTCAATAATCGGTAGAAATTGCTCCTACCGAAGTGAACCAATCTCTCTCCTTTTGTCTAGTTAGCTGTTTGAGATTGCACCTTCCTATTTTCCTATTAATGTTTCTCTTCCATCTAGAAGCCATTCTTCGTAAGTCAATAACCAGTAGCTAGTGTCATTAAGTGGCCTATCATAATATAGGTAGCAACCATATGTACTTGGCTGAGAAATCCTACTCATAAACCATGTCTGTGTTTCAAGCACAACCGTTGCCTTAGGGGAAGCGAACAAAGTTATCGGGATAGTTTATTTATAGGGGTGGGTCTTTCTCTTAGCATTTCAAGATTGACCATCTCGAGTCTCGGGCTGAATAACCTACTCTTCCTCCGATCTGTAAATACGAATTTCAATACCTTCTACTTATATGAGTTTCATGAGTACTACCTAGACTATACTTATTTTCTAAGGTTTTTTGCGTATAGCGAGTAGAGGAATAGTTTCTAGTTTTGGAACCATCCGAACAGGAATCACTGATCCACCTTCACTTGTTTCCTCTGGCTTCAATTCTTTTATTGTATAGTGGACGACTTAGGAGCTTTAAAGCCGAACTAATCCACGTGAAGAGTTGGGACCCACCTACCATAGACGTGACTCGTTCCTTTATGATACGATCTAGCTTGTGAATAAAAAATTCATCATCCTAAAATTATGAGAACTGCCTTCTAGCCGTAGTTGGAGCCTACAAATGCGAGCACTTCAAAAGACTCCTTAGGGCTGCTATAAGTAAGCACTTTGGGAGAGAACCCTCGATGTTATTGCTGGAGCCAGAACAAAAACTTGGCAGAAGCACCGTCCAGAAGACATTAGGGTGAGCCACAACCCACTTTATCAGCATATGTAAAGGTCGATTAACATCCGCATAAGTTATGAAAACTTGAGTTCTTTTTCTCCCAAGTAGACCAGAAAGCGGTCTCGATTCGTCCAACTTTATAGTCGAGTCTACTCTTCTTCGTGTTTTGCTTAGCGATTGATCATGTAGTGTTCAGGTGGCTAGAGAATATCGGATGAATTGGATTTTGCAAATAGGTTTTTCCGCCTTGTGATACATTGCTAATTATTTTGCTCCAACCAGGTGGACATGGGATGCATAAATACTAATACAGTACGTACAATGTTTGATCAACAAGACTGGTCTCCGCTACACCAGGCCAAGTCGGTGGAAATGTGTTCAAGGTTAGACCGAGACAACTTTGTTGGGGGAGGGGAGGAAGTGTATTGATAAAGTGTGACTTTGTTGGGGGGGGGGGGGGGGGGGAGGGAGTGTATTGATAAAGTGTCTCTTGTCCAAGCCGTATCTACATATTCTATGTCATGCTTCAAATTACCAAGGGGATTATTTGTATTAGCACATAAAGTCGCTGATTAGAGTGTTCTGGTTTAGCAACAAGAATGGAGAAAACAACACGGGAGGCATGGGATTTAGAGACATTGAAATTGAGAATCTGGCTATCTTTGCTAGGCAAGCCTGGTGGATTCTACAAGATCCTATGTCTCTTAGCACCTGGCTGTTGAAAGTGGTTTATTTTCCACTGCTCCTAAGTACTGCTCTAGGAAACAAACCGTAACAGATATAGACAGGAATCTAAAATGGACGCTGAGGAAATCTGTAATATTCCTATTAGCCATGCCACTTAGGAAAACTTCTAGGTGTGGCCCAATATTCTAAGAAGACCGGTAACAAAGGAAGGAGACTATCTATTTGCTAAGACTATGGTTACTCTTAGCTTGTCATACAGAGTTTAGGATGTGATCGATCGGTTAGGAGGACAATAATAACAATGTAGACAATTGGTGCTACAACCCTCTAGTGGAATTAAAGCGACTCACCAAGGCCAGTTCGATGGAAAGGGAACCCTTGTGGAGAGACATGATTCCCATCTTTCAGTGCAAGAACCGCTTGATCTTACGCCCTATGTTCTTGGTAAAGTGAGCTATGGCATAGCCTATTACTACCCGATCTACAAGTCGGTCTACTTCTGGATCTTGCCTTGATTGGAATGGCTTTCGAGTAACAAAGCATTAGTACTTTCTCGTAACAAAGGCGATACGGAACTTTGGAAAAAATGGACACAACTAGTCAGGAAAGCTTGGTAGATACGGCAATTCTCTATTTGTATGGTCAGATTATTTGAGCGTGTGGAGGCAAAAGAAGCTTTGCAGGGCTAACCAACTGCGCTGAGCTAGGTTTATGTCATGATAAATATGTTTTCTAACAGATTGGTACTTTTGCCTCCTTATTTTCTTCTTAATAAACCAGCACTGAACTGGTTTGAACCTGCGGTCCAACTAGTGAACAGCAAACCGAGGACATCAGCGGTTCGGTCGATGGTCTGGTTTTTTAAACGAAGGTCGTTGCCCCTGATAGAGAAATCGCTCTTAGTCGTTAAGCTCGCAGTGTCGGAGTCCATGCTCGAGAGCGCACCAGAGTCACCCAGTACACCCCTAGCGACGAAGTCGACAGCCGGAGTCCACACTCGCCAGCATCCGTCGCTTTGCCGTGCATCCTCACCTGCGGCGGCGCGTCCCTCGAGCTCGCCCATCGCTCGGCCAAGCTATCCTCCGCTCAGCAGCAGCTCGCATGCGACCGCGTGCCTCCATTGCTCTCATGTCATTCCTGCCGGCCTCCGTTGCTCTCATTCTGTTACTACCGGTCAGCTAGAGATCCTTCTTGTTCTTCACGCATGGACAAAGGCCACCGATGCCGCCGAGTGTACACGACAGATTCCCATGCATGCACTGAGATGAAGACCTCGAGGAGCTTGGCGGCACCGGCCACCGCCGTGCTTGGAGTCGAAGGGGGAGATGGAGGTGCATCCTGTGTGCGGTGCTGGAGGAAAATGTGGGATATGTGGGAGAGACATGGTAGGTGGGTGGGAGTGGGGTTGAGCCCTTTTTGACTAACGCATGGGCTAGAGCTCGGGAAATTTAGTGTCGGTGCCCCCGGTTGCCCCACTTCGTGTTGGATGTCTCAATGCCGTATGATTTATTGGGGAGGGAGTGGCGAAAAAAGAGGCTATTGGAAGGGACGACATCCTCATTTAGTGTTTGGGAGGTTTTTTTTGGGGGAGGGAGGGGAGGGGCGTCTCGAGATGTTCTTAGTACCTCGACCAAGCCTGCTGTTGGATGTTCTTGTGCCCCTCTTTGGTCATTCGAGGGACCGATAATCCCTTTTCCATGGAATTTATTTGGAACCTTGGCAATTTGATGACTCGGAATGCCATGATTTTCAAGGCTTTCTATGCTTGCGTTGAAAGTTTTAGCTAAAGATCTATTTTGGTCTTTTTTTTACCTCCTAGTTACAGATTTGTGATACTACTAATTACTATGTGCAGTGAAAGAATCATCTAAATTATCCCTTTTAAAAGGTTTGAATGCTCTTTCTGATACATCTCCATTGCGCAAGGTATGATGCGAGGACACCGAGGAGAAATGGAACAGATGGATAAGAGAAACCTGAATGATCATGTCCTCTGAGGTTTACACATTTTTGTTGTGCCGCATATGCGGGTTCTATCTAACAGATCAAGCAAAGTGCTAAAATGTGGTAAAATCTTGTTCAAAGTCTCCTATAGAGGATATTTCGGTAAAATATTTTGAAAATTTAATACTCTCTTCCTAAAATAGATGTTGGAAGTTTGTCTAAATCTAGATGTGTCTATATATACAAAATAATAATCCATCCCTCGTAAAATAAGTGACTTGAGTTTATTTAGATTTAAATGTATCTATATACTAAAATATGTCTACATACATCCGAATCTAGACAAATCAAGGTTACTTATTTTGGGACCGAGGGAATATCTACGTACATCCAAATTAGATAAATTTCCGATCTATTTTAGAGGGAGTACTAATTTTATACGGATGGTGGTAATCTCGTAGACGACCTTGGCATTGGCATGCATGTTCAGAAAAAAAAATGAAAACAAAGCTCCGTCTAATTTTATACGGATGGTTGTAAACTTGTAATCTCGTAGACGACCTTGGCATTGGCATGCATGTTCAGAAAAAAAATGGAAACAAAGCTCTGTCTAGCTGGGCCTGAAGCTGCTACGAGTGCATTTTATCTTCTCCGGCCTCGTCCTATGATGGGCTAGCTCATTTTCCTGGAGCGAAATTCTCACTCGTGGTCGCCGGCGCTCGAACTCGAACTCGGCAGCCATGGACTTCGAGCTAGGGTTGCTTCCACCGGCGGCTAAACACCGGCCATCGGCTCCAACCACCATTACGGATGTCAGCGACGACCTTCTCCGCGAGATCTTCCTCCTCCTCCCCTCACTACCGAGTCTCGTCCGCGCCGCTGTCGCCTGCCGCATCTTCCTCCACGCCGTCCGATCCCCCCCCCGCCTTCCGCCGCCGCTTCCAAGCGAACCACCCGCCCCAGCTCCTTGGATTCTTCAACGACCCCCGCGGTAACGAGATTCCTTCCTTCAATCCCCTCCGCAGCCGCTCCGACCCCGATCACGCCGCCGCCATCCGTGGCGCCGATTTTTACCTTACCCGCCTCCCTGAAGACAGCTGCAATCCTTCTCTTGGGTGGGAGATAGCGAGCTGCCACAGCGGCTACCTCGTCCTCGTCAACCGTACCACCCCCAAGATCGGTGCCTACAACCCCTTCACGCAGGCAATGGATCTCTTTCCCCAGCCACCCGACCAGATCGCTGCCTACTTCCCCGAGCCACCCGAGGAGATCGTCCTCTCCCTCAAGGACTTCTCCCCCTTCCTTGAGTTCCACATTGTCATCCCGGAAGAGGACCAGGGGATGTTCCGTATGGTCTCTGTCCAGCACCGGAACACGCAGCGGCAGGTGCAGGCATGCATCGCCGTCTTCTCATCGGCAACTAGGGAGTGGAAGGTTTCTCCGTGGGTGGAGACCCCAACGCCGCTGCAACCTGAGGATGATGGAGAAGAAATGCTATTTGAGGCTGGTATGCAGTCAAATGGATTCGTTTACTGGAAACACACAAGTCAAGCCTATGTACTTGTTCTCAACATCGCAACACTTCAATTCTCTGGATTAGATTTGCCATTGTTTTTAGGAGAGGTAGACTCTGAGCTATTTATTCTTGGTCATACCAAGGATGGGAAGCTCTGTATGGTTGCAGCAGATGACTCCAATGCAAAGATAGGAATGCTTGACGTTTGGTTTTGGACGGCTGATGACGACGGTGTTGAGAAATGGATGCTGCAAGACACTTATCCACTGAGTACATTTCTTGATGCCACCAAGTCTTCAACAGAGGACCATGCCACGCTGAAAGTTGAAGGGGTTGTCGATGGCTTTGTGTATCTATCTATTAAGTATGATGTGCATACTCAGTCCCTCCTATCTCTCTGCCTAGAAACAGGAAAGCTCAGCAAGCTCTTTGATGATACCTATGCAACCCCTGCTCATCCCTACATCATGGCATGGCCTTCTTCTTTGGTGTACAACAAGGCAAACCCGTGCTTAAAGATACAGGTAAAGTTTTTTCCAGACATATGGTCCCTAAATTATGTCAAGTTAGCTGCGAGTATTGGATTAATGTATAGCTGTGAATCTGCCCTTAATTTCACATGTTGCAATATTGGTCAGCTGCTTTTGATTTTTGTGTTACACAACAATGACTTGATTCTAAGCCCTTATACAGTACACTGATTTGCGTAACTAATACAGGAAAACTACAAGAGTTCAATTGTATATTGTATGTTTGTACAAGGGATGCAATATTTAGCATGTCGAATGTGTAGATTTGTAATGCCGTTTAAACAATACTTTGTAATGCTAACCACTACTTGGGTGGGTGCTAAACTTGTGTAGCAGATCTGATGGCATTGGTGTAGCAGATCTTGTTTCATTTTTACTACTTGGGTGGGGCATTGGTGTAGCAGATCTTGTTTCATTTTTACTACTTGGGTGGGGCATTGGTGTAGCAGATCTTGTTTCATTTTTACTACTTGGGTGGGTGCTAAACTTGGGTATGATGGGAATCTATAGCCTTGCACAATTTGCTTATACAAATACCTCATTCCTTTTCTAACACAAAATATTTTTTTATGTCTCAGAAGGATTCACAAACCAAGATTAGTGGAGGTAGTGTTACTGATGTTGGTGCTGTGGGCACAAAAGAATGTCCCTCTGCTCCTGTTGTGTCATCGCAAGCATATAAATCGGAGATCTAGCCTGCGTCCTCTACTTTGCCAGTTGAACTAGCCTCTTTGGATGATCATGGTGTATTCTTATGAGATGAGCTGCTGTTTGAATGTGTTGGTACTTCAGAACTAGTAAGATGTACTTTAGACTGTTGGTTTGTCGTGTCCCCTTGCATACCCTATGAACTACCAAGATCTACTTAATACTGTTAGAAACATTAAGCATGCAAGCAAAAGGCCCCAGATTAGTTCGTATTAGGTCTCCCTTTGTAAGTTTAACCTACTGATGCAGCTAACTTGAGATATATAGTAGCCTTGATCTATTTCTTGTGCTATCAACTTGATGATGAGGAGATACAGATACACACTGGTACGGTGATGCATGATCAACTTTCTTAACATCTTCTACATCAACTGGCCATCGCTTTATTTTATCTTTTCTTGCTTTCTTAACTGTTTCAGCGCCTTATCTCTGCTTTTGATTCATTTTGACGCCTTTTATTCAGACAATCTTTTCCTGATGCACTCAAACTTCAGTGGTATGTATTTTCTTATCTGGTACTCCCTCCGTTCAGAAATATAAGATGTTTTAGCTTTGTGAATCGAATGTATCTAGACGCCTTTTATTGTATAGATTCGTAGAGGTTCGAAATGAATCTATACACTAAAAAGCGTCTAGATACATTCATTTCACAAAGCTAAAATGTCTTATATTTCTCAACGGAGGGAGTATATGTGATGTCTTGACTGATAGACATTACTTCTATTACTGTATTATTTCTGTCAAGATAGCTGGTATGTGAGAGCATCATCATGCACTTCCAATGCATATGATTGCTGCTTCGCTACGCACCGGTAGTACCATTGCTGCTGAGGCAGTATGCTGTCGTTTCCCTCTGCTGCAACTGAGGTCATCCGTGTTGTGATATTCTCCTTCAGCTGCAACGCTTGGATTATGGAGTGTCTAATTATATTACTATCTCAATCCCCCGTAATATGCTTTTGAACTTGTCGATGAAAGTTGAGAGAGGTTTGTTGGCTTTGAATGGATGAGGTGTCAAGGACGGCCATGGCGCTGTAATGCATGCACTAGGCCTGAAGCTGCCTCCGTACTAGGCCTGTGACCAACCTCTTCCTAGCCTCCAGTCCGTATGAAGTCGCGGTGGATGAAGCCTGGTCCAATCTTTGCAAAATGCTTCTCCATATATAAACTTAATTTTTGAAAAAAATATTTTTCTCTAAGAGCATCTCCACTCGCCTTTCCTCCACTGGCGCATGGGACAAATGGCGTGGTTTGCTCCATTCGGAGTCCCAGGCGACCCTCGGAGGGCTGAGTTTGGCTTAGGATGGCCGGAAGAAAAACATTGCCAAATCTGGGCGAAAACAAGACCCTGGGGGCAAGTGGGCATGTTTCACCGTCCGGATGAAAAAACGGGCTCCCGGGGTCCGAGTGGAGATGCCCTCAACGCATTGTTCTCGTGGTCTCTTCCTTCCTACTTTTTGACAAATCACCCAAAGTTTGTCAGTGACACCCTTCACCTTCATAAGTAAAGTGAACCATGAGTTTGGTGACCGCACAAGGCTAAACGACTCAATCGTCCGCGCATCCTGCTTTACTGTCTTGACCAACACTCCTTTGCGGTTTCCCCACCAACCCTAGCTTGCTGCAACTGCGCTCCTCCATCATCGTCTATATATGCATATTCACCAACTCCTACTGACGGTGGTGCTCTGCCTCATCGACTAGCCATAATGTCTTCCACCCTCGTGGATCGAGCCATCCTTTCGGGCCTAATGGGCACTAGTTTCTTCACCAACAATATTCGCCGGTCTAACATTGAACCTTAAACTTTTATACATGGATGAGAAGTGCAATTTTATAGCTGCCTTCTTAGCTAAATTATGTGAACATTATATGTGTTGGTTTACGTGATGTCTGATTAAATATTTATTCACTTCTGCTTTGGTACACCCTCAAAACACATTAACGAAGAAGATTAAGTCGTGTACCCCTTCGTAGTTGTCAAAAAAGCTCCCATTCGTAATGAAGGACATGATGGTCTAGCTAAATATTTACAAAACCCATTCCTATAAAAACATGTACAGTATGTATAGCTTATTAGGATAATCTATGTATAGTCCCTCCATCATATTGTACAACCGAGTCATTCTCATTATCACGAGTTGTCACGCACGAGCACAAAGCCGCACGACAGAGCGGCATCAGTATTTCTGAGAACTGCCACATAGGCGGTGAAGGGATTGATCGCAGCTAGCGTCGAGATGGCATTGCACAACGTATTTCATTTCTATTGCTTGCTTGATGCTAATTAAACTTGTCCATCTTTTTCTTTTGAGGAAAAACGTATCTATCTTTGAAATCTACTATATCGCCTTATACGATTTGTGTGTACAAATACCCGAGTCCCTTACTTAAACTAAACTATCCTCTTTTGTCTTGTGAGGATTCGCAAACAAAGATTACTGCACAAAGTGTTTCGTATGCTAGCCTCGTGGGCACAAAAGAAACTTCCTCTCTTCCTATCTCAGCGACGCATAACGCAAATTTGAATAATGGCGATGAAGAAAAACTTGTAGAGGCTAGGGATCCAACCCGGGGAGACAGAGGTAAAAGCGCACATCCTCTCCCAAATCCAGGAGCTTGACTCCACAACAGATACTCATGGTCTAGATGAAGAAGGTTGGTCTCTCATATACCACCTCGAAGACTGACAGATACAAATTCTTAGGGAAGAACAAGATTAATAGCGTCAGTGTTGGACGATGCTACTGGGGAATGTCGCCATTGGCTAAGCACAACACTAAAAACATTGATCTTGCACACCTACCACGACACGAAAATCCGTCGATATCGTGTCTACCACGACGTATAAGTAGTCGCCGCGCTTGCTCATCCACCGGGTAACCAACTTTTACAGATACTTTGCGATTAAGAAAATATGATGATAACAGTATTATTATTGTCTCTAGGGTATATTTCTAACAGTCTCCCATTATACCAGAGTTAATAATCTAGTTTACATATGTAAAGATCTAACACCCATGGACTCCTGGTGATGTTTATGTTTTGTTCGTGGAAATGATTTAGTTAACACACTTAGATCCATATATAATTTACAAATCTTTATGTCTCGTTTTGGACACTTTCACCGTTTGATATGTTTAGCATTTTCGCGAGACCTTGACTCCTTGGCTTGAGCTGTGGCACCTCTATTGTCATACGGAGTAGTAGAACTTCACAGGATCCCACTTGGAGTAGTTGTTTTTAGCATGCTCATATGTAGGCTGTAGTTGTAGGAGACAGTGCCTAGTTGCTACGGCGGGCTGGTCCTGGCCCAACCCACCCAGGCCCGATGAAGCGGTTGGGCTGTTCGCACGCGTGGGTCTTGAATGGTCTCCTGGGCCTTCATTAGTCGTAGCCTCGTAGGCGAGGGAGTGTTGCTCACACTTTCCACTCCCAACGGCTCAAGCCGTGAACGCCCGCGCCGCGGTCGCCGTCGCTACCCGCCGCCGCCGCCTGCCCCGATGGCCGCCGCGCCGTCGAGGTGCCTCCTCGTCACTGGCCCACCGGTAGGCAAAACCCCTCGAAGCCCAGACAAACCCTGCTCCGCTCCGTCCGCTTTGACAACCGCCTCACTGCTCGCAGGGCGTGGGGAAGACGACGCTGGTCATGCGGCTGGTGGAAACCCTCAGAGCATCCCACCCGCACCTCAACATTCGTGGCTTCTACACCCGTATCTCTGAACCCCGATCCGTTCCTCTGTGTAGTTTGCCCCCTGAAATTTCACCCCTTGTCGTGCTATCTGTTTGCAGGGGAGGTGAGGGAGAATGGGGAGAGGGTCGGGTTCGAGGTCGTAACGCTCGATGGACGAAATGGGAGGCTCGCCTCCTCCAAGATCTCCAGGTGGGGTTTAGCTTGGTACTATGCTTCACTTGAATTCCTTGTGGTTTAAGTTCTGTATGAAGTTAGATTTTTCACTGGGTTATACATCTAGTGTAAAGAATCTTTGCCTGCAAATATTGTTAAAATCCATTCTGGTGGTACACGGAACTCTCTTTACAAGTGATGGCACATGTCAGAACTTCCTTGAACCTGCGTATGTTCTACCCTGTGACACTTACAATTGAGTTCCTCCACAACACCGATATTCAGCCAATTAGGCCACTTATGCATATTTTTGATACAAATCTGATGTCTGAACTTACTATATGTGAGACTAGTTAATGCCACTGTCAGTAAATTTGAACCATCTAGGAGATTTTGGCACACCCGTGCCACACGGAGTTATAACTAGTTAGAATTCGATAGGTTAACAAATATTGCTTTCACCTACTTTTGCATCTTCATGTGTCTATTTCCTGTCGTGTTACTGCATTTTCACTAATCAAGCTGAGTGAAAAGATCTGACTTATGGTCTCTCTGTTAGATTTAAATGTCCTGTTGATACTGTCTGTATGTGTGCTCATTGAACTATTTTATCCTACCCGAGTATTATCCTCGAAGTTTTTTGTATATTGCAGCCCTGAATCTGGTAGATGGCCTACTGTTGGGAAGTACAAAGTAGATGTAGCATCTTTGGAATTGCTAGCATTGCCTGAGTTGCAGGTAAGCAGTTCCGAGATATTTCCACACCTAGTATGTCCTCAAGGATCATTTTCCAAATGGTATATTTCTAGTTCCGAGATATTGCCAGACCTAGACATGTGAATGTTAGTTTTTTGAAAATCCTGATCCCAGGATTTAGACCAGTCTCTCAGATCACCATTTATCATCAGAATCAGAGGTAAAACTATATATAATTCTTCTTGACTTATCAGGTCAAACAAGACACAGATCTCTTCATCATTGATGAAGTGGGTAAAATGGAGTTGTTCAGTCCAGCATTTTTTCCTGCTGTGATGAGAGTTATGGAGTCCAACATCCCTGTGCTAGCCACCATACCAATGCCAAGATACGGCCGAGACATTCCTGGAGGTACTATATTTTCCTCATTTTTAGCAGCTATGTTGATTACTAAACTGTACACGATACTGTAAATACTGTTGCCTCGATTAGCATTTTTTAATGATTGCCACAGTATATATTACTATGCTATGTATTCCAGCATGGAGACAAGTTTAATTTTTAGTGCCCATGCGAGTTAATCTTCTGACCATGTTTTCTCCTTGGATCGTGACTAAATATTCCTCAATAAAATGCAGTTGCAAGGTTGAGGAATCATCCTGGAGCAGATGTTTTCACCTTAAATACTGGTAACAGGGATACTATGCGAGAGGGTATCTACAATCAGTTGAGCAGATTGATGCAGAAGACGTGATACCTGAGTGGCTGAATTAGGAGCAGATAGGAGAAGTTGTACTCACCTCAAATACTGGTAAAAGGGATACCGCAAGAGAGGGTATGTACTATCATTTGAGCAGATTGTGTTGATCTTGGTTTGCATAGTGCAGAGACCTACATCTTGTTCATGGAGTAATAAATGTCGAAAAACAGAGATTTTACTTCAGTAATTGCTTACTATTAGCTTGTAACATACAGTCTGGTCGTGTCTTCAAGTGTTGTCCCTAAATGGCTGGATCATCTTTTATATGTTCACTAACTATGGATAGACAGGGGGCAAATTTTACATGTACGTTGCTGAATAATATGAATGTATGAGGAGCATATTGTTCATCTTGTTAGCTTCATGTCGTCTGTCAATCATGTATACATATTCAATCACAGCAGTTATAGCTTGTAATGAAGCATGTAGTGACCTCTACAACAAGTGTCACATGATCTGTATAAATTTTAGTAATAGGCATTATTGCTTTGCATATAGTGGCCACATGAATGATAACTACACCTTGGCTTTTCCATTCCCAGTAATACGTTTCACTTCATTCAGGGAATTGCTTTGCTATTGTTTAGTTGTTATTTTTATTTTTACTCTCTCACTGCTGCTGAAAGATAACCCAAGTATGTGAAATGACTACCTAGATGAATAGTAAAAATGCATATGACATAAGTTGATAGAGACACTTAGACATATACCTGCCAAACTTTTGGCTTCTGCTCGTGGAAGTTTACAAACAATAAGAGCAATTGCATTGCAAATATTTTGAGATGATTTACTTCTAGTCTGGTGGTGCATTCTATTCTTTCGAGGTGTTTATTTGATTCAAGACTGGCCAATTAGTATAACAGTTTTCCTTATTCTTAGTTGCCTGAAATTTCCGTAAATCTTAGCTGCCTTAATTTGCACGCTATTTAGCCTAAAAGTACAGTATTGGAACCGTTCAGTTTTATCAAAACGTAACTGGAATTTCTGGTCTGTAGATTTTAAATGAAGCTAGGTTGGGATGGTTGGCTTAGAAATGTAACTGCTCAGGCAACTATTAATAGACCATCCCTTAGTAAGTTGGCTATAAAAATAAGTCATACATGAGATATGTTTTCTGATTGTGAAGTGCGGCACATGCGGATCCTAGTCCTGTAGTCCATTCATTAAAAATGAGAAGACTGGTTTAATATCTCCAAATGATGCAGCGGCAGTCATGGACAATGATCACGCCTATAAAATAAAAAGGGTATAATGAGTTTGATTTCTTAATAACATGCATGTAAAACCCGTGCATAAGTTACCGTCTGATATGACAAAGATGATAGATGGATTCTCGCTCGTACGTTTCTTCTAGTGTTTTGGACCACTATTGTTTAGACACCTTGAAATGCTGTAGGGCTTTAGCCCAGAAGCAGGCAGCAACTTCACAGGACACATGTTCCCCTGGGGGCTCTTGATCTGAATGATCAGCAGGAATTTTCACCATAAGATGCACAAGCTTTCTATTGAGGTGGGCACAGAATTAAAGCGCGCTGTACCGATCACTTTACAACCTACGAGTCCCCGGTTCTCCTTTAAGCCCCTGCAGAAAGACGCCATTAGACGCCAATGCTCCGAGTTTGCTTATATATTAGCAGTGATTCGATGAGGACCATCTGGTGAGATTTTTTCTGGGTTTTAACTATTGGGATCTCCTTTACACTTGTTGGCAGTGCTTTCGAAGGCAGAAAGTTGAAGTGAATCTCTCCAGAGATATGGCGGTCCGTTTATATATATATATGCAAAGGTGAGTGATTCCACATGCAAATATATGCACATGCAGATGGATTACTGTGTTGTATGTTAAAGACAGAGCTCGAAGAACTAAAGAAGGTTCCGGGGACGAATTTATGCAGGTTTGTTGAACCTATCAGCCTAATTATGAAAACCTTCATATCGTAGCCCTGAATTCAGTCTCCATGGTCGTTAGATTAACAAATTAATATCAACTGGAGTACTCATAATTGGTTTGCTTATTTATGTCTGGGCATGCGCCTGGTCTGGATTTCTCATACTATTCTGCTCTTAAGACAGTGTTTGCTGTAGGATAGACTAATACTGGGTTTCCCCGGGTCGACAGCACAGCGATTGCCTTATCGCCCTTGGCTTTAGGCAATGTGGGGAGTGGTATTGATTCGATGGGGGCACCCCACCATGTGATCTCTTGATCTAGGAGGGGTCACAGGGTTAACTACTTTTATGTGATCTCTTGATTTTTCTTCTCCTCCTTTTTGCATACTTAGTTTAGTAATGGGGAATGATTATGGTTAACTCCTTGGATATGATTTCCTCCCTCCTCCTCCTCCTCCTCCTTGGCATGCTTAGTATAGTGATTAGGAATGATGGATGTGCATGCGCGCACGTCATGTCATAACCCCGAACGAAACTAAACAACAGAAAGAGGTTTGTTGATTTGGTCTCTCTACCGAAAGCAGTCTCTGCTCTTCTATATTCTATAGTCTATACTGCAGGGAATGAATGATGCTTGGTTGATAGCATTTGAGCATTCCAACATAAGGGCTAGTTGTATTAGAGATGAATCCGTGCGTACCATTGCTTGCATAATTCCCAGTCCCTTTCCTCTATTTTCTTCTTCATTCAATTGCCATGGATGAAAATCGAAACTGAATGCTACTGGGGGTGACAAGAAAGGTTTATTCAACTGCCGTGGTATCTGTGTCAGTTGAGCCGCAGTTGGGTGAGACATGTATATTGTAATACTGGAGCAGAGAATTAAGCAGGGGGGCGGCGAGAATAATACGGGTGCATGCCCACTACCGCATCACCATGATGATACATACACTATAATGGAGAAATACCATCCGATCCACACGATCAACGCTGGGTATGCTAACTAAATCCCAAGCTAGCCAGC
Source organism: Avena eriantha (assembly GCA_910589775.1). Lineage (NCBI taxonomy): Eukaryota > Viridiplantae > Streptophyta > Magnoliopsida > Poales > Poaceae > Avena > Avena eriantha. The sequence goes on along the minus strand of OU342742.1, from coordinate 20,200,296 downwards.
CATATCGGCAGCAGTAAACAAAACAAAACAAAACAAAACTGTCAGCTGTTAGTAGTTGCTAAACCGGGTCTGTGCATGTGCAAGCAGCTAAGCTGGTCGTCACCACCAACATTCTGGTGACAAGACGAAAATCTTCCGCGCTCGTGGGGCACCGGCACCGGGGACGCTGCCGCACGACACTGGTCCGGGGGTTCGATCGGGGTGTGGTGGTGTACCCCTGCCGGTCGAGGAGGAGAACGCCATTGAATGCGGCCGGTGCTCGCTGGCTGCGCGTGCGTGGCCACCAGCAAACAGCCCCGGTGAGGCTGCTCCTTCGTGTTGCTCGTGTTGGCCTGCTCGGCAGGGTCGCCGATGAAACATAGTACTCCTTCCCAACCGAAATTAGATGTCACGTTTTTTCAATTGTACTACATATCTTGACACGCTTTAGAGTATAGATATATACGAATCTAGACGCATCTACGACATCTAACTCGGGATAGAGAGAGAGTATTTGACAAACTAAAATTTCAAAATATACTACGTTGTGAAATAGAGGGAGTACATACCCAAACTAATTTTTCAAGATATACTACGTTGTGAAATAAAGGGAGTACATACCACTTGCGTACGTACCGGTAAGCCTTGTTTACCTATTTTCACCCTGTAGAGGTTTGGGGATGGGAGGGGACTCGATGTTCACCTAAAATACTCTTGCTAAAAATATTCTAGTATGGAGGAGAGTCAGGACACTGGTAGAATGGCAGATGCGTCGATCGTCCAAATATGGCAGGCATCTTTTACGAGCATCTCTAGCAAATCCTGGAAAATGGTTTTTTTGTTTTTGTTTTGGGCTTTTAGTTGCCCCGAACTGACCTAGGATATCGCCCCTCCTCCTGGATACATCCGGAGTGTAGGACCCGTATTCGGGTCAATTCCCTATTTCCACCCTCCATTGCCTCCTCTGCCGTCCAAATCCACCACCAGCGCCACTATGACCAACGACACCCCCGTGTCTGTGGGGGTTTCTCCTCACTTGCTGGCGGCCGAGGTGGTTTGATGACCCATCATTGCCATAGCGACGAGGAGGCGGGGATCTCGTGCGCGCCCGACGCCTTCCGCCAGAGCCGAAGAACCGGTGCTTTATGTAGGTGCGCAACCGCGGTGCCCTCTCCTAGAGCGATGGCCTACGACTAGGGCATCCTCTTGGAGGAGATCCTCCCATTCCTCCAACGTAGTCGTGTCGTCGAGGAAGCTTTCCGCGAGAGGCAAGCAGAGGCCACGCTGAACCCTAGCGATGGGGAGGCGTGTCGCTGAGGAGGCTTTCCACGAGAGGCAAGCAGAGGCCATTGTGAACCCTGGCGATGGGGAGGCACGCCGACGAGGTGACAAAGGGGGCTCTGGCGAAGGTGATCATCAATGTCAACGAAGGAGGCTCACGGCTTTGGCCCCTGACCTCGGCTGTCGAGCTTTCTGTGTGCGACGCCTCGAGAGCGACCCCGCCGGCCAGATCGAGGGTTTAGGGTTAGGGTTAAAGAAGTAGCTAAGTCTTCTAGTCCTTTTTGATTGTAATAATGCAATGTACAACCTTTATGTACAATCTCTCATGGATGGAAGAACTAGTTCAAGAAAATCCTTCATGGCGCCAACTTAAAAAAAAAAAGGTTCTACTATGGTTTCACAATAGTATCTGATCTGCCAAATAAATGTTCATACGGTAAATCCGACATTTCAAGGTTTGGTATATCCAGCATGCATCTGCTAGAGATGCTCCGACGTCGTGAGATGCGGTACATGGATTTATATGCAGAAGACTATCGTGTTTCACCCGCCCAAATGTGTGCATTTGTTAGCTGGTTAGTTATCGTGGAATTGCGGTACGGATTTGGGTGGGTGCCTGCAAAGGAATGATTCTCCCGATTAATATTAATTAAAAGAGGAAGTGGAACATGTCATCCGATGGGCACATGCATGATGCAGGCCAGCGTGCACAGGACTGTCTGGTCTGCCTGCTAGCCTAGCCCAACAGAAGGGACGATCAGGCGGTTAGCAAGCAAAACGGCGCCAAATGGAACGGCCTCGTGCGCGCGCGCGCGGGTACGGAACGGAAAGGAAAGCGTGTGTGCCGCACCAACTACAGAGGTCCTCGCCTCGCCTCGCCAAGCTGTCCTCCCCTCCCGAGCTGATAAAAATACTCCCTCTTCAATTCTGTCGAGAAGAAAACGTCAGTGCCCGGCAGCATCCGTTGAACCCTTCCAAGAGGTAGAGGTGGCTAATTAACGCGGTGGCCGCCTGGCCGGAGAAGATCATTCATCGGTACGTATTACCAGTAGGGGGAAGATGGCGATGACGATGATGGATTGGTAGATTATTACGGCCAAGGGAAAAGGTGGGTGTGTGTGGGGGAAGCTTTCGCTTTCCCGGCTGTTGCTTTCCCTCCCATCCCGTTCGCTCATGCTCTTGCTCTTGCTCTTGCATGGGCGCTGCAACTACTATACTACTACTACCGCCATAACCTCTGACCCGACCGAGTGCCCCTCCTCCTCCTCCTCCTCCTCCTCAAGAACAAGCAGCAGAAGCTCGCGTACCTCGCAGCGCCTCCTCCTCTCCGCGGCCGGTGAAGAAAGAGCCGGCCAGCGATCCGCGGTAACCGGTGGCTCTGCCGGAGCCGTTGCGAGAAGGCGCCGACAAGATCCTCGGATGCACAGAGCTGCTCCTGCCGATTCATCGGTTCGTTCCTTGTTCATGTGTGTGGGAGTTGATTTTGTTTCAGTATTCGTCTAGTAGTTCCTCTCTGGTTCCTCCTTTCTTCTTCCTGGAGAAAATGCGCGTGGTGGTGGTTACCCTGCGATCTGAGTGCACGTGGTGGGGCTCTGCTCGATCAATTCCCATTCCCCCCACACCACGTTGACGTTTCCGGACCACCATTCACTCCTGTTCATGCGCGCGTCTCTTCCTTCCATGAATCCTCCTCTCATTCCTTCCATGACTCCTCCTCTGATTCCTTCCATGACTCCATGTCCATGGTCACCACGAACTTGCCCCCCCGGTTGCTTTCGGGTGTCCTTTTCTTCCATGCTCAATTTTACTTTGACAAAATTGAGTTGAAGCAAAAAAAAAAAAAAGGTCATGAAATTGTATGATTTCAGTCTTGGTTATCTGTCTAATCCCATTTTCAAAAGAGAAAACCGGTCGGAATGGGGATGATGGGAAAGAAATCTCTGGATTGCCTCTGATGCGACACACTTTCTACAGAAAGAATATGACACGGTGTCTTGCGCGCTTTTACAGGATAGCGAGGTCCTCATCCTGCCATCGAAGCGTGCCACCGCTGGATCTCCCTGGCGGTTACAATCATGATGCAGTACCTCGACTTCTCCCATGCCAGCACCTCCAGGAAGTGGACCAACAAGAGGCAGCCAGGCGAAGGTATTACATGCTACATGCTGAAAATTCTGAAAAATTCCATGGCCTGAAAATTCTGAACCATCAAGACGATCGCTAGTACATTTGAAATGAAAAGAGTTGGTGATGAAGGCGTTTCTGATGTATTTCCCAGCCGCTTTTGTTGGTGACTATTCTTGGACCAAAATTTAACTCACCGGTGCATGCATTGTTGTTGGGCTTGCAGGGTTTGACGCTCCGAGGAACAGCATGGAGTTCCTCGCCATGGAGGCGCCACACAGCTACGGCGTCTTCCAAGAGGATGCCTCGGTGAGTCTTGTACTACCAGTACAATCTCTTCACTCTTTTTCCTGTCAGAGTAATTCATTGCATCATGCATCCTCTTCTTCTCCCCTCGGAAACACCTGGTAAATTATTTTGTTTCCAGAAAAAGGACATGCCTCTTCCCAGTCGTTTTCTGCCCCAAATCAGGCTAGGTAGTAGATCTTCCTCCACAGATGAGAAGCCTACTTTTTCTGCCCTCTGTACTGTATCGGTAACTCTGCTGCTAGTGCTAGGTGTACTTGTACCTGACTGTTGTTGGATCAGAAGACAGCGCAGACCACGCATCCATAATGGTGTCGACCCCCATCTACTGTTTGGTACAAACACGTTGCCTTTAATTACCTACTAGCCATTCTCTGCATCATCACTGCACTGCCATCTCCTAAGAGATCAAGAAACCTTATCATCAGGCATATAAGTAACAACAACTAGGAAGCCATGTTGGGCCATTGTTAGAGTTTCTCAAGTGTGTCCTGACCAAGTTTTGTGTGATCCTCTGCAGTATTCTTGCAGCAGCAACAACAACATGAGGCAGTACCCAAAAGCCTCTGCTCCGATCAAGAAGCTGATCCATGAGGACTTATCCTTGAGGCAAAATGAGGGGCACAAAAGAGTGCCCAGTGTGATCGCCAGACTGATGGGCATGGACTCGCCTCCTCTGAACTCGGCCGCCGGCGAGCTCGTCACCGCCCACCCAGATGATAGAAGGCAGGAGACCACCGCTAGATCAGTGTCAAGGAGAGAAAGAGATCCTGCCGAGACGGCCACGACCAAGCATGTCTCCTTCGTGCCGCAGAAGAATTCTGTTCGACATGCCGCGAAACTAGAAATCCGCTCCCTCAACGATGAGGAGGAGAAGGAGATTCTTGGGCAGCTGAGGAAGAAGAGTATCAGTAGTGGTGGTGGTGGTGGTGAGGAATGGAGCAAGCCGGTGCCGCGGGAGCATCCACAGGAGGAGGAGCTGCAGAAGTTTAAGAAGGAGTTCGCGGCGTGGCAGGCTAGCAAGGTGTGGGAGCAATCGAAAGCTCTGGAGCTGGACTACAGGCATGCCGACGAGGATGATGGGGGCGGCGGCAGGTGCTCGGAGATCGTCCCGTACAGGTTCCACCAGCAGGAGAAGCAGCACAGAGGAGGGAGAGACAGTAACAGGCGTGTGCACGACGATGTCAATGGCGATGCGCATTGGAGAAGAAGGAGCAAGGATGGTGGTGGCCCGTCGATCTCTGGGAGCCGGACGTTCTCTCTGACGAGTGCCGCGGAGGATTGTTCTTCGACGAGGCTGCCGCTCTCGCGGTTTTACTACGAGGAGGAAGAGAAGCCACTATCGCCGGCGAGGATCGTGATCCTGAAGCCCTGCCCGGAGCTGAGCGCCGACGATGTGGACGAGTCATCGATGGGATCGCCGGAGCTGATGAAGAACGAGAACAACATGGAGGCGTTCCTCGAGGAGGTGAAGATGCGGCTCAAGTTCGAGCTGGAAGGGCACATAGCCTCCGACGACAGGGCGGCGGACCGGTGGGCCGACGTCCCCGCCGACCCGAAGCAGATCGCGCGGAACATCGCGAACCAGATCAGGGACACGGTCACCATGGAGATGCACCACCCAGCGCTGGTGCGGTCGGAGTCGACGCGGTCGTACCGCAGCAGCGACGTGCAGAGCCAGATGGACTACATCTGCAGAGACGCCAGGAAGCAGCTCACGGACAGGCTGAGGAACGTGCTCAGGAGGGAGCCGGAGGCCGAGCCACCGTTCGGGTCTCACCGGAGACGGCCGGCTGTGTCGACGCTGTCGCCGTCGTGGTTCGATGAAGAGCCGAGGCCGAAGCCGACGAGTCCGAGGCGCGACGTGGCGGCGAGAAAGAGCGCCAAGAAGATCAGGAGCAAGGAGGAGAAGAAGCGCGCGATTGAGTCGTCAGAAGTTCGGTCCTTGAGACACGGGTGGTACAAGAACTCGGCTGTGGCGACCGTCGATTCCTCCGACGAGGCGGTGTCGCCGAGGAACCTGATGAGGTCTTTCTCGGCGCCGGTGTCAGGGAGCAACTTCGTGAAGCATCTCTCGGAGGGGGAGCCGCGGGTGCAGAGGAAGCACGAGAGACAGGGGAGCTACGGCACGCCGACGTCGCCCGAGGAGAAGCTGCCGAAAGGGAGGAAGGACGCGTTGGGCATCAAGAGCAGAGTGTCCAACCTGCGGCAGAACCTGGGGCTGAGAGGGCTTCTGTTCGGCAAGAAGCTCCATTCAGCCGCGGCCGATGAGTCGTCTTCGTCATTCTTCCTCGACGACTTTCCGCCGATCGGCACCCTGGTCACCGCTCCCTCCGTCCTCATCCACCCCGGCGTCCTGCAGGTGAGGAAGCATCGCCGTGATCGGTCGAACATATTGCTGTTGTATCAGATTGAGTGCGAGTGGTCTGACATGGGAATGTTCAGGAGAACTCCACCGAGGTGCCGCCGAGCCCGGCGTCGTGGTGCAGCAGCCCGCCCGACGAGATGATGATCCGGGGAGGTTACCCGAGCCCCGTGTCGCCATTGGAGGCTTCCTTCAGCGAGCGCCGGTCTCCGTTGAAGCCGGGGGCGAGCTCGAGTGCTTGCGGTGAGTACTACTAGTCTGCTGCTCATCTCTGAATTTTCTTCAGTGGCAATGCAATGTTCAGACTCCTGATGTTACATTACTGACGAAGTAGCTTAATTGCAGAACAAGGCACTCCGTGGTTGGAGCGAGAGCAAGTCGCAGAAACAAGTCCAGCACTCCACGACGACGAAGACGACGACGTGGCCGAGATGGATGACCCCATGAAAGCTTTCATGAGGGCCGTCCTGGTCGTCGCCGGCATGTACAGCCCGAGCGAGAACTCTGCTGATCCCATCTCCTCACCCTCCCAACTCATCAAGCCGATCCCGAAGCGGGTGTTCGATGAAGTGCTCACCTCGTCCGCCGCTCCTGCCGGCGACGTCGGCCACCAGCTCCTCTTCGACCTGATAAACGAGGCGCTGCCCGGCGCCGTCCGCGGCAGCACAACCCTGTGCACGTTCAGCAAGTGGTACGCCGCGCCGAGGAGAGCCCCCAGCGGCAAGAGGCTGCTGGACGGGCTGTGCAAAACCGTGCTGCGGCACCTGGAGCCATCGGCGGACGAGGACTCGCGGCGGACGAGCTCCGTGGACGGGCTGATCGAGCGCGACATGAGCATGTTCCCGTGGGTCGGCGTGTTCCGCGACGACGTGGACGGCCTGGGCGAGGAGATGGAGGCGGAGATCCTGTCGGAGCTGGTCGACGAGACGCTGTGGGACGTGCTGCTCAACGTAGGGGACTGACTGACGGACGTGCATACTTGTACATTTTTGGGTGTGTTTTTCTGTTCTTCTTCTTCTTTGGGGTTTTTTGGGGAGTGCTTTTGCCGGGTTTCTGATGAGTTCTCGCGAGTGAGAATTGTGGAGTGCGACCAAGTTTGTGTGTGCCTGTGTGGAAAGATACCGAATCTGTCCTGAGAAGATGCATAATGAAGCAAAAGAGACTGAATATGAGAAGTTTCTTTATTAGTGACACGAGCAGCAGCAGACGGTGCTCCGTGTCTTCTGGTCACAAGACTGTAATACGTGTACAAGCTGAACGGAGGCCAGAACGATCTTCAGGCGGTGCAGACGACGCAGGTGCAGGTCGGGCCGCAGGTGCAGTCGGCCCTGCCGGCGCCGTCGCCGGTGCCGAGCCTGCCGCACGAGCAGGGGTTGCAGGAGCAGTGCTCGCCGCAGGTGCACATGGTGTGCGCCACGGCCGCGGGGTTCACCGGCGCCGCCCCGCCGCTGCTCTGCATCCCGGCACACCTGCCAATAGAAAATGCAGAACAGCCGTCCGTCAGATATACCAAAAGCAGAGCATCTCACGATGATCGGTCGTGTGAGCATGGGAGGAACAGGAAGGGTTAAGGCCACAGTGCCTGCAAGCGGCGCCGCCCGGGCACGGCACGGCGCAGCCGCACTTGTCGTCGCAGGGCATGGTCGCGGCCGGGGCACAACGCTTTCCTTTTCGTACGAGTGCAGAGGATTTCTGGCAAACGGAGGCCGTGCAGGGTGTGCCATTTAAGCTTTGCCACGAGAGACGAGATGGCTACACGGACATCGGTGCGTGGACGCCAGGTTGCTGATTGCTGTCCACTTGGCCGCTCTCGGTGTAGCGGTAGCGCCGATGCCTATGCGGCTACGCCGGTGACAGCAAGTCTACGGACAGCAGACAGAACGTAAAACGGTTCTGGTCAGGTCCATGCGCCCAGGTTCGTCCCAATGCGGCACGAGCACGATCGCACCGTGCGGTTGTGCCCAACATGTACCTAACTGACACCGCGATAAGCACAGTCTCCTCTTCCGGCCTTTCCATCCCTAACAGAAATAGGCGGCTGCGGAGAACTCCTTAAGATCTCAGCCGGCCGATCGCTGGTTTCTTCTCCCTCCTCTTCCTGCCGGGCAGGACGGAGGGGATCTCGTTTCTCTGTCTAATTGTTAGGTTGAGGGTTTGTACGCTGTGGTGCGCCGTTGGGTGGTGGGAGTGACGCACGAGAAATAAATTTGTCTCAACTCCAGGATTTTGGTTACCGGGCCGGTTACCGCGGTTACCGGCGGGTAACCCATTTTACCGACACCCCCGGTAAATTGGTTTTGGGGGCAAAAATTTCCGGTGATGTTTGAATTTGGTCCATATTTGTACAATGTTTGAAAAATTGGCGGTAACCGGCCGGTAACCCGAAATTTTAAAATTTCTCGGTTTTAAATTCAAATTTTATTCTGAAATTTCATTCGGTAATTTCCGGTAACCATCCGGTAACTACGGTAACCCAAAATACCGACCACCCCGGTAAAATTTTCTAATCCGGTAGCCAAAACCTTGCTCAACTCTACTCCCACACTGGCAGCGTCCTTCACGACGAAGCCTCAAAGTGTGCGTCGGTCTTTCAAATCGACGACTAGGTCTTCTCGCCGTTTTTCAGATCTAGCGAGATTAGTTTCTCGTTGTGTTGTCCGCGCTCGTCGTCGTTATCCGCGACGACGCTAGCGGCCGGGGCGAGGTGGTTCCTCTGGAGCAAGGATGTTGTTCAGGAGGTGATGGATTTGTCATTCCTCTCTGACTTCGTGGATGGGAGGCGATAGATCTTGGTCAAAGACAGTACAGGGACGTCCCCAGTCGACGTGCCACATCGACATGTGCCTCGTTGCGTGCATCAGGCATCGACTAACAAAGCCTCATAGTGATGGTGCTTTTTTGGATCTTGAAATGGTGGAGACTAGGCGTCTCTTCCGACGTTCGTCTAGCAGCGCTGGAGTTTGGCGGCGGCCGCTAGATTCGGTGGTTGTAGGAAATCCTAAGGGTCATTTTGTATTTCTCAATCTCCTAGGTTTTTATTTGTATTGTCTTCAGGATAATTATTTTATCTCGATCTATCTTTTTGTGTACACATGTACTGCTGCATGTAACTTGATTTTTAATTAATGAAATATGTGGTTGCCCTACAAAAATTGACACTGCGATTCCGCGATTGTCAGGATCCTGATTGTCTTCCCCATACTTCTATGAGGAACAACTATTTCAGTCTAGCTCGCCGTCAGTTAATCAAACAGCTCAGACACGCATAAACCCTAAATTTATCTACTTTTCCTTGCAATTTATCTTCCTTAGCTGCATAGATCCGAGCTGCTGGTGCATTTCCTCCCCCTCTCCTCGAAGATGCCAGTGACTATCGAATCTTCACCAAGCTCACCATGTCGCCCGATATATGCTCACGACCGACCTCGCACAAACATTCCGACACCGCAACGAAGACTGCCGATCACCAAGTCACGACAAGTGACGAACACGAGGGAAAGCACGCGAACAAATGGAACACATGCGACATCCAACTAGTTAATCATCGTCTGTGCAGCGTTACGCCATCTAGAGAGTCACGCGTACGGTGATAATCTCGCAGCCTCGAGGCATGCATAGCGTGGAGAAGCTCCGTGAGGGAGAGAGAGAGGAGGAGGAGGTAGGTGCCACTGTGGGATTGTGTGTTTCTCGATGGGGAGGGGCTTCCACTATGTATAGGGGAGGGGGAAGAGCCAGGCGCCTCCCTGAGAGACCCGTAGCCTAGATGGCGCCTCTACCTCCCATAAGACAGGTCTTGATCTCCCCATTTAATGAAACATCATCCCCTTCCCTCCCAGAGAAGATATGATATCTCCACATTAAATGTAGATCATTTCCTTCCTTATTTGCAAGATATGATATCTCTGTATTAAATGAAGACCATATCATACCTTCAATAGATCTTTATATCTTCTATTAAAGGTATGAGATAATCTTACTTTAATAGGAAGATATCATATCTTTCAAATAAGGATGGAAATAATCTACATTTAATGTGGAGGTATCATATGTTCTCTTGGAGGGAGTGGCTCTCCCCTCCTCCTATATATAGTGGAAGCCCCTCCCCATTGAGAGACACACAATTCCATGGTGGCGGTGCCTCCTCCTCATCTCTCTCCCTCGTAGAGCTTCTCTATGCGCGGCGCTCTAGACGGCGGAATGTTGCGCATATTGGGAGGTTAGATGCATGCAACTTGCAGATGGATCGTACCTTCGATCCTCCACCGAGTGGAGCTTATTCTCGCGACGGGAGGGATACACCTAGCTAAAGGGATCAAAGCAATCATAATCAACACACTACATAACCTCCAAATCCGTGTAGCATTCCACTATCTAGATCGTCGTGCCTATAGTGATAATCTCACGGCCTAGTGGCATGCTTATTGTGGAGAAGCTCTATGAGAGCGAGAGAGGGAGGAGGAGGCATCCGCCACCATGGGATTGTGTGTCTCTCAATGGATAGGGGCTGCCACTATATATAGGAAGAGGGAGGAGAGCGAGGCGCCTCCCCTAGAGAATGACTGCCAGGATGGTGGCTCCCCCTCTCATAAGGTAGGTATTGATCTCCCCATTTAATGCGAGATCACATCCTTCGCTCCCAGAGAAGATATGATATATCCACATTAAATGTAGATCATTTCCTTCCTTATTTGCAAGATATGATGAGATATCAGAGATGATCTCGCATTAAATGGAAGATCAAAACCTGGCTTATGGGAAGGGAGGCGTCATCCTGGCCACCGGCCTCTATGGGAGGCGCTTTGCTCCCCCTCCTCCTATATAATGGTGCAAGCACTGGAAAATGTAACATCAAATGCCTATGTTGGCCAAGTATGACATAAAAACCGCCGCTCTTGTGTACCAACTACCACGACACAAATATCTGTCGGTATTGTGTGTGCCACAACATATGTGTGGCCGCCGCGACCAAATGGTGCCACGGTTGCTCATCCGCCGGATAACCAACTTTTGCAGGCGGTTTTGCTTAGGCCGCCCCAAAAAAGTGTCGCGCACGAGGGGACTCCTTTCAGTTTGACATGAAAGTCATGGAGGTAGGTTCATATAAGGGGGAGATTGGATTTTCTTGCTATAATACGGGGGGTGTAATATCCCGTAGACTATGATACATGGAAATGAGTAGAGTATAGCTGTGTGGATTGCATCCATGCATAGAAAATCTAGGCCAACTAAAAACTTACTGATAGAACTTGTCAAAGTGATTGAGCTCCACTTGAGCGGATGATTTAGGACTAGTTCATCATGCTGAGTGTTCCAAGTTTGAAATAATATTTGGTAAACTTCTATGTTAGTAAGTATAGAAGTAATATTCGTGAATAAAAGTAAATCAACACACCCCACATACTTAAAGAACAAGTAAAACTTGATGCACTCTAAACCTCATTTAACTCATGTGCTAAAACAACTCTTAGCACATGACCACTCCACCAAAGGAAGATCAAATCTATTCTCATCTTATCTTACTCTATCTTATCTTAAACATCATTCATTCTACAAACACTTGTGATTGACAAGAGCCAAGTAATAAGTAAATCCTTTAAGCCTGTTGAACAAACCCCGGTCTTCCAAATCTATCTTCTTAATCAAATCATAACTCAATAAATATATGGAATATGATAAAACTAAAGACATTTGCATTACATCAAATAGATCCAACTATTTGAATAAAATCACATACAAATGTTTTGCAACTCAAAGAATCATGCCTTGATGAGATCAAATCATTTACATTATCAATTTTCACTTAATTAAGATGGAGGCATACAATTATCAGTTGATTTTGCAAACTAAGTTTTCACTTGAGATGAAAATCAACTCATATATCCAATTCAACGCAAGTCCCATATAGTGACAAATGCCACTTGTCATGATCCAAAAATAAATCCCAAATAGGAAACCTGGATCCCAAGTTCCTTCTAGCACAAGCTTCCTTAGGAACCTTGGCCACCAAGGTATCTCATGAGAGGTTGACACCTGTTAGCCTAGTCATCCATGTAAGCTGAGTCACCACATGAGGTGTCATCCTACCATGAAGGGATGAATATACACATAAAGTAAAACTACAAGGACGGTTGCACAATTATTAAATCACGAGTCACCCATGCAAAATAGTGGGATGTCAATATCCTATGAATCCTAGGACACTATAAATAGCCATGCACCCAAGACCCAAGCCTCACAACTCACCATCCTAGATTGGACAAAAAACACACACACACTCACTTTAGAGAGAGATCTAGAGGGAGAAATGAAGCAAGAACTTGAAGAAACAACTTCAAGAACATGAAGAACAAGGAGGAGAGAGCATCTACAGATCTTCAACAAGCAAACTTAGGAATCAACAGAGGTTTTAGTCTAGTCTCTAGGATTAAATAGTAAGATATTAGTGGATAGGGATAATGATTAGTGAGAGATTAGGAGAGTGATTATGCACAGTTTATCAAGAAAATCTGGACAACAACACAATTTTGTCCAAGAATGCATCTTTATATCATCTACACATTTCCTTGGAACCCAATTCATTTTATAGATCATACATTTGATCCAAACACCATCTTATGCAACTAAATGCTCTTGTGATCATCAAGAACATCAAGAACACATCTAAGAACACTAAGAACACCTACAACAAGTCACTCCCATTTGTTAGTAGTGAATCCACTAAAATCACTTATCAAATTCTTTATAAGTATCTTAACTCAAATTTGAGTGGCACAAGATCTTATGAAGTACTTTTAAAATATAAAGGAATTCATTTAAGATTTCTCTCAAACAGAAAACCCTAGTAGATATTCTGCATCACTATATAAAGAAATTATTAAAGAAATCCTTTTTAAATAATCAGGGAATAGATAGATAGAAAATAATTAGACCATGGAATCACTAAGAGTCCAAAATAATTATTTTTAAAAAGATTTCATTTGAAAGTTTCAACTATTTCTTCCCATATAAAAATTCTTTCCTAAATAGGAAAGTAATCTTTACCATTCTGTTTTAAAGATATCATACAAAACCTTCATACAAATCCATGAGAACGTGTTAACTTCTCAAAATGGTTATTGTGCACTTTCCCATTTAAAATGGTAAAATAATAATGGACCTAACATATTGTTATGTGAACAAAGCATCCATCAAAACCATTTAAAGATCCATTGGTAAAAGGCAATTGCTTAAACACAATGAATCAATCCATAAGGATATTTTGACCTCTTGAAATATTTCAAGTGATGAAGTCATATATGAATGACACATATTTTTACGTGAGAAAATAATGACTTGAAATCATTATCTAAAATATTTTGGGATATATCAAAATACTTCTCTGTGGCATCCATGAGGATCCACACAGTTGAAATAGCCCAACATTCCAAACTTGAACATAACATTTTTGAAACGGCCAAATATGAATATCATATATTTCTATATGAGAGAAATATTAGCCTAAAGTCATTATCCAAATTATTTTGGGGAATAGAAAAATACATTTTTGTGGCATTCAGAATGATCATCATATTTGGAATATTCAAACTCATATTCAAACCTAGGTGAAATTCTAAATAGAATTTAAATGGAAAATTGAAAATAGAAATTAGAAACAGAAAAAGATCTGAGAAATAAAAACAAATCTGGACGCTTACCTGTGCCAAAACCCACTAACCTAGCCCAACACTAGCAAAGTAGTGAACCCAACCCACTCAACTCCCGCGTTCGCACATAAGTCCACAAGTCGTAGGGGGTTATGTGCAAAATCTTGTTAGAACCGCCTCTTTTCCCATCATCTTCGTCGCCAACGACAGCAAGATGCCAGTGGTGGTGAGGAACCGACCTAGTCGAGCCTATAAAATGCCCCATATCCTCTAATTGTCGGGGGCATGACCTCCGGATACCCCAACCAGACAAGATAAATGGCAGTCGGTTCGCGTCCGGCTGGCTGAGCGCAGCCGGACACGAGCAAGTCATGTCGGCTACTTCACGGTAGCCGGAACCACGAGGAGAAGCAAGGCACGGGACCAGCTACACCAGCATAGCCGAACTCAATCAAGAGGACAGAGCGACGTGCTGCACAGTGCGTGGTACGCCCTGGTACGATGACAAGACCCGCAACTACATGGCCATACCAAAGACTTTGCTGGGTGACCGAGGAACAGTGGCCAGATGCTGACGATAGGCTCGCACGGCGTTCACTGTAGCCACGATGACCCTACCGCATGTATCCTGATGAGATGTGAGTGTACCGGATACTGTAGATGACCAGCCGGCTGGGGCCCGCCTGTGGGACTCGCCAGCCGGACTGGCCAGTGAGACCGTTGCCTCTGTGCCTATATAAGGAGAGGCAAGGCTCTCGTAGCAAGGGTTGGTCTCAGTGCATTTAAGGAGGTAGATAGAAGATACATCTCCAAGAGCGATTGTAGCCCGTACACTACTCATAGTCATCAGATCGGCAGGAGTAGGAGCTTTACCTCACCACGAGGGCTCCGAACCTGGGTACTTCTTGTGTCTCGCTACACTTGCTCGTATCCAATCCCACCTACGGACACCGTCGAGAGCTTCCCTGCTAGTCCCCAAACCTCTATCTAACCTGATTAGGTACTGTTATTCCCAATACAATGACAGTTGGCGTCCACCATGGGGCAAGATGGCTTCGACCGGAGTCGCGTTCCGCACGGGACCCCGCACTTAAGCCGGTGAGCGTGCGGCCTCTGGCCTAGTGCTTACGCTCGGCAAGTTCGACTGCGTCATCGACAATGCTTCGTGTTTCGCCGGATCCATGTTTCCGGCGAACGGCTCTATCCTCCTCTTCGGCGACCTCCTCGTCTATGTCCCCGTCGTGCCGGAGTATTTCCTGATGGGTTCGTAGCATGGAAAACAAAAAATTTCTACCACAAGAACGAACAAAACCCAGATCTAATCTAGATAAAAGCCAAGATCTAATCTATTAGACATGTGCAACGAGATAGATCTGTACTAACCCTTGTAGATCCGAAAGCGACACGAGATTCGGATCTCGTGGTTGATGTAGTCGATCACTTGCCGATCTCAAGATCGAGTGGACGATCCTTCCGGCGCCGCGTTCCGGCAGCGCTACCGCAGTCGGTCACACGTGCGGAGTCGAAGCAGACCTTCCTCTCCTCGTTCCAGCGAGCAGCGGAGGTAGTAGATCTTCTCCATGGAATCCCAGCAGCACGACGGCATGGTGGTGGTGGTGGAGTAGAGAATTCTGCAGGGCTTCGCCTAAGCCTGAGCAGAAGAAAGGAGGAGGAGAGAGGCGGCTAGGGCAAGAGTGTAAGGGGGCCAGGGAGTGGCGCCTCCACCCCTCTATTTAAAGGAGGGAGGCGCCATGGGTAGGTGGAGTCCTTGTAGGACTCCCCTCTCCCTTGGCCGGCGGATCAAGGAGGTGGGGGGAGAGTCCTACTCCCCACGAATCCTTCTCTTACCCCACAAGGATTCCTTGATCCTTTCTTGGTTTTCAAGCAAACTCCAAGAAATCTTCCAGAACCTTCCGGAACATTCCGAAACCTTCTAGAATCCCCATACAAATACTCCGGAACATTTCCTAACTTAGAAAATGATCCCCAATATATGAATCTTATTCTCCGGACAATTCCGGATCTCCTCGTGATGTCCCGGATCCAATCCGAGACTCCGAACAACATTCGGTCTCCAACGCACATTCCATATCTACTTAAAACAACTTCGAACCTTAAGTGTGTCACCCTACGGTTCGTGAATATGCAGACATGATGGAGACACATCTCCGATCAATAACCATCAGCGGGATCTGGAGATCCATAACGGCTCCCACATACTCAACGATGACTTCATGATCGATAGAACCATTAACATACGAAACCAATTCCCTTTGTCACGCGATACTCTACTTATCCGAGGTTTGATCGTCGGTATCTCCATACCTAGTTCTACCTCGTTACTGATAAGTACTCTTTACTCGTTCCATGATATGTCATCCCTTGTGACCTAGTCACATGCTTGCAAGCTAACTAGATGACATTCCACCGAGAGGGCCCAGAGCATATCTATCGGTCATATGGATGGACAAATCCCAATCTTGGTCCATGCGCTTCAACACATACTTTTAGAATACCCAATGACACCTTTATGACCACCCAGTTACGAAGCGGTGTTTGATGTCATCAAAGTACCCATCCGGTGATGGTGATTAACATAACCTCATGGTCGAAGGATTAGGTTACTATGTATTTTAAAGCTTATAGCAAACGAACTTAATGATTTGATCTTATGCTATGCTTACTACGGGTGTGTGTCCATCACATCATTCTCCTAATGATATGATCTTGTTATTAACAACATCCAATGTCCATGATCAGGAAACCATGATCATCCATTAATCAACAAGCTAGTTTAACAAGAGGCTTACTAGGGACTCTTTTATGTTTACAAAACACACAAGTATTAATGTTTCCGGTTAATACAATTATAGCATGGGATGTAAACATTTATCATAAACATAAAGATATAATAATAACCACTTTATTATTTCCTCTTGGGCATATCTCCAACAGTCTCCCACTTGCACTAGAGTCAATAATCTAGTTAAAAAAACAAAAAAACTTGTGCATTCAACACCTATGGCTTTCTGGTGTTGTATAGACACTATTGCTAGTGGTAAACATAATCTTCGGATCTGACACTTCCAGGTCCGTGTGTATCTGCATGTCCTTGCGTCTCTATGCATTACTCATTCTCCAATGAGATGGCATTGTATAAATTTGGTCCTTTGGTGAGACCTTTAGTTCCTTGGGATTAAATCATGTTGATACAATTGCCGTACAATGTATCTTCATAGTATTATCCCGCTATGAACCACGCCTAGTTTGATAACAAACTACTTAACACAAATGCCCTCCTTTGCTGCTACTATAGCAGTTATATACTTAGCCTTTTGTTGTAGTATCCGTCACAATATCTCAACTTTGAAACTCATCCAAATCCATCATGGAACATCCTTTCCATTATATTGTGCCACCCATAGTCTAAATTGAGATAAATTTAATTTGTATCTTGTGACAAAACTAGTATCAATGTAACACTTTATAATGAACTACCTTTAACTATTTGTCACTTATACATGATATATTCTTAGTTCTTCCAAAGCTCATAAGAATATATTTACTATTGTCCAATGATCATCTTATGAATCATTCTGGTATATGCTCATAACATTTAGAGCATAGGACATATCTGGATGTGTACATCTCAAAGAATGATTGATCAAAATATTCTTGTGATTTCACCAAGTGTCAAAACACTTGAATCTCGTGTCAACACACTTGAATCTTGATTTAGTCCTTTTCGTGCGTCAAGAACCTTTCTTGTTGTTTCCATATTGAACTCATTCAACATCTTATCTATGTACACTTGGCAAAACCATATTAGCGCCTCAATCTATTCATATAGACATTGATGCCTAATTCTTGAGTTATGCCTAAGTCTTTCATCGAAATGAAATTCTTAACCCTTGTCAATAAAAGATACATTATTTCTAATCAACAATATGTCTTTCACATAATGTATTAGAAATATGTCTTAGCGCTCCCACTTAATTTCTTGCAAAATGCAAACATCTTCATCGTCTCTGATGAAATTAAACCTTTTAACGGTTTCATCACGGTGAAGATTCCAACTCCGCGATGCTCACTTAAACCATTGAAGTTTTGCGTACTCTTTTAGCATCCTTTGAATTAACAAAACCCTTTGGATCGTGTCATGTACACGTCCTAGGTAACCATTCTATTAGAAGAACTTGTTTTTTTTGTTCAACTACCATATACCAAAATATATGTAGTGGTTGCTACATTAATCCGTCCAGACTAAATATCGCTATGAAAGATCAAATCTTATCATAGTCAATTCCTTGAACATTGTCGTAAACTCTTTCCGACATGTCGACTATTTCATAGATTTGAAACATCCATGTCTATTTCTTTATAGATCCAAACACGACCGATACCGGAGGGTCTTCTAAGTTCAGAAACTAGATTTCTCGTGTATGGATACTATCACGGATTCCATGACTTCTAGTCATTTTATGGAGTCAGGGCCCATCATCGCTTCTTTGCATGTAGTCGGTTCATCATTGTCAAAACAATAACGACTTGCTTATCAAATCTTACTATTTGATTCTTACCGACCCACACGGTTCTATAGGAACTCTAATCTCCGAGATCACACCTTTTGTAATCACGAGAGCCATGAGCATTGTGGCCGCCACCGGGACACTTTCCGGCGCTGTGCTACTTAGCACATATAGCTAAGGTTCAACAACCTTATCAAAGTTCTATTGTCCTCCCACTTAACTTTTCACGAAAAAATTCCTTCTCAAGAAACTTGACGTTCCAAGCGACAAACTCTTTTGTCCTCGGCGTTATGGAGAAATTCCCAACAAATTCTTTGGAATAACCTACAAAGACGTGCTTATCCGACTTTGGTTGTAAACATTTTACTTATGCATAGCATACCAAAATTTAAGAAAAGACAATTCGGGTTTTATCCCGAACCATAACTCATATGGTGTCATTTCAACGGATCACGATGGAGCTCTTTTCAGTGTAAAAGCGGTAGTCACTAAAGCTTTAATCTTTAAAATATAATGGCAGTTTTATAAATGACACCTTTGATCTTACCATGTAAAACAAGGTTTCATTACATATCTCGAACACTCCATACTCCTATGGTGTTTTGGGAAATGCAAATCCATGGAACGATTCCTCAAATCTTAGGTGTTTTGCTAAACTTGTAACTCAAACATCTTTCTTTATGATCCAATCATAAACTCTTTTATTTTCTTGTTTCAATG
The DNA here is from genome assembly GCA_910589775.1 of Avena eriantha. NCBI lineage: Eukaryota > Viridiplantae > Streptophyta > Magnoliopsida > Poales > Poaceae > Avena > Avena eriantha. The sequence goes on along the minus strand of OU342742.1, from coordinate 20,181,349 downwards.
ATTTTCCACTTCATCTTGAAAGTCTTTAAACATTTTTCAAATGTTTCATACTTCTTCCTTATTGAGTAAGTATATACATATACTCACTCAAATCTTTGGAGAAAGCATATGAAGTTGAAATCCATCGCCCACGACTACACATAATGGACTATATACATCAATATGTACAAATTCCAATCAGTTAGTCGTCCGTTCCTCTTTTGGCCTACGAATGGAGTTTTAATTATCTCCAGGAAAGTATCACAAGCGTCATTTGATCAAAATCAAAGACTCCAAAAATCCATCAACATGGAGTTTCTTCATGTATCCCTTTCAATATAATTTAAACGGCGATATCACTTCGCAAGTGATCTTTCAATCATTTGTCTTGCGACATTTTAGCATTAGTTTTATGGTCATTATTTCTCCAACCAGACTTGTATATCATCCACCTATTATGGAATACGGTAATTATTTGAACAACCTTTTGTCGTCATAATACCTGATCAAAATAACAATTATTGAAACAAATCTTGAAGGCAAGATTTGATGTTAACGAGCAACACAACAACCCTTTGTTTGTTTTCGATGAACATCATCACATTTTCTCTTGCTAGTTACTTAGGCCATTGCAGTTCATGAATTGTGTTGTCCTGTATGACACTTCATACCAACCAATTCGGTATCCTATACCGGAGAACCACATTGTTTAACAAGCAAGGAATAGAACCATAACATGTATATCTTCTATATGCCTAAGTTGGACATCTCCAACCTTTTATTTTCTGCCAAATATTTTATAGATTCTCTTTCAGCAATTCCTTTTCTTTTAAAAGAATCTATCAACATCAATAGTGGTGTCATCAACATGACACATGGTACAAAGCGTATATAGTCAACTACTAATACCTTTGGACTTGCACTTTGAGGTGGATCACCTTCATCAAATGTTTGGCATTCTTTCAAAATTCCATTCTTTAGTAATCTTTTAGTGTAAACATTTTACTTACATCTTCTATTCATCCTTATCATGACAACTTCCGTGATCAAGCTGCTATAGCTTATAAAGGTGAATTGCGAGTATAATGTTTCTTTTTCAAAACCTTTTGGAGGATTAGGACGACTAGCGTCTCCAACCTTCACAAATTCCCATCAAATATGAGGACGTATACTCTATCATGTTGTAACCAACACATTATTTTAGATATCGCAATACCTTTCACATATGATGGTTTCTGAAACATTGCTTTCAGCTCTTAGATAAACTTGATATTAAAAACAATCTTTTGAGTATCAAGAATCATGGAGGCAAACATGATACATTAGATACTAACACTGGAATTGTTACTCTTGATTTAATACTATTTATTAAACTTCATGGAGTAAATAGAGTTTGCTGAAAGTTTGTAATAGGACTTATAAACTTTAAATTGACATTCAAAACAATATGATACCAGTTCGTAAAGTAAATATCCAGAATTTCTATAGTTCCACTATCTCAACTATAACTAAGCGTAAGGTGGTGAACGGATGCCAATGACTACAACAAACTATGCAAATTCACTTTGATTGTGTTTATGATAAATTGAGTTCGACTAATCCAAATTACAAATGAACTCCCACTCAAAACAACATCCCTCGAGTTGTTTTAGTGATTACACGAACCAAATCCATAACACCAAGTCCGATCATCACGTGAGATGATGTAGCTTTAAAGGCGAACAATCAACATGTTCATCATATCATCCATATGACTCATGCTTTACCTTTCGGTATTCCGTGTTCCGAGACCATGTCTGTACATGCTAGGCTCGTCAAGGTTAACCTTAGTTTCCGCATGTGCAAATCTAGCTTGCACCCGTTGTATGCACACGTAGAGTCTATCACACCCGATCATCACGAGATGCTTCGAAACGAGGAGTCTTAGCAACGGTGCCAACTAAGGACGAACACTTTATTACTTGATATTTAGTGAGAGGGATCATCTTATAATGCTATCGTCGCGATCTAAGCAATACAAGATGCATAAAGGATTAACATCACAGGCAATTCATAATATGTGATATGATATGGCCTTTCTTCTTGTGCCTTTGATCTCCATCTCCAAAGCATGGACATGATCTCCATCATCACCAGCATGGCGTCAAGGTCCGTGGCGCCGCTTCATGGTTGTCCATCACCAACAACAACTATTACAACTACTTGGAATAAAGCTATTACATGATGAATAGACACGCAGGTCTTAAACAAATTTAAAGACAACCATTAGGCTCCTGCCGGTTGCCATATTACAATAAGGATCATTGCATACATCAAATATAATCACAATCACATAATGGCCATATCACATCACAAAACCACTGCAAAAACGAGTTAGACGCCTCTAATCTTCTTTGCATGTTTTACGTGGCTTGGGGCTTTCGAATAAGAACGGATCTTACCTACGAACATGAACCACAACGTTGATACAAGTGCTATCATGTGCAAAGTGTAGATTGGATCTATACTATGGTGGGAGAGACAGACACCCACAAAGCCACTTGTGCAAGGCAAGTTACACGTCAAGCGTGGAGCAAGTCTCATGTGCGATGACATGTAAGGTTAGCCCGAGCCGCTTCATCCCACCATACTGCAAGATGAAAAGTACACAAAGCAAAAGACGGCACGAGCACCAACGCCCACAAAACCATTGTGTTTTACTCGTGCAACAGATATACGCATAGACACGGCTCTGATACCACTGATGGGTTCGTAGTATGGAAAACAAAAATTTTCTACCGCAAGAACGAACAAAACCCAGATCTAATCTAGATAAAAGCCAAGATCTAATCTATTAGACATGTGCAACGAGATAGATCTGTACTAACCCTTGTAGATCTGAAAGCGATACGAGATTTGGATCTCGTGGTTGATGTAGTCGATCACTTGCCGATCTCAAGATCGAGTGGACGATCCTTCCGGCGCCGCGTTCCGGCAGCGCTACCGCAGTCGGTCACACGTGCGCAGTCGAAGCAGACCTTCCTCTCCTCGTTCCAGCGAGCAGCGGAGGTAGTAGATCTTCTCCATGGAATCCCAGCAGCACGACAGCATGGTGGTGGTGGTGGAGTAGAGAATTCTGCAGGGCTTCGCCTAAGCCTGAGCAGAAGAAAGGAGGAGGAGAGAGGCGGCTAGGGCAAGAGTGGAAGGGGGCCAGGGGGGTGGCGCCTCCACCCCTCTATTTAAAGGAGGGAGGCGCCATGGGGAGGTGGAGTCCTTGTAGGACTCCCCTCTCCCTTGGCCGGCGGATCAAGGAGGTGGGGGGAGAGTCCTACTCCCCACGAATCCTTGTCTTACCCCACAAGGATTCCTTGATCCTTTCTTGGTTTTCAAGCAAACTCCAAGAAATCTTCTAGAACCTTCCGGAACATTCCGAAACCTTCTAGAATCCCCATACAAATACTCCGGAACATTTCCTAACTTAGAAAATGATCCCCCATATATGAATCTTATTCTCCGGACAATTCCGGATCTCCTCGTGATGTCCCGGATCCAATCCGAGACTCCGAACAACATTCGGTCTCCAACGCACATTCCGTATCTACTTAAAACAACTTCAAACCTTAAGTGTGTCACCCTACGGTTCGTGAATATGCAGACATGATGGAGACACCTCTCCGATCAATAACCATCAGCGGGATCTGGAGATCCATAACGGCTCCCACATACTCAACGATGACTTCGTGATCGATAGAACCATTAACATACGAAACCAATTCCCTTTGTCACACGATACTCTACTTATCCGAGGTTTGATCGTCGGTATCTCCATACCTAGTTCTACCTTGTTACTGATAAGTACTCTTACTCGTTCCATGATATGTCATCCCTTGTGACCTAGTCACATGCTTGCAAGCTAACTAGATGACATTCCACCGAGAGGGCCCAGAGCATATCTATCCGTCATATGGATGGACAAATCCCAATCTTGGTCCATGCGCTTCAACACATACTTTCAGAATACCCAATGACACCTTTATGACCACCCAGTTACGAAGCGGTGTTTGATGTCATCAAAGTACCCATCCGGTGATGGTGATTAACATAACCTCATGGTCGAAGGATTAGGTTACTATGTATTTTAAAGCTTATAGCAAACGAACTTAATGACTTGATCTTATGCTATGCTTACTACGGGTGTGTGTCCATCACATCATTCTCCTAATGATATGATCTTGTTATTAATGACATCCAATGTCCATGATCAGGAAACCATGATCATCCATTAATCAACAAGCTAGTTTAACAAGAGGCTTACTAGGGACTTTTTTATGTTTACAAAACACACAAGTATTAATGTTTCCGGTTAATACAATTATAGCATGGGATGTAAACATTTATCATAAACATAAAGATATAATAATAACCACTTTATTTTTGCGTCTTGGGCATATCTCCAACAGTCTCCCACTTGCACTAGAGTCAATAATCTAGTTAAAAAAACAAAAAAACCTGTGCATTCAACACCTATGGCTTTCTGGTGTTGTATAGACACTATTGCTAGTGGTAAATATAATCTTCGGATCTGACACTTCCAGGTCCGTGTGTATCTACATGTCCTTGCGTCTCTACGCATTACTCATTCTCCAATGAGATGGCATTGTATAAATTTGGTCCTTTGGTGAGACCTTTAGTTCCTTGGGATTAAATCATGTTGATACAATTGCCGTACAATGTATATTCATAGTATTATACCGCTATGAACCACACCTAGTTTGATAACAAACTACTTAACACAAATGCCCTCCTTTGCTGCTACTATAGCAGTTATATACTTAGCCTTTTGTTGTAGTATCCGTCACAATATCTCAAATTTGAAACTCATCCAAATCCATCATGGAACATCCTTTCCATTATATTGTGCCACCCATAGTCTAAATTGAGATAAATTTAATTTGTATCTTGTGACAAAACTAGTATCAATGTAACACTTTACAATGAACTACCTTTAACTATTTGTCACTTATACATGATATATTCTTAGTTCTTCCAAAGCTCATAAGAATATCTTTACTATTGTCCAATGATCATCTTATGAATCATTTTGGTATATGCTCATAACATTTAGAGCATAGGACATATCTGGATGTGTATATCTCAAAGAATGATTGATCAAAATATTCTTGTGATTTCACCAAGTGTCAAAACACTTGAATCTCGTGTCAACACACTTGAATCTTGATTTAGTCCTTTTCGTGCGTCAAGAACCTTTCTTGTTGTTTCCATATTGAACTCATTCAACATCTTATCTATGTACATTTGGCAAAACCATATTAGCGCCTCAATCTATTCATATAGACATTGATGCCTAATTCTTGAGTTATGCCTAAGTCTTTCATCGAAATGAAATTCTTAACCTGTGTCAATAAAAGATACATTATTTCTAATCAACAATATGTCTTTCACATAATGTATTAGAAATATGTCTTAGCGCTTCCACTTAATTTCTTGCAAAATGCAAACATCTTCATCGTCCTGATGAAATTAAACCTTTTAACGGTTTCATCACGGTGAAGATATAATAATAACCACTTTATTATTGCCTCTTGGGCATATCTCCAACATTTCCCTAGGAAGATTGTCTCTATCACGGAGCCGCTGCACCTCGGTAGCGGCGCCTCCGTCGCTCCTCGCGGCGTCGAGGTGATGATGGCCGGTTCCAGCTCTCAGCCCCGCCAGCCACGGGAGCGGGGCGTGGACGAGGTCGGAACTTCTGCTCCGCCATGGACTAGGAACCCGGTGGAGGAGGCCATCGACCGGCTCCTCACGCCGGTTAACCTCGGGGATAATCCGGAGGAGGCATAGGCCAACTTCGCCATGGAGAGGCAGCTTCTCCTCCAAGAGGCCATGGAGCTGGCTGCAACCCGGAAGCAGATCGAGATCACCCGGCGCGAGTACGACCGCGCGCACGGCCACACTCTGGTTCCCGCGGAGCCGAGCCGGCATGAACAAGTGTAGCGCCGGGGTGGCGAGCTAGGCGGAAGGATGGAAAGATATGGCAAGCCGGATCTGCCACCCGCCCTCATCCGACCCGCATACAATGCACCCATCAAGAACCTGCGCGCGGCACAAGCCGCGGTAGACGAACTTCCCAACATGGAGGGCGAGGAGCGAGACCGGTAGCACGCCCGGGTGCAGGAGCTCCTCCGGATCATGGATGAGAAGGCTGATGCCATCCGGCATATGCACGAGGACCCCAGCTACTCCAGGGGAAGCAAGCCGCCCGACAATAGCAAGGGCGCACCCCGCGAGACCCAGAAGGCGTCCTCTCCTCCGGCTAAGGCCCACAGCAAGGGCCACAGCTCTAGCAACAAGGGCCAATTGCGCCAGGAGCAAACGGTGAACAGCAACCCACTGCCTCCCCCTCCAGCAACCGGAGCGCCACAACCTACCGGTTCCCGTCTCTAGGGCCTGGTAGGAGCGCCCAACCCGGATTGTCCAGATGCCCGCGACCGCATCGAGCTCCTCTCTCAAGCACACGTCATGGAAGAAGAAGATTCCGCTGGACCGGTTTGTTTCGAACCCCGCATCCAGAACGAGCCGTTTCTGGATAAGTTCACCCTGCCCAGGGATATCCCAAGTACGACAGTAGCATGAAGCCGGAAGATTGGCTGACCGACTATGCCACGGCAGTCGACATTGCCCATGGGAACAAGCGCACAACCGTGCGCTACGCCCCCCTCATGCTAAGGACATGGCTCAACAGCCTCGCGCCCAACAGCATTAATGCCGGGCCAGATTTTGAGAAGGTGTTCGTCCGCAACTTCAACGGCACGTACAAGCGTCCGGGCCGCCCGCGCGACCTAGCCTTGTGCGTCCAGGGCGACCGCGAGTCAGACCGCAAGTACCTCGCTAGGTGGACAGAGCTACGCAACACCTGCGAGGGCATCCTGGAGAGCTAGGCGATCACCTTCTTCGTCCAGGGGTGCCGAGAAGGCACCATGCTTCGCCACCGGCTACTATGTGACGAGCCGAAAACCATGGTGGAGCTCATGACGGTTGCGGACCAGCACACCACGGCGGATGCCGCAATGAAGAAACCCCTCTGAGTGAGTGCTGACGGGTGTCCAACTCCGTCAGAGCCGGCTCACGACCGTCCGAGCAATCTGGCCGGAGAAGCCGGATCCTCCAGGACCCACAACAACGACAACCGGTTCCATGGGGACCGCCAAGCCGGACAACAGAAGCCTCGCTACCACATGCGGCAGGTCAACGCCGTGGATGGCGCATCCGACCCATCGGCTAACGATGCAAGAAGGAAGAATCTGCGGCTCACCTTCGACCAAATGTTTGACGGCCCGTGCAAGTGGCATAGTGGTCCCTTCAGGTCGGCTACGCACACCACCCGGAACTGCAGTTGGACTCGCCAGCTAAAGGACCAAGGCAACCAACAACGTCTACCCCTGCCCCCTCCTGGTGGACCCCCACCGCCGGCTAGGGGAGACAACAACGATGGTAATGGCGGCAATGGCGGTAACAACAACAACGGCTACCCCCAGCCGCATGCTGCCTACCACATCTTCAACACCGAGTTGGACGACAAGCACAGCCGCAGGCGGCGCTCTAAGGAGGTCAACGCCATCGTCTCCCCAGTCCCCCAGTACCTGAACTGGTCGGGGACCCCCATCACCTGGAGCCAGGAGGATCAGCCGGATCAGCTTCGGAATCCCGGGGGCTACGCCATGGTGCTTGACCCCCTCATCGTCTCCAACGAGCGCACCTGCCGCTTTTCACGCGTCCTCATCGACGGAGGCAGCAGCCTCAACCTTCTCTACCGGTCTTTGCTGGAGAAGCTTGGCATCCGCGAGTGCGACCTATGCCCGACTACCACGACATTCCACGGCGTACTGCTGGGGTCGGCTTGCGTTCCGCTGGGTAAAATCCAGCTGGATGTCATCTTCGGGACTGAGCAGAACTTGCGGTGTGGGCCGGTATGGTTCGAGGTGGTGAACTTGTCGAGCTCCTACCACGCTCTCCTCGGGCGCCCCGCCCTTGCCAAGTTCATGGCCATCCCCCACTATGTGTATCTCAAGACGAAGATGCCAGGGCCAAATGGCGTGATCACCATTGCCGGCTGCTTTAGGTGGTCGATGGAGTGCGCCTTAGCCGGCTCCAAGCTGGCCGAGGCCCTCATCATAGCCGAAGAGAAGCACGAGATCAAGCGCAATGTGGCCATGGCCCAGCAAGAAGTGCCAGCTAGCAAGAAGCCGACTGGGAATGCAGCTTTCCAGCCGGCCAGGGAGATGAAGAAGATTCTGCTCGACCCCTCTGACCCGACCAAGTTCATCACCATTGTTGCCAACTTGGACAGCAAATAGGAAGGCGCGCTCGTCGACTTCCTCGGTGAGAATTAGGACATCTTCACATGGTCACCCAAGGACATGCCAGGTGTGCTAAGGGAGTTCGCCGAGCACTCACTTCATGTGCGGCTAGATGCCAAGCCGGTCAAGCAGCCTCTGCACCGGTTCGCAGAGGAGAAAAGAAAGATCATTAGTGACGAGATCACCCGGATCCTTGCAGCCGGGTTCAATATGGAGGTGTACCACCCGGACTGGATGGCCAACCCAGTCCTGGTGTTGATGAAGAACAAGACCTGGAGCATGTGTATCGACTACACCAGCCTAAACAAGGCGTGCCCGAAAGACCCCTTCGCTTTGCCCCGTATCGATCAAGTTATCGATTCCACGGCCGGCTGCGATATGTTGCCCTTTTTGGATTGTTACTCCGGTTACAATCAGGTCTGGCTAAACCTGGCTAACTAGATAAAGACATCGTTTATCACCCCATACGGGGCTTTCTACTATGTAACCATGCCTTTCGGTCTGAAAAATGCAGGCGCTACCTATCAGCATTGTATGCAGAAATGCTTGCACTCGCAGATCGGCCGAAACATGCATGCCTATGTGGACAATGTCGTCATCAAGACAAAGGAGAAGCGCACCCTCCTCGAGGATATAGGGGAGATATTTGGCAACCTCCGTCAGTACCAGATGAAGCTGAACCCAGAGAAGTGCGTCTTCGGCGTCCCATCCAGCCAGCTACTCGATTTCCTCATTTCACAACAAGGGATCAAAGCGAACCCAGAGAAGATCATGGCCATCGAGAGAATGCAGCCGCCCAGGAGCTTGCTTGGAGTCTAGAAGTTCACCGGATGCCTGGCTTCACTCGGCCGTTTCGTCAGCCGGTTGGGGGAGAAGGCACTTCCATTGTACCAACTGATGAAGAAGACGGACAAGTTCTCCTGGACCCCGCAGGCTAACACCGCCTTTCACGACCTCAAGCGTATGCTATCCACAATGCCGGTTCTAGCCACGCCGGCTAGCAAGGAGCCGATGTTGCTCTATATAGCAGCCATCAGCCGGGTCGTCAACGTCGTCCGGGTGGTGGAGCGCCCCGAGGAAGGAAAGGCTTAGCCAGTTCAGCGACCCGTCTACTACCTCAGCGAGGTTCTCTCCCTCTCCAAGCAGAACTACCCCCACTACCAGAAGATGTGCTACAGCGTGTACCTGGCGTGCAAGAAGCTCAAGCACTACTTCTAGGAGCATCTGATTAAGGTCGTGTGCACCGCACCCCTTTCAAAATCATCGGCAAGAAGGACACCACCAGTCGAGTCGCCAAGTGGGCCATCGAGCTCGCCGCCTACTCCATCTAGTACGAGTCCCGGCTCACGATCAAGTCGCAGGCTCTAGCGGACTTCCTCGTCGACTGGGCCGAAACCCAATACCTCCCTCCGGTTCCTGACTCGGACCACTGGAGGATGCACTTCGATGCCTCGAAGATGCTCGGGGGCTTAGGAGCCGGCATCATCCTCACCTCGCCCAAAGGAGACCGGCCGGAGTATGTTCTCCAGATCCACTTCAAGGCCTCCAACAACGTCGCAGAGTATTAGGCGCTGGCGCATGGCTTCCGGCTAGCTTGGGAGATTGGCGTCAACCAGATCCTTTGCTTCGGCGACTCAGATTTGGTGGTGCAGCAGGTATCCAAAGAGTGGGATGCCCGCGATGCAAACATGGCTCTCTACCGGTTCCACGTACAGAAGCTCAACGCCTACTTCGACGGATGTGAGTTCCATCACGTCCCTCGCGCGAACAACGAGACAACCGATTCGCTCGCTCGAATCGGATCCACCAGGCAGGCGATCCCACCAGGGGTCTCCTTGGAGCATCTGCTCAAGCCCTCCATCAACCCATCTCCCGAGTCGAATTCCATTATCTGGGCGGGAAGCATTTCGGCTGATGCCACGGCAGACGCAGAATCGGTAGAGCCCGCGAAGAAGAAGGCTCGCACCAACTCCGGCAAGTCCGTACCCTCTGGCTCACAAGACCCGGGGGCTGCCGACTCATCAAGCGGCTCGGGGGCTGCCATTCCGGGTACCTCATCCGGGCGGCCCCCTACATCCCTCAGCTGGAGTACGAGAGCGTCCTCATTATCCGGGAGATACCATCCTGGGGGCAGCCCTTCATGAACTACAACGCCAATGGGGAACTTCCAGATGACAAGGTGGAGGCCAGGCAAATCCGGTGATGCGTGCACACGTACACCATCATCAACAAGGAACTGTACAAGCGCAGCGTATCCGGCATCTTCGAACGATGTGTCGATGTGGACACAGACCGGCTACTCAAGGACATCCACCAAGGCGAGTGCGGACACCATGATTCATCCAGGGCAATAGTCGCCAAGGCGTTCCGCCACGGTTTCTATTGGCCCACCGCCCTTGAGGATGCCGAGCAGCTAGTCCGTGCATACAATGGGTGCCACCACTTCGGGTAGCTCAGGCACATGCCGGCTGCGGTGCTCAAAACTATAGCGATCACCTGGCCCTTTGCTGTCTGGGGCCTTGACATGGTCGGTCCCTTAAAGCGGGCACGCGCGGGCATGACCCACCTGCTGGTGGCGGTGGACAAGTTCACGAAATGGATAGAGGCCAAGCCTATCCAGAAGCTAGACGAGGTGGCAGTTGTCACCTTGTTCACCGACATCATTAACCGGTTCGGGTACCCCAACAAGATCATCACGGACAACGACACGCACTTTGCCAAGGGGGGCTTCGCCCGGTTTTGCAGCAACAAGGGAATCCAGCTGGACCTCGCTTCCATCGCGCACCCGCAGTCCAACGGGCAAGTCGAAAGGGCAAATGGCCTAGTGCTAGCCGACATCAAGCCGCGCCTCATCGATCCCTTGGAGCGATCGCCCGGATGCTGGATTGAGGAACTTCCGGCTGTGATGTGGAGCCTCCGCACCACGCCGAACATGTCAACCGGCTTCACCCTGTTCTTCCTCGTCTACGGCTTGGAAGCTGTCCTCTCCGCGGACATCGAGTTTGAGTCACCACGCAAGCTCCTCTACGACGAAAAAGCCAACCAGGAGGCACGGGAGGATGGCGTGGACCTCCTCGAGTAGGCCTGCGAGCTGGCACCGTCCAGATCAGCCCTATACCAGCAGTGCCTATGCCACTACGATTCGAGCCGGATCTGCCCCGTCGCATTCCGCGAGGGCGATATGGTTCTCCAGTTGGTGCAAGACACGAAGGGCATACACAAGCTGTCACCGCCTTAGGAGGGCCCTTTCATCATCAGCCGGGCGCTGCACAACAACTCCTACTACCTCATCGACGCGCAGTAGCCGTGCAAGAACAAGATGGACAAGTCGGATGAAGAAATAGAACGCCCCTAGAACACGGCCCTGCTCCGCCCGTTTTACACCTAGTAATCAGACAATGTATCCCGCGAACTCTATGAATGAAAATGCGGACCCCGCGAGATACTCAGGGGCTCCTTGCTAGAAATTTGTGTGTATTTGTTTCTGGTTCAGTTTTTTTGGCTCCGGCAACCCCTACCCAGGGGCTCACCGGCTGGCCCGACCTACTAAATCAACAAACCGGCTGAGTAGTGTGCGACGATGTCAGAGCCCACTCTTCGTCTCAGATACAGACTGCAACTCGGCTGTCCGGCTAGTAAGAGCAAAAGCCCGAGGCATCCCACATGAAAACGGGGAGGAGATGCGATGGATCGGGCATCCCGGCCTTGCAACTAGTTTGAGACGATCCGGCTACTAAGCTTTCAGTACCATGTGCAATGTATTGTCAGCTCCCTTCGATTTCGGCTGCAGATCACAACTCGACTATCCGGCAAGGACACAACGTAAACAACGGAGCGCACAGGAAAATGACTAAGTGTCCATAGAAGCACAAGCTAGTTTTCCAAAACTAAAAGCTGCCTTCCGACTAATAGGCGCTACCTTAACCGACTAACCTATTAATCAATGGGTATGCATATGTGTTTGTTTTGTACGACTACATCAAGTCGGATTTCAAGCAAAGGGAAGATTTGAAGTCCTTGCCTTCATCAAGCGCTCCGAATCTCGGGGCTACACCCACTGGGTGCGCTCGCGCGCCCCTAGTGGAACCATGTAGTTCCGACCGACTAAAGGGAGTTTAGCCGGATATTTGGAGCCCAGGTGAGGGCATGGACATGAAAAGAAGAAGATTCGAAGCACCTGGCTACGCCAACTACTCCGAATCTCGGGGGCTACACCCAGTGGGTGCGCTGTCGCGCTCCCACTGGAGTTGAGGATCCCCCGGCTTAAGGCATTCAGGCGGATATCTCCCGGTTGCGTTAGCTGGCTAGAGGCATCTAGACGGACGATGCTAAGGACTTGAAGAAAAGAAAGAAGAAGATTCAAAGCGCCTGGCTACGCCAGCTACTCCGAATCTTGGGGCTACACCCAGTGGGTGTGCTGGTGCGCCCCCACTGGAGTTGGAGTTCCCCCGACTAAAGGCGTTCATTCGGGCAAAGGTAGCCAGATAAGTTCAACCAGCAAAACATGAAAACTTTGAAGCATACAAAAAATCAAAGTTGGAAGCAAGCCAAATAGTGCGGTTGGATAAAAAAGGGAGACGAAGCTCCCATAAGTTCACCCAGCATCAGAGACAGCCGGCACAGACATCAAAGTTCAACAAAACAAGATAAATACAAGTTCTTGCAGCATTCTGGAGATTATATCTAGGCGGCAGGGCCCTTGCCATGAGGATGATCTTGGCCAGAGGTGGTCTCGGGAGGCGGAGGAGGCGCGTTGGCAGATCCGGCTCCGACGTCCCCACCAGTCGGTTGCGACAACGCCTCCGCATCAGGCGTCCCGGCAGACTCTGAGTCGGTGAGAACCTCGTCGACATCCACGTAGTCGGCAATCTTGATGGCGGAGGCACAGAGCTCCGGATGGGCTTGGCGGATGGCGGCGAGGTTGGCGCCAGAACGGAAGCCCCCTTCGATCTTCTCAACGTAGGCATCCTTGTACCAGGAGAGCATTAGGGCCAAGGCCATTTCTACCCCGGCTCATGCCGCTAGATCCCTCAGGCAATCGACGGTAGCTGGCACCTCCGCCACCTTGGCCGCTAGCTGCGCCATCGTCTTCGGAACCGGCGCGTCCGGCCACAGGAACGTGAAGATCACCTGAGCCATTAGGTGAAGCTTGGCGGCCTCCTCGCCAAGAAGGACGACCAACTCCTGGGCGGTTGGCTGCTCCCCCGGCCAGTTCTCCTGTAGCCGGTTATACTCTAGCAGGTCTACGCCGAGATAAAACGCTGTCACAAAAAAGGAATGTCAAATCCAGCTACTAGATCCGGAGAGATGAAGATAGTCGGAGAAAAATTTACCCTTGGCGGTGTGACCAACCTGAATCAGCTCCTCCACCAGAGCCTTCTCCCGAACCGTCAGCCGTTTGACCTCCTTCTCTTGGTCCTTGCTTTGGGCTTTGAGGAGGTCAAAGGCCTAGGCCCGGCTAGCGAGGGCGGTGTCGCGCTCCTTGACAGTGGCCTCCAGGGCGTCCAGCTTGGCGTGCCAGTCCTTATTCTGCAGCCGGAGCATAGAATTGGAGTTGCTCAGCCGGTCGTTCACCTTCTTCAGACGATTGATCTCCCGCTGAGCGCACACCATGATGGCTGCGGAAACCGACTATCAACACACACAAAAAAAGAGAGAGAGAATGGAAGAAGAGAAAGACGAAAATACCCTACAACTGAATCCAGATAAGGGGGACTTACTCAGGGAGGTCCCGTTGGCAGCCGCGAGCTTCTGCTCCAGGGTCCGGTTGCCGCCAGCTGCAGCCTCGAGCAGCCGAATCTCCTTCACCGCCAGCTCGAGGGTGGCAGCAAGGTCCGCCAGTGAGGCGGCATGGGAGGCATCGTCGTCAACGGCATTGGCGAGCAGCGACTCCTTCGCCTCCAGCACTGATGTGCGCCATTCCTCCCCAGCTTGTCATCGGAGTTGTCGTCGGTGACGACCACAAGCTCCTTGCCGGTGGAGGCCCTTCGTGCCGCCACAGGGGAACTACCTCCACTTTGTGGGACGACCATTTCTGGCTACACCATCGTGGTCGGCGGGGCGGCCCCTGCTCCGGCTGCGGTAGTCGGATCAGCCTGAGGCGGGGGCGGAGACGGTGCCCTGTGGGAAGGAGGGGGAGCAGAGGCAGCCGAAGGTGGCGCAGTGTCCAGCGCGCGAGGCGACGGGCCAGTGGGCGCCTGTGCCGGACTCGCGACACCAAAGGAGACCAGCGCGCTGGACAAACAGAATACAAGAGAAAAACAAAAACAAGCGAGTAAGCAAAAGACATAAAAACGGCAAAAGAAAGGAGGAAAAGGCATAGGGGTTGGCAGATAGCTTACCCCGACACCACGGGGGTCAGCCCCTTCTTGCGTCCAAGCCGGCTGGGGGGAAGGGCGCCGGTCCGGCTCCTCTCCTCCACGGCAGGTCGACTGGCCCCGCCTTCTCCTCCGCTGGACCGGCTGGAGCCGGTCTCACCGGTGCCAGACCGGCTAGAGCTGCTCCCACCGTCGCTCGACCGGCTGGAGTCACCGTCCGTTGCGCGGTGCCGAGACAGTTCGGGAGCCGGCGTGGCCTCCTCCTCATCATCAACCTCCACATGGGGGTCGTGAGCCGGCTCGTCGTTCCAACTAGGGAAGACGTCGCCGTCCCCATCTGACTCCTCGCCGGACCAGCGAGCACGTGGCTCGGGAAGGTCAGGCATGAAGTTTTGGAAGGGGGCCTCTCCCTCCTCCCGGATGATGCAGGGGAAGGTATGCGAAAGAAAGAGGACAAGAGTCAGCCGAATAAAAAGACAGAACAAGAAAGCAAAAACCGTCTGGAGAGACTTACCCGGGGCACGCGGTTGTCGCGGCTGTAAGGAGCCAACCCGAACTTCCAGTGCTCCAGCAGCCGCTCCTCCGTGATCGTCCACACCCACTCCCTCAAGTTGTGGTAGCGGGGATCGTGGCGGGACATCCGGGTTGGGTCCAGCCATCCAGAGTATTAGCACATCTTGTGTGCGCGCTGCTGCAGCGGCATCATCAACCGGGACATCCAGCTGAGTGTGATGTCCAGGCCGAGCAAGCCGACGGTGATAAGGGAGCGCATCCGCTACAGCATCGCATCCGACTCTACCTTCTCGCCGTGGATCTTCAGGTCCCAATGCTGTCGGCTAGATTCCACGTCCTGGAAAGCCGACAGATTGATTCGGTCCACGTCGCCGAGGTTGTGGACGTAGAACTACGACTGCTGCCACAGTCGCATTGTGTCCTACAGCTGGAACTTGGGGTAGCCGGTCTGCGTGCGGGAGTAGATGGAGGCGCCACTGCACGTCACCAGCAGTCCCTGAGTGAACTGGACCTGCGGCCGGACGCGGAAGAGCCGGCAGAAGAGCCTGAGATCTAGCTGGATCCCAAGGTAGCTCTCACAGAAGCCCATGAAGTGGGCCAGCGTGCCGATGGTGTTGGCGCCGAGGTGGTGGAGGCGGAGGTCGATGAAGGCGACGAAGAAGGGATGCACCCGCAGCGCGAAACCGTAGGCGAGGTGCGACAGGAAGATCACCCGCTCCCCCTCTGCTGAATGCGGTGATTCCTCTCCCGCCGGCACTAGCCGCACCGCCACCTCCGTCTCCGACGGCAGCACGCGGGCGACGCGGTATTTCTTGGTGTGCTCCTCCGTCACGGAGGAGCCGCACCATGCTCCGCGCTTAGCAGCCATATCCGGCTCACTGGGCGGCGCACCAGTTGAGGAGTGGCGGTGGCCCGTGTCTCCGACGATGCTAAACAGGCGGAGCGGCGAACTACAGCGGCAGGAGCAAGCGAAGAAGAGCGAGAAGGCAAGGGCGCAGGGGAGGACTGAGGAGGCAGCGAGCAGAAGGAAGAACTGCCCTCCCCCGGGCGACCTTTTAAAGGCCCGAAAGCGTAACCGTCTGCGGTGCCACGCGACGCCCATCGAGCCACACCCCGCCCTCCCCACCGCATATGATCCTTTGCGCAGTTGCAGGATGCGTAGAAGATCTTGGAGCGGAAACCGAAGAGGTAGGTGGCAGTTTCCCGAGGCGATGTGCGACGAGACGTTACACTGCCCGCCGCAGTGCAATGATAGCACGTGCGTGCGTGGCCGGCGTTAGCACTGACATCATGGGTAGCGCAACCACCAGATGTAGCCGGCCAGAAATTTCAAAGTTGGAGAGGAGCACGCGCACATTTCACCTAAGGGCAAAATCTACACGCGCTCGGGGGCTAGTGTCAGGGGGATGACCTCCGGATACCCCAACCAGACAAGAACTATGGCATTCGGTTCGCGTCCGGCTGGCTGAGCATGACCGGACACGAGCAAGTCATGCCGGCTACTTCAATGTAGCCGGAACCACGAGGAGCAGCAACGCACGGGACCGGCTACACCAGCGTAGCCGAACTCAATCAGGAGGATAGAGCAACGTGATGCACAGTGCGCGGTACGCCCTGGTACGATGACAAGACCCACAACTACAAGGCCATACCGAAGACTTTATTGGGTGACACGGGAACAATGGCCAGATGCTGACGATAGGCTCGCACAACGTTCACTGTACCCATGACGACCCTACCGCATGTATCCTGATGGGATGTGAGTGTACCGAATACTGTAGATGACCAGCCGGCTGGGGCCCGCCTGTGGGACCCGCCAGCCGGACTGGCCAGTGAGACCGTTGCCTCTCTTCCTATATAAGGAGAGGCAAGAGTCTCGTAGCAAGGGTTGGTCTCAGTGCATTTAAGGAGGTAGATAGAAGATATAGCTCCAGGAGCAATTATAGCCCGTACACTACTCATAGTCAGATCGGCAGGAGTAGGAGCTTTACCTCACCATGAGGGCTCCGAACCTGGGTACTTCTTGTGTCTCGCTACACTTGCTCGTATCCAATCCCGCATGCGGACGCTGTCGAGAGCTTCCCTGCTAGTCCCCACACCTCTATCTAACCTGTTTAGGTACTGCCGTTCCCAATACAACGACACCCATCCCCGAGTATTTCGGAGGAAGGATAGAGCAATAGAACTCGTAGCTCATCCGCGTATTCCTCTGCCAGAAACCGACTCGGAGAAGCGATCCTGGACGCCCGTCACCGACACCATCCTCCCCTCCGACACCTATAAATACCCCCAGACCTTCCCAATACCGTCAAACCTCTCACTTTCCCCTCGAGCCCTCTCTCGCTAGAGCCAACCGGGAGCCCATCGGAGCAAGCTTGGAGTGCCACCGGCGGAAGCATATTCTCCGGCACCGAGAAGTAGTCGAGGAGAAGTGTATCAACATCAACTTTGGCCCAGCCCTAGGAAATTCCTAAACGAGGTACCATTAGTTAGAATTTTAGGATTCTGGCTGGCAGTAGTTTGCCGGAATCCGCGAGCTGGAGCTCATCTCCGGAGAGCTTAGGTAGAACTAGCCCTGCCAGTAGCATCCTCGAGTTCTTGCGCATCACCCAGTAGCACTAAATCATCCTGGAGAGTATGGTAGTGTAGTTTCCATTGAGCGCCTACATACACCACCGCAGTAGGCCATCATCGTCATCAGAGACAATGACCGTTTGGTCCATGAAGTACCCCATTCGATGCATCATCATATTCTCGTTCGAATGGGGTAGAGACGCTGATGACCCACAAGTATAGGGGGTGTATCGCAGTATTTTCGAGGGAAGTGAAACCCAATTTATTGATTCGACACAAGGGGAGCCAAAGAATATTTATAAGCCTTAACAACTGAGTTGTTAATTCAGCTGCACCTGGAAAAGATCTTGCTCACAGTAGTTTACCAGTAGCAACAATTTTGTAGTAGGAATAGTAAAGTAATAGCAGTAGTAAAAGTAAAGACAGTAGTAAGAATTGCAGTAAACAGTAGGATTAAAGCGTGGTAGGCATAGGTATGGATGGATGGGCGTTGCATGGACAAGACAATTCACATGGAAATCAGAACATAGGGCATTTGCAGATAAATAAGATAAAGCATCCAAGTACTAGATAATCATAGGCATGTGTTCCATATATAGTCATACGTGCTCGCAATGAGAACTTGCACAACATCTTTTGTCCTGCCAGCCCGTTTGCAGCGGGGCCTCAAGGGAACTACTGGCAATTAAGGCACTCCTTTTAATAGAGCACCGGAGCAAAGAATTAACACTCGGTGAACACATGGGATCCTCACATCAAAGCCATTCCCTCCAGTTATCCTGATTTCTGTCACTTCGGGGCCTTCGGTTCCGGACAACAACGTGTTTATACAACTTGTAGGTAAGACCATAAACAATACTATCATAATGAATCAATAACATGTTTAGATCTGAAATCATGGCACTCGGGCCCTAGTGACAAGCATTAAGCATAACATGTTGCAACAAAGTCAAAAAGCACTAATAGTAGATACTAGGCACCAAGCCCTAACAATATGATGCCATTACATGAACGATCTCATCCAATCCCTACCATCCCCATAGCCTACAGCAGGGGATTACTCACTCATAGATGGGGGAAACATGGATGGTCGATGGAGAAGCGATGATGATGATGATGGTGATGATCTCCAATTCCTCGTCCTGGCAGGGTGCCAGAACGGAGTTTCAGGTTCCAAATCGCAGAATCTGGTGGTAGCGGTGCAAGAACTCTTTCTGGAAAAACGTCACCCCCCCGGGTTTTTAGGTCAGAAGGCAACTTATAGGTGAAGAGGGAGACCGAGGGGGTGCCTGGGGCGGCCAGACCACCCCTGGTGCGGCCATGCCTAGCCAGGTGGTGTGGCCAGGCCCCAGCCGAACTTCGTCTCGTATTCTGGCTCTGGGAGTCTTCTGGTGAAATAGGATTTTTGGCATATTTTCTAGGATTTTTCCTGATAGTTGATTTTCTGCACAAAAACTAGACACCAAGGTAATTCTGCTGACAACATCGTCAGTCCATGTTAGTTGCATCCAAATCACACAAGTTTAGAGGAAAAATAATAGCAGAAGTGTTCGGGAAAGTGGATACGTTTTGGACGTATCAACTCCCCCTAAGCTTAGCTTATTGCTTGTCCTCAAGCAATTCAGTTGAAAACTGAGTGCAATAAAAGAAACTTTCACGAACACATTTGCTATCATAAAATGTATATATTCTCAGCATGTGATCAACTACTCATACAATTCATAATAAAGAGTATGCAACTAAGTTTACTTAATAGTCATTGCAAGCTATGAAGAGATTCCAACTCAAAAATAATAAGTAGCATGAAACACAAACATAAGCAGCGTTGTAATGCTCATAAAAAAAGTATGATAGAGTGGTATCTCACTTGCCTTTGATTCTAGAGCAAACATAAATGCCAAGGCACCTCTGAAGTTCAAGTGAAGACTAGAAGTAAAGATATCAAAGATACAAGCATCAAAGTCATAACATAATTACTCAAGTTTTGAGACAAGCACATTACACTAAGAATGACAACTATGCTCTCAAGAAAGTGCTCATAGAATAGGTGATGACTCAACAAAGAAATGAAAAAGGTTTTGAAAAGTTTGAAAGGCTTCCAAATGCTGAAAGTATGGTATTCATTAGCTTTGAGCTCTCATTGCCCCTATCATAAGAATCTTTAAATGGTTAAGGTTAAAGTGACACAACTAAGAGGATATGCTTGACAAGTTATAAGTTAAAATCTCATGCCCCTTACTTACGAGTACCGGACCTCATGCTACTCAACTTTAGTCACAAGTAAGCTCTTGTCATTATAAGTACATATGTATCATAGAGAACCGCCAACGGGGTACCCCTTGCTTATGATACAGGAGCCATCCCATAATCAAAATGACAAGGCAAGCAAACAATGAGCATCTCAGCGATCTTTTTATTTGCTATTTGCATAGGTTTTTATTAAGGATGCTTCATAGAATGCTCATTATTGTTATGCTACAAGTTTCCACCATGATTAGGCATGGCTTAGGCTAGCGGCCTAGGCGTTTTTCTAACACATATACAAACTCCATGATCTTACAAGTTCTCCTTTTATTTCACACCATCGAAATCCATAAGCAAAAGAATCATGATATCAACGGGGTAAATAGTACCCGCGCAATGTTGAAAGCGTTCCCCATGATACATGGTTCTGCTAACTTCAACTTATAAAGCGCAAGCATATACACAACTATACACAACAAAGATGGATGCAATGGTTCAAGATTAGTAAGTGCAAGAAAGTAAAGTGTGCCATCAAGTTCGTGA
This sequence comes from Avena eriantha, assembly GCA_910589775.1. NCBI lineage: Eukaryota > Viridiplantae > Streptophyta > Magnoliopsida > Poales > Poaceae > Avena > Avena eriantha. The sequence goes on along the minus strand of OU342742.1, from coordinate 20,160,822 downwards.
GAGCTTTACTAACTAACTTTCTCATAGCAATCAAACATTTTATTCGGAAGAAAACAAGGCATACTAAGCATGCACAGAATAGCAAATGATGCTATAGGTAGGTATGGTGGACACTTTTGGCAATATTGGTTTTAGGGAGTTGGAAACACGAGTAAAACTTATACTCAGTGCAAGTGAAGGCTAGCAATAGTAAGGGAGTGACAAACGAGAGAGCAATAATTGTCATAATCATGCTTGCAACAAAACAGGACTAATCATGGCATGAAAGTGATTCAAGACCCCTGAGGCAAAATAGTTCATCGAGGCTTAACTGATTATTGATTCAGTCATATGCATGCATGAGCATGTGCCAAGTCAATTCAAGTGAAGCATTCAGAGGGAGATACCACAGTGTCATACCAAATTATGAATAGAGCAATGCAAGCAAACATTCATATGACATGCTACAAACTATTAGCGAGCTGGAGCTAATCATAAGAAAGCAAGAACTACTAAGCATCCATAAATAACATACACCCTACATGAATAGAAGAAGCATGCCCACAATGATGAGTATATGTATAAAAATGAAAACAAATAGAGTTCGTTACCAGCCTCTTACCACACCTCAAGTTGTCATTAATCCTCATTATTGCCCTTCACTTGTGTGGCTTGAATAATAACATGAAACCAAATTCCACTGAGGACTGCTGAACCCTGCAACAAACTCACAAAACCAAATAAGAACAACAAATATTTTTGGTGTTTTCGATTTTTAAAAACAAGAACCAAAAAGGAAGAACAAGCAAAGCAAAATCTTTTTGGGTTTTTCGAATAGTTCAAACAAAGCAAAAAGGTAAAAGCAAACCAAGGCAAGAAGAGGAAGCAAACAAAGAGAAACAACAGAAATATTTTTGGTCTTTTCGTGTTTTAGAAAGCAAAAACCAAGAGAGAACAAAAACTAAAAAGAGAATGAAGCATGAATATACAAAGTACCGACGAAACATGATATGGAGATGAGTGTGATGTCGGTGTACCTCCCCCAAGCTTAGGCTTTTGGCCTAAGTGGGTATCAATCCCAAGCTGGCCAAGATGGAGCACCTCCGTAGTATGGTGAGGAGGTGCCCTCGTCCTGGTGCGAGCTCGAGGACGCCCCACCGTAGTGTGCAGTTTGGAGCGCGACCACGACCTCTTGTGAACACTGAACAAAGTAGATTGCGGCAAAGGAATCTCCGTTTCATCCCCGTCAGTAAACAACATCCTGTATACTAAACTGTCCATATCAGAGTCAGCCGTAACAAAGTGATGTTTTTTCATGGCAGCAAGATCAAGCCTTTGTGGTGCCAATATAGTGTCATTTGGATCTACAAAAAGTCCTAATGCATTGACCATAGGTGAAGCGACGATGCCCCCATAAATAGGTCCCCTAGCAGCTAGGCAGCGAGCAATAAGAGAGCCAAGATTGTACCGAGTATCATTGTTAAGCGCAGCAGCAAGGAAGGAAAAATGATAGTTGGAGATATTACTCGTATTCTCCCTACCAAGAATGCTAGTAGCAAGATAATAGGCAAAGTATCTAAGAGCAGGGAGTTGGATGTTTCTTATCTTCCTACGCTGAGCTACGCGGTCATCGTCATTGGTCACACCTCAATAGTGCTCTAGCAAATTAGTGGGTCGCCCTTGAATCTTCTTCACGGTCCCTGCCATGCCTATACCTATAATGCTGCAAAATCTTTCCAGTGGCATGGTAAACGGCAGATTATAAATTCTGAAGGAAACAGTTGACTGATAGGGGGTGTTAGTGAAAACGAAACTCTCAACGAAAGTTTTGGTGAGCATAGCATATTGCTCACTCTCATCTTCCATGTATGAGGTCAAACCAACCCTCTGGATCAATAGCAAGAAATCATCGAGAATCCTTGCAGCACGTAAGAAGGTATAACAAGGAAAAGTAGATGGGTGAGCATCCCCCTCATCTCCTTCATTACCATTGCGTGGTGCAATGAGATCTTCGTTGTATGAAGGTCTAAACTGGGAGGCTGATCTTGAAGGCCTTGACCTCCTAGGTGCATCCCTCTCAAATATTTCTCCAAAGGTGTGGTTGTTCATCTTTGATATTCTGAAATTTAAACATCCATTAAACAAGTGATTGCAAAGTGAATATATAATGAAGGGCATTACTCATAGGGACTTGTAGAGGCCTAAACATGCATCAAAACTATATCTCTAAGAATTGAACAAGCTTACAAGCTCTCATAACCTATCACCTACAGCAGCAAAATACTCAAGATATACTCCACTAAACATAAATCTACTTGGACAAGCGGAGGAGTCACATACCGGAGATCAAAAGCTCCAAAATTCAGCAGCAAAGATGGGCTGAGCAAGGAGATCGAAAAATCAAGGGCAAGAACAGCAAGAACACGATTTCAAGTAATGAACTAGTGTTTTCTCGGGAGAGAGAAGAAAGTGGGAAGTGAGAGAGTGAGTCGAGGGCCAGGGTGGCCCACACCATGGCCAGACACGCCCCTGGGCTGGCCATGCCACCAGGTGGTGTGCCTTCCTGGTGGGCCCCCTGGTACCTTCCAGGAACTTCTCTGCCCCTTTTTTCACGTAAAAATTTAATATGAATTTTCTGGAATTTTTCGAGACACTTTATTTTTGAGCAATTTTCAGGTAAAGAAGAATGATTTTCTGACAGAAAAAAGTTTCTCGCATGATGCAATGACAAAACAAGGCTAAAACTTCAGAAGTTCTAAGGCACTCTAACATGCAAGCAACTAACAACAGAAAAGTAAACTAAACGAAAGCAAAAACTAAAATGGATAGAATAGAAGTAAACAGAGATAATCATGGTGAAAACATTGTTTTGTTCATTAAAATCCTTTTGTTAACAAGGTTGGTCAGGTCTTGTTACCAAAACAATTTTATATGAAACAAAACTTTGTATTCCACTAATGATTATGTGTTGGGGGGATACCCCCGGGTAGGGTCACGCCGAGGTATAGAGGCCGAGTTAGCCGAGGTATGGCAAGGTCAAAGCGAAAGCTGGCCGGGTCACCTCAAGGCAGGCCAACTTACGTAGTAACCTGGCCCGGAGGATGTCCGTTTAACCATGTCCCGGCTGACGTATATCATACGTTGGCAAGATCTTTGTAACTTGTATGCAGGTACCCACGGAGCCGGATCATACTAGGCTTGCAAGAGAAGGAAGGTATCTCGCTGGTCAAAAGGTGACCTCTGTGCACTAGAGCGTGAGCGAAGCGAACAGAGGGAGGGACCAGCGAGGCGTGGCCGACAAAGGTGACGCAACCTATGTCGGCTGATGCTGGTGCCGTAGAGGTTACGTAGCCTCTGCATGGCTTATGATGGAAAAAGGAGACCCGGTCGGTTTGCTATTTTGGGAGAGGCATATTCCTAGGAATATGCCTCCATGTATGCCCTAACTGGGAACCTAGCCTCCCCTATATAAGGAGCGCTAGGGCCTCTGTAGAATGGGTTGACGGGTGAGTAGTTGGTTCTTTGGGTGAAAGTAGTGGCGAGAGTAAGAGAGCTTCTTCTTCCTCCTCTCCCCAATACAGCTCAAGGAGCATATGTAAACTAAGAGAACTTTGAGAATACAAAGCATCTGTGTGTGGAATCACCACACTATCCCTCCCTGGATTCCTCTAGTGCATATTGGCCCCACCTTTAGCCTATCCATGGCATCTGCCGTGACACCACCACGACAGTTGGTGCCCACCGCGGGGCTAGCGGCGCTAGCAGGGGTGAAGATCCGGACGGGAAGCATCATCGGCAATGGCGAGCGCATCGTCTCTGGGCTCGTTCAGCGCTTCGGAGCACTGGACTACGTCAGCGACAATGCGGGTAGCTTCGGCAAGCGACCTCCTCTGCACAATGGCCTATTCGTCAAGCTTGGCGCCCACAAGATCTACGTCGGCGTCGATGTGTCATGCGTTCACCCGCAGCATGTCGTCGAAGGAGGCGAGCCACCCCTTAGCGTAGTTTATGGTGCGCATATCACTCGCTCTCCTAACCGCGCTGAGGTGATGATGACAGCGCCTGACGTTGGCGCGAGCAAGGACCCGGCACCAGATCCAGAGGTAACACCCAAGGCGCCAAGGAAAAGTAGAGGTCCTCCGCTAGAGAGGCCAGAAAATGTGCTGCAGCAGGCGATAGATAGCTTGGCAAGCCCCATAGCACCTGTGGTAGATCCGGCTCAGCCACAGGCCGAGTTAGAGGAAACTAGGAAGAAAATACTAGAGGGTGCAAAAAAGATAGCCGTGGCTCAGCAGTCGTTGCACATGACGTAACGTGAGTACGCAAGAGCAAATAAGGTAGATGCTGTAAAAGTAAATGGGAGAAACCTCATCAGTGAAATGAACAAAGAGGGTGAGACTAGAGTTGAGGAATCAGAGAACCTGTTGTCCGTGGGGCTGCCAAAGTATAGCACCCTAGCAAAGAACCTCAGAGCAGCGGATGCGGCTGCATCCGAACTAGAAGGTTTGACGGGTGAAGCCCGGCAAAGACAGCAGGATAGGGTCAACGAGTTAGTTCGGATCGCTAACAGACAGAATGAAGAGTTGCTCAGGGCTAACCCGGCAAGAGCTGGGGCTTCCAAGGTCGTTTATTCGGCAGTGGGTAACCCGGAGAAATCTGCTGGAGCTGCATCATCCCCACATGATGGCCCTAGAAGAGAGGAAGTGGTAACCTCCACAAGGAGAAACTAACAGATAGTCCCATATGACCCGGCAAGGGCAAGGAAAGGAAAAGCAATACAGGAAAATGAGGATCGACAAAGTGTCAGCTGAGGTGAAGCTAGCCGAGGTAACCGCGACCAAGGCAATGCTGGTCAGAGAAACGCTGGAAACGGCAATGCCAGACAACGGAACTCGACAGGTGTAGGGCAAAATCCACCTCGGCAACAACAGCAGCAGAATGTACCTTGGCAAGAGCAGAGTGCCAGCCAGGGTATGCGACAAAATGGTGCCTGACAAGAACAAGACAGATACAATGATGGTGATTCAGAAATGGTGAATGCAGGATACCATAGGCCGGATCATCATGTGATAGGGTCAAGATTGGGAAGCAGGAACTTGTTGCCTGATGACCCTAGGTTAAAGCTAGATCGGCTCTACAGGTCGGAGCAAATTGAGGGGCAAGGTCCTCCGGGTCCAGCGTGCTTTGGGCCCCAAATCATGAAAGAGCCTCTGGTACCTAACTTCCAGTTACCCAGAGGCACGAAAACATATGACGACAGCACCAAGCCGGAGGATTGGTTAATCAACTACGCAACGGCAGTGAAAATTGCGACAGGCAATTTGAGATGGGCAGTGAGATATGTACCTCATATGCTGGAGGGGCCAACAAGGGTATGGCTAAACAATTTACCACCCGGAGGTATCAATAGCTGGCTAGATTTTGAGGAAATGTTCGTCAGTAACTTCCCAAGCACGTATCAGAGGCCAAATATGCCACAAACCTTAGCAATGTGCAAGCAGAGACCAAATGAAACAAACCGGGAGTTTCTAACTCGCTGGTGCAACGTGAGAAACTCATGTGAAGGCGTGATTAAGTCTCAGGCCATAGCTTGGTTTGCACAAGGCTATAGACATGCAAGCATGCTGTGGCAAAGATTACAAAGGGATATGCCAACTACACTAGCAGAAACAATCCGGATTGCTGATTCATATGCTTTGGGTGATCCAACTCAACCACACCTAGTGTCAAACGAGTCAAATGAGGAGTACTACCAGCGAGAAGGGGCCGGATCATCCCGGCGAAATGACTACTAGGGTAAGAGAAGAGATGATAGACCAGATTATAGGTACAGTTTGCAACAAGTTGCTGCTGTAAATCAAGATCAACCTGGAGCAGGGAGTAATCAGTGTCAGAAAACTGGAGGGCAACAGTGGACTCTGAGAAATGATGGCAAGAAAACTTGGACTCCCGAGCAAAAGAGATAGTGGCAAGAAAATAAAGATCGGCCGAGGTATACGTATGAGGCGATGCTGGATCAGCCGTGCAAATTTCACACGCCAAATCCGAGTAACCCAGCGGGTCATACAACCCGGCAATGTGAGTGGATGAGGAAGATAGAGCAAAGTGGCTCGGGGAATGCTCAGACACCTCGGAACGATCAACCTCGGCAGGAGTTACCTAGGCAGCAACTACTCTCTGGAGCAAATACGCAACAGTTAATGTTGCCACAACCTCCGTCGAGGTATGAGAATCATGAGAGAAGGGATGCAGTGCATCAGGTGGAAAACCAGCATCAGCTAGATCAAAGATATCCCAGCAATGAGGGGAGAAATGAATATAGAGAGCATCACCAGTGTTATTGTGTGTTTACCACAGAGGAAACAGATAGAAAGAGCATGCAATGCCGACATATGGAGGCGAATGCGGTTATGCCGGCAATGACGAGGTATATGCCTTGGTCTGATCAGGAAATTACCTGGAGTATCAAGGACCATCCCAGGATCATGCCAAGTCCTGGTTTGTATGCATTAGTGCCGGACCCAACGTTCATCGGGCCAAATATCAATGTGAGGTTCTCTAAGGTGCTGACTGACAATGGCATCAGCATCAATATTATGTACGTGGATACAATGCGCAAGTTGGTATCTCGGAGAACATGCTCCAAGCTACAAGGACAACTTTCCATGGCATTGTACTTGGTATCTCCTGTGAACCCATTGGCAAAGTCCGGGTTGATGTGTTATTCGGCACAAGGGATAACTGCCAAACTGAGAATTTGCAGTTTGAGGTTGTGAACTTAGAAAGCGCATATCACGCGTTACTCGACAGGCCAGCCCTGAAGAAATTCATGGCAAGTACTCACATCAGTTACCTGAAGATGAAGTTGCCCGGGCCAAATGGGGTAATCACCATAGCTGGGAATTCCCGACGTTCCATTGAGTGTGCTTCAGCCGGATCTAACCTGGCCGAGTCACTCGTGATTGCGCAAGAGAAAAGAAAGATCCAGGAAGTAGCGGCATTGGCTCAGTCTGTGCAGCCATACATGCCGGCAATGAGTAACCCGCATGGAAGTGTCTCTTTTCAAGCAACAAAGGATACACAGAAAGTACCTGTTGATGATCTGTTCCCAGAGCGCACCGTAACAATTGGTGCCAGGTTAACTGACAAATAGGAAAGCGAGCTCGTCAACTTCCTCCGTGAGAATCGGGATACCTTTGCTTGGTCCACACAGGACTTGCAAGGTGTTCCGAGGGAGTTGGCCGAGCACTCTTTGAATGTGAGACTCGGAGCAAAGGCGGTGAAGCAACCTCTCCGCCGCTTCGCCAAAGACAGGAGAAAAGTCATTGGAGATGAGATAGCTCGGCTCCTCGCAGCCGGGTTCATCATGGAAGTACTTTACCCGAATTGGCTATCTAATCCAGTGCTGGTGGAAAAGAAGAAAGATGATCCAAATGTGGCAGTGGTTTGGCATATGTGCATCGATTACACGAACCTGAATAAGGCATGCCCAAAAGACCCATTCCCATTGCCAAGGATATATCAAGTCATAGATTCTACTGCGGGGTGTGAGTTATTGTCGTTCATAGTCGCATATTCTAGTTTCCACCAGATACCACTGGACCCAGATGATCAAATAAAGACCGCATTTATCACCCCGTACGGGGCTTATTGCTATCGCACTAGGCCTTTTGGTTTACGTAATGCAGGGGCAACGTATCAAAGATGTATGTAGAAATGCCTACACGATCAAATTGGTCAAAATGTGCAAGTATATGTTGACGATGTGGTTATAAAAACCAAGGAAAGCAAAATGCTCCTTGATGATATCAGGTAAACGCGAACCTAAGGAGGTTCCGAATGAAGCTTAACCCGGAGAAGTGTACCTTCGGTGTCCCCGCTGGAAAATTACTCGGATTTCTTGTCTCTAGCCGAGGTATCGAAGCTACCCCAACTAAAATCCAAGCCATAGAAAGAATGGAATTTCCGAAGTGCCTTAACGATGTCTAGAAATTCACTGGTTGCCTAGCATCCTTAAGTCGGTTTGTATGTCGGTTGGGAGAAAAGGCACTGCCTCTCTATCAGCTAATGAAAAAATCGGATAAGTTCATATGGACGCCGCAGGCCAATGAAGCCTTCATCTAGTTAAAGAAAATGTTAGCCACTGCACCAGTGTTAGCCTCTCCACTATCCAAAGAGCCAATGTTTCTCTACATAGCCGCAACCAACCGAGTTGTAAGTGCAGTAATAGTGGTAGAGCGCGATGAAGAGGGTAAGTCAGTGCAAAGGCCAGTCTACTACCTGAGTGAGGTATTATCAGCGTCAAAACAAAACTATCCTCACTATCGGAAGATGGCATATGGTGTGTATATGGCGGCAAAAAAGCCAAAGCATTATTTTGAGGAGCACCCCATCAAAGTGATATGTGAAGCCCCCATATCTGAGATAATGAGTGACAAGGATGCAAGCGGCCGGATTGCAAAATGGGCAATTGAGCTAGCCCCTTATGCTCCACAATTCGACAGAAGAGATGCGATCAAGTCTCAGGTAGTGGCCGACTTTTTCGTAGATTGGGCCGAGATGCAATATGAACCACCATTGCCAGATCTGAATTACTGGAGAATGCATTTTGACGGATCAAAAACTAAAACCGGGTTAGGCGCCGGAGTTGTGCTTACCTCTCCCAAGAAAGACCAGCTGAAATATGTGCTACAGATCCACTTCGCAACATCAAACAATGTTGCATAATATGAAGCACTTGTGCATGGACTCAAAGTAGCAAAAGAAATTGGAATACGTCAGATCCAGTGCTTCGGTGACTCGGATTTGGTGGTTCAGCAAGTCTCAGGGCAATGGGATGCTTTGGATGCAAACATGGCATTATACAGATTTCATGTGCAAAAGATATCAGGATACTTCGAGGGATGTGAGTTTTACCATGTACCTCGGCTGGAAAATTAGGCTGCCGACATACTGTCGAAGCTCGGATCAACCCAACAAGCGATCCCTCCGGGTGTAGCACTAGAACACCTCAGAAAGCCATCTATCAGGCCATCCCCAGAATCCTAGTCAATCTATATACCGGCCGATCCGGAGTCCGGAGCTGCGCCCATGGAAATTGATGTGGGAAGTGGTTCAAGAAACCTGGGGACTGCTTCGCAGAACCCAGGGACTGCGCAGCGTGATCCGGCAGAGGTTATGTCGGTGGATCAAATGGAAATTGACGAGGACGTGTTTCCGGTGCGAGCCATACCAGCTTGGGCACTGCACATATCCCAGTTCCGAAAGGATGGATCTTTGCCCAATGAAGAAGTACTTTCAAGGAAAATTCAGAGGCGCGCAAAGTCATACACGATTATCAACATAGAGCTATACAAAAGGAGTGTCACGAATGTCTTGCAACGGTGTGTTGACCCGGAAGAAGGGCTTGACATCCTCCGAGATATACATCAAGGGGAATGTGGGCATCACGCCTCATCCAGAGCCTTAGTGGCAAAAGCTTTCCGGCATGGGTTTTACTGGCCAAGTGCCTTGGAACAAGCAGCGGATCTAGTAAGAAAATGCAATGGTTGTCATAGATATGCTACCAAGACACACATGCCAATGTCGGAGCTCAAGACCATACCAATTACCTAGCCATTTGCCGTATGGTGTTTGGATAAGGTTGGCCCATTTAAGCCAGCAAGAGGGAATATGACCCATATCTTGGTTATGGTTGACAAGTTTACCAAATGGATAGAAGTAAAGCCGATAAGAAAATGTGATGGGGCTACAGCCGTGTCATTCCTCAAAGATATCATTCTCAGATATGGCTATCCTCATAGTATCATAACAGATAACGGCACCAATTTCGCAGAACGAGCATTTGCGCGATTCTGCCGGGATAAAAAGATCCGGCTGGACGTTGCTTTAGTAGCTCACCCCGCATCGAACAGACAAGTGGAAAGATCCAACGGACTAGTGTTATCCAGGATAAAACCCCGGCTCATTGAGCCGCTGCAAAGGTCAGCCGGGTGCTAGATAGAAGAACTACGAGCGGTACTGTGGAGTTTAAGAACTACTCCGAATCGATCAACATGCTATACACCATTTTTTCTAGTATATGGGGCAGAAGCTGTATTACCAGCCGACATAGAGCATGATTCGCCTAGGGTCACCCAATACACAGAAGCCGAAGTGCGAGAAGCCCGGAAAAATGATGTTTATCTGCTGGAAGAAGCGAGAGAATTGGCATTGTCTAGATCCGCCATATATCAACAAAATCTCCAACGCTATCATAGCCGGAAAGTAAACCGCTGAGTCTTCCGGGAAGGTGATCTGGTACTCCAGTTGGTGCAGCGTACTGCTGGCATGCATAAGTTATCTCCCCCATGGGAATGTCCATTCATTGTAAGCAAAGCATTGCACAATGACTCTTATTATCTCATTGATGCACAACCGCAGGAGAAGAACAAGGCGGACAGGTCTAGCGAGGAATCTAAGCGCCCATGGAATGTAGCCCTACTTCATCCATTCTACACTTAACAAAGAAGTGTGTGTATCCAAGCTTCTCATATGTCGGTATGTATGCCGACAATAAGTTTATCAATGAAATCTTGGCACCTCGAGTAGTAACTCGGAGACTGCCTTAGTAATATTTGTTGTCTTCTTTGTTTGTTATTTATTTTTATGTCGGCTAGCTTAAGTTGCTTCTACCTAAGCCGGATTAGTAGTGTGTGAGCACCAAAAACCCAACTCTTCGACTTGCTGCTATCCAACCAGAATTGGCTTCATGGCAAGCAAGAGAACAAGTTTGGAATTGCGAAGCACACGAAAAACGACTAAGGGAAAGAACATAATCGAGCCGACATTTATTGTTCGAACTAACCCTATGTTTACTATACCTTTACCATGCTGGATTATTTTGAGCTAATCCTAAAGTTTCCAAGTATTGTTAAGTCAATTTTTGAAACTCGGACTCGTAAGTCACAAAACCGAATCAAGGTAGATGCAAGCCGAGCCATGAAATTGAAGAAACAAGAAAATGAAACTCAGGGACTACGCCCAAGTAAATCCGGCATGAATAACTTAGTAGCAAAACATAATCAGTATGCTTAATACATCTGTACCTGGCATACCGGGGATCTGATAAATTTCAAAGTGTTTTTATGCTCAAGGAGCAGTAGCAGTAGGAGGAGGTAACTCGGCGCCAGCAGGTGGAACTCCGGCTTTAGTCTCGTCATCATCTTTGTTGTCTTCGAGATCTAAGGCTTCGTCCTCTTCACCCGAACCATCTTCGACGTACTTGTCGTCCACGGTGTCGAGGAAGCTTGGTCCTTCGTTCCATTGATGGATAGGGGAAAATTGAATAAGGTTGTGGGCACAAGCCTTGCGCCAAGCAATCCAATCTGGATCGCTTGACCACCTGGACCCGGTGCGCAAGCGCTCGAGAACCTTCAAATCTAGCTTTTCATACTAGGAGAGCACAAATTGGAGGACAGTCTCAGCTCTAGCGCGTGCAGCGGATTCCCTCTAGAGGTCGAGCTGGGTCTCGCAATCCATTAACTTGTTGATCAGAGCAGTGGACCCCTCCGGAGGATCCTCTCCAGGCCAAAGTGCACGGAAGATCCGGATGGCTGAATCCAAGATGCCCGAACCATAGTTCTTGATAATTTCAATTCGGGAGGATAAGCTGACCAGCAGGTCCTCCATGTCATAAGGAATACCCTCAGAGCCAGGACCAGTTGGGGTACCCCTCTACTGATGAAACTTCGCAACGGCAGCAGACGCAATGACATTGCCCTCTGGAAATTTGCCTGAAAACAGAACAAGTGAGATAAGTAAAAGAGTTTAACCCGGAGAAATACATGTCAGCTAAAGGAAAAGAGCTTACGGGAGATATGACTATTGATCCGGGTCAGCTCCTTGGTGCAATCAGCACGCCTCTTCCGGAGCTGCTCAAGTTCAACATTTGCCGAGTCAAGCTTGACGTCGGCCTCCTTCAGTAGCTCTTGATCTTTTGCAAGTTGAAGGCTGAGACGTTCTCGCTCCCCGGTGAAGTCTTGGCTAGCCTTGTCCATCTTAGTCTTGTGGAGCTCTTTGAGTTTTTTCATCTCTGCTTTGAGCTTGGCAAGTTCATCATCCTTGGCTCGGAGTTTGGCAAGTTCGTCATCCTTCTTCTTGAGCTCGGCCTGATGTTGCCCTGCTTGTTCGAGAAAATGCAGCATCATATCAGGCACATGCACACTATCTTCAAGGGATGCTGCAATGATTTGTTGACCCGGCAGAGCCGAGGTATGAATATCTGCCGAGCCTAGGAGAAAGGAGAGAAAGCACAGAAAATGAGTAACCCAAGCAAATTACCTTTTATCTGGTCCAAGTTTTTCCTCATAATTATATTTTCGGCCTCCACTCCGGCTATGCAATCCGAATGACAGATTAGTTTGGCGGGAACAGACAAAGAAAGATGGGGGGAGAAGTCAAAGAGAAAACTTACCCTTTTTCTCGCACTCAGCAAGAAGAGCAGCATGTTTTGAGCGCAGCACCTTGTGTGAGTCTAGGAGGCACTGAAACTCAGTAGTTCGACGATTGGTAGTGATCTGAAAAGAGCAAGGTTGGCTCAGCTATGTGCATATTCGAAGTATACAAAATCCGGGCCAAGTGGAACTTAACCCGGCTCTAGGTGTGTACCCCGGCTCTAGGTGTGTGCATATTCAAAGATCCGGGCCAAGTGGAACTTAACCCGTCTCTAGGTGTGTGCATGTTCGAAGTGTACAAAATCCGAGCCAAGTGGAACTTAATCCGGCTCTAGGTGTGTGCATATTCGAAGTGTACAAAATCCGGGCCAAGTGGAACTTAACCCGGCTCTAGGTGTGTGCATATTCGAAGCGTACAAAATCCGGGCCAAGTGGAACTTAACCCGGCTTTAGGTGTGTGCATATTCGAAGCTACTAAGGAGCTATGCTAGTTCTCTAAGGAGCATCCGGCCGAGTAAACAGTTACTCCCCCGGAGGCTCGGGGACTAATGGATATGTCTCTAAGTACTTGTGCGTATTAAGGAAAAGACAGAGTAGCATACCTCCATCATCCGGCCAACAATGTTGATAGCCTTGGATGTTGTGTTCATTTGTGCGCTGAATTCAGCGGGTCCAAACTTCTCCGGGAGATCGTCGTTTGGATCGACGAACTCCGCTTTGTTCCAATTCTCAACATATTCAATCAAAGCTTGAGGATAGCTCTCCCCACTAAGCAGGTGAGGCGAAACCAAGCCTTTGGCGTGGGCCTCCCTCCTCGCAACTTGGGCGGCAGCAGGGCTAGTGTGCAGTGAAAGTTGCTTGCTGCTAGCTGACCTGGAGGAGGCATCTCTCTTCGGAAGCATGGAGGCGAGCGTGCGCTGTCCAGCCTCGATGGATGTTGCCTTGGTGGCACCAGAACCTTTCTTAGCCTTGGGTTGCTGTTGGGAGCCTGAGGCTGGTGCTGCAGATTTGGACTTGGGTGCAGCCTTGGTGCTAGCGGGGTCTTCTCGCTGGGTCTTGGAAGACTCGGACGAGGCAGAAGGAATTGGTGCTGGTGCTGGTGCTTGTGTTACTGCTGGTGCTACCGATGCTGCTGGTGGTATTGGTGTTGATACTTGTACTGTTGCTGCTGTTGACGGGGGTGCTGCAGTTTCTGCTGGTACCTCGGAAGTGACGGGCTGCGGCTGAGCTGATGAAGAGCTGGGAGCATCCGCTACCTCGGCCATGCCACTTCCCCCTGCTCCGAGGTCGCCCTCCTCTGGATGAGGTGGGCTATGGCCCGGAGCAGCCACTGAACCCTCCTAAATTGGGCTCAGTGGGCGTGTCTCATCACCACGAGGGGGAGATGGGGTGCGCTGGAAAGAGGAGGCAATACTGGAGCTGCTCTGGGGAACCTCCATCGCAGCCCTGTCGAATCAAGCAACAAATAACATGTTACAACAAAAAGAAAGGCATATAGACAGAGAAGCATGAAGCAGATAATTGGACAAGTTATAAGAAGTGACTTAATCGTTAGAAGTCAAAGGCTCCCTGGGATCTCGAGCTCTCCGGACTATGGCCTTAGTCGGAGGCTTGGTGGCGGCCTTGTCAGTGGACTTCTTCCGCCGTTTGGTTGCTTGGGGAGGCTTGGAAGAAGCAGCTGAGGTAGCGACCCGTTTCTTAGACGCGGCAGGAACCAGCTCACCCGTAGCTAGAGGGGGATCTTCATGGATTTACGCAGCCGAGTTAGCTGAAGCCGGAAATGGTAAGAAAGGGGCACCAGATTAAATACCTCCACCACTTCAATGTCGGAATCATCCTCATCGTCAGGCCAATTCCTTAAGGAAGAGCAGTTACCAGAGGGTCGCTTGGTTGCGTCCGGGGTAGGCAGGAACATTTCCTAATCCGGCTCCTCCTTGTCTGAGACAAGTCGATCCTTCCCCCATTTGAGGGAAGGCTCGGTGCCATCTTCAAGGGTCTGCTGAAGAAACAAGTTAAAAGGAAAATGGAAAGGGATCAAATAAATAGCATGCTCCGATATAGAATATAACTCAGAGAAGGATTGGGAAATGAGATTTACCGCAGGAGGAGGCTTATCCCGGCAGTAGTGCTCCAACCCCCACTCCCACTCAGCGCTGAAATCCTTGTTGTTCATGAAGAGGGCCTTGATCCGGCGGAAGATCTCAGTGTTGCTCAACTCGAAGAAGGAGGTCCGGTTGGGGTCAAGTCGCCAGCTCATATGGCAAAGTTTGTGTGTGCGCTTCTGAAGGGGGGAAATCCAGCTGCAAACGAATGTGATCATCACATCCTCGTTGCGTAGCCCCAGATCCTTCAGTTCCTTGAACCGCTTATTGACCTGATTCACCAAGACAGTTGGTTTCTTGGGAACCCGGTCCCAAAGAGCCGGATTAGGAGGACCCATTGCGAAGGGGCGCAGCCATATCAGATCCTCATCCGTACCATTCCTCACGTAGAAGAAGGTCTGGGCCCAGCCCTTACAAGATTCAAGCACCGTGACCCGGGGAAAGACATATTGTTTCCAGGGTGAGATGGAGACCGCACCACATTGGGTCAGGTGCTTGTCCTTCGGGGCACGCTCCTTATCCGGGACTACGTTCCTCCATAGCCCAAAGAACCGGATCCAGAGCTCTTTGGTAGGCCACAGGCCGAGGTATGCTTCTACGGCGGATGCGAAGGAGGAGAGGGATGTAATGGCATTCGCCGGAAGATGGTGAGGTTGGAGTTCGTAGGTGTTGACGAAATCGTGGAAGAAGTCACTAACTGGCAGGACGAAGCCGCGCTGGAAGTGAGAGAGGAAGACAACGAACTCACCCAGATTGGGTGAGGGAGCGAGCTCCTCGAAGGCAAGGCGAGAAATCACGCCCTCGGGGATGCGGCGGGTGCGGTAGAGCCAGTCAAGATCGTCTTGGCACACCCATGAACCGGCCTAGGCACCACGCTCCAAGGTTTCGCCCTCCTCCTCCATCTCTTCCTCGACGACGGCAAGCTCCTCCTCGGTCACAGGTCACTGTCCTCGCCGGCCCGATCGGAGGTGGGGGGCAAAGGCTTGGATTGGCGCGGACCCATGACGTAGAAGCAACACGGGAGCGGCAGCGAGGCTAATGCGAATAAGCACGGTGCGGCGGCGACGCTGTGGAGCAGAAGCGGCGGCGGTGGCGTTGTCGCAAGGAGGAAGAAGAAGCAGAGGGACTAAGAGGCGCGAGAAGGGGAAAACACCCAAGGGGCGCGCCCCACCCCTATTTAACCACGCCCCAGCAGTGGGTAGTGGGATCGTGCTGTGCATCGAGGCCACACGGTGTGGCCATGTATCAACCGGATCAGCCAATAAGAGGCAAGCCACAGGAAGGGCCATAGGAAACTGGCGATCCCATGACACGACATGGTGATACAGTTAACGAGGAGGCAGCCACGACGCAACATTTGCAATAGTAACTCCTGACAATGAATACAGTAACTGGCACATGCCCTTAAAATGAGGCAAGGTGATGATTACCCTCCACGTGGGACGTGGGGAAGTGTATGAGAGAAGGAAGGATAACACGAAAAACTGAAGGGTAACCCGGACAGCGAGTGAAAACTCGAAATGTGCCAAGGGAATGCTACAGCGCGGGACCCGAGCTACAAAGTAACTCGGAAAAGGAAGCAAAAAGATTGAACCTGCCGTGGCCTTAGCAGCTGAAGTTGCTAAGACCCCACCAGCTTCGGGGACTAATGTTGGGGGGATACCCCCGGGTAGGGTCACGCCGGGGTATAGAGGCCGAGTTAGCCGAGGTATGGCAAGGTCAAAGCGAAAGCTGGTCGGGTCACCTTAAGGCAGGCCGACTTACGGAGTAACCCGGCCCAGAGGATGTCCGTTTAACCATGTCCCGGCCGACGTATATCATACGTCGGCAAGATCTTTGTAACTTGTATGCAGGTACCCACGGGGCCAGATCATACCAGGCTTGCAAGAGAAGGAAGGTATCTCGCTGGTCAAAAGGTGACCTCTGTGCACTAGAGCGTGAGCGAAGCGAACAGAGGGAGGGACCAGCGAGGTGTGGGTGACAAAGGTGACACAGCCTATGTCGGCTGACGCTGGCGCCGTAGAGGCTTATGTAGCCTCTGCATGGCTTACGAAGACAAAAGGAGACCCGGTCGGTTTGCTATTTTGGGAGAGGCATATTCCCAGGAATATGCCTCCACATATGCCCTAACTAGGAACCTAGCCTCCCCTATATAAGGAGCGCTAGGGCCTCTGTAGAAGGGATTGACGGGTGAGTAGTTGGTTCTTTGGGTGAAAGTAGTGGCGAGAGTAAGAGAGCTTCTTCTTCCTCCTCTCCCCAATACAGCTCAAGGAGCATCTGTAAACTAAGAGAACTTTGAGAATACAAAGAATCTGTGTGTGGAATCACCACACTATCCCTCCCTGGATTCCTCTAGTGCATATTGGCCCCACCTTTAGCCTATCCATGGCATCTGCCGTGACACCACCACGACATTATGTTACCTCAACCTTGATAGCAATGGTCCCAATCATAATAGTTTCATATTTTTCTCTTGGTATGGGACAATATATTTCTCCAACTTGAATGCCCTCAACATGTTCAATTGAATTTAAACCATAAGTCCTATCAATCTTCTTGGGGAAATAGACAGTGTGCTCTTTGTCATTAACATTAAAGGTCACCTTTCGTTGATTACAATTAATAAGAGCTCATGCAGTATTAAGAAAAGGTCTCCCAAGAATAATAGACATATTATCATCTTCAGGCATTTCAAGCACGACAAAATCAGTTAATATCAAGCAATTATGAGCCACTTAAATAGGTACATCCTCACATATACCCATAGGAATAGTAGTAGATTTATTAGCCATTTGCAAAGATATATCAGTTGGTATTAGTTTTTCCAGTTGAAGTATCTTATAGAGACAAAAAGGCATGACACTAACTCCTGCTCCCAAATCACACAAAGCAGTTCTAACATAACTATTTTTAATAGAGCAAGGAATAGTTGGAATCCCTGGGTCTCCAAGTTTCTTTGGAACCTTACCATTAAAGGAATAATTAGCAAGCAAAGTAGAAATTTCTTCATTAGGGATCTTCCTGTTATTCGAGACAATATCCTTCATATACTTTGAATAAGGAGGCAATTTAATAGCATCAGTCAAAGGAATTTGCAAGAATAAAGGTTTCATCCACTCAAAAAACTTATTATAGTGTTCATCTTCCTTTGACTTGTGTTTCTTATCAGGGAAAGGCATAGGTTTTTGGACCCAAGGCTCTCTTTCACTACCATGTTTCTTAGCAACAAAATCTTCTTTAGTCTATTTAGTATTCTTAGTGTGCTTTTCAGGTTCTTGTTCAACTTCTTCTTTATCAGGAACATCATTTTCTTCGTTACCACTTTCAGTTTCAGCATCAGAGACAGATATACTATTAGGATCTTTAGCAGGTTTAGAGGGTTCTACAATAGTTTTATGTTTCTTTTTTCTTTTCTTACGAGTAATACCACTATTTTCAGCTTGTTAAGAATCCTGCTCAATTATTTTCGGATGCCCCTCGGGATATAGAGGATCCTGGGTAGCAGCACCACTTCTAGTTCTAATTTCATAAGCATGTTTTTCTTTGGTAGCATTAACTAGCACGTCTTTTTGTACTTTAATAAGTTGATCTATTTGAGTTTGAACCATTTGAAAATGTTTAACAAGCATTTTAACATCATTAGAGGTTCTTTCCGCAATATCCTTCAACTCAACAATAGCTCTAGTGTTTTCCATTAGATGATTTTGCACCCTTTTATTAAAATTATCTTGCTTAACAATAAAAATATCGAATTCTTCTAAGCATTGATCAGGAGGTTTAGAGTAAGGAATATCACCTTCAACAAAATGTTGGAGAGAGTGTACCTCAATAGTGGATGAGTGGGGAATTGGCTTACATAATTCTTCTATAGGAGGTAAATTCTTGACATCTGCAGCTTTAATTCCCTTCTCCTTAAGACATTTCTTAGCTTCCTTCATCACTTCATCATTTAGTTCAATAACTCCCCTCTTTTTCGATGTTGGTATAGGCGCAGGTATAGCTGGTTCAGATATAATTGTTTCAGATATAGCTGGTTCAGGAGGAGTCCAGTCTTCATAATTCTTGCTTATTTTAGCCATTAATTCCTCAGCTTCCTTGGGAGTCCTATTCTTGAAAACACAATCAGTACAACTGTCCAGGTATGTCCTAGATTCTTCAGTTAGTCCATTATAAAATATATCAAGAAGCTCATTCTTAGGTAACGGACATCCAGCCTATGCATGAATCAAAGCACAAAACCTTGCCCATGATTCGGGCAATATCTCTTTTTCTCCCTGTTTAAAATAAAAAGCTCCTGCAAAATAGCATGTCTAACACTAGGAGGAAAATATTTTTGCAGGAAGGTACTAATCAAGCAATCAGGGCCATCAATAGATCCAGGAGGTAAATTATTAAACCAAGTTTTAGCTTCCCTTTCAGTGAAAAAGGGAAAATTTTAGCAACAAAGTAGGTGCGCATCTTAATATCATTAGAAAATAAGCCACTCATGGTAGAAAGCTCAGTCATATGTGCTACCGCACTTTCATTCTTAGTCCCACAAAAAGGTTCTTTCTCAACAATAGCTATGTAAGATAGATCAAGAGAGAAATCATAATCCTTATCTTTAATGTTTATGGGAGATACATCAAACTTAGCGTTAGGAGACAATTTTGGTTTTATAGTACGCCTCTCAAGGAGACTCTTAGCAGCACTCCTATCATGGGTGTTTTGACATTCTTTAATAAATTTATCGGTCATCTCTATATAACCGTCTTCAATATCATAGCTCTCTCTAGACTCAGGTGAACTAACAGGTGTAGTAGTGTGTTCATTAGGAGTTTCAGTATTTCCAGCTATAGTTCTAGCAATCGTAGCATTTAGGAAAGGACCTAATGAACCACTCTTATCAAGCACAGTAGAAGCAGCATCATAAGTATCAGAAGTTTCAGATTCAGTAGTAGTAGCAGTGTGTGTAGCATGTGTATGTGGTGGTGTAAGGAACTTACTCATAACAGATGGTGAATCAAGAGCAACAAAGGTGTTCAGAACCATACCTCTTCTTGTAGTGGATGGTAAAATAGGAACCTTGCCATCTCGAGACTTACCCATGATGGATGGATGGCAGCGAACAATAATGATTCCAAGTGGACTTGATAAATAAACCTATGCTCCCCGGCAACGGCGCCAGAAAATAGTCTTGATGACCCACAAGTATATGGGGTGTATCGCAGTATTTTCGAGGGAAGTGAAACCCAATTTATTGATTCGACACAAGGGGAGCCAAAGAATATTTATAAGCCTTAACAACTGAGTTGTCAATTCAGCTGCACCTGGAAACAATCTTGCTCACAACAGTTTATTAGTAGCAACAGTTTTGTAGTAGGAATAGTAAAGTAATAGAAGTAGTAAAAGTAAAGACAGTAGTAAGAATTGCAGTAAACAGTAGGATTAAAGCGCGGTAGGCATAGGGATGGATGGACGGGCGTTGCAAGGACAAGGCAATTCACATGGCAATCAGAACATAGGGCATTTGCGTATAAATAAGATAAAGCATCCAAGTACTAGATAATCATAGGCATGTGTTCCATATATAGTCATACATGCTCACAATGAGAACTTGCACAAGATCTTTTGTCCTTCCAGCCCGTTTGCAGCGGGGCCTCAAGGGAACTACTGGAAATTAAGGCGCTCCTTTTAATAGAGCACTGGAGCAAAGCATTAACACTCCATGAACACATGGGATCCTCACATCAAAGCCATTCCCTCCGGTTATCCCGATTTCTGTCACTTCAGCGCCTTTGGTTCCGGACAACAACGTGTGTATACAACTTGTAGGTAAGACCATAAACAATACTATCATAATGAATCAATAACATGTTTAGATCTGAAATCATGGCACTCGGGTCCTAGTGACAAGCATTAAGCATAACAAGTTGCAACAAAGTCAAAAAGTACTAATAGTAGATACTAGGCACCAACCCCTAACAATCTGATGCCATTACATGAACAATCTCATCCAATCCCTACCATCCCCATAGCCTACAACGGGGGATTACTCACTCATAGATGGGGGAAACATGGATGGTCGATGGAGAAGCGATGATGATGATGATGGCGATGATCTCCTCCAATTCCCCATCCTAGCAGGGTGCCAGAACAGAGTTTCTGGTTCCGAATCATGGAATCTAGTGGTGGCGGCGCAGCGGAACTCTTTCTGGAAAATGTCGAACCCCCCTGGGTTTTTAGGTCAGGAGGCAACTTATAGGCGAAGAGGGAGACCGAGGGGGTGCCTGGGGCGGCTAGACCACCCCTGGCGCGGCCAGGCCTAGCCCGCGCTGCCAGGCCTAGCCCGCGCTGCCAGGCCTAGCCCGCGCGGCCAGGTGGTGTGGCCAGACCCCAGCCCCACTCCGTCTCGTATTCTGGCTCCGGGAGTCTTCTGGTGAAATAGGATTTTTGGCATATTTTTCGGGATTTTTCCTGATAGTTGATTTTGTGCACAAAAACTAGACACCAAGGTAATTCTACTGAAAAGAGCGTCGGTCTGTGTTAGTTGCATCCAAATCACACAAGTTTAGAGGAAAAACAATAGCAAAAGTGTTCGGGAAAGTAGATACGTTTTGGACGTATCAAACGCTGTCCACCATCACTCGCCGTCGTTCTGTTGACCCAGTTTCTGGCGGGGGTGGGACCCCCTCATTAGTGTTGTCTAGTCTCTGCCATTGGCAGCTGACCTGACCGTGACCCCACCTGATGGGGATACACCAATCGAGGTATGCCCAGAGGGGAGATTCGACTGGCCTAGGACCATGGCGAGTGGGCCTACTAGTACGATGACTAGAAGGAGACTTCGAATGAAGCCTAACGACTGGAAGCTGAAGGCCTATGACCTTAGTTAGGCCTAGTCAGATTAGGTCAAACCCTCTGAAACCTAAACTGATTCGGTTGTAATCTTGTAAACCCTAGCGAGGTGACCCTATATAAGCCTCCCTAGGTTACTCATTATACTCACGTGCTGTTAGCTACCCCATCCAAGCGACTCGCTGCCTAGCCGCCAAGCTCGCCGATCTTGTAATCCACTCGCCATCAATACAATCTAGTAGGAAGTAGGTCTTTACCCTATGGGGGATGAACCTGGGTAAACCCTTGTGTCTGCCCTCAATCTCGACCCGCGGATGGCGACTCACTCTTGCCCCAATCATTTTAATCACTACCCCTAGTAGTGATTACCGTGGTCATTCCCACGATAGTAGCACCCACCGTGGGGCTTGGCCAGTCAAGCCTGAGATCTGTAGTGAGACCCTATACTCTAATCGATCCGTCGATTGCCACTAGTCGCATGGTTGCTAGCGGAGGATTCCTCCAGATCATGCTAAGAAGCTACAGACCGGTGTTGTGCCTGGTCACCCACGCTGCGGTGATGCAAGTCGTCACCATCATTGATGAGGGCAAACCTCTAGGGTGGCCCGATCTTCACGGATCTTGTGGTCAAATCGATGGGAAAGCGAGGGGAAAGGGACAAGGTAGCGGAAGCGAACGCACACCTCGCGAAGAACACGATGAACACACGCAAAACACACACGATACAAGGCCGATTGCTCTCACCGGTGGCCACCGGTCCGATAGAATCCTCGCAAGGAAAGATCGGTCAACGTGCTCCCGTCAATCCCAAGCGGAGAGGGAAGAACACCTTGGAGAGGGTCTTGACGTCTTTTCAAAGGGACACCGATGCCAATGCCTTGTACAACGAGGGAGGCGCGATGCAAACTCCAACGAGGTGGTGGCGATAGTCGATCCCCTTTGGTAGAAGGAGATGAGGCAAAACTAGAGATTCCACAAAGGGGGGTTGTCTTTAGTCTATCATCTATGCCTAAGGGATACAATGAGGGGTGGGGGCTCTATTTATAGGCCAGCCACAAGTTCAGGGGTACTTTGGGCATAAAACTAGGGTTTGGTGCGAAATAGAGGGGTACATGGGCCAAGGGCCCAGATGTTGGCACGCAGGCCCATCGCGTAGGCCGGACACTCCGGTTCGAGTGGGACGGACAGTTCGGGGTGGCCGGACACTCCGGGTAGTGTCCGGGTAGAGTTCGATGTAGCACACAGAATGTCCATGCCAGGACGGGGCTGGGGTAGGCCGGACAGTCCGGCTGAGTCGCGCCGGACAGTCCGGCTGCGCTGGACACTCCGGCTGGTTCCGGGCGGACTCTCCGGGGCGATGACGGCGGAGACTCTAGTTCTGGAGCTTGCTGCTCCTTGTCCATCTTCTCTTCCAAGCCTTCGTCTTGTCGGTGTGAACCTATCATTGATATGGGACGGAGCATGAAGTAGTATACCATTCAAGAGGGTAGGAAGTGGGTTCGCATAGAGGAATGGATTCACCTTTGGAGTCCATGGCAACTTGGCATAAGTTGGAGACCATGATGTGGTAACGACCAAAGCTCAGGCTACATCATCTCCCCTCCCTTCAAAAAGAGTCGACATCGACTCTACACGCTCATCACAAAGTAGAAGATGTCGAGAGACCTTTTTGATCCTGGGGTTCACCATATAGTCGTCCTCGAAAAGATTGAATTGATAACACTTCAATGTTCCTTCGCCTTCCATGAAGCCTACAAAGCTCACAACAAAAGCGAAGCAACACTCAAAGCGTATCCAATTCATGAAGATTATAGCATGAGTCCTCAAGTAGAAGGAAGTCACCTTATGATATAGAGATAGCTCATTGAAGGATAGCCCTAGGTAACTCTCTTTGATTCGTCTTGTCAACTCTTTGTCCATAGAGGTTGACACGTATGCAATTGTACCTTCATACAACAAAGACCAAGCAAAATATGTTTGTGTGTGATAGAGGAGCATGCCATTTGTGGCATGTCCATTCTTGTGCACAACACTATTAGCACAACTCAAGTATCGCAAACGAAATGCGTATGCAAGGTCAAAGTGCATGGAAGTTAATTGAACATCATCCAAATGTGAGAACTCAAAAACTCCATATAACATCTTAGTGTGGCACTCAAAGCAATTGACTAAAATATTGATCAACATCTTTGATGCAAAGCTAGGAGAATTTGGCAAAAACACATGAGGAAGAATATCCAAAGCAACATCATTATGTGTGCAAACCAACCATTGGAAAGGACAATTGTTCAATATGTTGGATGCCATACACATATCATCAAAGGCCAAAATCATGGGGGTATGAGTATCGCACGCCGAAACACAAGCAACATGTTTGCAAACAAACCAAATGAAAGAGCAAGTGGTCCTTATGTTTGTTGCAACAACAATACAAGAGACTTGGAAGCTCTCATGACAATACATGCTCAAAATGGCATTATGGTTGCACACAAAACATTGGAAAGAGAAATTGTTCAACATTTTTGTGGCAACACACAAAGCATCAATATCCAAAAGCAACGAGACATGAGTGTCACAAGGTGAAATAATACCATCAACATACTTGCATTCAAACCATAGGAAAGAGCAATTTGTCAACATGAAAGATGCAAAGCATGCAAAAGGTATCAGAGCTGGGTTCGATCTTGAACTCACTTGGGGGATGCTCTCTAGAGCTCTTTTTGTCAACTCGTGCTCAACCGAGGTTGACATGATCATGCGGGTACCTACACACATCAAACACAAAAGGAAGAACATGTGTGCATGGTAGAGAAACACATCACCCATCATGACGTATCTCTTCTTGTGCACATAACCATGAGTGTCAATCAAGTATGAAATATATGCATGGTGAGTATGCAAGTGGTGAACATGCTTATCATGGCATTTACCAAAATCTCCAAAATTTGAGAAAGCTATGGGGGCCATCTCAATATAAACCATATGAGAATTATTGTTGCAAGCAAAACAAGTGAAAGAGCAATTATTCAACTTATTGCAAGGAACATGAGAGATTGTAAAACATCCATGACAAAGCATGGTTCGATGGGTACCATTGGTAACATCATCGCAAGCAAAAAATTGGAAAGAGCAATTGTTCAACAAAGTGCAAGCAATGATACCATCAACGTAATGTTTAAAGCATGGAATGTCTATGGCAACATCATCACAATCAAATAATTTCACATGCTCAACATTATGCAAAGGCAAAGTATCACATGGAAATACCAATGAGTCATATGTGATATCACAAGTATTATCCATAGCATGCAAGTCATCATGTCCACTAGTGGGATCATGGCATCATCAACACCCTTATTTTTACCTTGTTCATACCTCTCATATGAAGTGGGTGTTGTGGTAGCATTGGCCTCCATGTGGACGACTTCTTCATCATGTATGGGGATGGCATCATCTTCATCCACCATGTACATCTTCTTGGTCGGAGGCATCATCATCTCCAAGCTTGGTGCTTCTTGATCCATGGAACCTAGCACATCATGAGGAAACACACTAAAGGTAGAGGGTAAGTCGTTAGAAATCAAAGTGGTCTCACATGACCTATCAACTACCACTCTCAACTCACTAGGTGTATCACTCATGCCCTCAAAGTGGAAGCACTCAATCTCACATATGGTGGAGTCACTCATCTCACTCTTGTTTTCACTCAAGTGGGCTAAGTGGCTCTCATACTCACATGGGATTGGTACCACATCAACACTCAAGCATATGGGGGTAGGCTTGGTTCTCTCAACTCCATGCGCCTCCTTTGGTGAAGGGAAAATCCCATGCTCACCATTCTTGACCTTGTCGTCGGTGTCTTGCACCTTGGCTTGTGTAGTCCTCTTGACGTACTCGTCCAACTTGGCGAAGTATAGGTCTTCGTCCTCCTCATCCATGAGGTTGCATGCGTCATCTAGGACTTCAAGTCTTGGCGTTGAAGCTTGAGGGCGTGGAGGAGAGCTTGCTCTTGGTGCCATTTTGGTGGTGGCACGAGTAGTTGAAGGTGCCTTATGATGGTGTCGACGGAGGTCATTGGCATGCCGTGCCAAAGGTTGATGTAGATGGCGCACTTGGTCATCCACATGATGCTCGCGACGATGCTCCTTGTCCTTGGCACTCTTCTTTTCATGATGGTGCCTTCTTGAGCTTCGTTGAGCATTATGGATGGTGCTCAACATGTACTCTCCGTCTTCATGGCGAAGATGCCTTGAATGACGTCTTGTATCCTCTTGATGTTGACGATGATCTCTAGAGGATTTATGTCGATGAAGATTCTTGCTTCGTGGCGCCTCTTTGGGAAGATGATGTTGGGGCGCCACTCTTCTTGTAGGCGGTGGCACTTGTTGCCTTGGAGGTTGGTGCACTTGACGCCTTGGAGATGGTCGTGCTTGGTGCCTTCGAGATGGTGGTTCTTGACGGCCTGGAGGTGATGGCGCTCGTCGCCTTGGAGATGGTGGTGCATGACGCCATGTAGGTGGTGGCGCTTGACGCCTTGGAGGTGGATCATCGAAGTAGGTGGTGCCCTTTGGTGTGGCACGCTTGGCCTTGAAGGTCATGGTTTCTTGATGATGCGTCTCCGCTAGCTTGGCGTAGTAGTCCTCCATCTCCAAGCGGTGGAGGTATTTTTCATGGCTCATGGAAGAGCCCTCAAAGTGGGTGAAGCTCGCCATGTCCTCCATGCTTGGTGAGGCATCGTCGTTGTAGCACTCGAAGTCATCCATGCTTGGGGAGTCGTTGTTGATGTAGTACTCCATATCACCCAAGCATGTGGAGCCATTGTCGGTGTAGTGCTCCATGCATGAGGAGCCATTGTCGATGTAGAGCTCCAATTCCTCCATGCTTGAGGAGCCATAGTTGATGACGTGCTCCATGTCTTCCATGCATGTGGAGCCGTCATATGTGCAATGTTCCGGGTCCTCAAAGCATGTGGAGCCATTGTCGGTGTAGTGCTCCATCATGTCCTCTATACTTGTGGAGTCGTAGTCGTGGTGGCTCATCATGGATTCTTCATATAAATCATCCTCAGTTCCAGAGTCCCTAGACATGATTCACAAGACCAAGTGGTGTATATGAAAGTGGTAGGGGGTTAGGAATGCAACGCCAAACCTTACTTTACCTTGGAAGATAGTATCGTGCAAGTGGCAACACTTGAGAGCAATCAAAACCAAGCAAAGTGAAGTTCACGCGGAACACCAAAACCAACTAACCACTAAAAACACACACACGCAAAGCTTATGGTGGATAGGTATGGAAGGTGGCGTGTCTAAGAACAATCCGAAATCAAGATGTTGTAATAGCAAGTAAAGAACCACAATGATCACAAAGCAAAACAAGTCAATCCACAAGAGGAAATATGTACAAGGAAACACACACGGTGGGATAAATCGGACTTGCGCGATGGAGAAAGTGAGCTAAGAACCAAATGATTACCTAGCGAAGACTATAAGCTCGTGTCACACAAGTGCAAGGAGAGACGCTAGTTCGATTGCAATAAATTGGTGGGCTACAAGATATGCATAATAAGTACCACCTATTTGATGTTCATCGAGTTTGCGCTTCCTATTCTAAGAGGCACTTGTTTGTTTCTTTCTTTTTCTTCTTTTTCTTTTTTTTCACTTTTCTTTTCTTTTTCACTTGCCCCTTCCTTGTGCCAACAACTATACAAGATAACTATATGAGATAGCACGCTCACAACTTTTGCTCGGAATTCTACAAGGTATCAAATGTGCATTGCCCAAGCAATAATAGGAGGAACTAGTATCAATAGGTGTTTGTTGAACGCAAAGATAGTGTGGCTCACAAAGGGATGCAAGTGGGGAGAAGTCGCGGAATTTTTATACCTTTCGTCGCCGATCTTCACCCTTTATTGGTGGATTCCTCCTTTCTCACGGAATTTGGATGGAGTAGATAGCATGAACCACGAAGATGATGATGTAGAGCTCTTTCTCCTCTTCAAAACAAGCTAAAGAACACCAAAATCCAAGTTCGTATGCAAAAGTTATGCTCAAAACCGTGAAGCAGATTTTTCTGTCAGCAAGGGGGCGGACAGTCCGGTGCGCACAGGCCGGACAGTCCGGCCGGGGCGGAGATTCCGGTCAATTTATGCCGGAAACTCCGGTGGGGCGGATACTCCGGTCTGTTTTGGCCGGATAGTCCGGTCCGGTCGATCCAGAAGTTCCAGAACACGAACGGGACTAGTTTTGGCGGAAAAACTCGAACCAAAACCTCAAATTGATGGGGGAAAACAAGGAATTAAGCCATGGGAACGCAGGGGAAGGTAGATCAACAAATTTAGCAAGTAATCCACGGATCAAAACCTACCAAAACACACTCAAATCACAGATCGATCGAAAACACGAAATTGGGGCTATTTTTTGGGGATTTTCGAATTTATGGGGGAAAAGACCAAATTGATGAGGAGTCTGTGGCAACCAAAAGCTTCTGATACCAGATGATGTGGGTTGACACAAGATCCACTCAAATTTGTGGCTATTTTTGTGGGTTTTCAAGAAAAATTTGGTGAACGAGGGTGAAATCCGTGGCAACTTGGGCTCTGATGCCAGATGATGAGGGCAAACCTCTAGGGTGGCCCGATCTTCACGGATCTCGTGGTCAAATCGATGGGAAAGCGAGGGGAAATGGAGAAGGTAGTGGAAGCGAATGCACACCTCGCGAAGAACATGATGAACACACGCAAAACACACACAATACAAGGCCGATTGCTCTCACCGATGGCCACCGGTCCAATAGAATCCTCGCAAGGAAAGATCGGTCAACGTGCTCCCGTCAATCCCAAGCGGAGAGGGAAGAACACCTTGGAGAGGGTCTTGACGTCTTTTCAAAGGGACACCGATGCCAATGCCTTGTACAACGAGGGAGGCGCGATGCAAACTCCAACGAGGTGGTGACGATAGTCGATCCCCTTTGGTAGAAGGAGATGACGCAAAACTAGAGATTCCACAAAGGGGGGTTGTATTTAGTCTATCATCTATGCCTAAGGGATACAATGAGGGGTGGGGGCTCTATTTATAGGCCAGCCACAAGTTCAGGGGTACTTTGGGCATAAAACTAGGGTTTGGTGCGAAATAGAGGGGTACATGGGCCAAGAGCCCAGATGTTGGCACGCAGGCCCATCGCGTAGGCCGGACACTCCGGGTCGAGTGGGCTGGACAGTCCGGGGTGGCCGGACACTCCGGGCAGTGTCCGGGTAGAGTCCGATGTAGCACACAGAATGTCCATGCCAGGACGGGGCTGGGGTAGGCCGGACAGTCCGGCTGAGTCGCGCCGGACAGTCCGGCTGCGCTGGACACTCCGGCTGGTTCCGGGCGGACTCTCCGGGGCGATGACGGCGGAGACTCTAGTTCTGGAGCTTGCTGCTCCTTGTCCATCTTCTCTTCCAAGCCTTCGTCTTGTCGGTGTGAACCTATCATTGATATGGGACGAAGCATGAAGTAGTATACCATTCAAGAGGGTAGGAAGTGGGTTCGCATAGAGGAACGGATTCACCTTTGGAGTCCATGGCAACTTGGCATAAGTTGGAGACCATGATGTGGTAACGACCAAAGGTCGGGCTACATCAATCATCCTATTCGTCAGGTTCATGATGCCATTGACCCGGTGGAAACAACGAGACTCGGCACCACCAACGGATTGCCTCCACGCGATCTGCTCTAGGAGGAGCAGGTCCGCAGCATCACCCTCCTCGCCTTCGAGTACGACCCGTCCTCTAGCAACGCGGCTGGGAGCGATGCGGATCTTCGCAACGACGCTGACTCGGTGACCCCTACCTCGGTAGCCGAATCCATCACTGCCGTATAGCACGTGGCCTCTATCACACGAGTCTCCAACGCCGACGATTTCGAGGATCCATCCATCCTCGGGATTTTCGACTCTGACTCCGGATCGAAGTCCCCCGACGAAGCTCACTCTAGAGCCAATCGCTATTATGCCATCTATATGGTGGGTAGCAGTGCGCCACCAGATCCCTTCACCATGCCCCTTCTGCCGACAGTGACGACAACAAAAGTTGAAGAGCTTCGCCAACAGCTGTTGGTGGCGAGACCAGGGAGCATGCTGAGCACGGAATTTTTCACTTCGAGCAGCAAACAACACGGGAGCTATCGCTCTACCACCAGTGCTGCATCAGGAGCCGCCTGAACCCCACCGTTCAAGGCCACGCCCTGAACTTCGATGATAAATGTGACCCCGCACACGCTTCGAGCTCGAGTACTGCCATAACTCGCCACCGGGTGGCAGTCGCCCAACCGTCAGGGCGCTCGCACATGGAGCTCAACCACCACCCTGCTGCTCGCCTCCCCCGAAGCAACCGCGGATCCTAATCACCCCATAGGAGCTCAACGCCAACGGGCTCCCACTCTACTCCACCCCAATGGATAATGTCATCGCAGGACAGGATGCAGTCATCAACCTCAACCTCACGGGAGAGGAAGCGCTGCAGGTCAATTATGCTCAGGCCCTACTCGCCAAAGCAGCCGAGCAGCAAACCACGGGAATCGACCTGCGAGGATAGATGTACTCCCACTCGACTAGTAGTGGCGCGGCTTCAAGCGGCCGCCCGACGAATGGACGGTCGCCAACTTCCCACCACCTGAGCCACATTAGCTCCAACCGCGGGTAGCAAATCCCACGAACTCCATCAACGAGCTGTGACCGGTGCACACCAAGGTCGCCGCCAATGGCTAGTTGATCAACACGTGAACCCACATTGTCAACAACCAAGCCCGGCGAGCTCGCCAGCAGTATGACCTGCGACACACCCTCTCCAACCGTGATGACCGCGAGCCCGAGCCAAGAGGTTCCTCAGCCGAATCGGCCCACAATGCTTCTAACCAATGATCCAGGGGGAGAGATACCCTCCACCTTCAAGGGGACAAAAGAGATCGAGAAGTATGATCCCACACTCAACCTGACAGTATGGATCGACACATACCTCATGGAGATGGGTATCATCGGCCACATGGATCTACTCACCACCCGCTAGCTCCCCCTGATGATGGAGGGGGCGACACGCCAATGGATCAACACTCTCCCCGAGAACAACATCGACTCGTGGGAAGAAACGTAGGGCGCTTTCATCAAGCACTTCAAAGGCTCCTACACTCGCACCACCACCATCGAGGACTTGGAGCGCTACATCACGAGTCGACTCTCCACTGGATCCAACCTAGCAGGACCTATGGATCAACGCTTCCGACATTCACCCAGACACCACGATCCACTGCTTCAAGAACGCGTGCCGGTATGAACCTTTGGTCGCCAAGATCAACAGGGTCTATAGGATGCTCGAGTATATCCCCGACCTCCTGGAGGTTGCCAAGCGCTACATGAAGGAAGATCCGAACCAGAACTTGGACAATGAATCGGGTGGAAGACGCTGCACGAGTGGCCACGATAACAGCAGGCACCACGAGCTGTGCTATGGCAACACCCACCACACCATCAAATGCCGTAGTGATGGCATAACCGACTTCATCGCTAATGCCAACTACGGGCAACGCGACCCCAAGAACTTCGGCCGCGACGGAGGCAACTACCATGCCAACAACGCCTCGAGGCTGAAATTCGACCCCGTGGCACTACTCAACCAACCCTGTGTCTATCACAGCGGGGAAGGGAAGCCCGCACCCACACTACCGCCGACTACCACTCTCTCAAAGAGATCAAGAAGGCAAGGCGAGCTAGGGAAGGCCCCAACAATGACCCACCAATGGACATTAATGGAAACGCCGGCGGGTTCAGCCACGCGGCTGGCTCAATGTACACGTTCACCAGACTTGGAACAAAGCGGGAGAAGAAGGTGCTCGCCTGTGCAGTCACCGTCAATGTGGTGACACAAGTGGACATCCTGCGCTGGCTCAACTGGTCAAAGCAAAGCATCATCCGGAGTCGCGAGGATCACGCGCCCAGTATCGAGTACCCAGGGTGAGTCGCCCTGGTGGTCAAGCTCAAAGTGGATGATTACTGCTCCCCAAGACACTGATGGACGGCAGAAGCTCCATCAACATCATGTACCTGGACACCTTCAGGCGGCTGCAGCTCCCGCAGTTGATGGCCGAGTCGACCCTCTGCACCTTTCACGACATCATCTCGGGTCAGAAGGCATACCCAATCGTCAAAGTGACACTGCCAATAACCTTCGGCACCCTAGCCAACTACCGCACCGAGTGAATCATCTTCGAGCTGGTGAAATTCCGAAGCCCGTACCACTGCGTGCTAGGGCGGCAGGCATTCGCCAAATTCATGGAGGCCCCCCACTACACATACAACATGATGAATCTCCCGGGGCCATGCGACATCATCACCGACCACGGCGACCCCGATATGTCCGTGGAATGCGAGAACAAAGGTGCCCAGCTCGGCGATGCTGTCATCGTCGGAAACGAACCACGCTGACTAGCTCGCGAAATACGCGAGTGGCATAGACAAGGATGCCCCGATGATCCTAAAGAATCCCACCTCGACAAGATCCATGCCAGCAACCTTCGAGGCCTCTGCTCACAGTCGCACCGTGGAGCTTGTCCCGGGCGACTCGAGCCAGAAGGTCATTGTAGGACCAACATGAGCCCCGCATAGGAAAGCGCGCTCATCTAGTTTCTCCATGAGAATCACGACATCTTCGCATGGAAGCCATCTGACATCCGTCTGTCCCGAGGGAACTCGCGAGCACAAGCTAAACACCGATCCCAAGGCGCGACCTATCAAGCAACCACTACGAACCTTCAATGAAGAGCGATGTCGCACAATCGCCGAATAGGTGCAGCGGCTACTCGCCGTAGGGTTCATTCGACCCATAAAGTACTCTTAATGGATGGCTAACCTAGTTTTGGTTCTGAAGAAGAACAACATATGGAGGATGTGTATCGGCCCAAGCCTCCGGCGACGGGCCTCTCTCCGCTCCGTCAGAAGTTGGCCTTTACTTTGTAGAATTTGGATCAACATATAACAAATGTGTGGCGAGATAAGTTTCTTCCTAGAACAAGCTTTATTACAAGTTTTCCATAAGGCCCAGCACAAAGCAGCTATAGAGACAATGCGTGGCGAGATAAGTTTCTTCTCAAAACAAGCTCTATTACCAGTTTTTCATAAGGCCCAATACAAAGCAGCTATAGAGACAATGTGTGGCGCCATATATGAATACATGTACATGGAGTGCCACACATCATCTAGTCTAAGGGATCTACTCCCCCGTTCAAAAATACAAGTCATTTTAGCTTCGTGAAATAAATGTAGTTAGACGTTTTTTAGTGAACCTATACAAATCTATACACTAAAAGATCTCTATATACATTCGATTCACAAAGCTAAAATGTCTTATATTTCTAAACGTGGACTACGCGTGTGTACATCATGCCGTTGTGACTCACCTGGTACGCAGGAACGTGCAGCCGTTGTGTTCGCTGACAGCTATATATGCAGCGACTTGTGTGCCCTTAATTTCCAAGTATTCCATTGACCAATTAGTTAGGCAGTGACCACTCATCAATTACGCGCGTAGCTATTTCAGCAAGTACACAGTGCCATTAGCCATCCTTTATTCCATCTCCTTCAAGCAGGCTTCAAGCAATCTCAAGTTCCTAGTCATGGCACCCAGAGCCACCACCTCATGCTTCATCTGGCTAAAAGAAGCACCGCTTTCCGTCGCGCGAAACCTCAAGATCCTCAGTCCCTTCCTGCTACTCGCGGTCCTCGCCTTCCTCATCACCCCAGTCACGATCATCTATGTCTGGCCGCTCACCGCCGAGATGGCCCGCCATATCACCCAGATGGAGGAGCACACGACGGACCGCTCCAGCGCCGAGTACGCCAGGCTCCTTGAGGAGGTGCGGCACGAAGCCGGGGAGCTCTTCCTCATCTCCGTCGCCATCGCGCTCGTCCTTCTCACGCTCGCCTTCTGCAAGCAGATCGTCGCTTGCTTCACCACCTACTCCGGCGACGACCGCTGCTCCCTCACCGAGATCCTTGGCGGGGTGTTCAAGTATGTGAAAGGCCATCTCGTCGTCACGGCCGTCGTCACCATGCTCCAGGCCACGGCCATTGCGCTCCTGGGTGCCTATGTCGAGACCATCCTCGAGGTGCTCCCCGTGTTCTTCTTCTTCCCAGAGGCCTACGCCTTCGTCTGGTTGGGCGACGCGGCCATGGTGATCGTCGCCGCGTCGGTGGTCGAGGATGTGAAAGTGACCATTACTCTAACCGGCGAGGGGTGGCCCAGCGTGCACGGTCTCCGGGAGGCGCATCGGGTCATCACGGAGGTGAGGAGGATGGAGGGGTTTGTGCGAGTGCTGGTGACGCTCCTCTTACCGACGGTTCTGATCCCTCTGTACGCGGTCGCGCTCTTGTACACGAAGCAGAGCACGAGGATGGGGCTGTGCCTGCTGTCCGCCGATAAATATTGTTTTCTCAGCGGTGTGTACGGTCTGTGCTACATAAGGGCTGCCAGCGCGTACGCCTGCCAATGCTGCTACTACCTGCAAGCCATGGAGAGCAAGGACGAGGTGGTGGCGGCTTCCGATGACTATGCTCAGATTCCCTCCGGTGAGCCCCAAGTGGTCGTTAATTAGAGGACAGTGTACTCCATCGCTGATGCTACTTACTACAGAATTATGATACCTGTTGTGCTATCTCGGAGCCCAAAAGAGACACAAACGCAACAATGTAATCTTCGACCAGTTATTTACTTTGAAATGTATCAGAGTAGTCGTAGAAAATTTGGATGTGTTTCGAGACGTCAGATGGAACATATTTGGACGCAACAAAAGTCTCGCCTCGACCGCGACCGCAGGAATACTCCCCTGTTTCAGTAAATATATAGTGCATTCTCGTTTTGGTTTAAGATGGACTTTTCTAAGTTTTAAGTTGTTGTGGCGACGTTTTTTTTTTTGAGATTGCAGCACTTTATTGATCAAATCATATCAATACACATTTTGTCCCGGATAAACTCCGGTAATGGAGTAATAGACCATAGATAGAGTGATAAGTTCAATGCCTAGATAGAAATTTGGGCTCTACTAGAAGTCAAGCTCAGTAGCAGAAGATTTACCTGGGGAAATAATCAGGAAGATTTTTTTGTAATCCTGAACTTGACAGCATTTTCCCTCTAGCCAGCATTAGCTCCCTCCCTAGATTGGCTAGTGATCATACACCCCTTATTTGGGATGCAGGATTAGGTGTGATCCCTAGACAAAGTTCTTATAAGTTTGAGAAGTGGTGGCTCATGAGAGCTGAGTTTCATGAGATTGTTAGAAAGTCATGGAACAAACCTGGTAGACAGGGGAATGCCATTGACATTTGGCAACAAAAGATGAGGAGGCTTAGAGCTGACACTAAAGGTTGGAGTAGAAATATAGAGTCTGAGCTTAGAAATCTCATGGAAGAGTATGATTCTCTTGATATCAAAGCTGAGATTGATGATCTTAGTGAAGATGAGCATGCTAGGCTTAGAGCAATCTATGCAGAAATGCATGTTCCATGGTTAAAGGAAGAAGTAAAAGCAAAGCAAAGATCTAGGGATAGATATATCAAAGAAGGGGACAGAAACACTGCCTATTTCCATACTGTGGCCAATCAGGGGAGGAGGAAGATGCATGTCCACTCCTTAGATGGCCATGATGGAACAGTGTCTAAAACCCATGAAATGTTAGAAGTTGCTACTAATTTCTATAAAGAAAGAGGATAGCTCATGTTTTGTCACCAATAAGGATTTTTACTCCCCTGGTGAAAAAATCACTCAAGATCAGAATGAAGGGCTTGAAGCTCCTTTTACTGAATCAGAGGTTAAAAAAGTTGTCTTGGAATGATACTCTGATGGGGCCCCTGGCCCTGATGGTATGCCTTTTCTTTTTTATCGGCATTTTTGGGATTTAGTTAAAGGTGATATCATGGTTATGTTTCAGGATTTCCATGAAGGGAAATTAGATATTTATAGATTGAACTTTGTTGTTCTCACTCTAATCCCTAAGGAGCCTAAGGCTGCATCCATGAAAATATTCAGACCCATTAGCCTTCTTAACTGTATCTTTAAGATTTTTACTAAAGTTCTCACTAATAGGCTCTCTGATCATGAATGATATTACTGCTATTAACGTAAATATTTTTTATTAGGTTCCTGGATTAAAAGGTATTCCCAAGATGAAGGAAAACTTTGGAAAACCTTGGTTGATAACAAATATAGCACCCACAACCCCAATATTTTTCTGTAGTGATGAGACTGGGGTCTCCCATTTCTAGAAAGGAGTTATGTGGGTTGCCCAAGCGGTCAAATTTGGGGATAGGTGGCAGGTTGAGGATGGAAAAACGGTTAGGTTTTGGGAAGACAATTGGTTTGGTACCTCTCCCTTAGCTGTACAATTTTGCAATCTCTATGTTCTCTACAACAAATCTGGTAAAACAATTAGCCAGGTTTGGGATGGTTCCCAACTCATGTTAACTTTTAGAAGAAATTTCTCCTCCTTAATGATGAACAGTTGGTATGAATTTGTGGAGATTGCAACTAGTGCTTATCTCTCTGCAGATTGTGATGCTCTTATTTGGCAACACAATGCTGATGGGGTATACTCTACTACTTCTCTATACAACATCATTAACTTTGGAGGAGTTGTTCATGTTTATATTCCTTCTGCTTGGAAGTTGCATATTCCCCCAAGGGTCCACATTTTTCTTTGGCTCCTTTCACATAACAGAATTATGAACAGGGATAACTTGAAGAAACGAAATATGAATAAGCCAAAGGATTGTACTTTCTGCTCGGAATTAGAATCTATGCATCACTTGTTCTTTGATTGCATAGTTGCCAAGCAGATCTCGCAAAAAAATTCTACTTTCTTTGGTAAACTTTTTGGTGATTCATATGAATCTCTTGCTAGGCTATGGATTCCTAATAAGAACCACTCCCTATTAAATTCAGTTTGTGCTGTCGTTTTACGGAGTATCTGGAAAATGAGGAATGACCAAATTTTCAATGGTCACCCTTGGATGAATATTATGCAGGTGTGGAGGAGGATCCTGTGCTCAATCAAGAGATGGAGGTTGATCTTCAAGAACCACATGCTAGAGGGTGCGGATGCTTTATGTCTATTCGTGACCTTGATCCTTCGAGAGCTGCCCAGCTGGAAGGTGGCTGAGAGATGCTCCCTCACACCCTGATGAGTCCATGAGCTCCCCAACACAGAAGAAAGTGGCTGGCCCGGGTCCCTGGACAACTCCTACCTCCATCCTGGACTCCGACATCGTCTTGGCGTGAGAGGAGAAAGGAAGTACTGGGATCTCGTTCTGGTCTACGACAGCCTCTTCCCCCTAGTAGATTTTGTTTTTGTGTAAGCGTTAAAGCTAGCTTGTCTCTGGCTTCTTGTGTTTGATGAACCTGTGTTGTGTCAGGCAGTTGTGCCCTTTCCTTTTGTTCTGCTTCCTTCATGCGCTTGCTGTATACGAAACGCAAAACGCTGTATGTTCCCGACCCTTGTTCAACCTGGATTTCGTTTCAATAAAATGAAATCAGGGGCAAGGCCCCTGTTATTCTAAAAAACTCCGGTACAGATTCACGAAAGAAACTACCACCAAAACGTTCAGCTCGACTAGCTAAAGTATGTGCTGAATTATTACATAAACGACTAACGTGACGAAAAGTCACGGAGGAAAAGGAAGTAGCAAGGGACTTGATATCCTCGACTGCTACCCCAACCAGCGACCGATCTCTGGAGGGTGATCGAATCCGCTGGATAACAGAGAGACAATCCGACACCAAGATGAATCTGTCTAGGCCTTCTTCATTGGAGAGGGTCACTGCACTTCTAATGGAGAGTGCTTCAACAATTTCTGGCGACATAACCTCATTAAGAACCTGACTGTAACCAACCAGAAATTTACCTCTATGCTCTCTGAATACGACGCCTATCCCTGTTCTTGAGGAAGGCTCAAACAAAGCAGCATCAACATTAACAACAGTTGTCCCATCCGGCGGTGGAGACCAACCTGAAGCTAGAGTAGTCTCACGACTATGGGTGGTACGGATCACGAACAGATGTTGCAAATCATCTCGATATAGGATTTAATATGCATGAATAAACTGCTCGGGTGTTTCAGGGTCTCGTCGTTGCGTACCGCATTGCACGAACTCCATAAGTGCCACACCTTAATACCCAGAGTGACCGCCTAGCGATCATCCGCCTTTGCAAGGAAATCAAACAACCAAACTTTAATATTGGTGAAGTGCTTCCTTTTTAGATGGACCGGGAAAGCTGACTTAACCTCTCGCCATACCTCGTAGGCATTGGGACAGAACAACAAGGTATCCTCAATCCTCTCTTCACGGTTATAGAAGCAACATGCATCAGAGGCAGACACATGTCAACGCCGAAGCTGATGACTGCTTGGAAGATAGTCATGTGCTACACCCTAAAGGGTAATCTTCATATTACCCGGAGCCTTAATCTGCCAAAGCTTCTGCCACAATTTTTCTAGCTCCTGGTTAGCGACAGATGACAAGCCATTACCAGAGGTATTCCTCGTCTCTTTCCGAACCTAGGCTCGTGCCATCTGATAAGCCAAACGTACTGAATACACGCCACACCGTTCATGTGGCCAAGGAACAAAATCGCCTCCTTCAAATCTGCTAAGCAGCATTCTGAGGATCTTTGATGCAATCTCGTCGACGAAGAAATTTTGTACTACCTCTTCATCCCATGTACCAGAGTCCTGATCCCGCAACATGTCAACCGTAGCACCCAAAGGAATAGGAGTAGTGGAGGATACCTTCTCCAAAGGGACCTCCGAAATCCAATTATCTGTGATTATCTTTGTGCTCCTGCCATCCCCAATGCCCCATCGCACACCTTGTTGGACAAGCTCCTTGCCAAAAAGAATGCTACGCCATGGAAAGGACAACGACCGCGGTCACGATGCTTCCCAGAACTCTCCATCCGGATAGTAGCGCCCTTTCAACATGCGAGCACATAAGGAGGTAGGATCAGTCAACAACCTCCATGCCTGCCACCCTAGCATCACCTTGTTAAAAAGAGCCAAGTCACAGAAGCCCATCCCTCCTTGGGATTTTGGGGTAGATAGTGATGACTGCAAGCGCACATATCGTTTGTAGCTAGTTTCGAAATAAAGATATTGATCCCACAGGGAGCAGTAGGCGAAAGACTAAAATGCTTTTAACTAAAACTAAACGTAGTACTTAAGGAATAACTTTAAGATGCAAGAAAAGTAGAATTGCTTTTGGGTTTTTGATTGAATGAAGCAATTAAAATAAAGTAAAACTTAATGTAGAAAATAAGAATCGCGTATGTAAATGAGCTTGAAACCGCAGTAGGGAAAAATGCGTTCTCAGGGAGTGGTGGATACACCACTAGCAATTTAGACTAAGCAATCAAGATTATTATAGCAAATATTCTCATGATATGTATGTATGTGGGAGGAGCTCCATATATGGACAAATAGGCAGCATCCACTGCTCACATCATCCTTCATAACCACAACTGATAGATAACCGACATCAATCGTATTATCCCGCTATTAAGGGATTTCTCCCGTGCCATGGTCACGGCTTTATGAGTTCTCCTTGCTTCCCTGAGTTAGTACGTAAAGAATGACAACATCTTTATAGTCATAGTAAGTGCTATCATCCCTCCGTCTACCAACAAGTAATCCCCTTCATCGTGTCCCCATAAGAGGCAAATATTAAGGAGGTGCACAACTCCCAACATCAAGATGAAGACAATTAACACATACACATAGTGATGTATAACATAATAATCTCTTTGTTATCTCAATAATATGATAGGGTTTCTCCATCTCCCCAAAAACTAATGATCTACTCAGACATAGAGGCAATCAACACCATAGCAATGGTAATGGAAACAATCATAAATGAATAGTTCTTGTATAAATCGACAATGACTTTGGAAATTACAACAAGATCAAGCTGGGGTGAAGATGGGATGGATGGAGATGATGGTGGTGCAGTGGTTGATGAAGATGAAGATCGATGCCTTGGCCTCCCAGATCTGTGTAGGGGAAAGATGGATCCCTTGGGCAAGTTCCCCTTCCAGATTCCTTTTGGATGTGGGGTTTTCAGCAATTTCTGGGTGTTCTGTATGTCGTCTCTCCGATCCAGTTGCACGGGGTGATACTATTTGAGGAGGCGGTTGCGGCACCAACTATACGACCGGAACTATACTGCCGGAAAAAGTATTCCGGTCATATAGTTTGTCGTTAAACCATCTGGATGCCTTGGTCGCTTCGGGTTTTCTTCTGGTGTTATTAATATTTCCCAAATAAGCGATTTACATTGTTTTGAATCTTTTCTCCCCAGTTCAACTGCTCCAAGAATTGTGTCCATTGTATCCATCATCTGTCCTGATCTTGGTGAAAATAGACATAAAATATGCGCGCGAACACCGTAAAATACCAAGATCCTACAAGTACAATGCAAAATAATAATATAAAACATGATGTAAATAGGCACTCATCAACATCCCCAAGATTAGACTCGTGCTCGTCCCGAGCGAGTTTAGCTTAATGGATGTGATCCTCATATTCATGAAGCCGAGTCAATAAAATAAATGAGGCAGTTACAACATCTGTTTATCATATATGATACATAGGAATAAGTTCATGAATAGTACCTTACTCGAACCATCCGAATAATATTAGAAGGCTTCCACACCTTAGTGATCAACAGTTCACAAAAGATGAATCTCAACATGATGTAAAAGTATTTGGTTCGACCGAATGAGTTAGCGAGGTAGTCCCAAGTATTTTAGGATTAACATATTCACTTGGGATTCAAAATCTTAAAACGCTTCTTTGTCATACCACAATATAGTGGTGTATGCCTATTTGCTCTTTGCAAATTTGCTCTTTTTCTTATTCTTCTCTTATATATATATGTGCTCACACTTTTGTTTAAGTGTTGTGCAAAGAAGCTAGCCATACATTCCACTTCATGTAGGAATCCAAAGTTTAACGATCTCAATTACCAAATTCCAATTGTATATGAAGCATATGTATGACTTGAAGATTCTACCTCGACTTGTTCTCACTCTATTTTGATAACACGTTTAATTTTCCTTGGTTCAAGGATTCTTTTTCAACTTGACTAATCAGATTATTTTTACTTTTGTAAATCAAACCATGAACTTACAACATATCGATTAAATTATCTTTATATGTTCCATTAATACGAATGGTGTGGAAGACTCCTATTGTTATCATCAGGTGCAAGTAAAATTATACTCAAGCCATTTATATATCCAATAAGACAAGGACAAACTCAATAATGCTCCATATATGATAATAAACTCGGAATTTCACAAATGGTATCGACTATTCCTTAAGCGAATTCAAATGATGCAAACTTTATTTCTAAGCTCGAACCAATGCAAAACTAAAATAGTAATATAAAACTTATAAGATAGATTACAAGGCCTTAAAGATCTCCCCAAGCTTGGAATCAAGCCAGGCGGGATCAAATAACTCCTTGTTGATACTTATTCCTCCTCCTGGGTAGGAAGAGTAGTGCTTTCTTCCCCTTTGTTGCAAACTTTAGCTATGCTTGCGAGGTGGATGCTGAGCTCGACCATGTCGTATTGAAGCTTCAAAATTTTCTTCTAGAGGAATTTCTTCTCATCTGTCAACTCAAAAATAGTTTTAGTCAAGAAACCAACTCTACCATCGATGTCATCGACCTTTTTCTCAAGGTCTTTGCTCATCATCCAGTAGGAGTCAATCCCTTATCCAATTGTTTCAACACATGCCTTTGAAGCTTTTTCCAACTCATAGATCTTATCATGAATCTTATCTTGCTGCACCTTCTTAGGTTTAAGAGGTCATAAACCAAGAGGAGGCTTATAATAGGATCCTATGATGTGACGATAGGGATTAGGGAGATACTCATCCTTGCTCTTTCTCTGCTCAGCTTGCCTCATCATCTCCATCCTTTGTCGGAACATGTCCTCCCAGTTTGGGAGAGGCTTGATCACCGGGTTGGACGATGATTACGATCCTTTAGGTTGTACTTCTTCGATCCTCTTCATGGGCTTCTCTTCTTTCTTCCTCCAAATCTTGTTGACATGGAAGCCTTGCATGGCTTTGTTGCACGGATATTGTTAGAAGGGGCTTGTATAGGGATGGCGAGGATCTTTCGAGGCTAGAGGGTGTAGCTCTGTGAAAACTTAATGAAAAAGGTTAGATGTGATCAACTTTAAAAGGGGAGGTAAAAAACCCTAGCCTCCGTCCATAACGAGAAACCCCTTCTACGGTGATTTTCTTCTACGAGTGGAACCAACTATAGATTTTCTTCTAAGGTGGAACCAACTATACGGCTGGAACTATACGGCCGAGAATTTTTATTCCTGCCGTATAGTTGGTCGTTAAACCTTTTGTACTCCGAATAATTTTTTTGGAGATAGGTTGATATCTATACGATCATAACTATACGGGCGGAATTTTTATTCCCGCCATATAGTTGGTCATTAAACTATCAGTACCCAGAAAAGAGCTTTGAAAAAGACATGGATATCTATACGACGACAACTATACAGGCATAATTATTATTCCCGCCATATAGTTGGTCGTTAAACTATCAGTACCTTTCGTGGACGAAAGGGGTGATGTCGAAACAACTATATGATCGCAACTATACAACCGAAATTTTTATTCCCGCCGTATAGTTGGTCGTTAAACCTTCTGGATCCACCAAAAATTACCTGCTTCTTCGAGGATTGTTTATTAATCTGAAACTTAACGAAATATCAAGGTTTAATAGAAAAATTACAACTTAAATTTTCAACCAATATTAGCATTATCAATCTTCCATTTCTCCGCTAGAGCTTTAAATGTTCCTTATTTAACACAAGCTCAATTAAAACTTAATTAAAAACCTAAAAACTACCTCAAACCTTTACTTTGCATGGGTTGCAAACCATGAAGTTATCTTTTATGGTCAATAGCTTGACCATAGTGTTGCTCATTTCGTCTCGAGTCCATTCTTCTTGCAGTTGCCATTCCTTGTGTATCTTTGCTTAATCACCTCTTCTAGGGTGAACAATTGTATGGTGACTGCCCTTATATCCTCTTTTGCTCGATAATGCTTCAAGCATTGTCCATTTACCACCCATGAGAGAGAGGGTGTTTTTCCCTGGATCTTCACTGCTCCCCATGAATAAGCTTCTTCAACTATATAATGGCTTCCCACTTTGATCTTCCTTGGAAACAACTTAAGACGAGAATTATAGAGCAACACTTTGTCTCCACTTTTAAAGGTATTATTTTCTATTTTTCTATCATGCCATATTTTCACTTTTTCTTTAAACAATCTAGCATTCTCATAAGCCTCACTTCTAAACTCATCTAAAGCATGAATATCTAATAAACGTTTTTCTCCTGTTGCTTTAAGATCATAGTTTAGGTTCTTGATTGCCCAAAAAGCTTTGTGTTCTAATTCTAAAGGTAAGTGGGATGCCTTACCGTATACCATCTTATAAGGTGTCATACCTATTGGATTTTTAAACGCGTTATGGTATGCCCAAAGAGTGTCATTTAAC
Source organism: Avena eriantha (assembly GCA_910589775.1). Classification (NCBI taxonomy): domain Eukaryota; kingdom Viridiplantae; phylum Streptophyta; class Magnoliopsida; order Poales; family Poaceae; genus Avena; species Avena eriantha. The sequence goes on along the minus strand of OU342742.1, from coordinate 20,117,868 downwards.
TTGTATGACAAATCATTTCTTGATTTGTCCACCATCTTCTCGAGTATGGTCTTTAATTCTCTATTGGAGAGTTCCCCTTGACCACTCGTTTGAGGATGATACGGTGAAGCAACACGGTGAGTTACTCCATATTTGACGAGGATTTCCCTGAAAGTTCCTTTCATGAAATGAGAACCACCGTTAGTGATTAAAAATCTAGGAACTCCAAACCTGGGGAATATAACATCCTTGATCATCTTCACTGAGGCAGCTGCATCTACATGACTTGTTGGAATAGCTTCAACCCATTTAGTAACATAATCAGCAACAAGAATATGAGTGTAACCATTTGATTCTATAAAAGGTCCCATGTAATCCATTCCCCATACATCAAAGGGTTTTATTATAAGACTATAATTCATTGCCATATCTTGTCTCCTACCTATATTACCCCTTCTTTGGCAAGCTTCACAGTGTTCTATATACCTGTGTGCGTCCTTGAGCAAGGTGGACCAATAGAATCTGGACTGAAGTACCTTTGCTGCAGTTTGCTTGCCTGCATTGTTGGGTCCGCAGCATAGAAAACAAGAATTTTCCTACGATGTGAACTACACGCCAAGATCTATCTACTAGGTACAAAGCAACGAGTGGACATACATCCAACGAGAACTTACCCTCGAAGACAACGAGTTTTGTTAACGAGTAGGAACTAATGGTTGATGTAGTCGTACACTTGCCGATCTCAAGATTGTGAGGAAGTCTAGCAGGTCCGGCTCCAGCACGTCCATCAGATCCAGCTCCAGCAGCACCAAGTCTAGCACCGCAAAGCAGCGGTGCATCTGTGATCGCACACACGTCCGGTACCCCGACAACCTCCGTCCCTCGCTCCAGCAAAGCAGCAGAAGCAGCAACTCCTTTCCAGATAAAGCCACCGGGAACATGTATCTCGCTAATCCGAGACCATGGGGGAATAATACTAGAGGAGGAGAGAGATCCTTCACAAGGAGGTGTGTGTGAGAAGTGAGGAGAGGGTGGCCTTTTATAGGAGGATGGGGGGGTGCCCCTCCTTCATGGCCAGTGCATGGAGGAGGTGCCTCTTCACCTCCTCCATTCATGTGGTGGTAACCCCTCCACATTAAAATGCCTCTTCACATTCCCTTTTAAAGTCTCCACTTTAAATGCATTAAATTTCTCCAAATTTAATGCTCTCTCATTTAATAAAACTCTCTTATTATTTTTATTCAGAATTTTGTTAATTACTTTAATTAAAAAACATTCACATAAAACCCCCTGCAACATTTCAATATTACATGCAGAACCAATTTCAGCAATTTCACCCGAAACAGTTTTGGTGTCTATTGAAATAATTCCAGCGCTTTCTTAAATCTTTATCTGAAACATATTTGCTGCAAATGGTGTCGGTATCCCTTAAGTGTGTCACCCTATGGTTCGAGAATAATGTAGACATGATCGAGACCCCTCTCCGATCAATAATCAGCAGCGGGACCTGGAGATCCATATTGACTCCTACACATTCAACGATGACTTCTGTGATCGTGAGAACCTTTAACGCTAGTAACTAAATCCCTTTGTCTCGCGATATATTACATGTCCGAGATTCGATCATCGGTATCTCCATACCTAGTTTGATCTCGTTTCTGACATGCAGTCTTTTCTCGTTCCCGTGATATAACATGCTAGTGATCACATCACTTGCTTGCAAGCTCTCTTAATGTGATATCACCGAGAGGGCCCAGAGTATATCTATCCGTCATCGGGATTGAAAAATTCCACTCTTGATCTATGAGCCTCAACATAACACCTTCGTAGCACTAAACCCATCTTTATAGTCACCCTGTTACGGTGTGACGTTTGATGTTATCAAGATACTCTTCCGGTGTTAGCAATTAACATGATCTCATGGTCTAAGGATAAAGATTACTTCGTATGATGTTATAGCAATATAAACATAATGACTTTGATCGTAATGCTATACTTCGGATGAATATTCATCACATCATTCCACCAATGTTGTGACCTCGTTATTAACAACATCCAATGTCCATGATCAGGAAACCTTGATCATCTTGTTAATCAACGAGCTAGTCTATAAGAGAGGCATAACTAGGAACCCTTTTTGTTTATTAAACACACATGTATTGACGTTTCCGATCAATACAATTATAGCATGCAAAATAAACATTTATCATAAACATGGAATAAGATAATAACCACTTTATTATTGCCTCTCGGGCATATTCCCTTCATGCATGATGTCCACCATATGGGCTGTCATGACAAGCTTGCAAAATTGCATTCATTTCATGGTTAGGAACACACTTCCGAATCATTCCGTCAGGCCCATGACGATATAGATACGGATCATCCCAAAAGTAATATTTAAGATCATTAAAGAATTTCTTCCTTTGATTTCTTGTCATGCTAGGAGGTATAAATTTTACTGCGAGATTGTTATCATAATCCGCATACCAAGTATCAACAATTTCAACATTTGCTAAATATTCTCCTAGAAATGACTCATTTATAGGTACGGGGTTAGTAATTATTCCCTCCATCCTAGAGAGATGATCTGCTACTGGATTATCTTTACCCCACCTATCTACTATTTGCAAATCATATTCTTGTAGTAATAAAACCCACCTAATCAACCTGGGATTCGCATCCTTTTTCACAAGGAGGTGATGCAAAGCTTGGTGATCCATATGAACTATTATCTTAGAATTAATGATGTAAGATCTAAATTTGCCGCAAGCAAAAATTATAGCTAGGAACTCTTTTTCTGTAGTAGCATAAATTTTCCGAATCTTACTAAGAGTTCTACTAGCGTAATAAATAACATTTAAATTCTTTCTGTCTCGCTGTCCTAACACAGCCCCTAAAGCATAGTCACAAGCATCACACATGATTTCGAAAGTGTTGGGTTCGCAGCATAGAAAACAAAAAAATTCCTACGATGAGAACTATACGCCAAGATCTATCTACTAGATACAGAGCAACGGGTGGATATACATCCATGAAGAACTTACCCTCGAAGACAAGAGAGTTTTGTTAACGAGTTGGAACTCGTGGATGATGTATTCGTACGCTTGCCGATATCAAGATCGTGCTTTGTGAGGAGGAGAGGGGGGGATCCTCCCCTCCCATGGCCGGAGGCCAAGGGGGGTGCCCCCATCTCTTCCTCATTCATGTGGTGGAATCTCCACTCACATCAATTTTGACTCCACCCAAAATTCCACTCACATGCATTAAATTTCCACCAAATTTAATGCAACTCTCAATTAATAAAACTCTTTTATTTGTTTTATTCAGAATTTTGTTTATTACTTTAATTAACAAAAATTCACATAAAACCCATTGCAACATTTCAATATCACATGCATAACCACATTCTGCAATTTCACCCAAACAATTCCGGTTTCTATCGAAACAATTCCTGCGCTTTGCAACCCTTTCGTCTGAAACATATGTGCTCCAAAATGGTGTCCGGAAACCCTTAAGTGTGTCAACCTACGGTTCACGAATAATGCATACATGATTGAGACTCATCTCAGATCAATAATCAGAAGCGGGGCCTGGAGATCCATACTGACTCCTGCACATTCAACGATGACTTCTGTGATCGTGAGTACCTTTAACGCTAGTAACTTAATCCCTTTGTCTCATGATATAATACATGTCCGAGATTCTATCATCGGTATGCAAATACCTAGTTTGATCTCGTTACCGACATGCACTCTTTTCTCATTCCCGTGATATAACATTCTAGTGATCACATCACTTGCTTACAAGCTATCTTAATGTGATATCACCAAGAGGGCCCATAGTATATCTATCTATCATAAGGATTGACAAATTCCACTCTTGATCCATGAGCCTCAACATAACACCTTCGTAGCACTGAACCCACCTTTATAGTCACCCTATTATGGTGTGACGTTTGATGTTATCAAGATACTCTTCCGGTGTTAGTAATTAACATGATCTCATGGTCTAAGGACTAAGATTACTTCGTATTATGTTATAGAAATATAAACATAATGACTTTGATCGTAATGCTATACTTTGGATGAATGTTCATCACATCATTTCACAAATGTTGTGACCTTGTTATTAACAACATCCAATGTCCATGATCAGGAAACTTTGATCATCTTGTTAATCAATGAGCTAGTCTATAAGAGAGGCATAACTAGGAACCCTTTTTTTATTAAACACACATGTATTGACGTTTCCTATCAATACAATTATAGCATGCAAAATAAACATTTATCATATACATGGAATACATAATAACAACTTTATTATTGCCTCTCAGGGCATATTTCCTTCAGTCTCCCACTTGCACTAGAGATAATAATCTAGTTCACATAGTGATCAATCTAACACCCATGGATTTCTGGTGTTGATCATGTTTTGCCCTAGGGAGAACTTTATTCAACGGATTTGCTACATTTAGGTCCGTGTGTACTTTACAAATCTTTATATCTCCATCCTTGACATGCTCGTGGATGGAGTGAAACCTGTGCTTAATATGCTTGGAATTCTTGTGAAACCTTGGTTCCTTGGCGTTGGCTATGGCTCGATTGTTGTCACAATAGATCACCGTTGGGTCCAATGCACTAAGAACCACACCTAGTTCCGTTATGAACTCCTTCATCCAAACCGCTTCCTGCGCCGCTTCTGAAGCAGCAACATATTCCGCCTCCGTCGTTGATCCAGCCACCACAGGTTGTTTGGAACTCCTCCAACTAACTATTGCTCTGTTCAAGAGAAATACATATCCGGATTGAGACTTAGAGTCATCCGGATCGGTGTCAAAGTTAGCATCGACATAACACTTAGCAACTAGCTCTTCTTCACCTCCGTATACAAGAAACATATCCTTAGTTCTTCTCAAGTACTTAAGGATATTCTTGACCGCTATCTAGTGTTCCAAACCTGGATCAGATTGGTACCTACTAGTCAAACTAATAGCATGTGCTACATCTGGTCTCGTACATAGCATGGCGTACATTATAGAGCCTATGGCTGAGGCATAGGTGATCTTATCCATTATCTCTCTTTCTTCCACCATAGCCGGACTTTGAGTCTTACTCAATGTCTTGCCTTGCAACATAGGTAAGAACCCCTTCTTACTTCCGTCCATATTAAACTTCTTTAATATCTTATCAAGGTATGTACTCTGCGATAGCCCAATTAGGCGCCTTGATCTATCTCTATAGATTTTAATGCCTAATATATATGAAGCTTCACCAAGGTCCTTCATCAAAAATTTGCTGTTTAGATAACGTTTAACACTGTTTAAAAGATCTATATCATTTCCAATCAATAATATGTCATCCACATATAATATCAGAAATGCCACATTGCTCCCACTCACTTTCTTGTAAATACAAGCCTCTCCATAAGTTTGGAAAATCCAAACTCTTTGATCACCTCATCAATGCAGAGATTCCAACTCCAAGATGCTTACTTCAGTCCATAGATGTATCGCTGAAGCTTGCATACCTTATCAACATCCTTTGGATCGAAAAAACCATTAGGTTGTATCATATACAACTCTTCTTCAATATTACCATTCAGGAACATAGTTTTGACATCATCTGCCATATTTCATAATCGAAATATGCAACAATTGCTAACATAATCCTAACTGACTTTAGCATCGCTACGGAAGAGAATATCTCATCGTAGTCAACTCCTTGAATTTGTCAAAACCCCTTTGCGACAAGTCAAGCTTTATAGATGGTCACATTACCATCAACATTGGTTTTTCTTTTGAAAATCCATTTATTCTCAACGGCCTTTCGATCGTGAGGTAAGTCCACCAAGGTCCAAACCTGGTTTTCGTACATGGATTCCATCTCGGATTTCAAGGCTTCTAGCCATTTGTTGGAATCAGGGCTCATCATTGCCTCTTCATACGTTGCAGGTCATTTATTTCATCAATCATGAAATTCATAACATGATTGCCGTACAGTTCAGGAGCTGCACGTGTCCTGCTTGACCTACGAGGTTTGGCAGTATCCTCTTTCGGAGTTTCATGATCATTATCATTAGCTCTCTCTTCATTAGGTGAAGTCAACTCCGAAACAACTTCCGGTGCTGCGCCACTCGCCAATTCATGAAGAGAAGGTTCAATAACCTCTTCAAGTTTAACCTTCTGACTACTCACACCTTTCACGAGAAACTCCTTCTCAAGAAAGGATCCATTCATGGCAACAAAAACCTTGCCCTTGGATCTGTGATAGAAGGTATACCCAATCATTTCCTTAGGGTATCCTATGAAGACGCATTTTTTGTTGGAGATATGCCCAAGAGGCAATAATAAAAGTGGTTATTATTATATCTTTGTGTTTATGATGAATGTTTACATACCATGCTATAATTGTATTATAAGGAAACACTAATACATGTGTGTTTTGTAAACGAAAAAGAGTCCCTAGTAAGCCTCTTGTTGAACTAGCTTGTTGATTAATAGATGATCATGGTTTCCTGGTCATGGACATTGGATGTCATTAATAACAAGGTTATATCATTAGGAGAATGATGTGATGGACACACACCCGTAGTAAGTATAGCATAAGATCAAGTCATTAAGTTCATATTGCTATAAGCTTTCAAATGCATAGTAACCTAATCCTTCGACCAAGAGGTTATGTTAATCACCATCACCGGATGGGTACTTTGATGGCATCAAACATCGCTTCGTAACTGGGTGGTCATAAAGGTGTCACTGGGTATTCTGAAAGTATGTGTTGAAGCGCATGGACCAAGATTGGGATTTGTCCATCCATATGATGGATAGATATGCTCTGGGTCCTGTCGGTGGAATTTCATCTAATTAGCTTGCAAGCACGTGACTAGGTCACAAGGGATGACATATCATGGAACGAGTAAAGAGTACTTGTCAGTAACGAGGTAGAACTAGGTATGGAGATACCGGCGATCAAACCTCGGATAAGTAGAGTATCGCGTGACAAAGGGAATTGGTTTCGTATGTTAATGGTTCTATCGATCACGAAGTCATCGTTGAGTATGTGGGAGCCATTATGGATCTCCAGATCCCGCTGATGGTTATTGATCGGAGAGGTGTCTCCATCATGTCTGCATATTCACGAACCGTAGGGTGACACACTTAAGGTTCGATGCTGTTTAGGTAGATATGGAATATGCGTTGGAGACCGAATGTTGTTTGGAGTGTTGGATTGGATCTAAGACATCACGAGGAGATCCGGAATTGTCCGGAGAATAAGATTCATATAATGGAGATCATTTTCTAGGTTCGGAAATGTCCCGGAGTGTTTATATGGGGGTTCTAGAAGGTTTCGGAATGTTTTGGAAGGTTCTAGAAATTTCTATGGAGTCTACTTGAAAACCAAGAAAGAAAAAGGGGAAACTTTGGGGGGAAGGAAACTCCCCCCAACCCCCCTTGTGCGCCGGCCCTAGGAGGTGGGCCTAGGGGTGGGAACCCTAGGCCGCACCCCTCCCTCTATATATAGAGGGGTGGAGGCGCCACCCCCCTTGCCCCTTCACTCTTTCCCTAGCCGCCTCTCTCCTCCTCCTTCCTTCTGCTCAGGCTTAGGCGAAGCCCTGCAGAATTGTCTACTCCACCACCACCACCACGCCGTCGTGCTGCTGGGATTCCGTGGAGAGATCTACTACCTCCGTTGTCTTTAAATTTTGTTTAAGACCTGCGTGTCTATTCATCTTGTAATAGCTTTATTCCAAGTAGTTGTAATAGTTGCTAGTGACGATGGACAACCATGAAGCGGCACCACTGACCTTGACGCAATGCTGGTGATGATGGAGATCATGTCCGTGCTTTGGAGATGGAGATCAAAGGCATAAGAAGAAAGGGCCATATCATATCACACTAATTATGAATTGCCTGTGATGTTAATCCTTTATGCATCTTGTATTGCTTAGATCGCGACGGTAGCATTATAAGATGATCCCTCTCACTAAATATCAAGTAATAAAGTGTTCACCCTTAGTTGGCACCGTTGCTAAGACTCGTCGTTTCGAAGCATCTCGTGATGATCGGATGTGATAGATTCTACGTGTGCATACAACGGGTGCAAGCCAGATTTGCACATGCGGAAACTAAGGTTAATCTTGACGAGCCTAGCATGTACAGACATGGTCTCGGAACACGGAATACCGAAAGGTAGAGCATGAGTCATATGAATGATATGATGAACATGAAGATTGTTCGCCGATGAAACAACATCTTCTCTCGTGAAGATCGGACTTGGTGTAGTGGACTTGGTTCGTGTAATCACTAAGACAACGTGAGGGGTGTTGTTTTGAGTGGGAGTTCACCTAGTTATTTTAAAGAATTTAAATTGAACGCAATTCATCATAAACTTAGTCTAAACTACTTGCAAATTTGTTGTAGATTATGGCGAACCTCTCCATCAATTTCAATGCGTCCCTAGAGAAAGAAAAGCTTAAGAACAATGGAAGCAACTTCACGGACTGGTTCCGTGGACTGAAGATCGTCCTCAGGGCTGGTCAGTTGACCTATGTGCTCGAAGCACCGCTGGGTGACCCACCTGCAGAAGATGCCACCGATGACGTAAAGAATGTTTACGTCACTCGGAAAAATCATTACTCCACAGTTCAGTGTGCCATCCTGTACGGTTTAGAAGCGGAGCTTCAGAAGCGCTTTGAGCACCACGACCCGTTCGAGATCATTAAGGAGCTCAGGCTGATTTTTGAGACTCACGCGGCCGTGGAGAGCTATGAGGCCTCCAAAAAGTTCTTTAACTGTAAGATGGAAGAGGGTAGCTCCGTTAGCGAGCACGTGCTCACCATGTCTAGGCACGCAAACAAGCTCCAAGAGTTGGGGATAACGATTCCTAATGAGTTAGGGATTCACTGTGTCCTCCAATCACTACCACCAAGTTACAAGAACTTTGTGATAAACTACAATATGCACTGCATGAACAAGACGTTTCCTGAACTATCGTCCATGCTGAAAACTGCTGAAGTGGAGATCAAGAAGGAGCACCAAGTGTTGATGGTCAATAAGACCACCAATTTCAAGAAACAAGGCAAGCCTAAGAACAAGGGCAACTTCAAGAAGGACAGCAAGAAAGCTGCCGCACCTGCTAAGAAGCCCAAGGCTGGTCCTAAGCCTAAAACTGAATGCTTCTACTGCAAGGGTGCTGGTCACTGGAAGCGTAACTGCCCCAAGTACCTGGTGGATCTGAAGAACAGCAACATCAAGAAGAAAGGTATATTCGATATACATGTTATTGATGTGTATCTTATTAGTAATCGTAGTAGTGCCTGGGTATTTGATACTGGTTCGGTTGCTCATATTTGTAACTCGAAACAGGAGCTACGGAATAAGCGAAGACTGGCGAGAGACGAGGTGACGATGCGCGTTGGAAATGGCTCCAAGGTTGATGTGATCTCCGTCGGCACGCTCCCTCTACATCTACCTTCGGGATTAGTTTTAAATTTAAATAATTGTTATTTGGTGCCTGCGTTAAGCATGAACATTATATCTGGATCTTGTTTATTGCGAGACGGTTACTCTTTTAAGTCGGAGAATAATGACTGTTGGATTTATATGAGTAATATCTTTTATGGTAATGCACCTGAGATGAATGGTTTATTCTTACTGAATCTCGATAGTAGTGATACACATGTTCACAACATAGATGCTAAACGAACAAAATTAAATGATAATTCTACATACATGTGGCACTGTCGTCTTGGTCACATTGGAGTGAAGCGTATGAAGAAACTCCATTCTGATGGACTTCTTGAATCACTTGATTTTGAATCACTTGAAAGATGCGAAGCATGTCTAATGGGAAAAATGACTAAGACTCCATTCTCTGGAATAATGGAGCGAGCTACAGACTTATTGAAAATAATACATACCGATGTGTGCGGTCCAAGGAGTGTAGCATCGTGTGGTGGATATCGTTATGTTCTCACTTTCACGGATGACTTAAGTAGATATGGGTATGTCTACTTTATGAAACATAAGTCCGAAACTTTCGGAAGTTTAAGAAATTTCAAAGTGAAGTGGAAAATCATCGTAACAAGAAGATTAAGTTTCTGCGTTCTGACCACAGAGGTGAATATCTAAGTTATGAGTTTGGCATTCATTTAAAGAAATGTGGAATACTTTCGCAGTTGACACCGCCGGGAACACCACAGCGTAATGGTATGTCCGAACGTCGTAATCGAACTCTCTTAGATATGGTTCGGTCTATGATGTCTCTTACAGATTTACCGCTATCGTTTTGGGGCTATGCATTAGAGACAGCCGCATTCACTTTAAATAGGGCACCATCTAAATCCGTTGAAACGACACCGTATGAATTGTGGTTTGGTAAGAAACCTAAGTTGTCGTTCCTTAAAGTTTGGGGTTGCGAAGCATATGTAAAGAAGTTACAACCTGATAAGCTTGAACCCAAAGCGGAGAAATGCGTCTTCATAGGATACCCTAAAGAAACAATTGGGTATACCTTCTATCATAGATCCGAAGGCAAAGTTTTCGTTGCCAAGAATGGATCCTTTCTTGAGAAGGAGTTTCTCTCGAAGGAAGTGACTGGAAGGAAAGTAGAACTCGATGAGGTTATCGAACGTTCTCTCGGATTTGAGAGTAGCGTAGCACCGGAAGATGTTTTTGTGCCGCCTGCACCAATTGGAGAGGAAGCTAATGATGGTGATCATGAAACTTCGAACGAAGTTGCTGCTAAACCTCGCAGGTCAACGAGGGTTCGTACCACTCCTGATTGGTGTGACCCTGCTTTAAACGTCATGTTGGTGGACAACACTGATGACCCTGCGACGTATGAAGAAGCTATGGTGAGCCCAAATTTCGACAAATGGCAAGAAGCCATGAAATCCGAAATGGGATCCATGTACGAAAACCAAGTGTGGACTTTGGTGGACTTACCGGATGGCCGTAAGGCTGTCGAGAACAAATGGATTTTCAAGAGAAAAACAGATGCTGATGGTAATGTTACAGTCTATAAAGCTCGACTTGTCGCGAAAGGGTTCCGACAAATTCAAGGAGTTGACTACGATGAGACTTTCTCACCAGTAGCGAAGCTAAAGTCTGTGAGGATTTTGTTAGCAATTGCTGCATATTTCGATTATGAGATTTGGCAGATGGATGTCAAAACGGCGTTCCTTACTGGAGACATTGAGGAAGAGTTGTATATGGTACAACCCAAGGGTTTTGTCGATCCTAAAGATTGTGACAAGGTATGCAAACTTCAGCGCTCCATTTATGGACTGAAGCAAGCATCCCGGAGTTGGAATCAACGTTTTGATAAAGTAATCAAAAACTTTGGATTCATACAAACTGATGGAGAAGCTTGTATTTACAAGAAAGTGAATGGGAGCTCTGTAGCATTCCTAGTACTATATGTAGATGACATATTGTTGATTGGGAATGATATAGAACTTCTTAATAGTGTCAAAGCCTATTTGAATAATAGTTTTTCAATGAAGGATCTTGGCGAAGCGGCATATATTCTAGGCATCAAGATTTATAGAGATAGATCAAGACGCCTAATAGCGCTTTCACAAAGTACATACCTGGACAAAGTTCTAAAGAGGTTTAGAATGGAAGAGAGGAAGAAAGGGTTCGTGCCCATGTTGTCAAGTAAGACCTTGAGTAAGACTCAAAGTCCAGCTACGGCAGAAGATAGAGAAAGAATGAATAATATTCCCTATGCCTCGGCCATAGGTTCTATCATGTATGCCATGTTGTGTACAAGACCGGATATAGCACATGCTGTTAGTTTGACTAGCAGATATCAAAGTGATCCTGGAATGGAGCACTGGACAGCGGTCAAGAATATCCTAAAATACCTGAATAGGACTAAGGATATGGTTCTTTCTTATGGAGGTGATGAACAGCTTGTTGTAAACGGTTACACTGATGCTAGTTGGAACACCGATCCAGATGACTCGAAGTCACAGTCTGGATACGTATTTATTTTGAATGGTGCCGCAGTGAGCTGGAGGAGTGCCAAGCAAAGCGTTGTGGCGAAATCTTCAACTGAATCAGAATACATAGCTGCTTAGGAGGCTACACAAGAAGCCATATGGATGAAGGAGTTCATTACTGAACTTGGCGTGGTTCCTAGTGCGTTGGACCCGATGGCCATCTACTGTGACAACACAGGTGCCATAGCTAATGCATAGGAGCCAAGGTCACATAGCAAGCTGAAGCACATCAAGCTACGTTTCCATGCCATTCGCGAGTATGTCCAAGATGGTGACATAAAGATTTGCAAAGTACACACTGATCTGAATGTGGCAGATCCGTTTACTAAACCTCTCCCTAGGGCAAAGCATGACCAACACCAGAACGCCATGGGTGTTAGGTATATTACCATGTAATCTGGATTATTGACTCTAGTGCAAGTGGGAGACTGTTGGAGATATTCCCAAGAGGCAATAATAAAAGTGGTTATTATTATATCTTTGTGTTTATGATGAATGTTTACATCCCATGCTATAATTGTATTATAAGGAAACACTAATACATGTGTGTTTTGTAAACGAAAAAGAGTCCCTAGTAAGCCTCTTGTTGAACTAGCTTGTTGATTAATAGATGATCATGGTTTCCTGGTCATGGACATTGGATGTCATTAATAACAAGGTTATATCATTAGGAGAATGATGTGATGGACACACACCCGTAGTAAGTATAGCATAAGATCAAGTCATTAAGTTCATATTGCTACAAGCTTTCAAATGCATAGTAACCTAATCCTTCGACCATGAGGTTATGTTAATCACCATCACCGGATGGGTACTTTGATGGCATCAAACATCGCTTCGTAACTGGGTGGTCATAAAGGTATCATTGGGTATTCTGAAAGTATGTGTTGAAGCGCATGGACCAAGATTGGGATTTGTCCATCCATATGACGGATAGATGTGCTCTGGGCCCTCTCGGTGGAATGTCATCTAGTTAGCTTGCAAGCATGTGACTAGGTCACAAGGGATGACATATCATGGAACGAGTAAAGAGTACTTGTCAGTAACGAGGTAGAACTAGGTATGGAGATACCGACGATCAAACCTCGAATAAGTAGAGTATCGCGTGACAAAGGGAATTGGTTTCGTATGTTAATGGTTCTATCGATCACGAAGTCATCATTGAGTATGTGGGAGCCGTTATGGATCTCCAGATCCCGCTTATGGTTATTGATCGGAGAGGTGTCTCCATTATGTCTGCATATTCATGAACCGTAGGGTGACACACTTAAGGTTCGATGCTGTTTAGGTAGATATGGAATATGCGTTGGAGACCGAATGTTGTTCGGAGTCTCGGATTGGATCTAAGACATCACGAGGAGATCCGGAATTGTCCGGAGAATAAGATTCATATAATGGAGATCATTTTCTAGGTTCAGAAATGTCCCGGAGTGTTTATATGGGGTTCTAGAAGGTTTCGGAATGTTCCGGAAGGTTCTAGAAATTTCTATGGAGTTTACTTGAAAACCAAGAAAGAAAAAAGGGAAACTTTGGGGGGAAGGAAATTCCCCCCAACCCCCCTTGTGCGCCGGCCCTAGGAGGTGGGCCTAGGGGTGGGAACCCTAGGCCGCACCCCTCCCTCTATATATAGAGGGGTGGAGGCGCCACCCCCTCTTGCCCCTCCACTCTTGCCCTAGCCGCCTCTCTCCTCCTCCTTCCTCCTGCTCAGGCTTAGGCGAATCCCTGCAGAATTATCTACTCCACCACCACCACCACGCCGTCGTGCAGCTGGGATTCCGTGGAGAGATCTACTACCTCCGCTGCTCACTGGAACGAGGAGAGGAAGGTCTGCATTGACTCCGCACGTGTGACCGACTGCGGAAGCGTTGCCGGAACGCGACGCCGGAAGGATCGTCTACTCGATCTTGAGATCGGCAAGTGATCATCTACATCAACCACGAGATCCGATCTCGCACAAGGCTTTCGGATTTATAAGGGTTAGTACAGATCTATCTCGTTGCACATGTCTAATAGATTAGATCTTGGCTTTTATCTAGATTAGATCTGGGTTTTGTTCTTTCTTGCGGTAGAAATTTTTTGTTTTCCATGCTACGAACCCATCATTTTTCCGCTTTGGGTTCGAGTTTATCCGTCTGAAGTTTCTTCACATAAACATCGCATCCCAAAACTTTAAGAAATGATAGCTTAGGTTTGTTTCCAAACCATAATTCATACGGTGTCCTTTCAACGGATTTAGATGATGCCCGATTTAAAGTGAATGCAACGGTTTCCAGTGCATAACCCCAAAATGACACTGGCAAGTCAGTCAGAGACATCATAGATCGAACCATATCCAATAAAGTACGATTACGACGTTCTGACACACCATTACGTTGTGGTGTTCCGGCAGGCGTAAGTTGTGAAACTATTCCACAGTCTTTCATATGTGTGCTAAACAAGTAACTAAGATACTCTCCTCCACGGTCAGACCGCAGAAATTTGATCTTTCTGTTACGATGATTTTCCACTTCATTCTGAAATTCCTTGAACTTTTCAAAGGTTTCAGACTTATGTTTCATCAAATAGATATACCCGTATCTACTCAAATCATCCGTGAAAGTAACAAAATAACGATATCCACCTCGCGCCGACACACTCATTGGTCCACACACATCAGTATGTCTGATTTCGAATAAATTTGTCGCCCGTTCCATTGAACCGGAAAACGGCGTTCTAGTGATCTTGCCCTTAAGGCATGGCTCACATGTATCAAATGATTCAAAATCAAGTGATTCCAAAAGTCCATCAGAATGGAGTTTCTTTATGCGTTTAATGCCAATATGACCTAGACGGCAGTGCCACATATATGCAGATATATCATTATCAAGTTTAATCCTTTTAGCATCAACATTATGAATATGCATAATACTACTATCGATATCCAACAGAAATAAACCATTCAACACAGGTGCATGACCATAAAAGATATCATACATATAAATCGAACAACCATTGTTTTCAGATTTAAAGGAATAACTACTTTGCATCAAACACGATCAGGATACAATGTTCATGCTCAGTGCAGGCACCAAATAACAAGTATTCAGCTTTATAACTAATCCCAATGGCATATGGAGAGGCAGCGTTCCGACGGCGATCACATCAACTCTTGATCCATTGTCAACCCGCATCGTGACCTCATCCCTTGCTAGCTATCGCTTGTTCTGCAGCCCCTGAATCGAGTCACATATATTAGCAACCGATCCCGTATCAAATACCCAGGTGCTACTCTGAGTACTAGTCAAGTACACATCAATAACATTTATATCACATATACCTTTGTTTGCCTTGCCGGCCTTCTTGTCCGCCAAATACTTGGGGCAGTTGCGCTTCCAATGGCCAGTCCCCTTGCAATAGTAGCACTCAGTATCAGACTTAGGGCCAGCTCGGGATTTCTTTTCCGGTGCGGCAACAAATTTGCTACCCTTGTTTCCCTTCTGCTTGCCTTTCTTGTCCTTCTTGAAACCGGTGGTCTTATTGATCATCAATACTTGATGTTCTTTCCTAATCTCCATTTCTACAGTTTTAAGCATTGACAGAAGCTCGGGAAGAGAGTTCTTCATGTCTTGCATATTATAGTTCATCACGAAGCTCTTGTAGCTAGGTGGCAGAGATTGGAGAACATGATGTATGCCTAAGTCAATGGGAATCGTTATTCCCAAGGACACAAGCTTATTGGCGTACCCAGAAATTTTGAGTACGTGCTCACTAACGGAGCTGTTCTCCTCCATCATGCAGCTAAAGAACTTTTCAGAAGCATTATAACTCTCTACGGCAGCATGGGTATCAAAAATCATTTTCAGTTCTCCCATGGTATCAAAGGCATTACCATTTTCGAAACGCTTTCGAAGTTCTGGCTCTAGCCCATACAGTATGCCGCAATGAACTAAGTTGTGGTCCTCCTGACGAGTTACATAGACATTCTTTTCCTCGTCAGGGCATCAGGAGCTGGTGGGCGGCCTAGCGGCGCCTCTAGAACATATTGCTTTTGTGAAGCAGTGAGGAGAATCCTCAAATTCATAGCCCAGTTGGTGAAGTTGCTACCATTCGCCGCAAGTTTCTCTTTCTCCATGAACACATTGAAATTAAAAGCAGGTGGTGCCATCTACAACATAATTTGTAAAGTTTATTTATACTAAGTTTATGATAGATTGAGTTCAACTAATCCAAATTACTAATGAACTCCCACTCAAAAACGACATCCGTCGTGTCCTTTTGGTGATTACATGAACCAAATCCACTACACCAAGTCTGATCATCACATGAGTCGGTGTATCTTCAAAGGCAAGCATCTATATGGGCATAATATCAACTATATGACTCATGCTTAACCTTTTGGTCGGTGTTCTGAGGCCATGTCTGTACATGCTAGGCTCGCCAAGTAAGAACCTTAGTATTCACGTGTGTAAAACTGTCTTACACCCGTTGTACGAAAGCGTAGAGTCGAGAACACCCGATCATCACGTGATGTCTCGAAACACGATCCATAGAACGATGCATACTTAAGGAAGAACACATTTTATCTTGATATCTAAATGAGGGATCATCTTATAATGCTACCAAAAGCGCCAAACTAGCAGTATAAGATGCTAACATCTAATGTGTAAAGTGAGATGATATGGTCCATGCATTTGATCTCTATCACTTGCATCGTGGTATGATCTCTATCATTCATTTGTGTGTAAGGCCAAGGTCTATGGAACTTACATGTTGAGTGTGTTGTAAGAGTATCTATCATACATCTACTTACAACAATACCATATCAATACACTAGCCCAGCAACGATCTAAACTAGACGCCTCTAATTTATCAATTGCAAGTTTTACGTGGCTTAGGGATTTCGGAGATAGAACCGTTCTCACCTACGAACATGAACCACAACGAGGATAACTAAGTTATTAGAAACTCGTTGTAAATCAGATATTGACTATAGTAGGAGAGACAGACACCCGCCAGCCACTTATGCAAAACAAGTTGCATGTTAGTCGTGGAACCGGTCTCATGTACGATGACATGTAAGGTTGGTCCGGGCCGCTTCATCCCACTATGCCACCAATATCCAAAATACATAGAAGATGCAATAACATGATCATCATCGCCCACATATAAACATATGTGTACTACCCGTGCAAAGCACCTACGCATAGATCAGGCTCTGATACCACTGTCGGGTCCGCATCATAGAAAACAAAAAATTTCCTACGGTGTGAACTACACGCCAAGATCTATCTACTAGGTACAAAGCAACGGGTGGACATACATCCAACGAGAACTTACCCTCGAAGACAACGAGTTTTGTTAACGAGTAGGAACTCGTGGTTGATGTAGTCGTACACTTGCCGATCTCAAGATCGTGAGGAAGTCTGAGCGCCGCAACTCAGCAGCGCATCCGCACTTGCACACATGTTCAAGCCACCGGAAAACCTCCACCTCCTCGCTCGAGCGATCCAGCGGAAGCAGCAATTCCTTCCAGACGCAAGGCCACTAGGAACATGTATCTCGCTAATCCGAGACCATGGGGGAATATCTAGAGGGGGAGAGAGATCCTTCACGAGGAGGTGTGCTTTGTGAGGGAGGAGAGGGGGGCCTTTTATAGGAGAGGGGGGATCCTCCCCTCCCATGGCCGGCGGCCAAGGGGGGTACCCCCACCTCTTTTTCATTCATGTGGTGGAAGCTCCACTCACATCAATTTTGACTCCACCCAAAATTCCACTCACATGCATTAAATTTTCACCAAATTTAATGCAACTCTCAATTAATAAAACTCTTTTATTTATTTTATTCAGAATTTTGTTAATTAATTTAATTAACAAACATTCACATAAAACCCCTTGCAACATTTCAATATCACATGTAGAACCACTTTCTGCAATTTCACCCGAAATAATTCCGGTTTCTATCGAAACAATTCCTGCGCTTTGCAATCCTTTCGTCTGAAACATATGTGCTCCTAAATGGTGTCCGACAACCCTTAAGTGTGTCACCATACGGTTTGCGAATAATGCAGACATGATTGAGACTCCTCTCAGATCAATAATCGGAAGCGGGACCTGAAGATCCATATTGACTCCTGCACATTCAACGATGACTTCTGTGATCGTGAGAACCTTTAATGCTAAACTTAATCCCTTTGTCTCATGATATAATACATGTCCGAGATTCGATCATCGGTATCCAAATACCTAGTTTGATCTCATTACCGACATGCACTCTTTTCTCGTTCCCGTGATATAACATTGTAGTGATCACATCACTTGCTTGCAAGATATCATAATGTGATATCACCGAGAGGGCCCAGAGCATATCTATCCGTCATCGGGATTAACAAATTCCACTCTTGATCGATGAGCCTCAACATAACACCTTCTTAGCACTGAACCCACCTTTATAGTCACCCTGTTACGATGTGACGTTTGATGTTATCAAGATACTCTTCCGGTGTTAGCAATTAACATGATCTCATGGTCTAAGGACTAAGATTACTTTGTATTATGTTGTATAAATATAAACATAATGACTTTGATCATAATGCTATACTTCGGATGAATGTTCATCACATCATTTCACAAATGCTGTGACCTCGTTATTAACAACATCCAATGTCCATGATCAGGAAACTTTGATCATCTTGTTAATCAACGAGCTAGTCTATAAGAGAGGCATAACTAGGAACCTTTTTTGTTTATTAAACACACTTGTATTGACGTTTCCTATCAATACAATTATAGCATGCAAAATAAAAATCTATCATATACAAGGAATACATAATAACAACTTTATTATTGCCTCTCAGGGCATATTTCCTTCAGAAAGGTTCATCCCATTTTGGAGATTGCATGATGGGTGCTAAAACTAATTTTTTTTAAGGTTCTCAAAAGTTGCAATGTAGTTATGATCTAAGTACAATGGAGTTTCTTTCTCAAGAAGGTTGGTGAGAGGCATAGCTATTTTAGCAAAATCTTTTATAAAACGCTTATAAAGACATGCATGTCCTAGAAACATTTTTAAATTTATGTCCTGAGGTATTGGAAGATTTTCTATAGCATTTATATTAGTTTTATCTATCTCTATACCCTTCTCCGAAACCTTATGCCCAAAAACTTTACCTTCTCTTTCCACGAAACGACATTGTTCCCAATTCAAAACCAAATTTGATTGCCTGCATCTCTACAAAACTTTGGTTAGACTATAGAGGCAATTATCAAAAGTTGTTCCACAAACAACAAAATCATTTGTTAGAACTTTCATAGTCTTCTCAACAAAATCATCAAAGATTTTTAAAACACATTCTTGAAAAGTCGTTGATGCATTACATTAGCGAAATAGAATTAATCTATAAGCATATGTGCCATAAGGGAAAGTGAAAGTTGTTTTCTCTTGATCTTCTGGTTATATAGCAATTTGAGAATATCTAGAATAACCATCAAGAAAACAGAAATAAGAATTATTACTACGTCTTTCTAAAATTTTATCCATAAATGGTATATATTATGATTTTTCCATGTCTCACGGTTTAGTTTTCTAAAATCAATGCACATGCGATATCCAACAATAGGTTTTACAGGAACTAGCTCAGCATCCTCATTCATAGCAGCATCAAGACCCCCTTGTCTTGGTATGCAATGAGCTGGGCTAACCCACTTACTGTCAGAAATAGGATATATTATGCCAGCATATAACAAGCATATAACCTCTTTTCTTACTACTTCCTTCATTTTCAGATTAAGCCTTCTTTGTGTATCAACTATGGGTTCAAGATCATCAAGCATGGTAATCTTATGTGTTACAATAGATGGATCTATTCCTTTAATATCACTTAGAGTATATCCAAAGGCTTCACGATGCTTAACCAAGACCGAAATGAGTTTATTTGTTTCATTTTATGATAGATTTTTGCTAATAATAACAAGACATTTATTTTCATTATCTAAAAACTCATACCTCATATCGTCTAGAAGTTATTTCAATTCAATTGGCAGAGGTTTTTCATCTCCTATTCTTACCAATTCTTCATAGTCATGTGGATTTTGTGCTTCCTGAACTGAATCAAGGTAATCATCCATGTCTTCTCTCTCCTTATCATCCGGTGCTTCCTCCCAATTAATTATGCTCCTCTCTAATTCATCTTGTGGAGTACTGTACTAAAATGAACTGCGGCTAGCTCAGCAATCGTTTTCTCTTCCTTGATATCTTCCACTTCATATGGCCTCTTCTTTAGTTTTGCGAAGTGGAATGTCATTTCCTCTTCTCCAAACATAAGTGAAATAGTCTCCTTCTTATTATCAACTCGAGCTTTGGTTATGGAAACAAAAGGGCTGCCTAAAAGAATAGGATAAAAAGAATCTCGAGGCATGTCAACAATATGAAAATCAAGGGGGTACATGAGTGATCCAATAAAGACATAGATATTTCTGATAACCCCCTCTGATTTTATATTAGTTCTATTAGACAATTTAATAGTAGTGTCTACCGGTTCCACATCTTGATTATTTAAATTGTAGGGAAGTTCCTCATAAAGCGATGAAGGCATAATATTTATAGTAGAAATCGGCTCACAAATTCCGTATAAGAAAGTTTCTCCACAATATATAGGAGTCATAGGTTTAGAAGTTTCATTACCTCGTACCTTACCTTCGATGAATTCTGAGGTTTCAAAGTCTAGCATAACCACTTCATTATCCATTGTCCGTGCTTCCATAAGATCCTTCAGTATAACATTATTTATATTGGTAGCTACAGGGTTCTTTTCTGGTTTCTTTAATCTTCTCTTCATTTGTTCTTCCTCTTTTTTATTTTCTTGATATTCTCTTGAATAGGTGTAGAGGAGAACTCTTCCATTAGCGCTCTTGCACGCTTATTTTCTTCGAGGGGTTTATGGGGTTCCCATTCTGTAGGTACCTATAATGCCCTGCATAATTCTCAATAATTTTCTTTACTGAGGAAGAATCAATACCAAGGGTTTTAAGCATTGCACAAGTCCTTTCATCTGCAAGGAAATTGTTAACACAAGCATATTAATAAAAACTATTTGTAATGTTCTCTTCATTTTTAAAATTTTCCGTTGCCTCCCTCATTTTCATTATTAATTTCCAGGCTTCATCATAGGTATAAGATAAAAAACTACCATTAGAAGCGGTGTCGAAATTCATTCTATTTTCATTATTAACCCTCCATAAAAAGAGTGAGTGATTAACCAATCAGACAAACGATGATGGAGGCAATTATCTAGATAGCTCTTGTACCTTAGATACCCTTCATACAAACCCTCATCAGGACTATTTTTGAAACTGATAATAATACCTCTCATCCTATGAGCTTTGCTTTTTGAGTAATATTTTGATAGGAAATTGGTTGTCAATTCCTTCCAAGTCCTTCGTGCTTCTGCACAAAAACATCTATACCAGTTACAAACATTATTAGAGAGAGTTTGTCTAAACAACTGGGTTTTAACCATATCAAGATTACAGTCATTGAATATAAAGGAACTGAAAACGTCTTCAAAGAATTGTAAGTGTCCATATGGACTCTCTTCATTGGTTCCTGCAAATTTCTTAGAGTGTGGTAGTTCAAATAATAAAGGGTGGATCTCAATTCCATCTGGATTTATGCTTTTATTGATAGTTATAAAATCGTCCATGGGCGAACCCATTTTCCTTACTGCCTCAAGCTAAAGTAAATGCTGAGTGTTATCCATTGTTGCGATCCTGCAATTTAAATTGAGAATTAGTACAATAACTAAAAGTAAAGTGACTTATAGAGCTAAGCTCTCCAGCAACGTCGCCAGAAAATAGCTTGATGACTGCAAGTGCACATATCGTTTGTAGCTAGTTTTGAAATAAAGATATCGATCCCACAAGGAGCAGTAGGAGAATGACTAAAATGATTTTAACTAAAACTAAACGTAGTACTTAAGGAATAACTTTGAGATGCAAGAAAAGTAGAATTGTTTTTGGGTTTTTGAGTGAATGAAGCAATTAAAAAAAGTAAACTAAATGCAGAAAATAAGAATCACATATGTAAAAGAGCTTGAAATTGTAATAGGGAAAAAGGCGTTCTTAGGGAGTGGTGGATACACCACTAGCAATTTAGACTAAGCAATCAAGATTATTATAACAAATATTCTCATGATATGTATATATGTGGGAGGAGCTCCATATATGGACAAATAGGCAGCAACCACTACTCAAATCATCCTTCATAACCACATCTGATAGATAAACAATATTAATCGTATTATCTCGCTATTAAGGGATTTCTCCTGTGGCATGGACATGGCTTTATGAGGTCTTCTTGCTTCCCCGAGTTAGTACGTAAAGAATGACAACAATTTTATAGTCATAGTAAGTGCTATCATCCCTCCGTCTACCAACAAGTAATCCACTTCATCGTGTCCTCATGAGAGGCAAATATTAAGGAGGTGCACAACTCCCAACATCAAGATGAAGACAATTAACACATACACATAATGATGTATAACATAATAATATCTATCTTATCTCAATCATATGCTAGGGTTTCTTCATCTTCCCAAGAACTAAATGATCTACTCAGACATGGAGGCAATCAACATCATGGCAATGGTAATGGAAATAATCATAAATGAATAGTTCTTGTATAAATCCACAATGAGTACGGAAATTACAACATGATTTAGATGGGGTGAAGATGGGATGGATGGAGATGATGGTGGTACAGTGGTTGATGAAGATTAAGATCGATGCCTTGACCTCCTAGAACTGCGTAGGGCGAAGATGGATCCCTTGGGAAAGTTTCCCCTCCAGATTCCTTCCAGAGGTGAGGTTTTGGGCGATTTCTGGGTGTTTTGTATGTCATATCTCCGATCCAGTTGCACGGGGTGAAACTATTTGAGGAGGCGGTGGTGGCGCCAACTATACGACCGGAACTATACGGCCAGAAAAAGCATTTCGGTCGTATAGTTGGTCGTTAAACCCTCTAGATGCCTTTGTCGCTTCGGGTTTTCTTCTGGTGTTATTGATATTTCTAAAATACGCGATTTACGTTGTTTTTGACTCCTTTTCTCCCCAATACAACTGCTCCAAGAATTGTGTCCATTATATCCATCATCTGTCCTAATCCTGGTAAAAATAGACATAAAATATGCGCACGAACGCCGTAAAATACCAAGATCCTAGAACTACAATGCAAAATAATAATATAAAACATGATGCAAATATGCACTCATCAGATAGCCATTCCCAAGACCCCTAGTGCATCTTATCCTGTCCCTCCTCAAAACCCCACCAGAAATCAGCAATAGCTTTCCACAACGAAGTACAATTAGCAATTGGTAGTTGAAAGCAGCTCATAATGAAGGTAGGAATTGCCTGGATGACAGCTTTAAGAAACACCTCCTTCCCTGCCCTAGACAGGGGACGATGAGAACAAGAGTTCATTCTTTGCCATGCACGATCGATGAGGAACATAAAAGTTCCCATGGGCTAACGATTAACATCAGCGGGCAACGGTCCTGAAGCACCTCATTCTGAACACCCAACTTGGTTTTGACCTCCACCTTGGTATTCGTATTGCAACCGGTCCCAAAGAGTATTGAAGATTTATCGAGGTTTATTTTTTGACCCGATCTCTCGTAATATAAACTCAGAGTAGCTTGCATCGCCTCCACCGATCGCTGATCACTCTTACTAAAGAATATACTGTCGTCTGCGAATAGGAGATGCGAGATTGGAGGGCATTGCCTTCCATTACGAATTCCATGCAAATCCCTTGCAGCTTCTGTATAATGCAACAAGCAGGATATTCCCTCATTACATCGCAAAAACAGATATGTGCAGATGGGATCACCTTGCCTAATCCCACGAGTGGGTATCACTGGATCCGTCAAATCACCATTTACCTTGACAGCATACCGGACTAGAGTAACGCACCTCATAACTGAATTGATTCAGGACTGATCAAAACCGAGCTTCACAAGACAACCATGCAGGTAGCTCCACTCTACCCTGTCATATGCCCTTCATCATGTCCACTTTAAGAGCGAAGAAAGGTTTCTTCCCTTTTTGCTTTCTGATTGTGTGTAGACACTCATAAGCTATCAATGGATAATTGGTGATCTCCTCGTTAGAATATGGCTTGCGCAAATCTGAATTTATAGCATCTGTTACCTTGCCCGGGGTTGCATCCAAAACATCCTCCATCCGCTCACAAGGCTCAGAGCTAAACAGGTCTGAATAATACCCCGCAATTCGTTCATGATCTCAGAAGTATCAATGCACCTTGTACCATCCTCTCTAGCCAACGCATCTATTTTATTTGTCCGCCGACGAGCTGATGATCGTGCATCGAAAAAGGTCATATTTCGGTCTCCCTCCTTTAGCCAATCGACATGGGAGCGTTGGCATGCCATCACCTCCTCATGTTCGAACAATTCACACAACTCACGTTCGATTCCCTTCGCCTCGGCATCATGATCATCCCATTGCGCCAATCGAACATACTTAAGTTGTCTCTCCAGTTTTTGAATTCTGCTCTGGACCGCCCCGAAAGTGTCCCCGCTCCACTGGCCCAGCGACACAGCCACACTGTGAAGAGTGGCCCATGTGTTGTTCAGATAAGCCGGCCCAAGAGAGTTGTCAGCCCGTGCCTTTTCCATCACCTAGCGGTAGTCCGGAGCTCTCAACCAGGCCGCTTCAAACTTGAATCCCCTCCGAATCGGTCTGAGGCGATGGTTTAGGACATCTCCAGTTGCATGAATCAACCGGTCCAAACCCGTCCGTGCGGACAGAAGGACATGCCGCACGTTCCGGTGGCGCGACCCAAATAGACCGATGCGTCCGGCCTGACCCGTTCGTGCTCCAAATTGGGGCGCGGTTTGGTCGGGGCAGACACGCCATGGACCGCGTGTGTCATCTCTCGCGCCCTTCCACCCCCATCTTTCAATGGAGATAGGCAGACTCCTACACTCATCCCGAATTTGTAAGTCAATACGGAGTTTTTGTTAGGGACAACATCTCGATCACTATTCGAGAATGGAATAAGCCAAAGACGGATGAAGTTAGTTATGTCGAGGATAAATCTAAAGATATGCTTTGAAATACGCTCATGACAATTTCACCCTACCATCAGAGGTGAATCCAGATAATAACAGTCCAACACCAAATTACAACATAAATTAGACTCCATGGTATGCTTCGAACAATTTTTTGTGTCACCTTCATCATTTCATTAGTGGCAACCGAGGATTTATAGAGTTGTCATGATACTGATACTAAAACTTACCACAGGTTAACTTGTTACAAAATATATGTGTTGTCATTTGTCAACCTTCAGGAAAAAGATATCAAGCATTGTAGTTTCCGAAGTTTGACAAATAGTACCATATCACTTGGAAAATATATGACATTTTCCTCAGTAATTCATTGCAAGCTCAGTTGCGATTTTGATGTTACACATCTCATTCCCAAAATGTACAGAAGAAACAAAAGATCGACTTCTAGGTAGGCACGTAACGCTACTATATGTACAACTGAATTCACACCCGACAATTTACGTTTATTCAAATGAAACTTTGCATTCTTGCTCTTGACTCTTGAGCTCTTGCACAGCTTGCATCTGGAATTCTGGATATCGATGATGCATGAGTTCGCCGTCCACCTCGATTTCGTCCCTCAGTAGTAGAGAAGATGGGCGTATGGGGACATGCAATGCTGGTCTTGCCACGGGCTTCGCAGCTGCGTCAGGAACGGGTCCTGCAGCCACTCCAAGACTCCATGCCCCGCCGCCGGGAGCTGCAGGCTGGACAGGTTAAGCGCCCCATGGCTCGCCGTGGGGAGCTGGAGACTGCAGCGTGGGCTTGCCACCGGGAGCGGGAAGCTGCGCGGCGGGTTCGCCGCCGGTAACGCGAAGCTGCTCTGCAGGTTCGCTGCCGGGATCTGAATGCTACTGGGCGGGTTCGCCCTCGGGAGCTGGAGCTTGCAGGGTGGATTCGCCGCCGGGAGCTGGATGCTACTAGGCGGGTTCGCCGCCGGGAGCTGGAGGTTGGAGGATGGGTTCGCCGACGGGAGCTGAAAGCTGCAAGGCGGGTTTGCCGCCGGTAGCTGGAAGATACTAGGCGGATTCGCGGTCGGGAGCTGGAGGTTGCAGGGTGGGTTCGCCGCCGGGACCTGGAAGCTGCTGGGCGGGTTTGCCGTCGGTAACTGGAAGATACTTGGCGGGTTGGCAGCCGGGAGCTGGAGTTTGCAGGGCTGGCTCACCGCTTGCGGCAGAGACGACGCCGACGCCATGATCACCGTGTGGACGTCCGCCGCCTCCTTCTTGGCTTCCCTGGGCACGACGTCGTTCCCATTGATCCCAGACGGCGCCGCCGAGGATGACGAAGCGGAGTGGAACATGAAGTTGTCCTCGACGTCGTCGAACGACAACAGGTAGTCATCGGCAGCGGAGGCGGCGGCCGGGACCGCCGGACACGCTATGGCCACGCCGCCGTACACTGCGTTGGAGCCGGACCTCTGCATCATCTCCTCCATCGCGGAAGCTCTCTGCTCGAGCTCCCTGAGCGGCGTGGCCTTCCGGTAAACCTTGCACAGCACCGTGTCCTCCCTGGGCGGCGCGGTGCCGGGGGCGTGGTCGGGGAGGCGGTACTCGTTCATGACCCAGTCCGTCTTGGTGCCCCTCGGCGCGCGGCCCTGGTAGAAGACGAGCGTCTTCTTGAGCCCCATGACACGCTTGGGGTCGGCGATGCTCCGGATTGCCCTGTCCGACCCCGTGGCCTTCCAGAACCCGCGCTCCGTCGTCCGGTTCGGCCGGCCGCCGCTCCCGGCCTTCCGGTCACGCGGCACGAAGAAATACCACTCCCTCTCGCCGATCTTGGCCATCCCAGGGAGGTCCCAGGGGTCGTGGCGGTAGATGTTGAGGGTGCCGATGATGTCGATGTGGAGTTTCTTGCCGAGGGCGACACGGGAGAGGTAGAAGCCGAGGAGCTCCTCCTCCGTGGGGTGGAACCGGAAGCCGGGGAGGTCCTGCTCGATCTCCATGGTCGGCGACGCTACTGCCACTGCCATTGCTGCTCCTGCTCTGCTCCAGG
This sequence comes from Avena eriantha, assembly GCA_910589775.1. Lineage (NCBI taxonomy): Eukaryota > Viridiplantae > Streptophyta > Magnoliopsida > Poales > Poaceae > Avena > Avena eriantha. The sequence continues at coordinate 20,090,780 of OU342742.1, read as the reverse complement.
TGATCCCTGTCTTGCTGCTGTATGTACTGGATGATGAGGTGCTGGAGGATGGCGGAGCATACGTAGCTTATATAGAGCTGGGAGGTGATGGTAAACTGGTGGTAATTTCTCGTCACCTCGACAACGATCGGTTCTATAGCTCAGTACGCAAGAACAGAGTTGTGCCGGCTATAATCAGCACTAAATTAGTCATTATGTTTTTGGCGGCTTAATTTTAATTTGGAATGTGCGTTTGCCGTTTGGAGACTTGTGAAAAGTTTATTTTTTCGAGAGTGAGACGGGGAGCAGACTTGCGAACAGACTCTGACTCCTTTTAGTCATTCAGAGTCGTCGGGTATATGTTTATCTTCTGCTGCTCTCCAACTCGGAAGAACTTACATTCAGAGTTTTAGAACTTTCTGCCAAGACTTCCCCATTTCGTACTTGGATTTGACTAGTAACTAGTGCACTTTTGCACGTTTACCTTGCATCTGCTGATGTGTTGTTCAACGGGGTTTTTTCCCTTCAAAGTAGCCCATTCAACGGATTGATGCTACATTCTCAACAAGGCAATATGTTCTCTTTTCAATGAACCACCGTGTTTGCTGTCACCGTGTCAGTAAGGACCCAAATCTGTCCTTTTTATTATGCGAAATTGCATATTTTGTAAAGAAAAAAAATCCATATATCCTTGTTTTTCCTGCGGAATTGCATGAGTAATGAAGCTTGGCTTAAAACCTAATCCGAACAGCAACGATGACCATGTGCATGTTCTCCTCCTTCGATTCCTCATTGTCACGATCTTGTCGCTCGTAGATGGGGTTTTGGGTCCTTCGAGTGAAAAAACGGTTAATGCTTCTCAACAACGATGTTGTCTCTCCTTCCTAGAAATTTAGCCATAGAGTCATTGGCCCCCACAAAGAACTGTCACGCGGGATTGTCTTGTGGGTGGATGTTGTGGTGGTGACGTTGCGAATGTCGGGTCGATGACCCCAGAAAGCAGTGCAACATCAGTAGCAACAACTCTTCCTCTACGGGGTTGGCGTGCTTTGTCATCTTTGCTAGGCGGTTTTCTAGGGTTTGTTTGACTTTGGTTGTCTGAGATACCCGTATGGCAGCACTGAGCTGCAAATGGTCCTTAGTCCACATAGGGTTCCAGCGTGTTTGGGCCGATAACCATTGTCGCTTAATTACGACTGAGCTGGTAGTTTCAGGTTGATGTCGCTGGTCAGGGGTGTGTTGTGATGTGGTGTTGGTCTGTTGCGAAGGATGCATAAAATGGGGATCCTTAGAGTACAATCAAATGAACTAAAAAATCAGATCATTTTGAAAATTTAGTTCATTTCATTGATCCAGGGAGGGTCGGAGTGTAGCTCCTGAACGTGCATCCCTATTTGCCAACAATGGGCCATCTTGTCATTCGATGTTGTACTTGCATGCCTAACGGGACTATTCATTATTTCTTCATTACACTCGGGAACAGCTTACTTTGTGGAGGTTCTCCAAGAAAATCTAGCATCTCCATTAGCCTTTGTTGTAATAAGGTCGATTTCAAGAGGTGGACACGTTTAGACTTTAAGAAACAGCCGCCAGACCAACACTTGTTATAGTTTTATACTCCCCATTGTATAAAACACATTGGTTATGGTTTAATTAAGCTATTTCGTATTGTTCAGCATCTGGAAACATATGACTCGACTGCTTGCCCACATCAACGGACTTGGTATAAGCTCATTGGATCGAGGTGGCGACCATTATCGATGTATTAAAGGCGGCAACATCGTATCATTGCCTTTTAACGTCTTCTCTTTCTTTCTCTTTCGAGCTAGATTTTTTCGATAAAGGAAATATATTAATATCAAGAAGATGTCGATGACATCCGGCCTTGCACTAATATCATGATTAGCACAAGTCTAGACACAAAGGATGCACATGGCTGGAAAACAAAAGAAAAAAGAAACAAAGGCCCCGCTGAAGCAAACAACGAGTCGCAGCAGCAAAAGCACCACCAGTGGGGACGACACCTTGACTCTGAAAAATCTTTTCCAATTACGACACCTCCAGAAAGGTAATAGTGCAGAAACACCGCCGTTGTCCGGACTAACCATCATGGTCAGATTCTAGGATTTTTCCTGGAGAAGGTCCAATCTCTAGACAATATTTTCAACAAGGAGATGACTAGGGAGCCACTAGTGCTAAGTACAACCACCAAAAGTTAGACCTATGGGTTTGACCCCAGAAACTCATACATGAAACTCCAAGAGGACCACCTACGTCTGCCATTGTCGGTACCACTTGGCAAGAACTAAAACAAATGTTTACTTAGCAAATGGACTTTAAACTATTAACTGAAGAGGGTATGTGGCATAAATTGCTGCATAACAAGTATCTCCATGATAAAACTTTATCTCAAGTAGAAGCAAAACCTACCGATTTTCTCTTTTGGAAAGGTCTTACGTGAGTAAAGGAAATGTTCTTTACCATTGGCTTTTTTAAAGATGGAAATGGCGAAAGTGTTCGCTTTTGGGAAGATGTTTGGTTAGATGATACATGTCTAGGCCTTCCCCAGCGTGAGCGATGCCCAAATGGTAGAAAGTATGCTAGCTTATCAGCTATCAGCTATGACACGCAGCATTAGGGCTTAGAAATAAGCTGAGCTCAGGTGTGTGCATTGCATTCATGCATAGAAAATCTGGATAATTTCCGTGCTTTTAAATAAAACTTGTCAAAGTGATTGAAGCTTCTCTTAACTTGGTGGAACTGATCTAGATCATCAATTTGACTGCGATAAGTTTCAATATGACCTTTGTTAAAACCTTATCTTTGGGTAATATAATTTAATCTAAGGGTAGATCAAATGCAATAAAATTAAGTCACAACACACTACTTAATAAGGAGTACTAGATCTTCCAGATATCATTACATGGTATTCCATACAACTACTCAAGGATGAATACTTAATATTCCAGAGATGATGTCAAGGTATTATCTACCACAAACCCTGAATACCAAGTTAAGTATATAACTTAGGTAAAGAAACCCCATAACTAAACCTTGATATACTTACTTGCCATAGTTATCCCTACCATGAGAATCATGGTAGTTCTTAAACATTAACTGTTACCATAATAAAGTAGAATGCAAGACATGCCAAGACCATTCATCTCATATCTTTGTTGCCATATTAGTAGGTGTCATTTCTACTTAACCAAGTCCTAGTGTCAATTGATCTTTAGTGTAGAGGGATCAATCCTTGACCTAGAACTTAGTAACATGTTATATTAACCTTACAAAGACCTTAAGTAAATTAATAAGAAGGAGGAATTAGTTATAGTAGAGTGTGCCATCATCAATGGAATGAGATCCATAGTGGTGATCAAACCATTGGATGTTGGAGGAGTTAACTCACTCATGAGTTAACTAGAAGAAGTATTTAAACCCAAGAGTTTAGATAGTAATTATGAAGCTATGAGAAAGCTAGTAGTATAAGTACATCAGATAACAATCTTGTTAAGACAAGTGGATATAAACTTAGAGTAAGCTTGCTTAACAAGATAAGCTTATAGAGAGACCAGTACAAGTCTATTACTTAGTTGAGTATATATCTTGATCAGACAATTAGAAGCCTAAGCTTTGCTTGATCAAAGGTTGGTGGTCATTATTCTTAAGTCACTTGAGAATAGATGACCAGCTGATGAAGAAGAGTTGTGAGTATAACAAATTAGGCAAAACCTTAGTAAGCTAAATCATCTAGCTTGATCCTGAGAAGTCAAGCTCGAGTAGAATGAAGTATATAACATAAGTTGTATGGAGTAGTTGGAGGCATAGTAGTTTAACCAAGATAATACAAGAACAAACTTGTATTATGGGGAATAATACCATACCTCTTCTAGAGGATTGATATCCCTTGTTATATATAGAAAGGATTGTAATCTTGCAAGCCCTATAAGTAGATGTAAGGTGAACCTAGAGGAGTTAATAGATGGAGTTAGTAGTAGCTGCATTGATGGATTTATCAAGGGTAGTTTAGAAATGGAAGTCATATGTACTAGGAGAAGAATGAAGGAGTAATGTTGAAGTGGCATGACCATGTCATCATGGGATGATGGATATGGTGGAGTCTAATGATTAACCTATTCAGGAAGAAGTGATCTTTGTGACCAAGGTAAGAGAGTTTTATAGAGTATATTTAGGAAAGGAATTCCTTATCTAAAGATAAGCTTAGTGAGGTATTAAGGTAGGAGTGCTTGAGAAACCTTAACCAACAATATATCAAGCCATGACAAAACCCATGTCTACCTCTTTGTTCAAAACCCTAGAATTAAGTTATCAGGGGAATCCATTCCTATTTTTAAGCAGCCAATGGATAGTATCTCTTAGTCAAATAAAATGTCTAAGAGATAAGTAGAATATCAGTTGAGAGTGTACTAATGGAAGCCTTGTCCACCTTATTGTCTTAAACCCTAATAGAAACCTATACCATGGACCATCTAGACCACATTAAGAAGTAATCTTTGTAGCTCAGTCTAAGTTGAGATAACATTTAGGATTATGAAGTTAGGAGCAATCCTTAAACCTTGATCCCTAGCAACATTCACTGGTAAACTTGAGGGCAGTGTATCCTCTAGGGTCCATAGTGAATGTGGTATTAGAAACCCTTAGTAGATGTTGCTGGGCACTGAGATCACCTATGTCACATACATGATAATGGATGTTCACCATTATATAATAAACTTCTATTAAAACTCTAACCACACTTAAGAAAGTAATGAACAACTAGTTCAAGAAGTGATCCATGCCTACTTGAAAAAGAGTAGAATGGTTATGAAAAAAATGTAATGGAATTGGAATAAAAGAAATTCCTAACTTTAAAGAACCCTAAGATTTAATTCATTATAAGGTTTATACATTAATCCTTATATGAGACTAAGCTTGAATTGAATTCTATATACCGCATTAGCCATCTTAAACCACTACCATTA